>OY728133.1:1927193468-1928496678 GCA_963277665.1 Viscum album | reverse complement strand
CCCGCAACCCGGACACCCCCGCACCCCGAACACCCCTGCCCGCACCCCTGACAGGCCCCCGACACCCCAGACACCCCTCCCCGCACCTCGGAAAGCCCCCCCCCCCCCCGACCCCGGACACCCCCCCCCCCCTCGCTGCCCGTCCCCCGTGCCCTCACCGCCTCCTCTCCTCCAGCTCCCCGCCGCCGCCGCCGCCCGTCCCCTCCCTTGCCGCACCGCCTTTGGCTCCGGCTCCCCTTCGCTGCCTCCTCTCCCTCGTAGCACCGCCTTCGGCTCCCCTCCCTTTCAGGTTTGTAGCTCAATCAGGTAACATGAGCTTTCAGTTACATTATAATTGTTTTCCCGCTATTCAGTAGAATGTCCTAGGATATCATAAATTATCTAATCATTTTATAAATCCTTATAAGTTTTAATCCTCACTTTTGTAAGTTAATTCATTCATAAATATTTAGGTTGATTAACTTTCTGAATTTTTAAAATTCATTCACAACTAATTATTCAATCCATTTTTTGTTTGATTAACAGTTGTACAAGTTTGATTTATTAAGAACAATACAATTTATCTTTTAAACACTTTGGACTCATTACTGATATTTTGTATGACTGCAGACATGTCAGGGGAAGAGGCAGAAAATCCACATCATCCATCTGAGGCATCTACGTCTCAGGGTCGAGGTATGTTTGAATGTCATTGTCTATATTTTTTATGTAATTGACATATATATATATATATATATATAACATTTGTCAATTTTTATATAAAATTGTTTTCAACAGGATCAGACTCGGCTGCTTCTTCCTCTCGCAGGAGAGGCCCTGGTCGTGGCATATTATCATGGAATTCCGACACGACGACAAATGTTTCATTTGATGAGGTATTTCATCCCGTGGGACCAAATGCCCCGGCATTTATTCGTCAGCTGGGTCATATCATACGTGACCCACATCGATTTCCATTGACCACGCGTGATTGGGCTTCTATCCCTCAGGACACATTAGATCGTCTATGGAGGGAGGTTCAGGTAAGAAAATAATTTTACTTTATTTTCTATTTATAAATAATACTAATATGTTTGATTATTTTCATTATAGCAAAATTTGAAAGTATGCCCTAAGAGTTTCGGCCCGTGTGTATGAGCAAATGCCGTAAGCTATGGAAAGATTATAAAGGCAAAGTGAAGAGGGACTACTGGGTACCAAATGTGGGTGCCCTTGACATTTTGGAAAAAGTCCCGAGAGGTGTCCTCCCGGATCAGTGGCGTGACTTGGTTGCATATTGGTCTACTGAGGGTGTTGCGGTTTGTATATTAATTATTTTGCTGTATATATATTTTCATGAATATGTGATTTGTTTGAAATTTGAATGAATTGAATGTAGGAGGTGTCAACAAGCCATTCGGAGAATCGAGCGTTGCAGGGACCAGCTCACAGGCTCGGGACTCGTCACGTGTCTCAGATCCGACATGAGGTATATATTATTCATTTTTTAATTTATTAATTAATATGGTTTTGTGTTTATATACTTTTAATATACAGTTGTGAGGGCAAGGTACAACAACTGATAAAATGTCGGTGTGGATAAGGACTCGTGATCGCAATGATCCAGAGGTTGCAGCATTGATAGTAAGTGTCTGTACTTACCAATAATTACATAAATCTATATATTAACATATATATATTTATATATATTTAAATATTTCACAGGATCAATTTGAAGCTGAGTTAGAACATCTGCCAGAGGACCAGCGACAGCTTTCCATGCGACGGGATGAGATCTTTCATCGCATTATTTGTCGGGATGGGCATGGCTATAGTTTGACCTATGGAGCAGGGATTCCTCGTTCTGTAGTGTCACGCGCTGCGGTTGTCGGTCCTTCTGTTGCTCATATGACACAGCAGATGTCAGATTTTGAGGCACGGATGCGCGCTTCCGAGGAGACAAATGCGCAATTGACAGCTGAGGTTAGAGCACTGCGGGAATATGTGCGTCGAGCTGATGGTACAGGGGATCATACGACGCAGGTATATACTGTATTTATTTATTTAATTTAAATTATTTTTGTTATTAAAATATTTATAATGTTTATTTGTTGTAGGCACCTGGCCCACCAGAAGGAGGTAGCAGTGATGGCAACGCGTGACGCACCATATATTCACGAGATATGTTATTGTTTTTACTGGTAGGGTTGACATTGATGTACTGTATTTATTCATTTAAGTAATGCATTATTACCATCCATGGTGGTCTTTTAAATATTTTATACACATATTGAGTTTTTGATCAGATAATCTTGAATGATTCTACATTTGAAAAAGTCGAACTAATTCCAACAGATCAATAAATCTGATATTATAGATTATGTATTATCCAATATATTTTTTATAAATTTCAGTATGGTATCGATAAAAGAAATATGTATTAATTAGATGTTATCACTTTTATTTTTCACTTTTGTAATCAATGGGATGGCCTTTGCACCCCCCGGAGAGCCCCCCCGCACCCCCGGAGAGCCCCCCGCACCCCCGTATAGCCCCCTGCACCCCCGTACAGCCCCCCGCACCCCCGTACAGCCCCCCCGCACCCCCGTACAACCCCCCGCACCCCCGTACTGCCCCCCGCCACCCCCGTACAGCCCCCCGCCACCCCCGTACAGCCCCCCCCCCCCCCCCCCCCCCGCACCCCCGTACAGCCCCCCCCCCCCCCCCCCCGCACCCCCGTACAGCCCCCCCCCCCCCCCCCCCCGCACCCCCGTACAACCCCCCACACCCCTGGAGAGCCCCCCACACCTCCGTACAGGCCCCCCCCCCCCCCCCCCCGCACCCCCGTACAGCCCCCCCCCCCCCCCCCCCCCCGCACCCCCGTACAGCCCCCCGCACCCCCGTACAGCCCCCCCCCCCCCTGCACCCCCGTACAGCCCCCCGCACCCCCGTACAGCCCCCCGCACCCCCGTACAGCCCCCCGCACCCCCGTACAGCCCCCCGCACCCCCGTACAGCCCCCCCCCCCCCCCCCCGCACCCCCGTACAACCCCCTACACCCCCGGAGAGCCCCCCGCACCCCCCGTACAGCCCCCCGCACCCCCGTACAGCCCCCCCCCCCCCCCCCCCCCGCACCCTCGTACAGCCCCACGCACCCCCGTACAGCCCCCCACCACCCCACCCACCCCCCCCCCCCCCCCGCACCCCCGTACAGCCCCCCGCACCCCCGTACAGCCCCCCCGCACCCCCGTACATCGCCCCGCACCCCCGTACAGCCCCCCCGCACCCCCGTACAGCCCCCCCCCCCCCCCCCCCCCCGCACCCCCGTACAACGCCCCGCACCCCCGTACAGCCACCCCCCCCCCCCCCCCGCACCCCCGTACAGCCCCCCCCCCCCCCCCCCCCCGCACCCCCGTACAGTCCCCAACACCCCCATACAGCCCCCCCCCCCCCGCACCCCCGTACAACCCCCCGCACCCCGGTACTGCCCCCCGCCACCCCCGTACAGCCCCCCGCCACCCCCGTACATCCCCCCGCCACCCCCGTACAGCCCCCCGCCACCCCCGTACAGCCCCCCGACACCCCCGTACAGCCCCCTGACACCCCCGTACAACCCCCCGCACCCCGTACAGCCCCCCGCCACCCCCGTACAGCCCCCCGCACCCCCGTACAGCCCTCCGATTGTGTCGTTTTCAGGAGCGCGGCGCGCGCTGAAATGGCGCGTTGGGGGGTCAAAACCACCCGAACGACCTCCGAATGCCACGAAACCGTACAACAACATCCGGGGCGTGAATTGTGAAATGGTCGGCCAGACGGCACCTCATTCGGAGGTGCCGTGTGACCGCGGCGGCCGGAAACGCGTTTCCGGCGCCGTTAAACACCAAAACGGCGTGCGGCGGTCCGATTCGGAGCAAACGTGCTCCGAACGACCTGAAACCGCACGGGAATGATAGAAATATTATTCCTGAGATGCAGGAGGAGTCCGCACGTCCATCGGACGTGCGGCGCGCGCGGCACGTCCGATTGTGTCGTTTTCAGCAGCGCGGCGCGCGCTGAAATGGCGCGTTGGGGGGTCAAAACCACCCGAACGACCTCCGAATTCCACGAAACCGTAGGAAAACATCCGGGGCGTGAATTGTGAAATGGTCGGCTAGACGACACCTCATTCGGAGGTGCCGTGTGACCGCGGCGGCCGGAAACGTGTTTCCGGCGCCGTTAAACACCAAAACGGCGTGCGTGTAGAGACCCGAAGCCTGACGTACATGGACTTTACATTACTTTTGCGGAATACTTAGTACATTACAAAAACACACACACAAGGACCGTAATAGTTTAGTGTCTTTGGAAACTCGGACTATAATCTTCTAATCGTGGTGAAAGATCTTCAACATCTCCCATAAAGATCTTCCTTTTTTTTACCTAAAACCTTTCTTTATATCCTGGGGAAAAGAAAACATAAAAGGGTGAGCTCAAATGCTCAGTAAGGGTAAACAAAAGAAATATCAATCACATCATATTCATAAGAACATAACATTTTGGAAATCATAACCTGCAAAAGAGAGCATAATTTCATAACATGGGATAAATCATGGCAGTGAAATGTAATCACAATAATCATAACATAAAACATGGAACTTTGTGGCATACACACATAATCATAGAGAATCATTTCTTGTTAGTCAAGACTCATTGCCAAGACTATCTTAGTGGACAAAGCCCCTTTCTGAATCGAGTAATCCTCGTTTCAGTCATGTTTCACTGAACCGGTATAACCTACCATTCCAGCCATGTCTATCTCATGAGATATAAAATCTTTACCCAATGAATTGGAGGGAGATATAGGTCCCACCCATCTCTTAATGAATCCTTTCTTATGTGTGCCACATAATCATAAAACATACATCATCGCATAACACATGTAACAAAAATGGGATTCTTGAAACATCATGACATCATAAATCAATTCATATAAGATAAAGGAATTCATAAACATAATTCCATCACAACATAGTCAAATCAATGTAAAAATATGGATAGAAACAGAACCCTTTATTATCTTAGATGGAAAAAAATTTTGATAAAACACTTGAATTGAATTCTTGAGGAAAATATCCTTTCTTCTTCGAAATCATTTTTTTTTCACAAAACATCATGCAATTTTAAAAGAAAGAGATTTTATTGAAAATAGTCATGAAATATTTTAGAGGAAGCTTCATGAAAATAAGGATTTATAAAACAGTAGAAATCTGTTCGTGCCGTATAAGTTAAAAAAAACATTCTTTGTACTTTTGTCGAAAAAGTCAAAATGTACCTCGTACGATAAACGACAAAAGATTCCTTTCATATCTTTTACTAAAAACTAACCAAAGGGTAAAATTGGATTTAAACCATTTTATTTGGATGGAAATAATATTACATATTGAGGAAACATGGATGTGGATGATAAAATAAACCCCAGTAAATACTTACGAATAAACAATCTCGGATAAAAATGAGATTGTGATATTTCCCTTACCTTAGGTCCGACTTGCTTTGTAAGTGTGAGAACCTCCTGTATAATGATTTAAATCATGTTATTGACTTATTACAGAATCATATTCATTGTTATGATATCATATATGGTTCACTTATGACATTATATTACCCGTTCTTTTGTAAATTCCTTGTTAAAGAAGCGTTTTGGGTAAAATCGTTTCATTTATCTTAGGTGTTTTGACTTGTTGTTCTTGACATCAATATTACTTATATCATGATTTACTTACTTCCAGAATATAAAATATGATTTATATATCATATATATTTAGTATATATATATATATAATAGGTAGATAAATAAAATGAAAAACACCGTTCATGGAGACGGTAGTCCGTACGTACGCATGAACGCTGTTTTCCTTTCCTTATTGTCTTGAAATGGAAGTAAGTAGATGACATACATATGTATATATATACATAAATCCAGTAGCTTTATAATGTCATATATTTCATTATTATTTCTTATATATACATTATAATCATTCTTAAATTGTTAACATGGAGAATGAATCTCATCGCGTCGTGGAGACGGTAGTCCGTACGTACGCACGAGCGATGATATCATTTCTATAAATATTGAATTGAATTGGAGTGGATTATACAATATATCAGAATCAATATGATGTTGTAATAACTATGTAAGTTATTCTTTACACCATTATACCCATCCATGTAAGGTGGTGGTGGAAAATAGATTACACCACGGCGTGGAGACGGTATTCCGTACGTACGCACGCGCGGTGATTTCTTTTTCCGTAGGATGGATAGATAGTGAAATAGGGCTGTTTCATACTTATAATAACATATCAGTATATGAGTGATACTGATGTTATTACTTCATAATGAAACAACCTAAGAAGAAGTGGAAGAAGAAATAAAGATAAAAGAATTGGTAACGGTAATTACCTCTTCTTTGAAGCGCCTTTTGAAGACCTCCTCTTAGGGAACTAAAATTGGTCTTTGAGTAAGACCAGAACCTCTAGGATGTTGCTAGGGAAGTGGAGAAGAGATTTTGGCAGGGGTTGGCCGAGCTTGAGTGCTCAAATTGGTGTGAGGAGGAGGGGGAGGAGGTGTCCTTTTATAGGGGAGGATAGGGGCACCTTAGGAATATCTCAAAATATTATTTTATATTAAAGTAAAAATCGGTTTATAATGGTTCCAAAGGGTCTTATATCGAAGCTAAAGTAAGGATGGGTCGAAATCCTATCAACCAATAGAATTTAGACAAGTTTAGGATATTATTTTAACCTTATCAATTAGATTTAACTCTAAGTTAAATAATTTAACTTTTACCATGTCTTTTTGTTTTCTTTCACTATATGGTTAATAAACTTACTATAACATGCCAAACGAACCCCAAATTGTTTATTATTAATATATATATCCTTATCTAAGTCATTTGGCCGAACCTTATATTTTTAGGAATAAAATAACAATTAATAATATAATATTTGATTTAAAAACTATTTTGTGTCAATTTTGACACTATTTGATACATGATTTTTGTGAAAGTCATAACAGAATTAAATGTTCGAACCAAGTTGATTAAAGCAACATTAATATATCATAGTAACCTAGA
This sequence comes from Viscum album, assembly GCA_963277665.1. Lineage (NCBI taxonomy): Eukaryota > Viridiplantae > Streptophyta > Magnoliopsida > Santalales > Viscaceae > Viscum > Viscum album. The sequence continues at coordinate 1,928,489,586 of OY728133.1, read as the reverse complement.
AAATTAGTGGAATTCATAAAAAGTCTTAAATTACATTTATTTTGGTATTTATATTATCAATTATGTCAATATTTCATTAATAAGATAATTACTGCATCATCATTGTGTCATAAATAAATTATATTATTTGATGTCTAAAAATTACAAATAAAATACCATAATGTAGGAAATCTTTTTAGCTTTCTAATGAATATTTATAGTCGAATTTATCTTTTGTATAACCCCATATTAAAAATGATTTACTTATTAAACTTTGATTTTAACTATTTTAACCCTTCTTTAAATAAAATAATAATAAATGTCCTAATCTAATCCAAGTGGGCCTAAATGGTCATATTTTTTTCCTAAGTTTGTTTTTGGTCGAATTACACTTGTCCAATAGAATTAGGACATGTGTTAGGGTAATATTAATATCATATTTACCCTTAGTTACCCTATTTACTATTAACCGTGGTAAAAAAGTAAAAAGTTACTATTCACCAAAAAATTATTTTCATCTCATTGAACCACATTTTAGTCCTTGATATTAACCGTGTCTCTCGGATTTTCGAAATTCCATTCACAGAAGCGGTAAAATTATGTTTTATGCAAAAATTCAGTTTTTAACCTACCACTTAGTAGTTTCACTATTCATCAAAAATTGATGTTTTTCAGAACAATGCCAAAATTTCATCCCAAGCTATATTTCATATTCCGAATTCAAAAATGAAGTCTATTTTACCAAATTCATAACATAAAAGTTGCATTAATTAATTTTATAATTAAATCCCGCTGTTAAAACAAATAGCGTGTTTTTAAGAAACAATATCTATCAAAAGATTGACACTTGTTTATGTCTAGTTTAAATGTGAAATTACATCCAATGACCAACATTGTATTAAATTGTAAAAATATATTCTAAATATACTTTAAAACCACTCAAATTAATGATTTATCACTATTAATTATTTCGATTAAAAAAGTTGTTTTTAATTATAATTTAGTAATTTTCACTATTCATCAGAATATGAAAGTTATCCGAAAAGCACCAAAATTTCACCTTAGGCTAAATTCGATACTCCGAATCCAAAAATAAAGTTCATTTTGAAAAAATAAGATTTACTGGATTTCAAAAAGTGGTTATTACTATTCATAACGGCTAGTTTTAATAATATTTTTATAGCATATCGTTGTTTAGTGAAACTCGGTATTGCGTACTACACATGCTATCGAGGAAGGTCACGATTGCGTGTAATGCAAGACAAGTCAAGGATGTGTGTTGTGCAAGCTCCTTTTGGTGTAGCGTACAACACAAGACATTAATACAATTAAAAAGAATATTTTTTTATAAAATCTTGGGCTGTTACATTCTACCCCCCTTAAAATGAATTTCGCCCTCGAAATTCGTCGGGGTTATAAATGGTTTACTATTCGAAAGTTTCTTTAATAGAAACCCACATCGTAAAAAGGAATGTCAAAACCAATCTTTAAAAACAAAAGTATGAAACGTAATGGTTACCCAAATAAACTAATCATTGGGTTTCCACATAGGTGAAAATATGGATATGGAAGAGAAATCTAACCATCATGTTCTGATGGAGAGTGGTAGAGAACATGGCTATGGAAAAGCCAGTAATCACAAATCCATAAATTTGTGACGATCTAAGGTACCATCTGATTCATCAGGTATAAGAGAACTAGGACAACATTTTTGGTTTTCAAGATTATTTCCCTAAAGTTAAAGAATTTGAATTAGAATAAATACTTAATTTATTTTGGTACAATCTCACTGTTGTTCGTGCCTTTAACAATTTCCACTTCATCTCTTAAATAAATGAAGTTGAATTTGTTATTCGTGAAGTGTTAGCAGATCATGTGATAGAATGACGGGTCATTCCATCTGTTTCAAACAAAAGGTTAGAAAAACTATATACATAAGTCGATCTATAGTGAGATTAATCACATATGGACTTATACTTCATATATCATACTGCTTAATATAATAAAACTAGTTTCTACTAAACAGGGACTTCCTGTAGGCTAGTGGTAGGCGATAAAGGCCAGTCGCACTTCGGTTGTGGGTTCGATTCCTACAGCCTTGTCCGAAGCGATGGGTTGTCGCCCGTCCTGTAGGTTGTCCCTTTTTCTAAAACTACGTTACTATAACATCCCATCAATAATATCGAAAATCTTCTATCCTTAAACAATACTAACTTATGTCCAACATAATCCAGTCTAATCTTTAGGCTTATACATAATACTGCAGTCCACTCTCATAATATAGTGACATCGATTACCAGAGATTTAATACTGTCGTTGATCCCCACATATCATAAGATATGTCTTGTTGGTCACATTCCAAACATTCAAAGTCCTTAATCGTGTATTCTCTTGAATACCTTACTGAAAACATGAGTGCAGTTAAAAGTTAACACTTTCCACATACCAAAATCCTCAAAATTCTATATACTCAAACCATGATATCACTTAGTCCTTATATTAATCATGAGCTCATGAATACTGTCAAATATTTCATTTTCTTATTTTCCCTTCATTATGCGCATATCATCTTTTTTCCAAAAATACATCAATCACTTCGAATACCACATTAGAGCAATACATAAATATTCCAATACACCATAAAAGTACCTCAACAACATTATTCTTGAATACCAATACATAAACACTTCAGTCCATCCACTTCAATGACTGTCCTGGAATAAGTCCTTCCTTGATTTAGAAGTATCTTTTTAGGTCAGGGCATTGAGTTGGGTAATGCCCATGTTCTCCACAAATAAGACATTGAACTCCATAACAATCTGTCACTTTATGACCCTTTTCTCCACACAGATAACATCGGTCCCTCCATTTGAGGTATTCCTCAAGGTTCTTCTTCCCTTCTTTAGAAATCTCAATCTTCCTTTCTTTATGATCCTCAACATGCGAACATGCATAATAGTTTATCTTCCTCTTCTTTGATGAATTAGTCATACCACTAAATTTCACCTTGTTAATCATATATCGTGATGACTGATTCGGCATAATCACAATATCTTTATCTCTAGGAATCACACAATTTTGTTGCTCATAGTCACAAATTTGTCCATTGGATTCAATGTTAACCGAATTCCTTCTGGTTCCCTCCATTAACTAAAACACAAAAAGAATTTTGTGAGAGGCGAAATCATGCTAGGGAAGACAACACAGTAAAGGGGGAGCACCCTCAATATCTAACATATTAGGTTAAATTCTAAGATCGTTAGCGTAATTCTATTACTATAACCTATACGTATACTTAACCTTAGAGACATCCCTAGACATACCTTAGAAATATCTCTAGGGATCTCACTAACGTTTTCGCATCCTAGTTTCCAAAGGTTGACTAAACCTTTCCTCTGATACCAACTGTAGAGACCCGAAGCCTGACGTACATGGACTTTACATTACTTTTGCGGAATACTTAGTACATTACAAAAACACACACACAAGGACCGTAATAGTTTAGTGTCTTTGGAAACTCGGACTATAATCTTCTAATCGTGGTGAAAGATCTTCAACATCTCCCATAAAGATCTTCCTTTTTTTTTACCTAAAACCTTTCTTTATATCCTGGGGAAAAGAAAACATAAAAGGGTGAGCTCAAATGCTCAGTAAGGGTAAACAAAAGAAATATCAATCACATCATATTAATAAGAACATAACATTTTGGAAATCATAACCTGCAAAAGAGAGCATAATTTCATAACATGGGATAAATCATGGCAGTGAAATGTAATCACAATAATCATAACATAAAACATGGAACTTTGTGGCATACACACATAATCATAGATAATCATTTCTTGTTAGTCAAGACTCATTGCCAAGACTATCTTAGTGGACAAAGTCCCTTTCTGAATCGAGTAATCCTCGTTTCAGTCCTGTTTCACTGAACCGGTATAACCTACCATTCCAGCCATGTCTATCTCATGAGATATAAAATCTTTACCCAATGCATTGGAGGGAGATATAGGTCCCACCCATCTCTTAATGAATCCTTTCTTATGTGTGCCACATAATCATAAAACATACATCATCGCATAACACATGTAACAAAAATGGGATTCTTGAAACATCATGACATCATAAATCAATTCATATAAGATAAAGGAATTCATAAACATAATTCCATCACAACATAGTCAAATCAATGTAAAAATATGGATAGAAACAGAACCCTTTATTATCTTAGATGGAAAATAATTTTGATAAAACACTTGAATTGAATTCTTGAGGAAAATATCCTTTCTTCTTCGAAATCATTTTTTTTTTCACAAAACATCATGCAATTTTAAAAGAAAGAGATTTTATTGAAAATAGTCATGAAATATTTTAGAGGAAGCTTCATGAAAATAAGGCTTTATAAAACAGTAGAAATCTGTTCGTGCCGTATAAGTTAAAAAAAACATTCTTTGTACTTTTGTCGAAAAAGTCAAAATGTACCTCGTACGATAAACGACAAAAGATTCCTTTCATATCTTTTACTAAAAACTAACCAAAGGGTAAAATTGGATTTAAACCATTGTAGTTGGATGGAAATAATATTACATATTGAGGAAACATGGATGTGGATGATAAAATAAACCCCAGTAAATACTTACGAATAAACAATCTCGGATAAAAATGAGATTGTGATATTTCCCTTACCTTAGGTCCGACTTGCTTTGTAAGTGTGCGAACCTCCTGTATAATGATTTAAATCATGTTATTGACTTATTACAGAATCATATTCATTGTTATGATATCATATATGGTTCACTTATGACATTATATTACCCGTTCTTTTGTAAATTCCTTGTTAAAGAAGCGTTTTGGGTAAAATCGTTTCATTTATCTTAGGTGTTTTGACTTGTTGTTCTTGACATCACTATTACTTATATCATGATTTACTTACTTCCAGAATATAAAATATGATTTATATATCATATATATTTAGTATATATATATATATAATAGGTAGATAAATAAAATGAAAAACACCGTTCATGGAGACGGTAGTCCGTACGTACGCATGAACGCTGTTTTCCTTTCCTTATTGTCTTGAAATGGAAGTAAGTAGATGACATACATATGTATATATATACATAAATCCAGTAGCTTTATAATGTCATATATTTCATTATTATTTCTTATATATACATTATAATCATTCTTAAATTGTTAACATGGAGAATGAATCTCATCGCGTCGTGGAGACGGTAGTCCGTACGTACGCACGAGCGATGATATCATTTCTATAAATATTGAATTGAATTGGAGTGGATTATACAATATATCAGAATCAATATGATGTTGTAATAACTATGTAAGTTATTCTTTACACCATTATACCCATCCATGTAAGGTGGTGGTGGAAAATAGATTACACCACGGCGTGGAGACGGTATTCCGTACGTACGCACGCGCGGTGATTTCTTTTTCCGTAGGATGGATAGATAGTGAAATAGGGCTGTTTCATACTTATAATAACATATCAGTATATGAGTGATACTGATGTTATTACTTCATAATGAAACAACCTAAGAAGAAGTGGAAGAAGAAATAAAGATAAAAGAATTGGTAACGGTAATTACCTCTTCTTTGAAGCGCCTTTTGAAGACCTCCTCTTAGGGAACTAAAATTGGTCTTTGAGTAAGACCAGAACCTCTAGGATGTTGCTAGGGAAGTGGAGAAGAGATTTTGGCAGGGGTTGGCCGAGCTTGAGTGCTCAAATTGGTGTGAGGAGGAGGGGGAGGAGGTGTCCTTTTATAGGGGAGGATAGGGGCACCTTAGGAATATCTCAAAATATTATTTTATATTAAAGTCAAAATCGGTTTATAATGGTTCCAAAGGGTTTTATATCGAAGCTAATGTAATGATGGGTCGAAATCCTATCAACAAATAGAATTTAGACAAGTTTAGGATATTATTTTAACCTTATCAATTAGATTTAACTCTAAGTTAAATAATTTAACTTTTACCATGTCTTTTTGTTTTCTTTCACTATATGGTTAATAAACTTACTATAACATGCCAAACGAACCCCAAATTGTTTATTATTAATATATATATCCTTATCTAAGTCATTTGGCCGAACCTTAGATTTTTAGGAATAAAATAACAATTAATAATATAATATTTGATTTAAAAACTATTTTGTGTCAATTTTGACACTATTTGATACATGATTTTTGTGAAAGTCATAACAGAATTAAATGTTCGAACCAAGTTGATTAAATCAACATTAATATATCATAGTAACCTAGAAAATTAGTGGAATTCATAAAAAGTCTTAAATTACATTTATTTTGGTATTTATATTATCAATTATGTCAATATTTCATTAATAAGATAATTACTGCATCATCATTGTGTCATTAATAAATTATATTATTTGATGTCTAAAAATTACAAATAAAATACCATAATGTAGGAAATCTTTTTAGCTTTCTAATGAATATTTATAGTCGAATTTATCTTTTGTATAACCCCATATTAAAAATGATTTACTTATTAAACTTTGATTTTAACTATTTTAACCCTTCTTTAAATAAAATAATAATAAATGTCCTAATCTAATCCAAGTGGGCCTAAATGGTCATATTTTATTCCTAAGTTTGTTTTTGGTCGAATTACACTTGTCCAATAGAATTAGGACATGTGTTAGGGTAATATTAATATCATATTTACCCTTAGTTACCCTATTTACTATTAACCGTGGTAAAAAAGTAAAAAGTTACTATTCACCAAAAAATTATTTTCATCTCATTGAACCACATTTTAGTCCTTGATATTAACCGTGTCTCTCGGATTTTCGAAATTCCATTCACAGAAGCGGTAAAATTAAGTTTTATGCAAAAATTCAGTTTTTAACCTACCACTTAGTAGTTTCACTATTCATCAAAAATTGATGTTTTTCAGAACAATGCCAAAATTTCATCCCAAGCTATATTTCATATTCCGAATTCAAAAATGAAGTCTATTTTACCAAATTCATAACATAAAAGTTGCATTAATTAATTTTATAATTAAATCCCGCTGTTAAAACAAATAGCGTGTTTTTAAGAAACAATATCTATCAAAAGATTGACACTTGTTTATGTCTAGTTTAAATGTGAAATTACATCCAATGACCAACATTGTATTAAATTGTAAAAATATATTCTAAATATACTTTAAAACCACTCAAATTAATGATTTATCACTATTAATTATTTCGATTAAAAAAGTTGTTTTTAATTATAATTTAGTAATTTTCACTATTCATCAGAATATGAAAGTTATCCGAAAAGTACCAAAATTTCACCTTAGGCTAAATTCGATACTCCGAATCCAAAAATAAAGTTCATTTTGAAAAAATAAGATTTACTGGATTTCAAAAAGTGGTTATTACTATTCATAACGGCTAGTTTTAATAATATTTTTATAGCATATCGTTGTTTAGTGAAACTCGGTATTGCGTACTACACATGCTATCGAGGAAGGTCACGATTGCGTGTAATGCAAGACAAGTCAAGGATGTGTGTTGTGCAAGCTCCTTTTGGTGTAGCGTACAACACAAGACATTAATACAATTAAAAAGAATATTTTTTTATAAAATCTTGGGCTGTTACAGTGCGGCGGTCCGATTCGGAGAAAACGTGCTCCGAACGACCTGAAACCGCACGGGAACAATAGAAATATTATTCCTGAGATGCAGGAGGAGGCCGCACGTCCATCGGACGTGCGGTGCGCGCGGCACGTCCGATTGTGTCGTTTTCAGCAGCGCGGCGCGCGCTGAAATGGCGCGTTGGGGGGTCAAAACCACCTGAACGACCTCCGAATGCCACAAAACCGTACGACAACATCCGGGGAGTGAATTGTGAAATGGTCGGCCAGACGGCACCTCATTCGGAGGTGCCGTGTGACCGCGGCGGCCGGAAACGCGTTTCTGGCGCCGTTAAACACCAAAACGGCGTGCGGCGGTCCGATTCGGAGAAAACGTGCTCCGAACGACCTGAAACCGCACGGGAACGATAGAAATATTATTCCTCAGATGCAGGAGGAGGCCGCACGTCCATCGGACGTGTGGTGCGCGCGGCACGTCCGATTGTGTCATTTTCAGCAGCGCGGCGCGCGCTGAAAGGGCGCGTTGGGGGGTCAAAACCACCCGAACGACCTCCGAATGCCACGAAACCGTACGACAACATCCGGGGCGTGAATTTTGAAATGGTCGGCCAGACGGCACCTCATTCGGAGGTGCCTTTAGCGACTGCCAATGGCGGTCGCTAATGGCCTTATTTATAGTAGTGATTGGCCTTATCCTACCCTTTAGAGTACATCCTACTCCCTCTATGAAAGGTTTCCCAATTAGGAAGAATAAATGAAAGAGATCAGATGAATAAATGTTGAGTTATGTTGAGGAAGTTATCTCATCGGATGTGTTCCCCCCACGGAACGTTAGAAAGAGCTCCCATAAGAGGTGCACATGGCACAAGAACCCATTCAGGTGAATGAATCCAAGCTCAAAGGACCATTCATCCTAACCCTTGAAGGAAATCCAAACTTCCCTCCACAGGGTATCCCCCCAAATTCTATCTGCACTAACATGCCCAAACTTGGCTCCTACCACACCAGCTCCACCCCAAGCCAGACAAGATGTGCATCATGGACTCTTAAAAACTGTCAAGCAGAAAACTGCTTAACTAGAAGCCATGGAGGGCTGGTGTTCTTCGATTCAACTTGAGCACAATCCCTACCCCATGTGGGTGAGCAATGTTCCACCACCACCAAACTTCAAGAACCCCATATTCCTAGTATTCAATCGCTCAGGGGACCTAGAACAGCATTTGATGCACTATTCCTCTTACAGTGACACCATAATGGGAACTCCAGAGCAGCAAGAAGCCATAAAACTCATATTCTTCATATAAACCCAATAGAGATCAGCTTTCTTATGGTATACTAGCCTATTATCCAATGCATTCACAGAATAGGAGTACATATGACGATAGTTTCTCTTCTAGTTCATTTTCACACTTCCTAATGTGATGGTCAGCGGACTCATGAACTGAAAACAGTGAAAGAATGAAAGAGTCTAGGACTTCATTTCTAGATGGAAGGGCCTGACATATTCCATGAATCATCCACTTCCCCAGGATGAGATTATATCCATGTGCATCGATAACCTTATGGGTGAACTGTGAATGCCACTCATCCTATTGAATTACACCAGTGTGTTTAAAGACTTCTCAACTAATTCTCAATGGATAGAATACTCCTCGCAACAAACTAACCTTATGTCTCAAATGTCTCTGTCATCCCTTGGGAAAAGAATTGGAAAAATTTGAGGCGACTTCTGTAATGCTTAATCAATCCCTGGTACAATCTCGAACTCTGAGGCCCCAACTGAGCCATGCGGGGCCCCCTAGATTCCAACATCCTCCCCCACCTCTGTAAGATAACAGATGGGGTGCCAAAAGGAATCAGTTTGAAGAATGAATAAATAAAGTTTATTTGTTCTGAGATGACTAGATTTTTGGCTATTTCATATCATCAATGAATTGCAATTATCTCTGGATACCAGAGCAAAAGCGGGCTAATGAAGTGGTTCTCGATGACCATAGAAATTATTGTCCATATCAATAAATACTAGGACTCACCATCTAGTATTTCTTTATTTTCAAGGATCTCATGCAAAAGATGGTGTATTTTTCATAAGTCAAGTTGGGCCTACCACCAGCATAAGTGGTGTGTGTTTCGACCGTAGATTCTAGAAAATATGAGGAGGGGAAAACAGCTAATTGTTAAAAGGAGAAAAATTTCGACAATTGGATGACCCAAAATACTATTAACCTAGTCCATGGAATCCTCCAAGCATAGTTAAAACAACTAACTATACCCTCAAAATCTCTTAATATAGCACCACCATCCTCCTCGGCCATACGTTCTTCCAAAGGTCAGAAGGAAAAGAAATAAAGAGAAAGAAGATGATATAACACCAAATCAAAATTCAATGTTGACACTTTGTGATTTCATTCCTACAGTCCTGGTACAATTGGAATCACCCCGAATATGGCCAAATGTGCATGACCTCGCTAGACGATATAATGGGAATATCCCTACCAAACTACGCCATTAGAAGAAGACATTCAAACAGAAACAGTGTCAGATCAAAGACTGATCTTCAGCTCCATTAATGTCATTTACTTGATGGAACCCTTCTTTGATGATGACTATGGCCATGAACCTGAATTCCCTGAGCCCAAATACAGAGCCAGGGGAAGAGTCTTTAGGGGCCGGAGGTTTCCTGGAAGTCATGATCATAGAAGGAGTCAAATTTTCTTCCGTGCCACAATTCAAACTGATAACATTGTGGAAACTCATGGAAGGACCCTCCAACAGACACAACAAGAACTGAAATGCTCCTTTTCCCCCATTGGAATAAATACAAGCCTAGTTATCTTGGAATATCCATCAGGGAAAGAACAAATACCAAAACACCCATGTTATAGTGGTGGACCACATTGTCCAAACATGGAAAGGACTGCAACACAGCTGGCCCCTATCAGAGAGGTTGAACCATATACGTCCCAAGATCAAACCCCTATAGTGTCTGTAAAACAGAAACCCAGATATGATAAGCACTATTATTTAGAAATGATATATGATATTTTAAATAAGATGGCTTCAGTACCAGCAAAACTATTAATCCTAGATGTGTTGAGCCTGTCCACAGATCATAGGGAGGCACTCATCGAAGCCTTGATAAGACCCCAAGAGTTCGAGGCTAAATTAGAAGCAACTGAAGTCTACCAGATGGAGACTAGTCACAATGAATGTCACGTTGTCATCTCCTTCACAAATAGGGATGAAGACACCATTGTGCAAGGGCACATCATGCCCTTATATTTTTTTGGACAGAAAAACGGAATTTTTTTGAGAGGATATTCATTGACATTGGCTCTGGATTTAACCTCCTATAGCTATTAATGATTTTTTAACTAAGATATGATGACGAAGATTGACACCCTGCACTACAAATCTACTAGGATACTAAAAAAGTGAGTAAAAACTGTTGGGATGAATCAAGCATAAAACCTTTCTCGAAGATATCATAACAGATTCCGAGTTCCTGGTGGTACGACAATGTACGGCCTTCAATGTTCTGTTAGGGAGGCATTGGCTACATCATCACACTAAAATTTCGTTTAGTGCATCGAATATTTCAATAATGGGAGAAACCGTACATTTCATGCCGATAAATTCCCATTTTAGTCTTGTGAATCACATTATATCAACGTCGGGTTCTATGAGTTAGAAGAAAAACATCCTTCGAACGATGGAGTCAATTAGATCAATGCATCAAATGGATTGAAGATGGCTCTCATTGACCCCCACTAGAAACTTGGGGAAGTGTATGTACCCATCAACCAAGTTTAATACATAAACGCAAGCTTGGGTGTAGATTTAGTTTTCAGCAAGGTCTCTATTACAACCACCAAGTCCAAAGACACAGAAAATCGAGTTGACTCCCATGTGGTCAAGAAAATCCCTATCTAAGATGCTCCCAGCCCTTCCTTAGGACGTCAAACTACCATTTCCTCACACAACAAAGAAAAATATGATATATATCCCAATATGGGATATTTTATCTCAAGAATTCATTTCTCCATCAACGAGGAATACAATGAAGTTGTTGAATAAGAAGAAGAAGACGAATGGAAAGAAGACATCAAAGATGCCCCCGCCAACATTTGAAAAAGTTTTCTACACCATAATCGATGAACATCAGGAGATAAATCTGGGCACCGTAAATGACATGAGGTCCACTATGATTAGTGTGGTTATGCCTATCGAGGATGATGAGGCATATACTTTCTTTCAAAAGAATAACCGAGATGTGTTTTCCTAGAATTACATTGAAATTCTAGGCCCCGATAATGTGGTCACCACCAAACATTTGGGCTTACTAGAACATCAATGGGTCTATAAAAATAAAGCCAGATGAACCCACCCAATGAATGCTGCAAAAATAGAGGCTAAAGTTGACAAGATAATCAAATCCAACTTCATACGGGAGGTCCAATATCTGATCTAGCTAGCAAACATAGTTCTTATCACAAAAAAGAATGGAAGGATTAGAATGTTCATTGACATCATGGACCTTAATCTACATTTCCCAAAAGATGACTTCCATGTCCCAATCACGGATTTTTTGATCGATGTGACGACCATATAAGAAGCCCTCTCTTCCATGGATGGCTATTTTGGATGAAATCAAATCTAGATAGCCCAAGGAGATAAAGAAGACACTGCTTTTAGGGCCCCTTATATAGTGTTTTGTTATAATGTGATCCCCTTTTTCCAAAATAATGTCGGTGCCACATATCAGTGTGCCATGCATCGCATATTTAATTCGTTATTGGGAAAATTCGTGGAGTGTTACATCGACAACTGGGTGGTTAAATAGTGACAGCATTTGAACTACCTGTCTGCTCTTGAACTGCCTTCAACAAATTGTGACAACACGATTTAAATATAAATACCCTTAAATGCACCTTTGGAGTTACCTCAAGAAAATTAATCGACTTCATCGTACGCCATCGTGGTATCGAAGTCGACCCCAAGAAGACAAAATCCATACTTGGCATGTCCCCACCACACAACCTTACTGAGTTGAGAGGTCTCCAATGTAACCATGCCTACATTTGGTGCTCCGTAGCCAACCTAGCAATTAAATTTTTACCATTAACCATGATCATGAAGAAAGGAGTTACGTATGAGTGGGATAATTATTGTCAAGAAGAGTTTGAATATATTAAAACATATCTCCTAAGACCATCAATGATGATTCCACTAGTCGAGGGGAGACCGCACATTTTGTACGTAACCACCCTAGAACAGTCATTAGGCACCTTCCTCGTGCAAAATCATAATGAAGACCGTGATAACAGCCTCTACTACCACATCTGAACAATGATCGATGCTGAAACTCAGTATTTGAAAATTGAAAATAACTTTCCTAGCCCTAATCTTTGTAGTTCAATAGTTTAGACCTAACCTGCAGCACCATGAGGTCCACTAGGTCTCCTGCTTCAACCCGCTCAAATATATCCTCAACTATCCTAAGCTAAATGGGAACCTATCACAATGGGAGGTCATCAAACAATATTTTGACATATGGTATGTGCCCTAGAATTCCATCAAAGGCTATGTGTTCGCAAACTTCTTAGCCCAGCACCCCTCAGAAGAAATAACATCGTTGGATGAAACAATTATGGATGAAGAAGTGTTTTCCATTTAGGATGACCCCCATACATGGGAAACATACTTTGATGTTGCTTCAAGAAGCCTGATAGGAAAAAGGATGGAGGATCCAAAAATCAAAAAAGTGGGGTTGGGAGCCATACTAATATCTCCCGGAAAGGCCATATTTCTTTACTCATTCCTACTTTCAAAAGGGTGTATAAACAAGTATGTGGAGTATCAGGTCCTCATTGAAAACTGGGTATTAGCACTCTAGGTGAAGGCCAAATTCTTGAAAATTAGGGGTGATTTGGTGCTTGTCATCAAATAGGTCAACAGTGACAATGAAATCATCAAAGAAGTATTGGTTCCCTTTGTGAACCATGTTTGAGCACTGATGGTTGAATTCCCATCATAACCAATGTTGACTTATGTCCCCTATTCAAAAAATACTCAATACGGTGCTTTAGAAAATGCATCCACAACTTTGACTGATCTTGACCAGGGTGAAACAGTCATTGGAATTTCCCACTGGCAGATGGTCTTTACATTCATCCAAAGAAATATGTGGGAAATCAATGGAATTAGACATGTATATCATCCTTATGGTCATACCAATAGTTGGAAGATTCCCATTTCAAACTACCTTCAGAATGACGAACTCTTAAAAGATAGGGATGAAAACTAGAAGGTATAAAGACAGGCAGTAAATTTTGTCATGTACAATGGGGTAAACCATGAAAAGGTCATCTACAAACATGCCCTTGTTGGAGTCCTTATTAGATGCATTAATGGAGAAGAAACTACATTCATCATGAAATATGTGCGTGTTGAAGCTTGTGGAGTGCACCAGTCCGCGACAAAGCTCTCTCACCAAATTTGAAGGCTTGGGTATTAATGGAGCACCATGATACATGATTGTGCTTCGTTCACTGAGAAGTGACATTCCATTCAATTTCTTCCCAATTTCATACACTTCCCACTGAAGTTACTTCAAATAGCTAAGTACTCTTGGCCATTCGTCACCTGGGTGATGGATTTTGTGGGACCATATCCTCCTGCTATAGCAAGATAGTTCAAATTCATACTCGCAACAACCGACTTCTTTTCTAGATGGGCTGAAGCCATACCCCTTAAAGAATTTGGGGGAAAAATGTCCTCATGTTTTTGAAGGCCAACATGATCACCAGATTTGGTGTAACTCATTTAATAATAATGGACAATGGCACCAACTTCTGCACTTAGCTGAGGGGGATAAGTAATACTAGGAGTATGGAATTAAAGCCAACTATTCATCTCATTAACAAGTGGCGGCCAATGGGAAGACATAGGATTTCAACAAGACTCTACCCAACATACTTCAAAATATACTTCAAAAGAATAATAAATCGTGGCTAGGCAATCTCTTTCATTCATTTTGGGATTACTGTACCACGACCTGCACGTCCACCCAAGCAACCTCATACTCACTAGTATATGGGGAAAAGGTAGTTTTTACTATCAAAATACAAGTTCCATCACTTCATGTGGCCATTTATGACCAATTTTACATGGAAGAGAAATCCTAGAGACAGTTCGATGAATTGCAGTAGCTATATGAGAAAAGGCTTCACACTTTACACCATTTTGAAATCTACCAAAACTGAATTGCATGAGCCTTCAACAAAAATGTTCACATTCATTCTTTCCTCAAATGAGAAATGGTATTAGTCTTCAGAACCCCGATGATACTCGGTAAAAATCCCCCAAATCATGAACCATATTGGTTAGGACCATATGTCGTTCATGGGGTCTATTCTAGTTGAACATATGCCCTGATATAAATGGATGAACATCTCATTACGGCTCCCACAAATTCCATGTTCTTAAAGAAATATATTTCATAGTAATATGCCAGTGCCAAAGTCCAAACTCTAAGTCCATAAACTATGAGTAAAAGAAAACACCATGAATTCAATGTCCTAGCACTAAGACCCTGAACAATGAGTTATAATATCCCCAATGTCATGTTCAAAATTCTATGACCATAAACTATGAGTCATCATCCTCGAAACATAACATTAAACTCTAAGGAACTCATCCTAGAAACATGATATTAAACTATGAAACATTTCCTCAATATAAAAAGTTTAACTAAATAACACAAAATGTCCTAATCGCAAGATAATAAATTGTTAATCTCTTATAGAACTATGTATGGATTGATTCTTATCTTTGGAGGATACGTAGTGATGCCTCGAACCTCGATCCGGGTTCCACCACCATAAAAAATGACCCCATCATGCCCAATATCTACCCACATTCATATAGGTAAATCGTACCACTCTTTGTTTCTCGCATCTCTTATAAGTCTTCTGAGCATAGGATTAGTGTTTGGGATTATCTTATGAAATCCAACAACAGTGTAACAGGGTAGACCTGGAAACAGTGATGGATATAACAAAAATAACACTACCCCTTAGACCGAGCCAAATCTGTACAGGGTACATACATAACTATGTACAACATTATTCTTGCCCAAGTAGGATATGTACGACGCTTCAATCCTCAATCTTCGCCCAGACCCACCAGGATAGAAAAAGAAAATGCCTCCATCATATTCTCTACCTCCCTGCACTTGCAAATGAGACTTTGTGACTACTCTTAGTTTCTCACATCATGTATAACTCACATGATCATAGGATCAGTGGTGAGGATTATCATAAGAAAATAAATCATAGGGGAATATGGTAGTCCCATCCCGCATACCAGGTGATACCAAAATACCTTCATATTTCCTCACACATGTACCAAGCCAAATAAGAATAAAAAACATTCAGAACTATGTGTGGCTTGATTCCTACCCTCATAGGATACGTATTGACCCCTAGATCTTCGAACACCTCTAATCCATCAACATCAAAAAAAATTCAAGTGTCCCTACACATCGATTGAACATTTGTAGGGAACATTTCGAACTGCATGTGGCTAGTTTCTTGTCCTCATAAGATATATAGTGACACTCGGATTTGGCATCCCAACCTTACCACCAATACAAAAATTAATTCCTTTTACCCATAAGTATGTCAAACTTTTATACGGAGTCCATAAAAGGTCCTATCGCATGACATTAAACTGTCAAATTCTTTAAGAGTTGTGTATAGCCCTGTCTTCAATGTCATGAGATTTCGCACATGCCCTTCAGTTATGAGAAGTCAAAAGATCAGGCTTCCCCCTTTACATATCATCCATACCTATGTAGAAGCTATAGTGGTTCATATTTAATCATGGTATGGGTATTCTCACATTCCCAGGCACATCGTTACCATTTCCCAAACTCTATACCTCAGGAAAAATGGATCACCATAATCATGCAAGGCCATCTGAGATGGAAGGCCAGTGTCCTGCAGACAACTTTTTTGGACTATGCATATGATGCCCTGGTTGCTCTACAATTGTTTCCCACAAAAATGGTCATCTATCAAAGGAATATTTGTCCCCAGGAGAGTCCTCTCAAATCTCAGTATTCCCAAGGGATTCCTAGTCCCATGTCATCCCTCCTGATTCAAGATTTCCCCGAGACTATAGTTTACACCTTCTATCATCACTCGCGTCAAATGAATATGGAAACATCATGACTGAGAATAACCTAAAACTATTGAATATCTTTAAGATAGTATAATTTTCCTCATTTCATGACTCTAAACTGCATAGCATCATGTCCTCATCACACGACGTTAAACTGCAAGGCCAAAATCTTCCTTATTGTATGATGTTAAATAGCATAAAAAGAGTTTAATCCCAAAAAATGACTTCTCGTACTGATTTTTTAATCTTATGAAATAAAATATAATCCTCATAATCCATTGTTTCTCACATAGATAAAAGCTCATGTGAACATTGGGATTTCAGTGAGAGATCCACCATGGAATTATGGAAAAATAGTCCTAGAATTTTTCCTTAAAAGCATGACCCTAAAAGGAATGACATGATTCCCTCCCTTAGGAGGAACCCCATGTCCTGACCATGTGACATTAAATAACTACTTATCCCAAAGATGGAAGGAATGCCACACCCTGCATGTGAGTCAGATCTACATAAGGGACAACTGATTACCTGAGTAAATCATAGGCCAAATGTCCCCAATATGTCTGGATACACTCCTTCCATATTCTAAACTTTCTGATTGGGGTTATCTGCAATTTTCAAAACCCTCCAAGGACAACTATAATGGAAGTCCTATGTCCTGCGGACACCTTTTCTTGACAATGCATATCATGCCTCAGTGGCTCTGTATATGTTTCCCATTAAAATGGTTATCAATCAAATTAAAATTCATCCCTAGAAGAGTCATCTCTTATCTTCGTATGCCAAATGGATTCAAATCCTCATCCCATCCCACCTGATTCAAGGGCCCTCAGAGTCATGTTGTACACTTTACTCCTTAATCATATCATGGATAGATCGGATCAAGCGGTCTTCATTCATCTCTAGTCCCTTTTGAGGTCAGTAAACATATCCCATCCTTAGGTGTAGAGTCAATCCACACACAAAAGGAGAGTTCCACCAATTGTTTTTGTGTTCCACCAATGAATTTATGTTCAATTCCATCATTTTGTATTTAGAATCACCCCTGGTCAATGGTAACATACCATATTCAGAAAGTTCCCAATCACCATAATCATTAATGGCCATTGGAGACGGAAGGCCAACGTCATGCGAGAACCTTTTCATGACTATGAATATCATTCCCTAGTGTCTCTACATATATTTCCCATAAAAATGGCCATCAATAAAAGAAAAATACATCCCCAGGAGAGTCCTTTAAAACTTTTGTATACTCAAATGTCATTCATGGATTGTCACACACCCAGATTTGGAATAATCCTGGATGAAGGTTTATGTATCTCCTTATTTCTAAGGGCCCCGAACATAAAAAAGACTATTAATTGAACTAACCATTCACCATCTATCCCTCACAGATGTTATAATTTGGAGGAATGGTTGTCCACTCAAAGGCGACATTAATATCCCTAATTTATTGAGATAACACTGCTCAAGTCATCTACCCATTGTGGCTCCCAACATCTAAAAAAACAAAATATTGAAAATCCCACCAGGCCATCAGAAATGGAAGGCTAGTGTCCCACACACACCTTTGACCAAATACGCACATCATACACGGGTGGCTTTGCTTATGTCGGCCACAAAAAACGGTTGTCAATCAAAGGAAAATATTTCCCTAAGAGAGTCATTTCCTACCTCAATACGCCTAACCCGGCTACTGAGCCTCATGCATGTCTAAATCAACAAATAAAGGGTCGAGAAAAATCCTTAATCCATGTTTGAAGGATATTAGAACATTCTCAGCTAATGGTCCCATGTTAGGTCTCATCCCTATTATGTCTAGTCAAACTTGTTCGATTAAAAAAATTTGAAATAAGTTTGATTGGCAGGACTGTGAATAGTCCACAAAAAAACATTCATACTTACCAGAGGAAAAATCTGCAAAGGGAACCGTTGGGAAAAACTCAAGAATTGGTTCACTAAAAAAAGGAAACATTGAGCCATCCAAAAAGGTGTAAATCTTGTTAGGTTGAAAACTCATGAAGGGAAGCCCAAGAAAAATCCAAGATATGTGAATCCAATTTGTGCCTGATTATCCCATACCAATTGGGCTTGGAAATTTTTTGGGAAATATTAAAAAAGACACAAAAGTTCTTGGGGTTTTCCATGAAACCCTTGATATATTATAACAATGCCCGCTGAGTCACGTGACTCGGGAAAAAATTAGATCTCAATTCAGTTATTTCAGTTTACTGATTTCAAGTCAGGGTTTAAAATTAATTTCTGGTCGAAATGATGTTGACAGAATAGGAAAAGTTAATAAGATAGATATTTAAACCCCCAATTAGTTCCATTGAGTTGAGAAAAAAATGAATGAACATCCCCAATTTGAAGTCTCTCTAATGTTTCAAAAAAAGGAAGAGTACATATCATCATTTGGGATAGAACTAAAATGGGGCTTGGTTTTCCCTTTCGATAAGGATGGTGAGTGATTTCCACAGGACATCGATCATTTTCTCCAAAGAATATTTTCCCCCATTTCGACCTTGACAATCAGATGCTCCCATTCAAGAATTTCTTTATGGTCCTTCTCTTTCTTCTGGATGGTTTCAAAGTTGGCATGCGAGGGGTCGAACTGTTCCCTTAACCTTGTGGTGATGGATTCACACTCCTGCAGCTCTTCCTCTTAGGTCACCACCAAATCATGAGCTTTCACCCCCTTGGCCTTAAGATGATCAAATTCTTTTGAAACATTTCGGATGGTCGCCACCTAGTGATAAGTAGAATTGAACTTGGATAGCATGTCTTTGTAGGTTGAAAGGTCTTCTCGAGAAATAAATATTTGGTAAATAATGAGGTGTAAGTGATGATAATCAAAGCTATCATAACCCATATCTATGGATAAATTAAGAAAATTGTCACCGTCGTGGGAAAAATTGGACAAGGGTATCATCACAACAAGAGTAGATAATAGGTTTCGGGCCTCTTTTTTCACTGCCAGGTGTCTTGCCAGATCACAAGTATATTAATCCTCCCCTGCTACCTTGTGTCTGTACATAGGAAGAATCATTATTGGGGTGGGGAGGGACATAAGGCAGGTCACCCAAGATGCGAGACTCTCTCTACCCTCAGATGGCCTAGCCTCAAGAGCCAGTTGAGAAAGACTAACCACATATTTTGGGAAGATCGATGATACTCAGCTGGTGCATGTCTCATTAATATCTTAGAAAATATCCTAATGAGGGTATCAGTTTGAATCAATTTTCACCAAAATGGTTTGTACTGATGAAATCCCTCCCATACAATTTTGACGATGGGACAAATTCCTACATACCACAAGAGTAGGTGTACGAGTTGTATCCATCTTGGTTTATGTAGGGAAGGAAGTATAAGGTGTAGATATTTCAATTTCCACGATAGAAGAAATGCATAGTGTTGTTATTGAGGGAAGGAAGGGGCGAGTAATGGTCAATGGTTTCTGAACCCACTGAACTAGTTCTTTCAGCATCTTGTCGGGGTAAAAATCATTCCATAGTTGGGAATACTATTGAGATAGAAATTTGGGACCCATTGTTATAGAAATTATTATATACCTAGAAGAACCTTCATGAATCATCATAATCCATAAATTTTGGAGAACCACAGGATGAGATTCTCTCATTAATTGAAAAACTGGATGAAGTGTTGTCTATTAAAGGCATCCAAATTGCCTGGAAAACTAGTAGGGGGATATGGCCAACAAATAACTACTTGGTCTACATGAGCAGTGATCATCCTATCCCGAATGTTGATGAGGAATAATCATTCCTCCATTGAACTTCCCCACTCACGTCTCAATGAACAATGTGGGGGTACGAAGCGATGAAAATAAGAAATGAGAGGCATTTTCCAACATCCCAACTTCATCGGTAACACTCAAAGCCTTCAGAAGAACATTAGAAATGTTGAGAATAGTAGGGTGAAAGATTGAATTGGGAACCCTTGAGGTATTCCAGTATTCTTTAGAAAGGAAGTGTTCCTCCATCCACCCGTATATGAATTGGAATGTCTTGCTGAGACGATACAGAGGACTACATTCCTATATCATTCCCAACAATTCATAAAGTTGGGTGAGGGTTGGAAGGGCCAAATTATTGGTTTGACCCTCTACCATCATGGTCCCCATCAATAAAGTACAAGCCAAAATGATGGTATATACATCAGAGGATGGGAATATCCATCCACTTAAATACATGGAAAGGAAACCTACCAGTCTAAGTGCAGGTGAAACGTATAGCTGATTCTCATATCCCCATGTGGTATATCTCCCTACATAAAGGGTAGAACAATATGACTGAGTGGTTTGGAAAGACTAGCCAGTGGTATGAGTTCTATTGGGGAAATCCCTCAGCTTAGTTCCGTTCATCTGGAGGAAGAACCTTATCCATGCTTTGAATTGGATTAGAGAACGAGCCTCGAGGGGATGATCCAGTGATCCCGCTACCATGAATAATATGCTCCTTGTCCAAGGAGATACGTGATCGGTGTCTTTCCATACGGAAGAATCCATGAGGAACTGTTCATACATTTCTCCAAGGATAGGGAGTCCCCCTGAGTTAGTGGATATCCCCTAAGATGATCCTCACCTCCCCATGAAATAAGTGGAAGGTGTTCATGCTTGAACACTAATAACAATGCAATTGCCGAAGGATTTCTCCCAGAGAAAAGATGGTAAACTGAGAAACCCAGGCTTCTTGGTACAAACCCACCACCTCAAACTAGTCGAGGGACTCCAAACAGTTCTAATATACCCAGAACACCTAGGCCCACTCATCAAAGAAACATCATCCATCCCTCATATCCCACTTAGTTCCCCACCCACTTCTATGAGTTTCATCAAAGATGCTAATAATGGATGGGTATTCTTGATCATCTCATCTTAGGACACCATCATAGCACTCACTATTTCCCAGAGTCTTTGTTGAGCCTCATAGTATAAAGGCGTTCTCCTGAATCGGAGTGGCAGTGACTTCTCATACTAGGGAAAGTTTGTCACATTAATGACTTTGTAGTTCCTCTAAGATGATGAAAGGAATGTCAGGGTTTGGCGGTAGTTGATTTATGTCAATAGGAATACCAAAGCTGTAAAGTTGAAAATGTACAGAAAAAGGGTAATCAAAGACCACTAGGGTCAAGAAGACCATTAAGAAGATGCAAAGGGGAGTGATGTGGTCTTGAATATGATCATCTCTATTCCTTTCCATGGTTTCTCTTTTCTTCGTCGATTTTGCAGCAGCCCGTGAATCATCCATTGTAGCCTGCACAGGAAGATCCAGAAGGTGATGAAAAGACCGTTTGGTAAACAATTATTGGATGAAGGCTATGGAAGAATGTATAAAAGATTCAAAATATGTCCATAGTAAACTCCACTTATGGATTCCTGAAACTATACATGGTATCCACATCCCACATACAGCATGATAAGTGAATGTAACCCTTCTTACATCTATGGTACGCAATCACATTATTCCCCGTAAAACCATTGTACATGAACAATTTGTAAGGAATTGGCCCGTGAATCATTGGTCGGAAAATAGAAATGCTTGCGTAAATAGGACACCGTGAACCTTGGGATTTATTAAATTCATATGTCAAAATGGTGGGTTAAGGTTTCTGTTTGGATTTTTAGTATTCATAAAAGTATGGTTTTTCGATCCAAGTGTGTTGTGAGGATAACCCAACCACATAGCATCCTCCTGCATAGAATCTAGATTTTAAGTCTTAAAATTCCACAATAGTGTTCCCATAATCTTAAATATGGTATGTGAATGGGGAAATGGTTGGGAGATCAGTTCGTTGATTGTACGAAGCAATTTGCGAATGTAATTTTTGCAAGGAGTAGGGTATGCGAGAGTAGAGGATGCTGGGGAAATGGAGAGTAAATTTCTCCATGAGAAACGGTAAATTAAAAATGACATGGGGCCCTATATACTGGTGTGGTCCCCTTCTACCATATCCATCTATTCTACCGTGAACCATTTCAGTTCAGAATTGCTTCTACATCTCAATAGTCCCATTTTCATTCCAAATGGACACCATTCTGATGGGGGCTTCTGTAGGGTCCTAAAAATTCCACCAAGGGAAAAAATACTCCCACAATCTCTTTGCAGAAGTGTAACACCCCAAGTTCCATGGTATGTTTCTTTTTGAATAATGTAATAGCTAACATTTTACGCAACTTTGAGTTCCAGCACACCACGACCAATCAAATTAGTCGTTATGAATATTAATACCCACGTTTTTAAATTTAATATATTTTATTTTTCAAAATGGATGTCATTTTTGGATTTTGAATATCAAAATTAGCTAAGGGTGAATTTTTTGTATTTTTCCAGAACTTTCAATTATTGATGGATTATGAAAAAAACTACGTTATTGTTTAAATCTTACTTTTGATTTAAATAATCTATTATTTTATTTGAATTTATTTTAGGAAAAATTAGACACATAATACCTATATATGTTCAACGTAATTCATTGTAGTCATTTTATAGTAATATTAGATATATAAAAGTTCATTGAACTTTTTACCTTATTTTACCCACCTTCTAGGTGCATTTGCAAATTTGCATAAAACATAATTTTTCTTCTTCTCTGAATTGAATTTCAAAAATGAAAAAGTCATGTTTGGAATCCGTAAGTAAATTTGGTTCAATAGGATGAAACTAATTTTTGGTGAATAGTATCTTTTGAATATTATTTACCATAGTTAAAAGTAAATAGGGTAATTAAAGGTAAAAGTGATGTCATAATTACCCCAAAACATGTCCTAATTCTATTGGATAAGTCTATTTCGACCAAAATATACCTTAGGAATAAAATTTTATCCTTTTGGTATACTTGGATTAGATTAAGACAATTATGATTTTTTTTAAATAAGAGTTAAAAGTGTTAAATTCATAGTTTAATAACTAAACCATTTTTAATATAGGATTATACATAATATAAATTTGAATATAAAAATTTATTATAAATATAAAAATATATCCTAAATAATTTTATTTTATTTATAATTTTATATAATAAATAATTAATTTTATTTATGACTCAATGATGATGCAGAAATTACCTTATTATTGAAAGATTAAAATAATTGATATTATAAATATGAATAAAATTATAAATTGTGACTATTAATGTATTCAATGAATTTATTACCTTAATATGAAATGTTAGGGTTGATTTAATAAATTTTTTCTTAGTGATAATGTTGTTATGACTTTCAGAAAAACCAAATACTAAATAGTGTCAAAATTGGAAAAAAAGAGTTTTTAAAACAAATACTATATTATTAGTTGATATAATATTCATATAAATCAAAGGTTGTGAAAAAAAACCTAGATAAGGATATATATATCAATAGTGAATCACTTGGGGTTTTAATGGATTTTTATAGTAAATTTATTAACCGTTTATTATAAAAATACAAGAATAAAAGGTAAACGCTAAACTATTTAACTAAGTGTTAAATATAAAAGATAAGGATAATATAGTGACCTAGTCCTATCTAAATCCATTTGTTTGAAATTTGTCTGACCCAAACCCACCTTATCTTAGAAATAAATCCTTTTGGAGCCATTATAAATAGTATATTATTATATAATAAAATAATATTTCATGCTTTTCCTAAAGTGACCCTTACCTCTCTTATAAAAAGGTACATCCCCTTCTCATAAAGTCACACCTCTAAAGCCATTTGGCTCGGCCAAACCCTGCTAAAAAATACTCCCAAAAACTCTCACTTTTAGCTAGAGTCCTTACTTTTATCATAATCCAACCTAAGGTTCCCTATTGGTCAAATCAAAAGAAATGACCTGAAGAAGAGTTAATAATATCACCACCTATTTCAATTTTCTTTTCATCTTCCACATCCTCTTGTATTATTGTTTCCATAAAAATAATAATAACTCCAGTAACATCTATATAATTTTATGTTATTTTAAATATGATACATCAATATACATTATTTTATCCATCCTATGAATTAAAAAGTCACTATATGTGCGCAGGTACGGCTTATCATCTCAACGTCGTGGTGTAGTTTGTTATTCAACACTTAATTATTTGGATGGGTATAATAATGAGTATAATTTATGTAAATAATAAATATATCATGTCAATGATTCTGTATATATGATATACCATTAAATTACATACGATTTTACCATCACAAGAATGATATTGTCACTCGTGCGCCCTTACGGATTACTGTCTCCACGAACAAGATAAGATTCATTCCCCATCTTAACCATTGAAGAATAATTTTAATTTTATGAATAAAAATAATATTTATGAACTTAATATACTTCTGTATATAAATCAAATACATCCTATCCATAAAAACATTTCTTTTTTAACCAATCAGATAAATGAAAATGAATCAGTTAACACCCGAAACAATGATACTGCTAAAATATTATTAACAATGCAATATTAAAATATCATATATGATATAATATTTATGTATGTGGTTCTTTCATAATTTAATAACAATTATTTAACAATTATAAAATATTTTAACATACCCTCGATCAAGTAAATGAACAAAGTAAGGCTTAATTCTATAATCTCATCAATATTCGAGGTTGTTTATACATGAGTATCTACTAGGACTTCTTTATAATCCACATCCATTTTTTGTAAAAATGTATTTCAATTTTTTTTAATATTTTCTATAATATTGGAGAAATTATTTTATAACCTTGTTTTTAATTTTATAAAATTATTATAAATGAATATTTCCGTCATTCTCCAAACAAGGTCCTTTACGGCCTTTTCGACAAAATTAAGGAAAGAATGTTTTTTTATTTTATATGGTGGGTGCGACTATTTTCCACCGTTATAACACCTTAAAAGCATACCTTATAAGATTATAATAATACAATCAAAATAAATGTTTTCTTTTATAATTGTGTTACTTTAAATTATTTCAAAATAGAAAGAGATATTGCGCTCATATAGTTTGGATTTCATCTACGACAACATTCTTGTATTGATTTTACACTTGTTTGAAGTTGATTTATTATTATACAATCTTCCATATTGTATTGAAGGTTTTTTGATATGTCTCAATGTATATGTGTTATTTTTATACCATTCATGGTTTATGGTTAAAGTATTAACATTTAGTATGATAGTTTTAATATGAATTTTTATGTTATGTTTCATTCCTTTCATGTTAGGATTGCATTGAACTTAGTAAGTGACGGGTGGAGCCCGCTATACCTCCTCGATGCATTACTAGGTCTCATGAGAAAAACTTCTGTATTGAAAAAAATTCATTGACACAATCTTATTTGTGGTCTTGGAATGAGGCCTTTACTATGTGGTTATAATATCTGGAATTATACATCCCATCATTAGAAATTGTCTATTGATGTTACATGGGATTATTCAACTAGTAGAATATCCATGTGAAAATTAAATGGAATAATTTGATTTATATTTTCTATATTATTCTAATGTTTATGTTTAAAAGTCTTGTTTTTTAGTCTTATACATTGTATTAAATGTTTGTACTTATTTATGATTGTTTATTCTATATTTTTGTCCTTACCGAGCACCTGAGATCACATCATTCTATGTTTTATTTTTCCCATGATGTGAAGATTTATGTTATGACTGACCTTTAGGGATAGTCTAAGGGATATGAATGTGTTAATATGGGACACATTATTGTTTTTTTTCATTTTATAAAGTAATGTAAAACTTTTGTTTGTATCTAGTACTTCTAAGGCCACTAAAGTGATCGGTCTTTAAGGATTTGGTCTGTTGTGGTCATGCCAATATTATGTAGTAATCAACTGACTTTGGGTAACTAGGATTGTGGAATTGCCATTGGGATCATAGGATGTTTAGTACAACCCTTTGAATCTATATTTAGAATAAAAAACTCTGATTATAAAATATTACCATATGATAGAATTTGAGGATTAGTATAGAAAAACTTCATATAATTTTTGTAATGTAGATATTTGGTGTATTTTCCAAGAAATACATCCCAGTCTGGATACATATAGATAGAGGTAGCTCTGGCACAGATGTACCTAGGAGTGAAAACTCTGATGAGGAGTTTCGAGCTTGACCTGGGGTATCCTAGTACACGACAAAGGGCATTGTCGCACTCTTGGTTGTGAAACTCCTATGGTATATGCTTAGGAAAATTCACATTTTCTTTACAATCCATTATGAAGGATTTATGGATAAATACTTCCTCAATGAAATTATTTTTAATGATTATTGATTATATGAATAAAATGCTCAATTTATGTAATGTATTTTACAAGTTTGGAATTATGTATTTTGATTCATAAACTAATCTAGTGTATGCCATTGTTTATAAAGGGCACATAGTGGAAGAAATAGAAACTGTATAAATTCACGTAATTCATGTAGGGATTTCCCCCTTACTCATGATAATTATAGTAGAGCTGGTGATGCAACCGGTGCTGAAGAACATATAACCATACTGGGACAACTCACTCAGGTTAGGAATAATATCTTTAACTGTATGGAGTACCCAGATCCACAACGCAGAGGGTCAACGGAAATCCACTTCATGAGGCAACAACCACTAACATTCAATGGGAAAAAATCAACTCGTAACTGAGCAATGTATTAGTTCCAAAGAGTAAATATTTCATGATTTTGGGAGTATAGAAAGGGAAAAGGTTTTCATGAAAGTTTATCTTTTCACAGGTGATGCAGATCAATGGTGGTCTATAATTCATAACACAAAGGAAGGTGGAGAAGTATCAAATATGGAATGGAGTAAGTTTAAAGATATTTTCATGAAAAATACTTTCCTCATGACCATCGAGTAGATATGGAAAGACAATTCATGAGTCTGAGAAAAAATGAGGATGAGAATGTCGCAATGTAAGAGGCCAACTTTACAAGGATAGAGAGGCACGTACAGATTATATATGAAACCTAAGGAGTAAGAGTGACCAATTATTTGATGGGTTAAAACCATATCTCCATCGGGCATTAGTCTCATAATCCTTCTCATCATATGAATATGTAGTCTCATGTGCTATGAAGACAGAAAATGAATTCTCTATGTTTTACAACTTTAAAGTAAAGAAAGGGAAAAATAGATCTTCTTAACACTATATAAATTGAAATAAGGGGAAGAAGGAAAAATTTTAATTTCCATCTTTTTGTAAATGTGTGAATAACACCGTGATATTTTCCTCAAAGGAATAGGAGTATGTAACAATTTTGGGGGAAATGGCCACAAAGCTCATGATTTCAAGGGAAAGAAAGAGGCTGTCAATATAGAATGATACACTTGTGGATAAATGGGGCATTATTCAAATAAATGTCAAAATCTCTAAGGAAACATACTTCATAAAAGGCCAAGGGAGATATTCCAAGCTTATGTGATCACTACTGCGGAGGATAAAGCTTTGAATGATGTGGTGGCAGGTAATTTAATTTTTTCCTCAAATTTAACCAATGCGTTATTTGATTTGGGATCATTGAATTGTTTCATATCTTCCTAGTTAGCAAAGAGAATTATATATTTCCAATTTTATTTAAAACGTAGTTGCCAGTCAAAACTCTCAAGAGAGGTATCATTGCAATAATGTTTTGAGAATCAGTTCCCATTAGGGAATATAATTGTTCTTTATCTTCTGATCTAATCATCAAACCCATGAATGAATTTTATTTAATCCTCAGTGTGGATTTTCTTTCATACCATGATGCAAAAATTTATTATAAGAAGAAGGATATAAAAAAATTTATGTTGATAAAAAGTACCTTATATTTAGAGAAGAAACTTCACCACCTAATGCATATCAAGATCCACCCCTAATAGCTCTACTGAATTCAATTATTGAGGAGGAATAGAGTGAAATAAATATGGGTGAGGAAAAAAATTTCATATAGAGGTTGTACCTATGGTGCATGAATAAATTGATGTGTTTCAAGAAAATTTACCTAGACATCCTCGAAAATGATTAATGGAGTTTTCCATTGATTTAATTCCTAGTTCAAGGCCCACATCAAATACCCCTTATAGAATGGCCACTGTGGAATTGGATAAACTAAAAAACTACTAGAGTAATTGTGTACTAATGGATTTATTCACCCTAGTCTTTCTCTTCGGGGAGCCCCTCTTCTTTTGTTAAAAAGAAAGATGGAACTATGATGTTGTGCATTGACTATAGGGAGATCAACATTATACCAATAAAGAATAACTATCCCCTACCTCTCATTAATGATTTATTCCACCAACTTCATGGAGCTCAATATTTTTCAAAGAATATCCTCCGATCTAGATATCATCAGTTGTGTGTGAAGAAAGAATACATTCAAAAAACATTATTTCGAACTAGGTACCGGCATTACGAGTTTACAGTAATGCCTTTTGGACTGACTAATACGCCTGCTATTTTCATGGATCTAATGAATATTGTTTTCAAGGAATATCTTTATGACTTTTTAGTCGTATTTATTGATTATATCTTGGTTTACTCTAAAAGATATGAAGATCATGATAATCACTTGTGCACTATTATAAAGACACTTAGATGAAATGAATTACATGGTAAGTTTATCAAGTGTGAATTCAGGCATGTGGAAATTCTTTTTCTCAGCCATATTGTCTCTCAAGATAGAATCTCTATCGATCCTTCAAAGAACAAGGCGATCAAAGAATAGTCATCACTAAAAAATATGACTGAGGTACGTAGATTTATTTGTTTATCAGGTTATTATCTATGTTTCGTATAGAATATTTCCCGATTGGCTAACCCATTACCCAAGCTCTCGCTTAAAGGGGATAAATTTTATTGGAAAAAAGACTGTAAAGATTTTATTGGAAACTGAAGAGAATATTAGTCAATTATCCTATCTTGACTCTACCATCAGGGAATGATGGGTTTGTTATTTATAGTGATGTTTCAAAGAAAGGACTTCATTTTTTCGTTATCCAGAATGATATAGTTATAACCTATTCATCTTGACAGCTAATAATTCATGAACATAACTATCCTACTCATTATGTTTTGTTAGAATTTGTAATATTTTCTTTGAAGATATGGAGACACTATCTCTGTGGTGAATAATGTGAGATATATACAGATCACGAGATTTTGAAGTATATTTTCTCACAGAAAGAACTCAACAAGAGGCAAAGACGATGACTCAAACTACTCAAAGATTATTATTTCACAATACACTACCACCTGGAAAAGGAAAATAAGGTGGTATATGCTTTGAGCAAAAAGTATCATGGAGTTTGGAACAAGATAAGTGTTGAAAGGGTTCCAATGTTCATGGATCTAGTAAATATGGATATGGGAATAATCATGGAAGGTGAAACATGGATACTTTTTCAAATGGTTTCCAAACCATCATTACTAGAAAGGATAAATACTTCTCATTCTGACGACTAATAGTTTTAAAAGAAAGATTAAAGTTGTGAATCATGGGAGATTTATTGAATTTATATATAAAGATGGAATTTTGAAATGAGGGATGAGTCTTTTGGTTTCTGATATAACCAATGTAAAAAAGGAATTTTGGGATGGTTCCCATAGTTACAATTTCTCTATACACCCTAGTAGCACTAAGATGTATAGAGATTTGAGGAAATATTTTTGGTGGGACAAAATAAATAAGGATATTTTCGATTATGTGTCAATATGTATGGTTTGTCAATAGGTTAAGGCTTAAATACAATATCATGGTGGTGTTATGAATGCTCTTCCCATACCTAAGTATAAATTGATGATATTATGATGGACTTTGTCATTGGGCTACCAAAGACTCCTAGAAGGAATGGTGCATCATGGGTCATTATTGATCATCTTACCATTCAGCACATTTTCATTCTATAAAAGAATATTTACAACTTGAATGTCAAGAAAGACAATATATTAATGATGTTTTAAGACTTTAGGAAATAACCCTATCAATTGTTTCAGATCATGATTCCCATTTTACATCAAGATTCTGGAAAATTATTTAGAAGTATTTGGATACTAAACTTCGTTTGAGAACTACCGACCACCCTCAAACTGATGGACAATCAGAACATACTATTCAAGCCTTAAAATAAATGTTGAGATCTTGCTCACTTGACTTCCAATGTATGTGGGAACAATATTTACCTCTAGTAAAATTTTCCTGTAATAATAGCTTCTATTCATATATTCATATGTCACCATATGAAGCATTTTATGGAAATACATGTCCCACACCAACATGTTGGGATGATGTTGGTGATAGAAAACTTGTACTCTTAGAACTTGTTGTGTAAAAAATATAAAAGGTAAAGATTATACAAACCCACATCAAAGCAGCTCAAAGTAGGCAATAGAGAAATGCCAATAATCTAATGAAGGATTTGGAATTTCAAGATAGAGATCATGTTTTCTTGAAGGTATATCCAGAGAAGGGTGTTTTACGATTCGATAAGAAGAGAAAATGATGTCCTAGGTACATCAGACCTTTTGAAATTTCAGAAAGAAATTGGAGTTGTAGCTTACCGTTTGAAAATACCACCAATCCTCTCCAATGTTCATGATGTGTTCCACATATCACTGTTGATAAAATATGTTCCTGACCCCACGCATGTACCCACCTATGAAGAAATAATGAAGAACCACCTGAATCTTTTTATACAGTAATATTCTTGAAATTTTGAGGAAAAATTATTGGAAGGAGTTAAGAATGTTACACCCCAAGCTTCCACAGTATGTTTCTCTATGAATAATGTAATAGCTTGCGTTGTATGCAACATTGAGTTCTAGCACACCACGACCAATCAAACTAGTAGTTATGAATAGTAATATCCACTTTTTTAAATATTATATATTTTATTTTCAAAATGGACATCATTTTTGGCTTTATAATATCAAAATTATCTTAGGGTGAATTTTTTTTATTTTTCTGAAAACGTTCAATTTTTGTTGAATAGTGAAAAACATTGGGTTATTGTTTAAAACTAACATTTTTTTAATATTTAGTCATTTTATTTAAATTTATATTTGGTAAAAATAGATACACAATACCTATATATGTTCAATTTAATTTATTTCAGTCATATTATAATAATATTTGTTATATATAATTTTATTTAACTTTTTATCTTTTTTTTTGCCACCTTCTAAGCGCATTAGAAAATTTGCATAAAATGTAATTCTACAACATCAGTGAATTAAATTTCAAAAATATAGAAGACATTGTTGACATCAGTATGTAAAAGGTGGTTCAATAAGGTGAAAATAATTTTTTCTGAATAGTTAATTTTGAATTTTATTTACCATGGCTAAAAGTAAATATGGTAATTAAAGTCAAAAATGATGTTATAATTACCCTAAAACTGGTCTTAATTATATTAGATAAGTGAATTTAAACAAAAATCAACTGTAGGAATAAAATATGATCCTTTTGGTCCACATGGAATCGATTAAGACATTTATTATTATTTTTTAAAAGGAAGTGTTAAAAGTGTTAAATTCAAAGTTTAATAACTAAACCATTACTTATATAGGGTTATACATAAAATTATCTATGGTATAAATATTCATTATAAAGATAAAAAATATTCCCCACATAATGGTTTTTTATTTATAATATTATACATTAAACAATTAATTTCATTTATGACACAATGATGATGTAGTAATTACCTTATTATTGAAAGATTAAAATAATTGATATTATAAATATTAATATAATTGAAAATTGAAACATTTGATGTATTAAACTTATTTTATAGTCTAATATGAAACATTAGGGTTGATTAAATAAATTTTTTTCTATGTGACAATGTTTTTATGACTTTCACAAAAATCAAACACTAAGTAGTGTGAAAATTGACAAAATTGATGTTTTAAACAAATAATATTTTATTAATTTATATAATATTCTTAAAAATATATGGTTCAGCCAAAGGACTTGTATATGGTTGGATATATCAATAATAAACCACTTTTGATTCTCTTGGCTTTTTATAGTTTGTTTATTAACCATTTATTAAAACAATACAATAATAAATAGTAAAATTTATATTATTTAACTAAAAGTTAAATCTGAAAGATAAGGTTAATATGGTGACATAAACCTATATAAAACATATTTTTTCAGCTTTTTTCAACCCATAACCACATTATACTCTAAATAAATTCTTTTTTATCCATTATAAACTGAATATGATGGTAAAATATAATAATATTTCATGCTTCTTATAAAATGACAATAACCTCTCTTATAAAGGGTACATACCATTCTCTCAAAATCACACCTCCAAAGCCATTTTTCTCGGCCAAACCCAAATCAAATATCCTTTCAAATAATCACACTTCAACCTAGAGGCCGTAATTTGATCATAATCCCACCTAAGGATCCCTTTTGATCAGATCCAAAGGAAGCACCTGAAAAAGAGGTAATAATTTCACTACCTCTTTCAATTATATTTTCTTCTTCCACTTAATTTTTATTTGTTGTTTCCATAACAAAATAATAAATTCATTACCTTATACATAATATGATGTTATTATAAATATGGTACATCCATATTAATTTTTCTATCCACCCTATGAATGAAAAGTCCTCATACCTACGTATGTACAACTTATCGTCTCCACGTTGTTGTGTAGTTTTTTACTCAAACACTTCATTATTTGGAATGGTATAATAATGTGTATAACTGATTTAAATTATAAATATAACATTTTAATGATTCTTTATATATGATATATCTTCCAATTACATACTATTTCACAATTAATGGAATGATATTGTCACTTGTGCATGCGTACGGATTATAGTCTCCACAAACGTGATGAAATTCATTCCCCATCATAACCATTCAAGAATAATGCTTATATTAAGAATAAAAATAAATTTTAAGAACTTAATTTCATTAAAGATAAGAATTAGATATATCCTATCTATAAAAATCTTGGCTTATGTAACCAAGCATATAAAGGAAAATGAATTAGTTAACACCCAAAAAAATATACTACAGAAATATAACTCACAAAGAAATATTATAACATCATATGTGATATAATATTTATGTATGTGGTTATCGATTAATATTATAACAATGATATAACTATTATAGCAGATATTAACATACCCTAAATCAAGAAAAAGTACAGTGTAAGGTTTAATTCTACAATCTCTTCATTATCTGAGGTTGTTTATAAGAGAGTATCTACTAGGACAACTTTATCATCCACAACTGTGTTTCTTAAAAATGTATTTCAAAACATTTTTAATATTTCTTAGACTATGGGTTAAATCCATTTATAATCTTGTATGAATTTTCAAAAAAAATTATATATTAATCATTCTGTCATTTTCCAAACAGTGTCCTTTACAACCTTTTCGACAAAATTAACAAAAGAATGTTTTTTAACTTATACGGTAAGTGTGGCTATTTTACACCATTATGACACCATAGAAGCATCCCATACAAAATTATAAGAATATTTTAATGATAAATATTTTCATTCATTATCATGTTCCTTTTAAATGATTTCAAAATAAAAAGTGATATTTCTCTCAATTTATTTTGATTTCATCTATGTCAATATCCATTGATGGATTTTACTCTTGTTTTAAGTTGACTCATTGTGATACAATCTTCCACATTTTATTGAAGGTTTTGTGATATGTTTGAATGTGGATGTGTTATTTTATACCATTCATGGTTTTGGTTAAAGTTTTAACATTTCATATGCAAGTTTTAATACAAATGTTTATGTTATATTTCAAGATTTTCATATGAGGAATTAATCGAACGTAGTAAGTGACGAGAGGAGCCCACTATAGCTTCTCGATGCATCATTAGGTCTAATTAGTAAAACTAGTGTCTTGGAACATGGAAGTAAATAATATTATTTGTAGTCTTGGAATGAGGCCTTGAGTTTGTAGTTATGATGTCTGGTATTATGCATTCCATCATTATGAAATTGGATATTGATATTACATGTGATTATTAGACTAGTTGAATATTAATATGAATAGGAAAATAGAATTATTTTATTTATATTTTCAATATTATGCAATAGTTTATTTTTAAAAGTATTCTGTTTTAGCCTTATACATTTCCATAAATGGTTATTCTTATTTATGAGAGTTGCTGCTATATTGTTATCTTACTGAGCACCTGATCTCTACCCTTTCTATGTTTTTCTTTCCAGGATACAGAGAAGTATATTATGACTAACCTGTAGGGATAGTCCAAGGGAGATGTATGTGTTAAAAGGAGACAAAATGTTGTTGTTTTTTAATTCATAATGTAATTTAAAACTTATGTTTTTATCTAGTACTTCCTAAGCTACTAAACAGATCGGTCTTTTGAGATTTGATCTCTTGTGATCATGCCACTGTTATGTAATAATGCATCAACTCTGGGAAACTAGGGTCGGGGCATTGCTAGAAAGAAGCAAATAATTTTACAAGTCTACCAAGGTGAATAGACTCAAATTGAGTTTAAATTATTTAATGGAACATGATAGAATTGATGTTTTCAATTCCTTTTAAGTGGACCTCGTACCATCATAGGGAGATGTATGCAGACTGATGGATCATGAACCACCAGGAACACAGGATGATCAACGACCGGTGGCCTATGGAGCGATGTCCAGAGACACAAGGAACACCACGAACTGTGTCGTCGACGGATTCATATGCATGAGGACTATCCACGAACCATGCCATGAACTCATCAGTTCATGGATGAAGCGAATCAGTAGGGTTCCATGAACCATTATTGCGAACTAAAGCCTCTGCAAACCACAGTTGACCAAGTCTTCTATAGGTTAGGATATTGCTTCAATGGGCCTCTGCAAATGGTGATGCATTTCCAATAGATACAATTTTTCTGATGCTCTATAAAATGATCGTACTAGAATTACGGTACACAAAGAGAGGTAGATGGACATAGAGAAGGACAGATAATGAAAACATGAGGGAGAATTATAGGTTTCACTCTGGATTTTGTCTTCTTTCATCAGAGAATCCCAAACCACGAATGAATCCCTCCACAGGTAATGTCGGACACAAACCCTAAAATGGGGGAATTGAATAATAATAATAATAAAACTGTTAACCTAACTATTGAACTGTGAATCAAATGCTTCTCGCAGATGAACTCCCCGCGAACGATGATCCCTCAGACCCTCCTTAAATATGCTGCTCCACAAAGCATACTGCTATGCAGACTGATCCTGGCGCCGCTGTCACGACCCGTCATCGGGGCCCATGCCGTGACTACCCCAAGCCCGCCTTCCAAAGGCCAGGGGCTGGCGACTAGCACCAAAGGCATAAATCCCAATAACAAGGAAGGCATTGCCTTTATAAAAGTAAACATACACCACATAGTACAAGAGGAAGTAAAACACTAAGTAAAACTGAAACAAGCTGTGCTGAAAGTAAGTGGGCCAGTATACAAACCCCAACTGAAAGTAAAGGACAACTATAAAGGGAAAATAGCAACTGAAAAGTAAAGCCACAACGTCGAGCTGTCCACTAGAAATCCCACCTGATGGGTGGGTGTAGAAAGCCTCCACTACTCCTCGGGTGCAGCCTACCGCTCCGAGTATGTCCTGCCCAGTGGTCCACTTCCAGGTACCGTCTTGCTCCGCAAGCCTCCACCACGATCAGTGCTGTCCGTCGTCTGCAACCAAAACAACGTAGTGCGGGCATAGCATGTTCAGGGGTGAGTATAATCTACTCAGTAGGGACCCTGAGACCCCTGAAGGTCTCCCAGAATCCACAAAGGATAATCCACAAAGGAAAGATACAATCACGAAGAAACATCCGACACAACTTAGGTATATGCCCATACATATACCTAAGTCATCAATTCTCGTTCAGCTCCAACATCCGAGCTCAAGTACAACACAGTCCACACACGAAAGCAAAACGTCAATCCCCACAGGATAGCTCAACACAATCCACATACGAAAGAAAAACAGGATTTCAGCTCAGACAGGTATACTTCTTCAAAAGATGATAGAGATGATCACTGATCCATCTAAGTCGTCGGACCCACAAAAGATTGATAGGTACTAACCCCCGCAATGACCCACAAAGGATCGATAGGAAACTAACCCCCGCAATGACCCACACAGGATCAGACCCACACAGAATCTATAGGCGCTGGCTCACACAGAACCGCTGAGTGCTGACCCACACAGGATCGGACCCACACATGATCGGTAGCACTGATCCACGTAGGATCGCTGAGTGTTATAGTCGTTGCTGTTGAATCCACTGAGGATCTTTGTATAGTCATCGTCGTCACAGTAGCAGTTGCATCCAGCTCTAGGGTTCCCGCACACAGCAAGCTCGTTCAGGAGGGTCCGCTCCACAACCCGAGAGGCTGATACATCAACTGACACACAGTCCAGAGTTGATGTATCCAAAAGTTCTGTATCATCAACAGGAACTCAACGACGTAGACGGCGCGTCAATCGGGACGCACGGTCTGAGAGTTCTTGGATTTTTCGTCCTAGGGACCCGGTTGGTTTTTAAGGAAAAACCAACCCAACCGTACTCCACCTGTTTCCAAACCTCAGGCGGAGTAAGCCAAAAGATCTGTCTCACTAGGAGGAAAACAAAAAAGTCGACAGCACGTCAATCAGACGTCCGAAGCTCAAGATATGAGCGTTTGCGCTCCGAGGGCCTGGTTGGTTTCGTGTACAAACCAACCTGGCCTAACTAAAAGTATTCTGAAACCTTAAGTGCGATATGCATAAATGACCGTCTCGATCCAAGGATCGCATAGTAATTGAAGATGCGTCGATCAGAGGCTTGTAACACAATTTATGGGGTATGAATGAATAAGGTTCGGTATTAAGGGGTTCGGGCCCGGTCCGACCCGGCCCGATACCCCCGAGGTCGACCCAAACTGGGTCTGGGTCTGGCCAGCTTGGTTGTGGCCCGGCCGGGCGGCCGGCCCGGCCTGGGCGCAGTGCGCCCAGCGTGCTGGCCAGGCGCTCGTCCAACCGGCCATGCCGTTTGGCAAGGGGGTGGGGCGCCTGCCCCCCTAGTGTAACCGTGGCCCCCCATTAAATGGGGGTCGTTTTATGCTGCCTGGCCGAGGGAATTAATTCCCCTGGTTTCCCTTTTGTCCGGCCGGCCCGCACCGGCTGGCCGGTTCTTCCAATAAGGACCGGCGATGGCCGGTCCTTCCTCCTTCCCCGACACCGGTGGCCCGGAACTGGCTGCCGGTCACCCTACTCCGCCGCGGCCCGGAACCGGCTGCGACCTAGTTCTTCCGGTGCTGTGCAACGGCACCGCACCAATCCACCGCGGCCCCACTCCTGCCGTGGTGTCTTCGGTTTACTTCGACGCGGCGCGACGACATCGTGTCCTTGGTTCAACTTCACGGCGTGGCGTGACGGCGTCATGTCCTTGTTCGTTTCCATGGCACGGCACGACGGCGCCATGCATTCCTTGTCGCATGATCACACGTGGTGCAATGGCACCGCATCATACTCATTTCAAACCACAACGAAACAACACATGGATAAGGGAGGAGGGTCGGCCGTGTTTGTGTGGTCTGAACCCCTCTCGTTAATCGATAGCATTTAGTCGTATAACCATGAAGAACGACAAACTAGAAATCACGAACGAAAATAATTAAATAATTTAAACCCCTACTTGAGCGTAGCTAGAACGGGAGTTCTCCGCGGAAAAAGACGTCGCAAGGTGAAGCTCCGTAAGTTGACAGAGAACGCCCGAGGAGGTAGTGGTGTCTCCTTTTTGTTTACATGGGAAGAAGATCGAAATAGGGTGCATCGTTAATCTTCGCAAACACACCGGCTGTGAAGAGGAGAGGAGACGGCACGTCGATCTCTTCTTACGGTGACGGTGTTATTCGTTGAAGTCTTAGTGTTCTTCGTGATGAAGATGAAGAGCTCTCTCCTCAATTGTCCACACACAACATCCAACCAAAATAAAATAAGTCTCACCCTTATTTTATTATCTTAAGCCACAATTCAAAAATTCAAAACATAAATTAAATAACTGAATTAGGTGTTGGCATACTTAATGAGAGGAGAGGTAAAGTCATCCAATTAATGGGAAGTTAAAAAGATATAAGAGTTACACAACTTAAGTGGGGGGGGTTAAGAGGAGTTAGGGAGTTTAGGGATTTGCATAGGTGGGGGATCGTGTGGGACCCACATCACCTTTAATCCACTCAAGAAAAACCAACAAACAGTGGGTCCCACCCTAACTCCTAAACATAGGTTCTAACTCCTGGAAAGGGAAATAAAATTCATAAAGAAAATTTTATTTCACTAACACTTAAACCACAAAAATTAAACAATTCATAATGAGCAAACGCAACTCCAGAAATGGTGTTCCTATGCAAATACCAGTTCTATGGTTCCATCGGTGCCCTCAGAATTCGATTCTGAGCACCGGTTCTAAAGTTAGAAATTCACGCTCATTCGTTCACTGAACGTACCCGAGGTAAACTTCGGTTAGAAATTCCTGGCACACCGGGCCTCGGAATCATGTGTCGCTTGAAACTGCGTTCTTTTAAAATCCCAAAGAAAATTAAGAAAAAAAATTCCCATGAATCTTACGGGTCTTTACATTACTCCCACCTCAGGGCTTTATG
This sequence comes from Viscum album, assembly GCA_963277665.1. Classification (NCBI taxonomy): domain Eukaryota; kingdom Viridiplantae; phylum Streptophyta; class Magnoliopsida; order Santalales; family Viscaceae; genus Viscum; species Viscum album. The sequence continues at coordinate 1,928,450,171 of OY728133.1, read as the reverse complement.
TCCCCGTAAAGATACATCATAAGCTAGGGAAACAAAAGTGGGTACTGAGCACGCATCTGAGCCTCCCACTCCCAAGTGCTCTCCTGGAGGTTTCCGTGCTACCATCTGATGGGCACCAGTGGAATCGTCTATCCTTGTAGGACCAAATCCTGTCAATCCTCTATCTCCACTGGAACCTCCGCAAAAGTCACCCCATCATCAATGTCTAGCTCCCCATTGTCGATTATATGCGTTAGGTCGTGCACGTATCTCCTCAGCTAAGATACGTGTAAGACTTCGTGCACTCGGTGCAACTGAGGTGGTAGAGCCAGGCGATAAGCCACCTTGCCAATCCTGCTGAGGACCCGGAATGGTCCGATGAAGCGTGGAGACAACTTGCTGCCTCGGCCAAATCTCTGTAATCCATGTCGAGGTGAGACACGCAAGAAGATGTGGTCTCCATCCTCGAACTCTAGTTACCTCCGCCTCCTGTCAGCGTAAGACTTCTGTAGGCTCTGAGCTGTCCTCATCCACTCCTGGATGACCTGGACCTTCTCTGTCGTGGCCCGGACAATCTATGGTCCCACAAGTGCTGACTCCCCAGGGTCTGTCCAGCACAAAGAAGATTTGCAAGGTCTTCTATACAACGCCTCGTATGGTTCCATCCCGATGGTGGAGTGGTAGTTGTTGTTGTACGCAAACCCCACCAAGGGTAGGTGGCCCTCCCAGCTGTGACCAATGTCCTGGATACATGTGTGGAGCATGTCCTCAAGAGTCTGAATGGTCCTCTCTATCTGACCATCCGTCTGAGGGTGAAAGGCTGTGCTCAGACGTAGCTGTGTCCCAAACGCCTCCTGTAACCCCTTCCATAGCCGGGAAGTAAAGCGAGCCTCTCAATCGGAGACGATAGATGATGGCCCACCATGAAGCTATACAATCTCTTGAACGTAGAGACGTCCCAAGCTCTCCAATGAGCCCTTCTATCTGATGGGTAGAAAGTGCGCCGACTTGGTGAGTCGGTCGAAAATCACCCAGATGGAGTCATGACCTCTGGAAGTGCGTGGAAGTCCAGTCACAGAAGTCCATAGATATCCCGTCCCACTTCCACTCCGGGACCTCCAAGGGTTGTACCAAGCCTGCTGGTACCTGATGCTATGCTTTCACCTACTGGCAGGTGAGGCATCGAGAAACGAACTCCGCCACAGCCTTCTTCATGCCCGACCACCAGTGCTATGGTCTGAGATCCTGGTACATCTTTGCCACTCCAGGATGTACCGCCAAAGGAGAATTGTGAAAATCTCTCATCTCCTCCTCCCGTAAAGCAACTGGTACCAAGGTACATCCTATAAAAAGGATGACGTGATCTACTACAAAGGGGAAACCATCATGTGCTTGTCCTGAGGATATCTGTGCACGCCACGTCTCACAGTCAGCATCCCCACGTTGTGCCTCTCTGACCTGCTGTAGTAGTGGAGGAGTGATTGTGAGAGACCGAATAAATGTTGCTCTATCTCTATCCACGAAGGATATCTGCAAAGAGGCTAGCTTCTTTGTCTCCTCCTCAAGTAGCTGAATTCCTATCCTCCTGCTGAGAGCATCGGCTACCACGTTCCCTTTCCCAAGAGTATAGACTATCTCAAAGTCATAGTCATGGAGGAACACGAGCCATCGCCGCTGTCTCAGATTCAGATCCTTCTGATAGAAGATGTATCTGAGACTCTGATGGTCAGAAAAGACTGTAAAGCTCTCTCCCATCAGATATTGTCGCCATGTCTTCCGAGCAAAGACCTCTGCTACTAACTCCAGGTCATGGGTAGTGTAGTTCTGCTCATGCAGCCTTAATTGACGTGATCCATATGAGATCACAGCTCGCTCCTACATCAGGAGAAATCCAAGTCTGGTCCCTGATGCATCGCAGTAGACTACGTACCCTACTCCCTCCTCAGGCAACCTCAAGATAGGTGGGCTGGTCAATCTATGTCTCAGCTCTTGGAAGCTCTGCTGACATCTATCTTACCACACAAAGGCTTTCCCCTTCTTCTTCAATGCTGGGAGTGGTGCCGCAACTCTAGAGAAGTCTGGCACAAATCTCCGATAGTATCCAGCTAGTCCCAAGAAACTCCGCACCTCCATCATGCTCCTGGGTGGCTCCCAAGCTAGCACTACCTAGATCATTGCAGGATCCACCGCAACTCCTGCCTCAGAGATGATGTGTCCCATGAAGTGGACCTCACGTATCCAGAACTGACACTTAGAGAGCTTTCTATAAAGCTGATGCTCTCAGAGTTTGTCTAGTACATCCTGCAAGTGGTAGGCATGCTCCTCCTCAGTCGTCAAGTAAATAAAAATGTTGTCGATTAAGACCACGACAAATCGATCGAGGTATGGCTGAAAGATCCTATTCATGAGGGCCATGAACACTGCTGGAGCATTGGTTACGCCGAATGGCATAACAAAGAACTCATAGTGGCCATACCGACATCTGAAAGCCATCTTCTGTGTATCCTCGTCTCGAACTCTGAGCTGATGATAGCCTTACCTGAGGTCTATCTTTGAGAACCACTGTGATCCCTTGAGATGATCGAAGAGTTAATAAATCCTCGGTAGCAGATACTTGTTCTTCACTGTCACATGGTTCAGGCGACGATAGTCGACACAATGTCGCAAGCCCCCTTCCGCTTTCTTTGCGAACAAAATCGGGGAAGCCCAGGGTGAAACACTAGGTCGGATGAACCCCTTTCCCTGCAAGTCATCCAACTATACCCGCAGCTCTCGAAGCTCGGCGGGGGCCATTCGAAATGCTGGAGTCGATATCGGGGTTGTCCCAGGGTACAGGTCAATATAAAAGTGTACCTCTCTACGAGGAGGTAGCCCTAGAACGTCGTCGGGAAAGATGTCCGCATACTGATCCACCACTGCAGGAAAACTAGGACTCCACATGTCAACTGCTCCTAGGATGAGGCTAGCCAACTGATGAGTGATGGGTTGTCCTCTCCTCTGCTGAAGTCCATCCTGTGCTGCGAAGGCTCCCTTCTCGCCAGTGAAGGTGAACCTGCTCCCGCCGGTGCGTACGCATCGCACCTTGCGCCTAATACAGTCAATATGTGCATGGACCGTAGACAACCAATCCATACCCAAGATGATGTCATAAGGCCTCGACACCACTACAAGAAGATCCCAGCCGAAGCTCTTGCCTCCTAGAGTAAGCTCACACTACCAGCACCAGTGCATAATCGTCGAGTCTCCTCCCGTAGGAGTCTCTACCAGTAAGGATCGAGCCAACAGCTCTGTCGGAATCTCCGAGCTCCGAACAAGGGCAGCGACTATGAAATAATGACTCTCTCATGTGTTTATAAGTACTGCCACAAGGGTGGAATAGACACAGATAGTACCTCGAATCATATCGGTCATGTTGTGGTCGTAGGCCTCTACTGCCTAGAGTTGTGCATGTCTCTGCCCGCCAGCTCCCTGTGGCTGGGTTGGACCTTCTGGTGGTGGTGGTGGTAAAGCCTCAACGCGTCGCCCACCACCTACTGCTCGGACAGCTCCTCTGCCTCATCCGCCTACTCCCTATGGACCGCCACGGTCGACCCTCTCCCTCTGCCTTGGTGGCCCCTCAACCATCTGCTGCTCCTCGGCACGGCGGGTCGGGAAATCACGAGCCATGTGGCCCTGCCCGCCGCATGAGTAGCACCGCCTGCCTCTCGAAAGAATGGCTCTGCGCTGTGTGCCCCGCACTGCTGAGCCAGTGTCCCGAGGTCGTCTGCCTAAGGGCCTTGTCTACCTAGACCCATGAGTCATCCGTCGACTGCCTGATGCAGAAGACTCTGCAACGTGCCTCCATGCGGTGGGTCTCGTCGCTAGTGTAGAATCAGCAAGAAAACTCTCAATCAAAAGGGCTCACTCCAGTACTCTTGTCTAAGTTGGAATGCTGAGGGAGATTAGTGATGCCCTGATCTCATGTCTCAATCCCTGCTCAAAGGTCCGATCCCGGAAGAATGGGTCCAATACCATGTCTGTAGAGTAGCGCGAGAGATCGGTAAATCTCGCCGAGTACTGGGCGACTGTCATGCTTCCCTGCCGTAGCTGAAGAAGCTATTGGATGCACACCGCACGGAGGGTGGCTGGGATGAACTCTGAGCAGAAGAGGTCCTCAAAGTATATCCAGAGGAGAGATGCCTCATCATGCGCCTAGAGCATCAAGCTCCACCATCGGCCCTTTGCTGCGTGCAGTAGGCTCGCTATGAGGATCACCATGAGGTATACTGGTGTCCTCACTAACCGAAAAACTCATACAACTGCCTCCAGCCAGTCCTCGGCTGCCTGGGGGTCCGTCTCCCCACGGAACCTAGGCATTCACTGGCGCTGGAACTCTTGCAGTGCACTAAGGTGATGTGCAACGTCAGCGGCTGGGGCTGGAAGCATCGGTGGATCTACAGGTAGAGCTACCACTGGTGCCACTACTGACAAAGGGCCCTGAACCGAGGCCTCGTCGCTCGGTGGGATGTCGTCATCCTCGACTCTCGAAACCCTAGCTGGATGTCATCGTGGGGCCATCTTGAAAAGGGAACAGGTGCGCCACGGTTAGAACAGTATACCAGGTGAGCTGATACAAAGTAATCACAATGAAAACTTGAAACACACATGCAATCAATGTTTTCGCGCATTAAGTCAGAAATCAGAAGTCAGGGCCTGGTGTACGGATACGTCGGCCGCCGCACCAACACTGGACTCCCTGGACTGATACCCACACCCAATACGCTAAACACTATTTCTTCACATAGAAAAATCTCAATGTCTATTGTAGAACCGAACTCCTTTGATAACAATTTTTCATGACTCATCCTCGGGGTCGGTGTCGTGACTACCCCATGCCCGCCTTCCAAAGGCCAGGGGCTGGCGACTAGCACCAAAGGCGTAAATCCCGATAACAGGGAAGGCATTGCCTTTATAAAAGTAAGCATACACCATAGAGTACAAGTGGAAGTAAAACACTAAGTAAAACTGAAACAAGCTCTGCTGAAAGTAAGTGGGCCAGTATAAAAACCCAAATTGAAAGTAAAGTACAACTGGAAAGGGAAAACAGAAACTGAAAAGTAAAGCCGCAACGTCAAGCTGTCCACTGGAAATCCCACCTGAAGGGTGGGTACAGAAAGCATCCACTGCTCCTCGGGTCCAGAATACTGCTCCGAGTATGTCCCGCCCAGTGGTCCACTTCCAGGTACCGTCCTTCTCTGCAAGCCTCCACCACGATCATCGTTGTCCGTCGTCTGCAACCAAGACAATGTAGTGCGGGCATAGCCCATGCAGGGGTGAGTATAAGCTACTCAGTAGGGACCCCGAGACCCCTGAAGGTCTCCCAAAATCCACAAAGGATAATCCAAAAAGGAATGATACAATCACAAAGTAACATCCGACACGGCTTAGGTATATGCTCATACATATACCTAAGTCATCAATTCTCGTTCGGCTCCAGCATCTGAGCCCAAGTACAACCCAATCCACACAGGAAAGAAAAACGTCAATCCATACAGGATAGCTCAACACAATCCACATAGGAAAGCAAAAGAGGATTTCATCTCACACAGGTATACTTCTTCGAAAGACCATAGAGATTATCACTGATCCATCTAAGTCGTCGGACCCACAAAGGATCGATAGGTACTAACCACCGCAATGACCCACAAAGGATCGATAGGAAACTAACCCCCGCAATGACCCACACAAGATTGGACCCACATAGGATCTGTAGGCGCTGGCTCACACAGAACCGCTGAGCGCTGACCCACATAGGATCAGACCCACACAGGATTGGTAGCACTGATCCACGTAGGATCGATGAGTGTTATAGTCGTCACCGTCGAATCCACTGAGGTTCTCTGTATAGTCGTCGTCATCACAGTAGCAGTCGCAGCCAGCTCTAGGATTCCCGCACATAGCAAGCTCATTTGGGAGGGTCCGCTCCACGAGCCGAGAGGCTGATACATCAACTAACACATAGTCCAGAGTTGATGTATCCAAAAGTTCCGTATCGTCAACAGGAACTCAACGATGCAGACGGCGCGTCAATCGGACGCTCGGTCTGAGAGTTATTGGCTTTTTCGTCCCAGGGGCCCAGTTGGTTTTTAAAGAAAAACCAACCCGATCGTACTCCACCTGCTTCCAATCCTCAGGCGGAGTAATCCAAAAGACCCGTCTCACTTAGAGGAAAACAACAAAGTCAACGGTACGTCAATCGGACATCTGAAGCTCAAGATATGAGCATTTCCGCTCCGAGGGCCCGGTTGGTTTCGTGTACGAACCAACCTGGCCTAACTCAAAGTATTCCAAAACCTTGAGTGCGATATACCGAAACGACCGTCTCGATCCAAGGATCGCATCGCAATTGACGGTGCATCGATCAGAGACCCGTAGAACATGTTATGGGAATCCAACCGAATAATGTTCTGTATTAAGGGGTACGGGCCCGGTCCGACCCGGCCCGATACCCCCGGGGGTCGATCCGAACCGGGTCCAGGTCCGACTTGCTTGGGCGCGGCCCGGCCCGGTCGGCGTCGCCCGGCTTGGGCACAGCGCGCCCAGCGCGCTGGCCAGGCCCTCGGCCACCCGGCCGCGCCGTTTGGCAAGGTGGGGGGGCGCCTGCCCCTGGTGTAACCGCGACCCCCCATTAAATGGGGGCCGTTTTGTGCTGGCCGGCCGGGGGAATTAATTCCCCCAGTTTCCCTTTTGTCCGGCCGGCCCAAACCATCGGTCCGGTTCTGCCAAGAAGGACCGGTGACGGCCGGTCCTTCCTCCTTCGCCGACACCTGCGTCCCAGAACCGGCCGCCGGTCACCCTGATCCGACGCAGCCCGGAACCGGTTGCTGGTCACCCTGCTCCACCACGGCCCAGACACGGCCGTGGCCTAGTTCATCAGACGCGGTGCGATGGCACCACGCCCCTCTTCCGCGGCCCCGCTTTAGCCGCGGTGTCTTCGGTTTACTTCAAAGTGGCACGACGGCGTCGCATCCTTGGTTAGACTTCATGGCGCGGCGCGACGGCGTCGTGTCCTTGTTCGTTTCCATGGCGCGGCGCAAAAGTGCCACGCATTCCTTGTCGCATGATCACACGCGGTGCGATGGCACCGCGTCATACTCGTTTCAAACCACAAAGAAACAAAACACGGATAAGGGAGGAGGGTCGGTTGTGTTTGTGCGGTCCACCCCCCCTCTCGTTAATCGATAGCATTTAGTCATATAACCATGAAGAACGATAAACTAGAAATCATGAATGAAAATAATTAAATAATTCAGACCCCTACTTGAGCGTAGCTAGAATGGGGGTTCGCCGTGGAAAACGACGTCGCGAGGTGATGCTCCGTAAGTTGACGGAGAACGCCCGAGGAGGAAGTGGTGTCTCCTTTTCATTGAAATGGGAAGAAGATTGAAAGAGGGTGCATCGTCGATCATCGGAAACACACCAGCTACGAAGAGGAGAGGGGAAGACACGTCGATCTCTTCTTATAGTGACGACATTCTTCGTCGAAGTCTTCGTGTTCTTCGTGATGAGGATGAAGAGCTCTCTCCTCAATTGTCCACACACAACATCCAACCAAAATAAAATAAGGCTCACCCTTATTTTATTAACATAAGCCACAATTCAAAAATTCAAAACTTAAATTAAATAATTGAATTGTGTGTTGGCATACTTAATGGCTGGAGAGGTAAAGTCATCAATTAATGGGAAGTTAAAAAGTTATTAGAGTTACACAACTTAAGTGTGGGGGGTTAAGAGGAGTTAGGGAGTTAAGGGATTTGAATAGGTGGGGGATCGTGTGGGCCCCACATCACCTTTAATCCACTCAAGAAAAACCTACAAACAGTGGGTCCCAACCTAACTCCTACACTTAGGTTCTAACTCATGGAATGGGAAATAATATTCCTAATGAAAATTTTATTTCACTAACACTTATACCACAAAAATTAAACAATTCATAACGAGCAAACACAACTCCAGAAAATGCGTTCCTAAGCAAATACCAGCGCTACAGTTCCATCGGTGTCCTCGGAATTCGATTCCGAGCACCAGTTCAAAGGATAGAAATTCACGCTCGTTTGTTCACTGAACGTACCCGAGCTAATCTTCGGTTAGAAATTCCGGGCACACCGGGCCTCAGAATCAAGTGCCGTCTGAAACTGCATTCTTGTAAAATCCCAAAGAAAATTAAGAAAAAAATTTCCCTTGTATTGTACGGGTCTTTACAGCCGCATAATACCTCAGTACGCATATGGAACACAGAGAGGCATGATGGGCCACATTCCACTATAATACATGCTTGCCTATACCCATGCGCGCATACCGCAGTGTTACGCGGACGACCCCTATGCCTTCATAACACTCTGGTATGTGAACCTCCCCCATCCGGCATAAAATGTCAGTATGTGGAATGAGGTGTTTTCTTGTATTGTTCCATAGGGTTCCAACCACACCCCTCCACTACCATCCAGTCCTCCATTATCCGTCATCTAACCATTAATCCATCATTCATCCCAATCCTCCCCCAAAGACACCGGACACATATGATCGGACAATCGGGTGCATCAGCACACCCCATTGAGACTACATTCCCACGGTAAGAGGAGTCCTGAAGGCCCTCCCCACAATGGTGCGGGCTTTGGTAAGTCTTGTGAGGATACATTCCCATGGTAACCTAAAGCCTAACCATGTGATGTAGACATAAAACACCCCATTCTAAGGATTATAGGTGATCACTTGATTTTCCATTCAATGGGGAATATTGATCGGTTGAAGGGGTTATGTTCTCTTTCCCCTTTGATGAGGAAAAAACTCCCCTTCCCAGAACATGCTTCGGAGACCGCCAATTGATTTAAGTCCCCAATTTTTCGTGGCATGGTCGCATGACTATTGATTTCATCTCACAATAAGGGGTTCATTACATCGCTCCCTCACCCATGGTTGCCATAGCCTGTCCCACTGCAGGCTCTCCCTCCATCACCAACAGGGGAGGAGACATGTGCATTGTTGAATCTTCAACATCCTCCTGTTTCACACACCGACCATGACTCACATGGGATTAAGGTTTTTTAGTGATTATAGAATCCACATGATACTGAACTGCAAGAAATCAGATTTTTTATCAAACCTGGATACGTAGGACGCCTTCCAGAAGGCCCGAGCTCAAAAGGATTCCCATCCAAAATGGTCCACCCAATCATGTCTCATCAAATGGGTACCTTTCATGTGTAAGCGCCACACCATCTGACCTATGATAACTTTGATTCCTAACTAAATCCGGACACGTATGATGCCTACCAGAAGGCCCGAGCTCAAAAGGGTGCCCACCCATTATGGGTCCACCCGATCATGTCCCAACAAATGGTAATCTCCCATGCGTAAGCCTCACTCCATCCAAACATTGTGGGTTTTTATTCCTCTCCTAAGGATACGTAAGAATCCCTCCTTGTGGGCCTGATCCCAACAATAAGTCACCTTTGCTCCCCCAAGAAGACAATAAACTAAAGAGAACCTTATTATATGGCTTAAGATAGCACCTCCTTTGTAACGTCAAATATATGCATGCCTATGAAAATCTTGCAAATCAAGGGTATCCCATGGACACAGTCTTAAAGAACGATCCATGGATTCCCGAACCAATAATCACGAACTAAACCTACAAGAGAGTCCTGGAACTGGTTACAATCCTCCCCTTAAAGGGTGCAGTGATCTAGATCTCACATCCTCTCAACTAATGGAGTCCTTAAGTTTCTTTGGCCAAATTATCAGCCAACGAGCACCTGCCTTTGGAAATAATGTCCATGAATCATGGATACCAAGGTCAATTTTCATTTTTGGAGCCACAGATAAACCCATTGGAGACCATCCGAGGAAGTTATATCCTAGAAGAAACAATAGCATGAGTTCTTGAACCCCACACAATCACTCGCTGGGGCCAAAAGTTCCTAAAATGTTAATTCAACCTTATATAAAGGATAATGATGTTTAACGGGTCAAAACAAAAGGCATGGGGAATTTGAAAAGAACGTATCCATATAGAAAAAGGGATGGGTTATGATCCTTATCATTAAATTTCCACACCTCTGGGAAACACGCCACCTCGTAAGCGGAACAACTACTATCTAAACATATAATCATTGAGGTGATACTATTTTACCCTTAGAAAAATCATTTGATATAAAATGGTGGGTATAACTATTATCATATAAGGAATTAGGTCCTTTGGAGTGGATGGTAAGTGTACCTCTCACCATTTAATTATTATAACACATATTATAAATAGTGATTTCTTGAGATTTCCATTTTTATGGTCTTAAGTGGTGATTTATATCGATCATCATGATTAACAATCATATTTTGGAATTTATTAGCATAATTCCTATAAAACATTCTATTAAACCCATGTAGTGTGTGTGGTGTATTTTTTAGTGTTTTATCTCTATTCAAATAATCAAAAAATTACTTCACATCACATAGACATTCAATTACCTAATTACATTCCCTTACACACTTGAAAACTTTAACAGTACCATTAAGATAATTTCAAAAATGTTTCCTTCCAAATCTTTAGAATAATTAAACAATAATCTTTTTCTCAACATGGTTATTAGAATTTTGTTTCTGTTCAATCATTCTTTTCTTTTCAAAACAATGATATCGATGAGTAACTCAAACATTTATACCTTCATTTATGGAAAATAAAATGATTTCATCAATGATGTAATTTCATTAATGGATAATTCCCTTCAGTTACTATTTTTAAGACAATAAATAGTAGATCAACCATACATTATGGTTTCACGATTTTACCAGAAGTGTACCTCACAACTATTGTAAAATTTCCCTCATAGGATTAAATTTATTAAATATCCTTTTCATTATCTCAAGTAATTTATCTCTATTTTTTAAGATGAATTCATGGAACATACTTTCTTTACATAACCTATTAAAAATATCTCCCTATAAAGAGTCAATTTTATATTGTTTCACTATTTTCTTGATAAGATTCCACAATTGATCTGTTTCACCATCAAAATAATAAAAATATATAATAACATTCTCATATTTTGAAAACAATATTGTGGAAGATATATTTTCCATAGTAATAATCTATTTATATATAACTAGTGGATCAAAGGATACACTAAATGAAGGTGTATGTTTCCTCATGAAAGATTCATCATTACATTTTTCCCACTATTGATCCCTTGTAATATCAGTATAATTAATATCTTGAGAATTTTGTGCAATTATACCAATAAAATATTACATTCCAACTCTTATAACATTAGTCTTATTAGGGTGACAATCATTGCATTACTCGCCACATTTCACGTTGACATAATTCCATTGGGTTCCATCAATGGACTAAAACAAAAATGCATAGTGTGACAAACTATAATCATTTTGGGAAAACATATCATCATGAAAGGTCATTTATAAGAAGTATAATTCCTGAAACATTTTTCTATGAAACCTTACTGTTAACATGGTAAATTTATGAAAATTACCAAATATTTAAGAATTTATCATCTACATACACTTGTCTACATAGTTCTCACTAAATTTATTTCATCAAATTTTAAAAATGGTAACAATAATTTCATATTGTACCCACTATTGAAAACCATACTTTTCATACATATATATTTCATATTATATGAGGATTATTTTTTACATATCAAATTGATCCATTCAAGATTCATATATCACTAGTATATTTGGAAACTTTGATACATAAAAAATTGGTTTATAAGATTCTCCCATTAACTCATTAATTAATATAATTATAGAGACCCTACATTTCATACATTATTATTGAATCATTTAGAAAATGAAAAACCTAAAAGTATTAAATAAACATGATCAGAAGGTTTAGTGCCTTTGGAAAAATATTTCCATACATAAAATTTACCAAATAAAACATAGAAATTTATTTAATTCTTCCTTCTCTATCTTCTTATAGGTCTTCTTATTCTCCTTAGTATAAGTAATCACCTAAGGATATAGATCAAAAATGGGTTAGATAAAAGACCTTGAAGGGGATAGATAAGAGCATGAAACAATATATCAAGAGGTGAGCATAATAATTATCATGATATTGTAGGAATAGGATCAGAATCATGATTGGAAGCATTAATAAAAGTCTTTGAATGTGACAGTGCATTAAAATGAACCATCATGTCATAGTAGTCAACTGCAACACATAGTTGTGAGACAACATAGCATCATGTTCACTAATATTTCACTTTTCTCATCATATAAATCACATTACCAAATTCATTTTAGTTCTATATAATTAGTGCCACACCTCTCACATCATAACATTTACATTGCACTATGCACATATCACATCACAACATTTACATTTTCAGGTGTTCCATATAGAACATATATTAATATTACAAATAAAATAAACAATTTAAAGGAATTGGTTTAATTTTATAACCATAAATTTTTAAAATTTGTGTTCCCAAATTATATAGGTAATAACATACTTTATATAAGAATCATCAACCTTGAGTTAATGAGAAACAATTTCAAAAAGAAAAAGGTACTTTTTTGAAAGAATATTTATTTTGGTAAACATTGTTTTTGCCATAAACATAATTAGAAAATATCCATATCCCAAAAATTGTAACATAATTATGGCGAAATTATATTTAAGGAATTTCCATAAAAAATGGAGTGAAATTTGGAATACCCTAAGAAAGGGATATGGGTTTGACAATTCCCCTTACCTTGTGTCTGAGTGATTTCTTCACTTTAATATCCTATATTATTATATTAAATTAATAAATAAACATATCCAAAACCATTAATACATTATTTTTATTCATTATGTTATTAAATTAAATTTTTTATTTTTTATGAGTAATAGAGTTAAATTTCGTCGTTTAAGAGCATTAGTTTTAATGGGTTTCATGATTGTTTTACTTATTTACAAGAATGTAAGTTCATGTAAATTGGGGATAAATATATAGAATTTTTATAATATTTCATTAATGATCTTATATAAGTTTTAATGATCATAAATATAATTTTTTTAATATGTTATAAGGGTGAATCCTTATATAAAATATGATGATGATCGTTTTATGTTAATTTTGGCGGTTTTTTGATCACAACAAACTCGTTTTTTATCATTTAGTATTATGTATAAATGAAACATACAAATAAAAAAATAGGGATAAAAATAACAATTATAATATGTTTTAAACCATTTAATGGTTTTATTAACATCCATGAAGGATTTCAAGGAAAATGAAACTACATCGCCCACGATGTCGGTAAATTGACACATCACTGGACATGATTTTATTTTTAGAATAAGAGAGAGAGAGAGAAGAGATTTATGATGTCCATTACATTAACATCATTTCATACAAATATATCAAACATAATATATTTATCATTTAATTTAAATAATATAAGGTTAGGAGAAGAACAGAAATAAAATGAGATTGAAAAAAATTAAAACAAAAAAGAAGATGATTTTACCTCTTGAATTTATCCACCTTGAGAACCTCTTTAGGGAAAAGTTTTTGTTATTTTCATGATACCATGATATCCTGGATGTGTGAGAGGATTGGTTTTATAGGTTTTTGCAAAATTTGGACAAAACTCAAATCTTGAGTAGTGGTGGGGAAGAGGTGGTGAGAGGTGGTATTTATAGTGTAGGAGAGGGCTGTTTTTTCATTATTCTATTCATTATATCATTATTTTGGATAAAGAAGAGGAATAAATATTAAATTATCAAAAAAACTATTAAAATAATGAAATAAATTTTGATATTATGGTGCTTAAAATAATTTTGACTCAATGAATAGGTTATTTTTTTTATAATATATATATATATATAATAAATTATTTTATTTTACTATTCACCAAAAATTCATGTATTTCAAAAAATAACCCAAATATTCCTCATAATAATTTTTAAACATTTATGTCACAAAAAAACATCATATAATGAAAATAATTTTCTAAATATAATTAATTTAATTTTTAATTATAATCATCATTTACATGGAAAATACAAATTTTAAAATTATAACTTATTTTAAAACATTTTGAAAATTTAATTAGGGTCTCATAAAATTATCTTAAAACCAGAAGACATAAAAAAGTTAATTTATGAATACATTTTATGAAAATATATTTTCTTTTAAATTATATAATTAATCATAAAATTTTAATTGAATATTTATGACTTACAAAATGCAAACACTTAATTAATAATTTTTGAAACATTTATTTACATAGACTGTGATAAAATTATATTGTTCATTCATTTATATGATGCATAAATTTTACTTATACATTCATGGAAGAGGAGTCTATTTATTTTTCTAGTTTACTATTCATAAATTACATTTACTATTCCTTTGGTAAAGATAATATTTCATTAGTATTGGATCCTTACCTTCAATAAATACTTCTAATTTCATTAATTATTCATTTATAATGTCTTTATTATAATATATAAGTGATTTTATGTGATTAATATTTTATGCCATTCCTTTTATAAGGGATATATTCTATTGATAAATATTTGGGTAGTTACATTCTTCCTCTATTTTGAAATTTCTCCCGTAAAATTTTGTTTCATATAAATAGGTGACGGTACATATCCTTGATCACCTCCTCTAGTTCCCATGATTCTTCTTCATAATTATGGTTCCTTAAGAACTATTTGAAAATGTGGGTAGTCTTCGTTCATAGAAACTTATTTCTGCAGTCCTGAATCTTTACTAGATTCTCATCATTTGATATATTATCTTCCAACTATACTACCACTAGGTTAAGTACATGTGAGGGATCTAGTATGCACTTCCTCTATAGTGATACATGGAACAAATCATGAAATTGACCCATATTAGGTGTAATTTAAATTTGATATTACATGGATCAAATGTGATCAAGGGTCTGAATGGGGCCAATGTACCTTGGGTTTAGTTTCTATTTTTTTGTGAACTGCATGATTGTCTTCCATGGTGACATTCAAATGAATACTTTACCTCCAACATCGAACTCCAAGTCCCTTTAATTATTTTCAACATTGATATTTAGGCAACTATGAGCAGCATTGATTTGCAATCAGATGGTTTGAACCCAACCTATCTTCTTTTTCACAAGATCTTGTCCAAGTAGCTTATTTCACAAACTTCATCCCAATAAGTCGGAGTGCTAAATCACCTTCCATACAAAGCTACATATGGAGAAATCTGAATACTCAAGTGAGAGCTATTATTTTTTGAGAACTCAACCTATGGCAGATTATAATCCCATCCACCTTTTAATTCAATATATCCTTCTCTTAGCTTATCTTCAAGCATATCAATGTTCCATTCAGATTGGTCATCAGTTTGTGTAACATCCCGACCCCAGTTACCCAGAGTCGGTGCATTATTACATAACATTAGCATGATCACAAGAAATATCAAATCTCAAAAGACCGATTCGTTTAGTTGCCTTGGTAACACTAGATATATTAATAAAGTTTACATTACATCATAAAATGAAAACTACAACAATATAGTCTCCATATTACACACTCTAATCCAATCATATTATCCCTGCAGGTCATTCATAAATTACTTCTTCACATTCTGGGAAAATAAACATAGAAAAGGGGTGAGCTCAAATGCCCAGTAAGGATAACAATATAGTAGAAACTTTCATAAATAAGAATTAACATTTAAGGCAATGTATAACTAAAACAAAAGCCTTTTAAACTTGAACTTCAACATAGTATGGAAAATTTAAAATGAAATAATTCCATTTTCTTATTCACATGGATATTCTACTAATCGAATAATCACATGCAATATCAATAACCATTTTCATAATGATGGAATGCATAATGCCAGACTATCATAACCACATAGCCAAGGCCTTGTGCCAAGACTACAAATAAGATTTTTTCAAGGCCTTGTGCCAAGACACTAGTTTGTCTCGTGAGACCTACCGATGCATCGAGGAGCTATAGCGGGCTCTACCCGTCACATATTAAGTCCAATGCATTCCTCATATGAACAGGTTTAAACCTAACATAAACATTCGTATTAAAACTAGTATACGAAATGTAAATACTTCATCCATAAATCATGAATGGTATAAAAATAGCACATCCATAGTCAAACATATCACAAAACCTTCAATACAATATAGAAGTTTTGTATCATAATAAATCAATTTCAAATAAGCGTAAAATCCATCAAAGGATGTTGACATAGATGAAATCAAAACTCTTTTTAGGGTAATATCTATTTTTATTTTGAAATCATTTAAGAGTAATATATTTATAAAATATAACATTTTCTTTTAAAATATTCTTATAAGTTTGTATGGGAAACTTATAAGATTTTATAATGGTGGAAAATAGCCGCACTCGTCGTATAAGTTAAAAAATCATTCTTACCTTAATTCTGTCGAAAAGGTTAAAAAGCACCTTATTTGGAAGACAATGGAAAGATTCCTTTATAAACCTCTTATTAAAAGTAAAAAAAGGGTATAAATGAATTTAACCCATATTCTTTTAAATAGTAAAAATGTTTTGAAATACATTTTTAAGAAACATGGATGTGGATGATAAAGAAATCCTAGTAGATTATTACGTATAAACAACCTCGGATAATGAAGAGATTACGAAATAAACCCTTAACTTGTACTTTTACTTGGTTGAGAGTAGGTTAACATCCTGTATAATGGTGAAATAATTGTTATTAAATTATACAAGAATCATATACATTAATATGATATCATATATGATCTTTTAAAATTGATTTGTTAATAATATCTTAGTATTATCGTTGTTTCGGGTGTTAACTTACTCATTTTCTTTTATATGTTTTTGTTAAGTAAGACATGTTTTTCATGGATAGGTTGTATATTATTCATATTCATAATGATATCAAGTCCTTAAACATTATTTTTAAATCATTAAATGATAATTATACTTGAATAGATAAAATGGAGAATGAATCTCATCACGTTCGTGGAGACGGTAGTCCGTACGTATGCACGAGCGACAATATCATTCTTTTGATACAAAAATAAAATATAATTGGATGGTATATCATATATATGGAATCATTATCATGTTATATTTATTATTTACATGAATTATAAATCATTATTATACCCATCCAAATAATAATATATTGAATAACAATTACACCACGATGTGGAGACGGTAAGCAGTACGTACGCACATATGGTGACATGTCACTCAAAGGATGGATAGAATACTGAATATGGTGTACCATATTTATAATAATATTACAATATATTGGAGATACTAGATTCATTATTTTATAATGGGAATAACAAAAAAATAAAAAGTTGAAGAAGAAACGAATTTGAAAAAGGGTGGTGAAAACATTACCTCTTCTTCGGGTTCTTCCTTTTGATTTGATTAAAATGGCTCAATAGGTTGGATTTATGATAAAACTAAGGCATCTAGGATGTATTGAAACAAGTTGAGAGTGTATTTGGGAAGTGGGTGGCCGAACCAAAAGGCTTTGAAGGTGTGAATTAATGAGAATGAGGAGTTCCCTTTTATAAGAGGGGTGAGGGGCACCTTTGGAAAAGCTAAAAATATTATTTTATAATAAATTTATATAAGGTTTATAATAACTCCAAAGTGGATTATTTAAAGTTTAATGTGTGTATGGGTCGAAAAACACTCTTCCAAGAGAATTTAGACAGGTTTGGGTCATTATATTAACCTTATCTTTTAGTTTTAACTCTTAGTTAATTAGTTTGACACTTACCATGTCACTTTGTATTTTTATATTATATAGTTAATAAACTTACTATATACTTCCACGAGACCCCCAAGTGGTCCATTAATGATACACCTATCATGATATAAGTCATTTGGACAAACTTTAGATTTTTATGAATTTAATATCAATTAATAATATAATATATTTTTTTAAAAAACTATTTTATATCAATTTTGAAACTATTCAACAATTGATTTTTGTAAAAATCATAAAAGAATTATTACTTCAAAAAAAGTTAATTAACTCAATCCTAACATGTCATATTGTTCTATAAAATAAGTGTAATTCATAAAAAGTCTGATATTATATTGATTTTGGTGTTTATAATATCAATTATTTTAATTCTTTATTAATTTAGTAATTACTGAATCACCATTGTGTCATAAATAAATTAAATTATATAATGTCTAAAAATTATAAATAAAATATCATTATTTATTAAATCTTTTTTTCTTTTAATGAATATTTATAGTCGAAAATAAAACATATATAACCCTATGTAAAAAATTTGTCTTCTAAATGATATATGCTTATGTCATTTTTGTATTTATTTTAACTTAATTAAAATGAAGTGTCGCTATCACCTAAAAGTGGCTTCATGGGGTCCCAAAATCGATCCAAAGATAACCATGGTCGGACATGTATCCACCAATAAGTCTAGGACACGTTTTATGGTCATTTAGTATTATTATAATATTATTTGATAACCCTTATTTACCGGATTTACCCTTAACCATGGTAAATAAAATATTTACCGATGTAATTATTCAAATTGTCTAAAAATAAAATTTACCTATTTACAAAATATTAACATCCTGATTCCAAATATGGACTCAATTTTTTCAAATTCAAAACACAGAAGTGCAGATATTAATTTAAAATTAATTCTCGTTTTTAAAACAAAAAGTGTGTTTTTAAGAGATAATAACTATCAAAATATTGACACTTGTTTATGTCCGGTTTTATTGTAAAATTATGTAAAATGAACAACATTGTATTAAATGGTAAAAATATATTCTAAATATACTTTAAAACCACTCAAATTTGTAATTTATCAATATAAATTATTTCGATTTAAAAAGTTGTTTTTAATCAAAATTTAGTAATTTTCACTATTCATCAAAATATAAATGTTATCTGAAAAGTTACAGAATTTCACCCCAGGCTAAATTCGATATTCTGAATCCAAAAATGAAGTCCATTTTGAGAGATTAAATTTATGAAATTTCAAAAAGTAGATATTACTATTCATAACGGCTAGTTTGATTGGTTATGGTGTGTTAGAACTCGATGTTGCGTACAACACACGCTATCGCATTATTCAAAGAGAAGCATATAGTAGAAGCTTGGGGTGTTACATTCTCCCCTCATTAAAATAATTTCTTCCTTGAAATTTCTATAATACTACTGCATGAAAATACTCGGGTGGTTCTTCATCATATGTTTCTCGGGTTCCCACGTTGCCTCTTCCATCGTATGATTTCTCTACAAAACTTTTACCAGACGCATCGTCCGGTTTCTCAGTACTTGTTCTCTCCTATCAAGAATCCTGATGGGATCTTCGCAATAAGACAGATCAGGTTCCAGTTCTAATTCATCATAGGAGAGTACATGCATTTGGTCAGGCACGTATTTCCTTAACAGAGATATGTGGAACACATCGTGAACTTTGGAGAGACTTAGTGGCATTGCTAATCAGTAAGCTATAGCCACAATTCGTTCTAGAATTTTAAAAGGTCTGATGTACCCGGGACACAATTTAACTTTCTTACCAAAATGTATTACTCCCTTCCATAGAGATACCTTCAGGAAAACATGATCACCGACTTGAAATTCTAAATCCTTCCTTCGATTATCGGCATAGCTCTTCTGCCTACTTTGAGCTGCTTTGATGTGATTTTGGATGACCTTCAGCTTTTCCATTGTTTCCTCCACCAGTTCTGGACCTACAAGTTTTCTTTCACCAACATCATCCCAACAGGTTGGTGTGCGACATCTCTTTCCGTATAATGCTTCATATGGTGCCATCTCTATACTTGAATGGAAGCTATTATTATAGGAAAATTCTACCAAAGGTAAATATTGATCCCACAAACCCTGAAAGTCAAGTGAGAAAGATCTCAATATTTCTTCTAAAGTTTTAATAGTCCGTTCTAATTTTCATTCTATCTTAGGGTGGTAGGCAGTGCTCAAATGAAGTTTTGTATCCAGGGATTTCTGAAGAATCTTCCAGAATCTTAAAGTAAAAAGGGGATCACGATCAGAAACACTCGATAGGGGTACTCCATGAAGTCTCAAAACTTCATTAATATATAGTCTTTCTAGACTTTCCAGTGGTAGATCTGCTCTTATAACAAGAAAATGTGCTGACTTGGTAAGATTATCAACAATAACCCATATTGAATCGTTCCTTCTCGGAGTCTTTGGTAGCCCCATGACAAAGTCCATCGTAATATTGTCCCATTTCCACTCTGGTATGGGAAGAAGTTGCATGACTCCTCCACGTTATTGCCTTCTAGCTTTCACTTGTTGACAAACCATACATCTTGACACAAAATCAGCAATCTCCCTCTTCATGTTGTCCCACCAAAAATGTTCCTTCAAATCTCTATACATTGTGGTGCTCCCAGGATGTATAGAGAAACTGGAACTATTAGCATCATCCAGCAATTCCCTTTTTAGATCAGGTATATCAGGAACACAAAGTCTCTTCCCAAATTTCAAAATTCCATCTTCATGCACAAAGTCTCTCAGTCTCCCATCATTCACAGATTTAATCTTCTTTTTAAATTCTTTATCATCAGTCTGAGGACTCTTAATCCTTTCTGGTAAAGATGGTTTGGAAACCATTTGAAAAAGAATTGATGTTTCATCTTCCATGGTTATTCCCATGTCCATCTTCACTAGATCCATAAAAATTGGATCCCTTTCAATTCTCATATTGTTCAAAACTCCATGATATTTTCTGCTCAAAGATTTTGCCACCTTGTTTGCTTTCCATGGGTGGTATTTTATCGTACAATCATAATGGTTGAGTAATTCAAGCCATCACCTTTTCCCCATGTTGAGTTCTTTTTGTGAGAAAATATACTTCATACTCTTGTGATCAGTATAAATCTCACATTTTTCACCATAGAGGTAGTGCCTCCATATCTTCAAAGCAAAGATCACAGCTGCTAACTCGAGATCATGAGTAGGATAGTTTTTCTCGTGAATTTTTAACTATCGGGATTCATAGGCAATAACCCTATCATTCTGCATAAGGACACAACCAAGTCCTTTCTTTTATGCATCACTTTAAATAATGAAACCATCATTCCCCGATGGTAGAGTCAATATAGGAGCATTGACTAATATTCTCTTTAGTTCATCGAAACATTCTTCACACTCTTTTGTTCAAACAAATTTAACCCCTTTATTTGTGAGCTTTGTTAATGGGTTAACCAATGGGGAAAAATTCTGGATGAAACATCGATAATAACATACTAAACCAATAAAACTACGTACCTCATTTATACTCGTCAGTGTTGGCCATTCATGGATTGACTTGGTCTTAGAAGTATCAACAGAGATTCCATATTTGGAGAAAAATATGTCCATGAAAAGAAATCTCCTGAAGCCAGAATTCACAATTGATAAACTTCCCATATAATTCATGTCTTCTCAGATCCATCAGGATAAGGCACAAGTGATTTTCATGATCTTCATATATTTTGGAGTATACCAAGATATCATCAATAAATACCACCACAAATTCATCTAGATATTCCTTGAAAACTCTATTCATCAGATCCATGGATACAGAGGGTGCATTAGTCAATCCAAAAGGCATTACTGTAAACTCATAATGCCCGTACCTGGTTCGAAATGTTGTCTTTGGAATGTCTTCCTTCTTTACACACAACTGATGGTATCCTGATCGAAGGTCAATCTTTGAAAAGTATTGAGCTCCATGCAGATGGTCAAATAAATCATTAATGCGAGGTAGGGGATACTTGTTCTTTATTGTTATAGCATTGATCTCCCTGTAGTCGATACATAACCTCATAGATCCATCTTTCTTTTTAACAAAAAGAATAGGGGCTCCCCAAGGAGAAACACTAGGTCAAATAAATCCCTTATTACTCGATTCCTCTAGTTGTTTCTTTAGTTGAACTAATTCTATAGTGGCTATTCTATAAGGGGGCTTCGATATAGGCCTTGATCCAGGAATTAAATCAATGGAAAACTCAACTTCTCGTTCTAGAGGATGTCCAGGTAAATCATCCGGAAACACATCTACATATTCTTTCACAACAGGTACATCCTCTATTTGAACATTACTTTCCTCACCCATAGTCATTTAATTCTCTTCCTCCCCAATAATTGAATTTAGTTGAGCTACTGGGGGTGGATCTAGATAAGAATTAGGTGGTGACGATTCTGCTCTAAAGATAAGGTGTTCCTTATCATCATCATCAAGAATCGTAACCTCTTTCTTCTAACAATAAATCTTCGCATCATAGTCAGAAATCCTGTCCATACCGAGGATTATATCAAACTCAATCATAGGTATGCCGATGAGATCAGCAGATAAAGAACATTTATGTGCTCTAATGGGGACTGATTCACAAAACTTTATTGCAATGATACTTCCCTTAGGAGTTTTTAATGATAACTCCCTTGTTAAATCAAATTTTAAATATATAATTTTCTTATAAAACTGGGAAGATATGAAACAATGCGATGATCCAGAATCAAATAATGCATTTTCAAAACTTGAAGAAAGCATTAAATTACCTTCCACCACGACTTTCGGAGCTTCTACCTCAGCAGTAGTGATAGCATAAGCTTGGCCTTGATCCCTTGGCCTTTTCTGATTATGTTCCCCAGACGCTTAGGACATTCATTTGCATAATATCCCATCTCCCTGCAATTTTAGCACTATACATTGGTAGCTTCCTTCTTCCCTTTGCAATCACGAGCATGGTGGCCTTTTTCACCACACTTGTAACAAACACCCATTCCCTTCAAGCATGTATCGGGGTGTTTCTTCCCACATTTACCACAGGATGGATATTCAACCATTCCCTTCTTCCCCTGATTTCTATTCCTAGATTGATCAGCTGATCTCTTCTTTTCTTGCTTTGATTTAAAGTCATAAGACATAGAAAATTTCTTTTTCGGTCTTGATAGCACATGAGACAATGTCTTCATACGACGAGAATAATTGTGAGACTAATGCTCGATGAAGAAATGGTTTTAACCCATCAAAGAAATGATCAATCTTACTTATTGGGTTATGTATATAATCTCCAGCATACCTTGCTAAAATTGTATAGTTAGCCTCATACTTTGTGACATTCCCATCCTCCTTTTGTCTCAGACTCATAAATTGCCTTTCAATATCCTCTCGATGGTCGTGAGGAACGTCTTTTTGTAAAAAGAGATCTTTGAACACCCTCCATTCCATATTTTATACTTCATCATCTTCCTTCGTGTTTTGAATCAATGACCTCCATTGATCAGCATCTCTAGTGAGGTGGTAAACTACCATGATAACTTTTTCCCTTTCACTACTCCCCAATGACTGAAATATTTTCTCTAGGGAATTTATGCATTGCTCAGCTACTAAGGGACTTTTACTCCCATTGAACGTTGGTCATTATTGCCTCATGAAGCGATCTAACATTGATCCTCCACGCTACGAATCAGGGTGCTCCATATGGGTAAGGTTATTATTCATAACCTGAGTGAGTTGTCCCAGTATGGTGATTAGCCGATCAGCACTAGGTGCATCACCAGCTCCACAATAATTATCTTGAGCATGAGGGAAATCCCTACATGGAGTACGTGCATTGATACAGTTTCCATTTCTTCCACTAGGCTCCATTTCTAAATAGTGGAAAAAACTAGATCAGTTTTTAAATCAAAATACATAATTCCATACTTATAAAACACTTAACATAAATTGAACTATTTATGGATATAATCCATATTCATTAAAATGTTTCCTTTGAGGAAGTATATACTCATAAACACTTCATAATGATTTGTAAAGAAAATGAGAGTTATCCTAAGCATATCCCCTGGGAGTGTCGTAACCAAGAGTGTAGAAAGGCCCGTTGTCATGAACCAGTTCCCGTTCGAGTCCAGCTTAAAGCAGTGTTTTTGGGTTTTACCCATAAGTACATCTGTGCCCGAGCCACGTCTACCTGCTCGTATCCAGACAGGGATGTATTTCTTGAAAAACTCACAAAATCTCTACAATACCAAAATTCTAAGAAGTTTTTCTATATTAATCCTCAAAGTCCATCTTATGTCTATGTGATCTAATCAGAGTTTATCTAAATCTAGCATCCAAGGTTTGTACTAGACTTCCTCTAATACCAACTGTAACGCCTCAACCCCAGTTACCCAAAGTCGGTGCATTATTACATAAAATTGTCATGATCACAAGAAAGATCAAATCTCGAAATACCGATTCGTTTAGTAGCCTTGGTAACATAGATATATTAATAAATTTACATTACATCATAAAATGAAAACTGAAACAATATAGTCTCCATATTCCACACTCTTAGCCCCTCATATTATCCCTGCAGGTCATTCATAAATTACTTCCTCACATCCTAGGAAAATAAAACATAGAAAAGGGGTGAGCTCAAATTCCCAGTATGGATAACAATATAGCAGAAACTTTCATAAATAAGAATAAACATTTAAGGCAATGTATAACTAAAACAAAAGCCTTTTAAACTTGAACTTCAACATAGTATGGAAAAAATAAAATGAAATAATTCCATTTTCTTATTCACATGGATATTCTACTAATCGAATAATCACATGAAATATCAATAACCACTTTCATAATGATGGAATGCATAATTCCAGACTATCATAACCACATAGCCAAGGCCTTATGCCAAGACTACAAATAAGATTTTTCCAAGGCCTTGTGCCAAGACACTAGGGTGTTTATAATATCAATTATTTTAATTCTTTATTAATTTAGTAATTACTGCATCACTATTTTGTCATAAGTAAATTAAATTATATAATGTCTAAAAATTATAAATAAAATATAATTATGTACGAAATCTTTTTAATTTTCTAATGAATATTTATAGTCAAAAAGCCAACATATATAACCCTCTGTAAAAAATATGTTTCTAAAAGATATATGCTTATGTCATTTTTGTATTTATTTTAACTTAATTAAAATAAAGTGTCCTTATCACCTACAAGTGGCTCCATGGGGTCCCAAAATCGACCCAAAGATGTCCATGGTCGAACATGTATCCACTAATATGATTAGGACACGTTTTAGGGTAATTTAATCTTTTAATAATATTATATTTTAACCCTTATTTACAGGATTTACCCGTAACCATGGTAAATATTTTATTTACCGAAGTAATTATTCAAAATGTATAAAAATTAAAGTTACCTATTTACACAATATGAACATCCAGATTCCAAATATGGAATCAATTTTTCCAAATTCAAACACAGAAGTGGCAGAAATTAATTTAAAATTAATTCCAGTTGTTAAAACAAAAAAGCGTGTTTGCAAGAGATAATAAATATCAAAAGATTGACACTCGTTTATGTCCAGTTTAATTGTAAAATTATGTACAATGACCAACATTGTATTAAATGGTAAAAATATATTCTAAATATACTTTAAAACCACTCAAATTCATAATTTATCAATATAAATTATTTCGATTAAAAAAATTTGTTTTAAATTAAAATTTAGTAATTTTCACTGTTCATCAAAATATAAATATTATCCGAAAAGTTCCAAAATTTCACCATAGCCTAAATTCAATATTCTGAATCCAAAAATGAAGGCCATTTTGATAGATAAAATTTATAAAATTTCGAAAAAGTAGGTATTAATATTCATAATGTCTAGTTTGATTGGTTGTGGTGTGTTAGAACTCGATGTTGTGTACAACACACACTATTGCATTATTCAAAGAGAAGTGTGTCGTAAAAGCTTGAGGTGTTACAGTTTGGGGGTGGTTATCCATGCTGAAATTTAATTCAGTACTCACAGAATTTTGATGATTCCTCTAGAATTTAGTAGTGAACTTGGGATCAGGAATAGAGACGATTTTGAGTGGAACCCTATGTAGTCACACCACATCATTCACATATATCATTTCAAGTTGATCAATAGATATATCTTCCCAAATAAAGATAAGGTGGGAAATCATGGTGAGTCAGTACACTATTTCCCATATCATATTATTTTCATTTGATGTATTTGGGAAACCCTTCACAAAGTCCATAATGATATTATCCAATTTACACATGGGTATAGGAAAGGGTTTCATAATACATTTAGATATTTTTCACTCATCTTTAACATAATAAAATATCAAGTACCTTGAGATATACTCTAAAATAACATTCTTCAATCTATCCCACTGGAACTTTTCTCCAAGATCAAGGTATATCTTGGAACTCCTCGGATGGATGGGGAAATTTAAGCTATGTGAATTTTTTAATAGCTTCATCTACATCCTAGGTTATAAAGGAACACAGAGCCTCATTATAAACCGAATAAAAACATCATCGTCAATATAGAACTCTTGATGCTTCCCTTAATTTATTACATTCACATTCTTTTGTAATAATGGATCATCCCTTTGTGACTCTTTAATCTTATCTTGGATAGATGGTTGGGAAATAATTTGTTTAATGTAGTTTTTAATTCCTGAAGTTGTGATTTAAAAATACATACTTTGCATATGCATAAAGATAGGGTCTTTCTCAATCTTCAACATCGATCATGTAGCTGGTTCTTTTCTTCTAAGAGAATTAGATACCTTGTGTGCCTTTCCAGGATGGTAGTGAAAAGAGAAATTCTAATATTTGATTAGATTAAACTATCACTTGTGATCGATGTTCTGATAATTTTTTGTGAATATATACCTTAGGATCTTTTGAATGGTATATATGTCACATGTATCACCATATAGGTTGTGACGCCACATTTTTAAGGAAAAATAATTGATGCTAGCTCCATATCATGTTTTCGGTCTTTCTAATCTGGTTCCTCTACACCTATCCAGTCGGTTATGGAATGTTGGTTCTATGTGTTTTTGGGATTATTTTGGTTTTGTGCTCAATGGATATCAATGTTCCAGTGGGTCCATCACCCAATTTTTTTGTTCCCTATTTTTCTCCTTAATGTAGTTATTGTTGTTTAGAGCTCTCAAATTCTCAACAAATTCTCTAACCGAATGTTCTTCTTCTCCTCTCCTAGTTATAGTTTGAGTGGTGGTAACAAACAAGTTTTGGGAGGTCTGGTTTGGCATCTGGAACCATTCTAGACACGACCCTTCAATGATGGATTATGTTTTTCTGTTTTCTACCACATGTTTTGGGAGATGATTTTTCAATTTTGTTCTCGTTTATGGAATGTCGATGGATATTGATTTTACATGTGGAATTATTACTTGATTTTGGCTTTAGTGATTTGGTTGTTACTAGCTCAATGGTGTATGATGCCTTGGTGCTACGTATTTGGCGAAACAGGTGGTCTCCAACAGTCTCCAATGTCTGGTGTGGTGGTGGGATGGGGGACATGACTTGGTAATGGATGGCAATGAAATAAGTGGTAATCAGGATGATGATGACTGGTGATGGAAATAGTGGTACTCATTGATGAAGACTTGTCTGGTTGAGATCTTGATCTCCTCAGGTTTTTGGAATGTTTTTGAAGTTTAAAATGTATAATGGGGATTTATTGTGTATATTTCCCAATCATCCTAAGAATTATTTTAAAATCCAATAAAAATTAAATTTCAGTTAGTGAGTACAGGTGCAGTGATTATCCTCTTCTTTTTCTCCTTGAATCTTTCCTCACATTCTTTTTTCTAGACATATGTTAACACATTCCTTGTTACCTTTGTCGGCATGAAAATAATGAGTCATTTCTATCAAAAATGTCAATATAAAACTTATAAGAAAAAAACAGTATTGATTTATGTGACACTAGGGGGTCTGGTCAATTCCTCAATCACCTTTTTTTAAGGGTCCATATAAATTCCTTCACATGTGATCACATTTTCTAAGAATGGGACCTGTTGCATCCAAAATTCACACTTACTGAACTTGGAATACAACTTCTCTTTAATATCACCAGCACAAGACATAGATATTCTATATGTTCCTTATTTCTGTTGGACTGGATGAGAATATCACCGATAAACACTACCAAATATATTTTGAGTTTATTTACAGCGACTCTATTAATCAAATACATGAAGATTGTAGGGGAATTAATAAGTCCACAAGACATCACCAAAAATTTATAGTGGTCATAATTTGTATGGAATGTTGTCTTCTTAATATATTCTTTATTCAACTTTAGCAGATAATATCAAGAAGGGAGATCCAAATTTGAGAAGTACTGAGCTCCTTGTAGCTGATAAAATAATTCATCATTCCTTAGAAGAGGATGCTTATTATTTGTGGTGACCTTGTTGAGTTTCTAATAATTGATACATAACTGCATTGATCTATCCTTATTCCAAACAAAGGGAAATGGTGCACCCCAAGGTGATTAACAAGGGAGTATAAACCCTTTTTCCAAATTCTCTTCTAAGTGCTTCATTGACTCGTTCAGTTTGATAGGTTCCAACCTATAGGTACACTTCAAGATAGTACTAGCTCTAGGTATGAGTTCTATTGAGAACTCTACATCATGATCCATCGGTAGCCTATGTATCTCTTCAATAAATACATCTTTCTATTCCCACACAATAGGAATTTCCCCTAGGTTGAATCTTTCCTTTGAATCAACCATTTGAGCATGGTGTGTTTTTTCAAAGGAAATCAACACCAAAACCATTGAATGATTTTACAAAGGATATTCATAATCCTCCTTGCCTTTCTATAGGGGGCATGGGATGGTTCAGAATATTAAAATATATTTCATGTTCCTAATATTTTATGTGTGGTATATATAACTAGATCTAATCTATCCCCAGTATATCATTGAATTCTACCAGGGTATGTATTTCAATATTCGCTGGATGATTCTTCCCATAGTTTCCAATTGGAAAATATTTTAACACTTGGGTTGAAATAATTACACAACTAAGTTTTTTGTGGATATATCTAATTCAAGATTTCAGGGCTTAGATTCAAAATTTATAGAAAACATTCAAGATATAATGGAATTAATTAAACCAAAATAAAATAAAACATTTTCAATTTCTATGTGAATAGGAAGTGTGTCTTGTAAAACTTTATTTACTTGCTCCACTTAAGTTGTAGTGATGGAATAATCCATTCATTTTTCATTTGGATTTGGTGGCTTCTGATGATCATTACACTTGAGGACTCATGATTTAGTGAACAGGGTTGCATAGTGCCCTTCCTCACTAAAGTTATATCATTATACCATTGGTGGTTCTCTCCTTTCCTCCACCACATTGACATACATCCTCATGCCTTTTCAGCAATCCAAATCTTGGTGTCCTTATCTCCCACACATGAATCATTTCCCTATCCATTTAATGCATTTCCCATAATTATTTTTCCCATATTTTTTACATATTTTTGGTTGAGTTTTTATTCAACCTTTCTCTTGATATCCTCAATTTTTAAACTCCATCATTTATTTTTTATCACCATATCCATGGGGCCATTTTAAAAAATCCATCCTTATTTTCAGATCACATCGGAAAATGTGTTCATAACTCCCAATGTATATAATTTCAAGATCTATTCAATGTTTTGGTTTTTAACCACTATAGAATATATAAATTTTATTATCATTGTTGAAAATAGAACTTGAAGCATACCTTTCAAGCCCTGTAAAATTTTGTTCGTTGGTCTTGATAGACTCTCCCTCTTTCTGATTGAGCTATAAGAATTTTCTCTCTATATTTGTATTAAGTGTTATAGGGAAATACTTGTTAAGAAACATTATCTTATAGTCTTTCCACTTCTTCAATCTGATTTTATATTTTGTCTTGGTGTTCTAAATCAAATCTCATCAATGATCGACTACTCAATCTAAATCGTAAATGGATAGAGTCACCTTCTCCATCTCAGAACAATGAAAAAAAGAAAATAAATTCACCATTGATTTGACCCACTGTTCCAAGATTAGTGGATATAAATATCCATTAAATTTCAGAGGTCATCATCACATAAATCACACGATATCCAATTTCTCCCTATTTGGTGAAGGAATTTGTTCCCCATTATTCAATTTATTGTTCATAACCTGAGACAATTGGTTAAGTTACACAATGAATATTTGACAACCACATCCCATATCATTGGGTATATCATCTGGGAAATCACTAAATTGTCCCATTTACTGGTTGTTGGCTTGGTTTCTCCTCGTTCCCACCATTTTCTAAAATAGAAAAGGTTAGAACAAAAGATAATTCAATAAGCCAATAATAAATAATTTATTCCATTGTGAAATTAAGTAAAAAAGGCATATCATGTGGGATCCCTGCATTTATCAATTTATAACTCAAATATTTTTTTTCATTACTAATACTTAGTCTCATAGATTGGGTTTTAATTAAGGTTCTCTAATCCATATTCCCAGATTAACTAAACTATGCTCTGATACCAACTGTAGTGACACTTCTTTTCTGATATTGTTACTAAATCATTTAAATTATTATCAACATAAAATTTTTATACAACCAGGATCTAATTTTAGTGTCTTAGAAAATTTAATAAAACACATAACATTTAAAAAATGAAACAAAAACTTTTACTTATTTCATTATTCTCTATCTTCATTGAGGTCTACGCATTCTTCTTACTACCAGTAATCACCTGACGATATACATCAAAAAGGGGTTAGGTAAAATCCCATTAAGAGGACACATAAGAACATGTAACAATATAAAATGGGGTGAGAATAATCATTATCATCATAACATAGGCATAAGATCATAATCAGGAGATAAATCATTAAGAAAATTCTTCGAATGTGCCAATTTATAAAAATGAAACATCATATCTCAGTGGTCAAATACCATACATAGTTTTGAACAAAGATAATGCCATTTTCATGAATATTTCACTTTTATCATATGATAAATCATATTACCCAAGGAATTAGAACCCTATATAATTCTAGACGCACCCCTAACATCATAACATTTACATTGTGATATATAATTCTCAGTGCAGTAGTCACATCACTACATTTACATTGTCATGAATTCTACATAGAACATGTATCAATATTTGACATAAAAACCCATAGATAGGAATTGTTTCCATTTAATAATACTAAATTTATAATATTTGGGATACAAAATTAAAGAGGTAATATCATACTTGATATAAGAATCATTAACCTTGAGTGATAAAGAAATAATCTCGAGAAGTAAAAGGTATCTTTTTTTCAAAGTAGAGTTCTTTGGGAAAACATTGTGTTAATTATAAACTCAAGTTGAAAATATGTATATACCATAAAGGGTATTAAAATGAAAAATAAATTATATTTAAGGAATATCCATACTTAAAATGGGGTTATAGATGGAAAACCCAAAGAAAGGTACTTGGGTTGGTGAATTCACCTAACCTTGTGTGTGAATGATTTATTCACTTTTATATCATGTATAATCACATTAGACTCATTAATTAACAAATAAAAAACCTTTTATATATTAATTTTTTTCATTATTTTTTTATTATGGTCATTAATGTTCTTTTTAATGAGTTATGGTGTTTAATTTCATCGTTGAAGAGCATTCTTTTTCATCGTTTTCATGATCAGTTCCATAGTAAACATGAATATAGTTTCATGTAAAATGAGGATAAATATATATAGTTATTTTTATATGTTATTAATTATTTTTAATAATTTTTAATGATCTTATAAATAATTTTGTTATATGTTATAAGGGTGAATCAGTATATAAAAGTCGATCATGGTTGTTTTATGATAATTTCGTTGGTTTTTCGATCACAATGAACTTGTTTTGGATTATTATATAGTATTATCTATAAAAGTTATGTCAAGAACATAAAAAGGGTTATAAAATAAAATTTAGAATCTTTTACAAAAATTTAATGGTTTTACTAACATCCTTGAATTTTTTAAAGGAAAATAAAAATTTATCATCCATTATGTCAGTAAATTGACACATCATGGGTAATGATTTCATTTTAAGAATAAAAGAGAGAGAATAGTGTTTTATGATAGATCTTATAAAAACATGATATCATACAAGTATATAAAACATACTGGATTTATCATTAAATTTTATTATAGAAAGTTGGTATAAGAGAAGAAAATAAATAAAATTGAAAATAAATTTAAAGAAAAAGGAAGAGAATTTTTCCTTTTTGATTTATCCTCTCTGAGAACTTCCTTAGGGTAACATTTTTGGTCTTTTGATAAGACCAAGAGCACATGGAATTGGGAGAGCTTATTGGTGAGATGTGTTTTTAGAATATAGAAAATGCTCAAATCGTGTGGTGTGGGGGGAAGAGGAGGTGAGGAGTGGTATTTATAGTAGAGGAGAGGGGTGTTTTTCCATTATTTTATTAATAATTTAATTATTCTGGCTCAAGACTACGAATAGTCTAATAATTACCACCAAAAATATTAAAATATTGAAGTAAAGTTTTAGATATTGGTGCTTACATTATAGATGACTCAATGAATAGTGTATCTAGCTTATAATGTATATATTCCATAAATTATTGTATTTTACTATTCATAAAAAATTCAAGTGTGAGAAAATTAAAAAAAAATTAAACCTAACAGTTTTATGACATGTAAAATTAAAAAATGAAATCCATTTTATTAAAATATTTTTTTAAATATGAGTAATTTAATTTTTAATTATAATCATCACTTACTTGGAAAATAATGATTTTAAAATTATAACTGGTTTTATAACACATTGAAAATTTACTTAAGAATTCATAAAATTTTCAAAAAAAATGAGACATCAAAATGTTAGTTTACAAATAAATTTTATGAAAAAAAAAATTATTTTAAATTATTAAATTAATCAAAATATCATAATTAAATATTTAATAAATTTAAATATACCAACACTTATTTAATAATTTTTAAAACATTTATTTACTTAGGTTATGATATAATTATATGATTCTTTAATTTATAGGATTCCTAAATTTTACTTATGTTTTAATGGGGGAGTCTACTATTTATTTGTCATGTTTACTATTCATAAGGGCTATATTAATATTCTTAAGGTCAAGTTACTATTCCATCAGTATTGGATCATTAACTTCTAGATTTACTTCTTATTTCATTAATTATTTGTTTATAAAGTATTTATTATAATCTATAAGTGATTTTATGTACTTTATATTAAATTAAATTACTATAATAAGGGATAAATTCCATTGATAAAATTTTAGGTCGTTATAAAAACCTTCATAGACATATCATTCCTAAAACAATTCTTCATAACATGTGAAAATTAAACAAAAAGGGTGAGCTTAGATTCTCAATAATGGTAAACAAGGGATATATTAATGCTCACATAAGTATATCATGATCATGAGGGTATGAAAATTTGATATAAACATTTTAAATCCAAAACATGTATATCATATATCATAAATGTTAGACATGGTTTAAATCAAACATGTTCGTAAGTCACGAATCATAACAAAATAAAAGAACATGATCCGTGATAAGATAGCCTTTTTGCTAGACATGGAATTGTTCCATACACCTATGCATAAAAATAATAACCTTAGTATTCAAGTATTTACTTCTTGGACTATCTTAGGGGATTGGTTTCACCCCCAAAACCATCTTAATAGTGAAGATTTATTCTCGTCGCTATCATAATAGACAATAGAGAATACTAAATATTGTTCACTCCCCATTACAATATTTTTTATGTCATAGAATATCTATATTTACCCATCTACTTGGAATTAGATCTTTGTCAAACATGTCACAGAACGAAAATCACACATATTTTTCCATTATATCATAAAATATTCATCATGTTAAAACCCATTAATAGAAATGGGTTTTATAATCATTTCATCATAACATTACCCATGGAAAATAAATGGCTATCATACATATTTCATCTTATCATAATATCATAACCCATAGGAAAAAATAGTATAAATACATATATTTTTATCAATAAAAAAATCATCCATATAAAGAATAATAATATTTCCCTTGGATCATATCTAGAGTAATGCATAAGTGAAATAAAAAGTTATTTTCAATGATGAATAGAAATGTCCTTAAAATGTCAGTAAACATTCCTGAGAAAAATATCCTTTCCATTTTGAAATCACTTCTACAAAATATAATAATTTTGAAAACACTATATAAAGTTTTCTTTAAAAGTATTCATGGAAACGTGTAATGAAAACATAAAATAATTGAGAGTTAATGATGGTAGGATATTATATTCATATAGTATAAGTTAAAAAATTTCCATTCGTAATATTTTAAAAAGACAAAAAAAGCTCCTCGTTTTGAAAATAATCTGAAATTTCATTTTTAAACAATTTTTAAAAAATTTAAACCTATATAAAGTGAAATTAAAAAATCATTGTATAATATTTTCAAACCTTCTTTAAAACATTTTATAAAACATTGTTGACCTCACCTGTTTTGATAATCCCAATCTTGTATTCATATGTTTTAACAATCCCAATTATATTTTCATATATTATGATATTCACAATTACTGTTGATCTACACTTTAATTATTTCATATCGATGATCAAGTTAATAATAATATTAAAATAATTTCTGATTTATGTTATTCTCGATTATCCATGTTTATATACATTTTGAAATGATTCTAAGTGAATTAGATGTGTTTTTCATAAGACAGTCAAGTGTATGTATCACTGACCTGAAGAGAGCTACCGATATGCATGATAGCTAGAGCTACCAATGCACAAATAGCTACCGATAGCCAGAGCTAACGATGCACAGAGCTACCGATGCATAGAGCTACCGATGGACAGAGAGCTACCGATGCATAAAGCTACCGACAGCCAAGAGCAACCGATGGAACTACGTTCATCTAGCTACCGATAAGAGCTACCGATAAAAGCTACTGATAAGAGCTACCGATAAGAGCTACCGATAAGAGCTACAGATAAGAGCTACCGATAAGAGCTACCGATAAGAGTCACCGATAATAGTTTGAAGAGCTACCGATGGAAGATCCTACACTGAGTCAACCGTACACGTCTACAAACAAACGACTACCTATAATGAACTGCGGAGTCAAATCCTATATCCTCGACAGTATTTGTTTATTACACTAACGGCTACATTTGTTACTTTTGATGCATTCAATGTTATTAAATGATTTATGTTGCCATTTCAGGAAACCGTACCAAGTACGATCAAAAAGAATAATCATTCCTTCTTCTCAGCAAAAAAAAAGGCATAAAACACATCGTGTATGTATCAGTGAAAGTGAGTGAGACAAGAGACTTGAAGAGATCAAGAACACAGAACACACATGCGATCAAGCTCAAAACGTGCCAAGAACAAGTGGAGAACTTTCACTCACAAGAACATTACTACCAAACTCCTGAACACGGATCATACATCGAGAAATCTATGATAAAGAAGAACTAAACAGAACAATTCATTTTCGGAGCCAATAACCAAGCTGAACCTGGAAGAACTGAAAGAAGAAACGATACTCTGTTTTTCAAACAAATACCAGAGAAGGACTCAGAACCATTTCTGATCAAATCCAAAGGAGTCCAGAGCTGCACTGCAATCACCAGAGCCATTCTAAACTCTATATCTTACTCTAAGTGATTTAGTATTTGCATTACGAGCAGTGTGTGTAGCCTATTAATTATTACACACACACTGCCTTCTGAACCTTAACTGTAGGATTTTTAAATCCTCACTCACAATCTTTACATCCTTTATTTCCCACTGTGGATAGTGGTAGAGGTCGAGTGTGACCTGTACTGCTTTGAGTTGTTGTTTGTTATCCCATGTATAAATGTGGTAGAGGTCTCTTGACCTGAACAGTGTGATCACTGTTGTTAACCCAGATCCAGGGTATGGATCACTTTATATAAATTTTGAGAGGACTAAGTCTCGGCTTGAGACTGAACCTCTTGGTCAACTCTTATGATTTTTGTTAAAATCTATATCCATACTATACACATTTATTTCATATTCTGCTGCTATTACTTTGAAATATAATTTATCTTCAAAGCTACATTGATTGTTAAACTCACATGTTTTTATATTTATTATAAACCAGTAAGTTAGTTTCAAAAGTTAATTTAATCATAAGATTAAGTTAGCTGAGAATTAATCAATCTTTGAGAAACTAATTGAACCTTTATAATCTGTATAAATTCTCTACAGTTTAATTTGTTTTGAAATTGGGGGATTTTAATAGAAATTGTTTTTAGCAGAAATTTTAATTGGAACTCAATTCACCCCCCTCTTGAGTGTCCACTCCGATTAACATTTGGTATCAGAGGATTGTGTGTTTTGAAAAATTTTATTTACTCTCTGCTTTTCAACTGTGATTTTAGTTGTATTTTAAAGTTCTTAAAATTTCTGTTATTTCTAAATTTTTATCTCTTTAAATTTTGTTTATAATGGATAATAGACTTGAGGGTGATGCTACTAACCAGCCACCTTTCTTTAATGGAAATAATTATTCCCAGTGGAAACTTAAAATGAATATTCATCTAGAAAGAATGAGTTTTTTTATTTGGACTGCTATTGAATCTGAATACAAAATTCCCACTACTGATAGATCTACTTGGGATGAACCTACAAAGACTGCTTACAATAATAATTGTAATGCTATGAATGCTCTGTACTGTGCTCTAGGAGATGAGGAATTTAACAGAATTTCTACTTGCAAAACTACTTTTGAAATTTGGGATACCTTGGCTGTTTCTCATGAAGGAACAAATAATGTTAAAAAATGAGATTGAACACTTATACTATTAAGTATGATAGTTTCAAAATGAAGTCTGATGAACCTATTTCTGACATGTATCTCAGGTTTAATGAGATAGTCAACACGATGAATTCACTCGGAAATGTTGTTCCACCAAAGGAACAAATTATGAGAATCTTGAGATGTCTACCAGACCGATGGAGAGGCACATCTATCTCAATCAAAGATTCATGTGACATTTCTGCTCTACCTGTCAAATAACTTATTTGAAAATTGATGATGTATGAAAAATATCTCAAGGTAAACAAAGAGGAAGATGATGAACCGAAAAGAAAATCAATAGCTTTCAAGTCTACTGCTTTGAAGAGTAAGGAGAAAGAGAAAATACAAATAGAGGATGAGAGTTCAACAAGTGAAAACTTAGAGTGTGACAGTGATGCGGAAATGGCTCATATAGCCAGGAGATTTAAGAAGTTTTATTGGAAAAAGAAATTTTTTAGGAAAACAAATTACCAAGGAAAGTATGATCAATATAGAAAATGGAAAACGGATTGGAAGAAAGCTGACAGGACTAATGAAGTTGTCTTCTATGAATGCAAGCGAAAAGGACATATCAAAGTAGACTATCCAAAGTTAAAATTCAAAAAGAAATATGATTACAAAGACAAGAAGTACAAGAAATCCATGAGGGATACCTGGAGTGCTTTGGAAGACAGCACAAGTGAAGCCGAATCTTTGGACTCTAAAAGGAATTGATCCAACATGTGTTTAATGACAAATACTTATGAGGTAACATCTGACACTCCTGTTTTGAATTCATATTATTCTGGGGATGATTCTGATTCAGAAAACATGTCAAAATTTTAACTATTTCAATACTGTGATATGTTAGAAGAAACCTGTAATGATCTTAAAGACAAATACAAAGGTTTAAAGAAATAGTATGCTTTAAGTGGTAAGCATAAATCTGATCTTGATATAGAAAAGGAAAAGAATGCTCAACTATTAAAGGAAAATACAAAACTGAAACTATCAAATGACCAACTTAGAAAGGACTTAGAAAAATTCACAAATGGAAAGAATGCTCTAACTCAAATGCTAGGAAAGCAAGTTGCACCTATATATGTTACTGGTTTAGGATACCAACCTGGACAAAGACAGTTCACCAGAACCCGATTTATTCCTAAGTCTGAAAAAAAATATTGCCAGTGCCAGTTTTTGAAATTCATATGCTTCAACAGGATATTCATATGGTTATAGACCAAATAAAGTTTATCTTTCAAAATCTGTTACATCGGTTAATTGTATAAAACCAATAAAACAAATCTGGGTACCTAAAGCCCTGATTGCTAACCTATCTGGACCCAAGAAAATCTGGGAACCAAAGTCATTTCCTGTTTAAATCTGGTTTATAGGAGACCTGCTTGAAGAGCTGTCACAAGAAGATATGGTATTTAGACAGTGGGTGCTCAAGACACATGACTGGAGATTATTCTTGCTTCAAGAGCTTAATAAAGGTTGATGGAGGTCATGTCACTTTTGGTGACAACTCTAAAGGAAAAATCATCAGCCTAGGCCAGATTGGTAACATTGACTTAGTATTAATTTCTAAAGTTTTATTCGTTGATGGACTTAAATATAACTTTCTTAGTATATCTCAATTATGTGATGATAGTTTCAATGTCAAGTTTGAAAATGATTCCTGTGATGTTTTTAACTCCAAAAATGCTTTAGTATTTTCTGCTCTAAGGAATGAAAATGTTTATGTTGTTGATTTAAATTCTTTAGATAAACAAAATATTCCATGTTTAAATGCTTTTCATAAAGAATCTTGGCTATGGAATAGAAGATTAGGACACTGCAACATTCACTCACTTAGAAAACTGGCTAGGAAAAACATAGTTAGAGACTTACCTAAATTATAATTCCCAAATGACAAAGTGTGTAATCCCTGTCAAAAGGGAAAACAACACAAAGTTTCTTTTAAATCAAAGAAAGAAGTCTCAACTTCTTAACCACTTGAGTTGGTTCACATGGATTTTTTTGGACCATCAAGAGTTTCTATTTTAAATGGGAAGCATTATGTCTATGTTCTAGTAGATGAATTCTCTAGATATACTAGGGTATATTTCTTAGATCACAAAAGTAAATCTTATTCTTCCTTTGTTAAATACTCCAAATCTGCATAAAATCTTAGTGGACTCAAAATTAAGACCCTGAGAAGTGATCATGGTCGTGAGTTTGAAAATCAAGGCTTTGAATCTTATTGCTTACATAATGGCTACACTCATAACTTTTGACCTCCTAGGACACCTCAGCAGAATGGTGCAGTAGAAAGGAGAAACTGAACCCTTCAAGAAATAGCTAGAACCATGCTCAATGAATATGAACTGCCTATTTACTTTTGGGCTGAAGCTGTAAATACAGCTTGTTATGTTATCAATAGATTCATGATCAGACCTGTTCTTAAGAAAACCCCATATGATTTGTGGAACAATAGGAAGCCTAAGGTTAATTACTTCAGAGTTTTTGGTTGCAAAGTCTTTATTCTAAACACAAAGGATAATCTAGAAAAGTTTGCTTCTAAAAGTGATGAAGGAATTTTTCTAGGTTACTCTACTTCAAGTAAAGCTTATAGAGTGTTTAATAAGAAATCAAAATGTGTGGAAGAATCTATTCACATCAAATTCGATGAAACCGATCCACATGAGCCAAAAACCTCTCTTGAGAATCTTGAAGAAGATTTGTCTGTTCTGAACCTTAATGATAAATCCAAAGAACCTGTTATGAAAACTTCCAATTCTGGACTTTTTCCAGAATCTGTTTCGGTTGAACCCGAACCTACTGATGCACCTGAAGTGTCTAGTCCTACCTTTACTAGATCAACAAGAATTCTAAAGAATCATCCTTTGGATGATGTTGTTGGTAATCTTCATAGAGGAACACAGACTAGAGATTCTCTAAGAAATTATGTTGAACATCAAGCTTTTCTCTCCCAGCTAGAACCCAAAAATATTAATGATGCTGTCGTTGATGAATTCTGGGTAATGGCTATGCAAGAAGAGTTAAATCAATTTGAAAGAAACAATGTCTGGAAATTATTTGAAAGACCTAAGGACACACTAACAATAGGCACTAAATGGGTTTTTAGAAATAAAGTTGATTAATCAGGAAACATAGTTAGAAACAAAGCTAGGCTAGTTGCACAAGGATATAGTCAAGAAGAAG
This sequence comes from Viscum album, assembly GCA_963277665.1. NCBI lineage: Eukaryota > Viridiplantae > Streptophyta > Magnoliopsida > Santalales > Viscaceae > Viscum > Viscum album. The sequence goes on along the minus strand of OY728133.1, from coordinate 1,928,410,252 downwards.
GCATAGACTATGAGGAGACCTTTGCACCTGTAGCTAGACTAGAATCCATTAGGATTTTTCTTGCATATGCTGCACATCTAAATTTCAAGTTATATCAATTGGATGTTAAAAGTGCATTTCTAAATGGTTTTATAATTGAAGATGTTTTTTGTAGAACAACTTCCTGGATTTGCAAACCCCCATTTTCCAAATCATGTTTTTAAACTTTCTAAAGCTATATATGGCTTAAAACAAGCTCCAAGATCTTGGTATGATAGACTCAGCAAAATTCTTATTTCAAAAGGATTTACTAAAGCGATTGTTGATCCAACTCTTTTTATTAAAAGAATTTCTAAATATGGTTTAGTTTTATAAATATATGTTGATGATATTATTTTTGGATCTTCTAAACATTTTTTATGTACTGATTTTTCAAAAAGTATGCAAAATGAATTTGAAATGAGTTTAATGGGAGAACTCAAATACTTTCTTGGATTTCAAGTATTTCAAAATAAAAATGTTATTATTTTGAATCAAAATAAATATAAAAAGGATCTTTTAAAACGTTTTGTTTTGGATAGTATTAAGGAGAGTGAAACTCCTATGAGTAAAATCTGTAAATTGGATACAGATGAAACTGGGAAACTAGTGGATCAAACCAATTATAGGGGTATGATTGGTAGTTTGCTTTATCTTACTTCTAGTCGACCAGATATTATGTTCAGTGTATGTATGTGTGCAAGATTTCAAGCTAACCTGAAAGAATCTCATTTGCTTGCTATTAAAATAATTTTCAAGTATCTCAAACATACTGTTAACCTTGGTTTATTTTATCCAAAAGGACAATCCTTTGAGTTAATGAGTTATTTAGATGCTGACTTTACTGGTTGCAAATTAGATAGAAAAAGCAATTCAGGAAGATGACATTTATTAGGAAAATCCTTAGTATTTTGGTGTATTAAAAAGAAGAATTTTGTAGCTCTATCCACTGCTGAAGCAGAGTATATAGCTGCTGGTAGTTGTTGTGCACAAATTCTGTGGATGAAACACACTCTCTTGGACTATGGATATGATTTTAAGCATGTTTCGATTAACTGTGACAACACTAGTGCAATAAACATCTCAAAGAATCCTATATCTCACTCAAGAACCAAACACATTGATGTAAGGCAACATTTTCTGAGAGATCATTATCAAAAGGGTGATATTTATCTTGAATTTATCAGCACTGAACATCAATTGGCCGTCATTTTCACTAAACCCTTAAGTGTGGATAGGTTATGTTACTTTAGGAACAAGCTGGGGATGTTTAATCTTCACCGATATAAATCCTCACCGATAGAAATCCTCACTGATAGGAATCCTCACCGATAGAAATCCTCACCGACAAAGCGCTGTTTTAAATATTTTTTCTACTGTCAATAATCTGAACCGTTTTTTCCCCTTTTATTCTTTTTTCTTTTATTTTATTTTTATTTATATAACTTGCGATTCCTAAAAGATAAAACTATGTCTAAGCCGCTTCTCACTCCACCGAACCCAAGACCTTTTACCTTATAACCTTAGAAACCGAACCCTCTACAAACCTGAGATCCCTCGAACCAGCGATGGCAAAAACCAAAATTCCTGTCATCCGAGATGACTGTGTTGAGCCTAAAGCAAAAAAGGTAGAAGTCCGAGCCAGAAGCGAGTAGTGTTGTTAGAACTAGGTCAGGAAGGAGACTAGTAAATCCTCATCTGCAAAATAGAGCTATTGTGATCGAAAAAGAGCTGTGTGTAGACTGGTTGCCGCCCAGCAAGTCCTTGGTGCTCGAAGTTCTGGAAGCTCGGAGATGGGTAGACTGTTTTTCAAATAACAATGGTCCCTACTACCCAAAGATGGTTAAACAGTTTTACGAGTTTTTAAGATTCGAGAAGTTAGAGAATGAGAACTGAGTATCTTCATTTGTAAATGGTAAAGTGCTATCATTTTCATCAGTAGAATGGTCTGATTGCTTAAAAGTTCCTCATGAAGGTGTGTCCGGATATGTATCAAGAGCAATGCCACCTACCAGTGACATTTTTGATCATGAGACCGCCTTGAAAGAACTGACTGGTGATGGAACTCCAAGGCAAGTGGTTGCTGTAGAAATGGATGGAGAGAACAGATTACTATTCAAGTTTGTTCAACATGTGTTGATACCAAGGAGAGGAGACTTTGCTAATTTGAGATATCATGATATATATCTCCTAAATCATTTGAGACGTGATGTCAAAGTCAATTTTTGTAGATTGGTGATGAATCAAATGGAAGATATGACAAGGCCGAAATCAAAGTCTAACGCCCTATTCTTTGCTAAGCTGATTTCTGTAATGATCAAAGTGAAAGGGATAGCTGAGTCTCAATATGAGACTGTTGTAGTGAAGAGCAACTTTTGTATCACTACTATAGTTTGCAAATATATGAAGATTAATTGGAATCTGTGGAGAGGAGAATGGGTCAATGATGACCAAAAGGTATATGATAAATTTAATCCTGTAGATTATCCTTCAAGGCCAAAGGATAAAAGAGATCCAGGTCTAGGACCTGATGAAGAGGAACCTGAGTACAGTGATGAGTCAGAAGAAGAAGAAGAAGAAGAAGAGGAAGAAACTCCTACGGATGAGGGAGGAGATCCTGACTTGCCTCCAAGCCCTGTTGCTGAAATTATGTCTTTAGAAAAGGAAGTGCTAGCAGAAGTGGAGACACATGCTAATGAGGAAGACCAATTGGTCTTTGAGCATGTAGAGGAAGAAAAAATGTCTCTGAATTATCTGATTCTGCTGAATTGAGTTTGAGTCCAGTTATTGGAAGCTCAGTTGTACCTTCTATGGATGAAGAAAGAGAAAGAGGAGAAGTTGTACCTATTCCAGAAAATCATCCTGCGGCTGCAGAGATAGAAGTTGTTGTGGAAGATTCTGATGAAGAAATACAAGCAGATAATGTAGTTTCTATATATGAGAATGCACTCATTTAGGGGGAGCATCACACCAAGTTTGGAAATGTTACAGTTACTGTCGAGTCTGAAGACTGGGTAGAAGACCCTGGTTTTATAGTCTTTAGTTTGGATTATCCTGATTCGGATAATGAAGTATCTTTGAATAGACTGAAGATCAGCCATGACATCAATCCTGAGTTATTACCTGCTGATGTGGTCCGAGAACATGATTTAGATGTGATTAAAGAAAATCTCAAAGTCAGTTTTGTATAAGAATTAAAGACAATGGAATCTTTTTTAGTATCCTCATTTCAATCATTCATGGCTGACTCTTTAGTCAGTTTATCTTCTGAATGAGTATCTACTACAATTGCTCCTACTGATTTTGTTACAATGTCTGACCACGAATCCCTAAAGCATGAGCTGAAGGAATCCTTTAGTGCCTCTGTTGCTGAGATGAAGCACTATTTTGGTAAAGAAATGAAGTTGTTAGAATGGTCTTTTGAGCTTTCTCTTGGTTGCAATCTGTCAACTTTTGTGGGTGAGCTAATGGAAGAAGTCAAGGAGTGGCACACTCAAACTTCTAGGCTAGAAGCAGATCTTGAAGCTCTACGGATATCTGTTGTTGCCATAGACTCTTTCATGAGTTCAAAATCTCAAGCTGATAAGGATTTAGCCTATGTGAAGAGTGTTGTAAGTCAGATGGTCTCAGTGTTTGAAGATTTCAAAACATCTTTGAAGGATCATGTAAAAAATCATGACTCTCAAATGCAAAATCTGATTAGTGGGATGACCACAAGATTCAAAGAAACTGTATCCTTCTCTCTTGGTCCTCTAGTTCCAAAACCTTCAATTGATCTGAATCAATTTCATGCTCTGATGAAGGAGGAGCTTGGTTCTATCTCAACCAGTGGCTCTGTGGACTCATCAGATTTAAGTCGAGTTGTGATATCTACCAGGGATTCAACTAGAGAAATAATGAAAATCGTCCAAGACTACATGAGAGAGGCCTCTGCTTCTCAAGAAGCAATCAATAATAAGGTGGATACTTATTTTGAAAAGGTTTATACCAAGAAACAACTGACCAACCATTTCAAACTTCTGCATGAGAATCTAAAGTTACCTCCAGTCACTCAGGCCTTCAAAGATCAGGTTTGTAAGCTCAGGGAGCTTACTCCTTCTTTGGATAAATTCATTGAAAATAGAGATGATTTTGTGTCTGCAATGGAGAGAGGACGATGCATTATAATGGATTTCAAAAACCTGTTGCTTCCCTTCCTTCATGTGGATGTCAGACCGGTCATTGTACCTCCTGCTTTTCCTGCCTCTGCCTCTACTGCATCTCCAGTTCAGCTGACTCCTGCTCAAGCCATAAGAAGTCTCACACCTATGATCACTCAAAGGAGTTCCCAATATAGGCCCGACACTGTATCAGTTGCTCAGCCTCCTCTGATCATTTCTGGAATTCCAAAGTCCTCCCCAGTATCCTCCACACCAGAATTCTCTTCTGATCCCAAGGGAAAATCTCACATTGAAGATGTGGATTGATAAAGAGGCAAGGATGTTTGATAGGAATCATTTTGTTTTTTTTCTTCTTTCTATTCTGTTTATGTAATTTTTGTCTGATCTAATACAACAGCCCTTCTTTGCACAGTCTCAGTTTATCAGTTTTCTATGTTTGCTTTACCACTTTTTGATTATCACAAAGGGGGAGAAATATACAAGGAGAAATATAAAAGGAGCCATATAAAAGGAGAAATATAAAAGGAGAGAAGTATGATCAAAGGAGGAGCCTTTGATACTATTTCTTACCTTTCCTTCTTTGGTACTAATTCATTCAAACCTTATCTCTGATACTATTGTATTTAATTCTACCTATGATAATTTTTTATCTATATCTTTCTATTACTATTTCCTATTTCCTCTGATACTGTTTTCTTTGAGAAAATTGAATATTAATGTTATACTATCTTAAAATGGCCATATCATAAGTTGTGACTATCAAAAAGGGGGAGATTTTTGACCTCACCTGTTTTGATAATCCCAATCTTGTATTCATATGTTTTAACAATCCCAATTATGTTTTCATATATTATGATATTCACAATTACTGTTGATCTACAATTTAATTCTTTCAAATCGATGATCAAGTTAATAATAATATTAAAATAATTTCTGATTTATGTTAATCTCGATTATCCATGTTTATATAAGTTTTGAAATGATTCTAAGTGAGTTAGATGTGTTTTTCATAAGACAGTAAGGTGTAAGTATCACTGACCTGAACAGAGCTACCGATATTCATGATAGCCAGAGCTACCGATGCACAGATAGCTACCGATAGCCAGAGCTACTGATGCACAGAGCTACCGATGCACAGAGCTACCGATGGATAGAGAGCTACTGATGCATAGAGCTACCGATAGCCAAGAGCAACCGATGGAACTAAGTTCATCGATCTACCGATAAGAGATACCGATAAAAGATACCTATAAGAGCCACCGATAAGAGCTACTGATAAGAGCTACCGATAAGAGCTGCCGATAAGAGTCACCGATAAGAGCTACCGATAAGAGCTACCAATAAGATTCAACGATAAGTAGTCTAATGCTGCACTGCAATCACCAGAGCCATTCTAAACTCTATATCTTGCTCTAATTGATTTAGTATTTTCATTACGAGTAGTGTGTGTAGCCTGTTAATTATTATACACACACTGTCTCCTGAACCATAACTGGAGGATTTATAAATCCTCACTCACAATCTTTACATCCTTTATTTCCCACTGTGGATAGTGGTAGAGGTCGAGTGTGACCTGGACAGCTTTGAGCTATTGTTTGTTATCCCACGTATAACTGTGGTAGAGGTCTCTTGACCTAAACATGTCATCACTGTTGTTAACCCAGACCCAGGGTGTGGATCACTTTATATAAATTTTGAGAGGACTAAGTCTCGGCTTGAGACTGAACCTCTTGGTTAACACTTGTGTTTTAAGTTAAAATCTAAATTCATACTATATACATTTATTTCATATTCCGCCGCTATTACATTGAAATATAATTTATCTTCAAAGCTACTTTGATAGTTAAACTCACAAGTGTTTATATTTATTATAAAGCAGTATGTTAGTTTCAGAAGTTAATTTAATCATAAGATTAAGTTAGCTGAGAATTAATCAATCTTTGAGAAACTAATTGAACCATTATAATCTGTATAAATTCACTACAGTTTAATTTGTTTTGAAATTGGGGGATTTTAATAGAAATTGTTTTTAGCAAAAATTTTAATTGGAACTCAATTCACCCCCCTCTTGAGTGTCCACTCCAACCAACAAACATGATTATATATTAATAAAGGTTTCTTGATCAAAGAGAAAAATAAAGTCTTTTTTCCTTAAAAAAATATTTTTGGTATCCTAAGTATTTTTTATGATGAAAATGATAATAGAACAGAAATTTTTAATCTAAAAATGGAGTATAATAAAATTCAGGATTTTCATGATAGTTATATCATATGATTTCATCATTATAAACCTAATGATATTCAATCCCAATAAACTATGAGATTATAACACAAAACATTTTTCCCCTTTGGTAAAATTTTGAATTATAAGACCAATGAAACAAATAACCTTATATGGCTATGTAAATATATATTAATTTCATAATAATAATAATAAAATAACTTCAAGGTCATTATATATGCCACATAAATGAACCAATTTGGTATTATTTCATGTGTCTCATGGAAATAAAAGTTTGATGAAAATCTTTAACCCCATGTCTGAATTATATTGTAACCTAGTGAACCAATTTTATGATAAATATAGTTTTATTAAACATATATCCAAGAAAAATTATAGTATTCTCATAAAATATAGTATTTACTTAAAAAACTTCTCCCATTTTTTAACTATTGTAAATTAAAATTATTGTTCATGGTGATATCTATATCGTTTTTCATATGATATTTGTTTTAATAGTTCTTGTACATGTATTTTGATTAGGGTAAAATCAAATAAATAATTAAAAACAATATATAAATATTGTATATATTCATTTTATACATGTTTATATTCAATCATAAATGATAGAGATATAGAAAAGAATTACACCATTCGTAGAGGCTATAGGTTGTACTTATGCATAAGTGTTGTTTTCATTTTCAAACAGATAGAAAGAAATAAATTTAAATAATAAATCATCATTAAAGAATAATAATTACATCATATATATCATAAATAATCATTAAATCCATATTTATTTATATCAATGTAAAAGGAAAATGAAAAATTAGTCATATCGCTTCATGGAGGTGGTAATGCTCATATACACATGAGTGACATTATCATTCCCCAAAAAATAGAAGGTAAGAAAGTAGATATGATATTATCGATAAATACGTATAATAATGTTATATGTTTCATGTATAAACTATAAACCCATAAAAATAAACAATCATGAAATATGTTGATGAAAACATAATTGTATCGTCGTATGGAGACAGTAAGCCATACGTACCCACAAGAAATATTTTTAAATACCACTTACTAAAAATATGGCGAATGAATGTAGTTTAATAATAATAATAATTAAATATATTTAGCATAATAAATTTATTATTTGATGAAGAGTGAAACAGATTTAGATAATGTAAAAGATGAATTAAAAAATGTGAACGGTTTAGGGGATTACCTCTCCTTTTGAAAAACACCTTTAAATATCCCCTCAAGGATCATAGGGTTTAATTCCAATGGAATATATTATTAGAGAGGATATATTTTAGTATTTTAGTTGATATAGAAATCTCAATGTGGTGTTAATAAGATAAAGTAATGGTTCTAATTTATTATTAATGGGAGGAGGACTGTTGAAATTTCTTAAAAGATTAAAAATATTAAAGTCATTCTAAGGAAAAATGGTTTCGTAATGTATTATAAATGGCCAGGTAATTACATTATAGACCAAATATGATACCCTTGTTCAATTTTCATATTTTTATGATTTTTAGGATTGTTTATTAAATATTATTTTTCATAAAATATCTATATTTTTAATTTAGACACCATTAATTTAATTTTCCTTAAAACACATAAATTAAAAGAGGTAATTTGAGTCTAATAATTTATCATAATAATAATACGTCTTATTAAACTAAAAAATTCTAGTAACAGACTGAATTTCATAAATAATATTATTTTTTGTATTTATAAAATCTTTTATTATATTTAGTTTCTAATTGGAGAAATACTTCATAGGATTTTTATAGGAATATAATATCATTAAACAATTGTGAATAATTACAAATAAATTATTACCAAAAAATAATTACATTCAGCTCAAAATAGAAACTTGTATTTTTTAATAATTTTCTTTTTTCTCTGTGTAGACACATAAGAGACATTTAATACAAAGAGAGTGACATTTTTTACATTATTTTATTTAAATATTATATAGGTAATTAAAATGGATAAGTTTCCAATAAAAATCACTTTATATCCTAAGGTGAAAAGGGTTTAATTGCCATCATCTAATAAGAATTAAAAATAAATAAAATATAGAATTTTTACTTACTTTTAACCCATGTTAACCATATTTAACATTTTTCAAGGTGATAAATTTTAACAAAGTTACAATTTATATTAAAAAAATGAAAGGTACCTATCTACCAAATTTGAAATTCCAAATTAAAAATATTTAATTCCATTTATAATATTAAAATTTTAAATGTTAAATTAATTAATTTTTTCAAAATCACCAAACACATGATAAAAAAATATTTTTTTAAAAACAATAATCCTAAAAGATGATTTATTATTATCTCATGCCAAGAAAAATATTAAATTAAATTTAAAATATTATATTTAATATATAATATAAAAATTTAATTAAAATATTTCACCAATATTGAATAATTAAGTTTATTAAAATAAAAATACCTAGTGCACTTAAAATATTTTTTAGAAAAAAAATATCAATTTTACTTTAAAATTATTTTTTCCATTTAAAAGGAATTGACAAACACATGATTCATTTAAACTCGTACTACCATAAATTTTATATAATATATATTTTCGTATTCATAACGGGCAATCCAATGGCTTGTTGATAAGATTAAATAATAATAATTTTTTAATAGTATATCATAGTTTGTTTAAACTTGTTAATGTGTATAACACAAGCTATCCAATAAATCCAATTATTTATAGATAAATATATTTTTAAAATCATAGGAAACTATAGAATTATAATTAAAGAATATATGCATTTATAATGTGTACATATATGTATAATTACGATAAATAATATATCCAGACCCTATAAATAATTGATCCTAAATCAAGTAATAATGCTAACAATAACTTAATAACAAATGATGGAATTCCTGTATATCAAATAGGAATATAAATAGAAACAAAGATTATATGTATAAAACAACAATTATAAATCATGGGATAAAGGAATTAAATTACATTATATATTATCAAAGAAGATCAACCTAGTTTTAACATAGCCTAATAATAAAGGAAACATATAAAGGTGGTACAATAACAAAAATTAGAAACCATGATATAAAACTCATTATTCACACACCTTTCTAAATAATATATTTATATGAATGTACTAAAATGTTAGATAATTCACTATACCTATGAGTTTTTTAATAGAATAATTATGTATATGCCTTACTATCTCATGACATATAAATCTTAACTTATTGATTGGAGGATGATATAGGACCAACTGGTCATAATATATACACATACATTCCACACAAAATCAATCTTTCACTATATCATAAGAAACCCATAAAATTAAAATTATTTTCATATCTTTTTCAAATGTAATTAGTTCTGTATAAAATTATTAATTCCATCAATAATCCTAACATGCTAAATCCATGAAAAATAATTTGAAATTGTAGAGACCACAAACCTGACATACATGGTCATTACATTACTTTTTCGGAATAATTAATACATAACAAAAAAATACACACAAGGACCATAATAGTTTAGTGTCTTTGGAAGAATGGAATATAACATTCTAATCGTGGTGAAAGATCCTCAACATCTCCCACAAAGATCTTCCCCTTTTTGTTTTCTTACCTAAAACCTTTCTTTTAATCATGGGGAAAATAAAAAATATAGATGGTGAGCTCAAATTCTCAGTAAGGGTAAGCATGGAGAAAATAAAACAAATCATATACATTTGATCTTAAAAAAATTAACATAATGTTTAAACATCAATATCATGAGCAATGACATAAAACATTGTAGTACGTAAGGAATAGATCATAAATAAACATTAATCATGACAAAATAGAATGGGAATAAAATATGTAATTATTAAAACCATTAATAATATGATATGATTTCCATAGTAGCCAAGGCATTGCTTCCAAGATCATATGAGTGGACAAAGTCCCTTTCTGAATCGAGTTCACTCCACGTTCTAGTCATGTATCACTGAACTGGATTAACTTACAGTTCCAGCCTTGTATATCTCATGTGATATAAATATTTACACAATTCATTTGAGGGAGATATAGGTCCCACCCATATCATAATGAAATCATTGTTACATGTGCCACAACATAAACATTAATCATTCTTCATAACCCAAATAATAAAATGGGTTTCATAAACATCATATCATCATAACATAATCCATATAAAACAAATGGATATCATTTCATCATAAGAAAATCTAAACCATGAAAATAATAGAGACATTATAGTTGAAACATACTCATATGAAATAATTTCATCTTAGATGGAAAATAGTTTTGATAAAACACTTGAAATGAATTCGTGAGGAAAATATTCTTTCTTCTTCAAAATCATTTTCTTTTAAAAAAATGAAATGAAATTTTATAAGAAAATGATATTTTTGAAAATATTCATGAAATATTTTAGATTAAACTTCAGGAAAATAAGGCTTTATGAAACCGTAAAAATCAGTTCATGTCGTATAAGTTAAAAAAACATTCTTCTCGTACTTTTTCCAGAAAAGTCTAAAAGTATCTCGTATGGTAAACAAAAGAAAGATTCCTTACATACCATGTAGTAAAAGTCAAAAAATGATTAAAAAAGACATTAAACATACTTGAAACCATTTTTAGAAAATAGGGACATGGATGATAAATATAACCCTAGTAAATACTTACGAATAAACAATCTCGGATTAAAACGAGATTGGAAAACTTATCTCTTACCTTATGTCTGATAAGCTTCGTATGTATCCGGACCTCCTGTATAATTCTTCAAATAATTTAATTTAATTGTTAAAAAATCATATTCATTGTTATGATATCATATACGGTTCACTTATGACTTTATATTACCCGTTCTTTTGTAAATTCCATGTTAAAGTAGCATTTTGTGTAAAATTGTTTCATTTATCGTACGTGTTTTGACTTGTTGTTCTTGATATTATTACTTATATCCTGATTAACTTAATTATAGAATTTAAAACATGAATTATATATAATATATATTCAGAATATAAATATATATTATAGATCGTTAAATTGAATGAAATCCACCATTCATGGAGACGGTAGGTCATACGTACGCATGAGCGCTGTTTTCATTTCCTTATTGAATTGAATGGAATTATGTAAATGAAACATATATTTACATAAATACAGTAGAAATATTATGTCATATATATCATTACTATTCATTATATCTACTTTATAATCATTCTTGAATGGTTATCATGGAGAATGAATCTAATCGCGTCGTGGAGACTGTAATTTGTACGTACGCACGAGCGATGATATCATTCCCATAATTATTGAATTGAATTGTAGTGGATGGTATAATATCTCAGAATTATTATGATGTTAAAATAACCATATACAGTTATTCTTTACACCATTATACCCATCCAATTAAGGTGGTGGTGGAAAAATAGATTACACCACAACGTGGAGACTGTATTCCGTATGTACACACGCGCGGTGATTTCATATTCCGTAGGATGGATAGAAGGTGAAATGAAGTTGTTTCATATTTATAATAACATTTCAGTATATTATTTATACTGATGTTATTACTTTATAATGAAACAATGAAATAAGAAGAAGTTGAAGAAGAATGAAACTTGAAAATCGGTAGAAGATATTACCTCTTCTTCAAGCCACCTCTTTTATGCTTCCTCTTAAAGAACTAGAGTTGGTCTTTTGAGAAGAAAGGAACCTGCATAATATTTCTAGGGATGTGTAGAAAAGAAATGGACATGGTTTGTCCGAGCATGAAGGCTCAATGTTGTGTAAAGAGGAGAGGGAGGAGGTGCCCTTTTATAAGCGAGGAGAGATGCGCCGTTGGAAACCTCAAAAATATTAATTTATAATAAATTAAAAACCAACATATAAGCTTCCAAATTTACTCAAATACGAATATTAGATGTTATATGGTATTAATATCATCCACAAATAAAATTTATACATGTTGGGAATTTATTTTAAACATTTTCAAATTGATTTATCCTTATATTATCTTTTTTATTTTATTTGTGGTAATAAGATTCTAAATTTTAAATTGTTATAAATAATTACTTATATGTAATGAATTGTCTATAATTGAATAATTTATGAACTTTTAGACCATATAAATGTTAATTTATAATTTTTCAATATTTTTGTGATTTTTAAACAATTTTATATTATGTTATTTTTATAAGATAACAATAGTGTCAATTTTGACACTATTCAATTATTTGAATTTAAATAAAATCCTCACAGAATATATTTTAGAACTAAAAGATTTTATAGATTCATAACATTTCATATTTATCTATAAAATTAGTGGAGTGCATTAAATAGTTCATATAATATTTATTTTAATATTTTATAACCATTTATTTGATATCTCAATGAAGAAAATAATTTCCACATCACTATTGTGTCACCTTTAATGATAATTACTAAATTCCAAAAAATACTAAATAAATTCACATGATTTAGATAAGTTTTTTAGATTTCTTTAGACTATTCATTTTTGAAGATTCATGTAGATTATCACTAAACTAAAATCATTATACTTATAAGATTTTAGAGAGTGACATGTTGCCACTTTCTTTGGTTTTAATAATAATTAAATTATTTTCAAGGTAAAAAGATCATAAAATTAATCTATTCTGACAATTAGATGATATGGGTCTACTTTTAGTCATCCTATATAATTTTTTCAGGTGTGAGGGTAATTTTATAATCTTATTTTTTTCCCTTAATTACCCGATCTACCTTTAACTATAGAAAACAAAAATTACCGTAGTTACTATTCATAATATCAAAAAAAATAAAGTAACCTATTAACATAATTTGGACCCACTAAATTAAAATTTTGAATCCATTTTTAAAAATTCAAAACACCAAACTTGCAGTAATTAATTTAAAATTAATCTCATTGTTAAAAAAATGCTTTTAAAAGTTAAAACATTACCAAAGATTGAAATGTTTTTTCCTATGAATTCAATGTAAAATTAATGTAAATGACACAAATTATATTAAATGGTAAAAATATATTCTATTTATACTTTAAAACCATTAAATATTAAAATTTAACCATACAAATTATTGCGATGAAAAAAGTTGTTTTTAATTAAAATATAGTGTGTTTTTACTATTCATTAAAATATGAAAGTTATCAGAATTATATGAAACATTTATCCAAAGTAAATTTTTATATCCTGATTATAAAGAAGAATTTGTTTTCTCAAATGGAACTTATAAACATGTCAAAACTTGATTTAACGTGGGTTCTCCATCAAAAGGCGGCAAAACTGCATTTTTTTTAAAATAATTATTTTACCCAAAAATTTGTTTTGTTCTCATAAAATGTTCTAGAAAATGTGTAGGATGAATAAAAATGTTATAAAATTAAAAAAAAATTAATACTATTCATAACGACTATTCCATAATAATAATATATCATAGTATATTGAAACCCGGTATTCTGTACTACACAGGCTATCGAGGAAGGTCATGATTGCGTGTAATGAAAGCCAAGTCAGGGATGCGTGTAGTGCAAGATCCCTTTGTTGTAGCTTATAACATAATCAAAATTTATTTAATTTATACATTAATCAAAATCTATACTTAATGTTGCATATAATAATCCCTACAAAATGAATTTGAAATTGTGTGTAATAGAAGCCAAGAATAGTGTTGCGTATACTGCAAGCTAATACGGTGTTGCATATAGCGCAAGATAATTTTGGTGTAGCATAGAACACAAGACATTAATGAAATTAAAAAGAATAATTCTCATGAAATCTTGGGATGTTACATTCTACCCCCCTTAAAATGAATTTCTCCCTCGAAATTCATCGGGGTTATAAATTGTTTACTACTTGAAAGTTTCTTTCATAGAAACCCACATTGTAAAAAGGAACACTAAAACATAATTTTAAAAATGAATGTTAGAAAAAAAACAGATACCCAAAGTAACTCATCACTTGTGTTCCCACATATGATAACATAGGTGAAATTATGGATATGGAAGAGAAATCTAACCATCATGTTTAGATGAAGAGTGGTAGAGAATATGGCTATGAAAAATCCAACAATCACAAAGCCATAAATTTTTGATGGTCTAAGGTATCATACTATTAATCGGATATGAGGGAAATAGGACAACATTTTTAGTGTTCAAGATCATTTACTTAAAGTGGAACAATTTGAATTAGAATAAATACTTATTTTATTTCGGTACAATCTCCCTATTGTTCATGCCTTGAACAATTTCCACTTTATCTCTTAAAGAAATGAAGTTGAATTTTTCATTCTTGAAGTGTTAGCAGATCATGTGATAGATTTATGGGTCATTCCATCTGTCTCAAACAAAAGGTTATCAAAAGTTATCAAATATACATAAGTCTATCTATGGTGAGGTTAATCATATATGATTCCAAAAATGGACTTATACTTCATCTATCATACCACTTAATAAAATAAAACTAGTTTCTACTAACCTGGGACTTCCTGTAGACCAGTGGTATGCAATAAAGTCATGTCTCACTTCGGTTGTGGGTTCGATTCTCGTAACCGGTCCGATGCGACAGGTTGTCACCCATCTTGCAGGTTGTCCCTTTTTCTAAAACTACACTATTATAACATTCCAGAAATAATATCGAAAAAATGATCTATCCTTAAACAATACAATCTTATGTCCAACATAATCTATTCCAATATTTAAGATTATCCAAAATACATATGTCCAATCTCATAGTAAAAATAAAATGATTACTTGAAATGTCACATAAAATGCACGTGAATACCATCATTTATCCCCCATATGTCATAAGATATATCTTGTTGGACACATTCCAAACATGTGAATACCTTAATCATGTATTATTTTGAAACATGAATTACCATAGAACCTTAGTGAAAACATGAGTGCTGTCAAAAGTTAACACTTTCCAGACACCAAAATCCCAAAATTTCTATATACTCAAACCATGATATCACTTGGTTCTTATATCTTCAATGAGCTCATGAATACTATCAAACATTTCATTTTCTCCTTATCCCTTCATTATGAACATATCATATGCCGTCCAAAATATTTGAATTACTTTTCATGGTTACCGGTACCATATAATTATTGAAAACCATAATAAACCCATACATAGATACTCCAATATTACACAATACTAAAAATTAGATTCCACAACATTATTTCAGAATCCCATTACATAAACACATAATCATTACACTACATCGTTGTCATACTCAACATTTCCAATAGTGTTTGCAAGTGACGTCCCTTTTCCCTTTACCATAAGATGTTGTTGAGGTCGATCATCATTAAACCTTGGATTAGGGAATTAGTTAACATAATTCTCCATTTCCTTGCACTTGAAGCATTGAAGTGTTGGTGGTGCGTTTTCTGAAGTCTTTTCATTATTCACATAATTAGCAACCCTTTTTCCATTACTTCAACACTAAGCTGCTCGATGACCTTATTTTCCACACATAAAACATTTTCTATTCCCTTTAAGACAATCTCCACCATGCTTCGTTCCACACTTTGAGCATAAAGAAACATTCATCTTCTTTTCACCATTATTCTGAGATTTCTCCTTGAACTCCATATTTTATTTCCTGTCAAAACCATGAGATGGATATGTAACACCAACTTCCATTTCTACCTTGATAGCAGAACCCACAATTTCTTCATAGATACTGAAGTCTCTTATAGCTAATGCCCTTCGAAGACTTGGTTTTTCGCCACTGAAAAATCGATCAACTTTACTTTCTGGTTGGATGATAATGCCAGATGCATACCTTGCAAGTCTTGTAAAATTTGCTTCGTATATACCAAAAGATTCATTATCCTTATGCTTCAGCTCAAGAAACTCCTTTTCCATCTTTGTTCAAAGAATACGAGGAAAGTACTTACTGAAAAACAAGTTCTTGAACTCGTCCCATTCCATGGACACAATTTCATCTCTTGGCCTCGTATTCTTAATTAGAGTCCACCAGTGGTCTGCTTCACCTTCTAAATAGTAAATATCCAGAATGAAATTTTCTTGTTCTAAATAGAGAAGTATGGAAAATATATTTTCAATGGTACTAATCCATTGTTCAGAAACAAGTGGATCAGAAAACCCACTGAAAGAAGGTGGACGTTACCTCATGAATGACTCAATAGAATATTGTTCCTTTCTCTCCTCATTTGGAAGTCTAGAATGATTCATAGATTGTGTAAGTATAGAAATAATATTTTTCACTCCATCTCCCATAACAATGGTTTTTTCAGGAGGACAATCATTTCATTATCCATTACATTGATCAGCATGGTTCCTTCGGGTTCCAGCCATCGTCTAAAACACAAAAAGAATAGTGTGAGAGGCAAAAATTATGATAGGGAAAACAACATAATAAAGGGGGACTACCTTCAATATCTAACATCTTAGGTTTAATTCTAATATCATTACCATAATTCTAGGAATATAACCTATACATACTTAACCTTAGGGACATCCCTATATATACCATAGAAATATCTCTGGGGATCTCACTGAAGTTCTCACATCCTATTTTCCAAATGTTGACTAAACCATTCCTATGATACCAACTGTAGAGACCCCAAACATGATGTACATGGACATTAAATTTATTTTTCGGAATACTTAATATAGAGAAAAAAGAGACACACAAGGACAGTAATTGTTTAGTGTCTTTAGAAACTCGGAATATAATCTTCTTATCATGGTGAAAGAACTTCAACATCTCCCATAATGATCTTCCCCTTTTGATTTCTATCCTAAAACCTTTCTAAAAATCCAGGGGAAAATAAAACATATAAAGGGTGAGCTCAAATTCTCAATAAGTGTAATCATGGAGAAAATAAAACAAATCATATACATTTTAACTTAAAAAAATGAACATAATGTTTAAACATCAAAATCTTGAGCAATTATGTAATACATGGCAGTACGTAAGGAATAGATCATAAAGAAGCGTTAATCATGATAAAATAGAATGGGAATAAAACATGTAATTTCGGAAACAATTAAGCACATGATATGACTTCCATAGTAGCCAAGGCATTGTTTCCAAGACCATCTTAGTGGACAAAGTCCCTTTCTGAATCGAGTTCACTCGTCGTTCCAGTCATGTATCACTAAAACAAATTAACTTACCACTCCAGCCATGTCTATCTCATGAGAAATAAATCTTTATCGAATTCATTTGAGGGAGATATAGGTCCCACCCATCTCATACTAAAATCATTCTTACGTGTGCCACAACATAAACATTAATCATTCATCATAACCCAAAGAATAAAATGGGTTTCATAAACATCATCCCATCATAACATAATCCAGATAAAACAAATGGATATTGTCTCATAATAAAAAAAATGAAACCTGGTAAGTTATAGAGCCATTATATTTGAAACATACATATATGAAATAATGTCATCTTAGATGGAAAATAGTTTTGATAAAACACTTGAAATGAATTATTGAGAAAAATATCCTTTCTTCTTCAAAATCATTTTATTTTCACAAAATGAAATGAAATTTTAAAAGAAAAGGATTTTTTTGAAAGTATTAATGAAATCCTATAGAGTAAACTTCATGAAAATAAGGCGTTATGAAACTGTAAAAATCTGTTCATGCCGTAGAAGTTAAAAAACATTCTTCTCGTACTTTTTCAAGAAAAGACAAAAAGTACCTCGTATGTTAAACAAAAGAAATATTCCTTACATACCAAGTAGTAAAATAAAAAATGGATAAAAAGGACTTTAAACATACTGGAAACAATTTTTAGAAAATAGGGGCATTTATCATAAATATAACCCTAGTAAATACTTACGAATAAACAATCTTGGATAAAAGTGAGACTGGAAAAGTTATCCCTTACCTTATGTCTGATATGCTTCATATGAATCCGAACCTCCTGTATAATGGTTTAAATGATTTCATTTACTTATTACCAAATCATATTAATTTTTATGATATCATATATGGTTCACTTATGACTTTATATTACCCGTTATTTTGTAAATTCCTTGTTAAAGAAGCGTTTTGTGTAAAATCGTTTCATTTATCGTACATGTTTCGACTTGTTGTTCTTGATATTATTACTTATATACTAATTTACATAATTACAAAATGTAAAACATGATTTATATATAATATATATTCAGTATATAAATATATATGATAGATCGATAAATGGATTTAAATACACCGTTCATGGAGACGATAGGCCGTACGTACGCATGAACGATGTTTTCATTTCCTTATTGAATTAGACATAATTAAGTGAATAAAACATATATGTACATAAATCCATTAGCATTATTATTTCAAATATATCATTATTATTCATTATATCAACTTTATAGTCGTTCTTAAATGGTTAACATGGAGAATGAATCTAATCGCGTCGTGGAGACGGTAATTCGTACATACGCAAGAGCGCTGATATCTTTCCCATAATTATTGAATTAAATTGAAGAGGCTGATATAATATCTCAGAATCATTATGATGTTATAATAACCATGTATAGTTATTTTTTAACCCATTATACCCATCCAAGTAAGGTGGTGGTGGAAAAACAGATTACACCAAGGCGTGTAGACGGTATTCCGTACGTACGCACGCGCAGTGATTTTGTTTTCAGTTGGATGGAAAGAAGGTGAAATGGGGTTTTTTAATATTTATAATAAAATATCAGTATATTATTGACACTTATGTTATTACATTATAATGAAACAACTAATTAAGAATAAGTTAATGAATAAAAAACTTTAAAGAATCGGTAATGGAGATTATCTCTTCTTCGGCGTACCTCTTTTAAGCTTCCTCTTAGAGAACTAGATTTGGTCTTTTGAGAAGAGAAGAACCTCCAGAATTTTTCTAGAGATGTGGAGAAGATACTTGGGAATGTTTTGTCCGAGCTTGAAGCCTCAAAGTGGTGTAAAGTGAAGATGGGGGTGGTTCCCTTATATAAGGGAGGAGAGGGGCACCTTTGGAATCATCAAAAATATTAATTTATAATAAATTCAAACACCAAATATAAACTTTCAAAATGACTCAAATCCGAAGATTATATGAGATATGGTTGTAATCGCATCAACTAATAAAATTTAGACATGTTGGGAATTTATTTTAAACATTATCAACTTGATTTATCCATATTTAATCTATTTAATTTTATTTGTGGTAATAAGATTCTAAATTTTAAATTGTTAAAAATTACAACTTATGTGTTTTTAATTGTCCATAATTGGATAATTTATAACATTTTAGACCATATAAATTTTAATTTATAATCTTAAAATATTTTTTGTGATTTTTAAACAATTTTATATTATGTTATTTTTATAAAATAACTATAGTGTCAATTTTGACACTATTCATTTATTTGAATTTAAATAAAATCCTCACGTAAGATATGTTCCAAATAAAAGATTTAATAGATTCATAACATGTCATATTTATCTATAAAATTAGTGGATCAGATTAAATAGTTCATATAATATTTATTTTAATATTTTCAAAACTATTTTTTTGATATTTTAATCAATAAAATAATTTCAACATCACTATTGTGTCACCTTTAATGATAATTATTTAATCCCTAAAAATTATAAATAAATTTAAATTATGTACATAATTTTGTTATATATCTTGAGACTATTCAATTGATAAGTTTCAAGAAGTTTATCAGTAAACTATAATTTTTATACTTATAAGATTTAAGAGAGTGACATGTTGTCACTTTCTTTAGTTTTAAAAATAATTAAATTATTTTCAAGGTCAAAAGTCCATCAAATTAATCTATTCCAACCCTTGAGTGATATGGGTCGACTTTAAGTCATCCAATAGAATTTTGGTAGCTGTTAGGGAAATTTTATAATCTTATTTTTTACCCTTAGTTACCAGATTTACCTTTAACTTTAGTAAATAAAAATTACCGTAGTTACAATTCATAATATTAAAAAAATAAAAGTAACCTATTAACATAATTTGGACCCATTGAATTCAAATAGGGGATCCATTTTTCAAAAATCAAGACACATAGGTTGCAATAAATAATTTAATATTAATCCCGTTGTAATGAAAACGGGTTTTGAAAGTTAAAACATTGTCAAAGATTGAAATGTTTTTACCTATGAATTCAATATAAAATTAATGGTAATAATATAAATTATTTTAAATGGTAAAAATATATTCTATTTATACTTTAAAAACATTCAATATTATAATTTAACCATATAAATTATTACGTTGAAAAAAGTTGTTTTTAATTAAAATATAGTGTGCTTTTACTATTCATTTAAATATGAAAATAATCAGAATAATATGAAAAATTTATCCAAAGTAAATTTTTATATCCTGATTCCACAGAAGAATTTTATTTTGTCAAATTGAACTTATAAACATTTCAAAAACTAGATTTAATGTGGGTGCGCCATCAAAAGGCGACAAAACAGCATTTTTTGAAAAATAATTATTTAACCTAAAAAAATTGTTTTGTTCTCATACCATGTTCTAGAAAATGTGTAAGATGAATAATAATGTTATATAATTGAAAATTTAGTTAATAATACTCATAATGTCAAGTCCATAATAACAACATATCATTGTTTATTGAAACCTGGTATTGCGTACTACACACTCTATCGAGGAAGGTCATGTTTGCGTGTAATGCAAGCCATGTCGGGGATGCTTGTAGTGAAATCTCCCTCTGGTGTTGTGTATAACATAATCAAAACTTATTTCATTTACAC
Organism: Viscum album; assembly: GCA_963277665.1. Taxonomy (NCBI): domain Eukaryota; kingdom Viridiplantae; phylum Streptophyta; class Magnoliopsida; order Santalales; family Viscaceae; genus Viscum; species Viscum album. The sequence continues at coordinate 1,928,389,050 of OY728133.1, read as the reverse complement.
ATTAAACAAAATCTATACATAATGTTGCGTAGAATAATTACTACAAACCGAATTTGAAATTGTGTGTAACAGGAGCCAAGAATAGTGTTGTGTATACTGCAAGCTAATACGGTGTTGCGTATAGCGCAAGATAATTTTGTTGTAGCGTACAAAACAAGATATCAATGAAATTAAAATAAATAATTCTCATAAAATCTCGGGTGGTTACAGGAATCTATATATATTAATATTCATTCTAGGTAAATACCATTTAATGAAGAATATGTCATTTACACTCTATAGATATAAGGTATATAGTTCAGTCAATAATTTTTCGAATAAATTTATTTACGGAATCCAGGTAAACACCATTTAATCAATTTAATGAAATTTACCATATTCGTAGTGGAAATATATTAGAATAAAAAATTATTCTTATTGAGAGTGGATAGATCGTAGAGATAAAGGAAGTGGTGTTTTTACACGATTACAATACCCTAAAATATTATGGGATAATTTTGATTGATACACATAAAACCAAAATCAAATGAGTTAAAAAATTAGAAATAATTATTAAAATGGTTGTAACTTTTTGAAATATTTTTTTATAAAACATATTAAATAGTGAAACAAAATATTAAGATAAGGTTACTTTGAAAATTTATTTTCAAGAAAGTAAAGTTAAATGTTTCGAAAAAGTTTATTTTTTAAAAAAATAAGTAATTTATTCAAGACAATTAGATAAATATTTTCTTGATTAAATGTGGTGTGAATGATAAACAAAAATGTGAAATAGTTTTAATATATTGAAAATACCTTTTCCACACCCTCATCATTAAAATCATAGAAATTCTTTTATTGAATATAAGAAAAGGGAAATTTTAACATCACATGAGATAATAAATAATTTGGTTCCAATATATAATGGAGAACATTTGATGTAAATTATAATAAATAAAAATTGGGTAAATCATCATCAAAGAGGGTGTGAATAATTATAAATAATAAAAAAATCTTTGATTGAATATGTTATAAAGGAAAAAGTTATGAATTGAAAATTTGTTATACCTAAATATAGATATAAATTAACAAGAAATAAAAACAAAGGGGTAAGAAAAAATGTATTTAATATATTTTTTTAATAAGGGGCATTATAACTCAATGAAATGAGATTTGAGTCAACAAGATCTCTTATGGATTTTGTAACAAATTAAATTGAAATCCAAATGAAACGAGAAACATGATTTTTAATTTTTATATCCCATAAATTATATATTATAATTAATTCATGTGACTAATTTAAAATTTTAACTACATAAAATGAGTCTTGTTGGATAAAATAAAACTTGTCTCAAGAGTATGGATTAAGGCCAAGAAACCCCTTAAATTTATTCATGAATGTCATAAAATTAATTTATTCTTTAGATAAAATACTATCACAATCACATATTAAATAACTTTATATATATCTATAATATTTTATAACAATCGTATAATTATTATTTATATTTATATCATTTTTTATAGTCTATTTTCAATATTTTTTTTGTTGTTAATTTTCATCATTTTGAACTAGTTTTGTAATTTAAGTGATCTTTTTATTCATACCAAAAAGAACATCTTTCCCAAACAATAAAATGTATATTAATTAAAGATTTATAAATATCTATAATGATACATGTTACCCCCAAGACCCACACTGTCATGTTTGGTTACAAAAACTATATATATTTTTAGAATAATTAAATAATGAGCACTCGAATAAAAAAATACATTTTGAGGGTTTTTTGGTTTAGAAAATTTGGGTTATTAGAAACCTAAACACATATCATTGTGTATAAAAAATTAATAAAACTATTATCAATATTCACTCAATCTATACTTTTAAATGTGTGTATTTATCATTAATTTTATACTCAACCCGGTCAAGACCCGACCCTACTCGGGCTCAAGCCACAACTAACCCAAGCCCGCCTCCATAGGCCAGGGGTTGGTGACAAGCGCCGAAGGCGAAACAACTCGGGGAGGCCTTTTCCTGAGTACCTGTACACACACACGTAGCACACTCAATGAAAAAGGGTAGAGTAAAAAAGAAAAGAAAAGTAACAACTGCTATAAATAATCCACAATGTGCATCGACATCTAAACAGTACAAAATAAAATATGTAGGTAAACTGAAATGAAAAGGGAAAAACACACGCCCAACTAGAAAAGTGCCAAAACCTTGAAAAAGGTAAAAAAAGAAAATAGCTAGGAGATTCCCACATCAATAATACGACTACGACCACCGCACACGGTCCAAGCTCCCGAACTCCTAAGATCCACTGAAGTCCTGACCAACCTGTCCATCGTATGTAAGGGGAAACCAGGTGCATGCAAAGCCCAGGCAGGGGTGAGTATAAAAATACTCAGTAGGAAGCCCAAAAGGTTCAAGGATGAAAAAAAGGAGGTACTGAAGAGGTGAGTAGTAGATCGAACAGGGAAAAGTGAAGGAGTACAATCGAGAGTGCAGTAAAGAGTACAGATCAACCGAACATGTGGTAGAAAGGTGACTCATCCAAACACAATGATCTAGAAGCGGTGAGAAGATGAACTTCTCATTGAGTCTTCGCTACCTATAGCAGGATAGTAGACCCGTCCAACCACGAGAATCTAGACACGGAAAGCACGTGGCATACCCCACGCGTCTTCACCTCTCCTGGATGGAGAGTAACCAAAACCCAAGGAGTGGTTACTAGAACCAGGTATACATATATATATATATATATGCTCAATAAAGAAGCTCGAACAAGATCGTAAGGGGACCTCGGTCCCATAGCTCAGCCCAAGAAAGTGAGTCGCCATCAGTCTCAGAAGTAACCATCATTGATGCCCAGCATCCCACACGTCTGCCCTTAAATGCAAGACAAGGGGCTCAAATCACCACACCTCGACACTATCTGCTTTGGGTGGAACTGACTCATCCGCACGATTTTAGGTCGCGTCACAAGGACGTGTCTCAATGGGGAAAACGCCCCTCGTACATGAGAGTTCTGGGGAAAGTAGAACCACACCTCGTCACATCCCTGCAGTCGAGAGGTCTTCACAAATTCAAGCTGTCACAAAACTAACCCATACAACCAAGGGTCCCGCTCTGGTAGTCATGGAGAAAATCCACAAACTAGCTTGGTGGAAAGGACTGAGTCTAAAAAGCCAACGGGTGACCCACTAGCCAGCCCTGATGGACAGTAAACCCTAATACATCATCAGGAGACCCACTTCCCAGTCCTGTTGGAGGGTAGATGTGGAACAAAATGAAGGGAGACCAACTGCCCAGCCCTGCTGGAGGGTAGACCCTCAAGAGTTGTCGGGTGACCCACTGCCCAGTCTCTACTGGAGGGTAAACACTGAGATGTAAATGAGAAACCCACTGCCCAGCCACGTTGGAGGGTAAACCTGAAAATCTGATCAGTAACCCACTACCCAGCCCCGCTGGAGGGTAATCCCATAACTGCTCTGGCCATATCCCCTAAATTGTACAACACAAGCCAACAGAACTCGGAGTGGGTATCACCTAACCACCCAACTCCCGAACAAAACAAGGGGAAACCAATCAACCCTGCTGGTCTAAACTATCAAAAAACAAAGGGACCCTCTATGTCACAAGAGGTCAAAGGTAAATAAAGAAGAACACGACATGCACATGGGGCCCACACAACATGTGGCCCCATGTCAAACCCAACCAAACGCACAAACTTTCTCGTGTACAAACAACCATATGTACCTCCAAGAATTCTCGTATACCCCCAGAGTATACCATGTTTCCATCACAAAGGCTAACGTGCACACGGTATACAACGTCAACGCAAAGGGCGTAAATGTAACAACCCCAACTTGTCACCTGAACAACTCAGTCACCGTGAACCACATCTCCACAAACATCAACTGCACTCACAAGGGAGTGAACATGATCACATGATAAGGGTCTGCTAGAAACACAGTAGAACGAACCACCAGCGGAGCACCTTACTGGCTTCAGCATTTAAGTGAGGTCTTGAAGGAGTCTACATACATCCAAACAGATTGTACCGTTGTAATCCTCCCATAAAAACATTTGATAGATACTATTTACTCACCTCCAACGGATATTTTACGGAAAAGTTGCCCACACCGCTTTATGCCCGAACGACGTCCCGTGATCTCGAGCCTCGGTCCCAAAAATAGTCGGTCGCATTGCACCATTGTGATCCCCTCGGGAAAACACTTCAAAAGGATTTCTCACTTGAGTGGAATGGATATCCAGGGAAAAGGATGTATTTTTCCATACCGCACACAAGCGGTTCTAGATGGGACTCGAACCCCGGCCCCGAAGCACAATGAACGGATCGCACCATTATGATCCTCTCGAAAAATTACACAAGTTGGACTAATCACTTTTCCAAAACAGATACCTGGTGAAGGTGATAGAAATTCACAGTCAATGCCCAAAATGACCCTCGTGGGGCCCACACCACCATGAAGAATTAAAGCGGGTGGATTGCACCATTGTGATGCCCTCGGAAAAACACTCTAAAATGACTACTCATTCTCCCCAAACAGAAGTTTGATTAAGATGTTTTAAAACATTGCAGATGGCTCGAACGGTATCCCGTGTGGGCCATGCCTCAACTCCGAATTAAGTATCCAAGATTGGACTCAAAATGACCATCTCAAAAACAGGATCATGTCACCGCTAGAGCGCTTCAATCGGACGCCGCACGGGGGAGTTATGACTAAAAGCAATATTTAACAACAAATAATTATAATAACATTTTATATTATTATTATTATTTATTATTATGTTTTTTAATCTAAATATTCAATCAACTCCCCATATCCTCTCACGCATCACCTCCCTTTCCCCTTATTATTTTAAATTTATTTTTTTGTTTTATATCTCTGCTGCCACCCTTTATTTCTTTCCTCTGTTTTTTTTCTTTTGCTCGTCTTCTCCCCCTACAGAGGGGTCGCTACCCCCTTTCCAAGGACAAGAGAGACCCGCTGATTGTCGGTGTGGGTCTCCACACAGGTCGCCTCCGGCGACCTCCCTTCGGCCGGTCATGCCCGGCCGAGCCTCCTCCGCAGCACGACGAAAATCGAGTGCCGCCCTGGTCACCCCTGCTCCATCATTCAGGTGCTCACGGTTTGTTCGCGTCGTAAGCCTCCGCACTACAAGGGTTCCGACGAACCCCTGGGTAGTTGTGCCTCCATCTTCAGGCCAGCTTCCACTACTGGACATCCCGCTCCTGCTCTGGTGATACCCCACCGGCTTCCTAAGGTTGCCTCCAAAGACCCGACCACTCCGGGCAAACCCTGCTCCAAAGGATATGATCTTTTCACACGAGGTGTTCTCTCACTGATGGCGTGTATAAGGGCATGCACACATCTTCTCGGGTAAGTCACGTGGGAGACGTCATGCACAACCTCCAGACTTTGGGGTTAGGGAAGGTGGTGGGGAACCTCGACATCCCTTCGAACGGTCTCAAACGGTCCAGAGGGCCTCGTGGGGGTAGCTCACCTCCCCGATTGAACCCCTACGTCACATGACGCGACTGGAATCACCACGTGGACCCGGGACAAAGCCCGGCGATTCCCTCCTTCAGAATATCCATATGATGAAACACCCAAGGATATCTGGTCACGCAAGGTTTCATAGTTGATTTCTCGCAACCAAGACTCTCTTTCACACTCGGAGGGTGAAGGGGGCGACACCATCGACTAATGAAAGGTCCCACACCTTTTACCTTTCTGACACAGGGTTACACCGACGCCCTGCGTCACCCTGGTAACAACTCAAGCAAGGAGCCAGGAGAAAAGGATTTCACACAGAGAGTCTAACAATTCTACTATAAAAAGTAGAAGAGCTGTAGAGCGTACCTCTTATCACATCATGCCATGTAGGATCATAGACATTCAAAACTCACGGATGTCCGTGTTCCAAACTGTCAGCTCTAGGAGCCTGACGTGGACCACCTAGTGGTGATGGGTGGACCTCATAAGGTCGTCCCACACTACCAGCTCCTCCCACTCCTCAACTAGCACCACCTCTCAGGGTGCTACTCTGATCACCGTGATGCCTCTACCGCGGCGGTGGACCTACTGCCTGCCCAATATTATCAGTGTGCCTGGTCGGAGAGTCTCGTGCTAGGTGACCTTGATCATCACAAGTATAGCACCGGTGCTCTTTGGGCTTCCATGGTGCCCTTCGGTGCAACTGTGTTGTTCAACCATGCCCCTGAGTCCGGTTATCGGAAATCCACCTGTATGGAGGTCCTATCACCCGATGCCCGCTATCTGCGGCAGACGTCTCAGCTCTGTCGTGCCTACTGCCACCACCAATTGTAGAACATGACAGGAAACTCTCTATCACCAATGCCTTCTCTAGCACCCCGACATAAGTGGGAATGCCCAAGGGTACTATGATAGCACGAATCTCTCGGTGGAGACCCTGATCAAACTTCTGTGCTTGGAAGTTTCTGTTATGGACCAGGTCCGGGTGAAGCATGCACGGTCTGTGAAACTAGCCGCGTACTCAACCACCATCATCCCTCCCTACTGAAACTGTAAGAGCTCCTGAATCTGAATAGAGCATAAGCAGGAGGGGAAAAACTCCTCACAAAACAACAACTGAAAGTCACCCTACAAAAGCGAAGACTCGTCAAGAAACTGAGTCCCCATACTCCACCAACGCCAAGCTCCTCCGCGAAATAGGTTGGTAGCCAAAGCCACCATAATATCTTGTCGGCATATGCACAAGCTTGAAAAGGAGAATCACTATCTCTAGCCAAACCTCTACTGCCTGAGTGTCTGACTCACCATCGAACCTCAGCGGTCTCTGCCACTGGAACTCACGGTGCGTGCTCAACCTATGCTCAAGTCCCGTCTGCTTTGCTGGAGCTGTCTGTTGCTCACCGGGTGTGGGTGCTACTACCAGCCCACCCGGAGAAAGGGCCTCACATGATGGGTCTTAGATGGTGGCCTCGTAGCTCACAAGGTCTTCGTCATGAACCCAAGATGGTATCCTGGATGGCTGTCTTCGCGGAGACATCCTGAATGTTATCAAGGAGTGTCGCGATCAGATGAGCTTATATGTATATAATAGTAACAAAAACGATGGGGACCTGACTCAAGAAGGACAATCAAAGACTCAATCCTACGTGATGCACATATCAATTTTCCCTACAACAAGTGTCTCAACATGCCGAGTCGACAGGAAGTTTATCAGAGTCCTGGTGAATGGATATGTTGGCTGCCACACCATAACTGGACTCCCTGGCATGAGAGCCGCTCTCGAGACAAGTTTACATTGTTTCCCTAAATCCCAACCAATTACTTTTTAGGGACATCCAAACAATGTCCCAAGGAACGAACCACCTCTAATACCACTTTGTCACGACCCAACCCTACCCGGGCTCGAGCCGCAACTACCCCAAGCCCGCCTCCATAGGCCAGGGGTTGGCGACAAGTGCCAAAGTCTAAACAACTCGAGGAGGCCTTTTCCTGAGTACCTGTACACACACACGCAGCACACTCAATGTAAAAGTGCAGAATAAAAAGAAAAGAAAAGTACCAACTGCTATAAATAATCGACAATGTGAATCGACCTCTAAAAAGTACAAAGTAAAAGATGAAGGTAAACTGAAAAGAAAAGGGAAAAACACATGCCAATAAGAAAAGTGCCACAACCCAGCAACAGGTAAACAAAAGCAAACAGCTGGGAGGTTTCCACACCTTGAACCCGACTACGACCACCGCACGTGGTCCAAAATCCCAAACTCCTAAGCTCCACTGATGTCACAACCAACATGTCTATCTTTTTCAAGGGCACACTAAGTGCGGGCAAATCCCAAGCAGGGGTGAGTATAAAAATACTCAGTAGGATGCCCCGAAGGCTCGAGGGAGCAACAAAGGAGGTACTAAAGTGGTGAGCAGTAGATTGAATAGGGAAAAGTGAAGGAGTACAACCAATAGTGCAGTAAATCGTATAGCTTAATCCAACAAGAGGTAGGAAGTATACTCATCCAAACACATGGAGCTAGAAGTGGTGAGAAGATTAACTTCTCGTCGATTCTTCGCTACCTATAGCAGGAGAGTAGAATCATCCAACCATGAGATGCTAGACACAGAAAGCACATGGCATACCCTGCGTGTCTTCGCCTCTCCTGGAAGGAGAGTAACCAAAACCCAAGGAGTGGGTACTAGAACCATGTATACATATATATATATGATCAATAAAGAATCATGAATAAGATCGTAATGGGATCTGCATCCTATAGCTCAACCCAAGAAAGTGAGTCTCCATTAGTCTTAGAAGTAACCATCATCGATGATCAGCATCCCACACGTCTGCCCCGAACCGCAAGACAAGGTGCTCAAATCACTGCACCTCGACACTATCCTCTTTGGGCGGCACTGACTTGCCCGCACGGTTTTAGGTCGCTTCCCAAGGATGCATCTCTGTGGGAAAAGCGCCCCTCGTACTTGAGATTTCTGGGGAATGTCGAACCACACCTCATCACTGCCCTGCAGTCGAGTGGTCTTCTCAAATTCATGCTGTTACAACACTAACCCATACAACCTAGGGTCCCACTCCGGTAGTCTTGGAGAATAGCCACAGAATATCCTGGTGGAAAAGAATAAGTCTGAAAATCCAACGAGTGACACACTGCCCAGCCCTACTCAAGGGTAAACCCTAATACATCATCAGGCGACCCACTGCCCAGCCCTGCTGGAGGGTAGACCTAGAATAAGTCGACAGGAGACCCACTGCCTAGACCTGTTGCAGGGTATACCTAGAACAAAACAACTGCAAACCCACATCCCAACCCTGCTGGAGGGTAGACCCTCAAGATTCGTCGGGTGACCCACTTCCCAGTCTTTGCTGGAGGGTAAACCCTGAGAAGTAAATGAGCAATCCATTGCCCAGCCTCACTGGAGGGTAAACCCAAAGAAGCTGATGAGTAACCTGCTTCCCAGCCCTACTGGAGGGTAAGCCCAAAACTGCTCTGGCCATCTCCACTGGATGATACAACACAGGCTAATAGAATTCGGAGTGGGTATCACGCAACCACCCAAATCCAGAACAAAACCAGGGGAAACCACTCAACCATACTAGTCTAAACCATCGGGAACAGAGGGACCCCCTACGTCCTGACAACTCAAAGGTACGTAAATCAGAACACGAAACGCACATGGGGCCCACACGACGTGTGGCCCCAAGTCAACCCCAACCAAGAGAACAAACGTTCTCAGGTACAAACAACCACATGTACCTCCAAGAGTTCCCATATACTCCCAGAGTATACCACATTTCTAGACCAAAGGCTAATGTGCACACAACAACCAACGTCAATGCCACAGGAGTAAACGTAACAACCCCAAATTTTCACCTCAACATCTCAGGCACCACCAACCACATCTCCTCAATCATCAACTCCACTCACACGGGATTCAACGCGATCACACACCAACGGTCCGCTACAAACACAGTAAAACGAACCACCACCGGAGTACCTTACTGGCTTCCGCATTTAAGTGAGGTATCGAAGGAGTCTTCATCCATCCAAACGTATATTACCGTTGTAATCCTCACAGAAAAACATAAGAGATAGACTATTTACTTGCCTCCAATGGATATCCGACAGAAAAGTCACCAACACCACTTTACGTCCGAACGGCGTCTCGTGATCCCAAACCTCGGTCCTGAAAACAATCGGTTGCATCGCACCATTGTGATACCCTTGTGAAAACACGTTAAAAGGACAGGTCACTTGAGTGGAACGGATATCCGGAGAAAAATATGTATTTCACCGTACCGCACACGAGCGGTTCTACGTGGGACCTGCACCCCGGTCCGGAAGCAGAACGAACGGATTGCACCATTGTGGTCGTCTCGAAAAAGAACACAAGAAGGACTAATCAATTATTTGAAATGGATACCTGGTGAAGGAGATATAAATTCACCTTCAATGCCCAAAATGACCCTCTTGGGGCCCGCACCACTGTGCAGAATTAAAGTGGGTGGATTGCACCATTGCAATACCCTCAAAAAACACTCTAAAATGACTACTCATTCACCCCAAATAGACGTCCAATGAAAAAGTTATAAAACATTGCACACAGCTCGAACTACGGCCCATGCGGGCCACGCCTCAACTCCGAATTACGTATCCAAGATTGAACTCAAAATGGCCGTCTCAAAAATAGGATCACGTCACCGCTGGAAGAGCTTCAATCGGATGTCGCACGGGGGAGTTACGAGTGAAAAAAATATTTCAAAACAAATAATAATAATAATAACATTTTATGTTCTTGTTATTTGTTATTATTTTTTTAATCTAAATATTCAATAAAATCCCCCTATCCTCTCATGCATCACCTCCCTTTCCCCTTCTTATTTTAAATTTCTCTTTTTGTTTTATATCCCTTCCGCCACCCTTTATTTTTTTCCTCTCTTTTTTTCTTTTTCCCGTCTTCTCTCCCAACATAGGGGTTGCCGTCCCCTTTCCCAGGTCAAGAGAGACCCACTGATTGCGGGTCTGGGTCTCCACACAGGTCGCCTCTAGAGACCTCCCTTTGGCCGGCCATGCCCGGCCGAGTCTCCTCCACAGCACGAAGCAAAGAGAGCTCCGCCCCGGGTCACCCTTGCTTTGTAATTCAGGTGCTCTCGGTCTGCTCGTTCCGCAAGCCTCCGCGCTACAAAGGTTTCGGCGAACCCCTGGGTAGCTATGCCTCCATTTTCTGGCCAGCTGTCGCTACTGGATAGCCCGCTCCTGCTCCAGTGATACCCCACAACTTCCTACAGCTGCCTCCAAAGACCCGTCCTCTCTGGGAAAACCCTGCTCCAGTCTCCGACAGTCATGCTCCGGTGACACATTCGACGAGCCATTACGCTCAATCCGAAGACCTGATTAAACACAACAGCTTTCCACGGGTTCTTGGCAACGCGATGGTGAGCGCCCTATCTTCAGATCGACAAGCCAATGGTGGAATTGGCGCCCAAGAATATTGAGCGGTATACTCAAAGAACGACGAATGCAGACGAAACAAAGGATTTCCCATTGATTGATGGTCTTCTTCGTGTGACATCAATGATGGTAAAAAAAATAAAGAGACGATGGGATTTTGAAAGAATTTAAAATTAAATTTTCAGTTGAAACATACAACGATATAGATCATTCCTTGCAGGGCTTTTCCCGACGCTTCCCGCATGATCTTCCACCGCCACAACGCTCAGAATTGGGAGGGGATAGCTGGATGGTGGTGGAGAGCTTCCTCCTTGAGAGCTCCTGCCAAGGACGTGCAAGGGGGAGAAGAAGAGGTGGGGGATATGTTATATAAAAAAAATTAATTAAAACGTTTAATAAATTTTAACCCCCAAAATGACTTGCATCCAAAACCTCTGGGGCAGTCAAGATTAAGCTTCCCCTCGGGTAAACACCACCTCCCAAGCACGATGGCGGTTTCAGAATTTTAATCTGATTCTCTGCTCGAAAGTTATAAAATTTGATGTCTGAAGCTACAAGATTATGAAAATTCTCCTGGAGGAATTTTTTATAGAAGGCTCGCGCCCATGAACGTTACACCCCTACTAGGGTAAACAACACGCTCCGGACTCAACAGTGCCCTCTGTTTTCCAATAAGACCAACTGTTTAAGAGATACTTGAGTTTAACCATTAAACAAATAAATTAATTATTTTATTTATCCGTTTAACATTCCAGAAGCGAGTGAGGGGTCCAAATGTCCCGCGCTGACATACTATATGTCGTTCCTATGGTAAAAAACCCATTTCGAACCCATCCGTAAACTCATATTTCTGATCCGGATCTCATTTTAGGAGTTATCTCATTTATTTGGCATGACTAGTGTGAACGCACTGAAAATTTAATTTTGGCCACACTGGGGCTCGGAATCGCACGCTGTCTAAATGCGCTCCTCTGGAATAATATAAAGAATATTCCAAAGTCATTTATAGCCAGAAACCGGGTTCTTACAATCCCTATATCATTGAAAATCATTTTAAAATGTGCGGTGGAAAAAAATTTACTTAAGGTTTTTTTAACTTGAGGTGAAATGCTTTTCATTTTAAAACGGTAAAAATTTTATTACAAAACCTTTTATTTTATATTCTATATTTAAGAGTAAAATAAATAATTTTATAAAACAAATAATTTTCCCTAAAAACAATATATTATTTTCCAAATGCATTAAAATAGACACTTTTCAAAACATTTAAAAAAATATTATCTTTAAAGCACATTTATTTTAAAAATATAAGATCCCTTGAAATAAATTCATATTTCTCTTTTGATATATAAAAATATAAATTTTTAGGATAATATTTCTTTGTGGAATATAATTTTACTTGGAAAATTTAAGAAACCTTTGAGGCCATTAGAAATATTGGTGGTCTAAAAATCACACTTAGGAAAATGTCTTTAAAGAAATAAACCATTATAAAAAACTGTACCTTTTAAATTTAATTAAATGTATAAATATGTATTAAGGTTATAGAAAATGCATTCACTTTTTTTTTATCCTATCAGATTTAAAATATCATTAAGAATCATAACCGTTGATAATATATTCACTAATGAGTGGTCATGTCATATGTATAAATATATGGTTTTAACAAATAGAATTGACTCTAACAAAGGAGTTTATGGAATCAACAAGTAGTATTGTACACTATAAATCCCATTTATCCGAGCTTGTGAGGGTGAAATCGTCACTATGATTTTCCCTTCCCAAAACCGAAGATAATATTCAATAAATAATGCATGATTGAAACAGTTTATGAGAGAAGTTCAAGATTATCTAGATCTCGACGAAACAAATGTACTCTGAACAACCTCTTGAATGTCACAAAATTGTAAACCATAACCTTTGGTAATTTCCAAATATAATAAAGGGATAGGTATCAATACCCTAATAATATTAATATACTTATTAAATATATTTTCTTCTTATAATTTTAACTTTATTATTGATTTTTAATTTGATATGATAAAAAAATTATATTTTAGGGTAATATTCAATTTCAATAAACAATTTTATTTTGATAAATTAATGGATATTTTAAAGAAATAATATTTTCATTAAATATATGTATTAAATAATTTTTATCAATTATAAAAGATCACATTTGACTTCATAAATTTTTTTTATTAAACCACAAATGGTAATATTTTAATGATTTCTTCTTTTTAACGTATAAAATAATTAATAAAACCTATATTTTGTAGAAAAAAATGATACAACCCAATGGTAAGGTTTTTTCTCATTTTTTTAAATAGATTCCAAAACCTATGTTTGGGAAATTATAATGAACTCCCCTGTCATGTCCAAAATAAACCCATCAAAAATCCCCATTTCCTTCACCCAAAAACTTCATATCATGTCCTTACACTGAAATGTTTTCTCTATAGTCCTCCAAAGGTTTACCCAATCACTAAAGAATATCCTCCCAATATATTAGTATTACCTTCTAAAGGAAAGTGATCTTCCTCTCTACATTTTATCCAAGTACCTAGTTTATAATGTGCATCCAAATTTCCATTTGATATTATTTTTGTATGTTTTTATACATACATATAAATTAGGTTTTTATTAATATATAATGATAGGCCTCTTTTACTCTTTTTAATGTGTCCCACAAACATTTATTTCTCCTCTTATGCTTTTGAAATTATGTAAGCCATCTCTCACTCTCCTTTTTATTAAAGAACCTATTTTATGTTATTCTTATATATTCCCATTTTCCATTTTTTGGTACATTTTTATACATACCCCATACTTTACTCATTATTTCCATGTGATGTGAGACCCCTTATACTCTAATTAAACCTTCCCACAAACAATTATATACACCCATTATCATGTCAAATATTATTAAGGGGCATCTCTCCCCCATTTTTAATTCCAAAATATTCTTAATTTCATGCCAATTATTTCTAATTACTATGTTGGTAAAAGCCTTTAGAAATCCCCATTACTATCAATTTTACATCCAAATATCTAGAGGCCTCTTTCTCTCTCATTATACCATCTTTAAGAATATTTGAGTACATTTGTGATGCTCCCAAAATTCCACTTCAATATTTCAATGAAAAACATTTTTATTTTGAATACAATAATTAATTCAACTCAAGGGTATTCAAATAGAAATACCTATAATTATTTTATTAGGTACAAACTTCTATGTCTTCCACATTCCTTGATCATTTAATAAAATTGATGAAAAATGATTACAGTTGTATGGTCTACTGTAAACACTTATGCATGTGAATAATATTAAAGTGATAGGTGTGTCTAGGATTATATATTATAACAGTGAATTAGATTATATTTTAGTATCACAAGTTGTCATTAATGGTATTAGGGAGTTACCCTAATCTATCATGGAACTTTTTCCACTGTGATTTCAAAATAGTTATCCTTAGCCTTTGTTTATGATCACAGGTTTAAAGTTTTTGTCCCATTTACATGTGGAATTTATGTTATTATGCTCTATCAATCCTAATTTTTCATGTTCATGTTTATCTTACCCTTTATGTTCCATTTAATAAATTATTTTCTAACATGTAATACATTCTCCATGCCATACCATGTGTATTCCCTTATAGAAATTTATAACTTATTCCTTTCTTATGTATGTCCATGGGTTATTCAAAGCAGTTGTAAGTAAAGTGAAATATTATGATCATAATAAAGAAGCTTTAATATATGTAAATATACCCCACTATTTGATATTTTTTGTAATGTTCCCAATTTCTTAAATACCATATACTTCTCGATCATTTAAGTTTTATTATTTTTAATCATAAGTAATAAATCATGATTTAATGTGTAAAAAAGACATGGGTTTCCATAGTTGGTATTAAATCAATGCTTTGTTATTTGGGATTAGTATTTGAAAATTATATAAAAATACTTAGGTATAATACTAAAAAAATAAAAAATCCCCACATTTTGGTAATATATATAGTGATAGTTTTATTAAGAAAATACAACATTATCTGGATAATAGTAGTGGATGTGGATTTGGAACATATGTACCTAGGGGTATACCCCAAAAATTAGACATTAAACTAGAATAAATCGGTAATGAGTGCGTGAAAATAGTAATTTTTTACACATAGTTTTACACTAATAGGGAATATTATTTAGAAAATTCAAAATCTCATTACGAACCATTATTAAAGGATGTAAAATTTCAATAAATTTCTATGTTAGAAAAGAGATTATGGATGAAATATTTTGAACCCAACAAATTCATATGTATTAGAATAGAGGCCACATATAATTTATCCCTTTACTATCATTAGATTCCAATTTATATAATTAATAGTTTAAAAATTATCATCCCAAATCATCCCTTTGTTATAGCCAATGGTCGAAAATAGGTGGAACTGAGTAAACCACCAATATGAAGGGAAATGTGAAGAATTCCCCCAAAGAGATACCCAACCCAATGGTAGCAGGAATCAAGATATATACACTGATAATATCTCTCTTGAATTGGGTCATGTATAGAAATATAAATGAGGAGGAATGCCCAAATCTCCCTATGAAATAAAATGCTACTATCGAGCCATTTATGTCAGAAGGGCATCCAACATTTAATGGATCATCTAATCACCTAATCGATGAATAAGGGGCCAACTCCATTTATAATATATCCTCAATAATTAAATGATTAAGGAACTATAATTGTACACTGGTAATTTGTTTTATGAATGGAGAAGTTGATCAGTGGTGGACATTGTTCCAAAATATAAAGTTTGTGGAAGAGATAAAAGTGATGGGGTGAAAGAAATTCCAGAATATATTTGTGGAAGAGATAAAAGTGATGGGGTTAAAGAAGTTCCAGAATATATGTTTCGATAAATATTTTACTGACACTCTATGATATAATATGGTAGAAGATTTTCTTTCCCTCAATAAAAAATATGATGAGCCCATTAGGTCTTATAAAGAAGTCTTCAAAAGAATTTCATGATATGCCTCCATATTTTTCCTTACCCTCGAATTCCAAGTTAAAAACTTCTTTGGCAGTATAGAACCTGGTCTAAACAAAGTCCTTCAAATTAGAGACTTTAATATCTAATAATAAATTGTATGGTGTGACCTTGAATTCATAATAGTGGTCAGTAAATCTCAAGTATCTTCAGATGATAAAAGTTGAATGTGGATTTTAATTCTGCTGTATCAATAGAAAAATACATTGGTGGGATGAAATTTCAACATCCCACTTATCAAAAGTGTGGAAACAGGAGCCATATAAATTTTCTATGGGGGAGAGAAAATTATTTATGTTAGGAAAGGAAGGGAACCTAGCAAATGATTTCTGAAAACAGAATCTAACTATTGTATTGGATGAAAGGAATTCTCTAGTCTACCCCCGGCCTATTGTCCATTTTTCCAATTATAATTTAAATGGTAACTTTTCAAAGTTATAAAATAATCCAAGTGATTTCAAAGACAACTATTTTAAACAACCTCCCACATAGCATGGGTGAGCTTATACCATTACAACCATTCTGACGGATCTTGATAAGTAAGTGGTGATGGGTATGCTTTGAATTCCATCAAGAATTGGAAATGTACTTTTTGATTCTGGTTCTATGAACTTCATTGTATCACATTAGTTTAGTATAATTATCTAAACACCACCATAATTCATGGATGTATATAAATAGGTGAAAATGGAAAATGGGGAGATTATTTCATCCCAAGTATTTATATCCTCCACTATCAATTTTTTTTGGATTAAACTTCCCAAAAACATTGTTACACTCCCTTTCGTGTATTTTGATTCAATTTTGGGTATGAATTAGATTTCCTCATATAGATCCAACATAGATTATCATATGAAGAAAATAACTCTTTGTAGTGTGAGTTGTCCCCTGATTGTATACATGTTCAAGGAGGAGGATGTGTCTTTTTTAGCACCAACATTTAAAGAATGTATATTTTTCCTTATGTTAAATAACATATAACATAAATGATTGAGTCTAAAGAAAATTTAGTACGTGGTGAAATACCCATTGTTTGGGATTACACTAAAGTGTTACTTGAAGAATTGATGTCCTTCCTCATTTCCAGGAGGTTGAATTTTCAATCGAACTAATACCTGGGGATATTTTATTATCCAAGACACCATACTGAATGTATTCTATAAGAATTTTGGAGATGAAGAATCATTGAGATGATAATCTGGATAAAGGTTTCATATGCCCATGTGCTTCACCGTGGGGTGAACCAGACCTCTTCATCAAGAAGAAGTATGGTTCAGTGCACTTTTTTATTGATTATAATGAGATAAAAAGATCATGATAAAGAATAAGTACCATATTCCATGTATTGGTGACTTATTCGATCAGCTATGTGGAAACTAAGACATCTCTATGAAGGATCTTTGATCGGGGTATTATCTAGTAAGGGTGTTGAAGGAGGATATCCCCAAGACTACATTCCATTAAAGGTATGGGAACTATGAGTTTATAGTAATTCAATTAGGACTCAATAATTCTATAGAAATATTTATTTACCAGATGAATAGTGTCTTTAGATTTTAACTCATAAAATTTTTAGTAGTCCTTATAGATAGTAATATAGTATACTCCAAAAGTAAGAAGGAGCATGAGAAGAATCTAAGAAATGTTCTAAAGACCATATGAATGAATATAATTTATGAAAAGTAAATCAAATTTGACATCTGGTTGAAATATTCATCGTTTTTGGTAATAATATCACAAAAAATGGAATATATTTGGCCCTTCAAATATATAGGCAACTAAATGTTGTCTATGGCCAAAATATGTACGAGAAATCTGTAGTTTCTTGGGAAAATCCAGGTAATATCGTTGATTTGTGAGAATTATATCATAAATTTAAACCCCTCTAACCAAACTAACTCATAAGAGAGTCAAGTTTTTCTGGAATAATGAATGTGAGGTGAGTTTCAAGGAGTTGAAAACAAGGCTTACCGCTGGACCTGTACTTATATAACCCACACCTGGGAAACTTTTCATGGTATTCATTGATGCTGCAAAGAAGGGATTAAGATATGTGTCGAAGGGGAATGGAAAAGAGATAACATGGGATAAAAGAAAATTAACATTTCAGGATCACAATAATAGAAATCATGATCACGAGTTTGCTGAAATGATATTCACATTGAAAATATTGTGAAATTATCTCTTATAGGAGAACTATGAAATATATATGGATCATAAGATTCTCATTTATATATTCACACATTAAGAGATTAAGGGGGATCTTAGAAAAAACCCTAACATAGAATACACATTCCCTACCCTATTTTTAAAAGCTGACTCAGTTATCAAAATGTAAATACTCAAACGGCAACCCATATCATAGGCTTATGAATGATATAAAATTCCATAATCTTCACTGGTACTGATGCATATTCATCCGATCATATAGTCTTGTAAAAGGGGCTATTAATAACAATCCATGTACAATTCTATATTTCCATTACTCACAACCCAATATGTAGTGAATAAGAAAGGATACATATATTCTTTCAATAATGATAGTCAACAGACTCCATCTTTAATAAATTGAAAATAATAACATCTTATATCTTATAAATCTAAACCATGTTGAAAAAGGTTGTCTACGAGGTCCTCTAAGAGAAGTAGGGATTCTTCTATGAATTTTGAACACTCTAAATCCCCACTAAAACCCTTTAGTTTGAAGAGTTCCATAAATACCCAAACATCTCATACATTTATTTTTCATCGTAATAGATAAATATTAAATAGATAACATTCCAATATACTCCAGATCAATATTGGTTGAATATCATTGGAAACATGTATATATAAACAAATTTTTCATCATAGATCTGCATCATATCCCACTAAGATCATCATAAATAGAACACTTCTATTAAATATCATACCTAAAACCATTCCTCATAACCTGGGGGATGGAACATAAGAAATGGTGTTCTCAGAGTCTCATTTGGTGTAAATGATGAATATATGGTTTATCACATAAGAATGACATGAGTGTAAGGTTATGATAACTTGATCTTAACAAATGAAAACCATACATTGCATTTCATATAACATAATATTGAATAATAGAATAATGATTGCTATTTTATGAGATTAGAATTATATAAGGAAACAAATAACATTGTCTCTTGGGGAAAAACACTGGCACAAAACATAAGTTTGTGTAATAGATATATTCATAGAAAATCATTTCATTTGTAGTTAAGGATCACTTGTAATACTATTATAGTGGATTGGTTTCACATTCAAAACCATCGTTTCCATATTCATGGTTTAATCTGAAAATATATTTTAGTGGATAAATTCCATTAACAAACTATGTTAAATTCCAAATCCATTCCAAATTATCACATGTGATATGCATATTAAAGCAAGGAACATTAGGTATATTTAGGTTCATGCCCACCCATCATATAATAATAAATATATTCATATTTTTCTATAATATCATAAAAAATAATCATATCATATCTCGAGAAAAAGAAATGGGTGGGATAAAAATTTCATCATACCATAGCCCAAGGATAAAATATGAGTTGGATTACATTTTTATCATATGGGAATGAAATGGGTTTCATAGAATCATAATTAAATCATATTCATCGTATTACCCCAAAATATTCATAGTGGATTGTATCATTTTACCATATACCCATTAAATAATAAGTAACATCATATGCTTTCATCTTAGATGTAAAATGTATTCAAATATATCTCAATTTTCTTTAGGAGAATCCACTTTTGATTTTGATATCAAAAATTTAATGGCCATAAATTTCCCATATATTAGGGAAAATATTTTCCCTAAATAAAACTATGTAAAATCATAATGTACTCTTTAAAACATTGAGTGGTCATGATGATGTTAAATCTATTCATACTATGTATCTTAAAGGAAATATTAATTTCACATTTTTTTAAAAAGTAAAAAGTTCCTCATTCTGAAAAAGAAAAGAATTAAACTATTTTTAAAGAAGACAATCGGTAGTAAAAATGACTTTAAGAAAGTATAGAAGAATCGGAAAACGTTTCTTTGAAACATTTTTAGAATACATGGACATGGATGAAGTAAAATTTTTGATTGAAGAGAGAAATAATGTCATATTTCTAGAAAAAAATATTCTTTCAACATCACGAATACAAAAAGAGAGTAAAAGAATAGAAAACATGATATATTAAGAATTAACTTGAGAATAATAAATTTCAGAAGATTCATGAGAGTAATATCATAAATTTTGATCATCAAGAACTTATTGATAAACAATGCTAAAAAATAAAAAGACTGTAACATAAATCCCTTACCTCATGTTCGATGTGACTTATATGTGATCAAACAACCCCTATAATAAATATAATAAAATATAATTCTATTAAAAGATAATTTACATATTTATAATATCATATATGACATACTTATAACATTTTAAAATCAATTTAATAGTAATTCGTTATTGAAATCATCATTTTCTAGTGTTAACTATTTCATTTTTTATGATAATTGTTGTTCAGTATTTCAAGTACTTGTACATTTATCATAGTTATTTAATCTCCATAATATTAACAATAATATAAATATCACATATATTCATTACAAACACGTTAATATTAATATATAAATAAAAGAGATAAAAATGGATTACATCATTCAAAGAGATGGTCGGCCATACGTACCCATGAAAACTATTTTTTCTTTTTCTTGAATGGAAAGAAAGGAATTCAAATAATAATTCACATTACAATAAAAATTATATTATAATATATTTCTTATATTTTATATGTCTAACATGACCTAAATACCCTCTAAAAATTGTACCTGACTCGAAATTCCTCATAGATAAAGGGAATTCCTCATCCCCATGGGATGATGACTAGCAAACTGGTATCAAGAAACAACATGAGGGATTGATTTATACAACTTGCAGCAAAAAAAGATGGCATGATTATATATATTAAATAGATAGAAACATCATAAGAGATAAATATATGTATTAACTATAAGATGAAAATGAAAACAATACAAGAAAAAAGTACATAGAACATCCCAAATTACAACTCCAACATCAAAGGAAAACAAAAATAGAAAACAGAAAAGTACTTGTGATTGTATCGGAAAACCCCAACCATCGCAAAACCAACTACCCAGATTTGGTTTGTATATACCTTGATGCATCACTACAGTTCATTTCATTTCCCTACATCAAAATTTAAATAATGTTCTACAAACCGCAAAACTGGTGTACATTGTATGAACTAAACACTATCAATAGGATCCCACATTGGTCTTCCATATTAATTCTTTGTAAAATAATCTGAAAAATAATAAAATTCAAAGAAAAAATTATTAAAAATAGTTCCATATTTGGGATTATAAAATCATGGTGAATCATTTTATTTTCCCTCTTTCCACATTTCCAAAATAATCCACCTAAAAAAGTTTCAAATAATGTCATATTCATAAAGTAGTCAAATAAAACAAAAAAATTATTATGTCACATATCATATAAAATTTAATATAAATAATGAATAGGTAAAATCATTCCAAAGATCACTACAGGTCAAGCTAGCATACTAATCACACAACAATCAATGACTATTGCATACTAATTTCTATAGAACGTATGCCTGATCAGCTAACAGTCAACCCATGAGTGAATCCCCCAACAATGTTAATTGAGCCAATAGAGAAATGGCCATGGAGAATATATGAATTCCCTATGAGTAAAACTGTTATAGAAAAATGGATCGTTTCCCTAAGCTATAACATCCACCTAAGTACCCAAGGCTTCCCATCCACTCTATTTTCAAAACCATTTCTTCAAAATCATGCTTTGAAAAATATTTTAGAAATTCATTTTAGAATGATTTCAAGTTAATTTTTCATTTTACAAAAAAGGGGGCAGAAAATATTCTCTGAAAAACCCATTTCTATACATATAAATCAATCAATCTAGCATGCCATGGAATTTATAAACAAAATTATCAGACCATTGAAATATTGTTCATCCAACATTTTCTAGAGATGGAACCACCAACCATAAAATCGGTTCACACACACCTAATATGGGATCCACTAACATGGAAGAATGAAAAGACAATGATGGAGAAACTAGAATAAATCATCACATATCATAATTAACTCAACCAGGAAACTAGTCAGCGGAGAAAAATGATCAAAACATAACTCAAAGAAACTCACACGTCACGCCAAAATCAACACAATATCCAGCCTTTAGAGGATGAATTCATATTGATTCGAGAAAGGATCCACAAGAATATTATCACAAACCAATTGATCTATCAACTTAATAGCACAGTACTACTGTGATCATTGGAAATGAAGAATTAGAAGGATAACTCACCCATTGAAACTCATAGAAACTACAACAAAAAACAATAACTGAATGAAACGATCTATATGGAGAATGGGTCTTGAAAATTTCTAGGAAGATTTTCTTGTTAGAGTGGAAGTAGACCTACAAAAGCATAAAATAAAAAAAAAATTCATGCATCACCCGAGAGACAAAAAAAATAGGTTTACATGGTGTGTAACCACTTTTCTGTTTGTTTAATCCATGAAATCCAAAAACATATAAATACAAAATACGTTGAGTCTAAACCCCATTTTTAAGAAGTCATTATATCTAAAATATATTCACATTTTGTACTATTAATAGCTTATTTCAGTTCATGAAATCCTAATAACACCCATTACATGATGTGTAGACACTTAATATATCTTGTAAACTTCTCATGATGTGTAAGATTTTCATGCTCTGAACCAAACTCATGAGATCTTCCCAGTGAACAATACATGATGTGTAAACATTAAATGGTGTGTATTTATCTTGAATATTGAAAAATTCATGACATCACCCTAATAATTCAAACAAACTCAGGTGTTCAATTCAATATAGAAGAACCCAAAAATCCTTTAAAATGTTCATACCCAGGTTTCATTTATTAAAGAAAACATATATCCCATAAAATTATAAAATTTTCTCTAAAAAAGTATCTCCATCCCCAGGAATCCCAAAATGCACCCAAATAAGGATGAAAAACAACAATAGAGAAGATAAATACCTAAATGTTCATAATAGGATGTTTCAAAATACACCCCATATAGATTCCCATCCTACAGAATTCATTTGGAATAATGATATTTGGTAAAAAGGGGAGTCCACAGCTCCCTCAACAACGAATCGCATTCCCACTTCTTATAAGAATATAATATTTATCTCCATAACAATCTAAAAAATAAAATAAAAATCCCATGGAATTATTTCATCTTAGATTCAACTATATCTATTAGCTGATCCACAGTGGAAACATTTGGATCCAACAATATATTTCCCAACTCAAAACATGATAGGGATCAAGGTGATATTTCCTATCGTGGGATACGTGGAAAACATCATGAATACCCTTCAATTGTACTAGGAATTATAAACATACAGAAAAAACATCCAAGTTTCTTAGTGATATCAAATGATCTAACATATCTCATAGACGACATTCAATGTTTTCCAGGATGACTATGACCCAGTAGAGAAGAATCATTCAAGAAAATCAGGTCACCAATGGAAATCTCCAAAGGATGATACCAACATTCTGAATATGATTTCTTTCTAATATAAGCTATTATCATACATCAATGTATATTTCGAATACTCATGGATATCTCCTAAATCATACTTAGTCCCACCACATATATCACACCCACCTCTACCTAATAATGAGGTTAGTTTTATAGGTGGTCATACAAAGCCTCAAAGGGATCCATTCTGATCAATGACTGATAAAAATTTTCATAAGGAAACACAAGCAGTCCAAGATAGTATCCTCATGATCAACTAAAATACCATATGCATGCATGGATCAAATCATCCATGATCTTAATAAAACACTCTTTTTGAACTTCGATCTTTGGATAGTAAGTTTTACTCAACTTGAACAATGACCACATCACCTCCAAGAGACTTCTCCGGAACCTTGAAGTGAACTTAGGATCCCCAGATGAATCGGTGTTTGAAGGGACCCCATATAACCTCATTATCTCTCTCACATACAACCTACCTAGATCTAGAACTTTAGTAGCATCATTAAAGATAAAGAAATGATATGACATTACCAACTGATCAATCACCACTCATATAGGATACATCCCTATAGAGTATGTGTTAATCCAACAAAAAATTCAATGGATACCACATCCCATTTCCTAACTGACACCAAAAGAATGAAAAATAAAATCGTAGGATTCAAATGAACTTATATTATCTTTTCGAAAGATCAATAACAGGACCCATAATGTGCATTATCGCTCTTTATAATCATCCATGACAATTGATGTCTCATGTCATAATACATTTTTTTAATGCTCTAATTAATTGAACATGATGAACTTTATCAACCAAAAATATATTTTCTCATAATAGATGCTATTAAAATAACTCAATTAAAAAAAAAATATCATCTGAAGAGATATACCAAATAGAAATGATATCCCCACTATAAAAGATTTCTTGAATTCCTCATAACTCATCATTTTACTATTGACTCTGTAGAATTGACTAAAGGAGATATGATGATAACTGAACATTAGTTAGAACCATAATTGAAACATCCTCCTCATCATCCATGTTAAATTGACATAAGTGATTAATAAAGATTCACTCTTCTTTAAATTCCAAAATATCATGTGATGGCACTTTCCTTCAAAGAGTGTCTATAATGAAATTCCCCTTCCCCAGGTTGTATAAAATATAGAAGTCAAACGCCTAAAGGTATTTCACCCACTACCTCTATCTATGATTTTATAGTTTCTATAAAAATATATATATCATATTCTTTTTGTCATAAATGACTGTGAACCACTCCACAATAATATGGTTCTGGAAAAATTAAATAGCATGAATAACCATAGAAAGCTCAAAATCATGAGCGGGATCATTCTTATTATGTGAATGAAGATGATTAGAGTCATAAGCCACCACATGATAATTCTTCATAAGAATTAAACTAAAACTAGCACCATATGCATCATAGATGACCACATACCCATTATGAGTCTCATGTAAAATTAGAATAGAATCTGGTTGTTAGAATGTGTTTTTTCTAACTGAAAGAAGGATGAAACTTTTCATTCCATGTGAATTTCACCCATTTCTTGTTATGTTATATCAATGGTTACCCATATTTGATAAAATTATAAAGAAAAATCAATAATATTTTTCAAAACCATGGATTCTCTAAATTCCAATGAATTTTTTTGGCTCTTCCCAATACAAAAGTTATTTTACCTTCTCTGTGTTAGTTGATAATCTGTGCTCTGAAATCACTTTCCCAAATTTCGTCACTTCATAGATGAATTTTTTTTATTTATATTGATTTTCATTAAAATATTGAATCCTTGTGGCTTCCAAAATCAAATCCAAATCATGATCAATCTTATTCTAAGATATCTAATAATCCAAAATATCATCTATAAACACTACCCAAAAAAGTGTTGAGATTCTCAGGGAATATCTAGTTCATAAACACCAATAAAACAGAAAGAGTTTTAGTGACTCTAAGTTACATCACAAGATATTCATAATGGACATACCTAATGTAACACCCCAAAATTATAAAGGGTTAAATTGATAAATGATATAACTCATGTCATCAAGAATCCCCTTCCTTTCCGAAAGCCCACATGATTAGAACTCCGAAGTGGAGCGTGTTTGGACTGATGTAGTGATCAGGAGGCCGACATTCTAGGAATTTTTCATGGGTGTGTGTGAGTGAGGATAAAAAGCACAACAGAAAGTATATAAGTTTCCCTATGGGGACATTCATTTTTCAGATGACCAATTTGGCCACGTGTGTAGCCCCAAAGTGGGGACCAAGTGTCTGCGGGGAAAATGGTGGTACCTGGTAGTCCAGGACCTGATGATCATATTAATAGAAGGGTTTATTTTCTGTCATCAGGTCCTAGTAGTTACATTTGGTTTTAGAGGAGGATCCATGACTGAAGTGTGGAGCAGTTCCTCGGTTGATGTATAGGTTCCACAATGAGGGCGTTGTTCTCTATGGGGGAGATTGTAACACCCCAAAATGATAAATGGTTAAATGGTTAAATGGATAAATTATAAAACTCATGTTAACAAGTTGCACAATCTTTTTGAAGAGCCTACCTGATTAAATCTCTGTAGTTAAGTGTGCTTCACTTGGAGTAGTGACCAGGATGGGTGAACTTCAAGGAAGTTTCCCAAGGTGTTTTTGAGTGGGGACAAAAAAGAACACTATAAAGGACATGTGTTGGCCTGTGGGGGCTTTCATTTTTTAGATGATAAGTTCAACATGTGTGTGGGACCCAGGGTTGGGATCAGGTGACTGCAAGTAATTGGGTAGTGACAGGTTGGCCAATACCTAACGACCATGTTAAAGGAGGGGTGTCTATGCTGTCACCGGGACCGAGTTGTTACACCTACTCCTAAAAACATTCATCGGTATAATAGGCTCCTTAACATTAAACTAATTATAACACAACCTAAGATAACCCTTCAAAAAACTATTTTCCAACATTATCTAATCAATCAAATGATCCACATGAGGGAAAGGAAAGTTATTCTCAACTATTAACTAGTTCAACATTCAATAGTACAAAAAGAATTACAGTGAACCATATGATTTATTGTCAAAAGAATAGAGGATTCATAGGGGAAAACACTTAAGGTAACAAAATATTTTTCCTCCCAGTAATCCAACTAAATATTGTGATATTTCCACTATGATGGTTCCATATGATAAGAAGGTATCAAAATTGGATACACAATTTTCACAACTTCAATCTTAAAACAACCTCTCAGTTGGTAGGCAGACTGTATAAATATTTATGGAAAACATTTGGAATATCTCGAACAATAGTGGGAATTTCAAAAACAAAATAAAATCCATTGGGAACAACGGCTACAAGGAAAACTATGGAGCTTCGAACAGGATGTTCCAACATGAACATACCTCATATCCCACTCTATTTAAAATAAACATGTTATTTCATCATCTGTAAAAAAAAAGACATGAATATGACAACAAACAACGTCATCATGATGGAAAAAAATCCAACTCATCTCAATGATTATGTCAAATGGATTCATATTGAAAAATAGGAAATCATAAACTAACTCTATAGTAGTTATTGATATAGATTAAGGACATAAAAACCAATGTTATTCAATATTCAAAAGAGGTGTCCCTAATGTCAATTAAAAGGACATGATCTTCCTTGGAATTTTAATCATATCAATAAAGTTACAAAATATAAATGAGTGGGTTGACCAGTATAAGAAAAAGAAATCTCCAATGAATCTATAATAAATATGGTTCCCCATAGTGTCACTAAACCCATATCTAAATTCTTTGGGAACTCATCTACTATATGAGGGTTCTTTAACCATAAAGCCTATGGATTGATCCATATAGTCTTAGATGAATTTGACTTGTCATAGCTATCAGATCTAATGATAGTTATCCATATTAAAATATAGATATATCCTGATAGAAATACAGAAGATTACCAGAAGTTGTGATAATTTTAAACATCTTCACCAATGCATGAAAAAAATTTCATGCGTGTATAATCATTCCAAACCAATAGCAAGTCAGGATAACACTACAATATATAATAGAATTTATAAAGGAGTATTACTGATAAGACCCCATCCACCACTCTTGTGATGATCTTTCCACTACCTCTAATTTACTTTCATGCAACTAATGCTTCCACTGGGTGCAATATATGGGGAATAATAACCAACATTTCATACTATATTCATCTCTTCAATCATTGCCCCATCTTTTATATGTGCATTGGTTGAAGGATTCATCATTAATACCTCTGATATAATATCCAACTAAAAACCCTTTAGGTACTGCTGAGAATTTATCTGACCATTCTTTACTACCACTAAAGAAAAATGAACCATCTCCAAAAACCTATTAGTTTACACTAACTTTGAACATTGTCCCTCGACAAAAATGAGGAAATCTATATATTTATTCATTATTAGTGACTTAAGAAAAAACTAATAGAATAATAGGGGTTAAAACCCTTTTAGTCCAATTACACATGCATATCTTTTAACACCATGGTATCCCACCATCTCTTGCAATAACCCAAAGTTTATACACTTTGCACATCATATTGACTCTCTTAAACATAACATGGAATTCAAATATCTTTTCAATTATATCAAAACATTCCTATGACCCCAGATTTTCATTTATACAATTAAAGGATGGTGTCTTATCGCATAAGAACTCCCATGATTGATCCCATTATCCTCCATCTTCTTGATGGACCACAACAATACTGTTCTAGAATTGTGGTACATTTTGATCTAAAACACAAACCATCCACACTATATCATCAATAAGATTAAGATCCATAGGTGGATTCCCTTGAAGTGAATCTGTTACACCCTCCTAATGAACCCATCAAAGACATCTCATAGGCATACTGAAACACACTGAAATAGAGTAAATGACCCAAAAATAGAATAATATAAATTCAAAACAAAAAACATATAATAAAAAACGGATTTTATGTTCAATAACCCAAATAAGAGAAACACATACAATAGTCCATGGTAACTTTAGTCTCATCATATTAAGAGTTGGAAAGGCAATCACCACAACCAACACTCAATTCCTGACAATCATATCTTTAATCCAACAAATGTAACAAAATAAGTAATCATTAGTAAATACATCCTATAATTTCAAATAATAGAGAAATAAACCAAAATACCTTCTCAGACTGATAACCATCCTGAATTTCCATATACTATAAGTGCATTATCGGTTCCCACTGGCTGGAGACTAGAACTGTTCCTCAAATAACAAATTAATTGAATGATTTCCCCCAATATTAATCAATAACATGGAATGTGTATATATATATATACAATAGAGAGAAAAAGATGAAGAGATAAACATATTCCATAATAGTGATAAGAAAACGGAAAAGGTATAACTCCAAAGTTGTCAGAACATCCCAAAGTATAAGTACTAAAACTAAGGACAACTAAAATACAAAACTAACTAATCTAACAGATAGAATAGGAAAACCCCCAAGATATTCCCAATATATACCCAAACACATTTGAAACATATGTCACTGCATCACTATGGTTCCTTGCCTTACCCAGCATCAAAAGACATAAAATGTTCTAAGCACTATGGAAGGGGTGAACAGGGTGTGAGATAAACAGGCTCAGTAAGATTCAATCCAAGTGTTCCATATAAAGTGTCTGTATAAAAGTTAGAAGAATGAAATAATCTAAAGAAAATAAGGCATGATAAAAATTTCCACTGTTTCAATATCATAATAATTGTAAATCATTTTATTTCCCCTTTTTCCCAATTTCCAAAATAATCCCGGTAAAATTGTTTCACTGAATTTCAATTATATCAAGTATTCGGAACAAAAATATAATTGAATGTATCACAGATTATATCTAATATAATACAGATCAATTACATGTAACATCATTACAAGGATCACTGCAGGCTAATCTAGAAGACTACTCGTTCCAAAATCAATGACTAGTAAACAATCAATCCCTTGCAACATTGGCCTACGGAGCATTGAAAAACCCATTATTGAATCCCCCAACAATGTCAATCCATTACCTAAAAGAAAAAAAGACAAGGAAATAGAGGATCACCCTATAAGTTAACCCTCCAAAAATATATAGATGATTTCCCTAATCTATACCTTTCTCCTAAGATCCACATGCTTCACTTGTTCAACATTTTCTAGACCATTTCATCAAAAAAATTCATTGAATACCAGTTCAGAAATAAATTTCACTATGATTTGAAAATTCCTTTTATTTTAAAAAAATGGAAACAATATTTTCTTATAAATCAATTTCCACAAACAAAAATAAATAAATCAATCATTTAATTTCATTTATAAAAATTTTTGTCAAATTAAAATCAATATAGTTCATCCCAAATTAATGAGAGGTAAAACTTCCAACCACAAACTTATGTCTTACATGACTACAAAGGGGTCCACAAATATGAAATAATAAAAATAAAAGAAAAGATTTCCAAGAATTAATGCCCACATGTCATAATCTATTCGACAAGAAAACGAGTTGGTAGAAAGGGAATATCAATACATGCCTCAAAAAACCTATAATGCCACACCACAACCAACACAATTGTCAACCTTTGAAAAATATCACACAAGAAATCTAGAAAGGATCCAAATGATTGTTACCAAAAAACTGTATAACCAATCACACAACTCAATAGATCCAACATGTTTATAAACAATTTAAAATTATACGGGTTACTCACCCAAATAAATTCACTATAAATACAAAAAAGATCAATTTTTGAATGAATTGATCTGGAAATAATTGATGTCTCCAAAATATTTGGGGAGAGCTTTAAGGTTGAGAGGGAAGATAATTGTGGTCGAATGAAACAAACATTATCCATGAAAAACTATAAAAACAAAACCCATGGGGATTATATAGTGTGTTAAACCTTTTCATTTCATGTAATCTATGAAATCTAAAAAACTAAAAAAGTACAATACCTTAGGTTAAAGATCCCAATTTTAGCATTTCAAGATGTGAAGTATTTTCATTACATGTAATCTTCACGCAATGTACCAGATCACAACATCTTCCCTACACAAAGTAAATGAAATTTTAACACCTTCAACAACATTTCAATTCTCCATAATATATAATATTTTCATTCTCTAAACTAATAACATGAAATCTTCTTAGTTACCAACACATAGTGTATAATATTTATGAAGTATGTATTTCACCTACAAATAGAAAAAATCCTAGTTTCTTTTGAAAAAAACCAGATTTAGAGTTATTAAAACCTATTAATAACCCTTCCAAACCATTTGATATGTTTACACCCAGACTCCATTGATACAAACAAATAAAAAACCAAAAACTATGAGTATTTTTCCCTAGAAAAGGCACAATATCATCAGGAGTCCCAAAATGCCCTCAAACAAAGAGCGAAGTGGCATGAGAGAATATAAATATCCAAACATGGGTAATGTAATGTTACATTTTAATTTAATCTTCTCATATTACTATCCATGTGAAGCATGAATGAAAAATATTAAAATGGTTCCGTAGATGGGGTGGTCCACATGTATGCACCAGAGATGTTATCATTTTTCTAATAGATGAAAAAATTTGGATTATGAATGTTACATCTTAATAATAAATAAATTGTATATTAAACACACTAATTTCATTATTTCTTACTATATTACATGGATTTAAATGAGATAAAATAAGAAACGGTTCAAAACACTCGGTTAATATTTAGACATCATTTTTTAGAATTATCTATTACATTACACTATAAAAATTTAAAGGATGGTATTTTTTTAGGACAAAAATTTCTAGTATGTGGTCAAGGAAGCTTCAAAGGTACTTTGTTTTGGATTTAATGAGTTATAAAGAAGCAAATGGATGAGGAAAGGAGAATAATAGCTTCCCCTTTATATGTGATGGGAAGGTCACTATTGGAATTATGTAAAGTATTAAATAAATATAAAATAATATTCTTCCGCAAATGGATCTAATTGGATATAATTCTAAGAAAATATGGTGTTGAGTCTAAAATGTATAATTTATTAAAATTCAGATATTTTTTGGATATTTTTTTTTCGCTTTTATCTCACTTTTAATCCCCCAACCCTTTTAATATTTCCAAAATATCAATGTTTTCTAGTTTTTATGGGTCGTTAATATTAATATAAAAGAAAAAGATACCAATAAATGGACCCTAATTTATTTTTCCAAACATATCCCATTCACTTGTCTAAAGATATGATTTTTTTAGTGTTGAATTATTTAATAATATATTATTTATTATAATATATCATTAATTTCATTTTTAGACATATTAATTAAATTTGAAAATGAAAACAACTTGACAAAAAACTAATTCAAATCAAAACCATTAGGGATCCTTAATATGTTATTTTTTTCAATGTATTCACGAAACACAATAATCCAAAAAATTATATTACGTTTAATATTTTTTTTATCTTTTATTTTATTTTCTTTCTTAATTAAATAAATATTTTTTCATAATTGTGTTATATATTGTGTTAATTACTAAATCACTAAAAATTTAAAATAAATTACACTGATAAAAATAATTAATTTCTATTAAAATTAAATATTTACAACTTAACATAAAAAAATAATTTCATGGTAAAAATCAAAGAGAAATGGCATGAAGTGTCTTTATATTTGAGACTCAAATAGATATGGATGAATTCCAACCATTCAATAGGATTGAAGAATTTTTTAGAAAGTCTGAAATACTTGTATTGATGTTTTTACCATATTTTATCGTTTTTACTAACACCGTTGTAACAAATATTTACCAAAGTTGTTATTAATAATGATAAAAAATGCAAGGGAATTGTTCAACAATGTTTATCCTCTTGATTCAATATATGGAATAAATATTTAAAAATTCAGTTAACAAGAGTTTTAGAACTTAATTTAAAATTAATCCTATAAAATGTGAGGAAGATAAGGTTTCTAGGAAGTTTTTTTGAAGTATGAAATCTATTTATCCCAAAATTAGGTATTAAAGGGACAATTAGATAGTTCATGAAAATTATCATTCCATCACCATCAAGGTTGATCTCATGGAAATTTATCATTTTCATTTTCATCTCTACATATTTCTTTATTTCCTCCTTAATCAACATTTTGATTCATTCTCGAATAATCATTTGAGAATAATATGATTTATCCCCTTCCATCAAGATTAATAGATTGATTCATTAAAAATAGCTAAAAATTGAAGATTTTGAAATCCTCATCAAATATAATCTTACATGATCCTTTTGAATCAATAAATTGGCAACCTTGTTCACTTTCCCAAGGTGGTATTGTATTGATTAAAATAAATAATCATTAATTAACTCCATCCTTCTTCAATGGAAAATATTTAACTATTTATGAGTGAATATACACTTCAAATATTTAATATCAATATATATGTAACACATTATTTTGTAAAAATATTTATTTCCTATTTTCAATGAAAATTTCTAAGTATCTCTCTCTAGATCATGAGATGTGTAATTTTTCTCATGAACCTTCAATTTTCATGAGGTATAAGTAATAACCATGTCATTCACAATGAGTATTCATCATACTACCATATTTGATGCATTAATAATGGTGAAAAATCGTTTCCTACTATTTTATAGTGGATGTATAGGTGGTTTGACTAAGATTATTTTCAGTTTGTTAAATTTTTTTCCCATATACATCCCACCAAAGGAACTTTTCACCTTTCTATGTTATCATGGTGAGTATATTTTAGATTCTGAATAAATTATCTACAAAACATTAATAATATTCCGTTAAATGAAGAAATTTATGGATATTTGTTATAGTGATTAGTTGGTTCCAACATTTAACAACCTCAGTATTTTATAGAACCACTCATTTACCCTCGATTGAGTTATAAAACCCAAAACTAAAACTTTTTCTAACCAAAATTCACAATTGGAAAATTTTTCATTCAGTTTCTCCATCCTCTGGGTCATAAAAACAATCCTTAAATGATAATAAGGCTCTTAAATGATCATTAAATATATTAGAATATGATAAATATATACTACCACTTACTAATCGATATAATATATAAAGAATTAGTTAAGAAAATCCATAAATATTGTAGGAAAATTATATAGAACAAGTAGAATCACTAAAAATTCATATTTTCTGTACAAATTAGGAAAGGTTTTCTTGGGTATGTCTTCATATTTAACTCTCAAATGATAGTATCAAAATAAAAGAACAATTGTACAAAAATATGGATCTCCTTATAGTAGACTGAATTAGTTATAAATACAGGGTACTAGACAGTTGTTCTTTATTTTGATTGTGATAATTTCACATAATCAAATAATATTTACGTCAATCCATATTTCTTCTTAATAAAAATAATTGTTTCTCCTAAACGAGATTCACTTTTCCAAATTAATCCCATATCAATATTCTCCATATGTTTCTTATTTAATTCATACAAATCAATTGGGTTAATTATATATGGTGATTTTGAAATTTGTAACACCCCAAGATTTCATAGTGTGTTATTTCTTCAAAATAATTCAATAACTTGCACTACACACAACACCGAGTTCAATCACACCATGATTTACAAAAAAAATCCATTCAAAAGAGGTTATGAATAGTATTATCTAAATTTTAAACTTTATATAATCCTTATAATTTTAGAATCCATATTATGAGTTTCTTAGATATAATGCAAGAACAAATTCATTTTCAGTATTGCACTTTTATCAACTTTTAATAGTGAACCCTTTTTAAATACAATATTTTAAACTTTTTGACTAAATGGGGACATAAAAAATTTAAAATTAAACATCCCAAGCTTCCACGGTACGCTTTCCTTTGAATAATACAGTAGCGTGTGTTGTACGCAACTTCGTGTTTTAACACACACCACAACCGATCAAACTAGCCGTTATGAATAGTAATACCTACTTTTTGAAATTGTATATATTTTATATTTCAAAATTGACTTCATTTTTGGATTCGTAGTGTCGAATTTACCCTAAGGTGAAATTTTGGTACTTTTCGGATAACTTTCATATTTCGATGAATAGTGAAAATTACTAAATTTTAATTAAAAACAACTTTTTTAATCAAAATAATTAATAGTGATAAATTATGAATTTGAGTGGTTTTAAAGTATATTTAGAATATATTTTTACCATTTAATATAATGTTGGTCATTGGACATAATTTTACAATTAAACCGAACATAAACAAGTGTCAATCTTTTGATAGTTATTATCTCTTAAAAACACGCTTTTTGTTTTGACAGCGGGAATTAATTTTAAATTAATTTCTGCCACTACTGTGTTTTGAATTTAGGAAAATGGATTCCATATTTGGAATCAGGATTTTCAAATTGTGTAAATAGGTAACTTTTATTTTTAGACATTTTGAATAATTACTGCGGTAAATATTTTATTTACCATGGTTAAGGGTAAATCCGGTAAATAAGGGTTAAAAAATAAAATTATAATAATAATAAATTACCCTAAAACGTGTCTTAACCCTATTGGTTGATACATGGTCGACCATGGGCATCTTTGGGTCTATTTTGGGACCCCATGGATCCACTTGTAAGTGATAATGACACTTTATTTTAATTAAGTTAAAATAAATACAAAAATGACACAAGCATATATCTTTTAGAAAAACAATTGTTACATAGGGTTATATATGTTGGATTTTAGATTATAAATATTTATTAGAAATCTAAAAAGATTTCCTACATAATGATATTTTATTTATAATTTTTAGACATTAAATAATTTATTTTATTTATGACACAATGATGATGCAGTAATTACCATAATAGTGAAAATTTAAAATAATTGATATTATAAATACCCAAATAAATATAATATGAAACTTTTAATGAATTAAACTAATTTTATATGATAATATGATATATTATGATTGATTTAATTGACTTTGTTCGAAGTAATCAATCTGTTATGAGTTTCACAAAAATCAACTATTGAATAGTGTCAAAATTGACATAAAAGAGTTCTTAAAACAAATATTATATTATTAATTGATATTAAATTTCTAAAAATATAAGGTTCGGCCAAGAGACTTATATCATGATAGGTTCATCATTAATGGACCACTTGGGGGTCGCTTGGATGTATATAGTAAGTTTATTAACCATATTATATAAAAATACAAAGAGACATTGTAAAAGTGAAACTAATTAACTTAGAGTTAATACTTAAAGATAAGGTTAATATAAGTACCCAAACCTGTCTAAATTCTATTGGTTGAGTGGTTTTCGACCTATCCCCACCTTAGCCTTTGAATAGTCAACTTTGGAGCCATTGGAAACCGAATATGAATTTATTATAAATTAATATTTCTTTCTTTTCCAAAGGTGCCCCTCACCCCTCTTATAAAAGGGAACTCCTCCTTATCATTTATTAACACCTTCAAAGCCTTTTGGTTCGGCCAAACTCTGCCCAAATACTCTCCCAACATCCCTCACTACAACCCAGAGGCCTTAGTTTGATCAGAAAGCAAACCTATGGATCCCTTTTGATCAAATCAAAAGGAAGAACCCGAAGAAGAGGTAATGATTTCACCACCCTTTTCTAAGTTCCTTTCTTCTTCCACTTCCTCTTTCTTTGTTCTTACCATTCTAAAATAATAACTCCAGTATCTTAAATATACTGTGATGTTATTATAAATATGGTACAAACATATTCAGTATTCTATCCACCCTTTGAATAACATGTCACCATACGTGCGTACGTACGGCTTACCGTCTCCACATCGTGGTGTAATTGTTATTCAATATAATATTATTTGGATGGGTATAATAATGATGTGTAACTCATGTAAATAATAAATATAACATGTTAATGATTCTGTATATATGATATAACATCCATTTATATATTATTTTAATATCAAAAGAATGATATTGTCGCTCGTGCGTACGTACGGACTACCGTCTCCACGAACGCGATGAGATTCATTCTCCATCGTATCCATTCAAGTATAATTATCATTTGGTGATTTAAAAATGATTTTTAAGGACTTTATATCATTCTGGATATGAATAATATACAACCTATCCTTTACAAACATGTCTTACGTAACAAAACATATAAGTTAACACCCGAAACAACGATAATACTAAGATATTATTATCAAATCAATATTAAAAGATCATATATGATATCATATTAATATATATGATTCTTGTATAATTTAATAACAATTATTTCACCATTATACAGGAGGTTAACCTACCCAAACCAAGGAAAAGTACAAGGTAAGGGTTATTTCACAATCTCTTCATTATCCGAGGTTGTATTATACGTAATAATCTACTGGGATCTCTTTACCATCCACATCCATGTTTCTTCGAAATGTATTTCAAAACATTTTTACTATTTACAAGAATATGGTTTAAAGTCATTTATACCCTTGTTTGACTTTTTATAAGAGGTTTATAAAGGAATCTTTCCGTCGTTTTCAAAACAAGGTCCTTTTTAACCTTTTCGACAGAATTGAGGTAAGAATGTTTTTTTTAACTTATACGGCGGGTGCGGTTACTTTCCGCCGTTATAAAATCGTCTAAGCTTTCCTTACAAGCTTATAAGAATATTATCAAATAAAATGTTTTATTTTATATGGATCTTAAATGTTTTCAAAACAAAAGGAGACACTTCTTTTAAAAGAATTTTGATTTCATCTATGTCAACATCCTTTGATGGATTTTAAGATTATTTGAAGTTGATTTATTATAATACAAAACTTCTATATTGTATTGAAGGTTTTGTGATACGTTTGAATGTGGATGTGCTATTTTATACCATTCATAGTTTATGGTGAAACTATTGACATTTCGTATGCTAGTTTTAACCCGAATGTTTATGTTATATTTCAAACTTTTCTTCAGATGAATGTGCTAAACAAGTATGTTCCGGGTTGGGGACCGGTAAAAGTAAGCCCTCCAGGTTGGGGACTGGTTAAAGTAAGCCCTCCAGGTTAGGGACTGGTAAAAGTAAGCCCTCCGGTTTGGTCTCCGGTTATTAGAGGTACTCCGGGTTGGTGTCCGGTTATTAGAGGCACTCCGGGTTGGTGTCCGGTTATTAGAGGCACTCCGGGTTGGTGTCCGGTTATTAGAGGCACTCCGGGTTGGGTTCCAGTTAGAAGTAACCCCTAGGTCTTGGGATGAGGCCTAGACAATGAAATTAACGTTTGACATTATGCATTCCAACATTATGAAAGTGGTTATTGATTTTTGCATGTGATTATTCGATTAGTAGAATATCCATGTGAATAAGTAAATGGCATTATTTCATTTTATTTATGCCATAGCATGTTGAAAGTTCATGTTTGAAAGGCTTTTGTTTTAGTTATACATTTCCTTAAAAGTTTATTCTTATTTATGAAAGTTTCCGCTATATTGTTATCCTTATTGGGCATTTGAGCTCACCCCTTTTCTATGTTTTATTTTTCCCAGGAAGTGAAGAAGTATGTTATGAATGACCTGCAGGGATATTATGTGGGGATATGAGTGTGGATTATGGAGACAATATGTTGTTGTAGTAGTTTTTCGTTTAATCATGTAATGTAAAACTTATGAATATATCTAGTGTTTCCAAGGCTACTAAACCAATCGGTCTTTCGAGATTTGATCTTTCTTGTGATCATGCCAATGTTATGTAATAATGCACCGACTCTGGGTAACTAGGGTCGGGGCGTTACAGTTGGTATCAGAGGAAGTTTAGTACAAACCTTGGAAGCTAGATTTAGATAAACTCTGATTAGAGCACGTAGACCTAAGATTAACTTTGAGGATTAGTATAGAAGAACTTCCTAGAATTTCGGTATTGTAGAGATTTTGTGAGTTTTCCGAGCAATACATCCCTGTCTGGATACGAGCAGGTAGAGGCGGCTCTGGCACAGATGTACCTAGGGGTAAAACCCGAAAACACCGCTTTGAGCTAGACTCGAACGGGAACTGGTGCACGACAACGGGCCTTGCTGCACTCTTGGTTACGACACTCCCGGGGGATATGCTTAGGATAACTCTCATTTTCTTTACAAATCATTATGAAGGGTTTATGAGTATATACCTCCTCAAAGGAGGCATTTTTATGATTATGGATTATATCCATAAATAGTTCAATTTATGTTAAGTGTTTTATAAGTATGGGATTATGTATTTTGATTCATAAACTGATCTAGTGTATGCCATTGTTTAGAAATGGCGCCCAGTAGAAGGAATGAGAACTCTAGCAATGCACATGATGCAAAGAGAAAGAAGGATCATATATTTCATGGTCTTAAGCCAGAATTTATAAGAGAAATAGTCTCGCATGTATTATCATCATATGAAGAAATAATATCATGTGTTGATAAGATAAGTAAAGAGTTTACTGAGTCCTATGGATTTGAAGGGAAGCAGGAGAAGAAAAGGATGGAAGAGAGAAAGATGGATAAAGGGAAGATGGAAAAGAAGAATTTTCCCATATGTGGTAACTGTGGAAAGAAACACCTTGGAACTTCCCTGAAAGGAATGGGAGTTTGTTATAAGTGTGGAGGAAAAGGGCACAAAGTACGTGACTGCAAGGGTAAGAAAATGGTTTTAAATGTACAATGCTTCATTTGCAAGGAGTTTGGACACTACGCGAACTTATGTCCCAGTCATCAGACTATGCCACAAATGATGTTATTGGATAATAATCATGTTATGATACTACCACAGATGAAGAGGAATGATTAGAGTTCTTATGTTGATTATGTCAACTGAGTGTTGTATCAACAATGTACTTGTTATAATAATTATGGAGTATATAAGGATTGTACTGCAGTACTATTTCATTAAGGACTTGAGATTGTGTGGAATAAAGAAAAGTGACTCAATAGCAGGATAAATTTTTGGAAAATATATGGTTGAGAGAATGATAAATCATAATATAGTTCTGATACTGAGGTAGTGATTTTGGAATAATATGTGATTGTTTTGGATAAATTATATTGGATATTCTTGACTACCTTGGAACTGATTAATGATTTGTATATTCCATCATTGTTGGGGTTTAAAACATTTTTGGATTGATGAAGTATATCCAGCATTCTATATGGAATAAGGGAGCATGAATGTAATCAATAAAGATTATGGTAATTCAGGATGTTTCAGTGTATTAAAAGAATACATGATGAAGGTATTCATAAGCTATTACGGGGTAAAAAGGATCTACATAATGTTTACCTTCCTTATAAATGTTGGATTGTGAGTTTGGACAGAATTATTTTGGATAGTTCTAGTTTGGATTATTTTGGATTGCCATAAAAGGGCAACCCAGAGGTCGGGCGGCAACATGTCGCGTCCGGCAAGGTTGCGAGACTTGAACCCGCAACCGAAGGGCGACAAGGGTGTATCACCTACCACTGGCCCATGAGATGTCCTGGATTAAATAATGTAGTTTTTATTAAACGATCTTGTAGATGAATTATAACTTCGTCTATTTTGGAACCCTATACGAATAGTGTAAATAGAATTTTTTTTACATTCTATTATCTTTTAGAGTGAAAGATGAGTTTGTGGTAGAAATTTATTAATGGATAAAACTCTAATTATAAAGTAAGTATATCTCCATATGATCTTTGCCAATCTCATAAAAAATTCCTCAATATTAAGAAAAGAAAATTAGAACAAATATGTTTTCCTAGATGGTACCTTAAATCATCACTAATTTATGGCTTTGGGATTGTTGGCCTTTTCATAGCCATGTTCTCTACCACTCTCCATCAGATAATTGATGGTTAGATTTCTCTTCCATATCCATATTTTCCTACACGGAACCCTAGTATGTGTTATTTTCGGTAATCTTCATACTTTCCACTCTTTATTTTAAATAGAGGCCTCGTTAATTCATTTTTCGATGTGGGATTTCAACTAAGATATTTTGATATGTCAAAAATGTGTTATCCTAATACCCTATGTTTTGTTGAACCGATGGTATTTTCAATCATCATAGATTGATGAATTTAAGGACCTAAATTTTATACTTGTTTGTGATTGATGACCTCAATCACTACCTATAAATATTTACGTTTTCCCTCCAATTATATGTCTCTAATTGCCACCAATGTTCTCCTAATCGAGATCATAATTTGGTGGTGACCCTTTCATTTCCCTTTTACTCATATTAAGACTAAATTTTAGTAACCCAATTTCCAATGTGGGTTTTCCCACAAATATATTTTCTACTTTCAACCTTTTATTTTTGAAGAACAATTTCAAATTGCGAGGACACAATTTATTGAAGGAGGGGAGAATGTAACACCCCAAGATTTCATAGTGTGTTATTTCTTCAAAATAATTCAATAACTTGCACTACACACAACACCGAGTTCAATCACACCATGACTTACAAAAAAAATCCATTCAAAAGAGGTTATGAATAGTATTATCTAAATTTTAAACTTTATATAATCCTTATAATTTTAGAATCCATATTATGAGTTTCTTAGATATAATGCAAGAACAAATTCATTTTCAGTATTACACTTTTATCAACTTTTAATAGTGAACCCTTTTTAAATACAATATTTTAAACTTTTTGACTAAATGGGGACATCAAAAATTTAAAATTAAACATCCCAAGCTTCCACGGTACGCTTTCCTTTGAATAATACAGTAGCGTGTGTTGTACGCAACTTCGAGTTTTAACACACACCACAACCGATCAAACTAGCCGTTATGAATAGTAATACCTACTTTTTGAAATTGTATATATTTTATATTTCAAAATTGACTTCATTTTTGGATTCGTAGTGTCGAATTTACCCTAAGGTGAAATTTTGGTACTTTTCGGATAACTTTCATATTTTGATGAATAGTGAAAATTACTAAATTTTAATTAAAAACAACTTTTCTAATCAAAATAATTAATAGTGATAAATTATGAATTTGAGTGGTTTTAAAGTATATTTAGAATATATTTTTACCATTTAATATAATTTGGGTCATTGGACATAATTTTACAATTAAACCGAACATAAACAAGTGTCAATCTTTTGATAGTTATTATCTCTTAAAAACACGTTTTTTGTTTTGACAGCGGGAATTAATTTTAAATTAATTTCTGCCACTACTGTGTTTTGAATTTAGGAAAATGGATTCCATATTTGGAATCAGGATTTTCAAATTGTGTAAATAGGTAACTTTTATTTTTAGACATTTTGAATAATTACTGCGGTAAATATTTTATTTACCATGGTTAAGGGTAAATCCGGTAAATAAGGGTTAAAAAATAAAATTATAATAATACTAAATTACCCTAAAACGTGTCTTAACCCTATTGGTTGATACATGGTCGACCATGGGCATCTTTGGGTCTATTTTGGGACCCCATGGATCCACTTGTAAGTGATAATGACACTTTATTTTAATTAAGTTAAAATAAATACAAAAATGACACAAGCATATATCTTTTAGCAAAACAATTGTTACATAGGGTTATATATGTTGGATTTTAGATTATAAATATTTATTAGAAATATAAAAAGATTTCCTACATAATGATATTTTATTTATAATTTTTAGACATTAAATAATTTATTTTATTTATGACACAATGATGATGCAGTAATTACCATAATAGTGAAAATTTGAAATAATTGATATTATAAATACCCAAATAAATATAATATGAAACTTTTAATGAATTAAACTAATTTTCTATGATAATATGATATATTATGATTTATTTAATTGACTTTTTTCGAAGTAATCAATCTGTTATGAGTTTCAAAAAAATCAACTATTGAATAGTGTCAAAATTGACATAAAAGAGTTCTTAAAACAAATATTATATTATTAATTGATATTAAATTCCTAAAAATATAAGGTTCGGCCAAGAGACTTATATCATGATAGGTTCATCATTAATGGACCACTTGGGGGTCGCTTGGATGTATATAGTAAGTTTATTAACCATATTATATAAAAATACAAAGAGACATTGTAAAAGTGAAACTAATTAACTTAGAGTTAATACTTAAAGATAAGGTTAATATAAGTACCCAAACCTGTCTAAATTCTATTGGTTGAGTGGTTTTCGACCTATCCCCACTTTATCCTTTGAATAGTCAACTTTGGAGCCATTGGAAACCGAATATGAATTTATTATAAATTAATATTTCTAGCTTTTCCAAAGGTGCCCCTCACCCCTCTTATAAAAGGGCACTCCTCCTTCTCATTTATTAACACCTTCAAAGCCTTTTGGTTCGGCCAAACTCTGCCCAAATACTCTCCCAACATCCCTCACTACAACCTAGAGGCCTTAGTTTGATCAGAAAGCAAACCTATGGAGCCCTTTTGATCAAATCAAAAGGAAGAACCCGAAGAAGAGGTAATGATTTCACCACCCTTTTCTAAGTTCCTTTCTTCTTCCACTTCCTCTTTCTTTGTTCTTACCATTCTAAAATAATAACTCCAGTATCTTAAATATACTGTGATGTTATTATAAATATGGTACAAACATATTCAGTATTCTATCCACCCTTTGAATAACATGTCACCATACGTGCGTACGTACGGCTTACCGTCTCCACGTCGTGGTGTAATTGTTATTCAATATAATATTATTTGGATGGGTATAATAATGATGTGTAACTCATGTAAATAATAAATATAACATGTTAATGATTCTGTATATATGATATAACATCCATTTATATATTATTTTAATATCAAAAGAATGATATTGTCGCTCGTGCGTACGTACGGACTACCGTCTCCACGAACGCGATGAGATTCATTCTCCATCGTATCCATTCAAGTATAATTATCATTTGGTGATTTAAAAATGATTTTTAAGGACTTTATATCATTCTGGATATGAATAATATACAACCTATCCTTTACAAACATGTCTTACATAACAAAACATATAAGTTAACACCCGAAACAACGATAATACTAAGATATTATTATCAAATCAATATTAAAAGATCATATATGATATCATATTAATATATATGATTCTTGTATAATTTAATAACAATTATTTCACCATTATACTGGAGGTTAACCTACCCAAACCAAGGAAAAGTACAAGGTAAGGGTTATT
Organism: Viscum album; assembly: GCA_963277665.1. Taxonomy (NCBI): domain Eukaryota; kingdom Viridiplantae; phylum Streptophyta; class Magnoliopsida; order Santalales; family Viscaceae; genus Viscum; species Viscum album. The sequence continues at coordinate 1,928,345,260 of OY728133.1, read as the reverse complement.
TCACAATCTCTTCATTATCCGAGGTTGTATTATACGTAATAATCTACTGGGATCTCTTTACCATCCACATCCATGTTTCTTCGAAATGTATTTCAAAACATTTTTACTATTTACAAGAATATGGTTTAAAGTAATTTATACCCTTGTTTGACTTTTTATAAGAGGTTTATAAAGGAATCTTTCCGTCGTTTTCAAAACAAGGTCCTTTTTATCCTTTTCGACAGAATTGAGGTAAGAATGTTTTTTTTAACTTATACGGCGGGTGCGGTTACTTTCCGCCGTTATAAAATCGTCGAAGCTTTCCTTACAAGCTTATAAGAATATTTTCAAAGAAAATGTTTTATTTTATATGGATCTTAAATGTTTTCAAAATAAAAGGAGACACTTATTTTAAAAGAATTTTGATTTCATCTATGTCAACATCCTTTGATGGATTTTAAGATTATTTGAAGTTGATTTATTATAATACAAAACTTCTATATTGTATTGAAGGTTTTGTGATACGTTTGAATGTGGATGTGCTATTTTATACCATTCATAGTTTATGGTGAAACTATTGACATTTCTTATGCTAGTTTTAACCCGAATGTTTATGTTATATTTCAAACTTTTCTTCAGATGAATGTGCTAAACAAGTATGTTCCGGGTTGGGGACCGGTAAAAGTAAGCCCTCCAGGTTGGGGACTGGTTAAAGTAAGCCCTCCAGGTTAGGGACTGGTAAAAGTAAGCCCTCCGGTTTGGTCTCCGGTTATTAGAGGTACTCCGGGTTGGTGTCCGGTTATTAGAGGCACTCCGGGTTGGTGTCCGGTTATTAGAGGCACTCCGGGTTGGTGTCCGGTTATTAGAGGCACTCCGGGTTGGGTTCCGGTTAGAAGTAACCCCTAGGTCTTGGGATGAGGCCTAGACAATGAAATTAACGTTTGACATTATGCATTCCAACATTATGAAAGTGGTTATTGATTTTTGCATGTGATTATTCGATTAGTAGAATATCCATGTGAATAAGTAAATGGCATTATTTCATTTTATTTATGCCATACCATGTTGAAAGTTCATGTTTGAAAGGCTTTTGTTTTAGTTATACATTTCCTTAAAAGTTTATTCTTATTTATGAAAGTTTCCGCTATATTGTTATCCTTACTGGGCATTTGAGCTCACCCCTTTTCTATGTTTTATTTTTCCCAGGAAGTGAAGAAGTAAGTTATGAATGACCTGCAGGGATATTATGTGGGGATATGAGTGTGGATTATGGAGACAATATGTTGTTGTAGTAGTTTTTCGTTTAATCATGTAATGTAAAAATTATGAATATATCTAGTGTTTCCAAGGCTACTAAACCAATCGGTCTTTCGAGATTTGATCTTTCTTGTGATCATGCCAATGTTATGTAATAATGCACCGACTCTGGGTAACTAGGGTCGGGGCGTTACAAAATTAGTGTGGCACTATAAATGAAGTCAATTTAGAACTCAACTTCATGTTTTAGTGGAAGACTAGGACACACTTCCAGAAGGACTAGGAAACTCTTTTGGAAATACAAAAAAAATCATGTGTGGTAGGAATATATTCAACCTTAAGTTTCTCTATAACTATATGAGATACAATCTGACATTTAATTAGAATAAATATACATACAATGGGTGGAATTTAGATTTGATTATCATATTTATCATCACGTTGATAGATTATCATTAATAGGATTTTAATCTAAAATATAACTTTCCATACTCTATAATCTATGTAGTATTTATGTTATTTAATTTAATTTTTTCCAAAAAAACTATGAATTGTAAAATATGGAGAATAATCCAATTTATAGGAAACACGTTTCTAAAATCATTAATCAAAGAAAAAGAATATACTTCAGATGTAATCATCAAAACAATTGGGGGTTTTCAATGATAATTAAATAAATTATCATTATGGTGGTATTTTGATTCCCATAGAAAATATTTATATATATAATAGTTGGTAGATATAAAATATAATAATACTATATTTTTTAATGGTGGATAATAAGAAAACCTACCATGAAATTGTTATCAGACCCCAAAACAGAAGTAGTGATTACATGAGATTTCCAATTTAATGGTCTTAATAGGTTAATGATGTTGATAATCATTATTAACTGTCACATTTGAGAAATGGTTTGTATAATTCCCATATTCATTTCATTTTAAACATTGGAGTTTTGTGTGTGCATTATGTGTTTCCTCTTCTACATCAAAAGCTAACTTCTTATTCCCATACCATTGTAATTTTATTGCCCAATGAACATAAATTAAATAGTTTAAATATTTTCCATTTAATTTAATAATATTCTCTTTTTGTTTCCTTCCATATATCAAGAATAAAAGAAATCCCATTTTCTTCCCCCAATAGTTTTTATAATTTATTTGTAATTCAATATTTCTTTTATTTTTCAAAACCATGAAATTTTTGTGAAACTCGAATCTCTATCTCTACCATGATAGCACCTCAAATTATTTTTTCACAAACAATAAACTATATTATGGATAACCCTTATTGTTATATTTTTTATTCCGCTAAATAATTGATCAACCTTATATCCATGTTGGATGATAATACTAGAATTATAACTATAATGGCATCAAAAAATTTATTCATAGGTACTAATGAATTAGTTATTATCAACATTAGCTCAATTAATATCTTTATCATTTTAATATAAATAACATGAGGTATGTACATACTATAAAATAAACTTTTGAACTCATCCTACTCCATGGAGTCGACTTTTAATTATTGCCTCATATTCTTCACAAGAGTCCACCATTGATTTGCTTGTCCCCATAAATTATAAATATCTCCAAAAATTTATTCATGTTTTGAACACTAGATAATATAATATATATTTTTGGTGTTACAGATTAATTTATATTTAACTAGTATACTAGAAGGCCCACTAAAATAGGGTGGGTGTTTCCTCATGATGGAATCAATAGAAAATTATTCTCTTTTTTCTCATTCGTAAGTTGAACATGATTATTACCTTGAGATTGTTGCATAATAAAAAATATATATTTGAAATAAATATCCAAGGAAATTTAGAAAAATAATATTATAATCATTTAATTTTCTATTACATTCACAATTTAAAGCATTCCTTCAGGATATAACGACAGATTAACACCAAAAATAATATCGAGGGAAACAAAAATAAAAGTTGGAGACCATATAATAATGAAAAATTATTTATTGTATGTCTAAATAAACAGAAATTATTTTCAATCTATGATACCTTAGATTTAACCTAGTTTATCTATAAGAATAATATATTTTAATAAAATATAATTGTTCATAATTAATAATGTGAATTGACAAAATAATATCCCTTGGGAGTGTCGAGCTAGGTGTGTAGTAAGGGGACACAAATAATACTACAAAATGAGGGTTTCGATATAAACAATGAATTCTTTTCAAGGTTATTACCCCTATATTAATCTATTCTAAAAGAATGTCCACTTGTTTTCCATATAAATGGATTTTTTTTCTAAGAAAATCAAGCCCCTTAATTTATAATAACATAGGATGTTACCTTATACAATGAATTCCCTTAATGGTTTAGAATAATTTTTTCTCATACTACGCTACTATAATTTGGTCTTTTATCTATGGACCTATATCTACAATCAAAGTAGTTCATGGTTATAGCTCACCTATACCTACCATCATTTTACTGACATGGGAAGCAGCCCAACCCACTCCTGTATTTCTAACCAACCCTAACAAACTTCCTCTTCCACCCTATCCTCGTGAGCTTCATCTTACCCATAACCCTACTCCCTTAAAGCTTCCACCAAACCTCTATCAATCCTCCTCTAATGAGGCCACAAAACATCCACAAAATTCTTATCCTCCAATATGGCCACCCAACCACCTATAAAAAGGCCACCCCCAATGATCTTGCTTCTCCTATTTGGCTCCAAAAAATATTTGACTCAACTCTAACATGGATCTTATGTTTCCATCCCACCTCCTGTAATCCTTCTCCTTTGACACAACCACCCCCCGATCATTATTCTCCATCATAGTGACACAACCTCTTCGATTATATGTAGAACAAATACCTTCCCTCACGATCCTCCTACTCTAGTGACTTATCACTAAACCCATTTAGATAACCAAAGAAAAAGTTTTCCCTTCTATGATTTCTCACTCCAAATTTATGACTCATTCTCTACTATTGAATTGAATATGCATAACTAATTAGAGTTCCCACAATTTCCCCTATAAACTAATTATTATTCTTCTATAATATGGGTTTAGTTAGACATCAAACCATATTAATTTCATGAACATTAATTTCATACATTTTTTCCTACATTAGTAACTTATTTGAGTCTAATTGTATTGTTGTCGTGTAATATAATTTTTACTCTCTATAATTGCTTAAACTGTGTCAAATGTATGACTTGGTTATATTTAATATTATTAGATATTTATATTTATGTATGTTTATAATTGAGACATAAAATCATATTTTTAATTCACTTTTCCAATATAACGATACCCTATATGAAACAGTACTGATATTATATATAGATTATAGGTATAATATAGTTTTCAAGAACTACTGCGTGATTTTTATTCCATCACGGTTTGTTTGATAGAACTTATTGAAAACTATTATAGAACTTGTCAGATATTTTAAGTGTTTTTTAAAATTATTTGACATTGAAATAATCCTTTTATATATCTTATTTATGCATATATTTAGTAATAGGACGAACACTTCTAGTTTTTAAAATTAATTTTCATATGTGATAAGTGCGTCAACTGTCTTCAATATCTGTAGTAAATAAAAAAATCAATATTTCATATTTAATTGATTAAATTTATTTTAGTAAGAATAAATATTTTTTCATGTCATAAATGATTTTAAATCTGGTGGATAAATTTATTATTTTTTTATATATGATATTTTCCATAGAATGTTAACAGAATTCTATGTTTTTTTAATTGCTATTTTTTACACTAATAGATATTATGGAATTGATTTTTAAGGGTATGTGGTTTTAATTTTCACGATCTCATGATTTATTTTTTTTACATGGTTTTTTTATGTACAAGGATACAGAATAGTGTTCTATGTAACTCAAATTATAGAGATGGATTTTGGATGTAAATAAACTATTTTTTTATTCTTGAATAATTATTAGAAATTAATTATTTTATTAATAATAAAATATTTTAATTACAATTTGATAATTTTTATTTCATTTATTGTTTATTCAAAATTTATAACACTTTCAATATTGTGATATAATAATTTTGTAGTTTTTGACAATAGAAGTAATTGTAACTCTATAGATATTTATTTTCTTAATAATGTTTAATCCTTATTACAAGGTGTTTTTTTACCACTTTGGAGGACCAAATTATTATGATGAAAAATATCTTAGTGAAGTGTATTATTTCCATTCAATAATAATTTTTTTGGCTTTCATTGATATGATAATTTTGGTTTATAATAGTTTTATTATTCTGTGAGGGTAGTTTCAAGTATAATGTTTCACAATTCCACAACTCCTGTTTTTTATGTGAACCCATTTATTGGAGTATTGTGATTTTTTTGTTTTTCCATTTTTATTTGAAAATGGGGTTTATGTTTTAATAGTTGATAAATTTATGTATATTTAAATTTTTTTCCAATACATTAGTGTTAATTCATATATAATAGTCCCTTTATTTTATTCTATATGCATCTTTTTCTTAATCTTTGTCTAAGATTAAGGATGAACTAATTTCATTCACAAATCTTCGAATAGAGATCTTTGTACAACAGTTAGTATTATTAGCTACATTAAACCACCTATTTCCAAAATATAAGTAAGAATTCAATCTGAAAATACCATTAATTTCCTTATAAGGTGTTTCGTCTGATTCATCCATACAAATTTAAATTTTTATTAATCCATTTTAAGGACAAATGGGAAACAATAGATCATATACAAGACCACTGCATGCTAAAAGAGCTCACTAGATGATTAAACACAAGAAGTATATTACAAAAATTATCTACCCTATAAATTTCCCATTGCAGCTGACTAACATGTATTTCTGGGTCCTCTCTAATGAACTCTTTTAGGTGAGTGAACATCCTCTCTATTGTCTGGATGAATTCCTCTATGTTGATTTTGCTCTGATGGAAACCTTGTTCCAGTATTTGATCTTGTTTATCTATCCATAGTTCTTTCTCCTCATTGGCATAAACTTGGAACCTTATTCCATAAATTCTTTTAATATTTTCTTTTGATATACTGGTTCAGACAGCTTTTTCTGACATTTTTTCCTTCGAGTGATAAGTCAGTTTCAAAAAATCCCCAGGTTCTACACTTTCCCTCTTTATTAGGGATTTGCTTTCATTATTCCTATCAATATTGGATAACCTCGTCACCATCAGCTTTGGGAAATGGGAGTAATCCTTACATTCCATTGGTTTTTTCCCTTGTACCACTATACATTTCCCTGAATCTCAAAATCCTTTTCCCCTTCTTCCTTTGGGGGCTATGAGGACCTTTCCCTTGAAACCAGTTCATGATATCCAGTGAGAGTTGACTAGAGATGTTATCACATGAAGTATCTTTCTCTTGAGTCAAAGCATATTATATAATAGTTTTTTCATTTATAATTTTCTTCTATATTAAAAAAACATTTAAATTCATTTCATTCACTTATTGTTTTTATTTAGTTGTTAATTTTTTAGTGATTCCATTTTAAATTTTTTCATGAAAATATGAGTTCATATATAAATTTTGTTGAATTATATCATCTTATATAGTAATATTTTTCAAAAATTCCTTACCATAAAGGCCATATTGTTTTTTTATTAATTTTATTAAAAATAAACATCCAAATTAATATATAAAATCTATTTAAGTGTCTCTTATATTAACAAAAACATTTTGAAATTTATAAATGATTTATATTTATATTTATTTCTTAAGATAGATTATATGATAAAAGAATTTTATATTAATACATTTTTTATGTTCATATAGATTATATGTTAATATAGTTTATAAGTTTATTTGTCAATATAATTTTATGTTTTCATGCATTCAGGTATAATAAATCATGAACTAGATGTATCATGATCAGATGTTTATGTTTAATGAGAAAATATAGTTATTTCTAAATCACCCACAAGATAAAGGTGGGATGATATACTCAAAGGATCTGTATCATAGTGAAGGAATTGAAGCATTAAACGTTGATTATTCTTTGGTGGTTCATCTTTATTACAATTCCATATAAATTAACAACATTGATAATGAAGTGACCATTATTGAATATTCTATGTGATAAAATGGGGCCATTTATATTATTCACAGTAAGAAAATGTTAAATATTATATCTTTCTTTTTATCTCTATGTAAAAAAAATTATTGATTTTTTTTATAAAAAATAATATTTAATTTTACAAATAAAATATACTATTTTTTATTTCCTTGGCTAGATAAATATTATTTTGTGATACGATTATCATTAATGAGTGTGTATTATGTATTTATGGTGATTTTTTCACTCTTAAATAAACATTTATTTTATATTCAAATTTCATTTACTTTGTTGAGATTTTGAGTATAGTTACTTTTGAATTTATCTATATATTTATTGGTAGCTAAACACTTTAATAATATCCCAATAGGAAATAGAGTTCTTTCACTGTAGTTTACTCTTATTTCTCTAATTTTAAAATAGTATAAGTAGGTTATCTCTATATTTTAGGCTATTCAATGAGTTTAATATAATAATAAAAATATTTATATCCAATTAGGAAATTATTTTCTTAGGTTTATATGAATTTATTTAGTCATTGATATTCAATAAAATAATCAATATAAAAGATATAATCTATTATATCATTGAATTATTTAGAGATTATTTGTATTTTATTCAATGAAATAATATTTTTTAAGATTCATTAAGATTTAATGTAATTATAAAATTCATATGTACATGTATAACAAATATATTTCATATATTTAGTAATAAATGTAAATGTTTGTATGATATTTTCTATTTTCATCCTTAAAAATTTAATTGGTACTTCTGGATAATTTTCGGATATTTATTTCAATCTCTACAAAAATTATTAGGATTTTTTACTCTCTTTTGATATTTTTTATATTTGGTTTCTGTGGATATTTTCATTTGGCTTGCACTATAAATACAGTATTTCTAATATATAATTGAAGTGTAGGTTTTAAAACTCTAGAAACCCTCAATCTGAACAACAAGTGGGTGGAAACTACCAACATACAAGACCATTATAGTCTCATAGATTTCAATTTAAATTTAATTGATCGCATATATTAAATATGGATTTTCAACTGATTTAAAAACATAAATGAAAATAATGATATAAGAATAATGTATGAAAACAAATATGATTAACAATCCTATAAAGATATGATTTCCTCAAACCACCCCTAAGAAATATTTTTACCATTAAATTTTATTATTTAGAAAAATTATATTCTTTAAATATAAGGTTTAAATTTATGGTTTATATATAAGATCATGTTATACATCATCAAAAAACAAACCTACTTTACAGAGCCTTAGTGATGTTATGTGATTTGTTTTAAATTTTGTTTTGTTATCTGTTAATTTAAACATATGTTAGTTGTTACTATATAATATTTACAAACATAATTTTTTTTTTATCCAAAATGAGTTCTATATCAAAAAAAACTATATTCAACTCTAGAAAATAATAATATAATCAGATTCTACATTTTTATCATCATCTATTATTTGGACTAATTTCTGTTATGAATATTTTAGTTTGATTTTTCTTTTAGGTTTTTTATTTTTTTGGTTTTATTTCCTTCTTCCTTGGGATCCTTGGTTCAATTTCTCTATTATCTTTTACCCCCTTTTATTCTTTATATTTTATTTACCTCTTCTTGTGTTTTATAAGAAAGGTTGATTTTATTTTCCTCATGTTAGTGTTTAGAAAAGGTATATGGATTATTTTTTAAAATTCAATTTATTATCCTTTTAATAATAACTTCTAATAGTTGAAAATCCCTAATCTTTTAAAACATTAATTTATTATTTATATTTTGAATATTTTTTTTGTTAAAATTTACAAAATTTCATTATGAGTCTACATTATTATTTTCACATATTATTTGGATTGATTAAAGATTTTATTATTCATAATTCAACCAATAATTTTGTTAGATTTTAAATTTTATATCATTTTTATATATGTTATGTTGTTTATAGAAAATTCGGGTTATTTAATTTTTGATGGAATTTTTACCTTAGATTTATTATGTTAAAAATACATAAAATATAATTATAAAATTATAAATGAACATGAATGATGTCTAACCTATTGTATTATACTATTATAAATTTATTTTTGTAGAATAACTAACATATTTTGTTATACTGTGGAATGATTTCAATGGATTTGATCTTTTTAATTTTTAATTTTAATTTATGTTTTATTCAATAGCATTTCTTACTTATCTGTATATCAATTGGATGATTTCTTAAAATAAAAATTTTATTTGTAACCTACCTATTAATATGAGTGGGATTCAATGATCTTTATAACCTTCCATATACTATAATCCTTCAGTTTATGAAAAATGGATTTACAAGTGTTTGAAACCTACCTTCCAGGTAATGTAACTAGAATTTTTAACTAACAATATTCTATATAAAAAAACTTATAACATTAATTAAATTTACAAAGTTCTATAAATTATAATCTCAAATTTTTTAATGTTAGTTTGATTTAGTGTCATCTGTATCCATAATGTTTCTCAAGTGTAATTCTTCAATATTATTCTTGGATTTATTCTTAAACCTCCCTGTAACCATAAATCTATTCCAAATAAATTAGTTATTTTCATTCCTTATAATAAGACTACCATATGAAATTCTCTTTCTTCTTTATAAATGAATTATAAACATAAATTATATATTATATACTGAAATATACTTGCATTAAAGTCCACATCCCTGTGGATATGCCTTCTTTCTTGAAACTAAATATATGAAACCATTTACATATATCAGCAACCATCTATTATAAGTGGCATTCATCTATATAATTCCATGGTGAATTTGTAACCTAAATGTTAATGTCTGTTAGATTTAGAATCATTTATAACATATCTTCCTTTAAATATCATTTTTAATTTTTAATTATTCTGTATAAGTGAATTGAAAACCTGAATTGAATATCTTATACTAGAAAACTAATTGCATTAAAATAATTTGGACTGCTAATTGGCCTACCTAGTTTTCATGTTTGGTTTTAGACTAGTACATGATGAAACATGTGACTGTTGTTGCACTTGAATTTATGTCACACTTGGGGATGATCATGTATTTGTTTTATGGAATCATTTATTGAACTTTTTTTCTTTCCATTAAGGGATTTATTTCATTATTTTTAGGGCATTTCATATAATTGGAAATTATTGAATTACTTTGGTGTGTCTTTTTTTTATAAAAATTTCGAATCATGAAATTGGATTTCCAAATCCATGGGTCTTTTTTTACACTATAAATATTTATCCACTTTACTAAGGGGATGTATTAATATGGGGAAAACAGATCACCATGATTTTTTCAACATGCATCTAATATTCCTACTATATTATTGCCTTTGTATTTTGAATTCAAATTTCTTGATACACTATTATAAATTTGTTTTAAAAGCATAAACTCTATATATATATAATAATATTCAATACTCTTAATCTATAAATGTGTAGGTATCTCCGATGTGATGAATATTAGATATAATCATTATACATGACATGTCCCGATGATCTCATTAAAGAAATTTATCTGCAGAAATTTTTGTAATATTAATTTGTCTTCACACTTTTTTTCTGATTTTTTCTTGATAATGTTTTTGGGTCACGGTTGGTAGGTTTTCTACGTTAGATAGTAAATAATGATTTCAATTATTTTTTATATGTTATTTAATTACTAGTTTGAGCTTCAGGCAAGGCAATTTATTTTCTAGTGATGTAATTATTTCTATTATGACCTTAAAATTTATAAAAAAAAATTAAATGAATTATTGTTTACTTTTTTCTATTTCCTTTTCCATTAATTTATTTCATGAAATATATAATATTAAAGTGTAGTTATTCAAATTATTAAATTATAAAAATTATTTTTTATTTATTTAATACCTTTTCTTATATACTTATCTGGTATTTTTTTCTCATAGATTTGTATTTCAATGTGCTCTAAATAAAATTGTTTTTAAATATATTATAACACATAATAGCAAATAGGCCATTGATTTTCAAAGGAAAAGTACTAGTATTTTTAAAAGAGTAATATATGAACATAAATATTTTATGGAATAATAACTCCCAAAATTATATAAAATAAATCCTTAAATAATGATGTGATATAAAAATTATGTTCCAAATGGAAAATTTTGAGAATGGACTACCCAATCCTCTCGAACTGATATCCGAACATGGAATTACAATCACACCAATGATGAAAAAGTACACATAATGTACTTATTGATACATGGTGTGTAAAATTTACACAGTATATTGTTGTGTGCAACTATTTTCTAGTCCTAGTGAGGTTGAACTATAGGGAATGTATGGTATCATAGGCGATGTGTTGGACCTACCGACTAATAAGGCATGTATTAACATGGAAATTCATGACATATAACCAAAATAAACGACATTTAATTTCAATACTCTCTATGTATACCCAAATATGAGATGAGAATGTAAAAAATGGTCTTCCTCGGTTGGGTTCTAGATGTACAAGGTGTGTTAGCTAGCCTACACAACATGTGGGGTTAAAGCGTTGACCTGGAATTCACAAGGGTGCACATTTAGGTATGCATTTTTGAGATACATGTAGATTAACATATGATAATACCTTATTTTATATTTTTGATAAAAAATATATCCTAGTGTTATAGAGTTATAGGATATATGATATCTAATTTAATGGATTATAAGCCATGTAGTATAGTTTTCCAAAAGTAGTCATCTACTTTATTCGTATTATCTATTGTGACTTCTGATTCCTCCTTCTACCCCAACTATTACATCAATTTTCACCATGTATGACCCCATTTTAACCGTCATCTACCCTTAATGAAGCTTCACGAGACATTTATTTCTACACCTATTTTTGGCCACTGCATCTTATGTCAAATTCATGTCAAAACCCCTTAGAGAATTCCTTATGCTCTTTGGGTTAGATTACCTATCAATATCTCATGCCCATAGTATGTATTGATATTTTCATTATGGACTGGTTATTAAAAACCAAAATGGATATAATGGGAGTGTATTAATTTAGGATATGTTTTAATAGATGAAATAGTTAGTTATTGTTTAATATGAAATAATTAAGATAAATGGAAGATAATTTGATAGTTTTAGAAAGGTAAATAAGGCTACCAAGTTAAGAAATAATGGGAATAATGGTGGACTATCATAGTGGTTTTGGGGTGTATAGTCACTACTAAAATGGTCATTTACATGTTGAAATTGTTTTTTATAAGGTATAAGCAAGGAAATACTACTTTGGTGAATTAACCTCAGGCTTGAATTATTTATAGTCATACTTAGTCTATAATTAGTTGATTATACAAAGTTTTGAATAGTATTTTATGAATATAAAGAGGTGCATAAACATATAGAATGTGTATATATTTCTTGGGGTGGTAGACATATGCTTAATCTTACCAAAGTGTAATTTTGGTATGCATTATATGGTTTGATAAATTCTATAAAATTTGATATATTTAGACCTTGTTCAAGTATCTTTATGTGTATTAAGTTTCAAAACAATTGATCTTTTATATAGAAATTATATTTTTCTTTCCATCGATTTCACATGCTTTATAGGGGGAATAAAAAGAAAAAATGGGTTTTGATAGGAAAAAATAATGTAATATTTTTTTCAGTGATGTGTAGTTTTTTTATAACTAACCATGTAGTGAAATGTTTTGGCTATGATAATATTAAATTAAATGTGGATTTTGGTGGGCCAAGTTGTGAAATTCTATGGTATGTCCTAATTGGGATAAAAGGTAATTGACCCTTTTTGGAAATACACTATTATTTATATCTTCACATTCAAACTCATTGAGTTAGTAGAGGTTGTTGCATTTTTTTACTAAGGATTATGTTCTCACTCACTATACCTGACACAATTTGTGTTAATAAATTGAATTCATGATGCTTCAGGAAAGGGAAAGTGGCCTTTTTAGTTTGGTGTTCATTTCTATGGATTGTTTGAAGCTTAGTCTACAATATTATAGATTAATAATAGAGTGTGTACAAACACGCTTCTATTATCTATTTCATTGGAATTTCTTAAATATTGGAATGCATAACTTACCTTTGAGTTTATTCAAAAAATATGACATTTTTTTGTGTGTGAGAATATTATCTCTATAATTCTTTAGTGAATAAAACAGGTGTAATTCTATAATAAATCTCAAAAACAATTAAGTAATAGGTTAATTAATTATTATATAATTCCTATTACATGAATATTTATATAGTTACATTATGATTTTTATGATGAATTAGAATACCTGATATCATGTTGAATCATTTCATTTTATCCATTTAAAGTTATCATTAAATAGGTAAACATAATTTGATAATTAATTAAAGTTATTTCAAATAGTTATGAAAATAATTTAACCGTTAAATGTTTTTTTTTGTATTTGGCGAGGATATGAGTTCTGGAAAGTTGTAGGGTAGTATTTTTTCTTGCTTTTAAAGGCTATAGCCATGGTTTACAGCCATATAAATGGACATATTTCCGTGTTGTGTACCGTGGCTACTAGCATAATTCCATAGATAAAAACTTGGGAAATAAGTCATGTTATAACCATGGTTTGTAACCATGGAAATCAGTATAATTACATGGTTAAAGCTATTTCTCTAGGTATATTTCCATGATTATAAATTGTGGCAATAGGTCTATGTGTTTGAGTATATACCCATGGTTTTGAACCACAGTAATAGGCCTTTTTCCATAGTAAAAATAGTTGATATAGGTGTACGTTAATGGTTTGAACCCTTGAAAATGGCCTATTTTTATGGTTCTCAACCATTGAAATTGCCTCTATTCTATTTCCATTCCAATGGGTTCTACATCCAGCCAAAGCGTGGATATAGAAAATAGCCCTGGTTTTGGTGTCTAGAGTCAAGATAAAAAACCATGTCTATAACAAAAATTTATAGTAGTTCTTGTTTCTAAATGTAATCAAACCATTGTTAGACTCCAACTATAGATACACAAACTTTAAATCCGTTAATATTACATGTTAATACTTCAAAATTCATTACAAAACCTTACTATCCATGCAAAAAACCATACAGATTGATTGTATTTGGAAACCCTGATAAATAAAAAACTTGGTCATTAGTGATCTAAGTCATCTCCCACTAAGTTATTCATAAGAAACAACTTTATTAGACCTATCATACTTATTAACATTATTTAGAATATGGGGATACAAATCACAATAAATGGTTAGCTTATATGCTCAGTGAGGTTAAACAAGAGATATATCAATGATCACTTAATCATGAAATGAATGTAAGTGTATGATAACATGATATTAAAATTTTAGAATATTATAGATTATAATTATGAATATTTCTATAAATCATTTTTTTCATAATCTAGGGATAATAAAATAATCTAATAATATGATATATAATTGATTAATATTGGAATAAGATATAAATTTATGGACACAAAAATGTTTGGAGAGCCATTTTTATATTACTCAGTGCTTAATAACATGACTATCGTATTTCATGTGTTAAATCTCCAATAAAACTTTTCCTTGTCAATGTTCATTGACAAGACTATCATTTTGGATAAACTCCCTTAATGGAAAGGGTTCACAGTGCAATTATATCTTTCATATCTCATGTGATAACCATCATTACCCAATCCATTTATGGTCTACAAAATTAGGGTTTAGTCATCACATAATCATAAATCCATTTTTATGTATACTAAACGATCATAAAAATTTTATTATATCATGGACCTGGAAAAAATATGTGTTCCATAGAGATTTCATCATTTCATCATTCTATAAATAGTCGAAAAGATATGGATTTTATAACATAATTAACCCAACGGAAATAAATGGGTTTCATAAAATCATCCTTAAATCATCATTATCATCATAATAAATACATAGAATTAAATTTTAAGGTATTATTATATCATATCCCTAGTAATTATTAAGTAATATAAAATGATTTTTTCTTAGATTTAATTTTCTTTAAAATATAACTGTAATACTTCTTGAGGAAAATTCACTTTTCTTTTTGAAATAACTAATTTAATATCTAAAATATTCATATATATAAAAGAAAACATTTTTTGAAAATAACCTTCAAAACTTGTAATGTAATTTTTGAAAAACTAAGTGGTCAAAAAGTGTGAAATTTCATTCATGTCTTGTTCGTTAAAAGGAATATTCCACTAAATTATTTGGTAAAAGGTCAAAATTCCCACATTCGAAAAATGACATGAATATTTACTTCAAAAGAAATTTAAAAACTCATTCATGGAAAAATTAGCATCAAAAAATCATTGTATAATAGAAAACATATTATTGAAAACATTTTTGGAAAATAACTACATGGGTGGAAATGGATTTTCAATAAAAAAATATTTAAATTATCTTTCATTAAAAATATTTTTATAGACTCTTGCATACATAGAGAGAAAAAATAAAAAGTAAAACATGTATTATATGTATCTAAGTAAATAGTAATAAATTTAATGAGATTCATTAGGGTTATATCATTATATTTCATCAAGTGAAACCTAATAAAAAATATCATTAAACAATGAGATTGTAACATAAATCCCTTACCTCTAGTTTGACTTGCATTGTAACCAATTTATCATTTTTAGTAAAGAAAATAACATTATTATAAATCTATACTAGAATCATATACATTCTTATAATATCATATATGATCCTCTTATAAAATTTAATATCTTTTTAATAATAATTCCTTATAAAAATCATCATTTTCTTGTATTAACTATTTGGTTTTTCATCAGAATTTTAGTTTGGTAGTTCCGATTATTGTAATTTGACAATGGTTCTATCATATCCAAAATATTAATCTTCATATTAATATCACATATATTCAATAAATAAATATTTATAATTCTTCATAAATTTATAGATAGAAAACTTAATTAAATCAATCATCGTGATGGTTGGTTGTATGTACAGAATAATGCTATTTACACTTTTCAACGGATGGAATGAAACAAAGGTAATTAAAAATTCAATATTCTAGAATTATTATTATATAATATATATAATAAATATTCATTAAACATTTCCTCCATACCATCCATAGAAAAATAAAATGAAAAAATAGTACCACTTGGTGGAGGTGGTATTCCATAAGTTAGTACGAGCGACGTTATCATTTTACAGTGGATGGAAATAAATTTAATTATGGTTGTTTCATAATAATATAAAACATTTATTATGTTGTAGATTCTGAATTTGTTATTTTTTTGAAGGATATCATTGTATTATAATACTTATAATAAAAAATTAAAAAGACCAGTAAAGTGTTCAAACTCTTTGTTAAGAAATCTACTTTTTCTTACTCCTTATTCCCTAAAAGTATAGTCTTTTATAATGACAAAAAGTTATATTATTTTGTGAAGGATTATTGTAAGGTACTATGTTATGTAATTTCCAAGATATATGGGCTAAAATTTGTGATGAATTGAAAATAGTATGTTCAATTTTATAATGGGGTAGAGGGGTAGTATTGTAATTTTTAAAAATATTAAATTGATATCATCTAATTGTTTGAAAAAATAACCCTAAATTGATATATTTCAAATATTATATTTGGATTTAATGAAAAGGAATATAATAAAATTTTAATAACTTTTTTCCATATGTTCACCTTTTAAAATTAGTTTTAACACCCCCCTTAACCCTTGTCATAATTACCACAACATCAATATTTTCTACCCTTTAAGTGTCAACAATGTTACTAGGAAAGGGAAAGTGTCCCATAAATTGAACATGGTTGATATTGTAAAACATATCCCCTTCACTTGGAAGAATATATATCTATTTTTTAAAAGTAATTTATTAAAATATTGTTTTTTATCAAATATCATTATTGTCTTTTTTGGAACAATTAATTTAAGTTGGCTTTGAAAACACACTAAAATAAAAATAATTCAAATATATAACATTAAAAAATCATTAACATGTAGTTTTTAACTATTTCTTTAATTTTCAATAATTCGTCTAAATTTAATTAATTTTAATATTTTTGAAATCAATTATTTTATATTCCTATAATTTAATTACTATTATGCTGTAATTGTGTAAGCATTTAAGGTAATTATTAAATCAATAAAAAATAAAATTTAATTTCCATGATAAAAAATTTATTTTATCATTCATATAAACAATTAAAATGGATCATAATATCTTTATACACATATGAAATATCCTAGATATATTAATTTCAAGAGTGATATTTTTTATTTATCCATTTTTTAAAATAACATAAAGGTAAAAATCATAGATAAATGAATCCATGTATCTATATATTAGAAACTATTATGGATATTTCTAATCTCAACTCATTAAATAGGATAATGAAAATTAATAGATTAATTTCCATGTTTACTATTTATAATGACAAAAATTAAAATTGGATTATTTACCTAATTTTACCCCACTATTTTCAAATATATGAACCACTTTCTAAAATTCAGTTAATAAAATTATATGAATTTAATTTAATATTAAACATGAAAAACATGATAAAATGATGTTTTACACAATAAATAGTTTTAATACCAAAATTAATTAAAAAATTAATTCACATTATATTAATTAGATTATTAATAGTATAAAAAAACTAATTTTACTTTTATATTCATTATAAAAAAACTTTTAAATTATGAAACACAGTTTTTAACTAAAATCATTAATTTTCAGTATTCATCGAAAAAATTATCTTTTCATAATATTATAAAAAATTCACCATAATCTAATTTTGGAAATATTATTAAAAAATATTGTTTCTCTTTTAAAATATTTTTTAAAAAAATGGTATAAAGTAATTATAGCATTCTTGAAAAAAATCAACAATATATATTCTTGAAGAAAAATTATTTTTAATGCACATGATGACATTACTAAAAATTGTGTTTCTTTTAATCAACATAATTACTTTATCTAAAAAAATTATAAATATGGTTATTTTTATCCTTTTTTTAAATTAATGGAAATTTCATAACATTATAAAATATTATGGTTCATTTAGTCTCATGATTCCATGTGACACAAGATATCAAACAAAATAAATTAATTTTAAAAGAATTATGTCAGAAAATATCAGGGTGTTGGAAGAGTATGTCTTATAACTGGCTGAATATTTTTGTGTGATACCCTCAATACTCTAAGATATCCCTTTCCACAAATATCTCAATGATGATACTAACCTCTAAATAATCACAAGTGTCGCATGCCTATCATTTTAATGTGCTAAGAAATATTTACTGCCTCCCACCTAGTGTATTCCATCATCAAAACTCTATCATAAACACTAAGGGGTTGGAAATATATAGCCACCCCCAATACTATCAAAAAACCCTAAAATAGTTTGAGGCCCCACTATCACATTCCAATTATAAATATTATTATAATGGAATCCTTTTATGTAAGAATACTTCTCTAGGTAGAGAAAATGAATAAAATATAAAAATAAGGCATTACAAAAAATGTACAAACAATGCACGACTTGCAAACTCAAATACCCAACATTAGGAATATACCCAATTCTAACCCAGTGTATACTTTCCCATTACATGGGGTTTCTTTGCTTATTATTACATGTGGTGTACATGGGTTCTTTATTATGTACGCTCTCTAGGACATGTTTGGTAACCTGATATTGTGTGTACTAGTACATGTCATCTCTGATAGATTGTTTGTATAGCTATGTACAAAGATATACCCAATTCCATGTGACCAACGATCCAACCTGAAATGTACATATGGAATACAATCCTTGTATACCACATCTATAACATGATACACTACAACACATTAAACTATGTGTGTTCTTGAGGAATCTTGTTGTGTTTTTGAAAATTCAAGATTAAGATTGCCTACAATAAACCAAATATCATTCAAAACATCTAGAAATTGACTCGAATAAAATTGAAAATAATATATATATATATATATATCAAAAATTAAGAATAATAATCAATTTATATAATAGATGATGTGTAATTGAAATAATTATCCATACCTCGTGGAAGATAAAATGAGATTTTAAATCATATGCCTTTGATTCCAAAACAATGATAATTATGTATAGATTTATGAGTTGGATATACCTAGATAAATATTGATCCCTCAATCAACTCCTCTCATCTCCACATCATAAATTGGTTTAGGGGAGGAGTGGCCTCATATAGTAATTTGATGAGAAAGGTTAGGTTTGGGTATTTTAATAACCTTAATTAATTAAATGGAAAGCCTATTAAATTATCCTGACCAGGGGCTTAGTACCCATAAAGAGATAATATGTTACATATGTAAGACTCCACATATCAGACTCAACAACAAATTTATAATTCTAATATAAATTTTATTTTAGGAGATATTTACATCCAAACAAATGGGGAAAATATTTATTTTACTAAATATTAAATATATTGAATAAAATCACATCTCTGAATATATCAAAATATCAACACTAGCATAAATTATACATTACAAATTCAAAAGAACCATTGGAGAAACATTCCTAGGACATTCTCTATTGTAAAATAAAATTTTCACCATTTAAAAATTCCATGCATATTGAAACTATTAATCACACTATGTCATTCACATGGGAAAATGGAGTCATTATATAGGTGGTCCCTTGAGAATACCCTGATGCAATATACATATTAATTTTATGGATGTGATATTTTGTCTCACCATTGAGGGTGATTAACCGTTTCTTTCAAAAAATTGGTTTCATTAAACATCAAATCACAAATTGAATTGAAAAAACATTCATGCGACATGAGAGACTCATGTTCATTATCATGGTGCCTCGACCACTGATAGATGAGGCCTAGATTATAAATTTTTCTTTATAACTAACAATTTTATAAGTTTGGGGAGTAAAACAATTAAGTTAATATATTAGCCTTTCTTTATAGGGGCCTTAATTATCTCCATGTTAGAGAATGTGACGGATTGGAGTGATTGGACCCCACAAGCCTTTGGAAAACCCTCAGATACCATTATATTCTATGTCTAGTCATGATAAGAATTGTGTGAGTATTCCTCATAATATTTCTTGAGATAAAAAAGTTTGGAATTCCATGGGATGATTATATATATATATATAGTAAGAGGAATGATCTTGGATTATGTAGGTATTTAGATGGGTTTGGACTATTCTCTCTAGTGAGGTGAATTTTTTTCTTTCATATGAGTCTAATGAAGTGTTAATCCAATTGTGATAATGTTGTGGGATCTGATGCTTTCTGATTAACTTCTTATAAAATAAGACATATGATTGAGGCTATGGATCCCATGAGAGATCCCTATTATTTATGTGACCTATGGGACCTTAATAGGTTCCCTAGTGAAATAACACCCTTAAAGGGGTTTAATGATAGCATGGAAAGTAATGAATTTTCATGTCACTTGAGAACAAGAATCTATTATGTGGTCATGACATTCCATAATTAGAAATTTTAGGTTAAATTATTTGAAGAATGACATATATTATATTTTACAGGCTAGGGTGGATATAAAACCATCTTATCACACATTATATGAGGTTTCACGTGAGGGGAAAAATGCCTTCAAGATGTTAGGTGGAGTGCATTGTTTATTACCCTGAATTAATCTATTCTATCCAGATTGAATTTTCAGGATATCGATATTAGTTTTTTCTATTATATAAATGAATGAATAATACTTATCACATATCCTCAGTAAAAAATTATTACCTTAGGAATTCATTATTGAAATATATGGGTTATAACATTAGGAGGTTTTAGAATAAGGTATAAAATAATTGATTGATTTTATTATTTCAAACAATTAATGATAAATTTTGGAATTTATAATTTTCAATAAAATTAAACCAGCCAAAAAACTATAAGAATAAAATTTAGATATTTAATGTTTTCAAATAAACAAAAATCAACATTAATGATAAATGTGGATATCATATTTTAGATACAAAAGAGGTGGATATTGTAATAATTTACTCTCTCCCCTCTACATTATATTAATTTATAGAATATTTGGGTTTCAAATTTCACACCCAAGTGAGTCTAGGTGAATATATAAATCTTTGTAAATACCATACCAAATACCTGGTATGGGTGTTGATCTTCTTATGAATGTTTTTAAAAAAAATAAAAGAACACTATAAAATTGAACCTTCCCTACCACATTTTAATCAACGATAAGACCATTATATAGAAGATTAAATATTGAGAATATCAAATTTACTTACATAAATTGAACAAATATTTCATAATTATTATAATAAAGTCATTATAAAAAAATGCCTTTATTCCAAAATACAATATCTCAATAAATAAAAAATTACTGAAATAGATAGACTCAAAAGGTTTTTTCATTAGACCTATACCACTAATAAATAATTTTTGTTCAGCTAAACATGTTCAATTAAACTACCATATTTTTTAAACAACTTTTCTACCAAATATCTATATGAACCCTCCTTCAAGAATGAGATAACATCTTTTGTTGGATGTCTCTCTCTACCCTATGTATATTTTTATTAAATTTTCCCTCTACTTTTATGAATATGAATGATGGAAAAATATTTGAAAATTATTTTAGCATAAAATTCAAACTAAGAGATCCATATTATGCATGAAAATTTTCAAATGAACATAATCCATATTGAAGTGACAACCATTTATTCTGTATTTGGATATGAAATGTATTTTCATGTCCACTAGGATTTTACTTAATCATGAAATATTTTTATAAGGTTCCACATTTTTTTCATACAATATAACTAAAAAGATGTGGATTGACTATTATTTTTCAATGACATATCATATTCTCATCGTACCCTTATATTAGAAAAGATTCATGTGTACAATTACTCATCTCTCGTTAACATTGAAACAACTCATTCACACATACCTTAATATAACTATTAAATCTCTTTTAAATTCACAATTTAAAATACCATAAGTCTTATAGGAATATTTATGTTGAATTTTTAAATTCATAACACATTTTAAGTATTTGGGTAGGAAAATTCATTTATCCTTTTGTTTTGAAGTCATACAACACTTTTTCAATTTCTTATGGTTAGGGATAATGCTATACAAAAAAAATAATTATAGAATATGAAGAATTATGATCATATAGAAAGTTATACAGTAGGGAAAAAGAATAATTATGGCTCCTCTACATCATAAAATTCATCAAATATTTATGAAAAACTTTATTTATTGAAAATAAAAAAAAGACTTGAAGAAATGAAAATTCATTAAAAATAGATTAAGTTCTTATATAATGATATTATAACGGGGAAAATTCATATGAATCTAATGAATATTGAATATCAAAGCCTTGCGTAGTTAAACAATTCCCTATGGGGGTGAAAATATGTACATGTAAAACATTGTATGATAAAAAATCTACATGTAATAATAAAAATATCAAAAGGAATTAAAAAAATTAGAAGAAAAAAATCCAATTTATATTCAAAAACAGAATTTTTAAAATAATTCTGAATAATTAAAATTTAAATTATGACATAAAAAATTAACTCTAGAAGTTACTAAAAACACACATAAATATTTAATAGATCTATTTTCATGAAAATTCCAAAAATATCACTAAAAACATAAAATAATCCGATTTCAATGAAAAAATAGGGATTTATTATTTGAAATGCATATGAAAATTTATGAAAATATTAAATCAATTAATTATCCTTAACATAATACTTGGATACCTTCAAATTAAACAAAAAAAATAAGTACCAATGAAATTTTTTATATATACCAAGGATATACACAAATTTATTAATAAGAAACTCAAAAATTTCATGCCTCACTAATAACCATTATTTATAATTTTCCATTTTGATCATTCAGTATTTCCAACATAATTTTACCCTGGAATACAACCAAGAAGCTTACCACATTCAAAATATTCTCTAATCATAATAAATGTGAATCATTATACAATATTTTATATCCAAAACACTTATAAGGGTCCAAATAGGCTAAATAAGTTCTCATATATATATCTAAATGAGAAATGGACTTGTGTAAATGAGGAAGGGTATTTTATTGTTATTCTATGGCTTGAAATTTATTGGGTTACAAATGAGAAAAATTCCCCTGAAGAATAATGATGATGTGGATCATTTTATGGAAAAACTCCCTAGTTTATATTCCAGAATGGTCCCCCAATACTTCTCTTGGAAACAAATCGTCTTTGACACATTCAAAATACTTTGGTGACGAGCTAAAATTTTTTCATATCATCAAAAAATGGAATACTCACCCTAGAACTTCATCTTATAATTGTTATGTCTTTTTTTTATATTAAATTTATCATGGATTTGAGTTGTTTGAGGTAAGAGATGATCTTTTGAATATAAAATAGTTTTTGTTCTTCTAAACTATTTTCTTGGTTGATTTTATTTTATTTTAGAATTTGAAAACAAAATTCTTTTTTCCTTTATATTATCTTTAGTATAACTTATATCATAATAATTATATTATACAATAATAAGTTATTTAGTTATATCACTTTAAACCAACTCTAAAACAAAATTTAACCATTTAATTTTCATCCTAGAGCATATTAAAATGGAAAAAGTCATTAACTAAAGCTTCCCATACACATAACTCAGCCTAGAACATGAATTATCACATTAATTTTGTTTTTATAGTAATTACTAGCATGTAATGTGGATAATTAACGAGAAATTAAAATATAATAACTCCTTAACAAGATAAATTATAACTATATTACAATATAAAAGGTAGTATCTAGAATAAAGTGTTTCTAAAATTAGTGACATTTCTGCATGGTATCAACAAAAGTGCCCCAAACTCTCAATTTTTTGAAAAATAATAGAAAATTATTGTTAAGGAAGCATTGTTTGGTATTTTAAATAATTCAAGTAAATGTAGAGAATGTACTAAAATAAAACTCAAATATATTATTGGATTGTTATTTCAAAATTAATAATGTTAGTTTTTTAGGAGAAATAATAATTTTACAGTTATTTTCAATAATTTTCCATATTTTTCAACTTCAAAAAATAGTCATTTTAATATATATTTAATTTCAACTTCATTGGTAAAATTATTTCACTCATTGAAATAGGAATAAAAATTTAAAATGATATTAATCTATTAACTTATTGGTTTAAAAAACTAAAATCAATGAAAAATAAAAAATGTAAAGGAAAAAATCTAAAAATTCAATGAGAATAGAAAATATAATTTAAAAATAAAACAAAAAACCAAATCTAAAAATAATGTATGCCCCTCCCCCCCCCAATATTGGGTTCTATTTACTTATTATTCCACAATTTAAATATAGGTAAAAAAATTAGAAATCATGAACTAAAACACAATCATGTGTGAGGGGAAAATATAATCAGGTTCATAATTGTACTCAACTACTCTTAGGTGGATATCCAATCCAGCAATCATATGAATTTTCTCTTCAAATTGTTTCAATTATCTGAAATTTAATATTAAGGACGTTTCTTTATTTGGATTTTCATTCTATATAGAACCAAATGATAAAATAAATGACTAGTAATGAAAGGTTGTTACTATTTGGAATGAAATTTATTAGAATATATCTTAATTATAGAGTCAAGTAGAAGATCATTTTCTCCCATTTTGAATCCCTTATTGTTGATACATCCTTAATAAAATAATTTTTTTTGAAAATTACAATGATTTTTACATCGATAAGACCTTTTTTGTAATCTCATATCACCATTTCAAGTATATTATTATTCTTTTACTAGGTGAAAATATATTAAGGATACCAATATTTACATCTTATAAGGAATTGTGTTCTAATTTAATAAAAAAGTGGACATATTTTCCATACACTAGTCTAAAATGTGGTATTCTAATGAGAGTTTTAAATTTAGTCATATTAACCCAAAGTGTATCATCATATTTAAAAGTGTGTTATTTTTTAATTTTGTGGATAATTTTCTTCAAAATAAATTATATTTATCTATTTTGAAATTTCCAAATTCTATTTTTTTATGGGATATATGTTTTAAAATCCCATTTATTAACTCTATACTTCTTCAAAACAGATGGTGACACCTCAGACCTTTACTTTGGGATCTCGTTCCAAAAACTAAAACATTACATATTCAATTTGATACTAGGTGTTAAATATTTGTTAAAAACATTCATAATTACAATATAATTAATGATTAATTCATCTCTTACTCATGAATAATCTTTTCCAGTTTATAGATTTAAGTAATTAAGAATCTTCCTAAACTAATAAAATTCAATTTATTTTTATAAAAAAACATTCCCAATATATAAGAAACTAGTAAACCTATAATGAGCCTTTAACATCTCCTATAAATTTCTTCACTCATAGTTTCCACCTAAATTGGTTAGTTTCCTACTTTTCTTCATAACCAATGGAAATGGAATAAAAAAATGGTTCAATGCGAATTCTGAGTAATGGAAACATATAAATAATAAAATAAGGAATAAACATGGCCTAAATATTATTTCAGGAATAGTTAAAAAACATGAAACCAAAATAAAATTAATTCTAGTATAATTATACTTCCAAGAAAAAAATGAAAACATGGATATTAAAAATAATTATCTCATGATGATGGAATTCATAATCCCATACATTAATAACCTACTATCAAGACCTTATTCAATGAAATGTTACTTTTCATCGAAATTGATGTTCAGTAAATTTTTTAAATTGAGAAGACTCACACCAAATGTATAAAATAATTAAACCATATGACAATAATAAATTCATTAAGGGGAAATATAATTCATGTCCCCACCTATCACTTCATTATGTCTAATTCTTTCTATATAAGAGTCAACAATATTTTACGTACCATTCCTAAAGTAAACTAACACAGAATTATCAAATTCTAATTTTTATAATGAATAAAAAATATTAATACATGAATAACCTAGGTAAGCCGTCAATAATCTTAAATAATATCATAACAATTTATACTGTAAATAAAATGGATAATGTGGTCATAAACCATCAATATAAAGAATGTGGATGGTCAAAAAAACATAGTCAACTATCCAAAAATCATCCATATTGAAATGACAATAATTTTCCCTATGACTATAGAATAAGTTTAATTCTTGGTGAACATCATCCAATATGAATAAATGAAATTTTTAATTTAAAACTATATATAACATTGAGTATAGAACTAAGCCAATATATGAATTGCATAACCATAATCTATTTAGAGATATAAAGTGAAAGGTTTCAAAATAGCATATCCCATGAAGAGAAAAATATTTTTAAAAGGGATCATGTGGTTGGAATGTATATCCCATGAAAATATAGTGATAATATCACATAATAAAATATATAGGTATAATATACATATCATATAATAAACAAGGTCAAGGGACTAGTTATAACTCAATTAATAGAAATTGAGTTACCAAATACTCTAACTATTGTGGTGATAACTAAATTAATAGCCACCTAAAAAGAGAACATAATTTTTCTATTACATACCATGAAATATAGGGAGTATGATAAAAATATATCCATGTAAAGTGGATTCTCAATTCAAGGAACATATGGTACCCAAAATGTTTTATATCAAATAGAATCCGAATTGGGTCCAAGAAAACACTTGTGGACTTAAAAAAAATACAAATAAACCCACATTAAGTGATAGGTCATCTAATTTTACATAAAATATATTGTCTAAAATATCATTCATGGTATTTTATCTCAAATAGATAGTATACACACCATATAAATGAAATTAGGTACACAATTTAATGAATATCTCAAAGAAGGAAAGTTTGTGATGAAATATGTACCTCTTGTACATGAATTCCAAAAAACGAACATTAACATCATATATCACAATAATAGACATCTGAATTAAATAATTATAATCCTTAAACTGGACTACTTTCATTAAAAATCTTATAAGTAGTCATTCTCTATATGAAATCTGCTGATTTTTCACATCATGTTTTTATAGTTTTTATTGTTTGTACTAGTTTTAATATAGCAATGGTCATATTCAATATTTCTTCAAAGTTAATCATTACTAGTACATTAAGTACGCACTTTATTGAAATAAAAATATGTTATGTTGTGGATGTGATAGTCCTCATAATGCATGAACAACGGTATTACACTTCCTAATTGATAGGGTATATGAACAATTCATGATAATACCCATAATATAGTGATATCTTAGTATATAAATGATACAAATACCATTAAATTAGTGTTTTTATAATAAGTTTGAAATAATACCATTAGGGAGAAAAATTTAGTGGAATATAATACTCAAGTTAGGGACTTTAATTTTTCATGGAAATATTTTTGGAAATCAAAGCATCGGGCTAATTAATAGTGACCAGAAGCATCTAAACATGGGATAGGGTTCTATGGTAAGAAAATTGGAAAAATTAAATGATTATATTCTATAGATTGGTATGCATTTTAGTGGTGGAAATGTTACTCTTTTTAAATGAATGAAACCATAGTTCTAGGAGTAACCCTTACATTTTCAATAATGTTAGTTAACTGTACAAGTGATAAAGGTCACAAAATGAAAAAAAATATGAGAGACCAATGATTGGGAGTAAAAAATGACATCCAAAAACTATTTTTGAGATTGTTTTTATCGTTATATTTATTTTTATTTTAAATTTTATTATTTGTTAAAAATTTACATTTACCTTGGTAATTAAATTATAATATTAATAATTACATTTAATAAATAATATTGTGATTAAACCTTTTAACTAAATTGATAATTCTAATTTAAATTTTGAAAATAATCTTAAAAAAGTAAATTCTTAATTTTAAGAAAATTCAGTTATAAAATAATCACACAGAATCTTGAAAATGTAGTTTCTAGAAAAAAAATTCTTTTTAACATTAAATTAATATATTGGATAAATTTATCATGGGTATTAATTTAATTAATATAAATTTATATAACATATAAAAAATATACCTAAATAATATTCTATGGAAATAAAAAATCAAATATTTTTTAAAAATACTTTATTTGAAAAAATGATTCAAAACAATTTTTTTAAAAACTAGCATTGTAATTATTATGAAATAATTATAAAATATTTTTTATAGTTTCAAATAATACCTCGAAATTCATATTTTTATTTCCATAAATCATATTTTATTACTTAACTGTTTATTTAATTATTCATGTTATTCTTATATGATGATAAACTCGTAAAAATTAAAATACTAAAGAAAAACATATGTTTATCTAAAAGAATAAAAATAAAAAAACTCCAAAAATAATACTAAGATAACTTTTTTATGAGGAATTCAAAAATGATTCCCATTTTTTTAATTTAAATTTTAAAAATATTTCAAAACAATTTTTGAATAAAATCATAAAATATAATAAAAATATCACTTTTAATTTCATTTTCAAATATTAAATAATATTATTCTTATATCAAATATATTACATACAAATTGGTTTCAACTAATAATTAATATCCAATATAATTTATCATTAATAGTAATCTTCCTAAAATAAAAATTCTTATCACATAAATGGAGATTTTTTTATAAATACTTTTAATAATTTTATGGTATTATTATTCATTTGTGGTAAACTATTGCCATTCAATTCATCTTAAAAGTAGAAAAAAATATATATAAATGCCATTTTTAAATTAATTACTCATATTAATTACAACAAATTAAATGGATATATTTTAATGGTGATTATTAAATATTTATATTTTATCTAAATACATTACGATTTTTTTTATGTTTTGCGTTGCATGTGGAGTTAATTTTTGAACATATTGAATTATTTAAAGGTAATATTTTACTAAGGTCATTATGTGTTACATTCTCCCCACATAAAAAAATCCCTTGTATTTTAACTCAGTAATATCTATCAGGAACAAATTATTATTCATACAACACTCAATGATCATGTGTTTATTTGTGGTGTGGAATGTGATTTATTTATATGAAAAATTATTATCATATATATATTTATAGAGCAAACCAATTTTAAATTTCAAGTAGAATTGGACTAAGGGATGAAAATCGGGATCAATAATGAGTGACTTCCCACATACCCTCAAAATGATTAATATGTTAATGAGACCACTATGGGTTATTATAACTCAAAATCTAGTGGTTGGTGAGGAAATACAGGACAAGGGAAATTATAAAATCTTTATGAAAAAATAAATATCTAGAACATTAGTGGTATTTTCATAGTATTTTCCTTATTTTCATGATTGTTTGTTACTATATCTCTTATTTACCCTTTAGTTGGGTTATTGAGTTATACAATGCCAAAAATTCCTAGAATTGAAGTAACTAATATCTTTAAAATCTATCTTTCCCTTGAACTTTAAAGTTTTATGACCCTCATTTCTATATATATTACATTTAAACATCCCTTTAATGTAATTTCCCACATGCTTCTACCATTATTTATTACATGTAAGATTCTAAATCATATTTCTTTCATCATTTTGGTCACATAAAATTCGATGAAATTTTATCCTTTCATCATTTTTGAGTTTGGGATATCAACATTGATAAAAGTTTAAATATGAATTATCTATTTTTGGTTTCTAATATTTAAAATATTTCTAACTTCATCCCTTATCAAAATATGTTTTTTTTAGAAAATTAATTCATTATACAAGGAATCCAATTTTAACTTGGTTTCTTTAGGATAAAAATATTACAAAAAAACAATAGGGTTAACATGACGAATGATCATTATCATAGACTTATCAAAAATAAAAAAAATAAAACATAACCTTAAGATGTCTCACTTATAAAACTATCATGTTATATTATTGTTCTTCTAACTAAACTTTTATGAGACTCGATAAAACTTATATCACACTCAGATAAAGATATATCATTCATCGTATAACCTAGGTAACATTATGTTGGGTTCTTCTATACTTATTGAAATAATCCTTAAAATAGAGATCCCAGATTACCATAAACACTCCTAAAATAGTCAAACCCCCATAATAATTGAAATTTATGCTCTCCAAATCAAAATTTTCCTTATTTAAACAAAATTAATCATTCCTACATTCATAAACCCATGTATGTATATACCCCAGTCATATATTTAAAAAACTTACATTTCTAAAAACCTATTTGAATCTCAAATACATAAATCCACAATAATATTATATATTAGTCAATAAATAAAATATATATCTAAACATCAAATGGTATTAACCTCTATGTCATATGTTAGTCACTGTACATCATAATCACTAAAATGAGATGACATTACCCTCAAATATCAAGAATATATTTTCTACCTCATGGTTACAAATTATTATCTAGATTACATGATCAAAATAAAACAAACCATTATTATATCATTATCATTTTTATATAAAACATAAGAATTATCCATACCTCAATCATGTGTTCTCATTACTTATCCCCAAAAATATTACCACGTTATAAAATCATGTTTCAATGTTATTAGAAAAAATTAGCATATGCTTCCAAACCTTTAAATAAAAAATATGGAATAATGACCATTAAATTTTTCACATTATCCTCAATAACATTTAGAATAAACCAAAATAAAATTCATAAATATCAATTCACTAATTAAAATAGCTAACAATTTCAATAATTAATTTCTTATGATATAAAATTCACTATCATAAGAATGAAAAGGAAAATCACTACTTCGATAATAATATGAATATAATAAAATTCTAAGCAAATTTCATAATCTCTGTTATTTAATAATAATTCATTCTGGTTTCCAGAGGAAAAACGTTCTCATTTTAATGAATTTTATCTTATTTGAACCAAATAATAAAATAAATATGGTTATAATGATGTCTAATATTTAATATGAAAATATATATCCAAATATGTCTTCCATTATGAAACATTTTTTATTATCATATAATATATTCAAATCATCCTCTGACTCCATTTATTCAACCTTTCCCTTTCCATTTAAATTTTTTGTCTGTTATCTAAAATATTTAGATAACTTCTTTATTAAATCCATTCTAATTGGTCAATAAGAGATTGTTATTAGTTAATTCATATCCCTAGAAAGTTTCTCACCCAGTGTGTAGTCTTAAGCCTACTCATCATACATTATAGTGATGGTTTATTCAATTCTCAACCAAGCATTTTGGGGTGATTAAACCATGTAACATTTGTGCCAAAACCATACCCACATTCCATATTATAGTAATGGAAGAATTTTTTGAAAAAAAACACATAATCATCACATTACCAAAATATTTGGAAGTTTTCCTGTATAGACTTATTCTATGGTAAATCACTATACATTAATTATCCCAATCCCAAAATCAAATGTATATTACTACATACATTTTAAATAATATAATTATCAAAAAGGGTTATATAATATGATCAAACATAACATATCATCATTTAAATTATCATTGGAAAACAACATAATATTTGGAGTTATCTAAACCTTTCCTTTGATTCCAACTGTTGCACCCCAAAATCATAGTCCCATATAAGATTACATAAGAACATACTATAAAAACTCAAATTGATAGCAGCTATGAACACATGAGTATTATCATCATTAATTAAAAAGTAAATAGTGAATATTTTATCTCTTACATATTAAGGATATTTTTACATTTAAATCTTTAGGGAATTTGGAAACTTCGTAGTCTAATAAGTACCTCATTTTTTTGTATCAAGTGGATATTTTTCTCTAATATATAAGACACCACATAATCTATAATGATTATTATACATCTCCCATAAATTATTCAACATGTTATATCTATATAAATAGATTACTGGTACAATTATTCATCATATCCTTGGTAAATTGAAACATAAAAATGGGTGATCTAAAATTTTAGTAAGGGAAACTGATAACTTACGAAATCTTTACAAAAACATTGTATAAGTAATATAGATGGAATAGTTATACAATATGAATACATAATTAACCTGAAACTATGATAATATTTTATCTATAAAAACTAAAGAACACATACATTTCAAATATACTATTCATGTTCTGATGGATTGAATAATGCTAAAAACCAAAAAAATATTATAAAGGCCTTGTTCCAAGACACAATAATTTTTTTTGAGATTATAGTCAAGAAATATTGGTTAATTAGTCTAGCATATAAAAAATCCCAAAACCTTTTTTTCCTTATAATACCCTTATATACATCCATGACATATATGATTATAGTCCTCGGCCATCACCTAATTAAGCCCAATCCAATCACCATAAGAGTAAAAAAGTATTTTCAAGCCATTTCATATGGAATAGTTAATAAATAATAATCAGGATATTCATATAATTAATGATATATAATATCGATACATGATCATTATATATTCATGGTCAAAAAATGATCATGAACGGAAATAATATATTATCTTTCAATAAAATGGAATACATGGTCATAACCCTTCTTGAAAAAAAGGGTAATATTCAAAAAATTCATAGTTATCCACCCAATAAACATAAATATTCTATTTTCAATGATTCTCACCTTCTTAGTAGAATAACATTTATTCTAGGTGAATATAATATGATATTAAATATATAAAATGTGATGTTCAAATCATACAAGGAAATTAGTATATAACTAATTCCAAAAAATAATAACTATATTTTGTGCTATGAAAATAAAGAAATTGGATGGTTTCAAAATAAAAAAAATCACCATAAGTGAGAAATATTATCAAATGGTTTATTTGGTAGAAATTTGTATCCCTAGAATATAATGGGAGAATACCACATAATACAATCATTAAGAAGAATATACTCAATTTATTTAATGTTTTTTCAATTGAATGACCGGAATTCAGTAAATAGAATCTGAGATACTAATGACTCTTAATACAGGGGAAACTACTGAAACAATAGCCATTTGAAAAAGTGAACATTTATTGAATAATAAATCCCATGACATACCAAAAGTTTGATTAAAATATATATATGAACAGTAAATAAACAATTCAAAGAAAATATAGTGTTGAAAATGTATAATGTCTCAATTAATTATAATTGAGAGAATTAAAACCATGATGAATTTAAAAACATTTAAATCAAAAAAAAAATCAATTGTTTCAAAGTTTCATCTGGAGTATTTATAGTTTTGATTTTTTATACATGTTTAATAATAGAAATTTTTTTATTATTTTTTATCTAAAATTTATTCACCACTAGATCATTAAACATATCATTATAGACGAATTATATTTATTAATGATATTTAAAACTTATTTTTGTAGCACTTTTAGATTTTTATGATTCAAGATTAAATCTATGACAAACATGTTTTGGGGATTCTTAATGATTGAAGGGTTTTTTCTTAATTGATGAGTTAAATATATATAAAAACATAGTAGAACCACAAAACACTTCTTATGTATTTATTCATATTATACTAGTAAAGAGTTTTTGAAATTTATTCATGATACAAATTCATAGTATTGTCCAATTATGCA
The DNA here is from genome assembly GCA_963277665.1 of Viscum album. NCBI lineage: Eukaryota > Viridiplantae > Streptophyta > Magnoliopsida > Santalales > Viscaceae > Viscum > Viscum album. Next base: position 1,928,311,416 of record OY728133.1, on the reverse strand, counting down.
GTTAAACTGACTAGAACATTAACATATCATGATTTAATGAATATTTATAATGTTTTTTTTATAACTTCATTATACCAGAAACATAATGATAATTTTTAATTTTTAATATTGTGATGTATCAAAATGGGAAGGATTATGATTAATAATCAATGAATATATAAATATTACACAATTTGTATAAAAAGTGATCCTCTTAGAACAATTTTTTTAAATTAGGTAAATTTATGATGGTTTTTTATTTATTTTATCATTAATAAATTCCCCCATTTTTTCATAAAAAACATACAGATAACGTAAAATCTCTATTTATTCATTAATATTATCCTTAGATCTATCTTTATAAGGTGGTGATAGAAAACCAAACATGATGCATCAAAAATACTATAGACTTCCCAATATAAGAAAAAGAGTTTTGAATTTCTTAATGGATGGGTTGTATGAATGGAAAATAAAAACACCCATAATATAGAAACATTATAGTATATAAATTATAACAATATCATTTCATTATAAATGTTAGAGTAAATTTTAATGATTGTAAATATGATGAAAAATTGAGTAGTTAAGAGCCCTCATGTCAGGGATAAGAAATTTCCATACAAGAATCCTAATAATTTAATTCCTTCTATTAACTAATGGTGACACAATGCTTTTGGAAATACTAGAGTGTTTTTATGGGAGAAAATCGGTATACATTAAAGTGTAAATTTAATGGTGCAGTGAGTGTTGATTTGGTTGAAATGATTCCCTTTTATATATAAAGGGAAGAGATGTTTTGCAAGAAAACATTAAATTTCCAATAATGTGAGGTTAATATTAAAGTTAAAAGGAATAAATTTTGAAAATAGAAAATTAAAATGATTATACGTCAAAAATCAACAAAATCGAAGTTTTTTTTAGAAAACTTTTACTATTTTAAGGATTTAAATTTCAATTTTTTCTCTTTTTATCTAATTTAAATTCCTCTTGGTAATTGATTTCTAACCTTACTGATTTATTTGAATCAAAAAATTAATATTTATCCTATTAAATAATTTAATAATCCTTTTTCAAATTTGAAAAAAAAAATTATGAAATATAATTTTTAAATTTGTGAAATGAAAAATTTAAAATAAATTCTCAAAATTTCGTAATAAAATATTGTAAAAATAAAAATTTTATTCTTTAAAATTATATATATTAACAAATTATTCGGGATATTAATTTAAATGAAAAAAAATAAATTATTTTAAAAAAAAGGGTATGGGTATTTTAAGGAAATTCAAAACCAAATCACCCTTGAAAATAATTAATTCAAAGAAAATACTGAAACTAGTTTTTTCTTAATGTAACATTTTAATTAGTTATCAAAATATTGGACATAGGATTAAAATTTTCAAATAATATTATAAAATGATCTTTATTATTCATTAAATTATTATTTTATTGATTAAAAGTTATTTTAATTTACTAGTTCGTTCTCATATTATAATAAGGTCCTAAAATTTTAAAGACTAATAAGAACCAAATTTCTTTCCTAAAACCCCAAATTTTTTAGAAAAATATAAAAATTTTATTCTGAGGCTATGATTTGATGAGTTCATTAATGAAGATTCTGAATATTAACTTTATATTCTGGAATTTATAAAAAATCTAATTAAATCAAAAATCAAATGAAGAAAAATTTATTATAAAATGACATTTTAAAATATTTATTATTATTATTCATGTTTCATATAATTTACTAAATAAATTTGTGTTAGAAATTACTAATATATAACACAATTTATCATTAATCATATTCTTCTTATAACAGAAAATTGTTTCCCAAAAACTACAATGGTTTAGAAAAATAATTTCTTAATTCATAATGATATTACTAGTAATTTTAGATAAACTATTTTAATTTAATTCATATTAAATCTTTAATTTATTTTATAAATACATATAATTGAAAAATATTTTACTCTTATCTACTCCATCTATTTCAATGGATATGTTTTAATGATTACACTTAAATATTTCAATTTTATCTAAATATATAAGTGTTCCAATTTTGTTAAGTTATGTGTGTGGAGAATGTTACCTAACACATTAACTTATTTAAATGTAACAATATATTAAGAACTAAAGGTGTTATAGGGAATCTAAATTTCACTTATAAAAATGGTTACCTTAATTAGTTATTGAAAATATAGTTAAAAATTCTAGAAAATATATTCCCCTTCTATATTTTATAAACAACATTGGAATAATCAATTCTTGTAAAAATATATTCTACCCACATTAACACTTAATCCAAAACATGAAATGTTTGAAGGTATAAAAATTATTAAAGAAAATTTACCATGAAATCTATTTCAGATATATCAAAAACATCAACAAATTATAGTGGTTGTTGTTTCATTTTATAAAATTTTGAAATGTTAAATAGAAATTTGAATTATTAATAGGATTTTTAAAATTCAAAATCGTCTCTATAAATATAGTAAAAATATAATGAAAAATAACTTTGTTTCCTAGAATTTCAATTTCAGCTATTATGACCTCCACCACATAAAGTGTCAGTAATTTTTAAAATTGAATAAAATTGTGTATTTACAAGGCATCAACTTATCATTGGATCATTACCAATATGCAACATGTAATAATTTTCCAAAAGTTAACTCATTAAATCATTATAATTTGATTAAAAAAATTTCATATAAATATAATGAGGAATCTCATTATCATCTAGATAAATCACTAACTCAACAATATATGGTCTCTCTTTCCTAAATATATGTAATTCTTCCTTAGTTATTGATTATTTAATGGAAGGGTATTTTTTATGTTTCTATCTAAAAGTAGCATCTAATTTACAGAAATGATATTACATAATTATTTCAATTACATTCATCCTTTATCTTGACATCAAAATATAACAATAGAATGATATATCTCTAAATCCTATGTTTTTTAATGTGTATTTTCGTCAAAAAATAGATTGTTGAAGAATCAGTCAGAACAATAACTTGGTATATACCACTTATCTTTCTGGGTATTCCTTAAAGAATGTAAGTTTAGAATCATCATTCCATATCAATTAATTTATTTTTATTTATTCAATACACATCCTCCATTTGTTATGAATTCTGATATGAAATATCTTTCTAAATTATTTTTTTGATATTTTAATGCCACTCTCTCTAGAAAAAAATTGTATTGGGATTAACCATTACAAATCTGATATGGGAAATATAATTCTATTAAAAACAAGTTATTGACTTATTTTTTGAAAACATTAAACAATGTAGTGTTCAATATTTTTTAAATTGTCTCATAGGTTTGGTTTTCTCATATTAAAAAGTTATATGCATAGGTCTGATTAATGTGAAATAGGATAGAGTCCATCCTGAGAGTTATGTTTTTGGAGGACTCCTAAAAATTGGTAATTTTGATCTTTTTAATATTCTTTAGAAATATTGATGGGGAATTTTTCATTCACAACTAACAATTAATATTTGATATTTTCAATCTGTTGATTCAATTGTAGCTCATTTGGGAAATGTTCATTGATCCTCAATGGTTAATATCTCATAATAACAGTAGTTTGAACACCTTATTATTTTCCAAAAAATAATATTTTCGATTCTTTTTTTGGGAAATACGATGTACATCGGACCATCTATATGTTTTATTTTCATATAATTTCAAGATATGAAAATATTGAAATATAATGATTTCTATCATTGTTTTTATCACTTTTCGATCATTAAATTATGGTTTGATAGGAAAAGTTACAAATTTCATTAACCAATTAAAAAATATTTTCCAAAAATAATTCTTGGTTTTAATACTTTCACAAAAACCAGAAAAAGTCCAAGACCAACTAGTCTCACAAAAAGGCCAAAACCAAATGCCTTAAGAAGGATCTCAAGGGGAATAGATCAAGAGGTAAACATCCACCTTTATTTTCTTTTATTTATTTTCATTTTCTTTCATATTCTTCTTCTTTCCTCACTACCCCATATCCAAGAGGCATGAAAGATCCAAATTGTTATATATATATTCTGGATTTTATCGTGTTTATGGAGTATTCACCCTAATATTTCTTCAACTCGACAACTTATCCTAGAAATTAAAAAACAGTTCGTGATTTGTCGATTTACTAACATCGTGGATGATGTGATTTCAATTTACATTTCATAATTAATGTATTGCCAAAAAACCTTTTTTATGGTTGAACCATATTATAATTTATGTAAAAGATCCTATAAAAGGTTCTAGAATCGTTTTTACACATCTTATTAATTTATAATTAAAATTAGTTCTTTATGATCGAAGAATCACCAAAATAACCTAAAAATACCAATGATGTTTTAAATTATAAATCATCCTCATTTAAGAATTAAAAATAATAAATATTATAATTTATGGTTCTATAAATATGTAAATATCATTCCTTTCCAATTCTGGTGTTTTAAATCTAATCAACAAGAATTTCCATCATGAACTGATCATGAAAATGATGTAAAGAATACACCCAAAATAATGGAATTAACAAAATATTATTAATTAATGTGAGGAATTATGTAATAAAATTTTCTTCAAAAGTGGTATAACCATGATTACGTTTCTATAAAAATATTAGTAACACAATTTTAACCTTCAAACATGAGGTATAAACACGTTTGAGGGAAGTCGAACTGGAGGTAAGGGATCCTCTCTTTCTCACTTTTATTCAAGAATCAACCCTATGTTATGCTCCTTAATTTTAAATCACAAATGGTTTTGTATGTTTTTAGACCTCCCATATAATATTATTTTTATATATTAATGTTGAGATACTCCATTTTTATCTCATTAATACATCCCATGTATATCCATTACCTCGATGAAATTTCGTAAGTGGATTCTAAACCCAATTTCCATTCTTTGTATTAACCTTAAACATCAATAGTTTTTATCATGATAATATGACTTGTGAAATTTAATTTGAATATATTATGTCTTATTATTCTTACATACTATATATATTCATAATCCCTTTATTTAATCAATTCTATCTTCAAAATTATGGTATTTTTAAAGGACATTCCTCTTAAATCCTTTTAAATTTTACATTTATGAAATACATAGAGATTGTTCATTTTATGAATATCATGATTGTTGTCTTCTAATATTAAGATGTTTTATTGAAATAATATCTCCATATTATGTTTTCATGGTTATTTTTGAATAATTTGGTTTCTTTATTGTTTGTGTGATTTTTATATTCTAAAACTGTTTTTATATTGTAAATAGTATTTGAAATTGTGAATCTATTTTTTTCTAGGGTGTAAATGAGTTATGAAGTGTTTAATTCAGGATAAGTTACTTAGGAATAGTTATGTTGGTTCAAGAACATTATATCACAAGATATGTTGGTTTGGGACCATTATAGCTCAATATATGTTTTGTTGAGTCCATTATAGCTCATTATATGTTGGGTTGAGCCCATTATAGATCAATATATGACGAGTGATCCCCATTTTAGATCTACTATTCATTGGGTACTTTAGATGTGGATGTTGAAAATTTTTTCATTCCATGATTAAGGTTGAATATAAGAGTTATATGGTAAATATTTCCCAAAGCAACTATGTGTTGTTTCCTTGCATATAAGTTTTTTTATTATTATGGGTTTTTTGGTTATTATGTTATCACATGACTAGAGACTTATTTATTTGTATCCCTTACTAAGTATTATACTCTCCATAATATTTCAAAAAAAGTCACATGATATAAGTATCGAAAAGAGAAAGAAAGTAGTCGTGATGAATGATATGGAGTGTTGTCAAGAAACCATGTTTTATGTTTTAATGTTTAATATTTTCAAATAAATGGATATTGTTTTAGTAGAATCCTCTTTGTGTGAATGTAGTATGTTTTTTATGAAACATATCAATATTTTATAAAACTCTAAACCCAAAAATATCCTCAATGTGTAATAATGTATTTTCTTGACTAAAACTAAATATTAAGTAATGTTTTAAGGTTGTCTCCTTTAAGTATGTATCAGAGGATGGTTTAGATAACTTTAGGGGTTTTGATGATGTTACAATAATACCATAAATGTCTTATACTATGTGGATAATTTGAAGTGTGACATCATTTTAATATTTCCATTTTTCATCATCTCAGACATGTCTATTTAGAATGGTTTTCGGTAGAAGAAATATGGACGATGAAGTAGAAAGGCACTAAGAGGCAGATGTCTGTCTGAATCTACATCCTGGAATGGTGGTAATCAAAAACGATAAGTGTGTGACCACAATGGATCGATTGAATCAAGAAATAAATGTTGGTGGTGTGAATTATATAGAGTAACATCATTAACCATGAAAAAATGTTTCATTTGTGGAGAACTTTATGAGGTAGCATCATCCATCATTTTGTGCAACCACAGATCTATTAATAGCCAAAGGTTCGAGAAATGCTTTAGAGAAGATATTTGATGGCATGGGATGTTTGGAACGTAAAAAGGTAATACTAGTAATTAATCTTTTGGAAGGTGAAGTCGATCAATAGTATTCTTTTTTTAAGACTACGATATAAATAGATGATATTGACATTCTAGAAAGGGATTATTTTAAGTTTATTTTTATGGAAAAATATTTTCCTAAAACTGTTCCACTCAGAATGGGGAAACAATTCTGGGAACTAAAGAAAAAAGATGATGATTATGTGCCATCATATAAATCAAATTTTTCGAGGCAGACCTGCTATGTACCGGATTTTAATCCGAACATTGATAGAAAATTTAATAGATTTCACTCTAGTTTAAAACATTTCCTACAAAGATCTTTAGCTTTAAGAGAGTTAAAATATCTATTAAAATTATTTCATTGTGTAGAAAAAGTGGAGATGAAGTTTGTTGGCATGTATGTGTCCCATGATGACAAGAATTAGAAGAGTCAGTTTGGAAGGAATTGGGGGATAATCCATCAAATAATTAAAGAGGTAAGAAAATAAATCCTTCTAGTGAAAAGTGTTGTAAAATCCATCCCGGTGAATGCCTTGTAAAATCTGGGAAGTGCTACCAGTGTGGAAATTTTGGACACTTGTCTCATGAGTGCAATGAAAATGATCCAAAAATTAACAAGAAGCTGATGGTGATATTATTTAACTATAAATAACTGGTTCATTTTGGTAATGTTTGTCTGAAGCTAATCATTCATGAAGAAAGTCATCAATATTGGAAGAAGAAGGGTGTGGAAAAACCCATTCAAACCACTTCATCGAATGTTGATCCATTAAATGAGGAGTTATCAGGTACATATATTGTTTTTAAATATTTTCGAAATCTATTATTTGATTTGGGGTCTAAAAAATCATTCATTTCAGAGATGTTTTTAGAAAATTTGGTAAAACATCCTCCTGAAAGAAAACCATAACTCATGGTAAGAACACCTGGAGGAAATATTGTAGAAAAAATAAATTATTAGAATCTACATATATTTGTCGTTGGAAAGCGTTTACCTATACACCTTGTTTTTCTGACTCTAGTAGAGTTTGATGTTATTCTAGGTAAGGACAAGCTTTCTTTTTATCATGCTATTATAGATTGCAGAGGAAAAGAAGTTGTTTCTCAGAATGAATTTCAGTTTCTATAAAGTAATGAACCCATATCATTGACTACATATCAGGAAGAAAAGATACTTATAAATTATGGAAATTAATGTTATCTTGTTCATATTTTTAAAGATAAATTAATTAACTAGATTAATGATGTACCAGTAGTAAATTATTACCTATAAGTTTTTTCCTATTGATTTTCCTTGTGTTAGTCATGATTAAGTGGTTCAGCATACTATTGACTTAGTCTTGGATGCAAAGCTAATTTATAAACCCCCTTATCAAATAGAACAAATAGATCTTCTTGATTTAAAAATTCCAATATTAAAACTATTATATAAATGCTTCATCAGACCTATCCCTTCACCATGGGGTGTTATTGTCTTATTTATTGAGAATAATGATGGTACAATGCGACTTTTCATTTATTATATAGCCTTGGAAAAAATTAATATTATAAACAAGTATCATTTTTCTTATATCAATGATTTGTTTGACCATCTTCTGGAGGAGTAGTACTTTTCGAAGGTTGACCTGAGGTTGGGGTACCATCAGTTGAAAGTAAAGGATTCTAACATCCTAAAGACTGTATTCCTTAGTAGATATGGTAATTATGAAATTGTATTTTTTCCTATTCGGTTAACTAATGAAACCGTTTTATTCATGGATCTTATTAAGAGAATATTTAATAAGTTATTTGATAAGTATTTGGTTGTGTTTATTGATGAAATTCTGGTATATTCAAGAAGTAAAGAAGAGCATGAAAATCCTCCATGGGTTGTTTTGTAAACCATAAAAGAAAAGAAACTGTATGAAAAATTCAGCAATTGTAATTTTTTTTAAAACATATTTCTTTACTTGGGAAAATTATAAATAAGGACAGAATAACATTTGATCCTTAGAAAACAAAAGTGGTTGATGAATGTTAAAGACCTAAAAATGTTACATATATTTGTAGTTTTCTTGAATTAGCAGGTTATTACTGATGGTTTGTTAAAAAAAATTCATGATTATCTTTCATGATAACAACGTTAACTTGAAAAGGGGTTAAATTTATTTGTAAATATGAATGTGATGTGTCTTTCAGTAACTAAAGAAGAGATTAGTGAATGCTCTAGTTTTTTCCTTGCCTTCCCAAAATGGTTAGTTTTTTATCTACAATGATGATTTATTAATGGGACATGTTTTTTTATGCTACAGAGTGATCTTGAAATTGCATATACTTAAAGACAACTAAAACCTCGTGAGTTTAATTATCCAACACATGATTTTAAATTAGAAGTTGTGGTTTTTTCATTAAAAATTTAAAGCCATCATCTGTACGGAGTAAAATGTGAAATATAAATTGACCATAATAACTTGAAGTATATATTTACCTAGAAGGAATTAAAAAGGAGACAGAGAATATTTTTGTAACTAATTACGGATTATGATTGCATGATTCATTACCATCTTGGGAATGAAAACTGAGTGGTTGATGCTTTGAGTCAAAAAGTAATGCTACATTAACCAAGATACGTTTAAAATGTAATCCTTTCATAAATTATTTGATGAAATTTGGCTTGGATGTTGTTGGGGCATGATATTTCATTATTTGGTTTCAGGTATCAGTGTAGTCATATTTGTTAGACAGGAAAAAGCAAGCACAGAAGGCAGATGGCAATCTGTAGAAAAAGGTAGAATTGGTTAAAATGGTAAAGTTATCAACATTTAACCTTGATAAAGATTATGTCTAAGGATTTTTAAAAATTTTGTGTGTTACATATGATTCTCAATTGAAGAAAGAATTTTCATTTCAAGCTCACATTTCTCCATTTTTAATTCATCCTGGAAGCACTAAGATGTACTGAGACCTTTGGTTGTATTACAAATGGTTGGAACAAAAAAGGATATTTCTGATTTTTCCATGAACTTTTTGACATGTCAACTAGTTAAGGTAGAGGATAAGTTACCCAAGGGAATGATTTATCCATTACCAGTGCCAGAGTGGAAATGGGATAATATATCCATAGACATCGTTGTGGGACTACCAAAGACTTTTAGAGGTAACTATGGAATCTGTGATGTTGTTGATCAACTGAATAAATCTACACATGTTAATTATATACAATATAGAATGTCAACAGATCACGTCTCTTTGTTTTACCAAAAAGATATTATTCAGTTACATGGAGTACCTCTTTCCAATGTATCTGAACAAGATCATAGGTTCACTTCTGATTTTTGGGAGGGAATTCATAAGTCATTAGGCAAATTATTAAATTTCAGTATAGATGTTCATCCTCATTCAGAGGGGTAGTTAGAACAAAAAAATTCAAACTTTGGAGGATATGATTAGATCTTGTTCAATGGATTAACAGGGAAGCTGGGATCAATATCATTCTTTAGTTTACTTTTTATATAAAAACAGTTTTCATTCTCGTATACTGATGGAACATTTTGAGGCATTACATGTGAAGTAGCATTGACTCCATATTTTTAGGATGAATTCAAGGAAAGGAAGTATATGGGACAATAATTAGTAGAGGAAGTAGTTAAGAAAGTGAAAATGATCCAATAACACAGGAGGAAAGATCAGATTATGCAAAAAAGTGACATAGATAACAGAATGAAAGACTTCTCTCTCAAGGTAGGTGACCATGATTTTCTTAATATATCTTCTGGAAAAGGTGTTATGTGTTTTAGTAAGAAAGGGAAGTTGAGTCCACTTTTCATTTAACCTTTTGAAATCCTATAGAATGTTGGACTAGTTGCCTATTGAGTAACATTGCCTCCAAGTTTAACACAGGTACACAATGTTTTTCTTGTTTTGCTGTTGAAAAAGTATGTTCTTGATTCATATCATGTTATTAGTCCAAAATTAGTTCATCTACATGAGAAACATACATATAAATAGGGACCAATTCATATTCTTGATCGTACTGAGAAATTATTGCAGAATACGGTAATCCTCCAGGTAATGGTATTGTGGAGAAACCATATGTTATAAAAAGAAACCTAGGAATCTAAAAATGCTATGTGGAAAAGACACCCTCACTTGTCTAATAAGTAAATAAAATTGCGAGGATGCAATTTCTAGAAGGTAGGGATAATGCGACACCCTAACGTTTTAAAAGAAATCTGTAATGCATGAATCATTATTTTACGTACATAGATATAATTAACACAAAACATATTTTTCCCACTTCTTCCTTTTGAATTTTAAAAAACAAACATAAATGGTTGTAATCAATAAGTTATTTAGATTTGGATAAGACTAACATAATTATTGGTGAATAGTAACATACTCTTATGAATAGTAATGTTACCCTTATGAATAGTGGTATACCCTTATGAATAGTAACATCACCCATGATAATATATATATTATTTAATTAAAAGTATGATATACCCATATCATAGAATAAGTAAATAAATTTTTTTAATTTTTTTTTAAAATAAAATATTATTATATTTAAAAACTAAATTTCTCATATTTATATAAAATATTTTATAAAATGGAGTTCAATTTTGGATTCTACACGTCAAAAAATGTTTGGGGTAAATTTTTTTATTTTCTAAAATACATGATTTTTATGAATATTGAAATTTGATAATTTAAAATACAAACTAAATACATGATTTATGGAGTCAGGGATGATGTTTTGCTGATTTAAGAACACTAATCTCAAAATCACATGCACATAATAAATTTCTTAGTCTTGGAATCAAAACTATTTCTTGTCATGGGAAAAATAATAATATAATGATTAAAATAATGTAAAACTTCACCTCTCCTCCACTATAAATACCACCCACTACTCCATCTTCCACTCATGCCTCTAAAGACTTGAGACTTTCCTAGGTTATAACAAATTCTCCTCCAAAGAACCTTCCCAATTCCCAAGACTTGGTGGTCTCACCAAACATCCAAAACCAAAGGCCTTAAGGAGGATCTCAAGGAGAAGATATCAAGAGGCAAACATCCTCTTTTATTTTCTTTCTTTTGTTTTCATTTTCTTTCATATTCTCACTATTTCATCACCACCCATTATCAACGAGGAAAGAATGATCTAGAATTTAATATATATTCATGATTTTATAATGTTTAGGTAATATTAACCTTTATAATTCTTCTACTCTCTAATTTATTCTATAAATGAAAACATTTTCTGTGATGTGATGATTTAACGACATTGTGGATGATGTGACTTCAATTTAATTTACTTCATTCGAGTCTGGTCATGAAACAATTTTTATGGTTGAACCAAATTTTAATTTATGCATTACATCTTATATAACGTTCTTGAATTATTTTTTAGACATGTTATAAATTTATAGAAAAAAATCAGTTCTTTATGATAAACAATCTCTAAAAAAACTAAACAAATATAAATAATGCTTTAACTTATGAATCACACTCATGTAAGAATTCAAAATGAAAAATAGTATAATTTATGGTTCTAAAAATATGCAAATATCATTCAATCCCAACTTAATAGTTTCACTTCCTATCGATAAGAATATCCAACATGAATCGATCATGAAAACTATGTAAAGAACGCACCCGAAACAATGGAATTAACAAAACAGTATTATAGAATGAATGGAATGATGTTATAAAATGATCATTAATGGTATTATAAACATGAATAGGTTTCTATAAAATATTAATAACAAAATTTTAACATTCATATATGAGGTATAAACACATTTTTGGGAAGTTGAACCCGAGGTAAGGGATCCTCTCTTTCTCACTTTTATTCAAGAATAAACCCTATGTTATGCTCATAAATTTTAAATTACTAATGATGGTGTTTGTTTTAGCACCACCCCTATACATCCCTTATGATATATTAATGATGAGATACCCCATTTATATCTCATTAATCCCTCCAAAGTATATCCATTACCAATAAAAAAATTCATAAGTGGATTCTAAACCAAATTTTAATTCTTTGGGTTAATATTCAACTTAATTGGTTTTTATCATTATAAGATGACTTGTGAAATTTAATTAGATTAGATTATATTTTATTATGTGTACTTACATTATATATACATAATCCCATTATTAAAAAAATTCTCTCTTCAATGTTATGGTATTTGTAAAGAAATTTCCTCTTAAATACTTTTAAATTTCTTTTTTATGAAATACCAAGTGATTGTTCTTTTTCTTAAAATCAAGAGTTTTATCATATGATTTTATGATTTCTTATAGATTTAATTTCTCAATTATATGTTTTCAAAATTATTTTTGAATAATATGATTTCATTATTTTGTGTACGATGTTTATATTCAATAATTGATTTTATATAAGAAAGGGGAATTTGAAATTGTGAATGTGTTTTGCTCAGGGGTGTAAATGAGTTATGAATTTTTCATTAATGATATGTTTCATAGACGTAGTTATGTTGGGTTAAGACCATTATAACCCATGATATGTTTTTTTGAGCCCATTATTTCTAAATTTATGTTGGGTTGAGCCCATTATAGCTCATGAAATGTTGAGTTGAGCCCATTGTAACTAAAGATATGATGGGTGAGACCAATTATAGTTCTCCAATGCATTGGGTACGCACATGATATAATTTGACCAAAATGTTATTTCATGTGTAAGGGTGAATATAAGAGTTATATGATAATATTTCCCAAGGAAACTACATGATGTTTCTATGCATATGAGTTTTTTTATGATTATGGGTTTTGTTGGATTTTAGGTTATCACATGACAACCAATTTCTTTATTTATATCCCTGATTAGGTTTTATACTCATACAAAGATTTCACAATCTTTTTCATATGATATAAGAATGGGTAAGAGAAATAAGGGATCCATGATTAATGATATATAGTGTGTTCTAGAAATCATGTTTTATGTTTTAAAGTTTTACGTTTTGAAAAAATGTATACATTTTTTTAATAGTATCCTCTTTGTATGAAAGTGGTATGTTATGTATGTAAGATAAAAATATTCTATAAAACTCTAAAACCTAAAAGATATTAAATGTGTAATAATGAATGTTCTTTACTTAAATTCAAGGATAAGTAATATTTTAAGGCTTGGTATTTATATGAATGTTGGTTCATGTATACTAAATATATCATTTTCTATATAAAAAACATAAAATTGAACAAGGAAAATAGTTTTAATTTATTTTTACTAAAACATACTCTATAAATCATTTTTGTTTATTTATATATTGGTTTTATGTTAGGCGAAAATCCAAGAAGGATTTAGTTCTCTATATATTAAAGATGAATAACTAGAGAGGGGAATAAAATTAATAGAAGATTTTAGATCTAACGTGGTATCCTTGAATTCACATTACTTTTAGTAAAAGGAATGGTAAAGGTCCCATGATATTTTCATTTGACATGATAATAATGATAAAACATGGTTGAAACGCCACTAAATAAATTTATTCTATCTTCCCCAATGAATTTTAATTTATGAGAAAACAAAATTTTAAAAAATTTCCATACCTTAGAATTTTTTTACAGGTATCAGCAAAAGGAATATTAATAATGAAATTTAAAAAGCTCTCCAATTATTCTTTTTCCAATTCAATTTTGGAACATCTATGTATTCTAGGGTTATTTCTTAGATAGATAAGTCATTGTTTGGATATTTCTTGGCTAATTAGAGCACTTCATGGATATATAGAAACTTATAATCCTAATCAAATCATTTAAAAGTGTTTTAACCAATACTTCATCATGTGATACTAATTTTACCTTCAAATTATATTTTAAATTTTCACTTGGTTCAATAAAATATGGGTTTCAATTAAAAAAATTTATAATATGTGAACAAGAATTAAGACTTTTATTGTCATATGTTTATTCAAAAACTTGGATTGAGACTCACAATTTGGAAGTCTTCTTCCTTGGTACATCTCCAAACATCCATGTGATTCACATTTTTCACTTTATCTTTTTTATTTAATTTTGGTTTTAATGGAAAACCTCAACTAATTTTAATCCTTATGATACCAATATCAGTAGATGATTTTATCACATTTTTTCCTTTTATGGTTTCATCATTACCTATTTTTGTCTCAACATTTACATAGAATTAATTTCAAATTTTTTAATATGTATCCTTGGATATAAATTTACCACAAGTAGAGAATTCACTTTCTTGCTGAAGAATCTATATTTTAAATTATTTTATTATACATACAAATAATTTTTTTCTTTTCTAGTGCCCTCCAAGTCAAAAAAAAGTTGAACCACTCAGGAGGAATTAAGGATTTAAGAAAAGACATGATAAATGAAATAAGAATTAAAAAAACGGAACGGAAAAACTTGTACATAAACATTTTATCCCTATGAGAATCCACTAATTCCCTTTGTTAATTATTTTTATCCCACAATGAAATTATTCTTCTGTGATGTGAATAAATTGGCGGTAGTGAGATGTAAATTAGATGTATTTTGAAAAGGGATACCATTTTGTGGGTAGAATAAATTGTTTTCTTCCCATGAATAATTATCATTAACAATGTTGGGGAATTATTTTTTCCTCCAATGAATCTTTTTTTTGGATTATAGGTTGATATTTTATTCCTTTGTATAACATAATTGGAAGAAATCATTCCATCATAATTAAATATTAAGAGTTGTCATGTTGACCCATTTTTTGGGAAATATATTTACCTACAATGAGCTATAAAAAAAATCTAAATAGAGGTACTGAAAAAAAAGTTCTGAAGATGATTCATTAAGAAGATATTCTAATTTTGGAATCATGAGACCTTTTAAAAGTCAATTCTACGGCAATCTACCTACTACAAACAATAATAGAAAAAAATATCACACATCTAATTGTAAATGTAGTGGCATTGAAGGCCAAATTTATAAGGATATACTTGATTAAGTACTTCATAAAACCTTCTTAAACTATTATAAAAGATTATCTTTGACGTCCACTTCATGAATTTTGACCATTATGAGTACCTTCATGAAGGACTCCCTTCCACATTCTCTTGTGTGAATGATCCACTTCATGAATCCCCTCCAGTCTATATAATATGTTCTATACATTAAATTAGGGTTCGTTTAGGTATTTAATAATCCATTTTATGAATTTTGTTCCATGTTACTATTTGACTTCTCCAAATTCCCATTATGAAATATCCATAAGTCCAATATATATTCCTTTCAATTAGGTTAAAACCATGAATTTCTTTCTAATACCTCTTCCAAAACCACCAGATGTATATGATCAGGATATAAGGCATCCTAGAGTACAGATCCTGATCATGAATTCCCATAAAAAAGGTTCCACAAATATTTCTTTCATATACTATAGGGACCCTGGGAGAATTGTAATCATGTATTACTTTGATAATTATTTCCATGATCATAAATATAGTGGTGATAACTCTCCCAGATCAAGATGTCCAACCATAGTCCCAATCTCATTCATTGATCCATGAACATTTTCTCTTAATTTTTTTGGTAAATAATGATTATCAACTCAATGATTAATTTTGTTTCCACTCAATGATCCAAAATCTACCATAAAGGTTAGCCCCATATGCATAGAAATTTCTCAATCTGTTAATTTTACACATTCCAATACATAGATGTCCCCATAATATGATGTTAATGTATATGAAGAAATATTAACCACACAATATAAATCAACATGATTATTTACAAATTGTGTTATACTAAATTGAATAGTATTATCCTATCAAATATCCTTAAATTATTGAACTCATACTACAAGAGAATTGATTTATTTAAATCATGATACAAAAGACATCTCTTAAAGGTTCAGACCATAAATCCCAAACTATATCATTTTAAGGCACATTAGTTCTTATTAATTTTTAATATACTTACATCCTTCCTCATTAGTCAATATTCTCTATGATATTGAAAATATCATTCACCATGGCTATATTTTTTGGGATGTTTCATCATTGGGGGAATATTCTTGATGAAACAATTCCCTAAAAACGTTTCATTTTCCATCCAAGTATTTCTCTATTTCTTTCATTAGTCAATATTTTTTATGAAACCATATTTGGATTCACAGGTTATATTCATGAAAATCAACCCTACACAATACCTCATAGGTTCACATTATTTGTAATGGAAACCAAATCTCATTGGGTCATAATCTCATCGAGGTTAACCAGAAAGGTAAATTCATGCACAAGTCCTACAAAAACCTTCATTGGGAACCTTTCACTTAATCTCTTTTACTAAATCATCTTAAAATACAAGGATTGGTCCTTTTCACATGCCCTTAAAATTTAGGTTGCTTCATATTATGTGACACAATACTATATGGATTATTATACCTTATAAAAGGATATGTTGGAATCTCAATTAATGCGTCCAATCCCTTTACCACATTCATTAGCTACATCCATGGGTGGTAAAAACTCAACGGTAACCAATTGAGTGTCTTTAACCTATGATTCATTAAGATTAATATTTATTAAATAATAAACAACAAAGATGGAGAACCTTTGTTATAAATAGATATTCACATTGATACTTATTTTCAACCTGTAACATACACCAGTGTAATTAGTCTCACACTAATATTTGAGAAAGAGTCATGAATATAACTTAAATATTTAGTAGATTCTGATAGTGGAAAAGTGTCTTATTAAAAAAAAATTGGTTATCCCCAACTCTAAACCTCTCATCCAACTACAATTTGGTATTTTCATATGAATAGTAGCAAGGGATTGATACCTTTTTATAGCATGTCCACTCTAACTCAAAACAAAAATTAACTACATAATAGATTAGGAATTAAAATTTTATACTGAAAAAAATATAAATTTTTGAACCCAACGTGAATCCATTAACATTGAAAATGGTTTTTTGAATATGTTTTCCCTCAAGATGTTTCATTGGTAATTTTTTTCTCTTTTTTATCTTCTCAGGACTATCAAATCTCAAGATCCCTTTGATCCAAACTAATGGTATCACCTCATAAACAGAAATATACTTTAGCTACTACTAAATATGAATACCCATCAATCTATATGGTGATACGTATGATTTATCATCTCCAACAATAGGTAAAAACTCATTAGAAAGGGATGTTCCATTTAAATATTAATATCACAACATTATATGTTTCACATGAAACTATACCAACAAATATCCATTCAATGTTTGCGATCAAAGAAGTAGGGGACATCACCCATTTCCTTGATCCATTTTGAGATACTTTACATGAAATATAGAAACATGTATTTCCCATATATAATTTTTGAAAATTAGGTGGTCAACAAAAGGCACACTAAAATTCATAAGCCTCCAATAAGGACCCCTGTATACTAAAACCATCCTTATTTTTAGAAATTGACACTATAAAAACATAAGGTGGAATACTAATTTGGATGAACCCTTTTGAAATAGACCATTAATATGAATCATTAAATCCCATTACTTAGAGGGTTCTATTCAATAAGAGGTCCTTGAAATTAGATTCACTGGGAAATAACCCTATTTTGAACATGATTTCATAAAAAGTTTATATATTTTCCACCAATTTTGGGAATATATTGAGAAATTTATCCAAGAATCTTAGGAACACTACTACTAGAATTGCAACTAAACCCACAAAAAACATCACTTATTGAGAATCAATGTGATCCACACACCGGTAATCCATCTAATGCTCCAACTAGAGAATAAAAAATTTGTTCTAATCTAACACTTCAATGAAAACAACCTTCCACTAAATAAGAACAAGAATTCCACCTACTAAAAATGACCAATAAATTAAAATAATAACATAATATATCAATGTCCTCTGAAATAATAATTTTCCCAATGACTAATGATACTCCATCACTGGGACATAACCCCCAAAAACCTCAAGTAATGTATACTAACCTCTAACATAGAAATATAAAATGTATGAAATTGTAAGTCTCACCACCATTATTCCTAAGTCTTTGATTGAGTAAGGTGAATAGAATAAGTGAAGGGATATTGCATCAAATAATGTATAATAAATTGAAGATTTTAAGTAAATGGTACCTTTATCGATTCCAAGACCTCAAGGTGTTGTAAACTCTATGATATGAAATTGATGTTTCCTTATCCTTTCCTTCATTGGCATAGATGGAAACAAAAATTTTGAAAACACTTATACCTATATCCCTAAGCTTTTGGAAAATCATTGGTTTTCTCCTACCAAATTCATCCTCTATCTACAACCAAGAATATTTCTAGCTTTACTACTACAGATACGACCTTTGATGAAATTGTGGATGAGGTTGTACATGGAACTAACTATCGACCCTGCACAAAACACCTAGGATAGTTGCATGCCGAATTCACTAATGTGAAAGAGTGCAATAAGAAAGACACTTTAGAATAGAGATTTAAGTAGAGGCATTGGAAATAATAACTCTTTATAAATGCAAATAACAAATATGAAACTAACACCCTGCTAATTAGAACCTCAACCACCCTAGAAATTGATGACATGAATGTACAACTCTACTCTTTGGGAATTTATAAAGACCCCCTTCTTGATATAATTTGGTTTATGCGTACATATTATCAATCAATTCTTTATTCACTTACATCTCAATATACATCAACAATGTAAATGGGGTGATCTAGTACTACATATATACATATAAAACCTATATGTAATGTTATGTCCTATTCTGCTCATCAAAGAAAGGATTAAGAAAAGAAGAAGATTATTTACATTTACTTTGAGCTCTTATATTCCCAATATCCCCTATCAAAGTGAGACAAAATATTTTTAATTAACTACCTTCAGTATCAAATAAAAAATGTTTCTTAAATATTCTTCCAAAAATAATCCCATGATACCATAAAATCTTCAACATTTCCACGAACCAAAAACCAATACTTAATAGTATCACCCCTCAACTGAGAAAAGTAAAATGGAATAAAATGATCATTTCAAGCATGGGTCAAACTAAAATCAATATCAAGCTTATTTAACCCAAAATCTCTCTCCCTCACTCAAAATTAGATATATTACTCTAATATATTTTCAACATATTATACTAAAAATTAAACAATGTATTCCACCAAGACACATCCTTGTTTACATGGACAACCGTCATATAGTTGACTTGAGAATATTTCTACACCTCTCTAGCTAGAACAACACATGGATGATTCCCACTTCCAATTTCTATAATGAGAATATTTATGACTCTTAGACAAAAAAAGTTTTATTATTTTTAATACTTTTATTTAGATTCATTTTAATTCTCCAGAGAATTTCCCAAATTCAAATATAATCACAATAAAACATTATGTGTATACCAAAACTAGGTGTTTAACCTAAAAGAATCATCATGTTACTTATAATATTCATTAATATTAGGGTCCTTGTGTCAAAAAAATGTGTTCCAAAACATCTATTTACTTTCTAATCTCCCTTCCAATGTCACTATCTATGTTCGATAGATACAGTTTCCCTACCAAAAACTTGTTATCATCTCTAGTACGTAACACAAATATATTTCCCTTCGAATGAGTTATGGGTTGGAAACAAGTATCAAAGTTATAAATCATACAAAAAATATGTATTAACATCATAATCCTTAGGACATAAAAAACACAAATCAACTCCATAAACATAAAACCATTATCCTATAATACATGCAATTCCATAAAAAAAATAAACCCCAAAATATTAAAATCAATTCAGGTGGTAGAAATCCATGAACACTATCCATCAAATGCACACACGTGTTATGTCAATACCATTCACTAATCCCATCCTACAAATCCAAAACAACATACACGCATACGTAAAAATTCAACATATAGGTCTACTTGATAAGATTTATATTAAAATCACTCGTGAAAATGAAGAAGAAGAAGAATACTAATAAATCTGGGACTAAACCTAAAAATAGAAAAATAATTTAAAATAGGTCTACAACCACCCTTCATCACCAAGTATCATTCACTAAAGATCACATATATGCCTATTAATATATTATGAAAAGAATATAAGTGAAAGGTACCCCCATAACAACTTCACCATTGATCTAATTACTCACATTACCTAATAGAATACATCCATGAATTACTATAAATTTTATATATACCTCCCCACATATCTACATTATACCCAAACCACTTATCGACCACCATATACTACGTACCATACCCAACCCCACAACAACATTATACTGCAAAAAATGCTATATATAATAACACCACATCTTAACCAGAAATGGAAACCAAATCACAGTAGTATAATGTGATCAAAAATGGGATTAAACTTTAATATTCTTCCTACAATGCACATTAAAATAACCCAATATTATAAATATATATATTTTTAAATAAAAATAAAGTATTTTATTCCATTCCATACATGCAACCCTATGTATAAATAAACTCATTATATAATATATCATTATAACCAAGTCGTTGGATTTTCATGTATGAATAGGACCAAAAATTAAATATATATAGAAATATGTTACAAAATTCTTAAATTTTCATCAATAATTAATAAATAACCACTAAATTTTTAATAAAATCATTTAATGATTAAAAGGACTATTTTTCACATAAATGAACTTTTATAGATGTTATGAATTATTATCCCAAAAAAGTATATTTATCATTAGTAAAAAGTTATTATACAAATCTTTATCAGTAATGTATGAATAAAAACCAATAAATTAGTTATATAACGGTTTGGAATTAAGATGATATCAATTAAAGGTCCAAAAAATTATTTTTCAGAAAACTATTTTTATATACTCATTGTGTTTTTATCATAATGAATTAAATAAATCATTATTGATTAATGTTTTTAATGAATTTTATAGAATATATATTCAGTCAATCTTTTTTACATTCATTTTATTATTTTTCCATGGAATCAAATTAATTATTATTATTTTTATTCATAAAAAACAATTTTCTAAAAACATGATTTCTTTGAACTTCATGTACTTATTTTAAAATTAATTTCTACCACTATAAGAAAATTAAATTGATAAAATTGATTCCAAATTTTTAATTATAATTGAAAATATTTTTAATGTGGAAACTTTCATTTTAGTCCTAATGAATTGTAAAAACATAGAAAAATTATTTCCACAGTTAAGGATAAAATAGGATTACCAGAAATTTAAACAAGGTGATTGGGGTAGTATTATCAAATTTAACCTGTGTAATTATTGTTGGATAAATATGTTTTGACCATCTTATCCTAACATCCAATTAATAGAAATATTTATCCATATTCATAATAAAATGATGTTTTGTTTTTTAAAAAAATTAAGTGAATAAATACCCTTGATCCCATGTTTTTTTCATAAGACCAATATTTTTAGAGATATGCTACAATCAAGATGAGATACTAAGAAAGAGGTATAAATATTAAAATATATAATTAAATTTTATTTATTTTTCAACCAAATATGAACCTATTGTATCCATAATAAAAATATTAATATGGTATAATAAATTAACTTATATGTTATTATGATTATTGAAGAACCATTATCTATTTTATTTTCATCAAATAGAAAATGAAAGTATCAGTTTTATGTGTGTGTGGTTTACTACCTCCACCTACCTACATGGTACATCTTCCATCACTTCCTCGCATTTATGAATATAAAAAAGTATTAAATAAAAATATATTATATTTATGAAATAATTACAATTATACATTAAAAAAATATTATTTATCTTTATTTCATTCTTTTCATAAGAAAATGAAAACACAGTTCATGCATATGTACGTACAATTGTCAACATAAATGGTCTAATTAATTATTCTATATCTACTATTTATGGATGATTATAAATATGAATATAATTATTTTATATTAAAATTATATCATGATTGATATTCTAAAATTTATTGAACCATGATCAAATAATATGTACCAGAACTACCGAATAGAGAATTTCACGAAGAAAGAAATTTTTATCACCCGGAAGCGATGTTTATAAAAATAAATTATTAAAAACTGATTGTTAAAAGATAATAATTGAACAATTATGTAATTATAAATAATTATATGGTTATTTTATAGAATTATAATTATATTAAATATATTATATTAGAGTTTAGAGTTTTTATGAAGAAATTAAAAATTGAGGTAAGGGTTTCATGTTTCAGACTAATTTTTATCGGGATTTTTTATGATTAATTTCTTCATGATTAAATTATATGATCTATCTCTAAAAAATATATTTAATTTTATTATAATAAATTTATTTCAAGAGATTTCAAATTATCCCTTCATTTTACACTCGTTAAATAATTTATACAATGAATGAATAGTTTTAGTAAAAGTTAACATTATTTCTCTTTTTGGTCGGGTATATTTTTCTTCTATGTCAATATTTTCTATAAAATGTTTTAAGGAATATTTTCACCATTCTACAAAAATTTATAAAATTCATTTTTCCCATATTTAATTTTCAATAAAAATTCTAAAATTAATTTTCTAGACTTTTTATAAAAGTGGTATATTTTATCTAATTTTTACTTAGTTTTAACATATACTACATGAATTCCATTTCATTCCATCTTAGGTACGAATCACATTAAGGATTACATTAAAACTTTCCAAGATTGTTTTTAAAGAAAAAAATTCTAAAATTCTATATATTGTTGTATTTTATATAAGTGATTTCAAAATAAAAATGATGTTTTTATCAAGAAATTATCTAGTGATATTTTTAAAGAATTTTTCACATATGATATCAACATTTGATGTGACTTATGTTTCACTATGGATATGATCGTATATTGTAATATTTATTATTTGTCTAGATTTTTTATGATTATGATGATGAAATATATATGAAACCAGTTTACTTTTTCATGTATTAAGACTTAAATAAGTCATAAATATTTTTATGATCTTGTGGAATACACATTAAAGGTGTATGATTATGTCATGGACGGGTTCAATTTATCCCACCAAAAAATTGTTTAAATTTTATTTTCTCAAAATCAATAAGGGTATACATGAGGTTATCTAAATCCAAAAATAGGGTTTACATGATATTATCCAAATCTCAGAGTAGGTACATGAGTGGTTATCCCAAGAAAAACAATTTATGAATGCCTTGGTGGGTGGCCTTCACATAATATTTCAATGATTATGACTACTTCACACTTTATTTCACTCTTACATGACATGATCTTATTCCAATTTTGTGTTGTAATGCATAATGTTCTTTGATTTATTTATTATTCATGTTCTATCAAATACCTATAATTATTCCATGATTCATGATAATGATTAATTAATTGTTGGGTATTATTTTATTTTGTAATGATCATGTTCTTAGACACTTGTAATCATGTAATCATTAGAAATTTTTATTGATTGATATCTCCATTTTCCAACAATTTTTATAATTTAAGATCAAATTAATTATGTTCCCATTTCCCATGGATATAGTTAAATGTTTTATGTGTGATATTTTTAAATAGGGATAATATTGTGAAAAAACATTATAGAAGACTAAATAGATATTTTATCTACCAGTTGTTTATGTATCCTTTATACAAAATACACTAACCCTTTATGGTTCAAGCATGGATTGTAATGATATGTAAGAAATATTTATTTAATAAAATTTAATATTGATGTTATAAATGCTTGGTTCATCATTTTTTATCAACGAAAGGTTTTGTTATTTTGGGAAATAAGGATAAGGAATATTTATTGAGAAGATTAGAAAAATCTAAATTAAATAAGTAAATCATATGTTATGGTGAACAAAATAAGTGTTTTTTACCTAAATAACAAAACCTTATATAAATACTAGAAATTGGTTGTGGCTATATTACATATTCACCTAGGGGTAAAAACTCTGAAATAGGGTAGATTGGGTATTGACTCAATCAACACCAGAAAAGAATGAGTGAGACAAATAAAGCACACCTACTGGACACTCCTAGAGGATATTCTTGGGTTAATTTCCATTTTTCTATGATCAACTATGTAGTATTTAAAAATATTATAACTATGTATCATATATGAAAAACCTAAATTTTCATATATTTAAAATATGTTATCATTTCTTAGAGATCCTGTAAATCATTTTCATAATTATTTAGTTTCTCACTATGTTTTTTATTCCTAAAAAAATTATTTTGGTTTTATTCAATGGCTAGAACCATGATGAAATGTCAAAATGACGAATATAAAAATAAATAAATTAATTTTACTCTTGAGAAACTAAATGTTATGATATCTAGAAATAAAAATCATGTTTTTATTCTTACATAACATTCACAATCTAGGAAACATGTTGAGCTTTAAAATTAGGAAAAGAAGGAACAAGTTTTTCTTTGGTCCTTCATGAAGTAGAATTCACCATATTTTTTTTTGTTCCACTAATCCACCAATTATAGAACAATGGATTAGTACCACTAGAAATTTATTTTCTATTATCTAGTGCTCAGACCATTAAAAAATTATTGTGGCCAATTATCACAAGGAATGATATCATATCAATTGTGGACTCTTGACATAAACATTAAGAAATGGGAATAAATTGACTTTGTGTAGTGGGATGTGTTTAAAAGGTTAATTTTCAAAAAGTACATTCCCCGTATTATTCAGATGAAAATGGAGAAACAATTCCCTGAACTAATGAAAGATAATAATGGATTCATTATTACCTCTAAAGAAGATTTTACAAGTACTATGAGGTAAGATTATGGTATTATCATCCATAAAAAAGTAAACTCGATCAATTATTATGTGGATTAAATCTAAGTCCACAAAGGTAATTATCCAAATACTACATTTTATAGATTTGAAAAAATCAGTAGATGTAATATTAAGGTAGAAATATATATCGAAGTCTCTAACCAATCATATGGTTTACATTAGTAAAAAATATTGAATCAAATGAAAACTATAACCATAAAAACCATGGAGGAAAGAAGAAGAGTCATATTTATTCTAGAAGTATAATAAATATACATGAAACTGTTTCATGGGTACTATAAAATTATTTAAATAATTAATTGAAGTTTATTAAGAAATCGAATGCTAAAGTGATGGGTATAAGTTAATTAATTATTCAAAAAGAGTGAAATATCTACAAAATACACCTCATGTACTGTAGTGTTTCAAATATAATAATTGTTTGAATTTTTTAACCAGTTATAGAATCTAAGGGTTAATGATGATAATAAAAATCAACAAATATTTATTCCCAGAGACAAAGGGAAATCTTAAGCGATAACAATTATTGATGTGGGGTCCGATATGAAGAGTTGACAAACATAATTACCATCTACTCTAGAAATACTAATGACTTATTTTATTTTGGATCTAACAAAACATTTATATTAGAATAAATTTATAAGGGTATCACATTACCAAATCAAACATTAGATTTAGATGAGTAATTAAAACTTTTTATTGTACAAGGATTGCATATTAAGTTTATGGTTATTCTTTGATTAATGTTTATTGGAATGTGCTCCTGATAAATATATTTACTCTCTCTCTATTTTACTTTGATGATATTTTGTTCATGTATTGGATTCATTTCAATAAATACAATATCAATTACCCAGGACGATATGTAACATTTGATATTTTGAAGGAAATTATGACCAAATATTAGGGTGATGATAAATACTAACATCAAAGGGAAATTACATCCACTATATAAGACTTAATTACTTTTAAAATGAGGTATTTATCATAGTTGGTTTTGGTGATAATCAACATAAAATACATGCCTATATTATAATAGTTCTATGATATTTTTATAGAAAATTTTCCTAGTCTTCCTCAAAATTGTGATGTTGAGTTTTCAATAGAACTCCTACCTGGCACTCAAACTATTACAAATACTCCATAGAGAATATTCAAAATTTATTGGTAGTAATTGAAAAAAAAACTCTAATAAAATATTGATAAGGGATTTATTCATCCAATTACATCACCACGGGGTGAAAATTTTAGTTTCTTGAATAAGATAAATGGATTATTGTGACTTTGTCTTGGTCATTAAGAACATAACAAGATCCCACTAATGAATAAGTTTCTTATTTCATGTGTTGGTGATTATTTTGATAAATTAAGAGGATATTAATACTTCTCAAAGAAATATCTCCAATATCGATACTATCAGTTGAAGGTCAAAATTGAAGACATACCCAAGATAGCCTTCCATATTTTCTATAGAAAATAAGAATTTATAGTGATTCTCTTACTTGTTTTTAATTTTTCTGATATCTTGAAGGATTTAATTAATATATTCCTTATATATTTACATGAACAGCTTGTGGTAGTCTTTATAGATTATATCATTATATATTCCAAGATAAATAAATAGCATGAAGATCACTTGGGAATTGTACTAAAGACCCTAAGGATGGATAATTTTTATGAAAAATTTAACAAATGTGAATTTTGAATATATATAGAATTCGTGTTGTTTAATATAACCTCAAGAGAGGGTATATCAGTAGATCTATAACAAAGTAATGTTATTGAACATTGACCTAGACCAACCTTGTTGAATGTTATATATATTTTTCTTTTATTGGATGGATATTATTGACTCTTTGGGTTTAATTCCTCATGGCTATCTTATACAATCACTACGTTAATGGGGAAGGTATTCTTGTTCTTTAGAATGATGAATTTGAAGATAATTTTAGTGAACTAAAGAGAATGTTGTTCAGTGAAATTGTGATCACACTACCTTGCAGTATAGTAGAGTTTGTGATTTATAGTGATGCAACGAATAATGGGTTAGGACGTGTAATTATGATAAATTATGTGGTGATTCATTATGAATCATGCTAATTAATGGTTCAAGGGCATAATTACCTGACTCATTACTAGGTGTTAGTAATGGTAATATTTTCATTAATGATATTCATGAATTATATTTATGGAAAAAGGTTTGGCATATATATATATCATAAAATTTTAATTATATATTCACCCAGATATAGTTTAATATTCACCTAATAAGATGGTCAGAGACTATTAAATGTTATAATGGTTTAATACATTACTACCCTAGGAATGGAAACAATGTGGTCAGTTATCTAATCCGAAAGTATCATGCTAGCTTATCTATAATGAGGATCATAAAAGATACAATATATTTTATTAGTAAAGGATAGATCTTGTAATATTGAATGAGTGAAATAAATATTATCTTTCATAAATTATTGTTCACCACTATCCATGTGAATATTAATGAGGCACAATAGGAAGATGTAGATCTACAAAAGAAGGTGAGAAATTTTTGTGAGAACAACAATGGATATATCATAATGTTAAGGTTCAAAAACCAATTATGTTTCACAAATATAATATACTTGAATAATGAGTTATTGGAAGAACCTCATAGCTTAACATTATCTATTCATCAATGAATTTTGAAGATGTATATAGATCTGAAAGAGTGTTTTTGGTGGAGTAATGTGAAGAGATATATAGTATAGTATATATCTTGGTTCTTGGTATGTTAAAAATTTGAGGCTGAGAGATAATGGTTTATGGGTATGTTACAATCATTACCTATACTCAAATTAAAATAGTAAAACATCACCATGCATGTTTTTCATTGGACTCCCAAAAAAAGTAAAGCTCATAATTTTATTTGGGTTGTATTCCACCACCTTAAAAAGTCAGTACATTTAATTACCACAAGAGATTAATTACCACATGGTCATATTGGCCAAATATATATTAAGGAAGTTCAAAGGTTATGTGGAGTACCATATTCCATTGTTTCTGATAAATATATGAGGTTTTCCTCGAATTTCTAGAGAATACTTCATCGACGTATTGATATTAAGTTTTGCTTTAGTACTTATTATCATCTTTTGATAGATGGATAGTTTAAGATAACTATTTAAAAGGTGTAGGATATGCTAAGATCCTCTTTTCAATATTTCAAATGTTATTTGAATTAACACCTTCCTATTATTAAATTCTCTAATAATAATAGCTTTCACTCAAGCATTCAAATGGATCCCTATGAATACCACTATATAAGGAAGGTAAGAACTCTAATGTTTTGAGATTAACTTGAATAAATAAAGCTACCATTATATGATATATCTAATTAAATGGTATATAATGTAAGGGTCACTAAATATCAAATCAAAGAAACTATGTGTATATTGTTATGTTATTATAAAAATCATCTAAGAGATTTAAAATTCGAAGTATGTGAGAATGTATTCCTATGAATTTTTCTACGGATAAATGTTATGATATTTTGAAATAATTAAAATCATAGCCTTATATATATATTCCATTTTGATATTCTTGGTTGGATTGAGATTGTTTCTAATCTTAGGGAACTCTAACCGAACATCTCTCAATATCAGGATGTCTTCCATGTATCTATTTTGAGGAAGTAAATACCTGATATTTAAAATGTATTGAACTAATAGGTTATAAAATTGGATCACTATATTTATAATGAAGAACAATAAATATAATTATTATATCATAGAGATAAAGTTCTAATAAATAATACTACTAATCTAGTTAATGTTCTCTAGAGGAATTGTTAATTCAGGGGAGCAACATCAGAATACGATGAAGTGATAAAGTGAAGATGTCCTAATTTTTATATAAATGAGTAATGGAATTTCAAGGGAAAAATTCATTTAAATAGTTGTAAAATGCAATACCCCAGTATTTTATATGTATTTATTTTAAAATAAACATAATGTATTTGTTAGCTTTCTTTAAATTCAACAATGAGATTAAACAAACTTGTGATATAGTATACCTTTATAACCATGTCATTCAACTGTAAGGAGTGAATATAGTTAAAAAAATTAGTATATATATACATTGCTTTATAAATTCAAATGTATTTATTATTTACTAAGAAATAATAATTAAATATTAAATAAAAAAATCTACTCATTAAAATACTAATTTTTTAAGGAAATGTATTTGTCACTAAAATGTGTATTATAATCTAAAAATGTATATTGACCAATGTTAAAAACCTATTATAATAAAAATTATTGTAAATTTATAAATATTCTTCTTAAAAATTTTCATCTAATGGTTTTGAATGAAGATAAACTCATGTAAAGGTAAAAAAGAGTTATTTTTTATAATAGTATTTTTGTGTGTGTAATGTGTTTATACCAAAATAAATTTAATAAATAATTATTTATTAATGGATTAAATAAAATTTATATATTTTATATTTACTAAATTATTTTAAAATTCATTTCATATTTTACTTGGAAAAAAATAAAAAATAAATTCAGTTTTATTCTTTTAAAGTAATTTTTCAAAAAACAGGTTTCTCTTTCGTTTCTTATACTTATTTTCAAATTATTTTTTTCCACTTATTGAAGTTTATTTTCATAAAATGGATACCATATTTAGAAATAAATTTTTGAATTTCTTGAATTATTCTTATTTTATTTTTATCCATAATTAATAGTAAAAAACAATAAAAATTTATTTGTGTGATTGAGGATCAAACAGGTTTGCAAGGGAGGATGAACTAAGAGATAAAGGTAAGATAATGACATAAAATTGCCAAATTATAATTTTGTGATGATATTTAAGGCATATATAATCATAACATTGAATTATTATCCACTTTAAACAATTTCAATAGAAAATGACGTTATATTATTTAAACAATTTATGTTATTATATGTCTTTCATTTTACTAGTTTATAAACAAAAACTAAACTCCCTACATTATTAAAGAATTTAAAGACTTATAAATCTTAAAATATATAATGGTATTTTATAAATCATAACTAGATTAATATAGTATCATAAATTCAGGTAGATATTATTATTAGGATGTAATGACCATTTTCAACCTCATTTCCTTCAGATGGGTAATGAATGTATCATTTGTGCATACGTGTTGATTATCGCCTTTGTGTAGTGTTATAGTTAATTTTCCATCAAAGCCTAAATTTTATCCATATAATGATGTATTTTATTAAAATATATGATATTTATTATATTCTATCCTAAAATCCTAAATTATATGGATTTTTATAAAAAAAATTGGATTATCCCCATTTTTGGGTTGAGATGTAACATAAGGAGACTCGGAAACCCAAATTCACTAGGTTAAATAAATTTTTACTAAAGCCCAATGACAATACACATAGTATATAAACCCCTACCTATATGATAATTTTTTTTCAATAACCCTACCAACAAGGATGGTCTGTCAGAATTTCCCCATGTAGAGATGAATGGTGCCTAGTACCGATTACGAAAGTCATACGCTCCCATTATTCCACTATGTAAAGATTTTCCAACATCTCGTTATAGATCTGATAGGTATTCCCTTAATCATGTTTTGGATTCAACTTTTCTATGACTGGGTATGGTTGAGAATAATTTTTGAGGATACCAATAATGTTAAAGTCATCGATTTATTGGAATATCATCTTTCACCGACATTTTATGTAGGCTTATGGAGGGTTACAGGTAGGGTAACAAAGATACATTAAATATAATAATTTTTGAAAACAAGTAATTAATTGATTCACCCTGTGAAGGGTACATGGTATTAATATCCTTTACACATCATGAATGAATTTTATGTCAGTTTTTAATTTGAAGTGTCATTTTTTAAATCAAGGCGACGTGTTTTTCATCGGTTTCACGGAGTCTAGCAGGGTTACACATCAAGTAATACCCCAATAGTTTTTTAATGGGAATCATGGAAGAGATCTCTATTCCCCTCCTCTTAGGATTCATTTCACTCAACCCAAATCCTTCCCCAGGTGATCTTGGAGCTTTCCAACCCTTTTAGATTCACCCGTTCAGCATTCGATCATTGTTGAGATTTCCATGTGATTACCGGGTAAGTAATGTCTCTTATTCTTCCTCTTTCTCTCTTTATCATCCATTGGGATTTCAAAATATCATTATAAAACTGATGGATCTATGCTCTTTGTTGTTGTATATCATATCTATGTTGGGTTTTGAGTTCTTCTACACCTTTTTTCTCATAGATGTTTGTCGTTGCGAGTATTGAGTTTTGGGAAAAGGTTGGTGATTCCATCATATTTAGAAAAATTTATTAAATTTTAATTTTCTTGGTTTATTTTTACTATTGATTTAAATTAAATTACTCAAAATTACATTCAATTTATACCATAATAGAATCCAATTCTAGTGAATTGAGATATTTTAAATGGTTTTGAAATAAGAATTGGAAAAACTACCAATTCATTGAAATTCGGTTATGTTAATGGAAATTGGAAGATTTAAATTGTAAATTTAAATGGGAGTTTGGATGAAAAATAATGATATTAAATTTTTGAATTTAATAGTGGAAATGAATTGTAATATTGATGGAATTGGTTTATAATGGATTTCAAGCTTTTGAAAATTTATTAAAAAGGTCTGAGAGAAACCTAGTGGTATTATCATTTTAAAGGGGCATGTTTTTTATTGAAACATGTTCTTTTTTAAGGGAAATTGCATTGAATTAGAAGAATGGTTTTTAAATATATTTTAATAACTATTAAAATAAATTTTCCAAAGTTGACTATGTAAGACAACATGAAATCCTTAGGAAGATCAGAAGTTATTCAAACACACATTACGCTGTTAAAATGTTCTAATACATACATGTTATGGGTCACATCTCTGATGGGATGGTGATGGGTCAAATTTTTCCATTTTCAAGGGGATGCATGTATACACATATTTCTAAGATCACTTAGAGAGTGCGGAGTCCAATAGCCATAAATTCCCATACCTATTTGGATGATGACAATGTTTCTTGCTTATTTTATACTTGAGATATAAATATTTTCCAATGTAGTAAAACTTATTTAAGTTTCTTTTGAATTTAAAAAAATATTATATAAACATTTTATTTAATCCATTTTTTTTAGAAATTTTCCATCACTTGTAAATCCCGTTCTTGAAGTATTTTTCCTTCATTAGAACTCTATAGAGTGATTTTTTAAAATATGATTTAAAAATTACAAACATACTTATTTTAAAATTTTAAAGAATCTATTTGGTTAATCTATTATTGGTAACTATTATGGAATCTTTGGTGAGACCCTACTTGTATTTTTAGATCATACCATACATGGGCCTTTTGGTGGTTGTAGAATATATCCTTCTAGTTTCAAGAAAAAGGAAAGGCTCTCTTAGAGGTGGATCTAGCTATTGAACAGAGGATGTGGTGTGTTGTGTCCTTAGAGACTTGGGGTATTTCCCCCTATTTGGTAAATGGGTTTTAGTACATTGAGATTTGATGCATTTTGGACTTCTTGTACTTTACGACCTATGGAGTTTCATTTGTATTCATATTTACTTTACTATCTTGATTCGCCATGTTTTGTGGAAAATTTCTTACCTCGTCCATGTTAAATGATTCTAGGTTCTAGTCACCGATTGGTGGGGATCCAGAATGCCCTTCCAGATATGTCGGGACCAACTCATTTAATAGGATACCAGGGTATCAAGGTTGGTTCATAAAAAAATGGTATCAAGGGAGGGTATTGAGATTTTGTCTTAAAGTCAGTATGTAGTTGAAATCATGTTAGGACATATGAGATAGTTGAGATTGAGTGTCTATCCAGATCTCACCATAGTGAACCTTAATTTTACAGGGGTTATTATAGATGTATGACTTATGGAATTACCTTTTGTGATTTCGATGCAGTGAAATACAAATTTTTTTATTTCATCTATTAGAAATAATTTCACTTGTTGCTCTAATTGAGTGTTAGTCTGACGTCTTCATTTTTTGTATGCTAATGTTTTGTATCATCATGCCCATAAGACGATGTAAAAACTAGATCTAGGGGAAGGTACTACAAAACCTGTAACATCCCAAGTAAGTAATAAATAATAGATATTATTATCTATGTCTATTTATGAATTAGATAGTGTTTTAGAGGCATAAAACGAGAATAAATCCAATCTTAAGCATGGAATACACTAATATTTTTAAAAGATTATTTTACTGCCTTTTGATGGAAACCCATTTTTAAATAAAAATTTTGACAATTTTATAAGCTATATTTGTCAAAATAAACTTATTCTTTATGATTGGGAAATTGAAATTTACTTTGGTTAAAATTTTGTTATTTTTCTGACAATGTTCATTTTTAATGAATAGTGAAAAATAATGCATTTTACATCAAAACAACATTTTCATCTAATTTAATTATATACTTAGATTATTTTTTTAAATTGGATTTAAAGTTCAAATATAATATATTTTTACCATGTAATCCAATGGTAGTCATCGGGATTAATTTCACTTTGGAATTCGGCATAAACAAGTGTCAAACTTTTCATAGATATTGTTTCTAAAAAACCCGCAATTTGTTCTGACAACGGGAATTATTTTTAAATTAAATATCACAATTTATGTGTTTGGAATTTAGTAAAATTGATTATATATTTGGAATCAGAGGGTCCAAATTATGTAATCAAAACTCATTTGTTTTTTGACATTATGAATAGTAACGACGGTAATTATCTTTCATTATCTTGATTAATTGGTAATCGGGTAGTTAAGGATGATAAAATAATATAATAATAATAACAAATGACCCCAAAATGTTTCCTAATGCTACTGTTTGTTTCATGTCTGGCAATGGGATTCCTTGTTCCAAACTTAGGGACCCCATGGAATCACTTTTGTGTGATAATGACTTTTTATCTTTTTATTTTTTTTTAAAGAAACTTAAATATATCAAAGAATGTATCACCTGAGTAAAAAAAAATTTAATTTTGTCTACATAAATGATCTCTTGGACTATAAATAGTAATTAGAAGGCTAAAACAAATTACTACATCATATTATTTGTTTTATAATTTTTATACATCATATAAATTAAATTATTTATGACATCATGATGATGCAGCGATTATCTCATTAATGAATGAATTAAAGAAAATGAAAATATAATGTATTATCTAAGACTTACACTTTTCAAAGACCTATTGGATGGTTATATTTCGAACCCTCATCACCTTATCCTCAAAATATATCAATTTGGGACCTTTTAAATCCGAAACACATTTCAATATAATGTATCATTTTATAACATTCCAAGAGTACACCTCCTCTCCTCTTATAAAAGGCCCCCACCTCTACCTCTTTACACACACTTCTCAAGACATTGGATCGGCCAATCTCTAATAATCTTATATCTACACATCCCTCTCTTCATCCTAGAAGCATTACCATAGGCAGAAAGTTCTTCAAGAAACCCTTTTGGTACAAACCAAGAGGAGTTACCCGATTTAAAGGTAAAGCCTTCTCTAATGTTCTTTTTGTTTTATTTTGCTTCTTGAACCCCCTAAACTATTTTTATTCATTAATTTTGTAAACACACCAGTATATTAAATATACTAGTATGTTTTTATAATAATTATTAGAGCTATACTTACACACACCTACATCTAATGTTTAAAGAACATACTGTTTCCGTGGATGGCGAATTTCTACCTCACGAAACGATGATTGTTCAATATTCTTCTAACACCTTCAATGGTGGCCATTAAGATGTCACTATATTAATATATGATATATAATATGTTTATGTTTTCCTTAAGCTTCTTTATTTTTCATTTATGGTATACCTTTATGGTTTCCATTATGGGTAAACACGATATCTTCATTTTTGGAAGTGCGGACTACCGCCCCCTCAAAGTGATTTGATTCGTTAATGCCATATGTGGGACATATAAAGGATGGAATTAATTATATTATATATTATATTATACTATAATTATAATATACCTTTATATAATTATGATTTTTTTCCATTAAATAGGAAATAGAAATTAAGGTAACGTTCATGCGTACGTACGGCTTACCGTCTCCATGAACGGTGCATTTCATTTCTTACCTCTAAATGTTGTGTAATATTATAAATGCATGTATATACTGGATATATTTGACATATATCATATCTACATCATGAATATAATTCTGGATATAATTTTTACATGAACAAATTGTAATTATAAAGAGTTTATTTTTGACTCAAGTACCAATGATCAACAAAACGACCATTATTAACTTAAATAATTAAATAGTGTTCATAACATGGTAATATGTGATAAAAAAGGAATAATGAACTTGAAGAAGGTTCTTAAGCAAGTATAAATTAACTCAAGTTTATTATTCAGGAGGTTAAAGAACGATCAAGTCAAGTCGGACCCGAGGTATGGGACTTCGTCTCAATCTCCTTTCATTGAGGCATATTTTGTTTTATACAAAACTTTTTTTATATGGTTTATAAACCCCTTTGACTTTTACATTTACTCAAAAGTAATCTTTTTTATATGAAGCATTTACTAAATGAAAAAAGGGAGTGTTTTTTTCATATGTATGTGGCGACAATGACTTCTCCGCCACCGCGACCATTATTTGAGTTTCAGCTTCCTCTACAAGCCATAACATTTTTTTAAATGAAAAATAAATACCATGTTTTACATTTCATTTATTTTGGTATTGAAAATGGTTTTCATAATGTTTTTATTATATTGATGTGTTTTATTGATATTGTGTGATTGAAATGTGGAAATTTTATGTTTCCTTTATGCATTTTTTATGTGATACGATTAAGTTATAGTTCTTGGGAATTGTTTATGAAAACGGGCGGTTCTGTGATAAACTAAGGGCTGGTGAGCTCGATATAGCTCTCCAATGAATTGGGTATTGTGAGGGGGTTAAACATTAAGGTTTCTACGAAGATATTTAGGGAATATACTATGATGGGTATTCCAAATGTAACCATGAGGGTTACTCCCTACGTAAGAATGTTATGAATGCCTCAAGTTACCTTTATGTCTTATGATTTCTATTATTTATTCATGATTTGATGAAGTATGTTCAAATTCTTATGTTTTATGAGTAAAGTATGATTTCATACATGGACTAATGTTTTCATTTCGTACTTTCATATCCCTTACTGAGGTTTTTATTCTCATCCCATGTTTTTGATATGTTTTTCACAGGTCAAGGGAAAGGTACATGATGTGATGATAGTGTGAAAGAAGTGTCATGAAAGAATCCATGTTTTGTTTTAAATATGTTTCCTTTGATGGGAAAAGTGGATATTTTCTTTAATTTAACCACCTTGTTTAAATGTGGAATTTAATGAAAGATTTATGATCTAATTATTTAAAACTCTAAACCTGAAAAGATCCTCAGTGTGTAATCTTGTAATAACTCAAGATTAAGTAATGTTTAAGGCTGGGGCCTTATAGTTGGTATCATAGTTCGGTTTAGATAACTTTAGGATTTAGAATTCTATTAAATTATTATACAAAAATATTTTTTTTTATGGTCAAATTGAAATGATATAGCATTTGAAAATTACCATGTTGCTTCATCTAAGACATGTTTGTTCAGAATGGTTTTCTGCAGAGGAAATAGGGAAGCAGTTCTAGGAAGGCATACATAAGGAAATGATCTTCCGAATCAGCATCCTGAGGTGGTTAGAATTGGAACTGAACAGTTTGTTGCAGTAATGGTGAAGTTGAATCAAGCGATAAATGGTGGTGGTATCCATGCATGAGATCAGCCAGATCAACAGCAGAAGAACATGTCAGTGATGAAACATTTCATGAGGCAACATCCCCCATCATTCAGAGGATTATCTAACCCAGGTCTAGCTGAAGGGTGGATTAATGAACTGGAGAAGATTTTTGATGTCATGGGGTGTTCAGACAATCAAAAGTTTAGTCATGCAATTTTCCATTTGGAGGGTGAAGCAGATCAGTGGTGGTTGATGGTTAAAAATATCAGGGACGCTGATGAGATTGATTCTCTCGACTATGATGAATTCAAAGGTATGTTTCTTGAGAAGTATTTTCCTAATGTTGTTCAACTTAGTATGGAAAAACAATTATTCTAATTGAGGAAAGAGGACGAATCGGTGGATGATTATGAAGAAAGGTTCACTCGATTGGCATGGTATGCTCCAAAATTTATCTATGACCTTGATAGTAAAATCAATCGGTTTTACTCAGGATTAAAGCCAGAATATCAAAGGGAATTGGATTCTCCTGAGTATAAAAGTTATGAAAATATTGTTCGATGTGCTTAGAAGGTGGAAATGGAGTTTTCTGATGATCAAGTGTTCTATAACAACCAGCAGAAGAAGAGATTGAGGTGGCAAGATAAAGGGAAGAATTCTTCAAAAAGGTCTGATGGTAAGAAAACTAAGATTTAATATTGTGATAAATGTGGTAAAAGGCATGCTGGGGAATGTCTTCTCAATTCTGGAAAGTGCTAACGATGTGGTAAGATAGGACATATGGCTCGTG
Organism: Viscum album; assembly: GCA_963277665.1. Lineage (NCBI taxonomy): Eukaryota > Viridiplantae > Streptophyta > Magnoliopsida > Santalales > Viscaceae > Viscum > Viscum album. Next base: position 1,928,273,562 of record OY728133.1, on the reverse strand, counting down.
ATTGCACTGAAAAAGATCAGGGTTATGGTAAGACCAAATTTGATTTACAGTTAGTGAAATGTTTTAAGTGCAATGAGATGGGTCACTATGAAAACGAGTTTCTGAAATAGAGCTCGAGTGATGGGAAGCAGTTAGACTACAATCAGAAAGGGGTGGGGAAATGCTTTGAAACTACGTCAGCAGATGTTGGTCCATCAAATGAAGTGGTATCAGGTACATTGTTTGTTTTTTTAGATTATGACAGTGTGTTGTTTGATTCATGGTCTACACATTCTTTCATCTCTAAAAAGTTTTCTTTTAAAATGGGAATACCATATCAAGAAATGACTCCCGAACTTGTGGTAATAACACCTGGGAGAAATGTTGAGGCAAAAAAATTTATAAGAATCTTCCTATCCTTATCCATGGAAAGAACATACTTTCAAACCATATTGTTTTACCTCTTGTAGAGTTTGAAGTTATCCTGGGTATGGATTGGGTCTCGATTTTCCATGCTAAGATTGACTGTAGAGCTAAAGAAGTTTCTTTTCAGAAAGATGTTCAGTTTTTTTACAAGAATGAACCCTTACTGTTGATAACATATAAAGAGGCCGAGAAACATGTAAAAGATGGAAATGAATGTTACCTTGCACATATTGTTGAAAACAAGGGAACTGTTCAGATTAGTGATGTGCCAGTGATAAATAAGTATCCTGATGTTTTTCCAGATGAGTTGCCTGAAATAATACCAGATCAGGAAGTTGAGTTTATTGTTGACTTAGTTCCTGATGCTAAGAAAAATTCAAAACCCCCTTATCGAATGGCTCAAATTGAACTTTTAGAGTTGAAGGATCAATTTCAAGATTTATTAGAGAAAGTTTCATTCGACCTAGAACATCACCATGGGGTGCTCCTATTTTATTTGTTAAAAACAATATGGTTCAATGAGACTTTACATTGATTATAGAGCATTGAATTACATCACTGTTATAAAAAAATATCCTTTGCCTCATATCGATGATTTGTTTGATCAGCTCCAGGGAGCTCAGTATTTTTCAAAGATTGACCTGAGATCGGGGTACCATCAGTTGAAGGTAAAGGAAGCAAATATTCCAAAGACCGCGTTTCGTACAAGATATGGCCATTATGAATTTGAATTTATGCCTTTTGGGCTAACCAATGCACCTGCTGTATTCATGGACCTTATGAATAGAATTTTCCATGAGTTCTTGGATTAGTTTGTGGTTTTTTTCATTGATGATATTTTGGTGTTTTCTAAAAGTAAAGAGGATCATGAAATACATTTAAGGGTTATTTTGAAAACCTTAAAAGAAAATAAATTGTATGGGAAATTCAGAAAGTATGAGTTTTGGTTACAACATATTTCTTTCCTTGGTCACATTGTTTCTAAAGATGGAATAACTGTTGATCCTGTAAAAACAAAGGTTGAGGAAGAGTGGCCAAGACCCACAAATGTAAACGATATTTGTAGTTTTCTTGGTTTGGTAGGATATTACCGAAGGTTTGTTAGAAATTTTTCACGGTTATCTAGTCCAATGACTAAGCTAACTCAGAAGGGTGTTAAGTTTATCTGGACAGAGGAATGTGATGATTGTTTTCAAGAATTGAAAAGAAGACTGGTGAATGCTCCAGTTTTGGCACTACCTTCTAGGAATGGGGAGTTTGTTACCTACGGTGATGCTTCATTGAAAGGACTTGGTTGTGTCCTAATGCAGAATGATCAGGTTATTTCTTATGCTTCACATTAGTTGAAAACCCATGAGGTAAATTACCCTACACATGATTTGGAATTATCTGCGATGGTTTTCGCTTTAAAATTTTGGAGGCATCATTTGTATGGATCAAAGTGTGAAATATATACTGATCACAAAAGTTTAAATTATATATTCACTCAGAACGAATTGAACATGAGATAGAGGTGGTGGCTATAATTAATCAAGGATTATGATTGTACAATACTTACCATCCGGGAAAAGAAAATAAAGTGGCTGATGCTTTGAGTCAAAAAAGTAATGCTTCATTAACAATGTTTTGTTTGGAACGTGATACTTTGGTTAAGGATTTGATTAACTTTTGTATAGAAGTTGTTGGTGCGGGATTTACTTCTGTTTTGTTTTAGGTAACAGTGAAATCTTCTCTATCAGACAGAATTAAGCAAGCCCAGAAGTAAGACAGTGAGTTGCAGAAAAAGGTAGAGCTGGTTCAGAAGGGTAAGTTTCTGGAATTCAACTTTGATAATGATTTTGTTTTGAGATTTGGGAAGAGATTGTGTGTACCTTGTGATTCACAGTTAAAGAGAGAGTTGTTATGTGAAGCTCATAGTTCTCCATTTTCATTTCATCCAGGCAGTACTAATATGTATAGAGATCTTTGGGAGTATTACTGGTGAGATGGAATTAAAAGGGATATTGTTTATTTTACTGTGAAGTGTTTGACTTATCAAGAGGTTAAAGAAGAGCGGAAATTACTGAAAGGGATGCATCATCCTTTACTAGTGCCAGGGTGGAAATGGGAGAATATAACCATGGACTTCATTGTGGGATTGTCGAAGACACCTCTAGGTAATAATGCAATCTGGGTTATAGTTGATCGCTTGACTAAATAAGCTCATTTCCTTGCTATACGAGATAATTTTTTCCTAGATCAACTTTCATGTTTGTATCTTAAAGAGATAGTCAAGATACATGGAGTTCCCCTCTCCATTGTTTCTAATAGTGATCACAGGTTCACTTCTAACTTTTGTAAAGGCCTTCAGAAGTTGTTGGGTACAGAATTAAATTTTAGTTCAGCTTTTCATCCTCAATCAAATGGGCAGTCAGAACGAACAATTCAGACATTGGAGGATATGTTGCGTGCTTGTTTGATAGATTATTAGGGAATTTGGGACCAACATCTTTCTATGGTTGAGTTTTCTTATAATAATAGTTTTCATTCCAGTATACAGATTCCACCATTTGAGGCATTATATGGGAAGCGGTGTCTGACTCCATCATTCTGGGATGAAGTGGGTGAAAGGAAGTTGATGGGACCAGAATTGGTAGAAGAGTTGGTAGAAAAATTTCAGCTGATACAGAAACACAGGAGAACAGCTCAGAGCAGGAAGAAGATTTATGCAGATAACAGGAGGAAGGATCTCTCTTTCGAGGTAGGTGGTTGTGTTTTTCTCAAAGTTTCACCATGGAAAAGTGTGATTCGATTTGGTAAGAACTGAAAGTTGATTCCAAGGTTCATTGTACCATATTAAATTCTAGAGAGAGTTGATTCAGTTGCATACCGAGTGGCTTTACCTCCGAGTTTATCTTGGGTATACAATGTTTTTCATGTTTCAATGTTAAAGAAGTACATGCCAGATCCATCTCATGTTTTGAGTCCAGAGGTAGTTCAGCTGAAAGAGAATCTATCTTATGAGGAACAACAGGTCCAGATTATTGACAACAGGGAGCCAGTTTTTTGGAATAAGGTGATTCATTAAGTAAAGGTTTTTTGGAAAAACCACATGAGTGAAGAGGCAACATGGGACTCTGAAAATGCAATGAGGGATAAATACCCCAACTTATTCAATAAGTAAATAAATTGCGGGGATGAGATTTTCTAAAGGGGGGAAAGATGTAACATACCATGTAATAAATGAATAATAGATATTCTTATCTATGTCTATTTATGAATTAGATAGTGTTTTATAGGCTTAAAATGAGAACAAATCCTATTTTAAGCATGGAATACACTAATACTTTTAAAAGATTGTTTTACTGCCTTTTGAGGGAAACCAATTTATAAATAAAACTTTTCACAATTTTATAAGCTCTATTTGTCAAACTAAACTTATTATTTATGATTGGGACATTGAAATTTACTTTGGATAAATTTTTGGTATTTTTCTGACAATGTTCATTTTTTAATGAATAGTGAAAAATACTGCATTTTACATCAAAACTGCATTTTCATCTAATTTAATTATATGGTTAGATTATTTTTTTAAATTTGTTTTAAAGTGTTAATAGAATATATTTTTACCATTTAATCCAATGGTGTTCATTGGGATTAATTTCACTTTGGAATTGGGCATAAACAAGTGTCAAACTTTTCATAGATATTGTTTCTAAAAAACCGCTATTTGTTTTGACAACGGGAATTATTTTTAAATTAATTATAGAAATTTTTGTGTTTGGAATTTGGTAAAATGGATTACATATTTGGAATTGGAAGGTAAAAATTATGTAATCAAGACTCTTTTTTTTTTGACATTATGAATAGTAATGACGGTAATTATCTTTAATTATCTTGATTAATTAGTAACCGGGTAGTTAAGGATAATAAAATAATATAATAATAATAACAAATTACCCAAACATGTGTTCTAATGCTACTTTTTGTTTCATGTCCGACCATGGGATGCCTTGTGCCAAACTTGGGGACCCCATGGAATCACTTTTTTGTGATAATGACTTTTTACCTTTTTCTAGAAAGTTAAATATAACAAAGAATGTATCACCTCAGTAAACAATTTTCAATTTTGTCGACATAAATGATCCCTTGGACTATAAATAGTCATTGTAAATCTAAAAATATTTCCTACATCATAGTATTTTTTTTATAATTTTTAGAAATTATATAAATTAAATTATTTATGACATCATGATGATGTAGGGCTTATCTCATTAATGAATGATTTAAATAAAATGAAAATACAATGTAACATATAAGACTTACACTTTTCAAAGAACTATTGTATGAGTATCTTTTGAACCCTTATCAGTTTATCCTCGGAATTTATCAATGTGGGACCTTTTAAATCCGAAACACATTTCAACATAAATTTACATTTTATAACATTCCAAGAGTGCCCCTCCTCTCCTCATATAAAATGCCCCCACCTCTACACTTTACACACACTTCTCAAGAAATTGGATCGGCCAAGAACTGTTCATTCTATCTCTCCAAATCCCACTCTTTATCCTAGAAGACTTACCATAGGCAGAAAGCTCTTCAAGAGACCCTTTTGGTACAAACCAATAGGAGTTACCCGATTTAAAAGAAAGTCTTCTCTAATGTTCTTTTGTTTTATTTTTCATCTCTAACCCCCTAAACTATTTTTATTAATTACTATTGTAACAACAACAGTATATTCAATATACTAGTATGTTGTTATAAGAATTATTCGAGCTACACTTACACACACCTATATCTAATGGTTAAAGAAGATACTGTTTCCGTGAATGGTGAATTTCTGCCTCACAAAATGATGATTGTTCAATGTTATTATAACACCTTCAAAGGTGTCCATTAAGATGTCACTATATTTATATATGATATATAATATTTTTATTTTTTCCTTAAGTATCTGTATTTTTCATTTATGGCATACCTTTATGGTTTCCATTATGGGTAAATGCATTATCTTCATTTTTGGAAGTGTGGACTACCGCCCCCTCAAAGTGATTTGATTCGTTAATGCCATATATGGGACATATAAAGGATGTAATTAATGATATTATATATGATATTATACTACAATTATAATATACCTTTATATCATTATGATTCCATTCCATTAAATTGGAAATAGAAATGAAAGTAGCGTTCATGCGTACGTACGGCTTACCGTCTCCATGAACGGTGCATTTCATTTATTACCTCTAAATGTTGTGTAATATTATAAATGCATGTATATAATGGATATATATGACATATATCATATCTAAATCATGAATATAATTTTGGATATAATGGATACAAGAACAGCTTGTAATTATAAAGAGTTTATTTTTGACTCAAGTACCAATAATCGACAAAACGACCATTCTTAACTTAAATAATTACATAGTGTTCATAACATGGTAATAAGTGATATAAAAGGAATAATGAAATTGAAAAAGGTTCTTATGAAAGTAGAAATTAACTCAAGTTTATTATTCATGAGGTTAAAGAACGATCAAGTCAAGTCGGACCCAAGGTATGAGACTTCGTCTCAATCTCCTTTCATTGAGGCATATTTTGTTTTATACACAACATTCTTTTATACGGTGTATAAACCCCTTTGACATTTACGTTTACTCAAAAGGAATCTTTTTTTATACGAAGCGTTTACTAAATGACAGAAGGGAATGTTTTCTTTTCATACGTATGCGGCGACAACGACTTCTCCGCCGCTGTGACCATTATTTAAATTTTGGTTTCCTCTACAAGACATAAATTTTTTAAAAATAAAAAATTAAATACCATGTTTTATTTTTCATTTATTTTGGTATTGAAAATGGTTTTCATTATGTTTTTATTATATCTATGTCTTGTATTGATATCTTGTGATTGAAATTTGGAAATGTTATGCTTCCTTTATGCATGTTTTATGTGATATGATTATGTTATTATTCTTGGGAATTGTTTATGAAGATGGGTGGTTCTATGATAAACTAAGGGCGGGTGAGCCTGATATAGCTCTCCAATTCATTGGGTAATGCAAAGGGGTTAAACGTTAAGTTTTCTCCCAAGAGATTTAGGGAATATACTGTGATGGATATTCCAAACGTAACCATGAGGGTTACTCCCTACGTAAGAATGTTATGAATGCATCAAGTTACCTTTATGTCTTATGATTTCTATGATTTATTCACGATTTGATGAGGTATGTTAAAATGCTTATGTTTTATGAGTAAAGTATTATTTCATACATCGACTAATGTTTTCATTTTGTACTTTCATATCCCTTACTGAGCTTTTTATGATCATCCCATGTTTTTGAAATGTTTTTCATAGGTCAAGGGAAAGGTACATGATGTGATGATAGTGTGAAGGAAGTGTCATGAAATAATCCATGTTTTGTTTTAAATATGTTTCCTTTGATGGGAAAAGTGAATATTTTCTATAATGTAACCACCTTGTTTAAATGTGGAATGTAATGCATGATTTATGATCTAATTCTCTAAAAATCTAAACCTAAAAAGATCCTCAATGTATAATCTTGTAATAACTCAAGATTATGTAATGTTTAATGTTGGGGCCTTATAAAACCAATGTGATTAAATCCTCCAGTGGACCCAAACCTAGTTTTGGTGATTCGGTGCATTGTCCGACCTTTGGGATGGGAACTGCCTTTAGTTCTTCTTCACGCTCCAGTTTTGGATCCTCATTGGGGTTGTTCTGTGTAATAATTATCAAGAGGTCCTTTATTAGAAGCCACTAGTTTTTAAAGGATCCAATGATCCTCAACATAGAGTGGAATGGTTTGGAAATATATAGTTTCTATTTGAGATCATGGAGACAATAGATTAAATCAAGGTGAAATGTTCTACCTTTGTGCTACAATGACCGAGTAGGAGATGGTGGGACATGATGGTGATGGTGAAAAACATGAGGGATTAGAGTGGAAATCCTTCAAGATTCTTTTCACATACTATTTCTAACCATATTTTATGGTGTTGGCCAGGGATACTGATTTTTTCAAGCTTGAGTAGTCTGGTATAACTGTGATTGATTATTTAAATCACTTTATTGAACTCATGAAGTTTTCATCTGATATTGTATCTAATGATATTATGAAGGACGAAATGTTAGAGTGGAAACTCGTATTAGATATCCATTCATAGGTTTTCTTACTGAAGCATCCCACTTTCGATGACTTACTAGATAGGGAGACAACGGTTGAGGTGGACCTGGCTGGAATGTCTGGGTTATCAAATGATTCTTTCTCTCTCAATGGTAGGGTGAGTTACCTCAAGGGAAAATAGAATTTTGATGGTTCTTTTGTTAGTTATCGATAGTAGGGTCCTTCAATACATCATACAAATTCATGAGAAATTTCTTTGATTTTCTATTTGTGTGTCAATCCAAGAAATTCTAAGAGTGATTTAACAAAGTTACCCAAGAACAGTAGCTCCTACAGATGTTCAGGACACTATTCTAACATAAATTTTATACTCTGTGTAGTGGAACAAGTTCATGATCTCCTCCTAAAACTATAGGTAAATCCGATGTTTCACTTATAAAAGGGTTCTGTATATAGGCATCCAGAATGAAGGAACATCATACAGTGAAAGAGTTTCCAGAGGAATCAAACATGTGTCCATCCACTGTGAGAGGTACTATTACTATAGATTCGTTATTATTGACTATTCTATTTGACATAGGGGAATCTCACTCATTTATTTCAACACATATTGTTAATTTTATTAATTTCCCTATGGAGTTTTTATCTTGTTCAATGGTTATTACTAAACCCCTTGTAATGAAGAGAGAGTGGGGTTTCTATATGTCTTATTGTGACTTATCTCTATGTGATGTCAATCTGTCATGTATTTTTATGGTCATCAACATGAAACATCATGATGTTATATTTACGATGGATTAGCTCACTGAAAATAAATCATAGATTAATTTTTATCTTTTATTGATCTATCTTACTACACCCAGTGGTGTGTCTCTTATCTTTCAAGGATAATGTGACACAAGGTCTAGTATGATTGGACCTTCTTATCCATATTTTGGGAAGGTAATATCGATTTTTTCTTTTAATATAGAATGAGAATCTTTTTGTGATGATATCCCTGCATATTTCATCGAGTTTCAAATGATGTTATCCTCTGTTGTCTCTAGTTTTCCACTGGAAAGGAAGGTTATGTTTTTATTGAAATGGTGTTTAACACTCAACATGTTTCAAATAAATCATACTAAATGGATCTAGTTGAAATGAAAGATTGTGTATCCAAGTTTCATGATCTTCTTGAGAAAGTATTTATAAGCTCTACTCTATCACCTTTGGTGGTGTCGGTTCTCTTCACCTTGAAATAAAATGTTTTTATTCACTTATGTTTGGATTACCGAAAGCTCAATCAAGTTATGGTGAATAATAAGTATTTTTTCCCTGAATTAAGGATTTGTTTGATCATTTTAAAGTGGAAAATTGTTTTTCAAATATGGAACTCCTATATAGTTACCATCATTTTAGGATAAAAGAATATGACATTCATAAAACCAACTTTTGGAGTAGGTATAACTATTTCAGGTATCTTTTTATTCCCTTTGGTCTAACAAATTCTCTTGAATTTTTTATGGATCCAATGAATGGGATTTTCCATGAGTATTTGGACACATATGTGGTAGTATTTATGGATAACATCCTTAATTACTCTAAATATGAGGATGAACATATGCATCACCAGAGAACGGTTCTGAGTCTACCATGAAATCACCAACTCTATGCCTAGATTTCAAAGTGTGATCTATTGATTCGGGAAGGGAAATTCTACGGAAACGTGGTGTCAAGGTAGGGTATATTAGTTGATCCTAATAAGGTAAAGTTTTTAATGAGATGGTAGAAACCATTAAATATCTTCGAGATTATAAGCTTCTTGGGCTTAGTCAGATATTTTCATTAACTTGGGAAGGACTTCTCAAAGTTGGACTCTCTGATGACTTCTCTGATATGGAAGTGGTGAAGTTTTCTTTTAATGATAAACATAAGAGTAATTTTGTCGAGTTGAAACAGATTTTGACTACTGTAATAGTGTTGACAATTCCAGAGGTCGGTCAGGGCAATGTGGTCTTTTGTGATGCATCAAGTTCAGGATTTGATAGTGTTTTTATTCAGGATGATCACATAGTGTCTTGTGGATCTCGTTATCTTAGACCACATTAGAATAATTATCGACCCATGACCTTTAAATTTTAGCTTTGTGGGATGCACATAAGTGTTAGTGACACTACCTTTTCAGAGAAGGGTTTATTTGGTATTCAGACTACAGAATCTTGAGTTATATATTCTCTAAAAAAATATTTTAATATTCACCAGAGGCATGGGTTGGAGAACCTACAATCTTTTAACTTTTACATTGCCTACACCCTTGGGTGAGGGAATGTTGTTACATTAGTGTCGAGAAGGAAATATCTAACCCAGGAAGTGAATGAATCTTTAGAATAGTGTAATTTTATAGATCTCTTTGATTAATTTCATACTAGAGTTTAGGAGAAAGGGGATGAAGTTTATTCATCCATCATTTAGTTGACATTTTCTATACTTGATGTGATTCTATAGAATCAATAGATTGATGATGAATTATGAAGCATTAGAAACTCTTTTTATGGTGGGAAGACAATTTAAATGTGGTTATTCTCTATGTAGGTTGTTCTATTCTATCGAAATCACATTGTTGTGCCATTATCAGCAAGAGAGGTTGTGATAGAGGATTTTCATACTTCCCAATGGTTTGTGCATCTAGGAACCACTAATATTTCCTACAAAATGGATTGGAAGTTCTGGAGCCCATGTATTGGATAGGGAATTTCTATTTTTTCCTTCCATTGCTATAAATACCAGCACGTGAAGGTTGAGCATCAAAAACCTTCGAGTTTACTTCATCCACTTCCATTACATACGTGGAAGTGGGATAGAATCTCTAGGGACTTGGTGGTTAACTTTCCTCATTCCCATAGAAAGAATAATTTCATATGGGTTATGATCAATAGGCTGTCAAATATGGCTCACTTCATACAGATTCAAGAAACTACCATGGTTGAGGAGTTGGTAAATCACTATGTGATGTACATTGTCCATCTACACTGAGTTCTATCTGCTATAGTTTATGATCTGGATCCTCATTTCATTTATCACATTTGGAGAGGACTTTAGGAGGCATTGGGAGCTTAGGTCCATTTGACCATAGCCAACCATCTGCAGTTGGATGAACAGATAGAGAGAAATACAGATTCTAGAGTATATGCTTTTTTCTTGTGTTCTCAACTTTTGTGGGTCTCGGGGTGATCAGTTGGGGTTGTTCGAGTTTTCTTATAAAAATAACTACTATTATACTATTATAATTATACCTTTTGAGGACTTTTATGCTCATCCTTGAAAGTCTCTATTTTTTTTGGTTAGAGATTGGTCAAAGTTCATTGGTTGTACCAAGATTAGTGCAATAGATGATAGTGAGGAATTAGATTATTCATCATAGAATGCTGACATCATAGAGCTTATATAATTTTTATGCTAATATTTTCTATAGATGATTGGATTTCTATGTTTGTATTCAGGTTTTCTTAAAGGTTTCACCCAGGTTGGGTCATCGAAGGCTTGGGAGATAAGGGAAGTTTTCCCCTCATTTCTTGGGACCTTTCGAGGTTGTTAAAAAGGTATAGAAAGTTGCATATCCTTTAGTGCTTAGAACTCAGAGGATGTGGATACATAATTTGCTTCATCTATCTTATCTATGAAGGTATTTTTCTGATCCATATCATGTTTTTAGTTGGAGTGATCTTTTGATTAAACCTGATTTATCTCTCACTGAGAAGCCAGTTGGGATAGTTAATTCTGAGACCAATGTACTTTTTGGAATTATGATACCTTTATTTTGTGTTCCATGGTATCATGGTTCTGACAATCATGAGACCTGGGAATTTAGATCAGTGATTAGAGAGTAGTAGCCTCACCTTTTTGACATTGAAGCATCTTTATAGGCTTTTGGAAGAAAGAAAGTTTTTATAATTGACAATTTGTAACATCCCCTTACCAATTTGAGGGGTATTCCTTTCACCTTGTCATAGATTTTTCATTTAATTGACTGTTTATAGTTGAGAATGAATTTTTTGGATACCTATAATGGTGAATTTGGATATATTTTAGACTCTCTCCTTTAACTGTCCATTTCTGCAGGTTTTTGGAAGGTTACACATCGTGTAACTCGGTTACAAGGCATGTAATGGTTTCTAGAGTCATGTCCTGAAAGGCTTCACAATATGAAGGGTACACAATGTTATGATACTTTAAATCTCATGAATGAATTAAATATCAGTTTTTTATTCATGTAATTGGTTTTAAAATCAAGGCCACGCAGTTTTAGATATTAACTATTTATGAACGTGTAGTGGTGGAAACATCATGTAATACCCCAAAAGTAATTTTTAAATGGGAAGAATGACTGATATCTCATTCCCCCCATCTATAGTTATATTTCTCCCAACCCAAATCATTCCCCATGTTATCTTGGAGATTTTCAACCCTTCTCGATCCTCTCGTTCAGTGTTTAATCATTGTTATGCTTACTGTGTGATTCTCAGGAAACCATTCTCCCTTGTTCTTCATCTTTATCTCTTTCTCCTCATTTTATATTTCAATATACAATCCTAAAATGTGTGGTTCTATACTCCATGTTTTTGGATCTTGTCTCTATGTTGTCTATTGAGTTCTTCTACTCCTTTTTTCCCATTGATGGGTGCCATTTTGATTGTTATGTTTCGGGAAAAGTAATGTGATTTTGTCTTGTTTAGCCAAATTTATTAACATAAAGATTTATATATTTATTTTAGTTGTTTATTTAAATTAAATTTCTCAAAAATTATTTTAATTAATCCATTAATAAATTCCATTTCTAGTGAATTGGGGGATTTGAAATGGTTTTTCCATTGAAGTTGGGAAAACTCACAATTCCACTGAATTAGGGTTTGTTTATAGAAAATGGTTGGTTTAAATTGTATCATTTAAATTGGTGTTTTGAGGGAAAATAATGAAATTTAATTTTTGAATTTAATTGTATAATTGAATTTTGAGATTGATAGAATTTTTTCTGAATGGATTTAAAACATTTGAATATGGATTTAAAAGTTTTGATAGAAACCCAGTGGTTTTATCTTATTAAAGAGGCATGTTTTTAATTAAAACTCATTTTGGTATTAAATTGAAAATTGGAATTTAAATTTAAGGATGGGAGTAATTTTTTTATGAAATCTAGAAATAAATTTCCCATCATTGACTGTGTAAGATTACGTGTGATCCTTAGGTAGTTGGTGACTTATTTGGACACACTCTACACTATTAACACATTCTAAAATATACATGCAGCGAATCACATCCCTGATGGGATGATGACAAGTAACATTTTTCTATTGTTAGAGTGATGTGTGTATAAACATATGGATGTGATCACTAAGAGAGTGTGGAGTCCTATATCAAGAAACTTTCATACCTATTTAACATATGACTGTGTTGCTCTCTTATTTTATATTTGAGATATAAATGTGTGCTAATGTGGTAAAATTATTTACATGCCTTGTGATTTTATATAAACTATTTTTATAAATTTGTTATTTAATCAATTGTTTTATAAATATTATATCATTTATAAATACTTTTATTAATGTATTCTTCCATCATTTCATTTGTATAGCATGATTTGTTTAAATATGATTTGAAAATTCCAAACCTGTTTATTTTAAAAATTGAAAGCATTTATTTGGTTAATATATTATTTTTATTTGTTATTAGATCCCCATTGAGACCATGCTGGGATTTTTATCTCACAATCTACTTGTTTCTTTGGGTGTTTGTAGACAACCTCATTCCTGGTTCGATCAAGGGGAAAGGATCACTTGGAGGTGGATCTATCTATTGAACCTTGGACATTGTGAGTTGTGTCCTTAGGGACTTTGGGTGATTTCCTATATTTTGGTATACGGGTTTTAGTAATTTTGGTTTTGATGGCTTGTTTTCTTTCAGGTACTTTACTCCCATTAGAGTTTCTTTTGTATGCATGTTGACTTTCTTATCATTCTTTTGAAATATTTTGTGGAAAACTCATTCCCACTTGCATATTGTGTGATGTCTGGAGATAGTCACCAAACCATGGGAATATTGAACTCCCATCAGGTTTTTTCATGGATGGATCATTTTTCAGGTTACAAGGTTTTATGGGCTTGTCCATGATAGTTTTATTGGTGATTTCCTCCTTCTCTTAAACCACTTTTCGGCCTACAACTGGGTAACTCTCCACTTTTTTCCACATTTCCATTAATTATTCACTTCTCCACTATGTTTTGTTGTCCCAGTTGAGTCAAATAACATAGAGAGACCACCAAAACCACTTAGCTGGAGTCACACCCACACACCATGTCATCACCACGATATCATCGACCTGACTCTCACCCTACTACTGATGCTGAGTCTGAAGTGGCCACCAACTACCACAAGCTCATCGATGGCCCTCCCCAACACAATGAGGTCCACCCCCATGAAAATCCACTTTTCTTACTTCAGAATGAAACAAAAGAAATATTTATCTATTATAAGAACAATGATGATTCCTCCCCCCCTGCACCCTACAGTTCTCCTCCACCAATGCAAATTCCCCAAACCTAGGCCGAGGGTTAACCACACAAAATAAGCTACAGAAATTTTCATAAACCCTATAATTGATTTTCCTATCAAAACCATTACATATGATTATAAATATGTATATAATTAATATATTTTAAATATATATCATGATTAGAAATCTATATATTATGAAAGCTTGATCAATTTATAATGGCCGGAAAGGGTTAACAACAACATTCATGAAAGACGAAAGAGTTAAAAACTGGAAATGACAGTTTTAATATGGAATTATTAATAAATGAGTGTTGATAAGTTATAAGTGGATAAAATATTATATTATATGTATTTATATAGATATATTATATAACTAAAGATAATTTAAATTTGTTATATCGTTGGTTGTATAACTTATAGATCCGGTCAAACTTATTATAATGGTTTTATGTTACAATATCATTTTTACAGGGATTGATTATTCATAAATTTATAATGATAAAATTTTACGATATATATTGCAAAAATATGACTAATTTCATTTTACTCTATTTATTTATCTATATTAAATATTTTCATTTAATTTTCCGCTCTTTAAATTCTCAAGATATAGAATTAATATTTTTAATAAAAACTGAATTTATTTCTCTCTTTATTTGGAATTATTTTATATCCTGACAATATTTTATTTAAAATGTTATCAATAATGATGTTATCATTCCCCAATGATTGATTAAATTAAATTAAAAAAATTATGTTACATAAATATTTAAAAAGAAATCAGCTTTTCATTTTCCAAATGATGTTTCTTTATGAAAGGTATAAATAGAATATTTGTTTCAAGATATACCGTATCAAATTCCTTTATCAATATCATGAATAGTATTTTTTTTAAAACCAATTCTAAAATTTTTCACACTTATCTTCAGATAATGTTTTTATTAAAATTCCCTTATTTTTTATATTTTAGATTATATATTTAAAAATAAAAAGGGTTTTCCCTTAAAAAATATTCAAGTGATCTTCTTAAGTAATATTTATCCTATTATAGCATCCTTTGATGTTACTTATGACTCACCATGGATTTAATCCTATGATATTGTATTTATTCATTCACTATTTGTTATTTTATAATTCTGATGAAATATTTATGAACCCTATTTAATTTTTCAAATGTAAATCTATAATGAAATTATAAATGTATTAATGATCTTGTAACATACATGTTAAGGGATTTTGATTATTTGATGGTAGATTCCATTTTAAACCTATAATGAACTAATTAAATACTAATTTTATTTGATCTATACTAATATATGAGAGATTATCAAAAGACCAAAAAGGGTACATGGGTGGTTATACCAAGCTCGAATTAGGTATAAGGGTGGTTATCCCAATACTAATAAGTGATTAATCTCTTGGTGGGTAACCTTGACAAATTATTTCTATCATTACGATTTTGAAACCCTTTATACTACTATTTTTTCATGATCTTATTCTAATGTTATTATCCCTTGTAACATGTTATTTTTTTTAATTATTTTTTTAAAGGTTGGGGATAAAGACACAATATATTATTAATGAAAAGACCTCTATAGTGTGGATAGAGGGAGACCCATTACATATCTTGAAGTACCAAGGCCAAGTGGAATGAATACAAGGCTTTAAAGCCCATATTTTGGCCCAAAGGACCTAATGGTGAATAGTACTGTTATAGTACCTACGCTACTACAGTGTGTACTATAGTACAGCCACTGCTATAGTAGCTGATATAGTTCTTCTGCCACTACAGTGTCACCACTTCTATATTCTCCGCTAAATTTTTTTTTATTATGATATGTTTGATAAGGATTCTAGTTATAAAAAACCTATTAGGAGATAATATTAATATTTTATATTCTTGTTTTTTATGACACTGTGTTCCTAAAGACACAAAACGTGTATGGTTCTGGAAGCATCATAATTATATCTATTAAATATTCATTTAATAACATGTAATATTAATGTATGAAATGTTTGGGTATCCTTAGTTGATATCAAAGAAATTTAAAGTTATTTGTGAGTACTAGGATGATCAAAAATTAATGAGAACCATTATGATAAATCTAATTATATGAGAACATATTATCCCATTGAAAAGAAATATGTATAGTTTTCCCAACAAAAAAATCTTTATCTAGAGACACATGGGTGGATAAGTTTCTGATACGGATTCACTTACCGGTAACAACTCTGAATAAGTAAGATTGGGTATTAACTGGATTATAACCAATGCATGATGAGTTAGCCTAATATTTCACAAATTGTTAAACACTCCCATGGAGTATGATTGGGTAAATTCACATTTTACTTATAATAAATTATAACTTATTTTAATATATAATAAAATAGAAGACCTACGATAAAATGAATTTTTAATATATTGAAAATTTTTTTTTATGATTTATTCATCCTAAAATTGATTTTAATAATTATATCGTTTCTTGAAAGATTTATTGTTTCTCAAATTATCAATTTTAGTTATAGACAATGGATTGAACTGGAATGAATCATGTTAACAAATAATTTGAATGGCAATGAAATGATTGTACTCCTAAGAACCAGAATTTTTTGCGATCTAGAATATAAAATCTCATTAATTGGATTATGCTATATTTTTATTTTTCATAGTAGGTAGAAGTTATTTTGGTTGTTAATAATTTAAAAGGTGATTAATACTAATGGAATTATCATATCAAGAACGTGAGGTAATAAGAAGAAACTAAATATTTTTATTGGGATGAGTTTATAAGGTTATTTTCTAACTAGAACTTTCCATATATTATTCATATTAAAATGGAGAAGAAATTCCTTCAGCGAATGTTGAAGGATAATATATCAATTTGTACCTATGAGTGTAGAGACGCGAAACTTGACGTACATGGACATTACATTACTTTTGCGGAATACTTAGTACATAACAAAAACACACACACAAGGATCGTAATAGTTTAGTGTCTTTGGAAACTCGGAATATAATCTTCTAATCATGGTGAAAGATCTTCAACATATACCATAAAGATATTCCTTTTTTTTACCTAAAACCTTTCTTTATATCCTGGGGAAAATATAACATAAAAGGGTGAGCTCAAATACTCAGTATCGTTATACAAAAGAAATATCAATCACATCATTTTCATAAGAACATAACTTTTGGAAATCATTACCAGTAAAAGAGATCATAATTTCATAACCTGGGATAACTCATGGCTGTGAAATGTAATCACAATAATCATAACTTAAAACATTAAACTTTGTGGCATACACACATAATCATAGAGAATCATTTCTTATTAGTCAAGACTCATTTCCAAGACTGTCTTAGTGGACAAAGTCCCTTTCTGAACTAAGTCACCCTCGTTTCAGTCCTGTTTCACTGAACTGGTATAACCTACCATTCCAGCCATGTCTATCTCATGAGATATAAAATCTTTACCCAATGCATTGAAGGGAGATATATGTCCCACCCATCTCATAATGATACCATTCTTATGTGTGCCACAAAATCATAAACCATACATCCTAGCATAACCCATTTAATAAAAATGGGATTATTAAATAACATGACATCATAAAACAATTCATATAAGATAAAGGAATTCATAAAAATATTTCCATCACAACATAATCAAATCCATGTAATAATAGGGATAGAAACAGAACCCTTTATTATCTTAGATGGAAAATAATTTTGATAAAACACTTGAACTTCATTCTTGAGGAAAATATCCTTTCTACATCAAAAACATTTTCCTTTCTTAACATGTCATACAATTTTAAACTAAAAGAATTTGATTAAAAATAAACTTGAAAACTTGTAATGGAATCTTCTTGGAAATAATGTTTTAAAAATCCATTCATGCCGTATAAGTTAAAAAAACATTCTTCGTACTTTTGTCGGAAAAGTCAAAAAGTACCTCGTACGAAAAATGACAAAAGATTCCTTTCATATCTTTTACTAAAAACTCACCGAAGGGTAAAATATGTTTTAAACAATTATATGTGGATGGAAATAATATTACATATTGAGGTAACATGGATTTGGATGATAAAATACACCCCAGTAAATACCAACGTATAAGCAATCTCTTATAAAAATGAGATTGTGATATTCCCTTACCTTAGGTATGATTTTCTTTGTAGGTGTCCGAACCTCCTATATAATTATTTAAATAATGTTATTGACTTATTACAGAATCATACATATTTTTATGATATCATATATGGTCATATTCTTAGATTCTTAGTAGTAATATTTCATTGCTACTTGTTATTCGGGTGTTTATAACTTTTTGTTCTTATGCGTGTTTTGTCGAATAAATTCTTATTCTTATCTTTAGGTTATAGATACCTCATTTTCAGAATGGTATTAGTGTAATATATATCATATTCATTCATTAAATTCATTTATATAATTATTATGAAATGAAGATCATGTAGAACGAGTCACATCACATCGTGGAGACGGTATTCCGTACGTACGCATGAGTGATGATATCGTCCATATGATCGTGGAATTGTATTAGAGTGTATGTAAACTATTTCAGAATCAATATCACTTTATAATAGTCAAATATAGTCATTATTTACACCATTATACCCATCCAAGTAAGGTGGTGGTGGAAAATAGATTACACCACGGCGTGGAGACGGTATTCTGTACGTACGCACGCGCGGTGATTTCTTTTTCTGTAGGATGGATAGATGGTGAATTAGGATTGTTTCATACTTATAATAACATATCAGTATATGAGTGGTACTGATGTTATTATTTCATAATGAAACAACTAAATAAGAAGAAGTGGAATAAGAAATAAAGATGGAAGAATCGGTAACGGACATTACCTCTTCTTTGAAGTGCTTCTTTGAGACCTTCTTTTAGGGAACTAAAATTGGTCTTTGAAGAAGACCAGGACCTCTAGGATGTCTCTAGGGAAGTGGAAGGAAGATAGTGGCAGGGGTTGGCAGAGCTTGAAAGCTCAAAGTGGTGTGAGGAAGAGAGGGAGGAGGTGCCCTTTTATAAGGGAGGAGAGGGGCACCTTTGGAATAACTACAAATATTATTTTATTATAAAGTCAAGTTCGGTTTTAAATATCTCCAAATTGATATATTTCGAAGCTAAGGTGTAGATGGGTCGAAATACTCTCATCCAATAGAATTTAAACAAGTTTAGGTTCCTATTTTAACCTTATCATTTAGATTTAACATTAAGTTAAATAATTTTACTTTTAACGTGTCTTCTTGTGTTCTTACACTATAAGGTTAATAAACTTACTATAAGAATCCAAACGAACCCCAAGTTGTTTATTATTAATATATATAACCTTATCTAAGTCATTTGGCCGAACCTTATATTTTTATGAATAAAATAACAATTAATAATATAATATTTTTTAAAAAAACTATTTTATGTCAATTTTGACACTATTTAGTAATTGATTTTTTTGTGAAAATCATAACAGAATGATAAGTTCGAAAAAAGTTAATTAAATCAATACTAACATGTCATATTAACCTAGAAAATTATTGGAATTCATAAAAAGTCTCAAATTATATTTATTTGGGTATTTATAACATCAATTATGTCAATATTTCATTAATAAGATAATTATTGCATCATCGTTATGTCATAAATATATTAAATTATTTAATGTCTAAAAATTACAAATAAAATACCATTATGTAGGGAATCTTTTTATATTTCTAATGAATATTTATAGTCTAATTTATCTTATGTATAACCCCATATTAAAAATCGTTTAGTAAATAAACTTTGATTTTAACTCTTTTAACCCTTCTTTAAATAAATTAATAATAAATGTCCAAATCTAATCCAAGTGGGCCTAAACAGTCATATTTTATTCCTAAATTTGTTTTTGGTCGAATTAGACTTCTACAATAGAATTAGGACATGTGTTAGGGTAATAATAATATCATTTCTACCCTTAATTACCCTATTAACTTTTAACCGTGGTAAAAAAAAGTAAAAAGTTAGTATTCACCAAAAAATTATTTTCATCTCATTGAACCACATTTTACTTACTGAAATCAACCGCGTTTCTCAGATTTTTGAAATTCCGCTCATAGAAGTGGTAAAATTAAGTTTTATGAAAAATTCAGTTTTTTTAACTACCACTTAGTGGTTTTACTATTCATCAAAAATTGAAAGTTTTCAGAAAAATACCAAAAATTAGGCCTAATATATATTTGATATTATGAACTCAAAAATGATGTCTATTTTACCAAATTCAAAACATATCAGTTGCATTAACTAATTTAAAAATTAATTCTCATCGTCAAAACAAATAGCGTGTTTTTAAGAGATAATAACTATCAAAAGATTGAAACTTGTTTATAACTGGTTAAAATGTGAAATTACATCCAATGACCATCATTGTATTAAATTGTAAAAATATATTCTAAATATACTTTAAAACCATTTAAATTAATAATTTATCACTATTAATTATTTTGATTGAAAAAGTTGTTTTTAATTAAAATTTAGTACTTTCCACTATTCATCAAAATATGAAAGTTATCCGAAAATTACCAAAATTTCACCCTAAGCTAATTTTGATATTCCGAATCCAAAAATGAAGTCAATTTTGAAAAATAAAATTTACAAAATTTCAAAAAGTGGTTATTACTATTCATAACGGCTAGTTTTAATAATATTTTAATAGCATATCGTTGTTTAGTGAAACTCGGTATTGCATACTACACACGCAATCAAGGAACGTCATGATTGTGTGTAATGAAAGGCAAGTCAAGGATGCGTGTTGTGAAAGCTCCTTTTGGTGTAGCGTACAACACAAGACATTAATGAAATTAAAAAGAATATTTTTCATAAAATCTCGGGGTGTTACAATGAGGTATATTTAAAAACATTTTCAAGGTAAACTTATGTTATTATCATACATATTCAAATAAATATGGATTTATTCTTCATTAGATTGAGACTAGATCTTAGAAGGTTTTTAGCCACAATAGTTTTAATAAGCTATGAAGAAATCCTATAAAGTTCTATGAATGTAAAAAATGAGATTGGAGTAACCCATCAATCTCATGGATTTAATAAGAAAAGAAATATTTAGTTAAAAATAAATTATAATAAAAATACCATCGGGGGAAGAAGATAAGTATACAATTATGCCATTAGTTTGGAAAAAACTCAGATGAGATTGTCTTAAGGGGACTAGAAAATGATTTATGTGTGGGAGGAAATTTCACTAGGGAATTGATTGTCGAAGTGATGGGAACAAGTAAGCATATGATTCGAATCAAGAAAAGCTCCATAGAATTCACCACCGACACACCATTATTTAAAATACAAAGAAAATTGGAATTATTCTAACTAGTTATCTAATATGAGGGTTAATGATGATGATCTATGTTAGAAACCTATTATGCCTAGAGAAATATGAAATATAAAGTGTTCGTTATTTCTTAAGTGGGGTTGGATAATGAAGTTGTGGAAGTTACACTAACAATATTCTCTTGAACTACTAATTTCTATTTTCTATTTTGGATCTACCCACTATTTAATATATAAAATATTTACTAAGGGAATAATATTACCAGCTCAATGACTATATTTTAAATTAGTAGTAAAAAATACTCATTATAAAACAATAAAATATAAAATCTTTGGTTATTCTCCGATGGACGTTTCTGGGAATGTGATCCCTTTTAATCCTATTTTTCTACTTATAATTGAATTTTTTGTTATTTTTTGAATGGATTGGATTTATTTATATAAATCCCATATCAATTATTGTGGAAGATAATTTGTATTTTATATTTGGAACCAACCATTAATTTTCTATTAGTGTAAGGATAAATATGAACTTACAATGGAAATTACATCCATTGTATTGGACTAGATTCTAATAAATTTGTTGTATTTAGCACAAATGGTAGGGTAGAAACTAATAAAACATTTATTTCATTTATAATCAAATTTTTAGACTATTATAACATAATCTGTAGTAATCATATACAACACTACATCAACCTCAACAACATCCTAAAAATTAACCACAATAATAAGGCCACCACTACCATGGAATCAATAATAAAAGACCTTAAACTCTATTATAGAAAACCTAAAATCAAAATACAACCCTCCAAAAGAAATATCTCAAAAATAAAAATAAAATTCCAAAGAACACAATTAAGAAAATTGATATAATAAAGAAAGCCCAAAAAATTCTACCCACAAAGAATATAATATTTTAGAAAACTACATCAACTCTATATTTCATCATTTCTATGAAACCAACTCATTAACATATTTAACAGATTAACCTATTATTAATAGTGAAAATTATAGCAATTTTCATTAAATAGGGATAATACACTAGTTAATATCAATATGGAAAATTAACATAAAATAAATACCATGAAATCAAGTAAAGCATATGTAAATAACTCTTTTTCCCTAAAATTTGTTAGTCTAGTTTTTTTCATTCTAATTTTAATCCTTTATATACATTTAAAGAAAAAAATCGTTCTCATTCAATAATTACACGAAAAGTAAACCAAAAGTATTAAATCCCCTACCTCAAAGGATGCTTCAACTTCTACTGCATAAAACAACAAGAAACTCTAATCAAACACCACTAAACACATGAGGATCATCCAAAAGGATAATGTGCAAACTTTCCCCATCAAAAAAAAAGTATAATCCAACCCAAAAAAAATAAATAATCACACTATCATAGACCTACCAAGGAAATAATACAAGGAATTAAAGCATAAGAAGAGGTTAAGATATCACCTTATATTATTAAGAGTTGATTTATTAGAATAGAGGGTCAAAACAAACTAGTTTATGACCAAATATAACTAAAAACAAGTCTCTAAGTGTGTAATAGTTAGGAAATGTTAAAGGTTTTGGGAGTATTTATAATGGTAACCCTAATTTATAATTTATTTAAAAAATAATAGAATCAAGGAGTCATTGGTTATGGTTGTTCCATAACAAAGGCCAGATATGAAATTCATGATATGAATCCTAGCCACCCTCAAAACTAGGACACCTCTAATAAAACAATTGTGAAATGATAAACACCATGGACCAACAAACTCAAAATTGGAACAACAATGGAATTTGACCATGAACTCCCCCAAGGTGTAACACCTCACCTCATCAAAATATACCTCACATAATATTAACTCATATCCCTTCACTCTATAACCCATATCATCATATCACAACCATTTTCCATCTCATAGATATTGGAACACTAAAAAATCAGGGTCTCATCCCCACACTGTAAAAAAAACCTTATACCACAACCCCACTAATCATGATGCAATATAGTTGAATGAAATATATCTTCTCTTCCTAACAACCAAACCAATCATAATGTGAATGGTCATTGTGTGACCTATGTTGATAGTTGAAAAATGCACCAAAAACCCCACTTCATTCCACAAAACTTCTTCTTGACACCCCCAATGTTTAAAAAACATATTTTATATGTTTAGATAATTATTTTACTTTTAAGAAATAATATATATTTAATTTTTATTGCTAGGAAATCTATTAAATATTATAAAAATAAGAAAATAAATCCTTTATTCTTTATCAATAATAACATAGTATTGAATTATTATCAAAATGACATGAATCTACATTGACCCCCATAATAAATCAATTATATTTTAGAATCAAATTTTATAGAATTTGATAACATTCTTGAACTTTCGGTGTGACCGTTTATGTCTCTACTAAATTACAGTGAATCCAACAAAAATTCTAAGATAATAATCAAGAAAAACATCATATACCCCATAAAAAGATAAAATTCAACCAAATTAAAAACTTCAAGTAAATTATAACTATATTGTAATGACCACAACTCAAGAAACCCTGAAGTCAGTGCCTAGTTAATTACATTGGCATAGAAACCAGGGGTAAAATCTTAAATTAATGACTTATTTATTATATTTGGAGAATGATATACATACATGGTACCCATTTTACATTGGGTAAAAAAATACAACTCGTGTTAATTCAAAACATATAGCATCCTAAAACTCATTCCAATAATTATTCATTATATCCTGGGGAAAGGAAACAAAATAAGGGTATTCCAAAATTATTAGTAAGTGTAATATATAGATAAATATATCAAAAAATCATAATAAATATAGAAAGATAAATAATATAAACCACATTCTATTTAATCAATAACTTGAGTATCATAATAGGATAAGTCATAATAAACATTACAAGGTTACTGAACATAAATGACATTTAATCAATAAACATAAAATGAAATGCATATAGATATAATATTATTTTGAAACTATTATGGGTCAAATTATACTATTATAATTTTTTACCACCCAATATTAAAATTATTTTATTATTTTGATTATTTTGATTATTAATAAAATTATTTTATCTTGCATTTTAGGTTAGGAGAATTTTGTTTCTTATACATAAGATAAAAATAAATCATATCCAGCAAAATAATAATATTATAAATATAATATTTACTAATTACATACCTAACTAGAACCATTTTAATAAGTAGGCCATAGAAAATGAATCACATCACTTCATTGAGATGGAAGGTCATATGTATGCATGAGGGAAGATATAATTCCCTTAACGGGTGAAAGAGTAAGGAAATTTATGATATATTAATTTTCCATTATTGATATCATGTCATATATAATATATATATTGATTAAATGTATTCTTATTACCTTCCATTTAAAGCATATATGAAAAATGAATCACATCGCTTAGCGAGGTGGCAGTCTGTTGTACACACGAGCGATGTTATATTTTATTTATAGGAATAATAAAGTAATATGTTTTATGTGAAATTATAATTATATGTATATAATAATATCATAACTATTATTTTTATACATTAAACCCAACATTATATCCCACCATGATATTTTTTTATGGAAAATTATTTCCATCAGTTCAAGAGGTGGTAGTCCCTTGTACACACAATCGACGGTTTCATTTCTCATTTGATGGAAGAGGATATGGATATTGGTTATTAAATCAACATAATAGATTTTTAGTATATTATTGTTATATTTTTATTATATTAACATTATTTAAAAAAAAATTAATGATATTTAATAATAAATAATATAAATAGTAACTATGAGATTGTTACCTCTTCTTTGGGTGGCCTCTTTTGGTTTTCAAAAAAATCCTTCACATGATGGATTTCTGATAAAAAAATGGCTATAGGATGTTTGGTGGGAACTGAGGTACTTATTTTTGTATTACTTGGCAGAACAAAAAGCCTTTTTAGTAGTTAATAGAATAGGTTATGGGTGGCCTTCTATAAGTGGGGTAGAGGACAAACATGGAATTTTTTAAAATAATCAAATACATCCATGTTTTTATCATGACACTAGCCACCAAAAAGGGTCATTACTAACCATTTTAGATGATAATGGAACAATATGTAAATAAAATGGGTTTTTTACAAGTTTTTTGTTCATATTAACCATAATATTGTTAGTTTACCCCCTATTTAAAATATCTATACTTTAACATTCCAGAAGCGAGTGAGGGGTCCAAATGTCCCGCGCTAACATAATATATGTCATTACTAGGGTAAAAAACCCATTTCAAACCCATCCGTAAACTCATATTTCTGATCCGGATCTCCTTTTAGGAGTTATCTCATTTATTTGGCATGACTAGTGTGAACGCACTAAAAATTTAATTCTGGCCACACTGGGGCTCAGAATTGCACGCCGTCTAAAGGCGCTCCTCTGGAATAATATCAAGAATATTCAAAAGTCATTTATAGCCAGAAACTGGGTTCTTACAATCCCTATATCATTGAAAATCATTTTAAAATGTGGGGTGGAAAAAAATTTACTTAGGGTTTTTTTAACTTTAGGTGAAATGCTTTTCCTTTTAAAATGGTAAAAATTTTATTAGAAAACCTTTTATTCTATATTCTATATTTAAGAGTAAAATAAATCATTTTATAAAACAAATAATTTTCCCTAAAAACAATATAATATTTTCCAAATGCATTAAAATAGACACTTTTCAAAACATTTAAAAAAATATTATCTTTAAAGCACATTTATTTTAAAAATATAAGATCCCTTGAAATAAATTCATATTTCTCTTTTGATATATAAAAATATAAATTTTTAGAATAATATTTCTTTGTGGAATATAATTTTACTTGGTAAATTTAAGAAACCCTTGAGGCCATTAGAAATATTTGTGGTCTACAAATCACACTTAAGAAAATGTCTTTATAGAAATAAACCATTATAAAAAACTGTACCTTTTAAATTTAATTAAATATATAAATATGTATTAAGGTTATAGAAAATGCATTCACTTTTTTTTTATTTTTTATATCCTATCAGATTTAAAATATCATTAAGAATCATAACCGTTGATAATATATTCACTAATGAGTGGTCATATCATATGTATAAATATATGGTTTTAACAAATATAATTGACTCTAACAAAGGAGTTTATGGAATCAACAAGTAGTATTGTACACTATAAATCCCATTTATCTGAGCTTGTGAGGGTGAAATCGTCACTATGATTTTCCCTTACCAAAACAGAAGATAATATTCAATAAATAATGCATGATTGAAACTGTTTATGAGAGAAGTTCATGATTATCTAGATCTCGACGAAACAAATGTACTCTGAACAACCTCTTGAATGTCACACAATTGTAAACCATAACCTTTGGTAATTTCCAAATATAATAAAGGGATAGGTATCAATACCCTAATAATATTAATATACTTATTAAATATATTTTCTTCTTATAATTTTTACTTTATTATTGATTTTTAGTTTGATATGATAAAAAAATTATATTTTAGGGTAATATTCAATTTCAATTAACAATTTTATTTTGATATATTAATGGATATTTTAAAGAAATAATATTTTCATTAAATATATTTATTAAATAATTTTTATCAATTATAAAAGATCACATTTGACTTCATAAATTTTTTTTATTAAACCACTAAGGGTAATATTTTAATGATTTCTTCTTTTTAACAAATAAAATAATTAATAAAACCCATATTTTATAGAAAAAAATGATAAAACCCAATGGTAAGGTTTTTTCTCATTTTTTTAAATAGATTCCAAAACCTATGTTTGGGAATTATAATGAACTCCCCTGTCATGTCCAAAATAAACCCATCAAAAATCCCCATTTTGTTCACCCAAAAACATCATATCATGTCCTTACACTGAACTTTTTTCTCTATAGTCCTCCAAATGTTTACCCAATCTCTAAAGAATATCCTCCCAATATATTAGTATTACCTTCTAAAGGAAAGTGATCTTCCTCTCTACATTTTATCCAAGTACCTCGTTTATAATGTGCATCCTTATTTCCATTTGATATTATTTTGGTATGTTTTTATACATACATATAAATTAGTTTTTTATTAATATATAATGATAGGCCTCTTTTACTCTTTTTAATGTCTCCCACAAACATTTATTTCTCCTCTTATGCTTTTGAAATTATGTAAGCCATATCTCACTCTCCTTTTTATTAATGAACCTATTTTATGTTATTCCTATATATTCCCATTTTCCATTTTTTGGTACATTTTTCTACATACCGCATACTTTACTCATTATTTCCATGTGATGTGAGACCCCTTCTACTCTAATTAAACCTTCCCACAAACAATTATATACACCCATTATCATGTCAAATATTATTAAGGGGAATCTCTCCCCCATTTTTAATTCCAAAATATTCTTAATTTCATGCCAATTATTTCTAATTACTATGTTGGTAAAAGCATTTAGAAATCCCCATTACTATAAATTTTACATCCAAATATCTAGAGGCATCTTTCTCTCTCATTATACCATCTTTAAGAATATTTGAGTACAATTGTGATGCTCCCAAAATTCCACTTCAATATTTCCATGAAAAACATTTTTATTTTGAATACAATAATTAATTCAACTCAAGGGTATTCAAATAGAAATACCTATAATTATTTTATTAGGTACAAACTTCTATGTCTTCCACATTCCTTGATCATTTAAAAAAATTGATGAAAAATGATTACAGTTGTATGGTCTACTGTAAACACTTATGCATGTGAATGATATTAAAGTGATAGGTGTGTCTAGGATTATATATTATAACAGTGAATTAGATTATATTTTAGTATCACATGTTTTCATGAATGGAATTAGGGAGTTACCCTAATCCATCATGGAACTTTTTCCACCGTGATTTCAAAATAGTTAGCCTTAGCCTTTGTTTATGATCACAGGTTTAATGTTTTTGTCCCATTTACATGTGGAATTTATGTTATTATGCTCTATCAATCCTAATTTTTCATGTTCATGTTTATCTTACCCTTTATGTTCCATTTAATTAATTATTTTCTAACATGTGATACATTCTTCATGCCATACCATGTGTATTCCCTTACAGAAATTTATAACTTATTCCTTTCTTATGTATGTCCATGGGTTATCCAAAGCAGTTGTAAGTAAAGTGAAATATTATGATCATAATAAAGAAGCTTTAATATATGTAAATGTACCCCATTATTTGATATTTTTTGTAATGTTCCCAATTTCTTAAATACCATATACTTCTCGATCATTTAAGTTTTATTATTTGTAATCATAAGTAATAAATCATGATTTAATGTGTAAAAAAGACATGGGTTTCCATAGTTGGTGTTAAATTAATGCTTTATTATTTTGGATTAGTATTTGAAATTTATATAAAAATACTTAGGTATAATACTAAAAAAATAAAAAATCCCCACATTTGTGTAATATATATAGTGATAGTTTTTATAAGAAAATACAACATTATCTGGATAATAGTAGTGGATGTGGATTTGGAACATATGTACCTAGGGGTAAACCCCAAAAATTAGACATTAAACTATAAAAAATCGGTAATGAGTGCGTGAAAATAGTAATTTTTATACACATAGTTTTACACTAATAGGGAATATTATTTAGAAAATTCAAAATCTCATTATGAACCATTATTAAAGGATGTAAAATTTCAATAAATTTCTATGTTAGAAAAGAGATTACGGATGAAATATTTTGATCCCAACAAATTAATATGTATTAGAATAGAGGCCACATATAATTTATCCCTTTATTATCATTAGATTCCCATTTATGTAATTAATAGTTTAAAAATTATCATCCCAAATCATCCCTTTATTATAGCCAATGGTCGAAAATAGGAGGAACTGAGTAAACCACCAATATGAAGGGAAATGTGAAGAATTCCCCCAAAGAGATACCCAACCCAATGGTAGCAGGAATCAATATATATACACTGATAATATCCCTCTTGACTCGGGTCATGTATAGAAATATAAATGAGGAGGAATGCCCAAATCTCCCTAAGAAATAAAATGCTACTATCGATCCATTTATGTCAGAAGGGCATCCAACATTTAGTGGATCATCTAATCACCTAATCGATGAATAAGGGGCCAACTCCATTTATAAGATATCATCAATAATTAAATGATCAAGGAACTATAATTGTACACTGGTAATTTGTTTTACGAATGGAGAAGTTGATCAGTGGTGGACATTGTTCCAAAATATAATGTTTGTGGAAGAGATAAAAGTGATGGGGTGAAAGAAATTCCAGAATATATGTTTCTATAAATATTTTACTGACACTCTATGATATAATATGGTAGAAGATTTTCTTTCCCTCAATAAAAAATATGATGAGCCCATTAGGTCTTATAAAGAAGTCTTCAAAAGAATTTCATGATATGCCTCCATATTTTTCCTTACCCTCGAATTCCAAGTTAAAAACTTCTTTGGCGGTATAGAACCTAGTCTAAACAATGTCCTTCAAATTACAGACTTTAATATCTACTAATAAATTGTATGGTGTGACCTTGAATTCATAATTGTGGTCAGTAAATCTCAAGTATCTTCAAATGATAAGAAGTTGAATGTGGATTTTAATTATGATGGATCAATAGAAAAATAAATTGGTGGGATGAAATTTCAACATCCCACTTATCAAAAGTGTGGAAATAGGAGCCATATAAATTTACTATGGGGGAGAGAAAATTCTTTATGTGATGAAAGGAAGGGAACCTAGCAAATGATTTCTGAAAACAGAATCTAACTATTGTATTGGATGAAAGGAATTCTCTAGTCTACCCCCGGCCTATTGTCCATTTTTTCAATTATAATGTAAATGGTAACTTTTCAAAGTTATAAAATAATCCAAGGGATTTCAAAGACAACTATTTTAAACAAACTCCCACATAGCATGGGTGAGCTTATACCATTACAACCATTCTGACGGATCTTGATAAGTAAGTGGTGATGGGTATGCTTGGAATTCCATCAAGAATTGGAAATTTACTTTTTGATTCTGGTTCTATGAACTTCATTGTATCACATTAGTTTAGTATAACTATCTAAACACCACCATAATTCATGGATGTATATAAATAGGTGAAAATGGAAAATGGGGAGATTATTTCATCCCAGGTATATATATCCTCCACTATCAAATTTTTTGGATTAAACTTCCCAAAAACATTGTTACACTCCCTTTCGTGTATTTTGATTCAATTTTGGGTATGAATTAGATTTCCTCATATATATCCCACATAGATTATCATATGAAGAAAATAACTCTTTGTAGTGTGAGTTGTCCCCTGATTGTATACATGTTCAAGGAGGAGGATGTGTCTTTTTTAGCACCAACATTTAAAGAATGTATATTTTTCCTTATGTTAAATAACATATAACATAAATGATTGAGTCTAAAGAAAATTTAGTACGTGGTGAAATACCCATTGTTTGGGATTACACTAAAGTGTTACTTGAAAAATTGATGTCCTTCCTCATTTCTAGGAGGTTGAATTTTCAATCGAACTAATACCTGGGGATATTTTATTATCCAAGACACCATACTGAATGTATGCTATAAGAATTTTGGAGATGAAGAATCATTGAGATGATAATCTAGATAAAGGTTTCATATGACCATGTGCTTCACCGTGGGGTGAACCAGTCCTCTTCATCAAGAAGAAGGATGGTTCAGTGCACTTTTTTATTGATTATAATGAGACAAAAAGATCATGATAAAGAATAAGTACCATATTCCATGTATTGGTGACTTATTCGATCAGCTATGTGGAAACTAAGACATATCTATGAAGGATCTTTGATCGGGGTATTATCTAGTAAGGGTGTTGAAGGAGGATATCCCCAAGACTACATTCCATTAAAGGTATGGGAACTATGAGTTTATAGTAATTCAATTAGGTCTCAATAATTCTATAGAAACATTTATTAACCAGATGAATAGTGTCTTTAGATTTTAACTCATAAAAGTTTTAGTAGTCCTTATAGATATTAATATAGTATACTCCAAAAGTAAGGAGGAGCATGAGAAGAATCTAAGAAATGTTCTAAAGACCATATGAATGAATATAATTTATGAAAAGTAAATCAAATTTGAGATCTGGTTGAAATATTCATCGTTTTTTGGTAATAATATCACAAAAAATGGAATATATTTGGCCCTTCAAATATATAGGCAACTTAATGTTTTCTATGGCCAAAATATGTACGAGAAATCTGTAGTTTCTAGGGAAAATCTAGGTACTATCGTTGATTTGTGAGAATTATCTCATAAATTTAAACCCCTCTAACAAAACTAACTCATAAGAGAGTCATGTTTTTTTGGAATAATGAATGTGTGGTGAGTTTCAAGGAGTTGAAAACAAGGCTTACCGATGGACCTGTACTTATATAACCCACACCTAGGAAACTTTTCATGGTATTCATTGATGCTGCAAAGAAGGGATTAAGATATGTGTTGAAGGGGAATGGAAAAGAGATAACATGGGACAAAAGAAAATTAACATTTCAGGATCACAACAATAGAAAACATGGTCACGAGTTAGCTAAAATGATATTCACATTGAAAATCTTGTGGAATTATCTCTTATAGGAGAAATATGAAATATATATGGATCATAAGATTCTCATTTATATATTCACACATTAAGAGCTTAATGGGGATCTTAGAAAAAACCCTAACATAGAATACACATTCCCTACCCTATTTTTAAAAGCTGACTCAGTTATCAAAATGTAAATTCTCACACTGCAACCCATATCATAGGCTTATAAATGATATAAAATTCCATAATCTTCCCTGGTACTGATGCATATTCATCCAATCATGTAGTCTTGTAAAAGGGGCTATTAATAACAATCAATGTACAATTCTATATTTCCATTACTCATAACCCAATATGTAGTGAATAAGAAAGGATACATATTTTCTTTCAATAATGATAGTCAACAGACTCCATCTTGAATAAATTGAAAATAATAACATCTTATATCTTATAAATCTAAACCATGTTGAAAAAGGTTGTCTACGAGGTCCTCTAAGAGAAGTAGGGATTCTTCTATGAATTTTGAACACTCTAAATCCACACTAAAACCCATTATTTTGAAGATTTCCATAAATACCCAAACATCTCATACATTTATTTTTCATCGTAATAGATAAATATTAAATAGATAACATTCCAATATACTCCAGATCAATATTGGTTGAATATCATTGGAAACATGTATATATAAACAAATTTTTCATCATAGATCCGCATCATATCCCACTAAGATCATCATAAATAGAACACTTCTATTAAATATCATACCTAAAACCATTCTTCATAACCTGGGGGATGGAACATAAGAAATGGTGTTCTCAGAGTCTCATTTGGTGTAAATGATGAATATATGGTTGATCACATAAGAATGACATGAGTGTAAGGTTATGATAACTTGATCTTAACAAATGAAAACCATACATTGCATTTCATATAACATAATATTGAATAATGGAATAATGATTGCTATTTTATGAGATTAGAATTATATAAGCAAACAAATAACATTTTCTCTGGGGGAAAAACACTGGCACAAAACATAAGTTTGTGTCGTAGATATATTCATAGAAAATCATTTCATTAGTAGTTAAGGATCACTTGTAATACTATTATAGTGGATTGGTTTCACATTCAAAACCATCATTTCCATATTCATGGTTCAATCTAAAATATATTTTAGTGGATAGATTCCATTAACAAACTATGTTAAATTCCCAATCCATTCCAAATTATCACATGTGATATGCGTATTAAAGCAATGAACTTTAGGTATATTTATGTTCATGCCCGCCCATCATATAATAATAAATATATTCATATTTTTCTATAATATCATAAAAAATAATCATATCATATCTCAAGAAAAAGAAATGGGTGGGATAAAAATTTCATCATACCATAGCCCAAGGATAAAATATGAGTTGGATAACATTTTTATCATATGGGAATGAAATGGGTTTCATAGAATCATAATTAAATCATATTCATCGTATTACCCCAAAATATTCATAGTGGATTGTATCATTTTACCATATACCCATTAAATAATAACTAACATCATATGCTTTCATCTTAGATGTAAAATTTATTCAAATATATCTCAATTTTCGTTAGGAGAATCCACTTTTGATTTTGATATCACAAATTTAATGGCCATAAATTTCCCATATATTAGGGAAAATATTTTCCCTAAATAAAACTATGGAAAATCATAATGTACTCTTTAAAACATTGAGTGGTCATGATGATGTTAAATCTATTCATACTATGTATCTTAAAAGAAATATTCATTTCACATTTTTTTAAAAAGTAAAAAGTTCCTCATTATGAAAAAGAAAAGAATTAAACTATTTTGAATGAAGAAAATCAGTAGTAAAAATGACTTTAAGAAATTATAGAAGAATTGGAAAAAATTTCTTTGAAACATTTTTAGAATACATGGACATGGATGAAATAGAATTTTTGACTGAAGAGAGAAATAATGTCATATTTCTAGAAAAAAATATTCTTTCAACATCGCGAATACAAAAAGAGAGTAAAAGAATATAAAACATGATATATTAAGAATTAACTTGAGAATAATAAATTTCATACGATTCATGAGAGTAATATCATAAATTTTGATCATCAAGAACTTACTGATAAACAATGCTAAAAAATAAAAAGACTGTAACATAAATCCATTACATCATATTCGATGTGACTTATATGTGATCAAACAACCCCTATAATAAATATAATAAAATATAATTCTATTAAAAGATAATTTACATATTTATAATATCATATATAACATACTTATAACATTTTAAAATCAATTTAATACTAATTCGTTATTGAAATCATCATTTTCTAGTGTTAACTATTTCATTTTTTATGATAATTGTTGTTCAGTATTTCAAGTACTTGTACATTTATCATAGTTATTTAATCTCCATAATATTAACAATAATATAAATATCACATATATTCATTACAAACATGTTAATATTAATATATAAATAAAAGAGATAAAAATAGATTACATCATTCAAAGAGATGGTAGGCCATACGTACCCATGAAAACTATTTTTTCTTTTTCTTGAATGGAATGAAAGGAATTCAAATAATAATTCACAT
Source organism: Viscum album (assembly GCA_963277665.1). Taxonomy (NCBI): domain Eukaryota; kingdom Viridiplantae; phylum Streptophyta; class Magnoliopsida; order Santalales; family Viscaceae; genus Viscum; species Viscum album. Next base: position 1,928,238,881 of record OY728133.1, on the reverse strand, counting down.
TATAATAAAAATTATATTATAATATATTTCTTATATTTTATATGGCTAACATGACCTAAATACCCTCTAAAAATTGTACCTGACTCGAAATTCCACATAGATAAAGGGAATTCCTCATCCCCATGGGATGACGACTAGCAAACTGGTATCAAGAAACAACATGAGGGATTGATTTATACAACTTGATGCAAAAAAAGATGGCATGCTCATATATATTAAATAGATAGAAACATCATAAGAGATAAATATATGTATTAACTATAAGATGAAAATGAGAACAATACAAGAAAAAAGTACTTAGAACATCACAAATTACAACTCCAACATCAAAGGAAAACAAAAATAGAAAACAGAAAAGTCCGTGTGATTGTATAGGAAAACCCCAACCATCGCAAAACCAACTTCCCAGATTTGGTTTGTATATACCTTGATGCATCACTACAGTTCCTTTCCTTTCCCTACATCAAAATTTAAATAATGTTCTAAAAACCGCGGAACGGGTGTACATTATATGAACTAAACACTATCAATAGGATCCCACATGGGTCTTCCATATTAATTCTTTGTAAAATAATTTGAAAAATAATAAAATTCAAGGAAAATTTTATTAAAAATAGTTCCATATTTGTGATTATAAAAACATGGTAAATCATTTTATTTTCCCTCTTTCCACATTTCCAAAATAATCCACCTAAAATTTTCAAATAATGTCATATTCATAAAGTAGTCAAATAAAACAAAAAAATTATTTTGTCACATATCATATAAAATTTAATATAAATAATGAATAGGTAAAATCATTCCAAATATCACTACAGGTCAAGCTAGCATACTAATCTCACAACAATCAATGACTAGTGCATACTAATTTCTATAGAACATATGCTTGATCAGCTAACAGTCAGCCCATGAGTGAATCCCCCAACAATGTTAATTGAGCCAATAGAGAAATGGCCCTGGAGAATATATGAATTCCCTATGAGTAAAACTGTTATAGAAAAATGGATCTTTTCCCTAAGATATAACATCCACCTAAGTACCCAAGGCTTCCCATCTGCTCTCTTTTCAAAACCATTTCTTTAAAATCATTCTTTGAAAACTATTTTAGAAATTCATTTTAGAATGATTTCAAGTTAAATTTTCATTTTACAAAAAAGGGGGCAGAAAATATTCTCTGAAAAACCCATTTCTATACATATAAATCAATCAATCTAGCATTCCATGGAATTTATAAAAAAATTATCAAACCATTGAAATATTGTTCATCCAACATTTTCTAGAGATGGAACCACCAACCTTAAAATCGGTTCACACACACCTAAAATGGGATCCACTAACATGGAAGAATGAAAAGACAATGATGGAGGAACTAGAATAAATCGTCACATCTCAGAGTTAACTCAACCAGTAAACTAGTCAGCGGAGAAAAATGATCACAACATAACTCAAAGAAACTCGCACGTCATTCCAAAATCAACACAATATCCAGCCTTTAGAGGATGAATTCATATTGATTCGAGAAAGGATCCACAAGAATATTATCACAAACCAATTGATCTTACAACTTAACAGCACAGTACTACTATGATCATTGGAAATGAAGAATTAGAAGGATAACTCACCCATTGAAACTCATAGAAACTACAACAAAAAACAATAACAGAATGAAACGATCTATATGGAGAATGGGTCTTGAAAATTTCTAGGAAGATTTTCTTGTTAGATTGGAAGTAGACCTACAAAAGCGCAAAATAAAATAAAATTCATGCATCACCCGAGAGACAAAAAAATAGGTTTACATGGCTTGTAACCACTTTTCTGTTTGTTTAATCCATGAAATCCAAAAACATATAAATACAAAATACGTTGAGTCAAACCCCCATTTTTAAAAAGTCATGATATCTAATATATATTCACATTTTGTACTATTAATAGCTTATTTCAGTTCATGAAATCCTAATAACACCCATTACATGATGTGTAGACACTTTATATGTCTTGTAAACATCTCATGATGTTTAAGATTTTCATGCTCTAAACCAAACTCATGAGATCTTCCCAGTGAACAATACATGATGTGAAAACATTAAATGGTTTGTATTTATCTTGAATATTGAAAAATTCATGACATCACCCTAATAATTCAAACAAACTCAGGTGTTCAATTCAATATAGAGGAACCCAAAAATCCTTTAAAATGTTCATACCCAGGTTTCATTTAATAAAGAAAACATATATCCGATAAAATTATAAAATTTTCTCTAAAAAAGTATCTCCATCCCCGGGAATCCCAAAATGCACCCAAATAAGGATGAAAAATAACAATAGAGAAGATAAATACCTAAATGTTCATAATAGGATGTTTCAAAATACACCCCATATAGATTCCCATCCTACAGAATTCATTTGGAATAATGATATTTGGTAAAAAGGGGAGTCCACAGCTCCCTCAACAACAAATCGCATTCCCAATTCTTATGAGAATATAATATTTATCTCCATAACAATCTAAAAAATAAAATAAAAATCCCATGGAAGTATTTCATCATAGATTCAACTATATCTATTAGCTGATCCACAGTGGAAACATTTGGATCCAACAATATATTTCCCAACTCAAAACATGATAGGGATCAAGATGATATTTCCTATCGTGGGATACGTGGAAAACATCATGAATACCCTTCAATTGTACTAGGAATTATAAACATACAGAAAAACCATCCAAGTTTCTTAGTGATATCAAATGATCTAACATATCTCATAGATGACATTAAATGTTTTCCAAGATGACTATGACCCAGTAGAGGAGAATCATTCAAGAAAATCAGGTCACCAATGGAAATCTCCAAAGGATGATACCAACATTCTGAATATGATTTCTTTCTAATATAAGCTATTATCATGCATCAATGTATATGTCGAATACTCATGGATATCTCCTAAATCATACTTAGTCCCACCACATATATCACACCCACCTATACCTAATAATGAGGTTAGTTTTATAGGTGGTCATACAAAGCCTCAAAGGGATCCATTCTGATCAATGACTGATAAAAAATTTCATAAGGAAACACAACCAGTCCAAGATAGTATCCTCATGATCCACTAAAATACCATATGAATGCATGGATCAAATCATCCATGATCTTAATAAAACACTCTTTTTGGACTTCGATCTTTGGATAGTAAGTTTTACTCAACTTGAACAATGACCACATCACCTCCAAGAGACTTCTCCGGAACCTTGAAGTGAACTTAGGATCCCCAGATGAATCGGTGTTTGAAGGGACCCCATATAACCTCGTTATCTCTCTCACATACAACCTACCTAGATCTAGAAATTTAGTAGCATCATTGAAGATAAGGAAATGATATGACATTACCAACTGATCAATCACCACTCATATAGTATACATCCCTATAGAGTATGTGTTAATCCAATAAAAAATTCAATGGATACCACATCCCATTTCCTAAATGACACCAAAAGAATCAAAAATAAAATCGTAGGATTCAAATGAACATATATTATCGTTTGGAAAGATCAATAACAGGACCCATAATGTGCATTTTCGCTCTTTATAATCATCCATGACAATTGATGTCTCATGTCATAATACATTTTTTTAATGCTCTAATGAACTGAACATGATGAACATTATCAACCAAAAATATATGTTCTCGTAATAGATGCTAGTAAAATAACTCAATTAAAAAAAATAATATCATCTGAAGAGATATACAAAATAGAAATGATATCCCCACTATAAAAGATTTCTTGAATTCCTCATAACTCATCATTCTACTATTGACTCTGTAGAATTGACTAAAGGAGATATGATGATAACTGAACATTAGTTAGAACCATAATTGAAACATCCTCCTCATCATCCATGTTAAATTTACATAAGAGATTCATAAAGATTCACTCTTCTTTAAATTCCAAAATATCATGTGATGGCACTTTCCTTCAAAGAGTTTCTATAATGAAATTCCCCTTCCCCAGGTTGTATAAAATATAGAAGTCAAACACCTAAAGGTATTTCACCCACTACCTCTATCTATGATTTTATAGTTTCTATGAAAATATATATCATATTCTTTTTGTCATAAATGACTGTGAACCACTCCATAATAATATGGTTCTGGAAAAATTAAATAGCATGAATAACCATAGAAAGATCAAAATCATGAGCGGGATCATTCTTATTATGTGGATGAAGATGATTAGAGTCATAAGCCACCACATGATAATTCTTCATAAGAATTAAACTAAAACTAGCACCATATGCATCATAGATGACCACATACCCATTATGAGTCTCATGTAAAATTAGAATAGAATCTGGTTGTTAGAATGTGTTTTTGCTAACTGAAAGAAGGATGAAACTTTTCATTCCATGTGAATTTCACCCATTTCTGGTTATGTTATATCAATGGTTACCCATATTTGATAAAATTATAAAGAAAAATCAATAATATTTTTCAAAACCAAGGATTCTCTAAATTCCAATGAAATTTTTTGGCTCTTCCCAATACAAAAGTTATTTTACCTTCTCTGTGTTAGTTGATAATCTGTGCTCCGAAATCACTTTCCCAAATTTCGCCACTTCATAGATGAAAATGTTTTATTTCTATGGATTTTCATTAAAATATTGAATCCTTGTGACTTCCAAAATCAAATCCAAATCATGATCAATCGTGTTCTAAGATATCGAATAATCCAAAATATCATCAATAAATACTACCCAAAAAAGTGTTGAGATTCTCAGGGAATATCTAATTCATAAACACCAATAAAATAGAAAGAGTTTTAGTGAGACTAAGTCACATCACAAGATATTCATAATGGACATACCTAATGTAACACCCCAAAATTATAAAGGGTTAAATTGATAAATGATATAACTCATGTCATCAAGAATCCCCTTCCTTTCCGAAAGCCCACATGATTAGAACTCCGTAGTGGAGCGTGTATGGAATGATGTAGTGATCAGGAGGCTGACCTTCTAGGAAGTTTTCATGGGTGTGTGTGAGTGAGGATAAAAAGCACAACAGAAATTATATAAGTTTCCCTATGGGGACATTCATTTTTCAGATGACCAATTTGGCCACGTGTGTAGCCCCAAGGTGGGGACTAAGTGTCTGTGGGGAAAATGGTGGTACCTGGTAGTCTAGGACCTTATGATCATATTAATAGAAGGGTTTATTTTCTGTCATCAGGTAATAGTAGTTACATTTGGTTTTAGAGGAAGATCCATGACTGAAGTGTGGAGCAGTTCCTCGGTTGATGTATAGGTTCCACAATGAGGGCGTTGTTCTCTATGGGGGAGATTGTATCACCCCAAAATGATAAAGGGTTGAATGGATAAATTATAAAACTCATGTTAATAAGTTGCACTATCTTTTTAAAGAACCAACCTGATTAAATCTCTGTAGTTAAGTGTGCTTCACTTGGAGTAGTGACCAGGATGGGTGAACTTAAAGGAAGTTTCCCAAGGTGTTTTTGAGTGGGGACAAAAAAGCACACTTTAAAGGACATGTGTTGGCATGTGGGGACTTTCATTTTGTAGATGATAAGTTCAACATGTGTTTGGGCCCCAGGGTTGGGATCAGGTGACTGCGAGTAAACGGGTAGTGACAGGTTGGCCAATACCTAACAACCATGTTAAAGGAGGGGTGTCTATGCTGTCATCGGGACCGAGTTGTTACACCTACTCCTAAAAACATTCATCGGTATAATAGACTCCTTAACATTAAACTAATTATAACCCAACCTAAGATCACCCTTCAAAAAACTATTTTCCAACATTATCTAATCAATCAAATGATCCACATGAGGGAAAGGAAAGTTATTATCAACTATTAACTAGTTCAACATTCAATAGTACAAAAAGAATTACAGTGAACCATATGATTTATTGTCAAAAGATTAGAGGATTCATATGGGAAAACACTTATGGTAACAAAATATTTTTCCTCCCAGTAATCCAACTAAATATTGTGATATTCCCACTCTGATGGTTCCATATGATAAGAAGGTATCAAAATTGGATACACAATTTTCACAACTTCAATCATAAAAACTACCTCTCAGTTGGTAGGCAGACTATATAAATATTTATGGAAAACATTTGGAATATCTCGAAAAATAGTGGGAATTTCAAAAACAAAATAAAATCCATTGGGAACAACTGCTACAAGGAAAACTATGGAGCTTCGAACAGGATGGTCCAACATGAACATACCTCATATCCCACTCTATTTAAAATAAACATGTTATTTCATCATCTGTAAAAAAAGACATGAATATGACAACAAAAAACGTCATCATGATGGAAAAAAATCCAACTCATCTCAATGATTATGTTAAATGGATTCATATTGAAAAGTAGGAAATCATAAACAAACTCTATAGTAGTTTTTGATATAGATTAAGGACATAAAAACCAATGTTATTTAATATTCAAAAGATGTGTCCCTAATGTCAAATAAAAGGACATGATCTTCTCTGGAATTTTAATCATATCAAAAATGTTACAAAATAAAAATGAGTGGGTTGAACAGTATAAGAAAAAGAAATCTCCAATGAATCTATAATAAATATGGTTCCCCATAGTGTCACTAAACCCATATCTAAATTCTTCGGGAACTCATCTACTATATGAGGGTTATTTACTCATAAAGCCTATGGATTGATCTATATAGTCTTAGATGAATTTGACTGCACTGTCATAGCCATCAGATCTAATGATAGTTATCCATATTAAAATATAGATATATCCTGATAGAAATACAGAAGTTTACCAGAAGTTGTGATAATTTTAAACATCTTCACCAATGCATGAAAAAAATTTCATGTGTGTCTAATCATTCAAAACCAATAGCAAGTCAGGATCACACTACAATCTATAACAGAATTTATAAAGGAGTATTACTGATAAGACCCCATCCACCACTCTTGTGATGATCTTTCCACTACCTCTAATTTACTTTCATGCAACTAATGCTTCCACTGGGTGCAATATATGGGGAATAATAACCAACATTTCATACTATATTCATCTCCTCAATCATTTCCCCATCTTTTATATGTGCATTGGTTGAAGGATTCATCATTAATACCTCTGATCTAATATCCAACTACAAACCCTTTAGGTACTGCTGAGAATTTATCTGACCATTCTTTACTACCACTAGAGAAAAGTGAACCATCTCCAAAAACCTATTAGTTTACACTAACTTTGAACATTGTCCCTCGACAAAAATGAGGAAATCTGTATATTTATTCATTATTAGTGACTTAAGAAAAAACTAATCGAATAATAGGGGTTAAAACCCTTTTAGTCCATTTACACATGCATGTCTTTTAACACCATGGTATCCCACCATCTCTTGCAATAACCCAAAGTTTATACACTTTGCACATCATATTGACACTCTTAAACATAACATGGAATTCAAATATCTTTTCAATTATATCAAAACATTCCTATAACCCTAGATTTTAATTTATAAAATTAAAGGATGGTGTCTTATTGCATAAGAACTCCCATGATTGATCCCATTATCCTCCATCTTCTTGATGTACCACAACAATACTATTCTAGAATCGTGGTACATTTTGATCTAAAACACAAACCATCCACACTATATCATCAATAAGATTAAGATCCATAGGTGGATTCCCTTGAAGTGAATCTGCTACACCCTCCTAATGAACCAATCAAAGACATCTCATAGGCATACTGAAACACACTGAAATAGAGTAAATGACCCAAAAATAGAATAATATAAATTCAAACCAAAAACATATAATAAAAAACTGATTTTATGTTCAATAACCCAAATAGGAGAAACACATACAAACTGTCCATGGTAACTTTAGTCTCATCATATTAAGAGTCGGAAAGGCAATCACCACAACCAACACTCAATTCCTGACAATCATATCTTTAATCTACCAAATGTAACAACATAAGTAATCATGAGTAGACACCTCCTCTAATTTCAAATAATAGAGAAATAAACCCAAATACCTTCTCAAACTGATAACCATCCTGAATTTCCATATATTATAAGTGAATTATCGGTTCCCACTGGCTGGAGACTAGAACTGTTCCCCAAACAACAAATTAATGGAATGATTTCCCCCAATATTAATCAATAACATGGAATGTGTATATATATATATATACAATAGAGAGAAAAAGATGAAGAGATAAACATATTCCATAATAGTGATAAGAAAACGGAAAAGGTATAACTCCAAAGTTGTCAGAACATCCCAAAGTATAAGTACTAAAACTAAGGACAACTAAAATAAAAAACTAACTAATCTAACAGATAGAATAGGAAAACCCCCACGATATTCCCAATATATACCCAAACACATTTGAAATATACGTCACTGCATCACTATGGTTCCTTGCCTTACCCTGCATCAAAAGACATAAAATGTTATAAGCACCATGGAAGGGGTGAACAGGGTGTGAGATAAACAGGCTCAGTAGGATTCAATCCAAGTGTTCCATATCAAGTATCTGTATAAAAGTTAGAAGAATGAAATAATCTAAAGAAAATAAGGCATGATAAATATTTCCACTATTTCAATATCATAATAATTGTAAATCATTTTATTTCCCCTTTTTCCCCATTTCCAAAATATTCCCGGTAAAATTCTTTCACTGCATTTCAATTATATCAAGTATTCAGAACAAAAATATAATTGAATGTATCACAGATTATATCTAATATAATAAAGATCAATCACATGTAAAATCATTACAAGGATCACTGTAGGCTAATCTAGAAGACTACTCGTTCCAAAATCAATGACTAGTAAACAATCAATCCCTTGCAACATTGGCCTAGGGAGCATTGAAAACCCCATTACTGAATCCCCCAACAATGTCAATCCAGTACCTAAAAGAAAAAAGGACAAGGAAATAGAGGATCACCCCATAAGTTAACCCTCCAAAAATATATAGATGATGTCCCTAATCTATACCTTTCTCCTAAGATCCACAGGCTTCACTTGTGCAACATTTTCTAGACCATTTCATCAAAAACATTCATTGAATACTAGTTCAGAAATAAATTTCACTATGATTTGAAAATTAATTTTATTTTAAAAATATGGAAACAATATTTTCTTATAAATCCATTTCCACAAACAAAAATAAATCAATCAATCATTTAATTTCATTTATAAAAAAATTTGTCAAATTAAAATCAATATAGTACATCCCAAATTAACGAGAGGTAAAACTTCCAACCACAAACTTATGTCTTACATGACTACAAAGGGGTCCACAAATATGAAATAATAAAAATAAAATAAAAGATGTCCAATAATTAATGCCCACATGTCATAATCTATTCGACAAGAAAACGAGTTGGCAGAAAGGGAATATCAATACATGCCTCAAAAAACCTAGAATGCCACACCACAACCAACACAATTGTCAACCTTTGAAAAATATCACACAAGAGATCTAGAAAGGATCCAAATTATTGTTACCAAAAAACCGTATATCCAATAACACAACTCAATAGATCCAACGTGTTTATAAACAATTTAAAATTATACGGGTTACTCACCCAAAGAAATTCACTATAACCACAAAAAAGATCAATTTTTGAATGAATTGATCTGGAAAGAATTGATGTCTCCAAAATATTTGGGGAGAGCTTTAAGGTTGAGAGGGAAGATAATTGTGGTTGAATGAAACAAACATTATCCATGAAAAACTATAAAAACAAAACCCATGGGGATTATATAGTGTGTTAAACCTTTTCATTTCATGTAATCTATGAAATCTAAAAAACTAAAAAAGTACAATACCTCAGGTTAAAAATCCCAATTTTAGCATTTCAAGATGTGAAGTATTTTCATTACATGTAATCTTCACGCAATGTACCAGATCACAACATCTTCCCTACACAAAGTAAATGAAATTTTAACACCTTCAATAACATTTAAATTCTCCATAATATGTAATATTTTCATTCTCTAAACTAATAACATGAAATCTTCTTAGTGACCAACACATAGTGTATAATATTTATGAAGTATGTATTTGACCTACAAATAGAGAAAATCCTAGTTTCTTTTGAAAAAAAAACCATATTTAGAGTTATTAAAACCTTTTAAGAACCCTTCCAAACCATTTGATATGTTTACACCCAGACTCCATTGATACAAACAAATAAACAAGCAAAAACTATGAGTATTTTTCCCTAGAAAAGGCACAATATCATCAGGAGTCCCAAAATGCCCTCAAACAAAGAGCGAAGTGGCATGAGAGAATATAAATATCCAAACTTGGGTAATGTAATGTTACATTTTACTTTAATCTTCTCATATTACTATCCATGGGAAGCATGAATGAAAAATATTAAAATGGTTCCGTAGATGGGGTGGTCCACATGTATGCACCAGAGATGTTATCATTTTTCTAATAGACGAAAAAATTTGGATTATGAATGTTACATCTTAATAATAAAAAAATTGTATATTAAACACACTAATTTCATTATTTCTTACTATATTACATGGATTTAGATGAAATAAAATAAGAAAAGGTTCAAAACACTCGGTTAATATTTAGACATAATTTTTTAGAATTATCTATTAGATTACACTATAAAAGTTAAAAGGATCGTATTTTTTAGGACAAAAATTTCTAGTATGTGGTCAAGGAAGCTTCAAAGGTACTTTGTTTTGGATTTAATGAGTTATAAAGAAGAAAATGGATGAGGAAGAGAGAATAGTAGGTTCCCCTTTATATGTGATGGGAAGGTCAATAGTGGAATTATGTAAAGTATTAAATAAATATAAAATAATTTTCTTCCGCAAATGGATCTAATTGGATATAATTCTAAGAAAATATGGTGTTGAGTCTAAAATGTATAATTTATTAAAATTCAGATATTTTTTGAATATTTTTTTTCACTTTTATCTCACTTTTAATCCCCCAACCCTTTTAATATTTCCAAAATATCAATGTTTTCTTGTTTTTATGGGTCGTTAATATTTATATAAAAGAAAAAGATACCAATAAATGGACCCTAATTTATATTTCCAAACATATCCCATTCACTTGTCTAAAGATATGATTTTTTTAGTGCTGAATTATTTAATAATAGATTATTTATTATAATATATCATTAATTTCATTTTTAGACATATTAATTAAATTTGAAAATGAAAACAACATGACAAAAAACTAATTCAAATCAAAACCATTAGGGATCCTTAATATGTTTTTTTTCTAATGTATTCATGAAACACAATAATCCAAAAAATTATATTACTTTTAATATTTTTTTTATCTTTTATTTTATTTTCTTCTTTAATTAAATAAATATTTTTTCATAATTGTGTTATATATTAAGTTAATTAGTAAATCACTAAAAATTTAAAATAAATTACACTAATAAAAATAATTAATTTCTATTAAAATTAAATATTTACAACTTAACATAAAAAAATAATTTAATGGTAAAAATCAAAGAGAAATGGCATGAAGTGTCCATATATTTGAGACTCAAATAGATATGGCTGAATTCCAACCATTCAATAGGATTAAAGAATTTGTTAGAAAATCTGAAATACTTGTTTTGAAGTTTTTACCATATTTTATCGTTTTTACTAACACAATTGTAACAAATATTTACCAAAGTTGTTATTAATAATGATAAAAAATGCAAGGGAATTGTTCAAAAATGATTATCCTCTTCATTCAATATATGGAATACATATTTCAAAATTCAGTTAACATGATTTTTAGAATTAGTTTAAAATTAATCCTACAAAATGTGAGGAAGATAAGGTTTCTAGGAAGTTTTTTTGAAGTATGAAATCTATTTATCCCAAAATTTGGTATTAAAGGGACAATTAGATAGTTCATGAAAATTATCATTCCATCACCATCAAGGTTGAACTCATGGAAATTTATCATTTTCATTTTCATCTCTACATATTTCTTTATTTCCTCCTTAATCAACATTTTGATTCATTCTCGAATAATCATTTCAGAATAATATGATTTATCCCCTTCCATCACGATTAATAGATTGATTCATTAAAAATACCTAAAAATTGAAGATTTTGAAATCCTCATTAAATATAATCTTACATGATCCTTTTGAATCAATCTATTAGCAACCTTGTTAACTTTCCCAAGGTGGTATTGTATTGATTAAAATAAATAATCTTTAATTAACTTCATCCTTCATCAATGGAAAATATTTAACTATTTATGAGTGAATATACACTTCAAATATTTAATATAAATATATATGTAACACATTATTTTGTAAAAATATTTATTTCATATTTTCAATGAAAATTTCTAAGTATCTCTCTCTAGATCATGAGATGTGTAATTTTTCTCATGAACCTTCAATTTTCATGAGGTATAAGTAATAACCATGTCATTCACAATGAGTATTCATCATACTACAGTATTTGATGCATCAATAATGGTGAAAAATCATTTCCTACTATTTTATAGTGGATGTATAGGTGGTTTGACTAAGCTTATTTTCAATTTCTTAAATTTTTTTCCCATATACGTCCCACCAAAGGAACTTTTCACCTTTCTATGTTATCATGGTGAGTATATTTTAGATTCGGAATAAATTATCTACAAAACATTAATAATATTCCTCTAAATGAAGAAATTTATGGATATTTGTTATAGTGATTAGTTGGTTCCAACATTTAATAACCTCGGTATTTTATAGAACCACTCATTTACCCTCGATTGAGTTATAAAACCCAAAACTAAAACTTTTTCTAACCAAAATTCACACTTGGTAAATTTTTCATTCAGTTTCTCCATCCTCTGGGTCATAAAAACAATCCTTAAATGATAATAATTCTCTTAAATGATCTTTAAATATATTAGAATATGATAAATATATACTACCACTTACTAATCGATATAATATATAAAGAATCAGTTAAAAAAATCCATAAATATTGCAGGAAAATTATATAGAACAAGTAGAATCACTGAAAATTCATATTTTCTGTACAAATTAGGAAAGGTTGTCTTGGGTATGTCTTCATATTTAACTCTCAAATGATAGTATCAAAATAAAAGAACAATTGTACAAAAATATGGATCTCCTTATAGTGGACTGAATTAGTTATAAATACAGGGTACTAGACAGTTGTTCTTCATTTTGATTGTGATAATTTCACATAATCAAATAATTTTTACGTCAATCCATATTTCTTCTTAATAAAAATAATTGTTTCACCTAAACGAGATTCACTTTTCCAAATTAATCCCATATCAATATTCTCCGTATGTTTCTTATTTAATTCATACAAATCAATTGGGTCAATTATATAAGGTGATTTTGAAATTAGTGTGGCACTATAAATGAAGTCAATTTAGAACTCAACTTCATGTTTTAGTGGAAGACTAGGACACACTTCCAGAAGGACTAGGAAACTCTTTTGGAAATACAAAAAAAAATCAAGTGTGGTAGGAATATATTCAACCTTAAGTTTCTCTATAACTATATGAGATACAATCTGACATTTAATTAGAATCAAAATACATACAATGGGTGGAATTTAGATTTGATTATCATATTTATCATCACGTTGATAGATTATCATTAATAGGATTTTAATCTAAAATATAGCTTTCCATACTCTATAATCTATGTAGTATTTATGTTATTTAATTTAATTTTTTCCAAAAAAACTATGAATTGTACAAGATGGAGAATAATCCAATTTATAGGAAACACGTTTCTAAAATCATTAATCAAAGAAAAATCATATACTTCAGATGTGATCATCAAAAAAAATAGGGGTTTTCAATGATAATTAAATAAATTATCATTATGGTGGTATTTTGATTCCCCTAGAAAAATATTTATATATATAATAGTTGGTAGATATAAAATCTAATAATACTATATTTTTTAATGGTGGATAATAAGAAAACCTACCATGAAATTGTTATCAGACCCCAAAACAGAAGTAGTGATTACATGAGATTTCCAATTTAATGGTCTTAATTGGTTAATGATGTTGATAATCATTATTAACTGTCACATTTGAGAAATGGTTTGTATAATTCCCATATTCATTTCATTTTAAACATTGGAGTTTTGTGTGTGCATTATGTGTTTCCTCTTCTACGTCAAATGCTAACTTCTTATTCCCATCCCATTGTAATTTTATTTCCCAATGAACATAAATTAAATAGTTTAAATACTTTCCATTTAATTTAATAATATTTTCTTTTTTGTTTCCTTCCATATATCAAGAATAAAAGAAATCCCATTTTCTTCCCCCAATAGTTTTTATAATTTATTTTTAATTCCATATTTCTTTTATTTATCAAAACCATGAAATTTTGGTGAAACTCGAATCTCTATCTCCACCATGATAGCACCTCAAATTATTTTTTCACAAACAATAAACTATATTATGGATAACCCTTATTGTAATAATTTTTATTCTACTAAATAATTGATCAACCTTATATCCATGTTGGATGATAACACTAGAATTATAACTATAATGGCATCAAAAAAATTATTCATAGGTACTAATGAATTTGTTATTATCAACATTAGCTCAATTAATATCTTTATCATTTTAATATAAATAACATGAGGTATGTATATACTATAAAATAAACTTTTGAACTCATCCTACTCCATGGAGTCGACTTTTAATTATTGCCTCATATTCTTCACAAAAGTCCACCATTGATTTGCTTGTCCCCATAAATTATAAATATCTCCAAAAATTTATTCATGTTTTGAACACTAGATAATTTAATATATATTTGTGGTGTTACATATTAATTTCTATTTAAATTGTATACTAGAAGTCCCACTAAAATATGGTGGGTGTTTCCTCATGATGGAATCAATAGAAAATTATTCTCTTTTTTCTCATTCGTAAGTTGAACATGATTATTACCTTGAGAATGTTGCATAATAAAAATATATATTTGAAATAAGTATCCAAGGAAATTTAGTAAAATAATATTACAATCATTTAATTTTCTATTACATTCACAATTAAAAGCATTCCTTCAGGATATAACGATAGATTAACACCAAAAAAAATATCGAGGGAAACAAAAATAAATGTTGGAGACCATATAATAATGAAAAATTATTTATTGTATGTCTAAATAAACAGAAATTATTTTCAATCTATGATACCTTAGATTTAACCTAGTTTATCTATAAGAATAATATATTTTAATACAATATAATTGTTCATAATTAATAATGTGAATTGACCAAATAATATCCCTTGGGAGTGTCGAGCTAGGTGTGTAGTAAGGGGACACAAATAATACAACAAAATGAGGGTTTCGATATAAAAAATGAATTCTTTTCAAGGTTATTACCCCTATATTAATCTATTCTAAAATAATGTCTAATTGTTTTCCATATAAATGGATTTTTTTCTAAGAAAATCATGCCCCTTAATTTATAATAACATAGGATGTTATCTTATACAATGAATCCCCTTAATGGTTTAGAATAACTTTTTCTCATCCTATGCTACTATAATTTGGTCTTTTATCCATGGACATATATCTACAATCAAAGTAGTTCATGGTTATAGCTCACCTATACCTACCATCATTTTACTGACATGGGAAGCAGCCCAACCCACTCCTGTATTTCTAACCAACCCTAACAAGCTTCCTCCTCCACCCTATCCTCGTGAGCTTCCTCTTACCCATAACCCTACTCCCTTAAAGCTTCCACCAAACCTCTATCAATCCTCCTCTAATGAGGCCACAAAACATCCACAAAATCCTTCTCCTCCAATATGGCCACCCAAACACCTATAAAAAGGCCACCCCCCCCCCCCCCCCCAATGATCTTGCTTCTCTTATTTGGCTCCAAAAATTATTTGACTCAACTCTAACATGGATCTTATGTTTCCAAACCACCTCCTGTAATCCTTCTCCTTTGACACAGCCACCCCCCGATCATTATTCTCCATCATAGTGACACAACCTCTTCAATTATATGTAGAACAAATACCTTCCCTCACGATCCTCCTACTCTAGTGATTTATCACTAAACCCATTTAGATAACCAATGAAAAGTTTTCCCTTCTATGATTTCTCACTCCATATTTGTGACTCATTCGCTACTATTGAATTGAATATGCATAACTAATTAGAGTTCCCACAATTTCCCCTATAAACTAATTATTATTATTCTATAATATGGGTTTAGTTAGACATCAAACCATATTAATTTCATGAACATTAATTTCATACATTTTTTCCTACATTAGTAACTTATTTGAATCTAATTGTATTGTTGTCGTGTAATATAATTTTTACTCTCTATAATTGCTTAAACTGTGTCAAATGTATGACATGGTTATATTTAATATTATTAGATATTTTTATTTATGTATGTTTACAATTGAGACATAAAATCATATTTTTAATTCCCTTTTCCAATATAACGATACCCTATATGAAACAGTACTGATATTATATATAGATTATAGGTATAATATAGTTTTCAAGAACTACTGTGTGATTTTTATTTCATCACGGTTTGTTTGATAGAACTTATTGAAAACTATTGTTGAACTTGTCAGATATTTTAAGTGTTTTTTAAAATTATTTGACATTGAATTAATCCTTTTATATATCTTATTTATGCATATAATTAGTAATAGGACGAACACTTATAGTTTTTAAAATTAATTTTCATATGTGATAAGTGCGTCAACTGTCTTCAATATCTGTAGTAAATAAAAAAAATCAATATTTCATATTTAATTGATTAAATTTATTTTAGTAAGAAAAAATATTTTTTCATGTCATAAATGATTTTAAATCTGGCGGATAAATTTATTGTTTTTTTATATATGATATTTTACATAGAATGTTAACAGAATTCTATGTTTTTTTAATTGCTATTTTTTACACTAATAGATAATATGGAATTGATTTTTAAGGGTATGTGGTTTTAATTTTCACGATCTCATGATTTATTTTTTTTACATGGTTTTTTTATGTACAAGGATACAGAATAGTGTTCTATGTAACTAAAATTATAGAGATGGATTTTGGAAGTAAATAAACTATTTTTTTATTCTTGAATAATTATTAGAAATTAATTTTTTTATTAATAATAAAATATTTTAATTACTATTTGATAATTTTTATGTCATTTATTGTTTATTCAAAATTTATAACACTTTCAATATTGTGATATAATAATTTTGTAGTTTTTGACAATAGAAGTAATTGTAACTCTATAGATATTTATTTTCTTAACAATGTTTAATCCTTATTACAAGGTGTTTTTTGTTTACCACGTTGGAAGACCAAATTATTATGATTAAAAATATCTTAGTGAAGTGTATTATTTCCATTCAATAATAATTTTTTTGGCTTTCATTGATATGATAATTTTGGTTTCTAATAGTTTTATTATTCTGTGAGGGTAGTTTCAAGTATAATGTTTCACTATTCCACAACTCTTGTATTTTATGTGAACCCATTTATTGGAGTATTGTGATTTTTTTGTTTTTTCCATTTTTATTTCAAAATGGGGTTTATGTTTTAATAGTTGATAAATTTATGTATATTTAAATTTTTTTCAAATACATTAGTGTTAATTCATATATAATAGTCCCTTTATTTTATTCTATATGTATATTTTTATTAATTTTTGTCTAAGATTAAGGATGAACTACTTTCATTCACAAATCTACGAATAGAGATCTTTGTACAACAGTTAGTATTATTAGCTACATAAAACTACCTATTTCCAAAATATAAGTAAGAATTCAATCTGAAAATACCATTAATTTCCTTATAAGGTGTTTCTTCTGATTCATCCATACAAATTTAAATTTTTATTAATCCATTTTAAGGATAAATGGGAAACAATAGATCATAGACAAGACCACTGCGTGCTAAAAGAGCTAACTAGATGATTAAACACAAGAAGTATATTACAAAAATTATCTACCCTATAAATTTCCCATTGCAGCTGACTAACATGTATTTCTGGGTCCTCTCTAATGAACTCTTCTAGGTGAGTGAACATCCTCTCTATTGTCTGGATGAATTCCTTTATGTTGATTATTCTTTGATGGAAGCCTTGTTCCAGTATTTGATCTTGTTTATCTATCAATAGTTCTTTCTCCTCATTGGCATAAACTTGGAACCTTATTCCATAAATTCTTTTAATATTTTCTTTTGATATACTGGTTCAGACAGCTCTTTCTGACATTTTTTCCTTCGAGTGATAAGTCAGTTTCAAAAAATCCCCAGGTTCTACACTTTCCCTCTTTATTAGGGATTTTCTTCCATTATTCCTATAAATATTCAATAACCTCGTCACCATCAGCTTTGGGAAATGGGAGTATTCCTTACATTCCATTGGTTTTTTCCCTTGGACCACTATACATTTCCCTGAATCTCAAAATCCTTTTCCCCTTCTTCCTTTGGGGGCTATGAGGACCTTTCCCTTGAAAGCAGTTCATGATATCCAGTGAGAGTTGACTAGAGATGTTATCACATGAAGTATCTTTCTCTTGAGTCAAAGTAGATTATGTAATAGTTTTTTCATTTATAATTTTCTTCTATATTAAAAAAACATTTAAATTCATTTCATTCACTTATTATTTTTAATTAGTTGTTAATTTTTTAGTGATTACATTTTAAATTTTTTCATAAAAATATGAGTTCATATATAAATTTTGTTGAATTCTATCATCTTATATAGTAATATTTTTCAAAAATTCCTAACCATAAAGGCCATATTGTTTTTTTATTAATTTTATTATAAATAAACATCCAAATTAATATATAAAATCTATTTAACTGTTTCTTATATTAACAAAAACATTTTGAAATTTATAAATGATTTATATTTATATTTATTTCTTAAGATAGATTATATGATAAAATAAATATATATTAATACATTTTTTAAGTTCATACAGATTATATGTTAATATAGTTTATAAGATTATTTGTCAATATAATTTTATGTTTTCATGCAATCAGGTATAATAAATCATGAACTAGATGTATCATGATCAGATGTTTATGTTTAATGAGAAAATATAGTTATTTCTGAATCATCCACAAGATAAAGGTGGGATGATATACTCAAAGGATCTGTACCATAGTGAAGGAATTGAAGCATTAAACGTTGATTATTCTTTGGTGGTTCATCTTTATTACAATTCCATATAAATTATCAACATTGATAATGAAGTGACCATTATTGAATATTCTATGTGATAAAATGGGGCCATTTATATTATTCACTGTAAGAAAATGTTAAATATTATATCTTCCTTTTTATCTCTATGTAAAAAAAATTATTGAATTTTTTTTAAAAAACAATATTCAATTTTACAAATAAAATATACTATTTTTTATTTCCTTGGCTAGATAAATATTATTTTGTGATACGATTATCATTAATGAGTGTGAATTATGTATTTATGGTGATTTTTTTACTCTTAAATCAATATTTATTTTATATTCAAATTACATTTACTTTGTTGAGATTTTGAGTATAGTTACTTTTGAATTTATCTATATATTTAGTGGTAGCTAAACACTTTAATAATATCCCGATAGGGAATAGAGTTCTTTCACTGTAGTTTACTCTTATTTCTCTAATTTTAAAATATTACAAGTAGGTTATCTCTATATTTTAGACTATTCAATGAGTTTAATATAATAATAAAAATATTTATATCCAATTAGGAAATTATTTTCTTAGGTTTATATGAATTTATTTAGTCATTGATATTCAATAACATAATCAATAGAAAAGATATAATCTATTATATCATTGAATTATTTAGAGATTATTTGTATTTTATTCAATGAAATAATATTTTTTAAGATTCATTAAGATTTAATGTAATTATAAAATTCATATGTACATGTATAACAAATATATTTCATCTATTTAGTAATAAAGGTAAAAGTTTGCATGATATTTTCTATTTTCATCCTTAAAAATTTAATTGGTACTTCTGGATAATTTTCGGATATTTATTTCAATCTCTACAAAAATTATTAGGATTTTTTACTCTCTTCTGATATTTTTTATATTTGGTTTCTGTGGATATTTTCATTTGGATTGCACTATAAATACAGTGTTTCTAATATATATTTGAAGTGTAGGTTTTAAAACTCTAGAAACCCTCAATATGAATAACAAGTGGGTGGAAACTACCAACATAAAAGACCATTATAGTCTCATAGATTTCAATTTAAATTTAATTGATCGCATATATTCAATATGGATTTTCAACTGATTTAAAAACATAATTGAAAATAATGATATAAGAATAATGTATGAAAACAAATATGATTAACAATCCTATAAAGATATGATTTCCTCAAACCACCCCTAAGAAATATTTTTACCATTAAATTATATTATTTAAAAAAATTATATTCTTTAAATATAAGGTTTAAATTTATGGTTTATAAATAAGATCATGTTATACATCATCAAAAAACAAACCTACTTTACAGAGCCTTAGTGATGTTATGTGATTTGTTTTAAAATTTTCTTTTTTATCTGTTAATTTAAACATCTGTTAGTTGTTACTATATAATATTTACAAACATAAATTTTTTTTTATATCCAAAATGAGTTCTATATCAAAAAAAACTATATTAAACTCTAGAAAATAATAATATATTCAGATTCTACATTTTTATCATCATCTATTATTTGGACTAATTTCGGTTATGAATATTTTAGTTTGATTTTTCTTTTAGGTTTTTTATTTTTTTGGTTTTATTTCCTTCTTCCTTGGGATCTTTGGTTCAATTTCTCTATTATCTTTTACCCCCTTTTATTCTTTATATTTTATTTACCTCTTCTTGTGTTTTATATGAAAGGTTGATTTTATTTTCCTCCTCTTAGTGTTTAGAAAAGGTATATGGATTATTTTTTAAAATTCAATCTGTTATCCTTTAATAATAACTTCTAATAGTTGAAAATCCATAATCTTTTAAAACATTAATTTATTATTTATATTTTGAATAATTTTTATGTTAAAATTTACAAAATTTCATTCTGAGTCTACATTATTATTTTCACCTATTATTTGGATTGATTAAAGATTTTATTATTCATAATTCAACCAATAATTTTGTTAGATTTTAAATTTTATATCATTTTTATAAATTTTATGTTGTTTATAGAAAATTCTGGTTATTTAATTTTTGATGGAATTTTTACCTTGGATTTATTATGTTAAAAATACATAAAATATAATTATAACATTATAAATGAACATGAATGATGTCTAACCTATTGTATTATACTATTATAAATTAATTTTTGTAGAATAACTGACATATTTTGTTATACTGTGGAATGATTTCAATGGATTTGATCTTTTTAATTTTTAATTTTAATTTATATTTTATTCAGTATCATTTCTTACTTGTCTGTATATCAATTGGATGATTTCTTAAAATAAAAATTTTATTTGTAACCTACCTATTAATATGAGTGGGATTCAATGATCTTTATAACCTTCCATATACTATAATCCTTCGGTTTATGAAAAATGGATTTACAAGCGTTTGAAACCTACCTTCCAGGTAATGTAACTAGAATTTTTAACTAACAATATTCTATATAAAAAAACTTATAACATTCATTAAATTTACAATGTTCTATAAATTATAATCTCAAATTTGTTAATGTTAGTTTGATTTAGTGTCATCTATATCCATAATGTTTCTCATGTGTAATTCTTCAATATTATTCTTGGATTTATTCTTAAACCTCCCTGTAACCATAACTCTATTCCAAATAAATTAGTTATTTTCATTCCTTATAATAAGACTACCATATGAAATTCTCTTTCTTCTTTATAAATGAATTATAAACATAAATTATATATTATATACTGAAATATACTTGCATTAAAGTCCACATCCCTATGGATATGCCTTCTTTCTTGAAACTAAATATAGGAAACCATTTACATATATCAGCAACCATCTATTATAAGTGGCATTCATCTATATAATTCCATAGTGAATTTGTAACCTAAATGTTAATGTCTGTTAGATTTAGAATCATTTATAACATATCTTCCTTTAAATATCATTTTTAATTTTTAATTATCCTGTATAAGTGAATTGAAAACCTGAATTGAATATCTTATACTAGAAAACTAATTGCATTAAAATAATTTGGACTGCTAATTGGCCTTCCTAGTTTTCATGTTTGGTTTTAGACTAGTACATGATGAAACATGTGACTATTGTTGCACTTGAATTTATGTCACACTTGGGGATGTTCATGTATTTGTTTTATGGAATCATTTATTGAACTTTTTTTCATTCCATTAAGGGATTTATTTCATTATTTTTAGGGCATTTCATAGAATTGGAAATTATTGAATTACTTTGGTGTGTGTGTTTTTTTATAAAAATTTCGAATCATGAAATTGGATTTCCAAATCCATGGGTCTTTTTTTACACTATAAATATTTATCCACTTTACTAAGGGGATGTATTAATATGGGGAAAACAGATCACCATGATTTTTTCAACATGCATCTAATATTCCTACTATATTATTGCCTTTGTATTTTGAATTCAAATTTTTTGATACACTATTATAAATTTGTTTTAAAAGCTTAAACTCTATATATATATATAATAATATTCAATACTCATAATCTATAAATGTGTAGGTATCTCCAATGTGATGAATATTAGATATAATCATTATACATGACATGTCACGATGATCTCATTAAAGAAATTTATCTGCAGAAATTTTTGTAATATTAATTTGTCTTCACACTTTTTTTCTGATTTTTTCTTGATAATGTTTTCGGGTCACGGTTGGTAGGTTTTCTACGTTAGATAGTAAATAATGATTTCAATTATTTTTTATATGTTATTTAATTACTAGTTTGAGCTTCATGCAAGGCAATTTATTTTCTAGTGATGTAATTATTTCTATTATGACCTTCAAATTTATAAAAAAATATTTAATTGAATTATTGTTTACTTTTTTCTATTTCCTTTTCCATTAATTTATTTCATGAAATATATAATATTAAAGTGTAATTATTCAAATTATTAAATTATAAAAATTATTTTTTATTTATTTAATAACTTTTCTTATATACTTATCTGGTATTTTTTTCTCATAGATTTGTATTTCAATGTGCTCTAAATTAAATTGTTTTTAAATATATTATAACACATAATAGCGAATAGGCCATTGATTTTCAAAGGAAAAGTACTAGTATTTTTAAAAGAGTTATATATGAACATAAATATTTTATGGAATAATAACTCCCAAAATTATATAAAATAAATCCTTAAATAATGATGTGATATAAAAAATATGTTCCAAATGGAAAATTTTGAGAATGGACTGCCCAATCCTCTCGAACTGATATCCGAACATGGAATTACAATCACACCAATGATGAAAAAGTATACAAAATGTACTTATTGATACATGGTGTGTAAAATTTACACAGTATATTTTTGTGTGCAACTATTTTCTAGTCCTAGTGAGGTTGAACTGTAGGGAATGTATGGTATCATAGGCGATGTGTTGGACCTGCCGACAAATAAGGCATGTATTAACACGGAAATTCATGACATATAACCAAAATAAATGACATTTAATTTCAATACTCTCTATGTATACCCAAATATGAGATTAGAATGTAAAAAATGGTCTTCCTCAGTTGGGTTCTAGATGTACATGGTGTGTTAGCTAGCCTACACAACATGTGGGGTTAAAGCGTTGACCTGGAATTCACAAGGGTACACATTTAGGTATGCATTCTTGAGATACATGGAGATTAACATATGATAATACCTTATTTTATATTTTTGATAAAAAATATATCCTAGTGTTATAGAGTTATAGGATATATGATATCTAATTTAATGGATTATAAGCCATGTAGTATAGTTTTCCAAAAGTATTCATCTACTTTATTCGTATTATCTATTGTGACATCTGATTCCTCCTTCTACCCCGACTATTACATCAATTTTCACCATGTATGACCCCATTTGAACCGTCATCTACCCTTAATGAAGCTTCACGAGACATTTATTTCTTCACCTATTTTTGGCCACTGCATCTTATGTCAAACTCATGTCAAAACCCCTTAGAGAATTCCTTGTGCTCTTTGGGTTAGATTACCTATCAATATCTCATGCCCATAGTATGTATTGATATTTTCATTATGTACTGGTTATTGAAAACCAAAATGGATATAATGGGAGTGTATTAATTTTGGATATGTTTTAATAGATTAAATAGTTAGTTATTGTTTAATATGAAATAATTAACATAAATGGAAGATAATTTGATAGTTTTAGAAAGGTAAATAAGGCTACCAAGTTAAGAAATAATGGGAATAATGGTGGACTATCATAGTGGTTTTGGGGTGTATAGTCACTACTAAAATGGTCATTTACATGTTGAAATTGTTTTTTATAAGGTATAAGCAAGGAAATACTACTTTGGTGAATTAACCTCAGGCTTGAATTATTTATAGTCATACATAGTCTATAATTAGTTGATTATACAAAGTTTTGAATATTATTTTATGAATATAAAGAGGTGCATAAACATATAGAATGTGTATATATTTCTTCGGGTGGTAGACATATGCTTAATCTTACCAAAGTGTAATTTTGGAATGCTTTATATGGTTTGATAAATTCTATAAAATTTGATATATTTAGACCTTGTTCAAGGATCTTTATGTGTATTAAGTTTCAAAACAATTGATCTTTTATATAGAAATTATATTTTTTCCCCATCGATTTCACATGCTTTATAGGGGGAATAAAAAGAAAAAATGGGTTTTGATAGGAAAAAATAATGAAATATTTTTTTCAGTGATGTGTAGTTTTTTTATAACTAACCTTGTAGTGAAATGTTTTCGCTATGATAATATTAAATTAGATGTGGATTTTGGTGGGCCAAGTTGTGAAATTCTATGGTATGTCCTAATTGGGATAAAAGGTAATTGACCCTTTTTGGAAATACACTATTATTTATATCTTCACATTCAATCTCATTGAGTTAATAGAGGTTGTTGCATTTTTTTTACTAAGGATTATGTTCTCACTCACTATACCTGACACAATTTGTGTTAATAAATTGAATTCATGACGCTTCAGGAAAGGGAAAGTGGCCTTTTTAGTTTGGTGTTCATTTCTATGGATAGTTTGAAGCTTAATCTACAATATTATAGATTAATAATAGAGTGTGTACAAACACGCTTCTATTATCTCTTTCATTGGAATTTCTTAAATATTGGAATGCATAACTTACCTTTGAGTTTATTAAAAAAATATGACATTTTTTTGTGTGTGAGAATATTATCTCTAGAATTCTTTAGTGAATAAAACTGGTGTAATTCTATAATAAATCTAAAAAAAATTAAGTAATAGGTTAATTAATTATTATATAATTCCTATAACATAAATATTTATATAGTTACATTATGATTTTTATGATGAATTAGAATACCTGATATCATGTTGAATCATTTCATTTTATCCATTTAAAGTTATCATTAAATAAGTAAACATAATTTGATAATTAACTAAAGTTATTTCAAATAGTTATGAAAATAATTTAACTGTTAAATGTTTTTTTTTGTATTTGGGGAGGATATGAGTTCTGGAAAGTTGTAGGGTAGTATTTTTTCTTGCTTTTAAAGGCTATAGCCATGGTTTACAGCCATCTAAATGGACATATTTCCGTGTTGTGTACTGTGGCTACTAGCATAATTCCATAGATAAAAACTTGGGAAATAAGTCATGTTATAGCCATGGTTTGTAACCATGTAAATCAGTATAATTACATGGTTAAAGCTATTTCTCTGGGTATATTTCCATGATTATAAATTGTGGAAATAGGTCTGTTTGGTTGAGTATATACCCATGGTTTTGAACCACAGTAATAGGCCTTTTTCCATAGTAAAAATAGTTGATATAGGTGTACGTTCATGGTTTGAACCCTTGAAAATGGCCTATTTTTATGGTTCTCAACCATTGAAATTTCCTCTATCCTATTTCCATTCCAATGGGTTCTACATCAAGCCAAAGCGTGGATATAGAAAATAGCCCTGGTTTTGGTGTCCAGAGTCAAGATAAAAACCATGTCTATAACAAAAATTTATAGTAGTTCTTGTTTCTAAATGTAATCAAACCATTCTTAGACTCCAACTATAGATACACAAACTTTACATCCATAAATATTACATGTTAATACTTCAAAATTCATTACAAAACCTTACTATCAATGCAAAAACCATATAGATTGATTGTATTTGGAAACCCTGATAAATAAAAAACTTGTTCATTAGTGATCTAAGTCATCTCCCACTAAGTTATTCATAAGAAACAACTTTATTAGACCTATCATACTTATTAACATTATTTAGAATATGGGTATACAAATCACAATAAATGGTTAGCTTATATGCTCAGTGAGGTTAAACAAGAGATATATCAATGATCACTTAATCATGAAATGAATGTAAGTGTATGATAACATGATATTAAAATTTTAGAATATTATAGATTATAATTATGAATATTTCTATAAATCATTTTTTTCATAATCTAGGGATAATAAAATAATCTAAGAATATGATATATAATTGATTAATATTGGAATAAGAAATAAATTTATGGACACAAAAATGTTTGGAGAGCCATTTTTATATTACTCAGTGCTTAATAACATGACTATCGTATTTCATGTGTTAAATCTCCAATAAAACTTTTCCTTGTCAATGTTCATTGACAAGACTATCATTTTGGATAAATTCCCTTAATGGAAAGGGTTCACAGTGCAATTATATCTTTCTTATCTCATGTGATAACCATCATTACCCAATCCATTTATGGTCTACAAAATTAGGGTTTAGTCATCACATAATCATAAATACATTTTTATGTATTCTAAACGATCATAAAAATTTTATTATATCATGGACCTGGAAAAGGATATGTGTTCCATAGAGATTTCATCATTTCATCATTCTATAAATAGTCAAAATATATGGATTTTATAACATAATTAACCCAAAGGAAATAAATGGGTTTCATAAAATCATCCTTAAATCATCATTATCATCATAATAAATACATAGAATTAAATTTTAAGCTATTATTATATCATATCCCTAGTAATTATTAAGTAATATAAAATGATTTTTTCTTAGATTTAATTTTCTTTAAAATATAACTGTAATACTTCTTGAGGAAAATTCACTTTTCTTTTTGAAATAACTAATTTAATATCTAAAATATTCATATATATAAAAGAAAACATTTTTTGAAAATAACCTTCAAAACTTGTAATGTAATTTTTGAAAAACTATGTGGTCAAAAAGTGTGAAATTTCATTCATGTCTTGTTCGTTAAAAGGAATATTCCACTAAATTATTTGGTAAAAGGTCAAAATTCCCACATTTGAAAAATGACATGAATATTTACTTCAAAAGAAATTAAAAAACTCAGTCATGGAAAAATTAGCATCAAAAAATCATAGTATAATAGAAAACATATTATTGAAAACATTTTCGGAAAATAACTACATGGGTGGAAATGGATTTTCAATAAAAAAAAATTAAATTATCTTTCATTAAAAATATTTTTATAGACTCTTGCATACATAGAGAGAAAAAATAAAAAGTAAAACATGTATTATATGTATCTAAGTAAATAGTAATGAATTTAATGAGATTCATTAGGGTTATATCCTTATATTTCATCAAGTGAAACCTAATAAGAAATATCATTAAACAATGAGATTGTAACATAAATCCCTTACCTCTAGTTTGACTTGCATTGTAACCAATTTATCATTTTTAGTAAAGAAAATAACATTATTATAAATCTATACTAGAATCATATACATTCTTATAATATCATATATGATCCTCTTATAAAATTTTAATATCTTTTTAATAATAATTCCTTATAAAAATCATCATTTTCTTGTATTAACTATTTGGTTTTTCATGAGAATTTTAGTTTGGTAGTTCCGATTATTGTAATTTGACAATGGTTCTATCATATCCAAAATATTAATATTCATATTAATATCACATATATTCATTAAATAAATATTTATAATTCTTCATAAATTTATAGATAGAAAACTTAATTAAATCAATCATCGTGATGGTTGGTTGTATGTACAGAATAATGCTATTTACACTTTTCAACGGATGGAATGAAACAAAGGTAATTAAAAATTCAATATTCTAGAATTATTATTATATAATATATATAATAAATATTCATTAAACATTTCCTCCATACCATCCCTATAAAAATAAAATGAAAAAATAGTACCACTTGGTGGAGGTAGTATTCCATAAGTTAGAACGAGCGACGTTATCATTTTACAGTGGATGGAAATAAATTTAATTATGGTTGTTTCATAATAATATAAAACATTTATTATGTTGTAGATTCTTAATTTGTTATTTTTTTGAAGGATATCATTGTATTATAATACTTATAATAAGAAATTAAAAAGACCAGTAAAGTGTTCAAACTCTTTGTTAAGAAATCTACTTTTTCTTACTCCTTATTCCCTGAAAGTATAGTCTTTTATAATGACAAAAAGTTATATTATTTTGTGAAGGATTATTGTAAGGTACTATGTTATGTAATTTCCAAGATATATGGGCTAAAATTTGTGATGAATTGAAAATAGTATGTTCAATTTTATAATGGGGTAGAGGGGTACTATTGTAATTTTTAAAAATATTAAATTAATATCATCTAATTTTTTGGAAAAATAACTCTAAATTGATATATTTCAAATATTATATTTGGATTTAATGAAAAATAATATAATAACTTTTTAATAACTTTTTTCCATATGTTCAACTTTTAAAATTAGTTTTAACACCCCCCCTTAACCCTTGTCATAATTACCAAAACATCAATACTTTCTACCCTTTAAGTGTCAACAATGTTACTAGGAAAGGGAAAGTGTCCCATAAATTGACCATGGTTGATATTGTAAAACATATCCCCTTCACTTGGCAGAATATATATCTATTTTTTAAAAGTAATTTATTAATATATTGTTCTTTATCAAATATCATTATTGTCTTTTTTGGAACAATTCATTTAAGTTGGCTTTGAAAACACACTAAAATAAAAATAATTCAAATATATAACATGAAAAAATCCTTAACATGTAGTTTTTAACTATTTCTTTAAATTTCAATAATTCGTCTAAATTTTATTAATTTTAATATTTTTGAAATCAATTATTTTATATTCCTATAATTTAATTACTATTATGCTGTAATTGTGTAAGCATTTAAGGTAATTATTAAATCAATAAAAAATAAAATTTAATTTCCATGATAAAAAATTTATTTTATCATTCAAATAAACAATTAAAATGGATCATAACATCTTTATACACATATGAAATATCCTAGATATATTAATTTCAAGAGTGATATTTTTTATTTATCCATTTCTTAAAATAATATAAAGGTAAAAATCATAGATGAATGAATCCATGTATCCATATATTAGAAACTATTATGGATATTTCTAATCTCTACTCATTAAATAGGATAATGAAAATTAATAGATTAATTTCCATGTTTACTATTTATAATGACAAAAATTAAAATTGGATTATTTACCTAATTTTACCCCACTATTTTCAAATATATGAACCACTTTCTAAAATTCAGATAATAAAATTAGATGAATTTAATTTAATATTAAACATGCAAAACGTGATAAAATGATGTTTTACACAATAAATAGTTTTAATACCAAAATTAATTAAAAAATTAATTCACATTATATTAATTAGATTATTAATAGTATAAAAAACTAATTTTACTTTTATATTCATTATAAAAAAAATTTAAATTATGAGACACAGTTTTTAACTAAAATCATTAATTTTCAGTATTCATCGAAAAAATTATCTTTTCATAATATTATAAAAAATTCACCATAATCTAATTTTGGAAATATTATTAAAAAATATTGTTTCTCTTTTAAAATATTTTTTAAAAAAGTGGTAGAAAGTAATTATAGCATTCTTGAAAAAAATCAACAATATATATTCTTGAAGAAAATTTATTTTTAATGCACATGATGACATTACTAAAAATTGTGTTCCTTTTAATCAACATAATTACTTTATCTAAAAAAATTATAAATATGGTTATTTTTATCCTTTTTTTTAAATTAATGGGCATTTCATAACATTATAAAATATTATGGTTCATTTAGTCTCATGATTCCATGTGTCACAAGATATCAAACAAAATAAATTAATTTTAAAAGAATTATGTCAGAAAATATCAGGGTGTTAGAAGAGAATGTCTCATAACTGGCTGAATATTTTTGTGTGATACCCTCAATACTCTAAGATATCCCTTTCCACAAATATCTCAATGATGATACTAACCTCTAAATAATCACAAGTGTCTCATGCCTATCATTTTACTGTGCTATGAAATATTTACTGCCTCCCACCTATTGTATTCCATCATCCGAACTCTATCATAAACACTAAGGGGTCGGAAATATATAACCACCCCCAATACTATCAAAAAACCCTAAAATAGTTTGAGGCCTCACTATCACATTCCAATTATAAATATTATTATAATGGAATCATTTTATGTAAGAATACTTCTCTAGGTAGAGAAAATGAATAAAATATAAAAATAAGGCATTACAAAAAATGTACAAACAATGCACGACTT
Organism: Viscum album; assembly: GCA_963277665.1. Taxonomy (NCBI): domain Eukaryota; kingdom Viridiplantae; phylum Streptophyta; class Magnoliopsida; order Santalales; family Viscaceae; genus Viscum; species Viscum album. The sequence goes on along the minus strand of OY728133.1, from coordinate 1,928,208,061 downwards.
GCAAACTCAAATACCCAACATTAGGAATATACCCAATTCTAACCCAGTGTATACTTTCCCATTACATGGGGTTTCTTTTCTTATTATTACATATGGGGGTACATGGGTTCTTTATTATGTATGCTCTCTAGGACATGTTTGGTAACCTGATATTGTGTGTACTAGTACATGTCATCTCTGATAGATTGGTTGTATAGCTATGTACAAAGATATACCCAATTCCATGTGACCAACGATCCAACGTAAAATGTACATATGGAATACAATCCATGTATACCACATCTCTAACATGATACACTACAACACATTAAACTATGTGTGTTCTTGAGGAATCTTGTCATGTTTTTGAAAATTCAAGATTAAGATTGCCTACAATAAACCAAATATCATCCAAAACGTCTAGAAATTGACTCGAAAAAAATTGAAAATAATATATATATATATATATATATATATCAAAAATTAAGAATAATAATCAATTTATATAATAGATGATGTGTAATTGAAATAATTATCCATACCTCTTGGAAGATAAAATGAGATTTTAAATCAGATTCCTTTGATTCCAAAATAATGATAATTATGTATAGATTTATGAGTTGGATATACCTAGATAAATATTGATCCCTCAATCACCTCCTCTCATCTCCACATCATCAATTGGTTTAGGGGAGGAGTGGCCTCATATAGTAAATTGATGAGAAAGGTTAGGTTTGTGTATTTCAATAACCTTAATTAATTAAATGGAAAGCCTATTAAATTATCCTGACCAGGGGCTTAGTACCCATAAAGAGATAATATGTTACATATGTAAGACTCCACATATCAGACTCAAAAATAAATTTATAATAATAAAATAAATCTATTTTTAGGAGATATTTACATCCAAACAAATGGGTAAAATATTTATTTTACTAAATATTAAATATATTGAATAAAATCACATCTCTGAATATATCAAAATATCAACACTAGCATAAATTATACATTCCAAATTCAAAAGAACCATTGGAGAAACATTCCTAGGACATTCTCCATGGTAAAATAAAATTTTCACCATTTAAAAATTCCATGCATACTGAAACTATTAATCACACTATGTCATTCACATGGGAAAATGGAGTCATTATATAGGTGGTCCCTTGAGAATACCCTGATGCAATATACATCTTAATTTTATGGATGTGATATTTTGTCTCACCATTGAGGGTGATTAACAGTTTCTTTCAAAAAATTGGTTTCATTAAACATCAAATCACAAATTGAATTGAAAAAACATTCATGCGACATGAGAGACTCATGTTCATTATCATGGTGCCTCGACCACTGATAGATGAGGCCTAGATTATAAATTTTTCTTTATAACTAACAATTTTATAAGGTTGGGGAGTAAAACAATTAAGTTAATATATTAGCCTTTCTTTATAGGGGCCTTAATTATCTCCATGTTAGAGAATGTGACGGATTGGAGTGATTGGACCCCACAAGCCTTTGGAAAACCCTCAGATACCATTATATTCTATGTCTAGTCATGATAAGAATTGTGTGAGTATTCCTCATAATATTTCTTGAGATAAAAAAGTTTGGAATTCCATGGGATGATTATATATATATATAGTAAGGGGAATGATCTTGGATTATGTAGGTATTTAGATGGGTTTGGACTATTCTCTCTAGTGAGGTGAATTTTTTTCTTTCATATGAGTCCAATGAAATGTTAATCCAATTGTGATAACGTTGTGGGATCTGATGCTTTCTGATTGAATTCTTATAAAATAAGACATATGATTGAGGCTATGGATCCCATGAGAGATCCCTATTATTTATGTGACCTATAGGACCTTAATAGGTTCCCTAGTGAAATAACACCCTTAAAGGGGTTGAATGATAGCATGGGAAGTAATGAATTTTCATGTCACTTGAGAACAAGAATCTATTATGTGGTCATGACATTCCATAATTAGAAATTTTAGGTTAAATTATTTGAAGAATGACATATATTATATTTTACAGGCTAGGGTGGATATAAAACCATCTTATCGCACATTATATGAGGTTTCACGTGAGGGGAAAACTGCCTTCAAGATGTTAGGTGGAGTGCATTGTTTACTACCCTGAATTAATCTATTCTATCCAGATTGAATTTTCAGGATATCGATATTAGTTTTTTCTATTATATCAATGAATGAATAATACTTATCACATATCCTCAGTAAAAAATTATTGCCTTAGGAATTCATTATTGAAATATATGGGTTATAACATTAGTAGGTTTTAGAATAAGGTATAAAATAATTGATTGATTTTATTATCTCAAACAATTAATGATAAATTTTGGAATTTATAATTTTCAATAAAATTAAACCAGCCAAAAAACTATAAGAATAAAATTGAGATATTTAATGTTTTCAAATAAACAAAATTCAACATTAATGATAAATGTGGATATCATATTTTAGATACAAAAGAGGTGGATATTGTAATAATTTACTCTCTCCCTTCTACATTATATTAATTTATAGAATATTTGGGTTTCAAATTTCACACCCAAGTGAATATAGGTGAATATATAAATCTGTGTAAATACCATACCAAATACATGGTATGGGTGTTGATCTTCTTGTGAATGTTTTTAAAAAAAATAAAAGAACACTATGAAATTGAACCTTCCCTACCACATTTTAATCAACGATAAGACCATTATATAGAAGATTAAATATTGAGAATATCAAATTTACTTACATAAATTGAACAAATATTTCATAATTATTATAATAAAGTCATTATAAAAAAATGCCTTTATTCCAAAATACAATTTCCCAATAAATAAAAAATTAATGAAATAGATAGACTCAAAAGGTTTTTTCATTAGACCTATACCACTAATAAATCATTTTTGTTCCGCTAAACATGTTCAATTCAACTACCATATTTTTTAAACAACATTTCTACCAAATATCTATATGAACCCTCCTTCAAGAAAGAGATAACATCTTTTGTTGGATGTCTCTCTCTACCATAAGTATATTTTTATTAAAGTTTCCCTTTACTTTTATGAATATGAATGATGGAAAAATATTTGAAAATGATTTTAGCATAAAATTCAAACTATGAGATCCTTATTATGCATGAAAATTTTCAAATGAACAAAATCCATATTGAAGTGACAACCATTTATTCTGTATTTGGATATGAAATGTATTTTCATGTCCACTAGGATTTTACTTATTCATGAAATATTTTTATAAGGTTCCACATTTTTTTCATCCAATATAACTAAAAAAATGTGGATTGACTATTATTTTTCAATGAAAAATCATATTCTCATCGTACCCTTATATTAGAAAAGATTCATGTGTACACTTACTCATCTCTCGTTAACATTGAAACAACTCATTCACACATACCTTAATATAACTATTAAATCTCTTTTAAATTCACAATTTAAAATACCATAAGTCTTATAGGAATATTTATGTTGAATTTTTAAATTCATAACACATTTTAAGTATTTGGGTAGGAAAATTCATTTATCCTTTTGTTTTGAAGTCATACAACACTTTTTCAATTTCTTATGGTTAGGGATAATGCTATAAAAAAAATAATTATAGAATATGAAGAATTATGATCATATAGAAAGTTATACAGTAGGGAAGAAGAATAATTATGGCTCCTCTACATCATAAAATTCATCAAATATTTATGAAAAACTTTATTTATTGAAAATAAAAAAAAGACTTAAAGAAATGAAAATTCATTAAAAATAGATTAAGTTCTTATATAATGATATTATAATGGGGAAAATTCATATGAATCTATTGAATATTGAATATCAAAGCCTTGCGTAGTTAAACAATTCCCTATGGGGGTGAAAATATTTACATGTAAAACATTGTATGATAAAAAATCTACATGTAATAATAAAAATATCAAAAGGAATTAAAAAAATTAGAAGAAAAAAATCCCATTTATATTCAAAAACAGAATTTTTAAAATAATTATGAATAATTAAAATTTAAATTATGACATAAAAAATTAACTCTAGAAGTTACTAAAAACACACATAAATATTTAATAGATCTATTTTCATGAAAATTCCAAAAATATCACTAAAACATAAAATTATCTGGTTTCAATGAAAAAATAGGGATTTAGTATTTGAAATGCATATGAAAATTTATGAAAATGTTAACTCAATTAATTCCCCTTAACATAATACTTGGATGCCTTCAAATTAAACAAAAAAAATAAGTACCAATGAAATTTTTTATATATACCAAGGATATGCACTAATTTATTAATAAGAAACTCAAAAATTTCATACCTCACTAATAACCATTATTTATAATTTTCCATTTTTATCATTCAGTATTTCCAACATAATTTTACCCTGAAATACAACCAAGAAGTTTACCACATTCAAAATATTCTCTAATCATAATAAATTTGAATCATTATCCAATATTTTACATCCAAAACACTTATAAGGGTCCAAATAGGCTAAATAAGTTCTCATATATATATATCTAAATGAGAAATGGACTTGTGTAAATGAGGAAGGATATTTTATAGTTATTCTATGGCTTGAAATTTATTGGGTTACAAATGAGAAAAATTCCCCTGAAAAATAATGATGATGTGGATATTTTTATGGAAAAACACCCTAGTTTATATTCCAGAATGGTCACCCAATACATCTCTTGGAAACAAATCGTCTTTGACACATTCAAAATACTTTGGTGACAAGATAAAAAATTTTCATATCATCAACAAATGGAATACTCACCCTAGAACATCATCTTATAATTGTTATGTCTTTTTTTATATATTAAATTTATCATGGATTTGAGTTGTTTGAGGTAAGAGATGATCTTTTGAATATAAAATAGTTTTTGTTCTTCTAAACCATTTTCTTGGTTGATTTTATTTTATTTTAGAATTTGAAAACAAATTTCTTTTTTCCTTTATATTATCTTTAGTATAACTTATATCATAATAATTATATTATACAATAATAAGTTATTTAGTTTTATCACTTTAAAACAACTCTAAAACAAAATTTAACCATTTAATTTTCATCCTAGAGCATAGTAAAATGGAAAAAATCATTAACTAAAGTTTCCCATACACATAACTCAGCCTAGAACATGAATTATCACATTAATTTTGTTTTGATAGTAATTACTAGCATGTAATGTGGATAATTAATGAGAAATTAAAATATAATAACTCTTTAACAAGATAAATTATAACTATATTACAATATAAAAGGTAGTATCTAGAATAAAGTGTTTCTAAAATTAGTGACATGTCTGCATGATATCAACAAAAGTGCCTCAAACTCTCAATTTTCTGAAAAATAGTGGAAAATTATTGTTAAGGAATCATTGTTTGGTATTTTAAATAATTCAAGTAAATGTAGAGAATGTACTAAAATAAAATTCAAATATATTATTGGATTGTTATTTCAAAATTAATAATGTTAGTTTTTTAGGAGATTTAATAATTTTACAGTTATTTTCAAGAATTTTCCATATTTTTCAACTTCAAAAAATAGTCATTTTAATATATATTTAATTTAAACTTCATTGATCAAATTATTTCACTCATTGAAATAGGAATAAAAATTTAAAATGATATTAATCTATTAACGTATTGGTTTAAAAAACTAAAATCAATGAAAAATAAAAAATGTAAAGGAAAAAAGATAAAAATTCATTGAGAATAGAAAATATAAATTAAAAATAAAACAAAAAACCAAATCTAAAAAGAATGTATTCCCCCCCCCCCAATATTGGGTTCTATTTACTTATTATTCCACAATTTAAATATAGGTAAAAAAAATTAGAAATCATGAACTAAAAAACAATCATGTGTGAGGGGAAAATATAATCAGGTGCATAATTGTACTCAACTACTCTTAGGTGGATATCCAATCCATCAATCATATTAATTTTCTCTTCAAATTGTTTCAATTATCTAAAATTTAATATTAAGGACGTTTCTTTATTTGGATTTTCATTCTATATAGAACCAAATGATAAAATAAATGACTAGTAATGAAAGGTTGTTACTATTTGGAATGAAATTTATTAGAATATATCTTAATTATAGAATCAATTAGAAGATCATTTTCTCCCTTTTTTAATCCCTTATTGTTGATACATCCTTAATAAAATAAATTTTTTCGAAAATTACAATGATTTTCACATCGATAAGACCTTTTTTGTAATCTCATATCACCATTTCAAGTATATTATTATTCTTTTACTAGGTGAAAATATATTAAGGATACCAATATTTACATCTTATAAGGAATTGTGTTCTAATTTAATAAAAAAGTGGACATATTTTCCGTACACTAGTCTAAAATGTGGTATTCTAATGAGAGTTTTAAATGTAGTCATATTAACCCAAAGTGTATCATCTTATTTAAAAGTGTGTTATTTTCTAATTTTGTGGACAATTTTCTTCAAAATAAATTATATTTATCTATTTTGAAATTTCCAAATTCTATTTTTTTATGGTATATATGTTTTAAAATCCCATCTATTAACTCTATACTTCTTCAAAACAGATGGTGACACCTCGGACCGGTACTTTGGGATCTGGTTCTAAAAACTAAAACATTACATATTCAATTTGATACTAGGTGTTAAATATTTGTTAAAAACATTCATAATTACAATATAATTAATGATTAATTCATCTCTTACTCATGAATAATCATTTCCAGTTTATAGATTTAAGTAATTAAGAATCTTCCTAAAGTAATAAAATTCAATTTATTTTTATAAAAAAACATTCCCAATATATAAGAAACTAGTAAACCTATAATGAGCCTTTAACATCTCCTATAAATTTCTTCACTCATAGTTTCCACCTAAATTGGTCAGTTTCCTACTTTTCTTCATAACCAATGGAAATGGAATAAAAAAATGGTTCAATGCAAATTCCTAGTAAGGGAAACATATAAATAATAAAATAAGGAATAAACATGGCCTAAATATTATTTCAGGAATAGTTAAAAAACATGAAACCAAAATAAAATTAATTCTAGTATAATTCTATTTCCAAGAAAAAAAATGAAAACATGGATATTAAAAATCATTATCTCATGATGATGGAATTCATAATCCCATACATTAATAACCTACTATCAAGACCTTATTCAAAGAAATGTTACTTTTCATCGAAATTGATGTTCAGTAAATTTTTTAAATTGAGAAGACTCACTCCAAATGTATAAAATAATTAAACCATATGACAATAATAAATTCATTAAGGGGAAATATAATTCAGGTCCCTACCTATCACATCATTATGTCTAATTCTTTCTATATAAGAGTCAATAATATTTTACGTACCATTCCTAAAGTAAACAAAGACGGAATTATCAAATTCTAATTTTTATAATGAATAAAAAATATTATTACATGAATAACCTAGGTAAGCCGTCAATAATATAAAATAATATCATAACATTTTATAATGTAAATAAAATGGATAATGTGGTCATAAACCATCAATATAAAGAATGTGGATGGTCAAAAAAACATAGTCAACTATCCAAAAATCATCCATATTGAAATGACAATAATTTTCCCTATGACTATAGAATTAGTTTAATTCTTGGTGAACATCATCCAATATGAATAAATGAAATTTCTAATTTAAAACTATATATAACATTGAGTATAGAACTAAGCCAATATATGAATTACATAACCATAATCTATTTAGAGATATAAAGTGAAAGGTTTCAAAATAGCATATCCCATGATGAGAAAAATATTTTTAAAAGGGATCATGTGGCTGGAATGTATATCCCATGAAAATATAGAGAGAATATCACATAATAAAACATATAGGTATAATATACATATCATATAATAAACAAGGTCAAGGGACTAGTCATAAGTCAATTAATAGAAATTGAGTTACCAAATACTCTAACTATTGTGGTGATAACTAAATGAATAGCCACCTAAAAACAGAACATAATTTTTCTATTACATACCATGAAATGTAGGGAGTATGATAAAAATATATCCATGTGAAGTGGATTCTCAATTCAAGGAACATATGGTACCCAAAATGTTTTATATCACATAAAATCCGAATTGGGTCCAAGAAAACCCTTGTGGATTTAAAAAAATACAAATAAACCCACATTAAGTGATAGGTCATCTAATTTTACATAAAATATATTGTCTAAAATATCATTCATGGTATTTTATCTCAAATAGATAGTATACACACCATATAAATGAAATTAGGTACACAATTTAATTAATATCTCAAAGAAGGAAAGTTTGTGATGAAATATGCACCTCTTATACCTGAATTCCAAAAAACGAACATTAACATCATATATCACAATAATAGACATCTGAATTAAATAATTATAATCCTTAAACTGGACTACTTTCATTAAAAATCTTATAAGTAGTCATTCTCTATATGAAATCTACTGATTTTTCACATCATGTTTTTATAGTTTTTATTGTTTGTACTAGTTTTAATATAGCAATGGTCATATTCAATATTTCTTCAAAGTTAATCATTACTAGTACATTAAGTACGAAATTTATTGAAATCAAAATATGTTATGTTGTGGATGTGATAGTCCTCATAATGCATGAACAACGGTATTACACTTCCTAATTGATAGGGTATATGAATAATCCATGATAATACCCTCAATATAGTGATATCTTTGTATATAAATGATACAAATACAATTACATTAGTGTTTTTATAATAAGTTTGAAATAATACCATTAGGGAGAAAAATTTAGTGGAATATAATCTTCAAGTTAGGGACTTTAATTTTTCATGGAAATATTTTTGGAAATCAAAGCATCGGGCTAATTAATAGTGACCAGAAGCATCTAAACATGGGAAAGGGTTCTATGGTAAGAAAATTGGAAAAATTAAATGATTATATTCTATAGATAGGTATGCATTTTAGTGGTGGAAATGTTATGCTTTTTAAATGAATGAAACCATAGTTCTAGGAGTAACCCTTACATTTTCAATAATGTTAGTTAACTATACAAGTGATAAAGGTCACAAAATGAAAAAAAATATGAGGGACCAATGATTGGGAGTAAAAAATGACATCCAAAAACTATTTTTGAGATTGTTTTTATTGTTATATATATTTTTATTTTAAATTTTATTATTTGTTAAAAATTTACATATACCTTGGTAATTAAATTATAATATTAATAATTACTTTTAATAAATAATATTGTGATTAAAAATTTTAACTAAATTGATAATTCTGATTTAAATTTTGAAAATAATCTTAAAAAAGTAAATTCTTAATTTTTAGAAAATTCAGTTATAAAATAATCACACAGAATCTTGAAAATGTAGTTTCTAGAAAAAAATTCTTTGTAACATTAAATTAATATATTGGATAAATTTATCATGGGTATTAATTTAAATAATATAAATTTATATAACATATAATAAATATACCTAAATAATATTCTATGGAAGTAAAAAATCAAATATTTTTTAAAAATACTTTATTTGAAAAAATGATTCAAAACCATTTTTTATAAAACTAGCATTGTAATTATTATGAAATAATTAGAAAATATTTTTTATAGGTTCAAATAATACCTCCAAATTCATATTTTTATTTCCATAAATCATATTTTATTACTTAACTGTTTATTTAATTATTCATGTTATTCTTATATGATGATAAACTCATAAAAATTAAAATACTCAAGAAAAACATGTGTTTATCTAAAAGAATAAAAATAAAAAAACTCCAAAAATAATACTAAGATAACTTTTATATGAGGAATTCAAAAATTATTCCCATTTTTTAAATTTAAATTTTAAAAATATTTCAAAACAATTTTTGAATAAAATCATAAAATATAATAAAAATAACACTTTTAATTTCATTTTCAAATATTAAATAATATTATTCTTATATCAAATATATTACATACAAATTGGTTTCAACTAATAATTAATATCCAATATAATTTATCTTTAATAACAATCTTCTTAAAATAAAAATTCTTATCACATAAATGGAGATTTTTTTATAAATACTTTTAATCATTTTATGGTATTATTAGTCATTTGTGGTAAACTATTGCCATTCAATTCATCTTAAAAGTAGAAAAAAAATATATATAAATGTCATTTATAAATTAATTACTCATATTAATTACAACAAATTAAATGGATATATTTTAATGGTGATTATTAAATATTTATATTTTATCTAAATACATTACGATTTTTTTATGTTTTGTGTTGCATGTGGAGTTAATTTTCGAACATGTTGAATTGTTTAAAGGTAATATTTTACTAAGGTCATTATGTGTTACATTATCCCCACCTAAAAAAATCCCTTGTATTTTAACTCAGTAATATCTATCAGGAACACATTATTATTCATACAACACTCAGTGATCATGTGTTTATTTGTGGTGTGGAATGTGATTTATTTATATGAAAAATTATTATCATATCTATATTTATAGAGAAAACCAATTTTAAATTTCAAGTAGAATTTGACTAAGGGATGAAAATCGGGATCAATAATGAGTGACTTCCCACATACCCTCAAAATGATTAATATGATAATGAGACCACTATGGGTTATTATAACTCAAAATCTAGTGGTTGGTGAGGACATACAAGAAAAGGGAAATTATAAAATCTTTATGAAAAAATAAATATCTAGAACATTAGTGGTATTTTCATAGTATTTTCCTTATTTTCATGATTTTTTGTTACTATATCTCTTATTTACCCTTTAGTTGGGTTATTGAGTTATACAATGCCAAAAATTCCTAGAATTGAAGTAACTAATATCTTTAAAATCTATCTTTCCCTTGAACGTTAAAGTTTTATGACCCTCATTTCTATATATATTACATTTAAACATCCCTTTAATGTAATTTCCCACATGCTTCTCCCATTATTTATTACATGTAAGACTCTAAATCATATTTCTTTAATCATTTTGGTCACATAAAATTTGATGAAAGTTTATCCTTTCATCATTTTTGAGTTTGGGATATCAACATTGATAAAAGTTTAAATATGAATTATCTATTTTTGGTTTATAATAATTAAAATATTTCTAACTTCATCCCTTATCACAATATGTTTTTTTTAGAAAATTAATTCATTATACAAGGAATCCAATTTTAACTTGGTTTCTTTAGGATTAAAATATTACAAAAAACAATAGGGTTAACATGACTAATGATCATTATCATAGACTTATCAAAAATAAAAACAATAAAACATAACCTTAAGATGTCTTACTTATAAAACTATCATGTTATATTATTATTCTTCTAACTAAACTTTTATGAGACTCGATAAAACTTATATCACACTCAGATAAAGATATATCATTCATCGTATAACCTAGGTAACATTATGTTGGGTTCTTCTATACTTATTGAAATAATACTTAAAATAGAGATCCCAGATTACCATAAACACTCTTAAAATAGTCAAACCCCCATAATAATTGAAATTTATGCTCTCCAAATCAAACTTTTCCTTATTTAAACCAAATTAATCATTACTACATTCATAAACCCATGTATGTATATACCCCAGTCGTATATTTAAAAAACATACATTTCTAAAAACCTATTTGAATCTCAAATACATAAATCCACAATAATATTATATATTAGTCAATAAATAAAATATACATCTAAACATCAAATGGTATTAACCTCTATGTCATATGTTAGTCACTGTACATCATAATCACTAAAATGAGATGACATTATCCTCAAATATCAAGAATATATTTTCTACTTCAAGTTTACAAATTATTATCTAGATTACATGATCAAAATAAAACAAACCATTATTATATCATTATCATTTTTATATAAAACATAAGAATTATCCATACCTCAATCATGAGTTCTCATTACTTATCCCCAAAAATATTACCATGTTATAAAATCATATTTCAATGTTATTAGAAAAAATTAGCATATGCTTCCAAACCTTTAAATAAAAAATCTAGAATAATGACCATTAAATTTTTCGCATTATCCTCAATAACATTTAGAATAAACCAAAATAAAATTCATAAATATCAATTCACTAATTAAAATAGCTATCAATTTCAATAATTAATTTTTTATGATATAAAACTCACTATCATAGGAATGAAAAGGAAAATCACTACTTCGATAATAATATGAATATAATAAAATTCTAAGCAAATTTCGTAATCTCCGTTATTTAATAATAATTCATTCTGGTTTCTAGAGGAAAAACGTTCTCATTTTAATGAATTTTATCTTATTTGAACCAAATAATAAAATAAATATGGTTATACTGATGTCTAATATTTAATATGAAAATATAGATCCAAATATGTCTTCCATTATGAAACATTTTTTATTATCGTATAATATATTCAAATCATCCTCTGACTCCATTTATTCAACCTTTGCCTTTCCATTTTAATTTTTTGTATGTTATCTAAAATATTTAGATAACTTCTTTATTAAATCCATTCTAATTGGTCAATAGGAGATTGTTATTAGTTAATTCATATCCCCAGAAAGTTTCTCACCCAGTGTGTAGTCTTAAGCCTACTCATCATACATTATAGTGATGGTTTATTCAATTCTCAACCAAGCATTTTGGGGTGATTAAACCATGGAACATTTGTGCCAAAACCATACCCACATTCCATATTATAGTAATGGAAGTATTTTTTGAAAAAAAACACATAATCATCACATTACCAAAATATTTGGAAGTTTTCCTGTATAGACTTATTCTATGGTAAATCACTATACATTAATTATCCTAATCCCCAAATCAAATGTATATTACTACATACATTTTAAATAATATAATTATCAAAAAGGGTTATATAATATAATCAAACATAACATATCATCATTTAAATTATCATTGGAAAACAACATAATATTTGGAGTTATCTAAACCATTCCTTTGATTCCAACTGTTGCACCCCAAAATCATAGTCCCATATAAGATTACATAAGAACATAATATAAAATCTCAAATTGATAGCAGCTATGAACACATGAATATTATCATCATTAATTAAAAAGTAAATAGTGAATATTTTATCTCTTACATATTAAGGATATTTTTACATTTAAATCTTTAGGGAATTTGGAAACTTCGTAGTCTAATAAGTACCTCATTTTTTGTATCAAGTGGATATTTTTCTCTAATATATAAGACACCACATAATCTATAATGATTATTAAACATCTCCCATAAATTATTCAACATGTTCTGTCTATATATATAGGTTACCGGTACAATTATTCATCATATCCTTGGTAAATTGAAACATAAAATTGGGTGATCTAAAATTTTAGTAAGGGAAACTGATAACTTACGAAATTTTTACAAAAACATTGTATAAGTAATATGGATGGAATAGTTATACAATATGAATACATAATTAACCTGAAACTGTGATAATATTTTATCTATAAAAACTAATGAACACATACATTTAAAATATACTAATCATGTCGTGATGGATTGAATAATGCTAAAAACCAAAAAAATACTATAAAGGCCTTGTTCCAAGACACAATAATTTTTTTTGAGATTATAGTCAAGAAATATTGGTTAATTAGTCTAGCATATAAAAAATCCCAAAACCTTTTTTTCCTTATAATACCCTTATATACATCAATGACATATATGATTATAGTCCTCGGCCATCACCTAATTAAGCCAAATCCAATCACCATAAGAGTAAAAAAGTATTTTTAAGCCATTTCATATGGAATAGTTACTAAATAATAATTAGGATATTCATATAATTAATGATATATAATATCGATACATGATCATTATATATTCATGGTCAAAAAATGATCATGAACGGAAATAATATATTATCTTTCAATAAAATGGAATACATGGTCATAACCCTTCTTGAAAAAAAGGGTAATATTAAAACAATTCGTAGTTATCCACCCAATAAACCTAAATATTCTATTTTCAATGCTTCTCACATTCTTATTAGAATAACATTTATTCTAGGTGAATATAATATGATATTAAATATATAAAATGTGATGTTCACATCATACAAGGAAATTAGTATATAGCTAATTCCAAAATATAATAACCATATTTTGTGCTATGAAAATAAAGAAATTGGATGGTTTCAAAATAAAAAAATCACCATAAGTTAGAAATATTATCAAATGGTTTATTTGGTAGAAATTTGTATCCCTAGAATATAATGGGAGAATACCACATAATACAATCATTTAGAAGAATATACTCAATTTATTTAATGTTTTTTCAATTGAATGACCATAATTCAGTAAATAGAATCTGAGATACTAATGACTCTTACTACAGGGGAAACTACTGAAACAATAGCCATTTGAAAAAGTGAACATTTATTGAATAATAAATCACATGACATACCAAAAGTTTCATTAAAATATATATATGAATAGTAAATACACAATTCAAAGAAAATATAGTGTTGAAAATATATAATGTCTCAATTAATTATAATTGAGAGAATTAAAACCATGATGACTTTAAAAACATTTAAATCAAAAAAAATTCAGTTGTTTCAAAGTTTCATCTGGAGTGTTTATAGTTTTGATTTTTTATACATGTTTAATAATAGAAATTTTTTTATTATTTTTTATCTAAAATTTATTCACCACTAGATCATTAAACATTTCATTATAGACGAATTATATTTATTAATGATATTTAAAACTTATTTTTGTTGCACTTTTAGATTTTTATGATTCAAGATTAAATCTATGACAAACATGTTTCGGGGATTCTTAATGATTGAAGGGTTGTTTCTTAATTGATGAGTTAAATATATATAAAAACATAGTAGAACCACAAAACACTTCTTATGTATTTATTAATATTATACTAGTAAAGAGTTTTTGAAATTTATTCATGATACAAATTCATAGTATTGTCCAATTATGCAGTTAAACTGACTAGAACATTAACATATCATGATTTAATGAATATTTACAATGTGTTTTTTTATAACATCATTATACCAGAAACATAATGATAATTTTTAATTTTTAATATTGTGATATATCAAAATGGGAAGGATTTTGATTAATAATCAATGAATATATAAATATTACAAAATTTTTATAAAAAGTGATCCTCTTAGAACAATTTTTTTAAATTAGGTAAATTTATGATGGTTTTTTATTTATTTTATCATTAATAAATTTCCCCATTTTTTCATAAAAAACTTACGGATAACGTAAAATCTCTATTTATTCATTAATATTATCCTTATATCTATCTTTATAAGGTGGTGATAGAAAAACAAACATGATGCATCAAAAAGACTATAGACTTCCCAATATAAGAAAAAGAGTTTTGAATTTCTTAATGGATGGGTTGTATGAATGGAAAATAAAAACACCCATAATATAGTAACATTATAGTATATAAATTATAACAATATCATTACATTATAAATGTTAGAGTAAATTTTAATGATTGTAAATATGATGAAAAATTGAGTAGTTAAGATCCCTCATGTCAGGGATAAGAAATTTCCTTACAAGATTCCTAATAATTTAATTCCTTTTATTAACTAATGGTGACACAATGCTTTTGGAAATACTAGAGTGTTTTTATGGGAGAAAATCAGTTTACATTAAAGTGTAAATTTAATGGGGTAGTGAGTATTGATTTGGTTGAAATGATTCCCTTTTATATATAAAGGGAAGAGAGGTTTTGCAAGAAAACATTAAATTTACAATAATGTGAGGTTAATATTAAACTTAAAAAGGAATAAATTTTGAAAATATAAAATTAAAATGATTATACGTCAAAATTCAACAAAATCGAAGTTGTTTTAGAAATCTTTTACTATTTTAAGGATTTAAATTTCAATTTTTTCTCTTTTTATCTAATTTAAATTTCTCTTGGTAATTGATTTCTAACCTTACTGATTTATTTTAATGAAAAAATTAATATTTATCCTATTAAATAATTTAATAATTCTTTTTTCAAATTTGAAAAAAAAATTATGAAATATAATTTTTAAATTTGTGACATAAAAAATTTAAAATAAATTCTCAAAATTTCGTAATAAAATATTCTAAAAATTAAAATTTTATTCTTTAAAATTATATATATTAACAAATTATTCGGGATATTAATTTAAATGAAAAAACATAAATTATTTTAAAAAAAAGGGTATGGGTATTTTAAGGAAATTCAAAACCAAATCACCCTTGAAAATAATTAATTCAAAGAAAATACTGAAACTAGTTTTTTCTTAACGTAACATTTTAATTAGTTATAAAAATATTAGACATAGGATTAAAATTTTCAAATAATATTATAAAATGATCTTTATTATTCATTAAATTATTATTTTATTGATTAAAATTTATTTTAATTTACTAGTTCGTTCTCATATTATAGTAAGGTCCTAAAATTTTAAAGACTAATAAGAACCAATTTTTTTTCCTAAAACCCCAAATTTTTTAGAAAAATATAAAAATTTTATTCTGAGGCTATGATTTGATGAGTTCATTAATGAAGTTTCTGAATATTGACTTTATATTCCAGAATTTATAAAAAATCTAATTAAATCAAAAATCAAATGAAGAAAAATTTATTATAAAATGACATTTTAAAATATTTATTATTATTATTCATGTTTCATATAATTTACTAAATAAATTTGTGTTAAAAATTACTAATATATAACACTATTTATCATTAATCATATTCTTCTTATAATAGAAAATTATTTCCAAAAAACTATAATGGTTTAGAAAAATAATTTCTTAATTCATAATGATATTACTAGTAATTTTAGATGAACTATTTTAATTTAATTCATATTAAATCTTTAATTTATTTTATAAATACATATAATTGAAAAATATTTTACTCTTATCTACTCCTTCTATTTCAATGGATATGTTTTAATGATTACACTTAAATATTTCAATTTTATCTAAATATATAAGTGTTCCAATTTTGTTAAGTTATGTGTGTGGAGAATGTTACCTAACACATTAACTTATTTAAATGTAACAATATATTAAGAACTAAAGGTTTTATAGGGACTCTAAATTTCACTTATAAAAATGGTTACCTTAATTAGTTATTGAAAATATAGTTAAAAAATCTAGAAAATATATTTCCTTTCTATATTTTATAAACAACATTGGAATAATCAATTCTTGTAAAAATATATTCTACCCACATTAACACTTAATCCACAACATGAATTGTTTGAAGGTATAAAAATTATTAAAGAAAATTTACCATGAAATCTATTTTAGATATATCAAAAACATCAACAAATTATAGTGGTTGTTGTTTCATTTTATAAAATTTTGAAATGTTAAATAGAAATTAGAATTATTAATAGGATTTTTAAAATTCAAAATCGTCTCTATAAATATAGTAAAAATATAAAGAAAAATAACTTTGTTTCCTAGAATTTCAATTTCAGCCATTATGACCTCCACCACATAAAGTGTGAGTAATTTTTAAAATTGAATAAAATTGTGTATTTAGATGGAATCTATTTATCATTGGATCATTACCAATATGCAACATGTAATAATTTTCCAAAAGTTAACTCATTAAATCATTATAATTTGATAAAAAAAATTTCATATAAATATAATGAGGAATCTCATTATCATCTAGATAAATAACTAACTCAAAAATATATGGTCTCTCTTTCCTAAATATATGTAATTCTTCCTTAGTTATTGTTTATTTAATGGAAGGGTATTTTTTATGTTTCTATCCCAAAGTAGCATCTAATTTACAGAAATGATATTACATAATTATTTCAATTACATTCATCCTTTATCTTGACATCAGAATATAACAATTGAACGATATATCTCTAAATCCTATGTTTTTAATGTGTATTTTCGTCAAAAAATAGATTGTTGAAGAATCAGTCAGAACAATAACTTGGTATATACCACTTATCTTTCTAGGTATTCCTTAAAGAATGTAAGTTTAGAATCATCATTCCATATCAATTAATTTATTTTTATTTATTCAATACACATCCTCCATTTGTTATGAATTCTGATATGAAATATCTTTCTAAATTCATTTTTTGATATTTTAATGCCACTCTCTCTAGAAAAAAATTGGATTGGGATTAACCTTTATAAATCTGATATGGGAAATATAATTCTATTCAAAAACAAGTTATTGACTTATTTTTTGGAAACATTAAACAATGTAGTGTTCAATATTTTTTAAATTGTCTCATAGGTTTGGTTTTCTCATATTAAAAAGTTATATGCATAGGTCTAATTAAAGTGAAATAGGATAGAGTCCATCCTGAGAGTTATGTTTTTGGAGGACTCCTAAAAATTGGTAATTTTGACCTTTTTAATATTCGTTAGAAATATTGATGGGGAATTTTTCATTCGCAACTAACAATTAATATTTGATATTTTCAATCCGTTGATTCAATTGTAGCTCATTTGGGAAAGGTTCATTGATCCTCAATGGTTAATATCTCATAATAACAGTAGTTTTAACCCCTTATTATTTTCAAAAAAATAATATTTTAGATTCTTTTTTGGGAAATACGATGTACATCGGACCATCTATATGTTTTATTTTCATATAATTTCAAGATTTGAATATATTGAAAATATAATGATTTCTATCATTGTTTTTATCACTTTTCGATCTTTAAATTATGGTTTGATAAGAAAAGTTACAAATTTCATTAAGCAATTAAAAATATTTTCCAAAAATAATTCTTCGTTTTAATACTTTCACGAAAACCAGAAAAAGTCCAAGACCAACTAGTCTCACAAAAAGGCCAAAACCAAATGCCTTAAGAAGGATCTCAAGGGGAATAGATCAAGAGGTAAACATCCACCTTTATTTTCTTTTATTTATTTTCATTTTCTTTCATATTCTTCTTCTTTCCTCACTAACCCATATCCAAGAGGCATGAAAGATCCAAATTGTTATATATATATTCTGGATTTCATCGTGTTTATGGAGTATTCACCCTAATATTTCATCAACTCGACAACTTATTCTAGAAATTATAAAACTGTTCGTGATTTGTCGATTTACTAACATCGTGGATGATGTGATTTCAATTTACTTTTCATAATTAATGTATTTCCAAAAAAACCATTTTTATGGTTGAACCATATTATAATTTATGTAAAAGATCTTATAAAAGGTTCTAGAATCGTTTTTACACATCTTAGTAATTTATAATTAAAATTAGTTCTTTATGATCGAAGAATCACCAAAATAACCTAAAAATACCAATGATGTTTTAAATTATAAATCATCCTCATTTAAGAATTAAAAATAATAAATATTATAATTTATGGTTCTATAAATATGTAAATATCATTCCTTTCCAATTCTGGTGTTTTAAATCTTATCAACAAGAATTTCCATCATGAACTGATCATGAAAATGATGTAAATAATACACCCCAAATAATGGAATTAACAAAATATTATTAATTAATGTGAGGAATTATGTAATAAAAGTTTCTTCAAAAGTGGTATAACCATGATTACATTTCTATAAAAATATTAGTAACACAATTTTAACCTTCAAACATGAGGTATAGACACGTTTGAGGGAAGTCGAACTGGAGGTAAGGGATCCTCTCTTTCTCACTTTTATTCAAGAATCAACCCTATGTTATGCTCCTTAATTTTCAATCCCAAATGATTTTGTATGTTTTTAGACCTCCCATATAATATTATTTTTATATATTAATGTTGAGATACTCTATTTCTATCTCATTAATACATCCCATGTATATCCATTACCTCGATGAAATTTCGTAAGTGGATTCTAAACCCAATTTCCATTCTTTGTATTAACCTTAAACATCAATGGTTTTTATCATGATAATATGACTTGTGAAATTTAATTTGAATATATTATGTTTTATTATTCGTAAATACTATATTTATTCATAATCCCTTCATTTAATCAATTCTATCTTTAAAATTATGGTATTTTTAAAGGACTTTCCTCTTAAATCCTTTTAAATTTTACATTTATGAAATACATAGAGATTGTTCTTTTTATGAATATCATGATTGTTATCTTCTAATATTAAGATGTTTTATTGAAATAATATCTCCATCTTATGTTTTCATGGTTATTTTTGAATAATTTGGTTTCTTTATTGTTTGTGTGATGTTTATATTCTAAAACTGTTTTTATATTGTAAATAGTATTTGAAATTGTGAATCTATTTTTCTCTAGGGTGTAAATGAGTTATGAAGTGTTTAATTCATGATAAGTTACTTAGGAATAGTTATGTTGGTTCAAGAACATTATATCACAAGATATGTTGGTTTGGGCCCATTATAGCTCAATATATGTTTTGTTGAGTCCATTATAGCTCATTATATGTTGGGTTGAGCCCATTATAGATCAATATATGATGAGTGATCCCCATTTTAGATCTACTATTCATTGGGTACTTTAGATGTGGATGTTGAAAAAAATTTCAGTCCATGATTAAGGGTGAATGTAAGAGTTATATGGTAAATATTTCCCAAAGCAACTATGTGATGTTTCCTTGCATATGAGTTTTTTTATTATTATGGGTTTTTTGGTTTTTATGTTATCACATGACTAGAGACTTATTTATTTATATCCCTTACTAAGTATTATACTCTCCATAATATTTCAAAAAAAATTCACATGATATAAGTATCGAAAAGAGAAAGAAGGTAGTTGTGATGAATGATATGGAGTGTTGTCAAGAAACCATGTTTTATGTTTTAATGTTTAATATTTTCAAATAAATGGATATTTTTTTAGTAGAATCCTCTTTGTGTGAATGTGGTATGTTTTTTATGAAACATATCAATATTTTATAAAACTCTAAACCCAAAAATATCCTCAATGTGTAATAATGTATTTTCGTGACTAAAACTAAATATTAAGTAATGTTTTAAGGTTGTCTCCTTTAAGTATGTATCATAGGATGGTTTAGATAACTTTAGGGGTTAGGATGATGTTACAATAATACCATAAATGTCTTATACTATGTGGATAATTTGAAGTGTGACATAATTTTAATATTTCCATTTTTCATCATCTCAGACATGTCTATTTAGAATGGTTTTCAGTAGAAGAAATATGGACGATGAAGTAGAAAGGCACTAAGAGGCATATGTCGGTCTGAATCTACATCCTAGAATGGTGGGAATCAAAAATGAGAAGTTTGTGACCACAGTGGATCGATTGACTCAAGAAATAAATGTTGGTGGTGTGAATTATATAGAGTAACATCATCAACCATGAAAAAATGTTTCATTTGTGGAGAACTTTATGAGGTAGCATCATCCATCATTTTGTGCAACCACAGATCCATTGATAGCCAAAGGTTGGATAAATGCTTTAGAAAAGATATTTGATGGCATGGGATGTTTGGAACGTAAAAAGGTAATACTAGTAATTAATCTTTTGGATGGTGAAGTCGATCAACAATATTCTTTTTTTAAGACTACGATATAAATAGATGATATTGACATTCTAGAAAGGGATTATTTTAAGTTTATTTTTATGGAAAAATATTTTCCTAAAACTGTTCCACTCAGAATGGGGAAACAATTCTGGGAACTAAGGAAAAAAGATGATGATTATGTGGCATCATATAAATCAAATTTTACGAGACAGAGCAGCTATGTACCGGATTTTAATCCGGACATTGATAGAAAATTTAATAGATTTCACTCTAGTTTAAAACATTTTCTACAAAGATCTTTAGCTTTAAGAGAGTTAAAAATATCTATTAAACTTTTTTCATTGTGTAGAAAAAGTGGAGATGAAGTTTGTTGGCATGTATGTGTCCCATGATGACAAGAATTAGAAGAGTCAGTTTGGAAGGAATTGGGGGATAATCCATCAAATAAGTATAGAGGTAAGAAAATAAATCCTTCTAGTGAAAAGTGTTGTAAAATCCATCCTGGTGAATGCCTTGTAAAATCTGGGAAGTGCTACCAGTGTGGAAATTTTGGACACTTGTCTCATGAGTGCAATGAAAATGATCCAAAAATTAACAAGAAGCTGATGGTGATATTATTTAACTATAAATAACTGGTTCATTTTGGTAATGTTTGTCTGATGCTAATCATTCATGAAGAAATTCATCAATATTGGAAGAATAAGGATGTGGAAAAATCCTTTCAAACCACTTCATCAAATGTTGATCCATTAAATGAGGAGTTATCAGGTACATATATTGTTTTTAAATATTTTCGAAATCTATTATTTGATTTGGGGTCTAAAAAATCTTTCATTTCTGAGATGTTTTCAGAAAATTTGGTAAACCATCCTCCTGAAAGAAAACCATAACTCATGGTAAAAACACCTGGAGGAAATATTGTGGAAAAAATAAATTATTAGAATCTACATATATTTGTCGTTGGAAAGCGTTTACCTATACACCTTCTTTTTCTGACTCTAGTAGAGTTTGATGTTATTCTAGGTAAGGACAAGCTTTCTTTTTATCATGCTATTATAGATTGCAGAGGAAAAGAAGTTGTTTTTCAGAATGAATTGCAGTTTCTGTAAAGTAATGAACCCATATCATTGACTACATATCAGGAAGAAAAGATACTTATAAATGATGGAAATTAATGTTATCTTGTTCATATTTTTGAAGATAAATGAATTAACTAGATTAATGATGTACCAGTAGTAAATTATTATCTATAAGTTTTTTCCTATTGATTTTCCTTGTGTTAGTCATGATTAAGTGGTTCAGCATACTATTGACATAGTCTCGGATGAAAAGCTAATTTATAAACCCCCTTATCAAATAGAACAAATAGAACTTCTTGATTTAAAAATTCCACTATTAGAACTATTATATAAAGGCTTCATCAGACCTATCACTTCACCATGGGGTGTTATTGCCTTATTTATTGAGAATAATGATGGTACAATGCGACTTTTCATTTATTATATAGCCTTGGAAAAAATTAATATTATAAACAAGTTTCATTTTCCTTATATCAATGATTTGTTTGACCATCTTCTGGAGGAGTCGTACTTTTCGATGGTTGACCTGAGGTTGGGGTACCATCAGTTGAAAGTAAAGGATTCTAACATCCTAAAGACTGTATTCCTTAGTAGATATGGTAATTATGAAATTGTATTTTTTTCCTATTTGGTTAACTAATGAACCCGTTTTATTCATGGATCTTATTAATATAATATTTAATAAGTTATTTGATAAGTATTTGGTTGTGTTTATTGATGAAATTCTGGTTTATTCAAGAAGTAAAGAAGAGCATGAAAATCCTCCATGGGTTGTTTTGTAAACCTTAAAAGAAAAGAAACTCTATGAAAAATTCATCAATTGTAATTTTTTTTACAACATATTTCTTTACATGGAAAAATTATAAATAAGGACAGAATAACATTTGATCCTTACAAAACAAAAGTGGTTGATGAATGTTCAGGACCTAAAAATGTTACATATATTTGTAGTTTTCTTGAATTAGCAGGTTATTACTGATGGTTTGTTAAAAACCTTTCATGATTATCTTTCATGATAACAAAGTTAACTTGAAAAGGGGTTAAATTTATTTGTAAATATGAATGTGATGTGTCTTTCAGTAACTAAAGAAGAGATTGGTGAATGCTCTAGTTTTTTCCTTGCCTTCCCAAAATGGTTAGTTTTTTATCTACAGTGATGCTTCATTAATGGGACATGTTTTTGTTATGCTACAGAATGATCTTGAAATTGCATATACTTAAAGACAACTAAAACCTCGTGAGTTAAATTATCCAACACATGATTTTAAATTAGAAGTTGTGGTTTTTTCGTTGAAAATTTAAAGTCATCATCTGTATGGAGTAAAATGTGAAATATATATTGACCATAATAACTTGAAGTATATATTTACATAGAAGGAATTAAAAAGGAGATAGAGAATATTTTTGTAAATAATTACGGATTATGATTGCATGATTCATTACCATCTTGGGAATGAAAACAGAGTGGTTGATGCTTTGAGTCAAAAAGTAATGCTACATTAACCAAGATACGTTTAAAATGTATTCCTTTCATTAATTATTTGATTAAATTTGGCTTGGAAGTTGTTGGGGCATGATATTTCATTATTTTGTTTCAAATATCAGTGTAGTCATATTTGTTAGACAGGAAAAATCCAGCACAGGAGGAAAGATCAGATTATGCAAAAAAGTGACATAGATAACATAATGAAAGACTTCTCTCTCAAGGTAGGTGACCATGATTTCCATAATATATCTTCTGGAAAAGGTGTTATGTGTTTTAGTATGAAAGGGAAGTTGAGTCCACTTTTCATTTAACCTTTTGAAATCCTATAGAATGTTGGACTAGTTGCCTATTGAGTAACATTGCCTCCGAGTTTAACACAGGTACACAATGTTTTTCTTGTTTTGCTGTTGAAAAAGTATGTTCTAGATTCATATCATGTTATTAGTCCAAAATTAGTTCATCTAGATGAGAAACTTACTTATAAATAGGGACCAATTCATATTCTTGATCGTGCCGAGAAATTATTGCAGAATACGGTAATCCTCCAGGTAATGGTTTTGTGGAGAAACCATATGTTAAAAAAAGAAACCTGGGAATCTAAAAATGCTATGAGGAAAAGCCACCCTCACTTGTCTAATAAGTAAATAAAATTGCGAGGATGCAATTTCTAGAAGGTAGGGATAATGCAACACCCTAAGGTTTTAAAAGAAATCTGAAATGCATGAATCATTATTTAACGTACACAGATATAATTAACACAAAACATATTTTTCCCACTTCTTCCTTTTGAATTTTAAAAAACAAACATAAATGGTTGTAATCAATAAGTTATTTATATTTGGATAAGACTAATATAATTATTGGTGAATAGTAACATACTCTTATGAATAGTAATGTTACCCTTATGAATAGTGATATACCCTTATGAATAGTAACATCACCCATGATAATATATATATTATTTAATTAAAAGTATGATATACCCATATCATAGAATAAGTAAATAAATGTTTTTAAATTTTTTTTTAAATAAAATATTATTACTTTTAAAAACTAAATTTCTCATATTTATATAAAATATTTTTTAAAATGGAGTTCAATTTTGGATTCTACACGTCAAAAAATGTTTGGGGTAAATTTTTTTATTTTCTAAAATACATGATTTTTATGAATATTGAAATTTGATAATTTAAAATACAAACTAAATACATGATTTATGGAGTCATGGATGTTGTTTTGCTGATTTAAGAACACTAATCTCAAAATCACATGCACATAATAAATTTTTTGGTCTTGGAATCAAAACTATTTCTTGTCATGGGAAAAATAATAATATAATGATTAAAATAATGTAAAACTTCACCTCTCCTCCACTATAAATACCACCCACTACTCCATCTACCTCTCATGCCTCTAAAGACTTGAGACTTTCCTAGGTTATAACCAATGCTCCTCCAAAGAACCTTCCCGATTCCCAAGACTTGGTGGTCTCACCAAACATCCAAAACCAAAGTCCTTAAGGAGGATCTCAAGGAGAAGATATCAAGAGGCAAACATCCTCTTTTATTTTCTTTCTTTTGTTTTCATTTTCTTTCATATTCTCACTATTTCATCACCACCCATTATCAACGAGTCAAGAATGATCAAGAATTTAATATATATTCATGATTTTATAATGTTTAGGTATTATTCACCTTTATAATTCTTCTACTCTCTAATTTATTCTAGAAATGAAAACATTTTCTGTGATGTGACGATTTACCGACATTGTAGATGATATGACTTCAATTTAATTTACATCATTCGAGTCTGGTCATGAAACAATTTTTATGGTTGAACAAAATTATAATTTATGCATTACATCTTATATAACGTTCTTGAATTATTTTTTAGACATGTTATAAATTTAAAGAACAAAATCAGTTCATTATGATTAAACAATCTCTAAAAAAACTAAACAAATATAAATAATGCTTTAACTTATGAATCACACTCATGTAAGAATTAAAAATGAAAAATAGTATAATTTATGGTTCTAAAAATATGAAAATATCATTCAATCCCAACTTAAGAGTTTCACTTCCTATCGATAAGAATATCCAACATGAACCGATCATGAAAACTATGTAAAGAACGCACCTGAAACAATTGAATTAACAAAATATTATTATAGAATGAATGGAATGATGTTATAAAATGATCATTAAAGGAATTATAAACATGAATAGGTTTCTATAAAATATTAATAACAAAATTTTAACATTCATATATAAGGTATAAACACGTTTTAGGGATGTCGAACCCGAGGTAAGGGATCCTCTCTTTCTCACTTTTATTCAAGAATAAACCCTATGTTATGCTCATAAATTTTAAATTACTAATGATGGTGTTTGTTTTAGCACCACCCCTATACATCCCTTATGATATATTAATGATGAGATACCCCATTTATATCTCATTAATCCCTCCAAATTATATCCATTACTAATAAAAAAATTCATAAGTGGATTCTAAACCAAATTTTAATTCTTTGGGTTAATATTCATCTTAATTGGTTTTTATCATTATAAGATGACTTGTGAAATTTAATTAGATTATATTATATTTTATTATGTGTACTTACATTATATATACATAATCCCATAATTAAAAAAATTCTCTCTTCAATTTTATGGTATTTGTAATGAAATTTCCTCTAAAATACTTTTAAATTTCTCCTTTATGAAATACCAAGTGATTGTTCTTTTTCTTAAAATCAGGAGTTTTATCATATGATTTTATGATTTCTTATAGATTGAATTTCTCAATTATATGTTTTCAAAATTATTTATGAATAATATGATTTCATTATTTTGTGTACGATGTTTATATTAAATAATTGATTTTATATAAGAAAGGGGAATTTGAAATTGTGAATGTGTTTTGCTCAGGGGTGTAAATGAGTTATAAATTTTTCATTAATGATATGTTTCATAGACATAGTTATGTTGGGTTAAGACCATTATAACTCATGATATGTTTTTTTGAGCCCATTATTTCTAAATTTATGTTGGGTTGAGCCCATTATAGCTCATGAAATGTTGAGTTGAGCACATTGTAACTAAAGATATGATGGGTGAGACCCATTATAGTTCTCCAATGCATTGGGTACGCCCATGATATAATTTGACCAAAATGTTATTCCATGTGTAAGGGTGAATATAAGAGTTATATGATAATATTTCCCAAGGAAACTACATGATGTTTCTATGCATATGAGTTTTTTTATGATTATGGGTTTTGTTGGATTTTAGGTTATCACATGACAAACAATTTCTTTATTTATATCCCTGATCGGGTTTAATACTCATCCCAAGATTTCAAAATCTTTTTCATATGATATAAGAATGGGTAAGAGAAATAAGGGATCCATGATGAATGATATATAGTGTGTTCTAGAAATCATGTTTTATGTTTTAAAGTTTTACGTTTTGAAAAAATGTATACATTTTTTTTAGTAGTATCCTCTTTGTATGAAAGTGGTATGTTATGTATGTAAGATAAAAATATTCTATAAAACTCTAAAACCTAAAAGATCTTGAATGTGTAATAATGAATGTTATTTACTTAAATTCAAGGATAAGTAACATTTTAAGGCTTGGTATTTATATGAATGTTGGTTCATGTATACTAAATATATCATTTTCCATATAAAAAACATAAAATTGAACAGGGAAAATAGTTTTAATTTATTTTTACTAAAACATACTCTATTAATCATTTTTGTTTATTTATATATTGGTTTTATGTTAGGCAAAAATCCAAGAAGGTTTTAGTTCTCTATATATTAAAGATGAATAACCAGAGAGGGGAATAAAATTTATAGAAGCTTTTAGATCTAACGTGGTATCCTTGAATTCACATTACATTTAGTAAAAGGAATGGAAAAGGTCCCATGATATTTTCATCTGACATGATAATAATTCTAAACCATGGTCGAAACGCCACTAAATAAATTTATTTTATCTTCCCCATTGAATATTAATTTATGAGAAAACAATATTTTAAAAAATTTCCATACCTTAGAATTTTTTTACAGGTATCAGGAAAAGGAATATTAATAATGAAATTTAAAAAGGTATCCAATTATTCTTTTTCCAATTCAATTTTGGAACATCTATGTATTCTAGGGTTATTTCTTAGATAGATTAGTCATTGTTTGGATATTTCTTGGCTAATTAGAGCACTTCATGGATATATAGAAACTTATAATCCTAATAAAATCATTTAAAAGTGTTTTAACCAATACTTCATCATGTGATACTAATTTTACCTTCAAATTATATTTTAAATTTTCACTTGGTTCAATAAAAAATGGGTTTCCATTAAAAAAAATTATAATATGTGAACAAGAATTAAGACTTTTATTGTCATATGTTTGTTCAAAAACTTGGATTGAGACTCACAATTTGGAAGTCTTCTTCCTTGGTACATCTCTAAACATCCATGTGATTCACATTTTTCACTTTATCTTTTTTATTTAATTTTGGTTTTAATGGAAAACCTCCACTAATTTTAATCCTTATGATACCAATATCAGTAGATGATTTTATCACATTTTTTCCATTTATGGTTTCATCATTACCTATTTTTGTCTCAACATTTACATAGAATTAATTTCAAATTTTTTAATATGTATCCTTGGATATAAATTTACCACAAGTAGAGAATTCACTTTCTTTCGGAAGTATCTATATTTTAAATTATTTTATTATACATGTAAATAATTTTTTTCTTTTCTAGTGCCCTCCAAGTCAAAAAAAAGTTGAACCACTCAGGAGGAATTAAGGATTTAAGAAAAGACATGATAAATGAAATAAGAATTAAAAAATGGAAAAGAAAAAACTTGTACATAAAAATTTTATCCCTATGAGAATCCACTAATTCCCTTTGATAATTATTTTTATCCCACAATGAAATTATTCTTCTGTGATGTGAATAAATTGGTAGTAGTGAGATGTAAATTAGATGTATTTTGAAAAGGGATACCATTTGTGGGTAGAATAAATTGTTTTCTTCCCATGAAGAATTATCATTAACAATGTTTGGGAATCATTTTTTCCTCCAATGAATCTTTTTTTTTTGGATTATAGGATGATATTTTATTCCTTTGTATAACATAATTGGAAGAAATCATTCCATCATAATTAAAAATTAAGAGTTGTCATGTTGACCCATTTTTTGGGAAATATATTTACCTACAATGAACTATAAAAAAATATCTAAATAGAGGTACTGAAAAAAAAAAGTTCTGAAGATGATTCATTAAGAAGATATTCTAATTTTGGAATCATGAGACCTTTTAAAAGTCAATTCTATGGCAATCTACCTACTACAAACAATAATAGAAAACAATATCACACATCTTATTGTAACGTTAGTGGCATTGAAGGCCAAATTTATAAGGATATACTTGATTAAGTACTTCATAAAACCTTCATAAACTATTATAAAAGATTATCTTTGACGTCCACTTCATGAATTTTGACCATTATGAGTACCTTCATGAAGGTATCCCTTCCACATTCTCTTGTGTGAATTATCCACTTCATGAATCCCCTACAGTCTATATAATAAGTTCTATACATTAAATTATGGTTCGTTTAGGTATTTAACAATCCATTTTATGAATTTTGTTCCATGTTACTATTTGACTTCTCCAAATTCCCATTATGAAATATACATAAGTCCAATATATATTCCTTTCAATTAAGTTAAAACCATGAATTTCTTTCTAATACCTCTTCCAAAACCACCAGATGTATATGATCAGGATTTAAGGCATCCTAGAGTACAGATTCTGATCATGAATTCCCATAAAAAAGGTTCCATAGATATTTCTTTCATATACTATAGGGACCCTAGGAGAATTGTAATCAGGTATTACTTTGATAATTATTTCCATGATCATAAATATAGTGGTGATAACTCTCCCAGATCAAGATGGCCAACCATAGTCCCAATCTCAGTCATTGATCCATGAACATTTTCTCTTAATTTTTTTGGTAAATAATGAATATAAACTCAATGATTAATTTTGTTTCCACTCAATGATCCAAAATCTACCATAATGGTTAGCCCTATATGCATAGAAATTTCTCAATCTATTAATTTTACACATTCCAATACATAGATGTCCCCATAATATGATGTTAAAGTACATGAAGAAATATTAACCACACAATATAAATCAACATGATTATTTACAAATTTTGTTATACTAAATTGAATAGTATTATCCTATCAAATATCCTTAAATTATTAAACTAATACTACAAGAGAATTGATTTATTTAAATCATGATACAAAAGAAATCTCTAAAAGGTTCAGACCATAAATCCAAAACTATATCATTTTGAGGCACGTTAGTTCTTATTAATTTTGAATATACTTACATCCTTCCTCATTAGTCAATATTCTCTATGATATTGAAAATATCATTCACCATGGCCATATTTTTTGGGATGTTTCATCATTGGGGGAATATTCTTGATGAAACAATTCCCTAAAAATGTTTCATTTTCCATCAGAGTATTTCTCTATTTATTTCATTAGACAATATTTTTTATGAAACCATATTTGGATTCATAGGTTATATTCATGAAAATCAACCCTACACCATACCTCATAGGTTCACATTATTTGTAATGGAAACCAAATCTCATTGGGTCACAATCTCATCAAGGACAACCAGAAAGGTAAATTCATGCACAAGTCCTACAAAAACCTTCATTAGGAACCTTTCACTTAATCTCTTTTACTAAATCATCTTAAAATACAAGGATTGGTCCTTGTCACATGCCCTTAAAATTTAGGTTGCTTCATATTATGTGACACAATACTATAGGGATTATTATACCTTGTAAAAGGATATGCTGGAATCTCAATTAATGCGTCCAATCCCTTTACCACATTCATTAGCTACATCCATGGGTGGTAAAAACACAACGGTAACCAATTGAGTGGATTTAACCTATGATTCATTAAGATTAATATTTATTAAATAATAAACAACAAAGATGGAGAACCTTTGTTATAAATAGATATTCACATTGATACTTATTTTCAACCTGTAACATACACCAGTGTAATTAGTCTCACACTAATATTTGAGAAAGAGTCATGAATATAACTTAAATATTTAGTAGATTCTGAGAGTGGAAAAGTGTCTTATTAAAAAACATTGGTTATCCCCAACTCCAAACCTCTCATCCAACTACAATTTGGGATTTTTCATATGAATAGTAGCAAGGGCTTGATACCTTTTTATAGCATGTCCACTCTAACTCAAAACAAAAATTAACTACATAATAGATTAGGAATTAAAATTTTATACTGAAAAAAAAATATTTGTGAACCCAACATGAATCCATTAACCTTGAAAATGGTTTTTTGAATATGTTTTCCCTCATGATGTTTCATTGTTAATTTTTTTCTCTTTTTTATCTTCTCGGGACTATCAAATCTCAAGATACCTTTGATCCAAACTAATGGTATCACCTCATAAACAGAAATATACTTTAGCTACTACTAAATATGAAGACCCATCAATCTATATGGTGATACGTATGATTTATCATCTCCAACAATAGGTAAAAACTCATTAGAAAGGGATGTTCCATTTAAATATTAATATCACAACATTATATGTTTCACATGAAACTATACCAACAAATATCCATTCAATGTTTGCGATCAAAGAAGTAGGGGACATCACCCATTTCCTTGATCCATTTTGAGATACTTTACATGAAATATAAAAACATGTATTTCCCATATAAAATTTTTGAATATTAAGAGGTCAACAAAAGGCACACTAAAATTCATAAGCCTCCAATAAGGACCCCTGTATACTAATACCATCATCATTTTTAGAAATTGACACTATAAAAACATAAGGTGGCATACTGGTTTGGATGAAACCCTTTTGAAATAGACCATTAATATGAATCTTTAACTCCCATTACTTAGAGGGTTCTATTCAATAAGAGTTCCTTCAAATTAGATTCACTGGGAAATAACTCTATTTTGAACATGATTTCATAAAAAGTTTATATATTTTCCACCAATTTTGGGAATATATTGAGAAATTTATCCAAGAATCTTAGGAACACTACTACTTGAATTGCAACTAAACCCACCAAAAACATCACTTATTGAGAATCAATGTGATCTATACACCGGTAATCCATCTAATGCTCCAACTAGAGAATAAAAAATGTGTTCTAATCTAACACTTCAATGAAAACAACCTTCCACTAAATAAGAACAATAATTCCACCTACTAAAAATGACCAATAAATTAAAATAATAACATAATATATCAATATCCTCTGAAATAATAATTTTCCCAATGACTAATGATACTCCATCACTAGGACATAACCCCCAAAAACCTCAAGTAATGTATACTAACCTCTAACATAGAAATATAAAATGTATGAAATTGTAAGTCTCACCACCATTATTCCTAAGTCTTTGATTGAGTAAGGTGAATAGAATAAGTGAAGGGATATTGCATCAAATAATGTATAATAAATTGAAGATGGTAAGTAAATGGTACCTTTCTCGATTCTAAGACCTCAAGGTGTTGTAATCTCTATGATATGAAATTGATGTTTCCTTATCCTTTCCTTCATTGGCACAGATGGAAACAAAATTTTTGAAAACACTTATACCTATATCCCTAAGCATTTGGAAAATCATTGGGTTTTCTTCTACCAAATTCATCCTCTATCTACAACCCAGAATATTTCTAGCTTTACTACTACAGATACGACCTTTGATGAAATTGTGGATGAGGTTGTACATGGAACTAACTATCGACCCTGCACAAAACACCTAGGATAGTTGCATGCCGAATTCACTAATGTGAAAGAGTGCAATAAGAAAGACACTTTAGAATAGATATTTAAGTAGAGGCATCGGAAATAATAACTCTGTATAAATGCAAATAACAAATATGTAACTAAAACCCTGCTAATTAGAACCTCAACCACCCTAGAAATTGATGACATGAATGTACAACTCTACTCTATGGGGATTTATAAAGACCCCCTTCTTGATATTATTTGGTTTATGCGTACATATTATCAATCAATTCTTTATTCACTTACATCTCAATATACATCAACAATGTAAATGGGGTGATCTAGTACTACATATATACATATAAAACCTATATGTAATGTTATGCCCTATTATGCTCATCAAAGAAAGGATTAAGAAAAGATGAAGATTATTTACATTTACTTTGAGCTCTTATATTCCCAATATCCCCTATCAAAGTGAGACAAAATATTTTTAATTTACTACCTTCAGTATCAAATAAAAAATGTTTCTTAAATATTCTTCCAAAAATAATCCCATGATACCATAAAATCTTCAACATTTCCACGAACCAAAAACCAATACTTAAGAGTATCACCCCTCAATTTAGAAAAGTAAAATGGAATAAAATGGTCATTTCATGCATGGGTCAAACTAAAATCAATATCAAGCTTATTTAACCAAAAATCTCTCTCCCTCACTCAAAATTAGATATATTCCTCTAATATATTTTCAACATATTATACTAAAAATTAAAAAATGTATTCCTCCAAGACACATCCTTGTTTACATGGACAACCCTCATATAGTCGACTTGAGAATATTTCTACACCTCTCTAGCTAGAACAACACATGGATGATTCCCACTTCCAATTTCTATAATGAGAATATTTATGACTCTTAGAAAAAAAATTTAATTATTTTTAATAATTTTATTTAGATTCATTTTAATTCTCCAGAGAATTTCCCAAATTCAAATATTATCACAATAAAACATTCTGTGTATACCAAAACTAGGTGTTTACCCTAAAAGAATCATCATGTTACTTAGAATATTCATTAATATTAGGGTCCTTGTGTCAAAAAAATGTGTCCCAAAACATCTATTTACTTTCTAATCTCCCTTCCAATGTCACTGTCTAAGTTCGATAGATACAGTTTCCCTACCAAAAACTTGTTATCATCTCTAGTACGTAACACAAATATATTTCCCTTCCAATGAGTTATGGGTTGGAAACAAGTATCAAAGTTATAAATCATACAAAAAATAGGTATTAAAATCATAATCCTTAGGACATAAAAAACACAAATCAACTCCATAAACATAAAACCATTATCCAATAATACATGCAATTCCATAAAAAAAATAAACCCCAAAATATTAAAATCAATTCAGGTGGTAGAAATCCATGAACACTATCCATCAAATGCACACACGTGTTATGTCAATACCATTCACTAATCCCATCCTACAAATCCAAAACAACATACACGCATACGTAAAAATTCAACATATAGGTCTACTTGATAAGATTTATATTAAAATCACTCGTGAAAATAAAGAAGAAGAAAAATGCTAATAAATCAGGGACTAAACCTAAAAATAGAAAAATATTTTAAAATAGGTCTACAACAACCCTTCATCACCAAGTATAATTCACTAAAGATCACATATATGCCTATTAATATATTATGAAAAGAATATAAGTGAAAGGTACCCCCATAACAACTTCACCATTGATCTAATTACTCACATTACCTAATAGAATACATCCATGAATTACTATAAATTTTATATATACCTCCCCACATATCTACATTATACCCAAACCACTTATCGACCACCATATACTACGTACAAAACCCAACCCCACAACAACATTATACTGCAAAGAATGCTATATATAATAACACCACATCATAACCAGAAATGGAAACCAAATCACAGTAGTATAATGTGATCAAAAATGGGATTAAACTTTAATATTCTTCCTACAATGCACATTGAAATAAACCAATATTATAAATATATGTATTTTTAAATAAAAATAAAGTATTTGATTCCATTCCATACATGCAACCCTAAGAATAAATAAACTCATTATATAATATATCATTATAACCAAGTCGTTGGATTTTCATGTATGAATAGGACCAAAAATTAAATATATATAGAAATATGTTACAAAATTATTAAATTTTCATCAATCATTAATAAATAATCACTAAATTTTTTATAAAATCATTTAATGATTAAAAGGACTATTTTTCACATAAATGAACTTTTATAGATGTTATGAATTATTATCTCAGAAAAGTATATTAATCATTATTAAAAAGTTATTATACAAAACTTTATTAGTAATGTATGAATAAAAACCAATAATTTAGTTATATAAAGGTTTGTAATTAAGATGATATCAATTAAAGGTCCAACAAATTATTTTTCAGAAAACTATTTTTATGTACTCATTGTGTTTTTATCATAATGAATTAAATAAATCATTATTGATTAATGTTTTTAATGAATTTTATAGAATATATATTCAGTCAATCCTTTTTACATTCATTTTATTATTTTTCCTTGGAATCAAATTAATTCTTATTATTTTTATTCATAAAAAACAATTTTCTAAAAACATGATTTCTTTAAACTTCATGTACTTATTTGAAAATTAATTTCTACCACTATAAGAAAATTAAATTGATAAAATTGATTCCAAATTTTTAATTATAATTGAAATTTTTTTTAATGTGGACACTTTCATTTTAGTCATAATGAATTGTAAAAACATAGAAAAATTATTTCCACAGTTAAGGATAAAATAGGATTACCAGAAATTTAATCAAGGTGATAGTGGTAGTATTATCAAATTTAACCTGTGTAATTATTTTTGGATAAATATGTTTCGACCATCTTATCCTAACATCCAATTTATTGAAATGTTTATCCATATTCATTTGAAAATGATGTTTTGTTTTTTAAAAAAATTATGTGAATACATACCCTTGATCCCATGTTTTTCTCTTAAGACCAATATTTTTAGAGATATGCTACAATCAAGATGAGATACTAAGAAGGAGGTATAAATATTAAAATATATAATAAAATTTTATTTATTTTTCAACCAAATATGAACCTATTGTATCCATAATAAAAATATTAATATGGTATAATAAATAAACTTATATGTTATTATGATTATTGAAGAACCATTATCTACTTTATTTTCGTCAAATAGAAAATGAAAGTATTAGTTTTATGTGTGTGTGGTTTACTACCTCCACCTACCTACATGGTACATCTTCCATCACTTCCTCGCATTTATGAATATAAAAAAGTATTAAATAAAAATATATTATATTTATGAAATAATTACAATTATACATTAAAAAATATTATTTATCTTTATTTCATTCTTTTCATAAGAAAATGAAAACACAGTTCATGCATATGTACGTACAATTGTCAACATAAATGGTCTAATTAATTATTCTATATATACTATTTATGGATGATTATAAATATGAATATAATTATTTTATATTAAATTTATATCATGATTGATATTCTAAAATTTATTGAACCATGATCAAATAATATGTACCAGAACTATCGAATAGAGAATTTCACGAAGAAAGAAATTGTTATCACCCAGAAGCGATGTTTATAAAAATAAATTATTAAAAAAATGATTGTTGAAAGATAATAATTGAACAATTATGTAATTATAACTAATTATATGGTTATTTTATAGAATTATAATTATATTAAATATATTATATTAGAGTTTAGAGTTTTTATGAAGAAATTAAAAATTGAGGTAAGGGTTTCATGTTTCAGACTACTTTTTATCGGGATTTTTTATGATTAATTTCTTCATGATTAGATTATAAGATCTATCTCTAAAAAATATATTTAATTTTATTATAATAAATTTATTTCAAGAGATTTCAAATTATCCCTTCATTTTACACTCTTTAAATAATTTATACAATGAATGAATAGTTTTAGTAAAAGTTAACATTATTTATCTTTTTTGTCGGGTATATTTTTCTTCTATGTCCATATTTTCTATAAAATGTTTTAAGGAATATTTTCACCATTCTACAAAAATTTATAAAATTCATTTTTCCCATATTTAATTTTCAATAAAAATTCTAAAATTAATTTTCTAGACTTTTTATAAAAGTGGTATATTTTATCTAATTTTTACTTAGTTTTAACATATACTACATGAATTCCATTTCATTCCATCTTAGGTACGAATCGCATTAAGGATTACATTAAAACTTTCCAAGATTGTTTTCAAAGAAAAAAATTCTAAAATTCTATATATTGTTATATTTTATATAAGTGATTTCAAAATGAAAATGATGTTTTTATCAAGAAATTATCTAGTGATATTTTTAAAGAATTTGTCACATATGATATCAACATTTGATGTGACTTATGTTTCACTATAGATATGATCGTATATTGTAATATTTATTATTTGTCTAGATTTTTTATGATTATGATGATAAAATATATATGAAACTAGTTTTCTTTTTCATGTATTAAGACTTAAATAAGTCATAAATATTTTTATGATCTTGTGGAATACACATTAAAGGTGTATGATTATGTCATGGACGGGTTCAATTTATCCCACCAAAAAATTGCTTAAATTTTATTTTCTGAAAATCAATAAGGGTATACATGAGGTTATCTAAATCAAAAAATAGGGTTTACATGATATTATCCAAATCTCAGAGTAGGTACATGAGTGGTTATCCCAAGAAAAACAATTTATGAATGCCTTGGTGGGTGGCCTTCACATAATATTTCAATGATTATGACTACTTCACACTTTATTTCACTCTTACATGACAAGATCTTATTCTAATTTTGTGTTGTAATGCATATTGTTCTTTGATTTATTTATGATTAATGTTCTATCAAATACCTATAATTGTTCCATGAATCATGATAATGATTAATTAATTGTTGGGTATTATTTTATTTTGTAATGATCATGTTCTTAGACACTTGTAATCATGTAATCATTAGAAATTTTTATTGATTGATATCTCCATTTTCCACCAATTTTTAGAATTTAAGATCAAATTTATTATGTTCCCATTTCCCATGGATATAGTTAAATGTTTTATGTGTGATATTTTTAAATAGGGAGAATGTTGTGAAAAAACCTTATAGAAGATTAAATAGATATTTTATCTACCAGTTGTTTATGTATCCTTTATACAAAATACACTAACCCTTTATGGTTCAAGCATGGATTGTAATGATATGTAAGAAATATTTATCTAATAAAATTTAATATTGATGTTATAAATGCTTGGTTCATCATTTTGTATCAATGAAAGGTTTTGTTATTTTGGGAAATAAGGATAAGGAATATTTATTGAGAACAATTATAAAAATCTAAATTAAACAAGTAAATCATAAGTTATGGTGAACAAAAGAAGTGTTTTTTCCCTAAATAATAAAACCTTATATAAATACTAGAAATTGGTTGTGGCTATATTACATATTCACCTAGGGGTAAAAACTCTGAAATATGGTAGATTGGGTATTGACTCAATCAACACCAGAATAGAATGAGTGAGACAAAGAAAGCACACCTACTGGACACTCCTAGAGGATATTCTTGGGTTAATTTCCATTTTTCTATGATCCACTATGTAGTATTTAAAAATATTATAACTATGTATCATATATGAAAAACCTAAATTTTCATATATTTAAAATATGTTATCATTTCTTATAGATCCTATAAATCATTTTCATAATTATTTAGTTTCTCGCTATGTTTTTTATTCCTAAAAAAAATATTTTGGTTTTATTCAATGGCTAGAACCATGATGAAATGTCAAAATGACGAATATAAAAATAAATTAATTAATTTTACTCTTGTGAAACTAAATGTTATGATATCTAGAAATAAAAATCGTGTTTTTATTCTTACATAACATTCACAATCTAGGAAACATGTTGAGCTTTCAAATTAGGAAAAGAAGGAACAAGTTTTTCTTTGGTCCTTCATGAAGTAGAATTCACCATATTTTTTTTTGTTCCACTAATACACTAATTATAGAACAATGGATTAGTACCACTAGAAATTTATTTTCTATTATCTAGTGCTCAGACCATTAAAAAATTATTGTGGCCAATTATCACATGGAATGATATCATATCAATTGTGGACTCTTGACATAAACATTAAGAAATGGTAATAAATTGACTTTGTGTAGTGGGATGTGTTTAAAAGGTTAATTTTCAAAAAAGTATATTCCCCGTATTATTCAGATGAAAATGGAGAAACAATTCCCTGAACTAATGAAAGATAATAATGGATTCATTATTACCTCTAAAGAAGATTTTACAAGTACTATGAGGTAATATTATGGTATTATCATCCATCAAAAAGTAAGCTCGATCAATTATTATGTGGATTAAATCTAAGTCCACAAAGGTAATTATCCAAAAACTACATTTTATAGATTTGAAAAAATCAGTAGATTTAATATTAAGGTAGAAATATATATCGAAGTCTCTAACCAATAATATGGTTTACATTAGTAAAAAATATTGAATTAAATGAAAACTATAACCATAAAAACCATGGAGGAAAGAAGAAGAGTCATATTTATTCTAGAAGTATAATAAATATACATGAAACTGTTTCATGGGGACTATAAAATTATTTAAATAATTAATTGAAGTTTATTAAGAAATCGAATGCTAAAGTGATGGGTATAAGTTAATTAATGATTCGAAAAGAGTGAAATATCTACAAAATACACCTCATGTGCTGCAGTGTTTCAAATATAATAATTGTTTGAATTTTTTAACCATTTATAGAATCTAAGGGTTAAGGATGATAATAAAAATCAACAAATATTTATTCCCAGAGACAAATGGAAATCTTAAGCGATAACAATTATTGATGTGGGGTCCGATATGATGTGTTGACAAACATAATTACCATCTACTCTAGAAATACTAATGACTTATTTTATTTTGGATCTAACAAAACATTTATATTAGAATAAATTTATAAGGGTATCACATTACCAAATCAAACATTAGATTTAGATCAGTAATTAAAACTTTTTATTGTACGATGATTGCATATTAAGTTTATGGTTATTCTTTGATTAATGTATATTGGAATGTTCTCCTGATAAATATATTTACTCTCTCTCTATTTTACTTTGATGATATTTTTTTCATGTATTGGATTCATTTCAATAAATACAATATCAATTACCTAGGACGATATGTAACATTTGATATTTTGAAGGAAATTATGACCAAATATTAGGGTGATGATAAATACTAACATCAAATGGAAATTACATCCACTATATAAGACTTAATTACTTTTAAAATGAGGTATTTATCATAGTTGATTTTGGTGATAATCAACATAAAATACATTCCTATATTATAATAGTTCTATGATATTTTTATAGAAAATTTTCCTAGTCTTCGTCAAAATTGTGATGTTGAGATTTCAATAGAACTCCTACCTGGCCCTAAAAATATTACAAATACTCCATAAAGAATATTCAAAATTTATTGGTAGTAATTGAAAAACAAACTCTAATAAAATATTGATAAGGGATTTATTCATCCAATTACATCACTATAGGGTGAAAATTTTAGTTTCTTGAGTAAGATAAATGGATTATTGTGACTTTGTCTTGGTCATTAAGAACATAACAAGATCACACTAATGAATAAGTTTCTTATTTCGTGTGTTGGTGATTATTTTGATAAATTAAGAGGATATCAATACTTCTCAAAGAAATATCTCCAATATCGATACTATCAGTTGAAGGTCAAAATTGAAGACATACCCAAGATAGCCTTCCATATTTTCTATAGAAAATAAGAATTTATAGTGATTCTCTTACTTGTTTTTAATTTTTCTGATATCTTGAAGGATTTAATTAATAGATTCCTGATATATTTACATGAACAGTTTGTGGTAGTCTTTATAGATTATATTATTATATATTCCAAGATAAATAAATAGCATGAATATCACTTGGGAATTGTACTAAAGACCCTAAGTATGGATAATTTTTATGAAAAATTTAACAAATGTGAATTTTGAATATATAGAGAATTCGCGTTGTTTAATATAACCTCAAGAGAGGGTATATCAGTAGATCTATAACAAAGTAATGTTATTGAACATTGACCTAGACCAACCTTGTTGAATGAGATATATAGTTTTCTTTTATTGGATTGATATTATTGACTCTTTGGGTTTAATTCCTCATGGCTATCTTATACAATCACTGCGTTAATGGGGAAGGGATTCTTGTTCTTTAGAATGATGAATTTGAAGATAATTTTAGTGAACTAAAGAGAATATTGTTCAGTGAAATTGTGATCACACTACCTTGCAGTATATTAGAGTTTTTGATTTATAGTGATTCAATGAATAATGGGTTAGGATGTGTAATTATGATAAATTATGTGGTGATACATTATGAATCATGCTAATTAATGGTTCAAGGGCATAATTACCTGACTCATTACTAGGTGTTAGTAATGGTAATATTTTCATTAATGATATTCATGAATTATATTTATGGAAAAAGGTTTGGAATATATATATATCATAAAATTTTAAGTATATATTCACCCAGATATAGTTTAATATTCACCTAATAAGATGGTCAGAGACTATTAAATGTTATAATGGTTTAATACATTACCACCCTAGGAAAGGAAACAATGTGGTCAGTTATCTAATCCGAAAGTATCATGCTAGCTTATCTATAATGAGGATCATAAAAGATACAATATATTTTATTAGTAAAGGATAGATCTTGTAATATAGAATGAGTGAAATAAATATTATCTTTCATAAATTATTGTTCACCACTATCCATGTGAATATTAATGAGGCACAATAGGAAGATGTAGATCTACAAAAGAAGGTGAGAAATTTTTGTGAGATCAACAATGAATATATCATAATGTTAAGGTTCAAAAACCAATTATGTTTCTCAAATATAATATACTTGAATAATGAGTTATTGGAAGAACCTCATAGCTTATCATTATCTATTCATCAATGAATTTTGAAGATGTATATAGATATGAAAGAGTGTTTTTGGTGGAGCAATGTGAAGAGAGATATAGTATAGTATATATCTTGGTTCTTGGTATGTTAAAAATTTGAGGCTGAGAGATAATAGTTTATGGGTATGTTACAATCATTACCTATACTCGAATTAAAATAATAAAACATCACCATGCATGTTTTTCATTGGACTCCCAAAAAAAAGTAAAGCTCATAATTTTATTTGGGTTGTATTCCACCACCTTAAAAAGTCAGTACATTTAATTCCCATAAGAGAATAATTACCACATGGTCATATTGGCCAAATATATATTAAGGAAGTTAAAAGGTTATGTTTAGTACCATATTCCATTGTATCTGATAAATATATGAGGTTTTCCTCGAATTTCTAGAGAATACTTCATCGACGTATTGATATTAAGTTTTTCTTTAGTACTTATTATCATCTTTTGATATATGGATAGTTTAAGATAACTATTTAAAAGGTTTAGGATATTCTAAGATCCTCTTTTCTATATTTCAAATGTTATTTGAATTAACACCTTCCTATTATTAAA
The DNA here is from genome assembly GCA_963277665.1 of Viscum album. NCBI lineage: Eukaryota > Viridiplantae > Streptophyta > Magnoliopsida > Santalales > Viscaceae > Viscum > Viscum album. Next base: position 1,928,165,456 of record OY728133.1, on the reverse strand, counting down.
TTCTCTAATAATAATAGCTTTCACTCAAGCATTCAAATGGATCCCTATGAATACCACTATATAAGGAAGGTAAGAACTCTATTGTTTTGAGATTAATTTGAATAAATAAAGCTACCAGTACATGATATATCTAAGTAAATGGTATATAATGTAAGGGTCCCTAAATATCAAATCAAAGAAACTTTGTGTATATTGTTATGTTATTATAAAAATCATGTAAGAGATTTAAAATTCAAAGTATTTGAGAATGTATTCCTATGAATTTTTCTATGGATAAATGTTATGATATTTTGAAATAATTAAAATCATAGCCTTATATATATATTCCATTTTGATATTCTTGGTTGGATTAAGATTGTTTCTAATCTTAGGGAACTCTAACCGAACATCTCTCAATATCAGGATGTCTTCCATGTATCTATTTTGAGGAAGTAAATACCTGATATTTAAAATGTATTGAACTAATAGGTTATAAAATTGGATCACTACATTTATAATGAAGAACAATAAATATAATTATTATATCATAGAGATAAAGTTCTAATAAATAATACTACTAATCTAGTTAATGTTCTCTAGAGGAATTGTTAATTCAGGGGAGCAACATCAGAATACGAGGAAGTGATAAAGTGAAGATGTCCTAATTTTTATATAAATGAGTAATGGAATTTCAAGGGAAAAATTCATTTAAATAGTTGTAAAATGCAACACCCAAGTATTTTATATGTATTTATTTTAAAATAAACATAATGTATTGGATAGCTTTCTTTAAATTCAACAATGAGATTAAACAAACTTGTGATATAGTATACCTTTATAACCATGTCATTCAACTGTAAGGTGTGAATATAGTTAAAAAATTTAGTATATATATACATTACTTTATAAATTCAAATGTATTTATTATTTACTAAGAAATAATAATTAAATATTAAATAAAAAAATCTACTCATTAAAATACAAATTTTTTAAGGAAATGTATTTGTCACTAAAATGTGTATTATTATCTAAAAATGTATATTGACCAATGTTAAAAACCAATTATAATAAAAATTATTGTAAATTTATAAATATTCTTCTTAAAAATTTTCATCTAATGGTTGTGAATGAAGATAAACTCATGTAAATGTAAAAGAGAGTTATTTTTTATAATAGTATTTTTGTGTGTGTAATGTGTTTATACGAAAATAAATTTAATAAATAATTATTTATTAATGGTTTTAATAAAATTTATATATTTTATATTTACTAAATTATTTTAAAATTCATTTCATATTTTACTTGGAAAAAAATAAAAAATAAATTCAGTTTTATTCTTTTAAAGTAATTTTTCAAAAAATAGGTTTCTCTTTCATTTCTTGTACTTATTTTCAAATTATTTTTTTCCACTTATTGAAGTTTATTTTCATAAAATGGATACCATATTTAGAAATAAATTTTTTAATTTCTTGAATTATTCTTATTTTATTTTTGTCCATAATTAATGGTAAAAAACAATAAAAATTTATTTGTGTGACTGAGGATCAAACAGGTTTGCAAGGGAGGCTGCACTAAGAGATAAAGGTAAGATAATGACATAAAATTGCCAAATTATAATTTTTTGATGATATTTAAGGCATATATAATCATACCATTGAATTATTATCCACTTTAACCCATTTCAATAGAAAATGACATTATATTATTTAAACAATTTATGTTATTATATGTCTTTCATTTCACTAGTTTATAAACAAAAACTGCACTCCCTACATTATTAAAGAATTTAAAGACTTATAAATCTTAAAATATATAATGGTATTTTATAAATCATAACTATATTAATATAGTATCATAAATTCAGGTAGATATTATTATTAGGATGTAATGACCATTTTCAACCTCATTTCCTTCAGATGGGTAATGAATGTACCATTTGTGCATACGTGTTGACTATCGCCTTTATGTAGTGTTATAGTTAATTTTCCATCAAAGCCTAAATTTTATCTATATAATGATGTATTTTATTAAAATATATGATATTTATTATATTCTATCCTAAAATCCTAAATTATATGGATTTTTGAAAAAACAATTGGATTATCCCCATTTTTGGGTTGAGATGTAACATAAGGAGACTCGGAAACCTAAATGCACTAGGTTAAATAAATTTTTACTAAAGCCCAATGACAATACACATAGTATATAAACCCCTACCTATATGATAATTTTTTTCAATAACCCTACCAACAAGGATGGTCTGTTAGAATTTCCCCATGTAGAGATGAATGGTGCCTAGTACCGATTACGAAAGTCATACGCTCCCATTATTCCACTATGTTAAGATTTTGCAACATCTCATTATAGATCTGATGGGTATTCCCTTAATCATGTTTTGGATTCAACTTTTCTATGACTGGGTATGGTTGAGAATAATTTTTGAGGATACCAATAATGTTAAAGTCATCTATTTGTTGGAATATCATCTTTCACCGACATTTTATGTAGGCTTCTGGAGGGTTACAGGTAGGGTAACAAAGATACATTACATATAATAATTTTTGGAAACAAGTCATTAATTGATTCACCCTGTGAAGGGTACATGGTATGAATATCCTTTACACATCATGAATGAATTTTATGTCAGTTTTTAATTTGAAGTGTGATTTTTTAAATCAAGGCGACATGTTTTTCATCGGTTTCACGGAGTCTAGCAGGGTTACACATCAAGTAATACCCCAACAGTTTTTTAATGGGAATCATGGAAGAGATCTCTATTCCCCTCCTCTTAGGATTCATTTCACTCAACCCAAATCCTTCCCCAGGTGATCTTGGAGCTTTCCAACCCTTTTAGATTCACCCGTTCAGCATTCGATCATTGTTGAGGTTTCCATGTGATTACCGGGTAAGTAATGTCTCTTATTCTTCCTCTTTCTCTCTTTATCCTCCATTGGGATTTCAAAATATCATTATAAAACTGATGGATCTATGCTCTTTGTTGTTGTATATAATATCTATTTTGGGTTTTGAGGTCTTCTTCACCTTTGTTCTCAGAGATGTTTGTCGTTGCGAGTATTGAGTTTTGGGAAAAGGTTGGTGATTCCATCATATTTAGAAAAATTTATTAAATTTTAATTTTCTTGGTTTATTTTTACTATTGATTTAAATAAAATTACTCAAACTTAAATTCAATTTATCCCATAATAGAATCTAATTCTAGTGAATTGAGATATTTTAAATGGTTTTGGAATGAGAATTGGAAAAACTACCAATTCATTGAAATTTGGTTATGTTAATGGAAATTGGAAGATTTAAATTGTTAATTTAAATGGGAGTTTGGATGAAAAATAATTATATTAAATTTTTGAATTTAATAGTGGAAATGAATTGTAATATTGATGGAATTGGTTTATAATGGATTTCAAGCTTTTGAAAAATTATTAAAAAGGTTTGAGAGAAACCTAGTGGTATTATCATATTAAAGGGGCATGTTTTTTATTGAAACAAGTTATTTTTTAAGGAAAATTGCATTGAATTAGAAGAATGGTTTTTAAATATATTTTAAGAACTATTAAAATAAATTTTCCAACGTTGACTATGTAAGACAACATGAAATCCTTAGGAAGATCGGATGTTATTCAAACACACATTACGCTGTTAAAATTTTCTAATACATACATGTTGTGGGTCACACCTCTGATGGGATGGTGATGGGTCAAAATTTTCCATTTTATAGGGGATGCATGTATACACATATTTCTAAGATCACTTAGAGAGTGCGGAGTCCAATAGCCTTAAATTCCCATACCTATTTGGATGATGACAATGTTTCTTGCTTATTTTATACTTGAGATATAAATATTTTCCAATGTAGTAAAACTTATTTAAGTTTATTTTGAATTTAAAAAAATATTATATAAACATTTTATTTAATCCATTTTTTTAGAAATTTTCCATCACTTGTAAATCCCGTTCTTGAAGTATTTTTCCTTCATTAGAACTCTATAGAGTGATTTTTTAAAATATGATTTAAAAATTACAAACATACTTATTTTAAAATTTTAAAGAATCTATTTGGTTAATCTATTATTGGTAACTATTATGGAATCCTTGGTGAGACCCTACTTGTATTTTTAGATCACACCATACATGGGCCTTTTGGTGGTTGTAGAATATATCCTTCTAGTTTCAAGAAAAAGGAAAGGCTCTCTTAGAGGTGGATCTAGCTATTGAACAGAGGATGTGGTGTGTTGTGTCCTTAGAGACTTGGGGTATTTCCCCCTATTTGGTAAATGGGTTTTAGTACATTTAGATTTGACGCATTTTGGACTTCTTGTACTTTACGCCCTATGGAGTTTCATTTGTATTCATATTTACTTTATTATCTTGATTCACCATGTTTTGTGGAAAATTTGTTACCTCGTCCATGTTAAATGATTCTAGGTTCTAGTCACCCATTGGTGGGGATCCAGAATGCCCTTCCAGATATGTCGGGACCAACTCATTTAATAGGATACCAGGGTATCAAGGTTGGTTCTTACAAAAATGGTATCAAGGGAGGGTATTGAGATTTTGTCTTAAAGTCAGTATGTAGTTGAAATCATGTTAGGACATATGAGATAGTTGAGATTGAGTGTCTATCCAGATCTCACCATAGTGAACCTTAAGTTTACAGGGGTTATTATAGATGTATGACTTATGCAATTACCTTTTTTGATTTGGATGGAGTGAAATACAAATTTTGTTATTTCATCTGTTAGAAATAATTTCACTTGTTGCTCTAATTGAGTGTTAGTCTGACGTCTTCATTTTTGTATGCTAATGTTTTGTATCATCATGCCCATAAGAAGATGTAAAAACTAGATCTAGGGGAAGGTACTACAAAACCTGTAACATCCCAAGTAAGTAATAAATAATAGATATTATTATCTATGTCTATTTATGAATTAGATAGTGTTTTAGAGGCACAAAACGAGAATAAATCCAATCTTAAGCATGGAATACACTAAAATTTTTAAAAGATTATTTTACTGCCTTTTGATGGAAACCCATTTTTAAATCAAACTTTTGACAACTTTATAAGCTATATTTGTAAAAATAAACTTATTCTTTATGATTGGGAAATTGAAATTTACTTTGGTTAAAATTTTCTTATTTTTCTGACAATGTTCATTTTTAATGAATAGTGAAAAATAATGCATTTTACATCAAAACAACATTTTCATCTAATTTAATTATATAGTTAGATTATTTTTTTAAATTGGATTTAAAGTTAAAATATAATATCTTTTTACCATGTAATCCAATGGTAGTCATCGGGATTAATTTCACTTTGGAATTCGGCATAAACAAGTGTCAAACTTTTCATAGATATTGTTTCCAAAAAACCCTCTATTTGTTCTGACAACGGGAATTATTTTTAAATTAAATATCACAATTTATGTGTTTGGAATTTGGTAAAATTGATTACATATTTGGAATCATAGGGTCCAAAGTATGTAATCAAAACTCATTTGTTTTTTGACATTATGAATAGTAACGACGGTAATTATCTTTAATTATCTTGATTAATTGGTAATCGGGTAGTAAAGGATGATAAAATAATATCATAATAATAACAAATGACCCCAACATGTTTCCTAATGCTACTGTTTGTGTCATGTCTGACCATGGGATTCCTTTTTCCAAACTTGGGGACCCCATGGTATAAGGCCCCAGCCTTAAACCTTACTTAATCTTGAGTTATTACAAGATTACACATTGAGGATCTTTTCGGGTTTAGAGTTTTAGAGAATTAGATCATAAAACGTGCATTACATTCCACATATAAACAAAGTGGTTAAATAAAGATAGTATTCTTCATTCCCATCAATGGAATCACATTTAAAATAAAACATGGATTATTTCTTGACACATCCTTGACTCTATCATCTTATCATGTACCTTTCCCTTGACCTGTGAAAAACATTTCAAAAACTTGGGATGAGCATAATAACTCAGTATGGGTTATAAAAAAATGGAAAGGAAACATGAGTTCATATATACATAAGAATGAAATCATACTTTACCCATAAAACATAGGCACTTTAACATACCTCATAAAATCATGAATAAATCATAGAAATCATAATACGTAAAGGTAACTTGAGGCATTCATAACATTCTTGCGTAGGGAGTAACCCTCTTGGTTATGTTTGGAATACCCATCACAGTATATTCCCTAAAATATCTTCGGAGAAGCCTTAACGTTTCACTCCTTTGCATTACCCAATGCATTGAAGAGCTATAACGGACTCACCCGGCCTTAGTTTATCACGGAACCACCCATCTTTATAATAATGCCCAAGAACCATAACATAATCATATGACATAAAACATTCATAAAGGAAAAATAACATTTCCACATTTCAATCATGAGATATCAATACAACACATTGATATAATAAAAACATTATGAAAACCATTTTCAATACCAAAGTAAAACATGGTATTTATTTTTCGTTTTAAAAAAAGGTATGGCTTGTAGAGGAAGTCGAAACTCAAATAACGGTCACGGCGGCGGAGAAGTCGTTGTCGCCGCATACGTACGACAAAAACATTCCCTTTTTTCATTTAGTAAATGCTTCGTATAAAAAATATTCCTTTTGAATAAATGAAAAAGTCAAAGGGGTTTATACACCGTATAAAAGAAAGTTGTGTATAAAATAAAATATGCCTCAACGAAAGGAAATTGAGATGAAGTCTCATACCTCGTATCCGACTTGACCTGACCGTTCTTTAATCTCCTGAATAATAAACTTGAGTTAATCTCTACTTGCTTGTGAATCTTTTTCAAGTTCATTATTCCTTTTATACCATGTTATGGACATCATGTAATCATTTAAGTTAATAATGTTCATTTTGTCGGTATTTGGTTCTTAAGTCAAAAATAGACTCCTTACACTTATATGTTGTTAATTTGGTCAAAGGTTCATTATATCCAGAATGGTATTCATGATGTAGATATCATATATGTCATATATATCCAGTACATACATGCATTTATAATATTACATAATCATTTAGATGTAAGAAATGAAATGCACCGTTCATGGAGACGGTAAGCCGTACGTACGCATGAACGCTACTTTCATTTCTATTTCGTATTTTATAGAATGGAATCATAATGATATAAAGGTATATTATAATTCCAGTATAATATCATATATAATATCATAGTTCCATCCTTTATATGTCCCACATATGGTATTTAACGAATCAAATCACTTTCAGGGGGCGGTAGTCCGCACTTCCTAAAATGAAGATATCGTGTTTACCCATAATGGAAACCATAAAGGTATGCCCAAAATGAAAAAACAGAATCTTAAGGAAAACAAAAACATATTATATATCCTATATAAAAATAGTGACATCATAATGGCCACCTTTGAAGGTGTTAAATGAGTATTGAACAATCATCGTTTCGGGAGGCAGAATTTCGCCATCCACGGAAACCGTATGTTCTTTAACCATTTGATGTAGTTGTGTGAGTGTGTAGCTCAAATATATCTTATAACAACATCCTAGTATATTGAAGATACTGTTTTTGTTACAAAATATGTAAATAAAAAGAGTTTAGGGGGTTGGAGAACAAAATAAAACAAATGAACATTAGAGAATGAATTACCTTAAAAAGTGTAACTCCTTTTGATTTGAGCCTAAATGCTTCCTTTGTAAGGATTCTGCCCAAAGGGAATCCTCTAGGATGAGGAGCGGGAAGTGGAGAGAGTAAATGGGCAGGCTTTGGCCGAGCCAAAGGCTTGAGTAGTGTGTGAAATGAGGTAGTGGTGGGGGCCTTTTATAAGAGGAGAGGAGGGGCACTTTTGGAAAGTAAAGAAATATTACTTTATTTGAAAATGTGTTTCGGTTTTAAAAGGTCCCACATTGATATAATTCGTGGATAAGGTGATAAGGGTTCGACATACACTCATCCAATTGGTTTTTGACATGTTTAGTTCATATATTTTACATTATCTTTCCATTTTATTTAAATCATCAAATAATGATGTCATCGCTGTATCATTATTATGTCATAAATAATTTAATTTATTTAATGTCTAAAAATTATAAAAAAAATAATATGTTGTAGGAAATCGTTTTATCTTTCCAATGACTATTTATAATCAAAAATCCGATCATTATATGCCCATGAAAAAAAAAATTTCGTAAAACATATTATGTTTGTGTCATTTTTACTTTTACATTAAGTAAAAAGTTATTTTTGTCATTTCCCAACAAAATTGGATTCATGGGGTCCCCAAGTTGACCCATGGCTTGTCGTGGTCGTCCATGACACAACCAATAAGTTTGGGACATGTGTCTAGGTCGTTTCATATTATTAAAGCATTATTTATACCTTAAACTACCCTAATTACCACTAATTGCGATTAAGAACTTAATAAGTTACTATTCACCAAAAAATTATTTTAATCTCATTGAACCACATTTTACTTCTTAATGACAACCATGTATGTCGTATTTTCAAAATTCAGTACACATTAGTGGTAAACTTTCATTTAACTGAAAAATCAGTTTGCTTGATTACCACTTAGTGGTTTCACTATTCATCAAAAATTGAAGTTTTTCAGAAAATTACCAAAAATTCACCCTAATCTATATTTGATATTCCGGATTCAAAAATGAAGTCTATTTTACAAAATTCAAATCATATAAGTCACATTAGTTAATTTAATAATTAATTCCCGCTGCCAGAGAAAATAGCGTGTTTTTACAAAACAAAAAGTATCAAAAGATTGACACCAGTTTAAATCTAATTTCAAAGTGAAATTGATTCCAATGACCACCATTGGATAAAATGGTAAAAATATATTCATATTACACATTAAGACCAATTCAAAAGATAATCTAATCATATAAATAAATTATATTAAAAAGTAGTTTTGATGTAAAATGCAATATTTTTCACTATTCATTAAAAAATGAACATTGTCAGAAAAATACCAAAAATTCACACAAGGTAAATTTTGATGTCCCAATAATAAATAATAGGTTTATTTTGACAAACATAGTTTATAAAATTGTCAAAATATAGATTCAAAAATGGTTTTCCATCAAAAGGCAGTAAAACAATCTTTTAAGAATATTAGTGTATTCCATGCATAAGATTGTATTTATTTTCATTTTAAGCCTCTATAACACTATCTTAATCATTAATAGACATAGATAAAAATATCTATTATTCATTACTTACTTGGTATGTTAAATCCTTCCCCCCTTTAGAAAATTGCGTCCCCACAATTTATTTACTTATCGAATAAATGGGGGTACTTATCCCTCATTGCATTTTCAGATTCCCATGTTGCCTCTTCAATCATGTGGTTTTTCCACAAAACCTTTACCTGATTAATCACCTTATTCCGTAACACTTGCTCCCTGTGTTCAAGAATCTGGACCAGTTGTTCCTCATAAGATAGGTTCTCTTCCAGCTGAACTACCTCTGGGCTCAAAACATGAGATGGATCTGGCATATACTTTCTCAACATCGAAATGTGATAAACATTGTGTACCTGAGATAAACTCGGAGGTAAAGCCACTCGGTATGCAACTGATCCAACTCTCTCCAGAATTTCGTACGGTTCAATGAACCTTGGACTCAACTTTCCTTTCTTACCAAATCTCATCACACTTTTCCAAGGAGAAACCTTTAGAAAAACATGATCACCTACCTCGAAAGATAGATCCTTCCTCCGGTTATCCGCATAACTCTTCTGCCTGCTCTGAGCTGTTCTCATGTGTTTCTGAATCAGCTGAACATTTTCTACCATCTCTTCTACCAATTCTGGTCCCATCAACTTCCTTTCACCCACTTCATCCCAGAAAGCTGGAGTTCGACACCGCTTCCCATATAATGCCTGAAATGGTGCCATCTGTATACTAGAATGAAAACTGTTATTATATGAAAACTCAACCAAAGAAAGATGTTGGTCCCAACTTCCCTGATAATCCATAGAACAAGCTCGTAGCATATCCTCCAATGTCTGAATTGTTCGTTCTGACTGCCCATCTGATTGAGGATGAAAAGCTGTACTAAAATTTAATTCAGTACCCAACGACTTCTGAAGGCCTTTCCAAAAGTTAGAGGTAAACCTGGGATCACGATCCGATACAATGGAGAGAGGAACTCCATGTAACCTGACTATCTCTTTAAGATACAAACGGGAAAGTTGATCAAGAGAGAAAGTATCTCGTATAGCAAGGAAATGAGCAGATTTGGTCAAGCGATCAACAATAACCCAGATTGCATTATTACCTCGAGATGTCTTCGGTAATCCAACAACAAAGTCCCTGGATATATTCTCCCATTTCCACTCTGGCACTGGTAAAGGCTAAAGCATCCTTTTCGGTAACTACCGCTCTGCTTTAACCTATTGACATGTCAAACACTTCACAGTAAAATCAGCAATATCTCTTTTCATTCCATCCCACCAGTAATACTCCTGCAGATCTCTATACATCTTAGTACTGCCCGGATGAACTGAAAACGGAGAACTATGAGCTTCACATAACAACTCTCTCTTCAACTGTGAATCACAAGGCACACACAATCTCTTCCCAAATCTCAAAACACAATCATTATCAATGTTGAATTCAGGAAACTTACCTTTCTGAACCAGCTCTACCTTTTTCTGTAACTCACTGTCTTGCTTCTATGCTTTCTTGATTCTATATGATAGAGATGATATCACTGATACCTGAAACAAAACAGAAGGACTTCCTGCACCAACAACTTCTATGCCAAAGTTCATCAAATCCTTAACCAAAGGATCACGTTCCAAACGCAACATTGTTAATGAATCATTACTTTTTCGACACAAAGCATCAGCCACTTTATTTGCTTTTCCCGGATGGTAATGAATTGTACAATCATAATCCTTGATTAATTCCAGCCATCTCCTTTGTCTCATGTTCAATTCTTTATGAGTGAATATATACTTTAAACTTTTGTGATCTGTATATATTTCACACTTTACTCCATACAAATGATGCCTCCAAATTTTTAATGCAAAAACAACAGCAGCTAATTCCAAATCATGTGTAGGGTAATTTACCTCATGAGTTTTCAACTGTCGTGAAGCATAAGCAATTACCTGATCATTCTGCATTAGGACACAACCAAGTCCTTTCAATGAAGCATCACTGTATATAATAAACTCACCATTCCTGGAAGGTAGTGCCAAAACTGGAGCATTCACCAATCTTCTTTTCAATTCCTGAAAACAATCATCACATTCTTTTGTCCAGATAAACTTAACACCCTTCCGAGTTAGCTTAGTCATTGGACTAGATAACCGTGAAAAATTTCTAACAAACCTTCGGTAATAGCCCGCCAAACCAAGGAAGCTACGAATCTCGGTTACATTTGTGGGTCTTGGACATTCTTCCACAACTTTTTTTTTTGCAGGATCAACAGTTATTCCATCTTTAGAAACAATGTGACCAAGGAAAGAAATTTGTTGCAACCAAAACTCACACTTGCTGAATTTACCATACAGTTTCTTTTCTTTTAAGGTTTGCAAGATAACCCTTAAATGTTTTTCATGCTCCTCTTTACTTTTAGAAAACACCAAAATATCATCAATGAAAACCACCACAAACTTATCCAAGAACTCATGGAAAATTCTATTCATTAAGTCCATGAATACAGCAGGTGCATTGGTTAGCCCAAAAGGCATTACTACAAATTCATAATGGCCATATCTCGTACGGAATGTGGTCTTCGGAATATCTGCCTCCTTTACCTTCAACTGATGGTACCCCGATCTCAGGTCAATCTTTGAAAAAAACTGAGCTCCCTGGAGCTGATCAAACAAATCATCGATATGAGGCAAAGGATATTTGTTCTTAACAGTGATATTATTCAAGGATCTATAATCAATGCAAAGTCTCATAGAATCATCTATCTTTTTAACAAATAAAATAGGAGCACCCCATGGTGATGTGCTAGGTCTAATGAAACCTTTCTCTAATAAATCTTGCAATTGCTCCTTCAACTCTAAAAGTTCAATTTGTGCCATTCGATAAGGGGGTTTTGAAATTGGCTTAGCATCAGGAACTAAGTCAACAGTAAACTCAACTTCCCGATCTGGTATTATTCCAGGCAACTCATCAGGAAAAACATTAGGATACTCATTTACCACTGGCACATCATTAATCTGAATAGTTCCTTTATTTTCAACGACGTGTGCAAGGTAACATTCATTTCCATCTTTTACAAGTTTCTTGGCCTCTTGATATGTTATCAAAAGTAAGGGTTCATTCTTGTAAACAAACTGAAAGTCTTTCTGAAAAGAAACTTCTTTAGCTCTACAGTCAATCTTAGCATGGTAAATAGAGAGCCAATCCATACCCAGGATAACATCAAACTCTACTAGAGGTAGAACAATAAGGTTTGCAAGTAGGTTCTTTCCACAGATAAGGATAGGAAGATTCTTATAAATTCTTTTTGCCCCAACATTCCCCCCAGGTGTTTTTACCAAAAGTTCAGGAGTCATTTCTTGAGATGGTATTCCCATTTTACTAGAAAAGTTTTCAGAGATGAAAGAATGTGTAGACCCCGAATCAAACAACACACTGGCATAATCTGAGAAAACAAACAAAGTACCTGATACAACTTCATTTGATGGCCCGACATCTGCTGAAGTAGTTGCAAAGGATTTCACCACCCCTTTCTGCTTGTAGTCTAACTGCTTCCCATCACTCAAGCTCTTTGTCGGACACTCGTTTTCATAGTGACCCATCTCATTGCACTTATAACATTTCACTAACTGTAAATCAAATTTGTTCTTACCTTCACCTTGATACTTTTCAGTGCAATCACGAGCCTTATGTCCCATCTTACCACATCGGTAGCACTTCCCAGAATTCAGAAGACATTCCCCACCATGCCTTTTTCCACATTTATCACAAACTGGAAACTTAGTTCTCTTACCATCAGACTTTTTTGAAGAATTCTTACCTTTCTCCTACCACCTCGGTCTCTTCTTCTGCTGGTTGTCATAGAACACTTGGTCATCGGCAAACTCCATTTCCACCTTCTCAGCACATCGAACAAGCTTTTCATAACTTTTAAACTCACGAGAAGCTAATGCCCTTCGATACTTTGGCTTTAATCCTGAGTAAAAACGATTGATTTTACTATCAAGGTCTCGGATAAAATTTGGAGCATACCTTGCCAATCGAGTGAACCTTTCCTCATAGGCAGCCACTGAGTCTTCCTCTTGCCTCAATTCCAAGAATTGCTTTTCCATCTTAAGTCGAACAGCCTTAGGAAAATACTTCTCAAGAAACATACCTTTGAATTCATCCCAGTCAAGAGCATCAATCTCATCGGCATCCCTGATATTCTTAACCATAGACCACCACTGATCTGCTTCACCCTCCAAATGGTAAATAGCAAGACTAACCTTTTGATTGTCTGAACACCCCATGGCATCAAAAATCTTCTCCAGTGCTTTAATCCACCCTTCAGCTAGCACAGGGTCAGATGATCCTCTGAATGATGGTGGATGTTGCCTCATGAAATGTTCCACCACTGACATGTTCCTCTGCGGTTGATCTGGCTGATCTCGTGCATGGATACCTCCGCCATTTATCGCTTGAGTCAACTACGCCATTACTGCAACAAACTGTTCAGTTCCAATTCCGACCATTTCTGGATGCTAGTTCGGAAGGTTATTTCCCTCTGTATGCCTTCCTAGCACTGCTTCCCAATTTCCTCTGTGGAAAACCATTCTGAACAAACATGTCTTAGATGAAGCAACATGGTAATCTTTAAATGCTATATCATTTCGAAAAAAAAAATTGGACAATCATTTAATAGGATTCTAACTCCTAACGTTATCTAAACCGACCTCTGATACCAACTATAAGGCCCCAGCCTTAAACCTTACTTAATCTTGAGTTATTACAAGATTACACATTAAGGATCTTTTCGGGTTTAGAGTTTTAGAGAATTAGATCATAAAACTTGCATTACATTCCACATATAAACAAAGTGGTTACATAAAGATAGTATTCTTCATTCCCATCAATGGAAACACATTTAAAATAAAACATGGATTATTTCTTGACACATCCTTGACTCTATCATCTTATCATGTACCTTTCCCTTGACCTGTGAAAAACATTTCAAAAACTTGGGATGAGCATAAAAACTCAGTATGGGTTATAAAAAAACATGGAAAGGAAACATGAGTTCATATATACATAAGAATGAAATCATACTTTACCCATAAAACATAGGCACTTTAACATACCTCATAAAATCATGAATAAATCATAGAAATCATAATACGTAAAGGTAACTTGAGGCATTCATAACATTCTTGCGTAGGGAGTAACCCTCTTGGTTACGTTTGGAATACCAATCACAGTATATTACCTAAAATATCTTCAGAGAAACCGTAACGTTTCACTCCTTCGCATTACCCAATGCATTGGAGAGCTATAACAGGCTCACCTGCCCTTAGTTTATCACGGAACCACCCGTCTTCATAATAATGCCCAAGAACCATAACATAATCATATCACATAAAACATGCATAAAGGAAACATAACATTTCCACATTTCAATAACGAGATATCAATACAACACATTGATATAATAAAAACATTATGAAAACCATTTTCAATACCAAAGTAAAACATGGTATATATTTTTCGTTTTAAAAAAAGGTATGGCTTGTAAAGGAAGCCGAAACTCAAATAACGGTCACGACGGTGAAGAAGCCGTTGTCGCCGCATACGTACGACAAAAACATTCCCTTTTGTCATTTAGTAAATGCTTCGTATAAAAAATATTCCTTTTGAATAAATGAAAAAGTCAAAGGGGTTTTTAAACCGTATAAAAGAAAGTTGTGTATAAAATAAAATATGCCTCAACGAAAGGAGATTGAGACGAAGTCCCATACCTCGTATCCGACTTGACCCGACCGTTCTTTAATCTCCTGAATAATAAACTTGAGTTAATCTCTACTTGCTTATGAATATTTTTCAAGTTCATTATTCCTTTTATACCGTGTTATGGACATCATGTAATCATTTAAGTTAATAATGTTCATTTTGTCGGTATTTGGTTCTTAAGTCAAAAATAGACTTATTACACTTACATGTTGTTAATTTGGTCAAAGGTTCATTATATCCAGAATGGTATTCATGATGTATATATCATATATGTCATATATATCCAGTACATACATGCATTTATAATATTACATAATCATTTAGAGGTAATAAATGAAATGCACCGTTCATGGAGACGGTAAGCCGTACGTACGCATGAACGCTACTTTCATTTATATTTCGTATTTTATAGAATGGAATCATAATGATATAAAGGTATACTATAATTCCAGTATAATATCATATATAATATCATAGTTCCATCCTTTATATGTCCCACATATGGTATTTAACGAATCAAATCACTTTCAGGGGGCGGTAGTCCGCACTTCCTAAAATGAAGATATCGTGTTTACCCATAATGGAAACCATAAAGGTATGCCCAAAATGAAAAAACAGAAGCTTAAGGAAAACATAAACATATTATATATCATATATAAAAATAGTGACATCATAATGGCCACCTTTGAAGGTGTTAAATGAGTATTGAACAATCATCGTTTCGGGAGGCAGAATTTCACCATCCACGGAAACCGTATGTTCTTTAACCATTTGATGTAGTTGTGTGAGTGTGTAGCTCAAATATATCTTATAAAAACATCCTAGTATATTGAAGATACTGTTGTTGTTACAAAAGATGTAAATAAAAAGAGTTTAGGGGGTTGGAGAAGCAAAATAAAACAAATGAACATGAGAGAATGAATTACCTTAAAAAGTGTAACTCCTTTTGATTTGAGCCTAAAGGCTTACGTTGTAATGATTCTGCCCAAAGGGAATCCTCTATGATGAGGAGAGGGAAGTGGAGAGAGTAAATGGGCAGGGGTTGGCTGAGCCAAAGGCTTGCGTTGTGTGTGAAATGAGGTAGAGGTGGGGGCCTTTAATAAGAGGAGAGGAGGGGCACTTTTGGAAAGTAAAGAAATATTACTTTATTTGAAAATGTGTTTCTATTTTAAAAGGTCCCACATTGATATAATTCGTGGATAAGGTGATAAGGGTTCGACATCCACTCATCCAATTGATTTTGGACATGTTTAGTTCATAGATTTTACATTATCTTTCCATTTTATTTAAATCGTCAAAAAATGATGTCATCGCTGCATCATTATTATGTCATAAATAATTTAAGTTATTTAATGTCTAAAAATTATAAAAAAAATACTATGATGTAGGAAATCCTTTTATATTTCCAATGACTATTTATAATAAAAACTCTGATCATTATAAGCCCATGAAAAAATTGTTTTCGTAAAACATATTATGTTTGTGTCATTTTTACTTTTACATTAAATAAAAAGTTATTTTTGTCATTTCCCAACAAAAGTGGATCCATGGGGTCCCCAAGTTGACCCATGGCTTTTCTTGGTCGGCCATGACACAACCAATAAGGTTGGGACATGTGTCTAGGTCGTTTCATATTATTAAAGCATTATTTATACCTTAAACTACCCTAATTACCACTAATCGCGATTAAGAACTTAATAAGTTACTATTCACCAAAAAATTATTTAAATCTCATTGAACCACATTTTACTTCTTAATGACAACCATGTATGTCGGATTTTCAAAATTCAGTACACATTAGTGGTAAACTTTCATTTAACTGAAAAATCAGTTTTCTTGATTACCACTTAGTGGTTTCACTATTCATCAAAAATTGAAGTTTTTCAGAAAATTACCAAAAATTCACCCTAAGCTATATTTGATATTCTGGATTCAAAAATGAAGTCTATTTTACAAAATTAAAATCATATAAGTCACATTAATTAATTTAATAATTAATTTCCGCTGCCAGAGAAAATAGCGTGTTTTTACAAAACAAAAAGTATCAAAAGATTGACACCAGTTTAAATCTAATTTCAAAGTGAAATTGATTCCAATGACCACCATTGGATAAAATGGTAAAAATATATTCATATTAAACATTAAGACCAATTCAAAAGATAATCTAATAATATATATAAATTATATTAAAAAGCAGTTTTGATGTAAAATGCAGTATTTTTCACTATTCATTAAAAAATGAACATTGTCAGAAAAATACCAAAAATTCACACAAGGTAAATTTTGATGTCTCAATCATAAAGAATAGGTTTATTTTGAAAAACATAGTTTATAAAATTTCCAAAATATAGATTCAAAAATGGTTTTCCATCAAAAGGCAGTAAAACAATCTTTTAAGAATATTAGTGTATTCCATGCATAAGATTGTATTTATTTTCATTTTAAGCCTCTATAACACTATCTTAATCATTAATAGAAATAGATAAAAATATCTATTATTCATTACTTACTTGGGATGTTACACATGGAATCACTTTTGTGTGATAATGACTTTTTATCTTTTTATTTTTTTTTAAAGAAACTTAAATATAACAAAGAATGTATCACCTGAGTAAAAAAAAATTAATTTTGTCTACATAAATGATCTCTTAGACTATAAATAGTAATTAGAAGGCTAAAATGATTTCCTACATCATATTATTTGTTTTATAATTTTTATACATCATATAAATTAAATTATTTATGACATCATGATGATGCAGCGATTATCTCATTAATGAATGAATTAAAGAAAATGAAAATATAATGTATTATCTAAGACTTACACTTTTCAAAGACCTATTGGATGGTTATATTTCGAACCCTCAAACCTTATCCTCAAAATATATCAATTTGGGACCTTTTAAATCCGAAACACATTTCAATATAATGTATCATTTTATAACATTCCAAGAGTACCCCTTCTCTCCTCTTATAAAAGGCCCCCACCTCTACCTCTTTACACACACTTCTCAAGACATTGGATCGGCCAATCTCTGATCATCTTATATCTCCACATCCCTCTCTTCATCCTTGAAGCATTACCATAGGCAGAAAGCTCTTCAAGAAACCATTTTGGTAGAAACCAAGAGGAGTTACCCGATTTAAAGGTAAAGCCTTCTCTAATGTTCTTTTTGTTTTATTTTGCTTCTCGAACCCCCTAAACTATTTTTATTCATTCATTTTGTAAACACACCAGTATACTAAATATACTAGTATGTTTTTATAAGAATTATTAGAGCTATACTTACACACACCTACATCTATTGGTTAAAGAACATACTGTTTCCGTGGATGGCGAATTTCTACCTCACGAAACGATGATTGTTCAATATTCTTCTAACACCTTCAATGGTGGCCATTAAGATGTCACTATATTAATATATGATATATAATATGTTTATGTTTTCCTTAAGCTTCTGTATTTTTCATTTATGGAATACCTTTATGGTTTCCATTATGGGTAAACACGATATCTTCATTTTTGGAAGTGCGGACTACCACCCCCTCAAAGTTATTTGATTCGTTAATGACATATGTGGGACATATAAAGGATGGAATTAATTATATTATATATTATATTATACTAGAATTATAATATACCTTTATATCATTATGATTCCTTTCCATTAAATAAGAAAATAGAAATTAAGGTAACGTTCATGCGTACGTACGGCTTACCGTCTCCCTGAACGGTGCATTTCATTTCTTACCTCTAAATGTTGTGTAATATTATAAATGCAAGTATATACTGGATATATATGACATATATCATATCTACATCATGAATATAATTCTGGATATAATTTTTACATTAACAACTTGTAATTATAAAGAGTTTATTTTTGACTCAAGTACCAATGATCGACAAAACGACCATTATTAACTTAAATAATTAAATAGTGTTCATAACATGGTAATATGTGATAAAAAAGGAATAGTGAACTTGAAAAAGGTTCTTAAGCAAGTATAAATTAACTCAAGTTTATTATTCAGGAGGTTAAAGAACGATCAAGTCAAGTCGGACCCGAGGTATGGGACTTCGTCTCAATCTCCTTTCATTGAGGCATATTTTGTTTTATACAAAACTTTTTTTATATGGTGTATAAACCCCTTTGACTTTTACATTTACTCAAAAGTAATCTTTTTTATATGAAGCATTTACTAAATGACAAAAGGGAATGTTTTTTTCATATGTATGCGGCGACAACGACTTCTCCGCCACCGTGACCATTATTTGAGTTTCAGCTTCCTCTACAAGCCATAACATTTTTTTAAAATGAAAAATAAATACCATGTTTTACATTTCATTTATTTTGGTATTGAAAATGGTTTTCATAATGTTTTTATTATATTGATGTGTTTTATTGACATCGTGTGATTGAAATGTGGAAATTTTATGTTTCCTTTATGCATTTTTTATGTGATACGATTAAGTTATGGTTCTTGGGAATTGTTTATGAAAACGGGCGGTTCCGTGATAAACTAAGGGCGGGTGAGCTCGATATAGCTCTCCAATGAATTGGGTATTGTGAAGGGGTTAAAAATTAAGGTTTCTACGAAGAGATTTAGGGAATATACTATGATGGGTATTCCAAATTTAACCATGAGGGTTACTCCCTACGTAATAATGTTATGAATGCCTCAAGTTACCTTTATGTCTTATGATTTCTATGATTTATTCATGATTTGATGAAGTATGTTCAAATGCTTATATTTTATGAGTAAAGTATGATTTCATACATGGACTAATGTTTTCATTTCGTACTTTCATATCCCTTACTGAGGTTTTTATTCTCATCCCAAGTTTTTGATATGTTTTTCACAGGTCAAGGGAAAGGTACATGATGTGATGATAGTGTGAAAGAAGTGTCATGAAAGAATCCATGTTTTGTTTCAAATATGTTTCCTTTGATGGGAAAAGTGGATATTTTCTTTAATTTAACCACCTTGTTTAAATGTGGAATTTAATGAAAGATTTATCATCTAATTATTTAAAACTCTAAACCTGAAAAGATCCTCAATGTGTAATCTTTTAATAACTCAAGATTAAGTAATGTTTAAGGCTGGGGCATTATAGTTGGTATCATAGGTCGGTTTAGATAACTTTAGGAGTTAGAATTCTATTAAATTATTATACAAAAATATTTTTTTTGTTATGGTCAAATTGAAATGATATAGCATTTGAAAATTACCATGTTGCTTCATCTAAGACATGTTTGTTCAGAATGGTTTTCTGCAGAGGAAATAGGGAAGCAATTCTAGGAAGGCATACAGTAGGAAATGATCTTCCGAATCAGCATCCTGAGATGGTCAGAATTGGAACTGAACAGTTTGTTTCAGTAATGGTGTAGTTGACTCAAGCGATAAATGGTGGTGGTATCCATGCACGAGATCAGCCAAATCAACTGCAGAAGAATATGTCAGTGATGAAACATTTCATGAGGCAACATCCCTCATCATTCAGAGGATCATCTAACCCTGTTCTAGCTGAAGGGTGGATTAAAGCACTGGAGAAGATTTTTGATGTCATGGGGTGTTCAGACAATCAAAAGGTTAGTCATGCAATTTACCATTTGGAGGGTGAAGCAGATCAGTGGTGGTTGATGGTTAAAAAAATCAAGGACGCTGATGAGATTGATTCTCTCGACTAGGATGAATTCAAAGGTATGTTTCTTGAGAAGTATTTTCCTAAGGTTGTTCGACTTAGTATGGAAAAAAATTATTCTAATTGAGGCAAGAGGACGAATCAGTGGATGATTATGAAGAAAGGTTCACTCGATTGGCAAGGTATGCTCCAAAATTTATCTAAGACCTTGATAGTAAAATCAATCGTTTTTACTCAGGATTAAAGCCTGAATATCAAAGGGAATTGGATTCTCCTGAGTTTAAAAGTTATGAAAATATTGTTCGATGTGCTTAGAAGGTGGAAATGGAGTTTGCTGATGACCAAGTGTTCTATAACAACCAGCAGAAGAAGAGATTGAGGTGGAAAGAGAAAGGTAATAATTCTTCAAAAAGGTCTGATAGTAAGAAAACTAAGATTTAATTTTTTGATAAATGTGGTAAAAGGCATGCTGGGGAATGTCTTCTCAATTCTGGAAAGTGCTATCGATGTGGTAAGATGGGACATATGGCTCGTGATTGCACTGAAAAAGATCAGGGTTATGGTAAGACCAAATTTGATTTACAGTTAGTGAAATTTTTTAAGTGCAATGAGATGGGTCACTATGAAAACGAGTGTCCGAAAAAGAGCTCGAGTGATGGGAAGCAGTTAGACTATAATCAGAAAGGGGTGGGGAAATGCTTTGAAACTACTTCAGCAGATGTTGGTCCATAAAATGAAGTGGTATCAGGTACATTGTTTGTTTTTTTAGATTATGACAGTGTGTTGTTTGATTCATGGTCTACACATTCATTCATCTCTGAAAACTTTTCTTTTAAAATGGGAATACCATCTCAAGAAATGACTCCCGAACTTATGGTAAAAACACCTGGGAGAAATGTTGAGGAAAAAAAATTTATAATAATCTTCCTATCCTTATCCATGGAAAGAACATACTTGCAAACCATATTTTTTTACCTCTTGTAGAGTTTGAAGTTATCTTGGGTATGGATTGGCTCTCTATTTACCATGCTAAGATTGACTATAGAGCTAAAGAAGTTTCTTTTCAGAAAGATTTTCAGTTTTTTTACAAGAATGAACCCTTACTGTTGATAACATATAAAGAGGCCGAGAAACATGTAAAATATGGAAATGAATGTTACCTTGCACATATTGTTGAAAACAAGGGAACTGTTCAGATTAGTGATGTGCCAGTGATAAATAAGTATCCTGATGTTTTTCCAGATGAGTTGCCTGAAATAATACCAGATCAGGAAGTTGAGTTTATTGTTGACTTAGTTCCTGATGCTAAGCAAATTTCAAAACCCCCTTATCGAATGGCTCAAATTGAACTTTTAGAGTTGAAGGATCAATTTCAAGATTTATTAGAGAAAGGTTTCATTCGACCTAGAACATCACCATGGGGTGCTCCTATTTTATTTGTTAAAAAGAAAGATGGTTCAATGAGACTTTGCATTGATTATAGAGCATTGAATAACATCACTATTATAAAAAAATATCCTTTGCCTCATATCGATGATTTGTTTGATCAGCTCCAGGGAGCTCAGTATTTTTCAAAGATTGACCTGAGATCGGGGTACCATCAGTTGAAGGTAAAGGAAGAAAATATTCCAAAGACCGCGTTTCGTACAAGATATGGCCATTATGAATTTGAATTTATGCCTTTTGGGCTAACCAATGCACCTGCTGTATTCATGGACCTTATGAATAGAATTTTCCATGAGTTCTTGGATAAGTTTTTGGTTATTTTCATTAATGATATTTTGGTGTTTTCTAAAAGTAAAGAGGATCATGTAATACATTTAAGGGTTATTTTGAAAACCTTAAAAGAAAATAAATTGTATGGAAAATTCAGCAAGTATGAGTTTTGGTTACAACAAATTTCTTTCCTTGGTCACATTATTTCTAAAGATGGAATAACTGTTGATCCTGTAAAAACAAAGGTTGAGGAAGAGTGGCCAAGACCCACAAATGTAAACGAGATTTGTAGTTTTCTTGGATTGGTAGGATATTACCGATGGTTTGTTAGAAATTTTTCACGGTTATCTAGTCCAATGACTAAGCTAACTCAGAAGGGTGTTAAGTTTATCTGGACAAAGGAATGTGATGATTGTTTTCAAGAATTGAAAAGAATATTGGTGAATGCTCCAGTTTTGGCACTACCTTCTAGGAATGGGGAGTTTGTTACATACGGTGATGCTTCATTGAAAGGACTTGGTTGCATCCTAATGCAGAATGATCAGGTTATTTCTTATGCTTCACATTAGTTGAAAACCCATGAGGTAAATTACCCTACACATGATTTGGAATTATCTGATATGGTTTTCGCTTTAAAATTTTGGAGGCATCATTTGTATGGATCAAAGTGTGAAATATATACTGATCACAAAAGTTTAAATTATATATTCACTCAGAATGAATTGAACATGAGATAGAGGTGATGGCTATAATTAATCAAGGATTATGATTGTACAATACTTACCATCCGGGAAAAGAAAATAAAGTGGCTGATGCTTTGAGTCAAAAAAGTAATGCTTCATTAACAATGTTTTGTTTGGAACGTGATCCTTTGGTTAAGGATTTTATGAACTTTTGTATAGAAGTTGTTGGTGCAGGATGTACTTCTGTTTTGTTTCAGGTAACAGTGAAATCTTCACTATCAGACAGAATTAAGCAAACCCAGAAGTAAGACAGTGAGTTGCAGAAAAAGGTAGAGCTGGTTCAGAAGGGTAAGTTTCCAGAATTCAACTTTGATAATGATTTTGTTTTGAGATTTGGGAAGAGATTGTGTGTACCTTGTGATTCACAGTTAAAGAGAGAGTTGTTATGTGAAGCTCATAGTTCTCCATTTTCATTTCATCCAGGCAATACTAATATGTATAGAGATCTTCAGGAGTATTACTGGTGAGATGGAATTAAAAGGGATATTGTTTATTTTACTATGAAGTGTTTGACTTGTCAAGAGGTTAAAGAAGAGCGGAAATTACCGAAAGGGATGCATCAGCCTTTACTAGTGCCAGAGTAGAAATGGGAGAATATAACCACGGAATTCGTTGTGGGATTGTCGAAGACACCTCTAGGTAATAATGCAATCTGGGTTATAGTTGATCGCTTGACTAAATAAGCTCATTTCCTTGCTATACGAGATAATTTTTCCCAAGATCAACTTTCATGTTTGTATCTTAAAGAGATAGTCAAGTTACATGGAGTTCCCCTCTCCATTGTTTCTAATAGTGATCACATGTTCACTTCTAACTTTTGGAAAGGCCTTCAGAAGTCGTTGGGTACAGAATTAAATTTTAGTTCAGCTTTTTATCCTCAATCAAATGGGCAGTCAGAACGAACAATTCAGACATTGGAGGATATTTTGCGTGCTTGTTTGATAGATTATTAGGGAAGTTGGGACCAACATCTTTCTATGGTTGAGTTTTCTTATAATAATAGTTTTCATTCCAGTATACAGATTCCACCATTTGAGGAATTATATGGGAAGCGGTGTCGAACTCCATCATTCTGGGATGAAGTGGGTGGAAGGAAGTTGATGGGACCAGAATTGGTAGAAGAGTTGGTAGAAACATTTCAGCTAATACAGAAACACAGGAGAACAGCTCAGAGAAGGCAGAAGATTTATGCAGATAACAGGAGGAAGGATCTCTCTTTCGAGGTAGGTGGTTGTGTTTTTCTCAAAGTTTCACCATGGAAAAGTATGATTCGATTTGGTAAGAAATGAAAGTTGAGTCCAAGGTTCAATGAACCATATTAAATTCTGGAGAGAGTTGATTCAGTTGCATACTGAGTGGCTTTACCTACGAGTTTATCTTGGGTATACAATGTTTTTCATGTTTCAATGTTAAGGAAGTACATGCCAGATCCATCTCATGTTTTGAGTCTAGAGGTAGTTCAGCTGAAAGAGAATCTATCTTATGAGGAACAACAGGTCCAGATTGTTGTCAATAGGGAGCCAGTTTTTTGGAATAAGGTGATTCATTAAGTAAAGGTTTTTTGGAAAAACCACATGAGTGAAGAGGCAACATGGGACTCTGAAAATGCAATGAGGGATAAATACCCCCACTTATTCGATAAGTAAATAAATTGTGGGGATGAAATTTTCTAAAGGGGGGAAAGATGTAACATACTATGTAAGAAATGAATAATTGATATTATTATCTATGTCTATTTATGAATTAAATAGTGTTTTATAGGCTTAAAATGAGAACAAATCCTATTTTAAGCATGGAATACACTAATACTTTTAAAAGATTGTTTTACTGCCTTTTGAGGGAAACCCATTTATAAATCAAACTTTTGACAATTTTATAATATTTATTTGTCAAACTAAACTTATTATTTATGATTGGGACATTGAAATTTACTTTGGATAAATTTTTGGTATTTTTCTGACAATGTTCATTTTTTAATGAATAGTGAAAAATACTGCATTTTACATCAAAACTGAATTTTCATCTAATTTAATTATATGGTTAGATTATTTTTTTAAATTGGTTTTAAAGTGTTAATAGAATATATATTTACCATTTAATCCAATGGTGTTCATTGGGATTAATTTCACTTTGGAATTGGGCACAAACAAGTGTCAAACTTTTCATAGATATTGTTTCTAAAAAACCACTATTTGTTTTGACAACGGGAATTATTTTTAAATTAATTATAGAAATTTTTTTGTTTGTAATTTGGTAAAATGGATTACATATTTGGAATCGGAAGGTAAAAATTATGTAATCAAGACTCTTTTTTTGACATTATGAATAGTAATGACGGTAATTATCTTTAATTATCTTGATTAATTAGTAACCAGGTAGTTAAGGATAATAAAATAATATAATAATAATAACAAATGACCCCAACATGTGTCCTAATGCTACTTTTTGTTTCATGTCCGACCATGGGATTCCTTGTGCCAAACTTGGGGACCCCATGGAATCACTTTTTTGTGATAATGACTTTTTATCTTTTTTTTAGAAAGTTTAATATAACAAAGAATGTATCACCTGAGTAAAAAAAATTTAATTTTGTCTACATAAATGATCCCTTAGACTATAAATAGTCATTGTAAATCTAAAAATATTTCCTACATCATAGTATTTTTTTATAATTTTTAGAAATTATATAAATTAAATTATTTATGACATCATGATGATGTAGTGATTATCTCATTAATGAACGATTTAAATAAAATGAAAATACAATGTAACATATAAGACTTACACTTTTCAAAGACCTATTGTATGAGTATATTTTGAACCCTTATCACTTTATCCTCTAAATTTATCAATGTGGGACCTTTTAAATCCGAAACACATTTCAATATAAATTTACATTTTATAACATTCCAAGAGTGCCCTTCCTCTCCTCTTATAAAAGGCCCCCACCTCTACCACTTTACACACACTTCTCAAGAAATTGGATCAGCCAAGAACTGCGCATTTTATCTCTGCAAATCCCACTCTTCATCCTAGAATCCTTACCATAGGCAGAAAGCTCTTCAAGAGACCCCTTTGGTACAAACCAAGAGGAGTTACCCGATTTAAAGGAAAGTCTTCTCTAATGTCCTTTTGTTTTATTTTTCTTCTCTAACCCCCTAAACTATTTTTATTAATTCCTTTTGTAACAAAAACAGTATCTTCAATATAATATTATGTTGTTATAAGAATTATTTGAGATACACTTACACACACCTATATCTAATGGTTAAAGAAGATTCTGTTTCCGTGAATGGTGAATTTGTGCCTCACAAAATGATGATTGTTCAATGTTATTCTAACACCTTCAAAGGTGTCCATTAAGATGTCACTATATTTATATATGATATATAATATGTTTATTTTTTCCTTAAGTATTTGTATTTTTTATTTATGTCATACCTTTATGGTTTCCATTATGGGTAAATGTGTTATCTTCATTTTTGGAAGTGTGGACTACCGCCCCCTCAAAGTGATTTGATTCGTTAATGCCATATATGGGACATATAAAGGATGTAATTAATGATATTATATATTATATTATACTATAATTATAATATACCTTTATATCATTATGATTCCATTCCATTAAATTGGAAATAGAAATGAAAGTAGCGTTCAAGCGTACGTACGGCTTACCGTCTCCTTGAACGGTGCATTTCATTTCTTACCTCTAACTTTTGTGTAATATTATAAATGCATGTATATACTGGATATATATGACATATATCATATCTAAATCATGAATATAATTCTGGATATAATGGATACAAGAACAGCTTGTAATTATAAAGAGTTTATTTTTGACTCAAGTACCAATGATCGAAAAAATGACCATTCTTAACTTAAATAATTACTTAGTGTTCATAACATGGTAATAATTGATATAAAAGGAATAATGAAATTAAAAAAGGTTCTTAAGAAAGTAGAATTTAACTCAAGTTTATTATTCATGAGGTTAAAGAACGATCAAGTCAAGTCGGACCCAAGGTATGAGACTTCGTCTCAATCTCCTTTCATTGAGGCATATTTTGTTTTATACACAACTTTCTTTTATACGGTGTATAAACCCCTTTGACATTTACGTTTACTCAAAATGAATCTTTTTTTATACTAAGAATTTACTAAATGACAGAATGGAATGTTTTCTTTTCATACGTATGCGGCGACAACGACTTCTCCGCCGTTGTGACCATTATTTGAATTTTGGCTTCCTCTACAAGACATAACTTTTTTTAAAATAAAAAATTAAATACCATGTTTTATTTTTCATTTATTTTGGTATTGAAAATGGTTGTCATTATGTTTT
Source organism: Viscum album (assembly GCA_963277665.1). Taxonomy (NCBI): domain Eukaryota; kingdom Viridiplantae; phylum Streptophyta; class Magnoliopsida; order Santalales; family Viscaceae; genus Viscum; species Viscum album. The sequence continues at coordinate 1,928,138,062 of OY728133.1, read as the reverse complement.
TATTATATCTATGTCTTGTATTGATATCTTGTGATTGAAATGTGGAAATTTTATGCTTCCATTATACATGTTTTATGTGATATGATTATGTTATTGTTCTTGTGAATTGTTTATGAAGATGGGTGGTTCTATGATAAACTAAAGGCGGGTGAGCCTGATATAGCTCTCCAATTCATTGGGTAATGCAAAGGGGTTAAACGTTAAGTTTTCTCCGAAGAGATTTAGAGAATATACTGTGATGGGTATTCCAAACGTAACCATGAGGGTTACTCCCTACGTAAGAATGTTATGAATGCCTCAAGTTACCTTTATGTCTTAGGATTTCTATGATTTCTTCACGATTTGATGAGGTATGTTAAAATGCTTATGTTTTATGAGTAAAGTGTGATTTCATACATGGACTAATGTTTTCATTTTGTACTTTCATATCCCTTACTGAGCTTTTTATGATCATCCCATGTTTTTGAAATGTTTTTCATAGGTCAAGGGAAAGGTACATGATGTGATGATAGTGTGAAGGAAGTGTCATGAAAGAATCCATGTTTTGTTTTAAATATGTTTCCTTTGATGGGAAAAGTGAATATTTTCTATAATGTAACCACCTTGTTTAAATGTGGAATGTAATGCATGATTTATGATCTAATTCTCTAAAACTCTAAACCTAAAAATATCCTCAATGTATAATCTTGTAATAACTCAAGATTAAGTAATGTTTAATGATGGGGCCTTATAAAACCAATGTGATTAAATCTTCCAGTGGACCCAAACCTAGTTTTGGTGATTCGGTGCATTGTCCGACCTCTGGGATGGGAACCGCCTTTAGTTCTTCTTCACGCTCCAGTTTTGGATCCTCATTGGGGTTGTTCTGTGTAATAATTATTAAGAGGTCCTTTATTAGAAGCCACTAGTTTTTAAAGGATCCAATGATCCTCAACATAGAGTGGAATGGTTTGGAAATATATAATTTCTATTTGAGATCATGGAGACAATAGATTAAATCAAGGTAAAATGTTCCACCTTTGTGCTACAATGACCGAGTAGGAGATAGTGGGACATGATGGTGATGGTGAAAAACATGAGGGATTAGAGTGGAAATCCTTCAAGATTCATTTCACATACTATTTCTAACCATATTTTATGGTGTTGGCCAGGGATGCTGATTTTTTCAAGCTTGACACTACTGGAAAAACAGCCTATACCCACGGTTCAAAACCGTGGGTATAGCCCCCAAAACCGTGGGTATAGGCTATACCCACGGTTTTGGGAACTGTGGGCTGGAATGGCGTCGGGATAGGTCCCCAGCCTATACCCACGGTTTTCCAAAACCGTGGGTATAGGTGTCATGCCACCATGTCACCGAAATATAGTCAATTTCCACGGTGTAAATGGCCTATACCCACGGTTTCAAAACCGTGGGTATAGGTCCTAAAATAATGCAGGCGCTGAGTTTCGATCCCGCAACCTCTTCGCTGCAAACACCGCATGTAACCACTACCCTAACATCACCTATATGAATATATATATATATTTAGTTAAATATAGTTATAAAAACCGTGGGTATAGAGGGAAGAACCGTGGGTATAGGGTTCCCGCCAAAAAAAATTCCTTCCCGCGGAAAAAAAAATTTCCCGCGCACAAAAAAGTGACATATACCCACGGTTTTTCATAACTGTGGGTATAGGTATTTTATCCCAGACCTATCCCCACGGTTTTCTCCAAAACCGTGGGGATAGACCCCACCTATACCCACGGTTTTGGAAAACCGTGGGTATAGGTGACTTTTAAAGACCTATCCCCACGGTTTTCCAAAACCGTGGGTATAGACCCTCCTATACCCACAGTTTTGGAAAACCGTGGGTATAGGGGGGGTCTATCCCCACGGTTTTCTCCAAAACCGTGGGGATAGGTTCATTTTCCAGTAGTGTGAGTAGTCTGGTATAACTGTGATTGATTATTTAAATCACTTTATTGAACTCATGAAGTTTTCATCTGATATTGTATCTAATTATATGATGAAGGATGAAAGGTAAGAGTGGAAACTCGTATTAGATATCCATTCATAGGTTTTCTTACTGAAGCATCCCACTTTTGATGACTTACTAGATAGGGAGACAACGGTTGAGGTGGACCTGGCTTGAATGTCTGGGTTATCAAATGATTCTTTCTCTCCCAATGGTAGGGTGAGTTACCTCAAGGGAAAATAGAATTTTGATGGTTCTTTTGTTAGTTATCGACATTAGGGTCCTTCAAGACATCCAACAAATTCATGAGTAATTCCTTTTATTTTCTATTAGTGTGTCAATCCAAGAAATTCTAAGAGTGATTTAACAAAGTTAACCAAGAATAGTAGCTCCTACAGATGTTCAGGACACTATTCTAACATAAATTTTATACTCTGTGTAGTGGAACAAGATCATGATCTCCTCCTAAAATTATAGGTAAATCTGATGTTTCACTTATAAAAGGGTTCTGTATATAGGCATCCAGAATGAAGGAACATCATACAGTGAAAGTGTTTCCATTGGAATCAAACATGGGTCCATCCACTGTGAGAGGTACTATTACTATAGATTCATTATTATTGACTATTCTATTTGACATAGGTGAATCTCACTCATTTATTTCAACACATATTGTTTATTTTATTAATCTCTCGATGGAGTTTTTATCTTGTTCAATGGATATTACTAAACCCCTTGTAATGAAGAGAGAGTGGGTTTTCTATATGTCTTATTGTGACTTATCTCTATGTGATTTCAATCTGTCTTGTATTTTTATGGTCATCAACATGAAACATCATGATGTTATATTTACGATGTATTAGCTCACTAAAAATAAATCATAGATTAATTTTTATCTTTTATTGTTCTATCTTACTACACCCAATGGTGTGTCTCTTATCTTTCAAGGATAATGTGACACAAGGTCTAGTATGATTGGACCTTCTTATCCATTTTTGGGGAAGGTAATATCGATTTTTTCTTTTAATATAGATTGAGAATCTTTTTGTGATGATATCCCTGCATATTTCATCGAGTTTCAAATGATGTTATCCTCTGTTGTCTCTAGTTTAGCATTGGAAAGGAAGGTTATGTTTTTTATTGAAATGATGTTTAACACTCAACATGTTTCAAATAAATCATACTAAATGGATCTAGTTGAAATGAAAGATTTTGTATCCAAGTTTTATGATCTTCTTGAGAAAGTATTTATATGCTCTACTCTATCACCTTCGGTGGTGTCGGTTCTCTTCACCGTGAAATAAAATGTTTTTATTCACTTATGTTTGGATTACCGAAATCTCAATCAAGTTATGGGGAATAATAAGTATTTTTTCCCTGAATTAAGGATCTGTTAGATCATTTTAAAGTGGAAAAGTGTTTTTCAAATACGGAACTCCTATATAGTTACCATCATTTTAGGATAAAAGAATATGACATTCATAAAACCAACTTTTGGAGTAGGTATAACTATTTCAGGTATCTTTTTATTCACTTTGGTCTAACAGATTCTCTTGTATTTTTTATGGATCCAATGAATGGGATTTTCTATGAGTATTTGGACACATATGTGGTAGTATTTATGGATAACATCCTCAATTACTCTAAATATGAGGATGAACATATGCATCACCAGAGAACGGTTCTGAGTCTACCATGAAATCTCCAACTCTATGCCTATATTTCAAAGTGTGATCTATTGATTCGGGAAGGGAAATTCTAGGGAAACGTGGTGTCAATGTAGGGTATATTAGTTGATCCTAATAAGGTAATGTTTGTAATGAGATGGTAGAAACCATTAAATATCTTCGAGATTATAAGCTTCTTGGGCTTAGTCAGATATTATCATTAACTTGGCAAGGACTTCTCAAAGTTGGACTCTCTGATGACTTCTCTGATATGGAAGTGGTGAAGTTTTCTTTGAAGGATAAACATAAGAGTAATTTTTTCGAGTTTAAATAGATTTTGACTACTGTAATAGTGTTGAAAATTCCAGAGGTCAGTCCGGGCAATGTGGTCTTTTGTGATGCATCAAGTTCAGGATTTGATAGTGTTTTTATTCAGGATAATCATGTAGTGTCTTGTGGATCTCGTTATCTTAGACCACATTAAAAGAATTATCGACCCATGACCTTTAAATTTTAACTTTTTGGGATGCACATAAGTGTTAGTGACACTACATTTTCATAGAAGGGTTTATTTGGTATTCAGACTACATAATCTTGAGTTATATATTCTCTAAAAAAATATTTGAATATTCACTAGAGGCATGGGTTGGAGAACCTACAATCTTTTAACTTTTACATTGCCTACACCCTAGGGAGAGGGAATGTTGTTACATTAGTGTCGAGAAGGAAATATCTAACCCAGGAAGTGAATGAATCTTTAGAATAGTGGAATTTTATAGATCTCTTTGATTAATTTCATACTATAGTTTAGGAGAAAGGGGATGAAGTTTATTCATCCATCATTTAGTTGACATTTTCTCTACTTGATGTGATTCTTTATAATCAATAGATTTATGATGAATTATGAAGCATTAGAAACTATTTTTATGGTGGGAAGACAATTTAAATGTGGTTATTCTCTATGTAGGTTGTTCTATTCTATCGAAATCACATTGTTGTGCCATTATCATCAAGAGAGGTTGTGATAGAGGATTTTCATACTTCCCAATGGTTTGTGCATCGAGGAACCACTAATATTTCCTACAAAATGGATTGGATGTTCTGGAGCCCATGTATTGGATAGGGAATTTCTATTTTTTTCCTTCCATTGCTATAAGTACCAGCAGGTGAAGGTTGAGCATCAAAAACCTTCGAGTTTACTTCATCCACTTCCATTACATACGTGGAAGTGGGATAGAATCTCTAGGGACTTGGTGGTTAAGTTTACTCATTCCCATAGAAAGAATAATGTCATATGGGTTATGATCAATAGGCTGTCAAATATGGCTCACTTCATACCGATTCAAGATACTACCATGGTTGAGGAGTTGGTAAATCACTATGTGATGTACATTGTCCATCTACACTGAGTTCTATCTGCTATAGTTTATGATCTGGATCCTCATTTCATTTATCACATTTGGAGAGGACTTCAGGAGGCATTGGGAGCTTAGGTCCATTTGACCATAGCCAACCATTTGTAGTTGGATGACCAGATAGAGAGCAATACAGATTCTAGAGTATATGCTTTTTTCTTTTGTTCTCAACTTTGGTGGGTCTCGGGGTGATCAGTTGGGATTGTTAGAGTTTTCTTATAAAAATAACTACTATTATACTATTATAATTGTACCTTTTGAGGAATTTTATGCTCATCCTTGAAATTCTCTATTTTTTTGGTTAGAGATTGGTCAAAGTTCATTGGTTTTTCCAAGATTAGTGCAATAGATGATAGTGAGGAATTACATTATTCATCATAGAATGCTGACATCATAGAGCTTATATAAGTTTTATGATAATAATTTCTATAGATGATTGGATTTCTATGTTCGTAGTCAGGTTTTCTTGAAGGTTTCACCTAGGTTGGGTCATCGAAGGCTTGAGAGGTAAGGGAAGTTTTCCCCTCATTTCTTGGGACCTTTCGAGGTTGTTAAAAAGGTATAGAAAGTTGCATATCCTTTAGTGCTTAGAACTCAGAGGATGTGGATACATAATTCGTTTCATGTATCTTATCTCTGAAGGTATTTTTCTGATCCATATCATGTTTTTAGTTGGAGTGATCTTTTGATTAAACCTGATTTATCTCTCACTGAGAAGCTAGTTGGGATAGTTAATTCTGAGACCAATATACTTTTTGGAATTATGATACCTTTATTTTGTGTTCCATGGTATCAAGTTTCTGATAATCATGAGACCTTGGAATTTAGATCAGTGATTAGAGAGTAGTGGCCTCACCTTTTTGACATTGAAGCATCTTCATAGGCTTTTGGAAGAATGAAAGTTTTTATAATTGACAGTTTGTAACATCCCCTTACCAATTTGAGGGGTATTCCTTTCACCTTGTCATAGATTTTTCATTTAATTGACTGGTTATAGTTGAGAATGAATTTTTTGGATACCTATAATGGTGAATTTGGATATATTTTAGACTCTCTCCTTTAACTTTCCATTTCTGTAGGTTTTTGGAAGGTTACACATTGTGTAACTGGGTTACAAGGAATGTAATGGTTTCTAGAGTCATGTCCTGAAAGGCTTCACAATATGAAGGGTACATAATTTTATGATACTTTACTTCTCGTGAATGAATTAAATATCAGTTTTTTATTCATGTAATTGGTTTTAAAATCAAGGCCACGTTGTTTTAGATATTAACTATTTATGAACGTGTAGTGGTGGAAACATCATGTAATACCCCAAAAGTAATTTTTAAATGGGAAGAATGACCGATATCTCATTCCCCCCATCTATAGTTATATTTCTCCCAACCCAAATCATTCCCCAAGTAATCTTGGAGATTTTCAACCCTTCTCGATCCTCTCGTTCAGTGTTTAATCATTGTTATGCATACTGTGTGATTCTCCGGAAAATATTCTCCCTTGTTCTTCATCTTTATCTCTTTCTCCTCATTTTATATTTCAATCTAAAATCCTAAAATGTGTTGTTCTATACTCCATGTTTTTGGATCTTGTCTCTATGTTGTCTATTGAGTTCTTCTACACCTTTTTTCCCATTGATGGGTGCCATTTTTATTGTTATGTTTCGGGAAAAGTAATGTGATTTTGTCTTGTTTAGCCAAATTTATTAACATAAAGCTTTATATAATTATTTTAGTTGTTTATTTAAATTAAATTGCTCGAAAATTATTTTAATTAATCCATTAATAAATTCCATTTCTAGTGAATTGGGGGATTTGAAATGGTTTTTCCATTGAAGTTGGGAAAACTCCCAATTCCACTGAATTAGGGTGTGTTTATAGAAAATGGTTGGTTTAAATTGTATCATTTAAATTGGTGTTTTGAGGGAAAATAATGAAATTTAATTTTTTAATTTAATTGTAGAATTGAATTTTGAGATTGGTAAAATTTTTTCTGAATGGATTTAAAACATTTGAATATGGATTTAAAAGTTTTGATAGAAACCCAGTGGTTTTATCTTATTAAAGAGGAATGTTTTTAATTAAAACTCATTTTGGTATTAAACTGAAAATTGGAATTTAAATTTAAGGATGGGAGTAATTTTTTTAGGAAATCTAAAAATAAATTTCACATCATTGACTGTGTAAGATTACATGTAATCCTTAGGTAGTTGGTGACTTATTTGGACACACTCTACACTATTAAAACATTCTAAAATATACATGCAGGGAATCACATCCCTGATGGGATGATGACAAGTAACATTTTTCTATTGTTATAGAGATGTGTGTATAAACATATGGATGTGATCACTAAGAGAGTGTGGAGTCCTATATCATGAAACTTTCATACCTATTTAACATATGACTGTGTTGCTCTCTTATTTTATATTTGAGATATAAATGTGTGCTAATGTGGTAAAATTATTGACATGCCTTGTGATTTTATATAAACTATTTTTATAAATTTGTTATTTAATCAATTGTTTTATAAATATTATATCATTTATAAATACTTTTATTAATGAATTCTTCCATCATTTCATTTGTATAGCATGATTTGTTTAAATATGATTTGAAAATTCCAAACCTATTTATTCTAAAAATTGAAAGCATTTATTTGGTTAATATATTATTTTTATTTGTTATTAGATCCCCATTGAGACCATGCTGGGATTTTTATCTCAAACTCTACTTGTTTCTTTGGGTGTTTGTAGACAACCACCTTCCTGGTTCGATCAAGGGGAAATTATCACTTGGAGGTGGATCCATCTATTGAACCTTGGACATTGTGAGTTGTGTCCTTAGGGACTTTGGGTGATTTCCTATATTTTGGTATACGGGTTTTAGTAATTTTGGTTTTGATGTCTTGTTTTCTTTCAGGTACTTTACTCCCATTAGAGTTTCTTTTGTATGCATGTTGACTTTCTTATCATTCTTTTGCAATATTTTGTGGAAAACTCATCCCCACTTGCATATTGTGTGATGTCTGGAGTTAGTCACCAAACCATGGGAATATTGAACTCCCATCAGTTTTTGTCATGGATGGATCATTTTTCAGGTTACAAGGTTTTATGGGCTTGTCCATGATAGTTTTATTGGTGATTTCCTCCTTCTCTTAAACCTCTTTTCGGCCTACACCTGGGTAACTCTCCACTTTTTTCCACATTTCCATTAATTATTCACATCTCCACTATGTTTTGTTGTCCCAGTTGAGTCAAATAACATAGAGAGACCACCAAAACCACTTAGCTGGAGTCACACCCACACACCAAGTCATCACCACGATAACCTCGACCTGACTCTCACCCTACTACTGATGATGAGTCTGAAGTGGCAACCAACTACCACAAGCTCATCGATGGCCCTCCCCAACACAATGAGGTCCACCCCCATGAAAAGCCACTTTTCTTACTTCAGAATGAAACAAAAGAAATATTTATCTATTATAAGCACAATGATTATTCCTCCCCCCCTGCACCCTACAGTTCTCCTCCACCAATGCAAATTCCCCAAACCTAGGCCGAGGTTTAACCACACAAAATAAGCTACAGAAATTTTCATAAACCCTATAATTGATTTTCCTATCAAAACCATTACATATGATTATAAATATGTATATAATTAATATATATTAAATATATATCATGATTAGAATTCTATATATTATGAAACCTTGATCAATTTATAATGGCCGGAAAGGGTGAACAACAACATTCATGAAAGACGAAAGAGTTAAAAACTGGAAATGACAATTTTAATATGGAATTATTAATAAATGAGTGTTGATAAGTTATAAGTGGATCAAATATTATATTATATGTATTTATATAGATATATTATATAACTAAAGAAAATTTAAATTTGTTATATCGGGGGTTGTATAACTTATAGATCCGATCAAACTTATTATAATGGTTTTATGTTACAATATCATTTTTACAGGGATTGTTTATTCATAAATTTAAAACGATAAAATTTTACGATATGTATTGCAAAAATAAGACTAATTTTATTTTACTCTATTTATTTATCTATATTAAATATTTTCATTTAATTTTCCACTCTTTAACATCTCAAGATATATAATTAATGTTTTTAATAAAAACTGAATTTATTTCTCTCTTTTATTTGGAATTATTTTATATCCTGACAATATTTTATTTAAAATGTTATCAATAATGATGTTATCATTCCCCAATGATTGATTAAATTAAATTAAAAAAATTATGTTACATAAATATTTAAAAAGAAATCATCTTTTCATTTTCCAAATGATGTTTCTTTATGAAAGGTATAAATAGAATATTTGTTTCAAGATATACCGTTTCAACTTCCTTTATCAATATCATGAATAATATTTTATTTAAAACCAATTCTAAAATTTTTCACACTTATCTTCAGATAATGTTTTTATTAAAATTCCATTATTTTTTATATTTTAGATTATATATTTAAAAATAAAAAGGGTTTTCCCTTAAAAAATATTCAAGTGATCTTCTTAAGTAATATTTATCCTATGATAGCATCCTTTGATGTTACTTATGACTCACCATGGATTTAATCCAATGATATTGTATTTATTCATTCACTCTTTGTTATTCTATAATTCTGATGAAATATTTATGAACCCCATTTAATTTTTCAAATGTAAATCTATAATGAAATTATAAATGTATTAATGATCTTGTAACATACATGTTAAGGGATTTTGGTTATTTGATGGTAGATTCCATTTTAAACCTATAATTAACTAATTAAATACTAATTTTATTTGATCTATAATAATATATGAGAGATTATCAAAAGACCAAAAAGGGTACACGGGTGGTTATACCAAGCTCGAATTAGGTATAAGGGTGGTTATCCCAATACTAATAAGTGATTAATCTCTTGGTGGGTAACCTTGACAAATTATTTCTATCATTACGATTTTGAAACCCTTTATACTGCTATTTTTTCATGATCTTATTCTAATGTTATTATCCCTTGTAACATGTTATTTTTTTTAATTATTTTTTTAAAGGTTGGGGCTAAAGCCACAATATATTATTAATGCAAAGACCTCTATAGTGTGGGTAGAGGGAGACCCATTACATATCTCGAAGTACCAAGGCCAAGTGGAATGAATACAAGGCTTTAAAGCCCATATTTTGGCCCAAAGGACCCAATGGTGAACAGTACTGTTATAGTACCTATGCTACTACGGTGCGTACTATAGTATAGCCACTGCTATAGTAGCTGATATAGTTCTTCCGCCACTACAGTGTCACCACTTCTATATTCTCCGCTAAAAACGTTTTTTATTATGATTGGTTTGATAAGGATTCTAGTTATAAAAAACCTATCAGGAGATAATATTAATATTTTATATTCTTGTTTTTTATGACACTATGTTCCTAAAGACACAAAACGTGTATGGTTCTGGAAGCATCATAATGATATCTATTAAATATTGATTTAATAACATGTAATATTAATGTATGAAATGTTTGGGTATCCTTAGTTGATATCAAAGAAATTTAAAGTTATTTGTGAGTACTATGATGATAAAAAATTAATGAGAACCATTATGATAAATCTAATTATATGACAACATATTATCTCATTGAAAAGATATATGTATAGTTTTCCCAACAAAAAAATCTTTATCTAGAGACACATAGGTGGATAAGGTTCTGATACGGATTCACTTACCGGTAACAACTCTGAATAAGTAAGATTGGGTATTAACTGGACTATAACCAATGCATGATGAGTTAGCCTAATGTTTCACAAATTGTTAAACACTCCCATGGAGTATGATTGGGTAAATTCACATTTTACTTATAATAAATTATAACTTATTTTAATATATAATAAAATAGAATACCTACGATTAAATGGAGTTTTAATATATTGAAAATTTGTTTTTATGATTTATTCATCCTAAAATTGATTTTAATAATTATATCGTTTCTTGAAAGATTTATTGTTTCTCAAATTATGAATTTTAGTTATAGACAATGGATTGAACTGGAATGAATCATGTTAACAAATAATTTGAATGGCAATGCAATGATTTTACTCCTAAGAACCAGAATTTTTTACGATCTAGAATATAAAATATCATTAATAAGATTATGCTATATTTTTATTTTTCATAGTAGGAAGAAGTTATTTTGGTTGTTAATAATTTAAAAGGTGATTAATATTAATGGAATGATCATATCAAGAACGTGAGGTAATAAGAAGAAACTAAATATTTTTATTGGGATGAGTTTATAAGGTTATTTTCTAACTAGAACTTTCCATATATTATTCATATTAAAATAGAGAAGAAATTCCTTCACCTAATGTAGAAGGATAATATATCAATTAGTACCTATGAGTGTAGAGACCCGAAACTTGACGTACATGGACATTACATTACTTTTGCGGAATACTTAGTACATAACAAAAACACACACACAAGGATCGTAATAGTTTAGTGTCTTTGGAAACTCGGAATATAATCTTCTAATCGTGGTGAAAGATCTTCAACATATCCCATAAAGATCTTCCTTTTTTTACCTAAAACCTTTCTTTATATCCTGGGGAAAAGAAAACATAAAAGGGTGAGCTCAAATACTCAGTATGTTTAAACAAAAGAAATATCAATCACATCATTTTCATAAGAATATAACTTTTGGAAATCATTACCAGTAAAAGAGATCATAATTTCATAACCTGGGATAACTCATGGTAGTGAAATGTAATCACAATAATAATAACTTAAAACATTAAACTTTGTGGCATACACACGTAATCATAGAGAATCATTTCTTATTAGTCAAGACTCATTTCCAAGACTATCTTAGTGGACAAAGTCCCTTTCTGAACTAAGTCACCCTCGTTTCAGTCCTGTTTTACTGAACCGGTATAACCTACCATTCCAGCCATGTCTGTCTCATGAGATATAAAATCTTTACCCAATGCATTGGAGGGATATATATGTCCCACCCATCTCATAATGATACCATTCTTATGTGTGCCACAAAATCATAAACCATACATCATAGCATAACCCATTTAATAAAAATGGGATTATTAAATAACATGACATCATAAAACAATTCATATAAGATAAAGGAATTCATAAAAATATTTCCATCACAACATAATCAAATCCATGTAATAATAGGGATAGAAACAGAACCCTTTATTATCTTATATGGAAAATAATTTTGATAAAACACTTGAACTCCATTCTTGAGGAAAATATCCTTTCTACATCAAAAACATTTTCCTTTCTTTACATGTCATACAATTTTAAACTAAAAGAAGTGGATTAAAAATAGACTTGAAAACTTGTAATGGAATATTCTTGGAAATAATGTTTTAAAAATCCATTCATGCCGTATAAGTTAAAAAAACATTCTTCGTACTTTTGTCGGAAAAGTCAAAATTACCTCGTACGAAAAACGACAAAAGATTCCTTTCATATCTTTTACTAAAAACTCACCGATGGGTAAAATAGGTTTTAAACAATTATATGTGAATGGAAATAATATTATATATTGAGGGAACATGGATTTGGATGATAAAATACACCCCAGTAAATACCAACGTATAAGCAATCTCTTATAAAAATGAGATTGTGATATTCCCTTACCTTAGGTCCGATTTTCTTCGTAGGTGTCCGAACCTCCTGTATAATGATTTAAATAATGTTATTGACTTATTCCAGAATCATACTTATTTTTATGATATCATATATGGTCATATTCTTAGCTTCTTAGTAGTAATATTTCATTGCTACTTGTTATTCGGGTGTTTATAACTTTTTGTTCTTATGCGTGTTTTGTCGAATAAATTCTTATTCTTATCTTTTGGTTATAGATACCTCATTTTCAGAATGGTATTAGTGTAATATATATCATATTAATTCATCCAATTCATTTATATAATTATTATGAAATGAAGATCATGTAGAACGAGTCACATCACATCGTGGAGACGGTATTCCGTACGTACGCATGAGTGATGATATCATCCCTATGATCGTGGAATTGTATTAGAGTGTATTTAAACTATTTAAGAATCAATATCACTTTATAATAGTCATATATAGTCATTATTTACACCATTATACCCATCCAAGTAAGGTGGTGGTGGAAAATAGATTACACCACGGCGTGGAGACGGTATTCCGTACGTACGCACTCGCGGTGATTTCTTTTTCCGTAGGATAGATAGATGGTGAATTAGGGTTGTTTAATACTTATAATAACATATCAGTATATGAGTGATACTGATGTTATTACTTCATAATGAAACAACTAAAGAAGAATAAGTGGAAGAAGAAATAAAGATGGAAGAATCGGTAACGGACATTACCTCTTCTCTGAAGTGCTTCTTTGAGACCTTCTTTTAGGGCACTAAAATTGGTCTTTGAAGAAGACCAGGACCTCTAGGATGTCTCTAGGGAAGTGTAAGGAAGATAGTGGCATGGGTTGGACGAGCTTGAAGGCTCAAAGTGGTGTGAGGAAGAGAGGGAGGAGGTGCCCTTTTATAAGGGAGGAGAGGGGCACCTTTGGAATAACTAAAAATATTATTTTATTTTAAAGTCAAGTTCGGTTTTAAATATCTCCAAATCGATATATTTCGAAGATAAGGTGGAGATGGGTCTAAATCCTCTCATCCAATAGAATTTAAACAAGTTTAGGTTCCTATTTTAACCTTATCATTTAGATTTAACATTATGTTAAATAATTTTACTTTTACCGTGTCTTCTTGTGTTCTTACACTATAAGGTTAATAAACTTACTATAAGAAGCCAAACGAACCCCAAGTTGTTTATTATTAATATATATAACCTTATCTAAGTCATTTGGCCGAACCATAGATTTTTAAGAATAAAATAACAATTAATAATATAATATTTGTTTTAAAAACTATTTTATGTCAATTTTGACACTATTTAGTAATTGATTTTTGTGAAATTCATAACAGAATGATAAGTTCAAAAAAAGTTGATTAAATCAATACTAACATGTCATATTAACCTAGAAAATTAGTTTAAAGCATAAAAAGTCTCAAATTATATTTTTGTGGTATTTATAACATCAATTATGTCAATATTTCATTAATAAGATAATTACTGCATCATCGTTGTGTCATAAATATATTAAATTATTTAATGTCTAAAAATTACAAATAAAATACCATTATGTAGGGAATCTTTTTATATTTCTAATTAATATTTATAGTATAATTTATCTTATGAATAACCCCACATTAAAAATCGTTTAGTAAATAAACTTTGATTTTAACTCTTTTAACCCTTCTTTAAATAAATTAATAATAAATGTCCTAATCTAATCCAAGTGGGCCTAAATAGTAATATTTTATTACTAAATTTGTTTTTGGTCTAATTAGACTTGTAAAATAGAATTAGGACATGTGTTAGGGTAATAATAATATCATTTCTACCCTTAATTACCCTATTTACTTTTAACCGTGGTAAAAAAAGTAAAGAGTTACTATTCACCAAAAAATTATTTTCATCTCATTGAACAACATTTTACTTACTGAAATCAACCGTGTTTCTCGGATTTTTGAAATTCCACTCATAGAAGTGGTAAAATTAAGTTTTATGAAAAATTCAGTTTTTTTTACTACCACTTAGTGGTTTCACTATTCATCAAAAATTGAAAGTTTTCATAAAAATACCAAAAATTAGGCCTAAGCTATATTTGATATTATGAACTCAAAAATGATGTCTATTTTACCAAATCCAAAACATATCAGTTGCATTAACTAATTTAAAAATTAATTCTCTTCGTCAAAAAAAATAGCGTGTTTTTAAGAGATAATAACTATCAAAAGATTGAAACTTGTTTATAACTAGTTAAAATGTGAAATTACATCCAATGACCATCATTGTATTAAATTGAAAAAATATATTCTAAATATACTTTAAAACCATTAAAATTAATAATTTATCACTATTAATTATTTCGATTGAAAAAGTTGTTTTTAATAAAAATTTAGTAATTTCCACTATTCATCAAAATATGAAAGTTATCCAAAAATTACCAAAATTTCACCCTAAGCTAATTTCGATATTCCGAATCCAAAAATGAAGTCCATTTTGAAAAATAAAATTTACAAAATTTCAAAAAGTGGTTATTACTATTCATAATAGCTAGTTTTAATAATATTTTAATAGCATATCGTTGTTTAGTGAAACTCGGTATTGCGTACTACACACGCTATCAAGGAACGTCATGATTGCGTGTGATGAAAGGAAAGTCAAGGATGCGTGTTGTGCAAGCTCCTTTTGGTGTAGCGTACAACACAAGACATTAATGAAATTAAAAAGAATATTTTTCATAAAATCTCGGGGTGTTACAATGAGGTATATTTAAAAACATTTTCAAGGTAAACTTATGTTATTATCATACATATTCAAATAAATATGGATTTATTCTTCATTAGATTGAGACTAGATCTTAGAAGGTTTTTAGCCACAATAGTTTTAATAAGCTATGAAGAAATCCTATAAAGTTCTATTAATGTAAAAAATGAGATTGGAGTAACCCATCAATCTCATGGATTTAATAAGAAATGAAATATTTAGTTAAAAATAAATTATAATAAAAATACCATCGGGGGAAGAAGATAAGTATACAATTATGCCATTAGTTTTGAAAAAACTCGTATGAAATTGTCTTAAGGGGACTAGAAAATAATTTATGTGTGGGAGGAAATTTCATTAGGGAATTGATTGTCGAAGTGATGGGAACAAGTAAGCTTATGATTCGAATCAAGAAAAGCTCCATAGAATTCACCACCGACACACCATTATTTAAAATACAAAGAAAATTGGAATTATTCTAACTAGTTATCTAATATGGGGGTTAATGATGATGATCTATGTTAGAAACCTATTATGCCTAGAGAAATATGAAATATAAAGTGTTCGTTATTTCTTAAGTGGGGTTGGATAATGAAGTGGTGGAAGTTACACTTACAATATTCTCTTGAACTACTAATTTCTATTTTCTATTTTGGATCTACCCACTATTTAATATATAAAAGATTTACTAAGGGAATAATATTACCAGCTCAATGACTATATTTTAAATTAGTAGTAAAAAATACTCATTATAAAACAATAAAATATAAAATATTTGGTTATTCTCCAATGGAAGTTTCTGGGAATGTGATCCCTTTTAATCCTATTTTTCTACTTATAATTGAATTTTATGATATTTTTTTAATGGATTGGATTTATTTATATAAATCCCATATCAATTATTGTGGAAGATAATTTGTATTTGATATTTGGAACCAACCATTAATTTTCTATTAGTGTAAGGATAAATATGAACTTACAATGGAAATTACATCCATTGTATTGGACTAGATTCTAATAAAATGGTTTTATTTAGCACAAATGGTAGGGTAGAAACTAATAAAACATTTATTTCATTTATAATAATATTTTTAGACTATTATAACATAATCTGTAGTAATCATACACAACACTACATCAACCTCAACAACATCCTAACAATTAACCACAATAATAAGGCCACCACTACCATGGAATCAATAATAAAAGACCTTAAACTCTATTATAGAAAACCTAAAATCAAAATACAACCCTCCAAAAGAAATATCTCAAAAATAAAAATAAAATTCCAAAGAACACAATTAAGAAAATTGATATAATAGAGAAAGCCCAAAAAATTCTACCCACAAAGAATATAATATTTTAGAAAACTACATCAACTCTATATTTCATCATTTCTATGAAACCAACTCGTTAACATATTTAACTGATTAACCTATTATTAATGGTGAAAATTATAGCAATTTTCATTAAATTGGGATAATACACTAGTTAATATCAATATGGAAAATTAACATAAAACAAATACCATGAAATCAAGTAAAGCATATGTAAATAAAACTTTTTCCCTAAAATTTGTTAGTCTAGTTTTTTGTCATTCTAATTTTAATCCTTTATATACATTTAAAGAAAAAAATCGTTCTCATTCAATAATTACACGAAAAATAAACCAAAAGTATTAAATCCACTACCTCAAAGGATTCTTCAACGTCTACTACATAAAACAACAAGAAACTCTAATCAAACACCACTAAACACATGAGGATCATCCAAAAGGATAATGTGCAAACTTTCCCCATCAAAAAAAATACAATCCAACCCAAAAAAATTAAATAATCACACTATCATAGACTTACCAAGGAAATAATACAAGGAATTAAAGGATAAGAAGAGGTTAAGATATCACCTTATATTATTAAGAGTTGATTTATTAGAATAGAGGGTCAAAACAAACTAGTTTATGACCAAAGATAACTAAAAACAAGTCTCTAAGTGCGTAACAGTTAGGAAATGTTAAAGGTTTTCGGAGTATTTATAATGGTAACCCTAATTTATAATTTATTTAAAAAATAATAGAATCAAGGAGTCATTGGTTATGGTTGTTCCATAACAAAGGCCAGATATGAAATTCATGATATGAATCCTAGCCACCCTCAAAACTAGGACACCTCTAATAAAACAATTGTGAAATGATAGACACCATGGAACAACTAACTCAAAATTGGAACAACAATGGAATTTGACCATGAACTCCCCCAAGGTGTAACACCTCACCTTGTCAAAATATACCTCACATAATATTAACTCATATCCCTTCACTCTATAACCCATATCATCATATCACAACCATTTTCCATCTCATAGATATTGGAACACTAAAAAATCAGGGTCTCATCCCCACACTGTAAAAAAACCTTATGCCACAACCCCACTAATCATGATGCAATATAGTTGAATGAAATATATCTTCTCTTCCTAACAACCAAACCAATCATAATGTGAATGGTCATTGTGTGACCTATGTTGATAGTTGAAAAATGCACCGAAAACCTCACTTCATTCCACAAAACTTCTTCTTGACACCCCCAATGTCTAAAAAACATATTATATATGTTTAGATAATTATTTTACTTTTAAGAAATAATATATATTTAATTTTTATTGCTATGAAAGCTATTAAATATTATAAAAATAAGAAAATAAATCCTTTATTCTTTATCAATAATAACATAGTATTGAATTATTATCAATATAACATGAATCTACATTGACCCCCATAATAAATCAATTATATTTTAGAATCAAATTTTATAGAATTTGATAACATTCTTGAACTTTCGGTGTGACCGTTTATGTCTCTAATAAATTAAAGTGAATCCAACAAAAATTCTAAGATAATAATCAAGAAAAACATCATATACCCCATAAAAAGATAAAATTCAACCAAATTAAAAACTTCAAGTAAATTATAACTATATTGTAATGACCACAACTCTAGAAACCCTGAAGTCAGTGCCTAGTTAATTACATTGGCATAGAAACCAGGGGTAAAATCTTAAATTAATGACTTATTTATTATATTTGGAGAATGATATACATACATGGTACCCATTTTACATTGGGTAAAAAAATACAACTCGTATTAATTAAAAACATATAGCATCCTAAAACTCATTCCAATAATTATTCATTATATCCTGGGGAAAGGAAACAAAATAAGGGTATTCCAAAATGATTAGTAAGTGTAATATATAGAGAAATATATCAAAAAATAATAATAAATATAGAAAGATAAATAATATAAAACACATTCTATTTAATCAATAACTTGAGTATCATAATTGGATAAGTCATAATAAATATTACAAGGTTACTGAACATAAATGACATTTAATCAATAAACATACAATGAAATGCATATAGATATAATATTATTTTGAAACTATTATGTGTCAAATTATACTATTATAATATTTTACCACCTAATATTAAAATTATTTTATTATTTTTATTATTTTGATTATTAATAAAATTATTTTATCTTGCATTTTAGGTCAGGAGAGTTTTGTTTCTTATACATAAGATAGAAATAAATCATATCCAGCAAAATTATAATATTATAAATATAATATTTACTAATTACATACCTAACTAGAACTATTTTAATAAGTAGGCCATAGAAAATGAATCACATCACTTCATTGAGATGGAAGGTCATATGTATGCATGAGGGAAGATATAATTCCCTTAAAGGGTGAAAGAGTAAGGAAATTTATGATATATTAATTTTCCATTATTGATATCATGTCATATATAACATATATATATTGATTAAATTTATTCTTATTACCTTCCATTTAAAGCATATATGAAAAACGAATCACATCGCTTAGCGAGGTGGCAGTCTTTTGTACACACGAGCGATGTTATATTTTATTTATAGGAATAATAAAGTAATATGTTTTATGTGAAATTATAATTATATGTATATAATTATATCATAACTATTATTTTTATACATTAAACCCAACATTATATCCCACCATGATATTTTTTTATGGAAAATTATATCCATCAGTTCAAGAGGTGGTAGTCCCTTGTACACACAATCGACTGTTTCATTTCTCATTTGATGGAAGAGGATATAGATATTGGTTATTCAATTAACATAATAGATTTTTAGTATATTATTGTTATATTTTTATTATATTAACATTATTTAATAAAATATTAATGATATTTAATAATAAATAATATAAAAATTAACTATGAGATTGTTACCTCTTCTTTGGGTGGCCTCTTTTGGTTTTCAAAAAAATCCTTCACAGGATTGATTTCTAATAAAAAAATGGCTATAGGATGTTTGGTGGGAACTGAGGTACTTATTTTTGTATTACCTGGCAGAACAAAAATCCTTTGTAGTGGTTAATAGAATAGGTTATGGGTGGCCTTCTGTAAGTGGGGTAGAGGACAAACATGGAATTTTTTAAAATAATCAAATACATCCATGTTTTTATCATGACACTAGCCACCAAAAAGGGTTATTACTAACCATTTTAGATGATAATGGAACAATATTTAAATAAAATGGGTTTTTTACAAGTTTTTTGTTCATATTAACCATAATATTGTTAGTTTACCCCCTAATAAAAAAATTTATACTTTAACCGGGGTAATTAATTTTTATTTATTTTACCATTAATAATGGTAAAATATAAATTCGTGAAAATTGTATATTATAAATTATGATTATTCCAAATATTAAATAAATTTCTAAAAATTCTATCAATAAAATTTGAAGAATCCAATTTAAAATTATACGCACATACATGGAAAAAAAGCATGTTTTCAAGGAGAAAATTATCTTAAGTATATAAAGTTTTGATATAAAAATTCAATATGAAATTGGTTTTAATGACCTGAATTATATTTATTATAAAATAATTGAACTAATTTTACTTTGAAAAAAGTTTTAAATATAATTTAACTCTATATATTATCTAAACAAAAAAGGATATTTTCAATAAAAAACTAAATTTTTCACTATTCGTCAAAAAATGGAACATTTCACGAAAAACCCCAAAATTGACCACATATTATTTTTTATATAATTATTTATAAAATGAAGTAAATTTTATCAAATAAAGTATCAAAAAATTGTGAAAAAAAATTATTTTATATTATGTGATCAAAGAATGCCTAAACCAACCATTAGAAAAATACCGTTTTTCAGAAAACATTTCATTTCCTTAAAAATGACTGTTATTTTATTTCTAATAAATAGATAACCGTAATTTTCAGAATTTATTTATTTTAATTATGACTTTAAAACATAAAATTTTGGTTATAATTTTTATGTTTAAAAAACGTTTTATTATTGTATCACATTTCATTAAACTCGGTGTTGTGTGCATCACATGCTATTAAAGAGATGGAAGTTACTCAAAAGGAAAAAAATCAGACTGTATTATGGTGTTATATTCATATATACTATAAAATATTATTCCATTAAATTTCATTTGTATTACCTTCTGAATATATAAGGGTAGTTCTTCTTCATAAGTTCCTATGGTTCCCACATTTCTTCCTTCATTTTTCGATTTATCTCATGTAATTTGACCAATAAAGTCATCCGATTTATCAATACATTCTCTCAAGAATCATTAATCGGGATGGGTTGTTCACAATAAGATAGATCAGGTTCCAACTCTATTTTATCAGTGAATAGAACATGTTTTGGGTCTATCATCTACTTTCATAATAATGATATATTCAACTCATAATTTATTTTTGAGATAAGTGGTGACATTGTCAAATGAGAAGAAACTTCTCTAATTCATTAAAGGATTTAAAAGGGTATGATATACCCAACGATCATATTAAATTTTTACTAGACCATTAGACACACTTCTATGGGAATAATATCCTGAAAATATCATCCCCCACTTGGAATTAAAATTCATTCCTCAAGTCGTAGGAATAACTCTTTTTCCTCTTTTGAGATGCTCTAATATAAGGCTAATTATCCATTATCATTATTACTATCACTTCAAAAAATTATAGGCCTATAACATTCAAGTCACCAACTTCATCCCATCATGTTGGAGTACAATTTTTTTTGAAATATAATTCTTTATAAAACATCATTTTAATAATTTAATAGAAACTGTTATTTTAGGAAAACCAAACCAATGTTAAATACTAATCCCACATACCATTATAGTTAAGTAATTCTGACATGAGTTTTTATTCCATTGTTTGAACTGTCCATTCAAATTTTCCATCAATTTGATAATGGTAAGATGTTCTCAAATTATGCTCAATATCAAGAGTCGTTTGATGAATCTTCCATAATTTTTATGTAAAATGAAATCACAAATAGATAGTATCAAACGTGGTGTGTCATGAACTCTTAAAAAATCACTAATATTGAGCCTTAAGAGGTGATTAAGAGGTAAAAATTTTATTATGGAGAGGAAATGTGCAGATTTGGTTACGTCATCAACAATAACCAAAATTTCATCATTCTTTTTAGGATTATTTTGGTAGTCCTGTGACTAATTCCCTTGTAATGTCATGTCATTTCAATATAGTAATGGGAAATGGTTACATTACTCCTTTAGAATGTTATATCGTAGCTTTCACTTATTGAAAAATAAAAAATCTATAAAAATAATTAGCAATTTCCCACTTCATATTATCTAACCAAAAAATATCTTTCAAATACCAATATATATATATATAATAGTTCTACCAACTGGTATAGGGAAATTCGAGCTATGAGCATCATCCAAAAAATCACTTTCAACTCAATTATAGATGGAACATATAATTCCATTCCAAATTTGAGAACACCATCTTCATAATTGAATTATGTGAACTTCTCATTGTTCAAGGCTTTAATTTTATTCAAAAAGTTCTCATCATCAAATTGAGAAATTCTATCTCTTCTAATAAATATGTTTCCACAATAATTTTAAAAATAAGTAATTAAAATTCTTCCTAATTAATTTCCATGTCTTTATTTAATATATCCATGACCATTGGATCCCTCAAAATCCTCATTAGGTTCAAAAATTCATGATCATTCCTACTCAAAATGTCTAATTACTTATTTGTTTCCATGTTTGGTAGTTTATTAAGAAATCATAACCCTTGATTAGATTGATCCATAACTTTTGTCTTCTATTGAGACATTTCTATAAAAATATGTATTTTAGGATTTTATGATCCGCATATATCTCACATATTCCACCAAAGAGATAATTTTTTCATATATTAAAATAAAATATTACATATCCCAACTCAAGATCATGTGTAAGATTGATATATTTAGGATTATTCAATTGTATTGATGCATATAAAATCACTTTATCATTTTTCATTAGGAAACATCCAATTCCCTTCATCGATTAATCATTATATATCAAAAACCAATCATTTCTAGATGGTGGAGTCAAAATCATAGCATTGACCAATCTTCTCATTAGTTCTTCAAAATATATTCTGCATTCCTTTATCTAAATGAACATAAATCCTTTTTCTGTAATCATGGTTGATGGTTTATTTTACTACCCCCGGTGTCTAGAATGTAACCCTTACTTGATGATTTTCTTGGTTTTAAAAGTTAATGGTGACATATGGGAGAGTTGAGAGATACTGGACTGAAGTTTTAGGCAAAGTGAAAGGCACACCGGAGGCGCACGGTTTTCTAAACCATGCAACCAAACTGTGTGTGGCTGACTGGGGAGGCAGTGGCTTCCGCATGGTCGGCACACGATTATGAGAAATCGTGTGATGAGTCCGTGTGAGATGGATGTTTGAGGCAGTAGCTAATGCACGGTTAGTGAACGTTTTGTCAAATAGTTCGGACTAACCATGTAGACACTAAAATTAGATCCTTAAATTGTGGATCTAACTCGTTTTGCCTCTAATTGCCTCATTAAAACTCATAAGTATCCATAACTCGGGATTACTCTCCCTTGAAGGTTCGAAAACTTCTCCCAGGCATTTCAGAGTCGATCTGCAGGCTTCTCTTGGAGAATCGAAGCTGGATTCTTGAGGTATGTGATTGTTCTCCCTCGTTCTTGATCATTTTATCAGATCTAATTAGATTGAATTCCCCTCTTCTCTCAGTTTCTTATATCTACATCTGTTATGGGTAGATCTATGTGTGTGGATGCCAAACATAATGATTTCTGGTCTTGTTTGTGTTAGTATAAGATATCTAAGGAGAATCCTTGGTGATTTGGTCGGGTTTTCGTCAAAACCATTGAGGTAGGTGGAATCCCACTCGATTCCTCTTTCTTAGAACATGAACTCTTAGTTCAATTTGATTTAATTTTGTGGTTTTGATTGTGAAATCGTGGAGCAAATCATGTGATAAATCTTCTTTAGTGATGATTTTTGGGTTTTGATGGAATTAGGGAAAATGAATGAATGGTTTTTGCAAATTTCTTTGGTTTCTTGATTTTAAAATAGTGATTTTAAAATATGGTTTTTCTGGATTTGGTAAATGGTTTGTTGGAAAAAGGTTTTCAATAAAAGGGTTGTTTTATTGAAATGGTTTTGTCTTGGTTTGAATGGTGTGGTTTTTGGGCATACTGGGTGTGTGTGTTCATATTTCATTTATGAGGCTAGGTTGAAATATGACCTTGTGCTCGGTGCCAATGTTGTAGTGGCACATGGTGAATAATTACCTTGTGAAGACTTAGTAGATCGACAAGGAACCTCTCATGAGTATGTAACTATCAAAATGATGCATGCATAGTTGATTTCACGGGTTGTGAAATGGTTGGTTGTGTGGTTTTGTGAAATGGAATGAATGTGCCAAAATGGAAATGTTAATTTGTTTGGAAACTTTTCTTGGTTTCTTTTCTTAAGAAAGATGATTTTATTGGAAAATGGTCTTGTTGGGAAATGGTTTTTTTGGAAAATGGCTGGACATGGATCTTGTTAATTGTGAACTATTTTGGAATTGTTTTATATAAATTTTTTTATAAAAATGTGCTAACATGTTTTATCCTAGAGGAATGGGTTGGGAAGTCATCGGGGAAAATCTCCTGAGTTTCATTACTCACCCCCTTCTTTGGAACGTTGGTGCTCTTGCAGATGCCATATACCGGGACATTGTCAAAGGTAAAGCGTCACATGTTTTGAGCACTGCTTCATGATACTTGGGCTGGTTCATGATTTTGGAGCTTGGAGCTTGTGGAGCATGGAGTTGGGTTGTTTTATTGTACTCTTTGAGTTGTCCTTCCATTGTTTACTCTGATATTTCAGTGTTGGTTTCCACTGTGGTACTCTTGGTTGAATTATGATAAAATAAATGGTTGAGTTGTCTTAGCTTCTATCATGCATCAATTAGTTGTTGGTTTGGTTATGGTTGTTTTATCATTGGATGTTCAAAAAGGGTAAATATTGCCCCACTTTTTTGAAACCCTTCGACATTTATTTCCAGCCATTGGCGCCTTGGGGATGTTGCTTAAGGCCTAGTAATGACTCATTGTACTCTCAAGCCAATAAGAATTGGAGGGTCATTACAAATGGTATCAATTTGATCAATCCTTTACTAACAAGTGGTCATTGATGTTCTCGGTCATGGACTTGAAATATTTATGTATCTATTCCTTGGGAGGTCATCAAAGGAAGGATAAGGATTGTTAGAACTTGGAATGTAGAGAATAAAAAGACGTAGATGACCCTTTTATGTTGAACTTCAAGTTACCAGGGAGTTGGGTATATAAGTGTTTTAAAGACACTTATTGGATAACAAATATCATTGTCATGGGTTTAGCCAATGAGATGATAATGGCATGCATTAGAGGAATGACTTCCCAATAGGATGGAATATCTCATTTTGAAGAATGATTTATGATTTTGGGAAAGAAACAAATTTTTAAAAATATGCAAAAATTGATTTTCAAATGAAAGATTTCGAAAAGTGGATATTTGGTATATTTTGAAAATGGGTGGATTTTCAAAAACTATGTGGGATGTTTTCAAAAAAGGTTGAACATGTGGAAAATCATAATGGATGGAAAACAATGATGTGATAGTTGATGTGATAGAAATTGAAATGCTAATTCTTCAGTTGCTAGGAAGTGAGACTAAAGGCATGTGTTGTTTGTATAGAAAATGGCACTCGTTAGGCATCGTAGAAACCAACCCAAAGAAGCTGCAGAGAATTTGGTTGCACCTGAACCAAGTGTGAACCAAGAGCTGGTTTAAAGTATCGTTCAATCGTTCTAGGCTGTGGACATGGGGAATCAGAGGGATTAGTCAAGGAATGTAGACCATTTCGTCTAGTTCTAGAAGGACAATCCACCCATCTACCGGGGTGGTTTAGAACCTAAAAGAGCGAAGGTGTGGCTGAGTAGGATGAATCGTATCTTCGATTTCATCGGCACACTAGTAGAAATGAAAGAAAATTTTCCGACATATATGATGGAGGATCCTGCACGATAGTAGTGGGAGATAGTGGTGTAGGCTATGGTGGATCAAGGCCTGGGCTAGGAAGAATTTGAGGAGTTTTTCAATAAACAATTCTATCCTCACACGTTCAAGATCTAGAGGATGAAGGACTTTTTTAGCCTGAAGCAGGAGAATCACTCTATCATGGATTATCCGTCTAAAGTCATGAATTTAGTTCACTTTACACTGGAAGTTGTTGTAAGTGTGTCGTTGAAGGCATGCATCTTGGAATTAGGGTTGCGACAGGAGATTCGTTCGAAGATATTTGTGCTTTGTATTACAAATTATACAAAGATAGTAAACAGAGAAACAGTAGTTAAAGGATACATCTCAGGAGTTATGGGAGGAGGAAGTATGATGATACCCACAGGAACAAGTGGGAACTCTAATGCTGGGAACAAGTGGAAGAGAGACACCTACTTCCAAGGTGGGAGTGCAAATCATAATCAGATGGCGGGATCAGTGAATCTTCCTCCACGACCCATGATGAAAGCTATGTGCTTTAAATGTGGCATGATTGATCACAAGAAAAGATAATTTATAGCACCACTGAGAGCATGCCACAATTGCAACAAGATGGGACATCTTCAGTGATATTGTCGCATTACTCAACGGTCGGGTGTTCGTGACACTTCTCATGTGTCGCAAGCATTTTATTCTTCGATAGGGTGAGGATAGAAAAATCAGTCTCGCCAGCAGAGGAAAGCTAGCTATGGTGATTCCATGAATACCATGACTCCTCTAGCAGGGCAATCTCAGCATGGAAACAATGAGAACACTGCAGCGATGAAGCAATTGTACGGAGCTGAGCAGATGATTATTGATGATCACGATAGACCATCAACAGTAATAGGTATGATTCTTTTGAATTCAACCTTTGTGCAAGTGTTGTTCGATACCGGTGCATCACATTCTTTCATTTCTTCTCGTGTTGTGGACTTGCTATGTTTAAAACTAGAAATGATGCCTTCTATCTTAAAACTGCAAACTCCTCTAGGAGAACGGAAATGTCAAGCCTTCATCTTTAGACCATGTGCTATAACTATTGATGGATCTAAGCTGAAATGGGACTTCTCCATGTTAGATAAAGATGTATATGATGTAATCTTGGGTATAGATTGGTTGACAAGGTTTAAGGCATACATCGACTTTTATAGGAGAATAGTTAGTTTCACGACTGAGGACGATATCGACCATCTCTTTAGAGGAGAAAGGATAGTAAACAAAGGCACCAAGAGCTTGTTGGCAGCAATGGGGGGAATGGTCTCTTACCATTTGGCTACATTAAACATGGTATCGATGGATGAGATCACAAATAAAAGCTTTCCAGTAGTCGTGGATCAATTTACTAATGTTTTTGTTCTGAAAGCTTTTCACGGTTACCACCTATGAGAGAAGTGGATTTTATGATGGATCTTCTTCTAGGGACCAGTACTATCTCACTTTCATCCTATAGGATGGCACCAAAAGAGTTACGGGAACTGAAAGTGAATTTAGAGGAGCTGGAAAGCAGGGGTTTCATCTGGCCAAGCGTCTCTTTGTGGGCATCACCAGTATTGATATTAAAGAAATCAGATGGAACTTTAAGGCTATGTGTGAATTATCATAAACATAAACAAGTTACAATAAATAATAGATATCCACTACCATGAATTGATGATATATTTGATCAATTAAGGGGATATCAGTGGTTCTATAAGATTGGCATGCGATTAGGATATCACCAATTGCATGTTCGGAAGGAGGATATTCTGAAGACTGCCTTCAGAAGTAGATATGGTCACTACAAATATGTAGTGATGCCTTTTGGTCTTACGAATGCACCAGCAGTCTTTATGGCATTGATGAATCAGATATTTCAGTGACATATGTATTCTTTTGTTGTGATTTTTATAGATGACATATTGGTGTATTCAAAAACAAGGGCTGAGCATGAGCAAAACTTTGCGATAGTGTTGGAAATCTTGAGAGACCATCAGTTGTATGCCAAATTGACAAAGTGCTATTTTTGGATAAAATAGTTACGCTTTCTGGGCCATGTTGTTTTGGAGAAAGGTGTTTCCGTGGATCTAGAAAATATATAAGTTGTTCTTTCTTGGCAACCACCAAAGTATGTCTTTGAAATATGATGTTTTCTTGGTCTTGCTAGTTATTACCGATGCTTTTTCCATGACTTCTCACGACAAGCTTTGCCTATGACAGCGTTGAAAAGGAAGAACAGTGCATTTCAATGGACTGAAGAATGTCAGAGATCTTTTCAAGAGTTTAAATTTCACCTTACATTAGCACCCATCTTGATTTTGCTGGAATCAGGACATGGGTATATGGTGTATTTTGATGCTTCTAGAAATAGTTTTGGGTTGTTTTCTCATGCAAGGAGACCATGTGGTTGTTTATGGATCAAGGCAGTTGAGGGTGCATGAGAAAAATTACCCAACACATGATTTGAAGTTGGATTCAGTCATCCATGCTTTGAAAACATGGAGACAATATCTCTTCAGTGAGAAATTTACTATGTTTATAGATCACAGAAGCTTCAAACACATTTTCTGACAGCGATATTTGAATCTGAGGAAAAGGAGATGGATGGAGTATCTTCAAATGTTCGACTTTGACATGATGTATACACCGGGTAAGGGAACTTTGGCGGCCGATGCATTAAGCAGAAATCCGTACACTCAGTTGGCGAAAGAAGCTTCAGATGAGTGGCAGTTGATGTCAGTCTTAGTCGACATGCATGTGGAATGTGAATACCGAGTTGATGTTGTTGTTTTCTTTCCAGTTGTTCTTGTTCAGGATTTTGTGGAGATAGTAAAGAAGGCAAAGGCATCTGATTTAGACTGTGTTACAATGAGTTCCAAACTCAATGGTGGGGAGACCATTGAGAGATGGAAGCTGGATGGGACTTCAGTTTTGCATTTTCAAGATCAGATGGTTGTACCTTTAACTGCTCAAGAATAACTCCTTCATACTTACCACCATTCAATATGGGTTGTAAATTCGGGTACACATAATATGTATAAGGCATCGAAGGCGCGGTTTTGGTAGAGCATCATGAAATGGAAGGTAGATGAATTTGTTTCAAGGTGTTTAACTTGTTAGCAAGTTAAAGCAGAACATCAGCGGCCGGCTAGTATGTTACAATATTTACTTATCCCAGTGTGGAAATGGGATCATAGAGCAATGAATTTTGTTACAGGTCTTCCAAGAATGGTCTGGAAACACAATGCCATTTGGGTGATAGTGGATCGTCTAACCAAGTCGGACCATTTCATCCTGATTCATGAAACTCATACGGTGGAAGATCTTTCAAAAATCTATATCAAATAAGTGGTAAAGATGAATGGTGTACCAGTGTCTATAGTCTCAAATATAAATTCATGGTTTACATATCATTTTTGGAAATCATTACAGCAAGCCCTCGGAACTCAGTTGACTATGAGTACGACATATCGTCCTCAGACGGATGGGCAATCCGAGGAGATGATACAAACGTTGGAATACATGTTGTGGGATTTGGTAGTAGATTTTTGTGGCTCATGGGATTATAATATACCCTTAGTGAAGTTCTCATACAATAACAGGTATCAAGCCTCGATACGCATGGCTCTGTTTGAATCATTGTATGGGTGTCCTTGTCGTTCTCCACTTTGTTGGGTAGAAATAGGTGAAACTTCACTAGTTGAGCCGAGCCTTGTCCAAGAAACAAAGTAGAAGATCCAGTTGATTAAAAATAGGATGGAGACGGCACAGAGTCGTCAGAAATCTTATGTGGATCATCTCCAAAGACTGTTGTTGTTTGCGGTGAGTGATCATGTGTTTTTGAGAATCTCTCCAAGGTTGGGACAACGTTGATTTGGGAAGAAGGGAAAATTATATCCCTGATATATAGGCCCTTTTGGGATACTGGAATGGGTTTTAGAGGTGGAATATCAGTTGGCATTACCACCATGGTTCTGTGTAGTGCATAATGTGTTCCATGTATCTTAGTTGAAGAAGTGTCAGCCCGATCCTGACCATGTGATCAGATGGGATCACGTTGACCAGAGCCGGATGCTTCATTGGTACATATCCCGGTGCGGATTGTGGATAGGAAGGTTAAAGTCTTTCATGGAAAAAGCATCAGTCTAGTGCAGGTTTTGTGGCAACATGGTCAGATTCAAAAAGAGGCTTGGGAACGTGAGAAAGAAATAAAAGAGCAGTGGCTAGTACTCTTTCACACAAGTAGTGGTTTTTCTACTTTCTGGGGATGGAAAAGGCCAATGCTGGGGAGAATTTAATACCCCTGATTTCTGGTATGTAACCCTTACTTGATGTTTTTCTTGGTTTTAAAAGTTAAGGGTGATGTATGGGAGAGTTGGGAGATCCCGGACTGAAGTTTGAGTCAAAGGGGAAGGCGCACGGTTGACTAAACCGTGTGACCAAACCGTGCATGGCTGACTAGGGAGGTAGTGGCATCCGCACGGCTGGTGCACGGTTAAGGTAAACTGTGTGATGAGGCCATATAAGATGGATGGATGAGGCATTAGCTAACGCATGGTTAGCGCATGGTTTGTCAAACTATGTGAACTAACTGTGCGGGCACTTAAATTAGATCCTTAAATTTTGGATCTAACTCGTTTGGCCTCTAATTGCCTCATTAAATCTCCTAGTATCCATAACCTAGGATTAATCTCTGTTGAAGGTTGGAAAATTTCTCCCAAGTGTTCCGAAGGTGATCCAAAGGCTTATCTTGGCGAATCAAAGCCTGATTCTTGAGTTATGTGATCATTCTCCTTCGTTCTTGATCATTTTCTCAGATCTACTTAGATCTACTTCTCCTCTTCTCTCGGTTTCTTAGATATACACCCGTTATGGGTATATCTAAGTGTGTGGATGCCAAACATGATGAGTTTTGGTCTTGGTTGTGTTAGTAGAATAAATATAAGGAGGATCCTTGGTGATTCGGCTGGGTTTTCTTGTGTGTTATCCTTTTGTTAGGGTTTTCTTCAAAACCGTTGAGGTAGGTGGCGTCACTCTCAATTCCTCTTTCTTAGAACTTGAAGGCCTAGTTCAAATTGATTTAATTTCTTGGATTTTATTGTGAAATCATGGTGCAAAT
The DNA here is from genome assembly GCA_963277665.1 of Viscum album. NCBI lineage: Eukaryota > Viridiplantae > Streptophyta > Magnoliopsida > Santalales > Viscaceae > Viscum > Viscum album. The sequence goes on along the minus strand of OY728133.1, from coordinate 1,928,107,029 downwards.
CATGTGATAAATCTTCTTTAGTGATTATTTATGGGTTTTGATGGTATCATGGAAAATGAAAGAATGGTTTGTGCAAAGTTTTTTGGTTTCTTTATTTTAAAATGCTATTTTAAAATATGGTTTTTCTAGATTTTGAAAATGGTTTGCTGGAAAAAGGTTTTCAATAAAAGGGATATTTTATTGAAATGGTTTGGTCATGGTTTTAATGGTGTGGTTTTTGGGCATATTGGGTGTGTGCGTTTATATTTCATTTACGAGGCTATATTGAAATATGTCCTTGTTCTTGGTGCCAAAGGTGTAATGGAATATGGTGAATAATTACCTTGTGACGACTTGTTATATAGACGACAAACCGCTCATGAGTATGGAACTATCATAACGATGCATGCATATTTGATTTCAAGGGTTGTGAAACGGTTGGTTGCATGGATTTGTGAAATGGAATGAATGTCCCAAAATGGAAATGTGAATTTTTTTGGAAACATTGCTTGGTTTCTTTTCTTAAGAAAGATTCTTTTATGGGAAAATGGTTTTTTTGGGAAATGGTTTTTATTGGAAAATGGCTTGACATGGAACATGTCAATTGTGAACTATTTTGGAATTGGTTTATATAAATTTTTTTATATAAATTTGATAACATGTTTTATCCTAGAGGCATGGGTTGGGAAGTCATCGTGGAAAACCTACTGAGTTTCATTACTCACCCCCTACTTTGGAACATTGGTGCTCTTTCATATGTCATTTACCAGGCCGTTGTCAAAGGTAAAGTGTCACATGTTTAGAGCACTGCTTCGTGATACTTGGGATTGTTCGTGATGATGGAGCTTAGAGCTTGTGGAGAATGGAGTCGGGTTGTTGTCTTGTAGTCTTTAAGTTGTCTTTCCGCTGTTTACTCTAATGTTTAAGTGTTGGTTTCAATTTTGGTACTCCTGGTTGGTTTATGATAAAATAAATGGTTGAGTTGTCTTTGCTTTTATCATGCATCATTTAGTTGTTGGTTTGGTTATGGTTGTCGGTTATATGGACGTTCAAAAAGGGTAAATCGTCCCCCACTTGTTTCAAACCCATCGTCATTTTTTGTCAGCCTTTGGCGCCTTGGGGATGTCGCTTAAGGACAAGTAATGACTCATTGTACTCTCATTTCAACGAGAATTGGCGGGTCATTACAGTTATCCAATCAAGAAAAATTCTAAATTAATCACCGATAGTAACATACCAAAACAATGAAACTACATATCTCAGTTATATTTTGTGGTATAGGACATTCTCTAATTTTCCTTATATTCTTTGGATCAATTGAGATTCCATTCTAGGAGAAAATATAGCTAATAAAAGAATATTATTGAATCCATAAATCACACTTACTAAATTACTCAAATAACTCTGTACTTCTCAGAGTCTCAAGAATACACTAATAATTCATCAATGAGTACAAAAAAGCCATCAACATATTACTTGAATACTCTATTCATTAGATCTATAAATAAAATGGGTGCATTAATAAATCCAAATTAAATTACTATAAACTCTTAATGTATAATCCCCATTTTGGAGGCTTTTATTGGAATTTCTTATTTCTTTACTCTCAATTGATAATACACAGAACTAAGTTTAATATTTTAAAAATATTAAGAACTAGGATGTTCAAAAAATAATTCTTCAATGAGAGGTAGAGGATAGTTATTAATAAGTTTAATAGAATTTATTTCCCTATAATCATTTCATATCCTCATGGATTCATTATTCTTATTAATGATTGAATAGGGTCATACCTTGGAAAAACACTATGGAAAATAAATACCTTATCAAAAAACTCATCTAGTTATTTTTTCAACTCTACTAATTCCAAAGTACCCATTTTATAGAGGGTATTTGATATATTGGTCTTGTATTAGGGAATAGATCAATGGAAAACACAAATTCACTCTTTGTTGGGTGTTCATGTAAGTCCTCTAGAAATACATCAATTTATTCTTGTATAATCTATACATCCTCAATTATATTATTACCTTCTCCATCCTATGATTTTGTATACTCTTATTCCCTAATAATTTCATTTTGCAAAGTTACTAGGGGATGATCTAGACATGTCTCAAATGATAATGTCTCTTTTCTACAGATTATTTTTTCTACACCAACATCATGAATCGTAAGTTGGTAAATATTTAAAAAATCATCATATTTTTAAAATTGTTACATTCTAATGATAATATCAAATTCAACCATATGTATGATAATATGTTTAGAAATTAAATCATGTGTGTGTGTCAAAATGGTGACTTTCAAATGCATCCTTGTTATAGTGATATTTCCTTCAAGATTTTTGACAGGAAACAACCTTTTTAAAGTGCTAGAAGAATATCTAATTTTTATTAAAAACTTAGAAGGTGTAAAACATGTACGAATCTAGGATTAAATAAATAATTGTCTATATTTAAAATATGTGATTAAATTTCATTCAATCATATCAATGGTTACCATCACCCTAGTTGTAATGATTTCATATGGTTGGAATTCTCCCGCTAGCCACTTCTGTGGTAGATTCCCTTGATACTTTTTGAATAGATTTATATAGTGACACAACTCCCAGTATTTTAAACACTGACTAATGGTGTATTATTTATTCCCTTTTAATTATTTATCTGGATTACCATAATCTCTTTAATAATAATACACTATAAATCCCCTGAAGCATTTCCCATTATTATTCTTTCCACATTTCTTATAATATAGGAAATTTATTTGTTCTCTTCTTCTTCTTTGATGCATTACCTTTTTCACGTTACCTATTTGACATATTATTTTATTTATTTACCTTGAACATGTATGATCTAGAGGATTCATTCTCCATTTTGGTGTTACATAAAACTATTTCAACATTTGGTTAAAAAAATTAGGAAATCAACACCCTTTAGAGACTAGGCTTGAGACCCTTACACAAATGGTAAATCTTTTACTCTATATTGTGTATATAATCTATAGTATAATAGGATGAACTTGTAATGATATTTTTACAATCAATAAAACATTATTATTCCTTTTTATTTAATATACAGAAAATTATATTCATTTCAATTTTTTATCATGGGGAAAATATTTTTCTAAGAATTTCTCCTTAAAATATATTGATTTCCTGAGTTCTATTTTCTCTTCTTCTCTTGTATTCTGGATCAACGACCACCATTGATTAGCATCACCTTTGAGATAATACACAATAAGTCTAACCTTTTCCTTTTCATATTATCCCAAGTATATAAATATCTTATCAAGAGACTTAATCCATTTCTCAACAACCATTAAATTATTATTCTCATCAAATGATGAGGGCTTCTATCGAATGAAGTGATCCCATATTGGAGAATCACACTATAGAACGACTTCCTCCATCGAGGAAAGGTTATTCTTTATAGCCTTATTAATCTTTCCTAATATATCCATTATTTAATCAGTTACAATACCATAAATATTGTGTTTCTCAGTAGGGAAATCTCTATATTGGCCATGAGTATTCAAATCATTCTTCCTTCTAGGTTCCATTTCTAAATAACAGCATATACTCGATTAGATAAAAAAATAATTAATTTTAAATCACAATGGATAATTCTAAATATGGTGTAACACTTAACATAAATTAAAATAATTTATATATTTTTAATCTCAAAATCATAAACATTATTTATTTAAGGATATCATTATTTTCAAATAATAATAACTATTTTTAAAGAAAATGTGAATTATCCTAATCATATCCCCAACTAATGTCAAACTAGGTGCATAGTATGGCCAATTTAAATGCCTTAGTTGATAATATATTCAAGCCCAATGTTCCCTTTCCAGATTTATTACACCTATGAATGTTTGTTCTATAACCATGTCCAATTATATTATCCAAAAAAACTTATTTCTAGTAAAAACCACATATTGTCTTCCATAAAAACATTAGGATGTTCTTATATACTTATCGTCAAAGTCTATCATAGGATTATATTCCCTAATATATATTTTACTAAATCTATTTCAAACATTTTCTATTAAAATTAATCTGATACAAACCGTAACTAATCAGACTCTAGTAACACCAAAGAAGAAGTACACTTTATCACATTGGCATACATACATGGGGAAAATCCAAATGGGCAAATTATTTTAGTAGTTTTGGAGAACCTTATATACTTGATTCCAATTTTAAATAGTAAAATAAAATACAAATCATAGTAATGGAAAACTTTTGGCATCCTTGTACTCATTATATAAATTATTCTTTATATCCTAGGGAAAGTAACAGAATAAGGGTGAGCTTAAATGCTCAATAAGGGTGACATATAGTGGAAGATATTAACAAAGAATAATAAATATGTAAATTTAAATAAATAAACACACATTACATTTAATCAATAACGTTAATATTATAATTGGATAATGAATAATCAATATGGAAAGGTAAATAACATTACACACATGCTAATCAATCCAAAAACTAAGAATGAGATGCATCAAGAGATAATATCATTCAGAAAATCACAGGGATAATTATAATTACAGAATTATAAATGATGGAAATTATTAATTATTATATTTAATTATCACATGCATCATGGCATCTTTATTATCAGGACCTTTCACAATATATTTTTAAACTACAAGTAAAAACCCCATCTGATGTGGCCAACTGATTTGTCTCATTAGACATATCAATGCATCAAGGGGTTATCTATAATCGGTCTTCACTCATAACATAATTTCCAAATCCATCCTCAAAAATCAAATAATTTATTTAATTCATGTATCAATATATCTTATCATCAAATATCCATATTAAGTAAATGATTTGTATTTATCAATATTTTCTAAGTTAATCAAATAACTTTCAAAGTAATCACCTTATGGAAAAATGATATGAATTTTAGAAAATAATCATATCCATTATAAAATTATATGGTTATTTATAATAAATGTAACACCCAATGAACCAATATCACAAAATAATGACCATTTCATTTGGAAGTAAAAAATCACTAAAGAAAGTGGGATTGTATAATAATTATTACCAATTTGGTATCTTTTTTTTCATTAAGCCTGAAAGAATAAACATGAAAATAAATATCAATAATCATAAATAAATTTTTATTCATGTTAAATACATCATAAGGGAACTATATATACCAAATAAAGTTGAAGAGGTGTATATTATTAAATATCTCTCAACTAAATGGAAATTGAGATAAAATCCCATACATCATGATTTCCTTTTGTTTAACATACATTAACCTAATTTATTATAGTTTTAAACATGTTATTAATTTATAATAGAACTATATTATTATTTTTAATATCATATATGAACCTCTTATAACATTTTACCACATATTTTTTAATAATATTTGATAATTTTCATTTTTTGGTGTTAATTAGGTTATCTTCTCATGCATGTTTTTTCATGAGAGTTATTGTGCTTGTACATAGGATATAAATAAATAATTTTCATATTGAAAATAATTTCATAAATATAATATATACTAATTATAGAAATTATTAAAAATTCAGCAAGTAAAATGAATCTCATAACTTCATGGAGGTAGTAGGTCATACATAATCCTGAGGTATGATATCATTCCATTAACGGGTTAAAGGGTATGGAAGTGTATGATATATTAACATTATAGAATTTATGAAATTTAATTTATATAATATATATTCATTAACTTTAACTTTATTATATTCTATGTAAATCATTAGGGGAAAATGATTCACATCGCTTCGGGAGGCTATACTCTACTATACACATGAGCGACATTATCGTATTTTAAACTGAATGTAAATTAAGATGGTAAATCTGATATTATAATTCCACATGGATAATTATGTCATAAATATTATATATATAAATTAATCCTAACATTATATATAACCATTTTAGGTTTTTAAGGAAAATGAAATCTATCAATTCATAAGGCGGTAGTCCCCCATACACACAATTGATGGTTTCGTTTCCCATTTGATGAAAGAGAATATGGATATAGGTTATGAAATTAACATTATAAAAAATATTTATTTTGGAGATACTATTTTAGTTATATTAATATGATTGAATAATATTTTAACTATGTGGGATGTAAAATAAATTAAAAACAACTGTTTAACAACATTATCTCTTCTTTAGATGACCTCTTTTGGTTTTCATTAAAATCCTTCCAAGGATGGATTTATGATCAAGAACAAGGATCTAAGAATTTTATTGGGTATTAGTGAAGTTATATGGTGAGTTATTTTCTGAACTAAATTGATTTTTATCAGTGAAGTTGGGATTATAGTGGATGTTATTTTTTTAGTGGGAGAGTAGACATACATAGAATTTTTTAAAAGAATCAATTTCACCCATGTTCCCATCGTACAAAAAGCATCCAAAATTAGTCATTATTGACCCTTAGATGTTATAAGGTTGAAATATGTATACTAAATAGGTTTTGGACACGTTGGTAAGTCATTTTACCATTATATGTTTAGTTTAATCCTCTGGTAAATCAGTTTTTACCTTAACTGCAGTAATTAGTTTTTACTACATTTACTATTCATAATGGTCAAATATAAAACAAAACTTTTTAGAAAATATTGATAATTATTAATAAAAATAGTCAATCCATTTTTACAAATTAAATTCCTAGAATTAATAGAATTCAATTTAAAATTAAACCCACAAACATGACAAAACAGTGGGTCTCCAAAGAAAAGAATCTCATAAGTATATAATGATTTAACACAAAAATTTAAAATGAAATTGATTACACAAACCTAAATTTTATTTATTATAAAATAATTTTACTGGATATACCTTAAAAAAATAAAATATATTTTAAATTTTTAAATAATTTAATTGAAAAGGGAGTTTTCAATAATAAATTAGTGTTTTCACAATTCATCAAAAAATGAAAGTTTTTAGGAATATACAAAAAAAATCACCATAAAATAACTTTTTTTATAATTTAAAAAAATTAATTTTATTTTATTTAATATATTATCAAATAATATCAAAATTAAAAATTAAATTTTGTGCACAAAACCAGACAAAACTGCCTTTTAGAAATACACATTTTTCATAAAACATTACTTTTTCTATCAAATGATTCTTATTTTATTTCTAATCAATGTATAAACATATTTATTTAGTCCTATTAATACTCCAAATCACAAAATATAGTTTATAATGGTGATTTTTAAATAATATTTTAGTATAGTATCACATTTCATTTAAAACCATTGTTACGTGCATCACAAGCTATCGAAGAGATTGAATTTATTTAAAAGGAAATAAGTCATAAAATATCAATGTGTTGTATATATAATATAATTAGTTTTAGAACTAAAATTTCATAAAATATAATATATTCATCTATCATCATCCATTAATTTTGAATTTACCATTATTTAACTTAAAAATGAACATTATGGTAATAACCATATCCAAATAATTAAATCAATAAATTTAATCTTAATAAAAGGATAAGAGACATCTTATTATTTGACCAACAAGGATAAAATACTCTATTAGCCATTTAATTTATTTCATGACAACTTTTACACACTTAATTTTAGTTACTTCACCATTATAAAATATATCATCATTTTCAACATGCATCTCAGCCTAAAATTCATGATATATATTAACAATGAAATCATGTATAAATACCATTACATGTTCTTCTTCACAGGAATTTTTAGTGACACATAATATGTGGAATTACTATAAGTGCTATGTATTTATAATATCTAATGCCTAAATATCATCAATTGGGATCATTATGATAATTCTGAATACTTATGGTCCCCCAACACCAAATAGTAAAACATTATATATTCCATGTAGGATAAATGTATATAGCCCATTGGATATACTTTAATATTTTCTTATATTGGCGGATATCATTGATGTTGAGATGGATAATAACTTATGGATGTGAACAATATTCCATGGTAATTATTACATAAGGTATACATAACAATAAATAAGATTCAATATTAATAAATCATGTATATTTAAAAACTAAATACATGTGTTTGGATAATCAAAATTATATTAAGAAAGATGAATCTAAGGAATTACACCAAAAATATTACATTTCCACTTAATACAACATCTAAATATCCAAATTTTTTCTCTCTCACATGATATTTTTTATTTTTCTAAGTAATGGATTTATTCTATGGGCTAGCCGCAATTCCCTTTATGAATACTCTACTAACAATGACTGCATCTCTTTAGGTAAATACTTATAATAAATTATTCTTATAAAGTGTACTATTTTTCTATTGGTTTCATATGAGCTCTTAAAACATTATTGTAGAGTTATCACATTGAATTGTGAGATGATCCAAAATTAAAGGTAATTCACGAAACATTTAGTTAATGTTACTTTTTCAAACTACATCACTAACTACTTCAAAATTAGTAATATACAAAGGTTTTTTTTAATTGAAAATCTATGGAAACTTTTGAGATCTATCTTCTAATTACCAATAAATTTCATATCAAATCAAAATGATCAATTTAGATAATGGAATGTGTATATCACTATATTTTTTGTTATATATCCTCTCTATAATCTAAAAAACTATTGTTCCCTTGAGAATATTTTTGACAATTTCCCATTGTCGTTCTTATCTAATTTACATTGTATAATCATGTTTAGTGTATAGAATATTATATATGATATATCCAATTTAAAAATAATAAAGTATTTTGTTCATTATATATTTGTATTTTTATATCCAAAGATATATTGTATTGAAATATTTATTCCATGGGATATGGGAAAAAATCATCTCTTGGATTGTTTTATATTGTATTGTTCAATAACATGTAAATGGATATACTTGAAGTAATTCTATGTAGAAATTGAAATATATATATCTATAGATCTTGATCCATAAAATATAGGCCACTTCCTTAATTCCTTCATATATAAGTATTCATTTAATTAGGTATTAATTTATCGTAAATCTGGTATCTAGTTTCTATGTAACATGAGGAAAACTTAGGCACTCCTACTCACCTCATTTAAAAACCCGAATTACCTTCATTAAAAATAAAATAAAATTCTTTTATAGGATTGTAAAAATGATAATTACATGATCTTGATTCATGTTTCAATGCACAAATTGATATAAAATTCTCTAATATATTATTTTCATTATTTTAGGTTGGTCATATATAGTGTAAAGACCCCAACCCCAGTATCCCAGAGTTGATATTTATATAATTAAAATAAAATATCTAAAATATGTCACATAAGTGAGGATCGATCAATTTATTAGTCTTGAAAAACTAGATACATAAAAAGATCCTTTATTACATTAGTAATTAAACATAGAACATAACAAAGGAAATTAAACTACTTCCTTGACAGTAGTTTAAGGATTCCATCTTCATAACCTATGGAAGGAAAAAAAAATTAAATGGTGACCTCAATGATAATTAAGGGTCAGGTATAGAAGAAGATAATATGAATCAATAATTATAATCAATATTGAATGTTAAATAACTAAAAAACATTCCAATCAATAAGTTGAGAATGAAAATTCATCCATGGATTATTTTTATAGTAAAGTTGCTCTGGATAATAATAACTCAATTCTAAATATCATATATTCTTCATTATTATATGTCATATATCTGACACGTGAACAATTATTGTTAGGATGGTATGTGACTGAGTATGATATACTCTATAATACCAAACATAGGATCAAACAAGTAAAATGAGATACAAATACAAGAGGGGAGGTGAATTGTATACTTAAAAATTCCATTAGGAAAATTTGGATAACCAAAATTCACAACACCTCTATGTTTTAATGACTTACTTGATTCTGTAAAAATGGTTCCGTAAATGAAACATTACAGAAGTTTACAATAGATAATATTTTACCTTAAAGAGTGTAGAATCTAACTAAATCAGAGTACAAATATGAGGAAGTATAAGAGAGTTTTACTTTCCTCAATCAATACAAAAGAAGCGGAAAAACAAAGTAGTAAAACTACAAGTAACAAGTATAAACTCTTTTAACCCAAAGAGGAGGGTATCCAAAAACCATGGATAAAAGTTCCCTTGATTTATACATTCAATAAATTATGTCCTACCCAAACCCAGGTAAGCCCTCAATCTGAAGATCGGTATGTGTCTTTCTACCCAGTAAGCCATCGATTTGTAAGGAAATTAGCACCTCTAACTTCACAACCTGATGTCTCTGATTTTTAAGGTAATCAAACCTCTGCATGAATCAAATCTGCATGAAGAAAAGTTTGAACCAGCCGTTCAAACATTCTGCATGAATCCTGAGAGTTTATAAGAGCCTATCTCTCTAGAAATCACTTCAACAGCATGTGGGCATAGTTGTCAAAGTTCTGTGTGAAGCACTTTTCAAATGATATCCTATTTATAAGCAAATTTCCCATGGTCATATTTTCCTTGAATTTTGGAGTGACCTATACACGTGTCACTCAAACAATGGTTAGTCGATAATTGAAGGTAAAATATAGTTTTATAATATAACAAGCGAACGCATAACAAAAAACGGATATTCGGAATAGAGAAAATGAAAGTTCGGAATGTAGGCAAAAATGAATTCGGAGTCTGTAGTACTAAGATATTCAGATTCTATTTTTTAGGAATTCAGAACCTAAATTTTGTAGAATTCTAGAGTCTGAATTTCAAGAGAATTCGGATTCTGGATTCATAAGAATTAGCAACCAGAACTTACATAGTTCAGAGTCAGAGTTCATGGGAATTCGGAGTCAGAAATCGTAAGAGTTCGGATTTTGAATTCAGAGAACTCGGAGTCAGAACTTAGACAAGTTCGTAATCAGAATTCGTAATGAGAATTCGGAGTCAGAACTCCGAAGAGTTCGTATCCATAATTCGTAATCAAAATTCATGACTAGAATTCATAGTCGATCTTTTCATAAGATCATAATAATAATTCAGAGTTAAGCCTCGGGAATTTTTGTATCCCAAATTCAAAGTTGAACTTCATGAGAGTTTGTATCCAGAATTCGGAGTGGAACTTCATGAGGGTTCGTATCCAGAATTCAGATTTGAACTTCATGAGAGTTCGTATCCAGAATTTGGAGTTGAACTTCATGATAATTCATATCCATAATTCAGAGTTGAACTTCATGAGAGTTTGTACCCATAATTCAGAGTCTTAAACAAAATACCTATTATCTAAATATTATATGATTCTGAGGTTTTTGGTTTCAATCCAAGTTTCATACTCAGAAAATTTATGATATGAATAATGAAATCTAGGCAAGCGTAAATTTTCTTTGGGAAAGTAAATTTTCCTTGTAGAAGTAAAACAATGATAAAATAAGATTTGCATTAAAATAAGGTGTTTGCGATTTTCAAAACAAGAGGAATGGTATATTCATAAGGAAAGCCTTAATGACTTAACAATCTCCCCCTTTAATGAAGGAATGGAAAAAGTCCTAAGGAAAACCTTATTAACTCAACAATCTCCCCCATTTTGGAAGGCATAAACATCCTTACAAAAAAGAATGTAAGGACATAGAATAAATTTCTAGACTTTTAAATTAAAGCTTATCTCCATTTGCTTATGGGCAATGATGAATACGACTAACTCCCCCTTAGGCTTTGGAACTCTAAGGATCGTATTCTAGATTTCCGGAATGACAAATCTTACTTGAATGTAGAAATCTTCGTAATGAGAACTCCCTCTTAGATATACTCCCCCTTACTTAGGGATAGTTCTTCTTTACATAGAAATTTTTCTTCTCCCTTATAGATTTTTCCTTTTCCATTTTGAGTTCTTTTTCCTTATCCCCCTTTTGTATTTTCAAAAGGTGTTTGAGGGAATGGAAAAGAAATATGGTACCTAAAATATTAATGTAGACAACCAAACACACAACAATAATTCTATTACAATTGAAAGAATTAGTACAAGGGAAAAATACAACAAAAGATCATAGTGGTCTATTTTGTTTCTTTTTCCTTAGGCATTAGTATCTTGACAATGGTCTTTAACTTCTTCAGCTCTTTGTGATCTTCCTCAGCTAGATTTTATAATGCCTTGATCCTATCTTCCTAAGCCTTCAGGACCTCTCCCTAAGCCTTCATGGACTCTTCCTGAACCTTCAGCAATTCATCCTACTTTATAAGCTTCTCTTCAATGACAATCCAGAGATCTCTTTACCCCTTCCAGCTTTGAGCAACATAGTTAAGCTTCCCATTCAGATCCTTCACATGTTGATTCTGAGTATTTTTCTCTAGGGTTAGCTTATCGTGAAAGTTCTCTGAAAGATTTTTTATTTTGGCATCCTCAGTACCAAAGGCCTCCTTAACATCTTCTTGGAGCTGATCAAGCTCTTCCATATCTTCAACAATATTCTTAGACCATTTAGTCATTTTCTTACAAGAACTTTGGTGAGATTCATAATTTATCATGAGATTCTTGAAATCTGCCTCAATCTTCAAAAATCTATCCATGACCATGGATACGAATTCTAATTTCTGATTTATACTGTGCTAAAGCATCTGGAATCTAGACTCAATTGCTGGAAATATTGGAATGGTATCCACCAGATTCTTCATGGACTAAACCACAAAATCATCTCCCAATAGTGATGACTCCAAATCAGACAATTTTCTAGGAGATGGTTGTTCCTCTAACTCTACCAACTTCCTCTTTGAGGTTCTTCCAGCTTCTTTCTTTCTGATAATATCTTTTATTGGGGTGTCAACAGGCACTTGCTTACCCTTATCAATTTTTAGATTAGCCTCTTCATCTGGTGATTCATGCTCACTTCCTGAAAGTTAAACAACCTTATCTTCATCCACTTTCCCTTTTCCTACTCAAGCTTCAACATCCTAAGGGAGGATAAAGTCGTGATTATGGATTTCTTCTTCAGATAGCATGTTCACTTCCTCTTCACCCTTCTCTTCATCTGCAGGTGTAACAAGCTTTAAATATCCATCTTGAGAAACCCAGATTGAAATTTTCTCTGAAGGACTATCCTTATCATGATAGTCTTCAAATTGCATAATTACATCATCAGATACACCACTACTCTCATCTTGTTGCAAATCTTCTACACCTTTATTCTCTTCCACAACCTTATCTTGTGGTTTTTCCGAAGTGAATAAATTCTTCCCCGGAGTCTCAGGTAATGATTCCACCAAAAAGGTTTTTGTTATAGTAATTTGTTCCGATGCAACCTCAGTAGCCTTCAAAAGAGATTGAACAATCTCTGCCGCATACATTTTCTTCTTCTACTTTATCTCCTTTGCTTACTTCTCAATCTCTTGAGCAGCTATTTCTTTCAATGCATTAGCCTCAGTAGGATCCAAACCGAACTGTGGCTCCCCTTCTTTTCTAGTATTTTTATCATCCCTCCACTTAGCAAATACTTCATCCGGATACGCTTTCAGCTTCTTCGGTTTAGGAGGTGCTGATTGGACTTCCTTAGATTTTGGGGTTTTATCATCAGCATCCACTTCCTTCAACTTCCTTTTCTTACCGGCCTTATTTGTGGGTTAAGATTTCTCAACATTTTCATGAATGGGTTCTGCCTCTTCTGGAAGATATAAAAATCAATTGTCTCCTTGGAAAAACCAACTTTCATCCTCTTTAAGGTGTCATCACTAATCAGCATCACCTTGCAATTTCTCAGCTTGGAGCTACATGGGATCTTGAAGGACATAAGACACCTAACTATCAACTTTGAATACAATGCCGAATACATAGTGATATGAGCTCTAAGATTTCCATTATTGATGTTCTGAATCGTAATGAGGATGTGTCTCATGAGATTCACTTTCCTTAGATTTACCAAAAAATCTAGAATATACATGTCTCTCATCTTAAGGGTATCCTTATCACCCTTCCTCTGTACGATAAACCCTTTCACCCAAAGCTGTAGGATCCGATTGTTTGTTGGAAGATGGGTGATCATCTGTGCAGTGTTGCTATGAGAAAGACCAAGGCACTCCGTAGTCTTTGCCTTAACAAAACTACCCTGAACTTCTGGCAACTTATGAGAGCTAAATTGTTCCCCTCATTTATAGGGTATTCCAACCAAGCTAGCTGCCTTGGTATAAGATAAAGTATACGTCTTCCCATAGCTTTTGAATTAGAACATCTCCCTTCCATATTCTTTGAAAAAACTGGTTGTCTCATAAAACTCTACAAGCAAGTCCGGATACAACAGATCTTGAGCTCAAGTTTTAGAAATGGCTACATCTTCCCATCCATTGAGCTTAATATTATTGTAAATTAGATATTCATACTTATTGAACAAGTTTGGGTGAACCAACCTCTCCCTATATATCTTCCACTTCGAGATCGGCTTGACTGAAGACATATCCTGAGAAGGGGATTCTGCAGACATTCATACTGAGCACTTCTGAAGATTTTAGAACAAGATTTTGTAAAGTAGTGGGGATTCATCATGCAAAATCTTGATAATCGATGTGGGACAACCATCAGGGGTCCCCTTTATATAGGCGATGGAAGTGACCTTTCATCTTCCAAAACCAATCTAACGGTTGGGAAATGATCTGATCTGATCTGACAGTTAATATAATTTCTACAAGAAAAATTTGGGTGATTCTGATCTTTTGAGGTTTAAAAAATGGATTTGAGAAGAAATTTTAAAATCAAAAGAAACTAACAGCAATGAAATAATGACTAATAAAAGCTTAATAAGGAGATCATACCTTTCAGATTTCTAGGAAGGTTATTCGTAATAGGTGATATTATTCTTGAACAAACAAATTTGACTATGAAAACCTTATTATGAAAAATACACTATGAAAACTTTTAGTATGAAAACTTTTATTACGAAAATTCCAAGTACGAAAAATTATGAAAATCTTAGCCCCAGAAATTTCTATTACGAAAATTTCCATTACAAAAAATTCTATTACAAAAATTCAAGGTAAAAGATTCATTATGAAAACTTTAGTTCCGAAAATTTCATTACAAAAACATCAAGTCTGAAGAATTTCATTACGAAAACTTCAGGTCTAAAGATATTCATTACGAAAAAATAGAAAAAATCTACTACGAAAATTTTCAATATGAAAATTTTGAAAAACCAATAACAATTTTTTTTGGAAAACTTCATTACGAAAAATTTTGAAAAACTGACTACAAAAATTTTCATAATGAAATATTTTAAAAATCTAACTATGAAAATTTTCATAAACATTAATAACAGGTGTACTCCCCCTATAAAAAGGAGTTTATTACTGTAAGAGGATTGGTTGAACAGAAAGTTATTGAAGGAATATTACCTCACAGTTATCATTCATAACTTCTGTTTAATGTATTCAAATCTATAAGAAGGTAATGATTTTGGGAAAATATCAGCAAGTTGATCTTGCATTCCAATAAATTGAAGAATTATATCTCCTTTTTGTGTGTGATCCCTAAAAAATTGGTGCCTAATGTCTATGTTCTTTGCACGAGAGTGATGTGTAGGGTTTTTACTAAGGTAAATGGCACTTGTGTTATCACAAAAAATTTGATTCTTAGTAAAACTAAAGTTATAGTCTGTGAGTGTGTGTTGCATCCACAACACTTGAGCACAACAACTTCTAGCTGCTGCATATTCAGCTTCATCAGTGGAGAGTGATACAGAGTCTTGCTTCTTACAAGACTAAGAAACTAATGAATCTCTTAAGAAATGACAAGTTCCAGATGTACACTTTCTATCCATTCTACATCCACCAAATTCTGTATCTGAAAAAAAAAATTAAGCCAAAATAATTTCCAGAAGTATAAAATAGTCTTAAATCCATGTTTCCATTTAAATAGTGAAAAATTATTTCCACTGCCTTTAAATGAGAGTCCTTAGGATTGGATTGATATCTTGCACATAATAATACTAAAAACATTTAGTCTGGATGTCTAGCTTCCAAGTAAAATAGACTTCCTATCAAACCTCTAAAATATGATTGATCTACTGGTTTCCCAACATCATCAAGATCAAGTGTGTTTGAGGTACTGATGGGTGTACTCATACTCTTAGTGTTGTCATATCCATACATTTTTAGTAGAACTTTAATATACTTAAGTTGGGATGTGTTGATTCCTTATGGTTTTTGAGAAATTTAAAAACCAAGGAAAAATGTTAACACACCCATCATACTCATTTCAAACTCAGATTTCATTAGATCTTCAAAGGAATTAGTTAAAGATTGTTGAGTTGAACCAAATATAATGTCATCAACATAAATTTGAACAATCAAAACATTTTTCTTATCGTTCTTTATAAAAAGGGTTGGATATGCATTTCCCTTAACATAGTTATTTTGAAGAAAAAATCTTATAAGTCTATCATACTAAGATCGAGGGGATTATTTAAGGCTATATAAAGCTTTAGTAAGTCTAAAAACATGATCAGGATGTTTTGTATCTTCAAATCCAAGAGGTTGTTCAACAAAGACTTCCTCTTGAACATAACCATTAAGAAAAGAACTTTTCACATCCATTTTAAAAAGTTTGAAATTGAAGAATGCTGAAAAGGAAAGTAAAATATGAATAGATTCAAGTCTAGAAACTTGAGCATAGGTTTCTTCATAGTCTATTCCTTCTTGTTGATTATAGCCTTTATCAACTTATCTTGATTTATTTCTAACAATTATTTCATTTTAATCACACTTATTTTTGAAGACTCATTTTACTCCAATAACATAAGTTTCCTTAGGTCTTTCAAACAAGGCCTAGACTTTATTCCTTTCGAATCCATTTAGTTCATATTGCATGGATTTAATCCAATCATCATCACCTAAATCTTCATCAATGCTTTTTAGTTGTAATTGAGAAAGAAATACTAGATGTTCTACTACATTTCTTTAAGTAAATTCTAGTCCTTACAGGTTGATTTGAATCACCAATGATACTATCACTGGGTTGATTCTTTATAAATGGATGATTTGGGTTTTTTAAAACTTGTTCATCAATATAGGGTAGGAAATCTTCTAAGGTAAATATTTCAGAAGTATCTTCTTGAATGTTTTCCTTGTTAGAAGGGTTTTTTATCAAAGGATGATAATCAGTTTTTGAAAACACATCCGAGGATATAGGTTGAGGTTGTTTAAAAACAAAAGGATCAGTTTCATTAAATTTAACATGTACTGTTTATTCAACAGTAAAAGTGTTTTTCTTGAAAACTCTATATGCCTTAGAAGTTGTGGAGTATCCTAAGAAAATTCATTCATCAGATTTTGGTGCAAATTTGGGTATGTTATCTTTAGTGTTCAGAATTAATACCTTGCAACCAAAAACCTTAAAGTAGGAAAGTCTATTTTTTATACCATTCCATAACTCAAAAGTAGTTTTATTGAGAAAAGGTCTAATCAAAACACGATTTATAGTATAACAAGAAGTACTTATAGCTTCAGCCCAAAAATGTTTGGCAATAGAATACTCACTCAACATGGTTCTAGTTATCTCTTGAATAATTCTATTTCTTCTTTCAACAACACCATTCTTTTGAGGTTTTATGAGTGATAAGAAGTTGTGAGTAATACCTTTTCTACTACAAAAAGTTTCAAAATCAGAATTTTGAAATTCTCCTCCATCATAACTATGAATAGTTATCAATGGAAGGTATTTCTCATTTTTATCTTGGTCTCTAAAACTTTTGAAAAAGAAAAATCTTTAGACTTCTTTGCTAGAAAATAGACCCGCATAAATCTAGTGTAATCATCAACCAAGACAAATACATAATATTTTCACCCAATGCTTCCAGTTTATGTAGGACCAAAGAGATCCACATGCACTATCTATAATGCATAAGTGGTTGAGACTTCACCAATGGATTTAAAACTTGATTTGTGTTGCTTTCCATATTTACCAGGTTTATAGAATTTTTAAGAATCAAATCTATGCTCTGGTAGATCCTTAACTAATATCTTCGTAGAAAGTTTTAATAAGTTCCTAAGGTTACAGTGTTTTATCCTTCTATTCCATAACCATGAATGATCTTCCATTGTACTAAGGCAAGGTAAGTCTTGGCTCCTAAGTTCTTCTAAGTTTAGTGTGTAAACATTTTCTTGCCTATGGTTAGAAAGAATAAACTCTTACTTTGAATTGTGTACTAAGAACTTATCATTCCTAAAATTCACAAGTTATCCTTCATCACATAATTGTCTTATATTGATGAGGTTTCTCTTAAGACCCTTAACAGATAAAACATTTGAAATAAATGTTTTTCTAAGAAGAACGATGTTACATATACCAATAATTTCTCCCTGAGCATTATCTCCAAAAGTTAATTTTCCTTCCTTCATCTTGATAATCTTTTAAAAATAGTTTCTATTACCAGTCATATGCTAGGAACATCCACTATCCATGTACAAGATATTGTTGTCGGTACCTTCTTTATTTTCCTGAAAACAAAAGAGTTAGACTTTCAGAATCCAATATTTCTTGGATCTAGAATTGTTATACCACAAAATTTTGGGTATACACATTTGTTTAGAAAAATAATCTTTATGAAACCCAAGATATTGAACTCTACTCAAGGAGAAATTTTTATTCCAATTCCAACCACTTTTACACCTAGTGAAAAAGGGGGCTCTAGAAAGAACAAAATAGTTGTTTTTGAAAACTGGTTTTTGGTGAGTATAACCAACTCCAGTAGTGTTTCTTTGAAGTTTAATGTGAGAATACATCTTGTCAAAATTTTCCTTCCTAGAGGAAAATTTTGTAAGAATATTCTTAAGAGAAAATATTTCATATTTTAGTCTGATGACTAAATTCTTATCCTCAAGAATCATTTCGTTAGAGTTAGATTTTTCCTCAAAAAGTTTCATCTTTAAAATAGCATTCTTAAAATATTTAAAATGTTCTTCCTTAACAGAATTTTATTTCTCAAGGTCTTTAGAATGTTTTTCTAAAAGCTCTTATATATTTCTTAGTTCTCTAGAATTATTTGAAATCTCTTTGGTAAGAATTTATTCCCTGGTATTTTCCTTGTCTAATTTCTTAGAAATTTTACAATTTTTTTGTTCAAGTAACTTGGCCATAAGACATGAATTAGGGAAAGAAGTAGTAGCAATAAATCCCATTTTCTTCTGTGCTGATGAATCATATTCAAAAGATTCAATTTTTGAAGAGTCTCCAAAGCTAGCACTCTAAGTGTCATTAGCTTTAAGAATTTTCTTGTGCTTTGATATATATAATTTCTTCTTGATCCTCTCTGAATTCCTTTCCTTATTTTCCTTCTATTTCAACAAAGGACAATAAGGTCTAATATGGTATGTTCTTCAAAATTTATAACATGTGACTTCACCATCTTTATTATCTTTGTAGTCTTTCTTCTAGTATTTATTCGGATGGTTCTTCTGAACTACAATCTTGTTCATTCTCTAAGAAAGATTAGCTAATTCATTCTCTGACTTTTCTGTATCACTAGATTCTGACTGAATAATGAATTTCTTAGATTTAGATCTAGTCAATATTTTTGGGTTCTTGGATTTCATATGTTTAGAAGTGGTTGTAAAGGAAACTCCTCTATTCCCATTCATCTTCTTAACATTTTCAGTATCTCTCTTCATTCTGGTTTCATGCTGAAAAGAGTTCCAAACAACTCATCTAAGGAAATCTGAGTGAACTTCTTGTTCTCATCAATAGTTGTCCTCTTGGACTCCCATTCATTTGTCATGATATCTATGATCTTATCCACAAGATCCTCATCGTCCAAACCTTTTTCTCCCATATATTGTAATATGTTCACGATATTCATAATCCTTTGTTGTAATTTTCTTATTAGTTCTCCATAAGTAAAATTAAAGCCATGGTATTCTGCTCTCAACATTGCTCTTTTTGTCTATATGACTTTGGATGTACCAAAATGTGTAACATCAAGCTTCTTCTAGATACTGTTTTCAGATTCACATGATTATATTTGATTATATATGTTCCTAGTCATGGAACACAACAAAGTATTTATAACTCTGAAGTTTGATTGATATTCTATTTTCTCATGATTCGTAAAGCTTCTCAATTCCTTATCTGGAATCTTATAATCTCCAGTCAGCATTAGATAGTTATCAACTCCAGTATTGATAACAAAAGTCTTTATCCTATCTCTCCAGTAATCATAATAATTTCCATCAAAAATAGGAGGTCTGGTAGGATTTAGGTTATCAATAGATCCAACATTTAGACCTGTAATTCTTAAGAAAATATTTGGCACACAAACTTGTTAGTAGTATGAGTTTGTAAACAAGAAGAAATATCCTAAGAAAGGAATTAGATATTGTATTTCTAAGCAAAATTGAATCTGAACTATATGATTCCAAATTTTTAAATCCGAAAAAATATGAATCCGAAAAACATATTCCGAAAAATATGAATCCAGAAAATGTAATTCCGAAAATTCCCTTCTGAATCTAATCGTGACATTAATTCAGATTGAACCAGTTCTTTGATACCAATTGTTAGGATGGTATGTAACTGAGTATGATATACTCTATAATACCAAACGTAGGATCGAATAAGTAAAATGAGATAAAAAATACAAGAGGGTGTGAATTGTATACTTAAAAAATTCCCTTATGAAATTTTGGATAACCAAAATTCACAACACCTCTAAGTTCTAATGACTTACTTGATTCTGAAAAAATGGTTCTTGAAATGAAACATAACCGAAGTTTACAACAGATAAGATTCTACCTTAAATCATATAGAATCTAACAAAATCAGAGTACAAATATGATGAATATAATATAGTTTTACTTTCCTCGATCAATACAAAAGCAGCGGAAAAACAAAGTATTAAAACTATAAGTAACAAGTATAAACTCTTTTAACCCAAAGAGGAGGGTATCCAACAACCATGGATTAGAGGCCCATTGATTTATACTTTCAAGAAATTTTTTCGTACCCAAACCCAGGTAAGCCCTCAATCTGATGATCGGTATCTATCTTGTTATCCCCGCATGCCCTGGATTTGTAAGGGAATCAGTACCTTTGACTTCACAACTCGAAGTCTCTAATTTTTAAGGTAATCGAACCTCTACACAAAGAAAATATGCACAAATCAAGTTTTAAACAAGCTGTTAAAACTTTCTACATGAATCCTAAGTGTTTATAAGAGCCTCTATCTCTAGAAATCACTTCAACAGCATGTGGGCACAGTTGTCAATGTTCAGTGTTAATCCCTTTTCAAATGTGGTCTTATTTATAGTCAAAGCTCAAACGGTTGGATCCCTCCTACAATGGTCATATTTTTTCTTGAATTTCGGAGGGACCTCTACACGTGTCACTCAAACAACAGTTAGTCGATTACTAAAGGCATGATATAGTTTTATAATAGAACAAGTGAAATCATAACCAAAAACTGATATTCAGAATGGAGAAAATGAAAGTTCGGAATGTAGGAAAAAATTAATTTGGTGTCTATGGTACTAAGATAATCCGATTCTGTTTTGTAGGAATTCAGAACCGGAATTCTTTAGAATTCCAGAGTCTGAATTTCAAGGAAATTCATATTTTGGATTCATAAGAATTCAGAACCATAACTTACAAAGTTTGGAGTCAGAGTTCATGGTAATTCAGAGTCAGAACTCATAGAGTTCGGAGTTTGAATTCTGAGAACTCGAAGTCGGAACTTAGAAAAGTTTGTAATCAGAATTTGTAATGAGAATTTTGAGTCAGAACTCTGAAGAGTTCGTATCCAAAATTCTTAATCAGAATTCACGACTAGAATTCATAGTCGATATTTTCATAAGTTCGTAATCAGAATTCAGAGTCGAGCCTCATGAATGTTCGTATACAGAATTTAGAGTTGAACTTTATGAGAGTTCGTATCCAGAATTCGGAGTGGTACTTCATGAGAGTTCGTATCCAGAATTCGGAGTGGAACTTCATGACAGTTTGTATCTGGAATTCGGAGTTGAACTTCATGAGAGTTCGTATCCAGAATTTGGAGTTGAACTTCTTGAGAGTTTGTATCCATAATTCGGAATCTTAAACAGAATACCTCATATCTAAATATTATATGATTCTAAGGTTTTTGGTTTCAATACGAGTTTTATACTTAAAAAATTTATGATATGAATAATGAAATCTAGGCAAGGGAAAATTTCCTTGGGTAAGGAAATTTTCCTTATAGAATTAAAATAGGGATAAAATAAGATTTGAATTAAAATAAGGTGTTTGTGATTTTCAAAATAAGAGGAATATTTAAGTTATAAGGAAATCATTGATGACTTAACAATCTCCCCCTTGAATGAAGGAATGGGAAAAGTCATAAGGAAAACCTTATTCACTCAACAATTATTACATAAATACCTTTCAGAATACAGTTTAAGTATGTGGGTATAAACCCATATCATTGTAGTTTTAAACAAATGTGAATGGCTTGTCACTAACTAATTTCGTCTCATGAGACAACTGATGCATTGAGGGTCCCATATTGACCAGTCCCCAACCCATAGGGCTTGCATTAAACAATCCCTGACCCATGAATACTACTCAAAATCATTCCTCATATATCTTTTTAATTGATAGATAATTTTCATTATCAACAAATATCCATATTAAACAAATGATACATATTTATCAATAGTTCGCCTCTAAAGAAAATAACGGTCAAGGTAAGAACCGTATGTAAAATAGAATTTTGATAATACAACAAACAAATCCATGAAAGAATGGGTTCAAAAGGGTAAATAGTAATATATCATGTCAAATTATGTCCAAATAATGTGAAAACATGTAAATAAAAATTGGTTAAGAAACATTAGAAATGATTCACTTTAGTGTGGTTTATGGGAATATACTAAATAGTCATTAAAGAGGAAAAGGGAATAAATTGTTTTCATAAAATCAGAAATGAACTAAAATATTTTTTCAGATTAAAATGAGTGATTTTATAAAAATAAGGGTGGATTAAAATATATTATGGAAAGTATTTTTAAATGGGTAAGAAATTGGGAATCTCTCTTTTATAGGGTTTATTTGTCAGGAAGAATTGATAAGAGAACATTTTAAAAACAAGTATTCCACATCAAAGAAGGATGAATTGATCTGGATAAAAAATATTGGAACATATAAAAATAATTTATAACTAATATATATAAATAAAGAATAATTACACTGTTATAAAGAGAGAGAAAATGTATCCTGTAAAAAGAATCCCTAACCACTTTGTAATAAGTCGAATCGTATGCCCCATGAAATTAATTATCAAAAAATGAAATAGTGAATACAATGAAGATAAATGGATTTATGAAATGATATATA
Source organism: Viscum album (assembly GCA_963277665.1). Classification (NCBI taxonomy): domain Eukaryota; kingdom Viridiplantae; phylum Streptophyta; class Magnoliopsida; order Santalales; family Viscaceae; genus Viscum; species Viscum album. Next base: position 1,928,083,755 of record OY728133.1, on the reverse strand, counting down.
AAATGTTAAAAATAAATACACCACATACAATAAATAAGTGGGGAATAAGTAATATCTAATAGAAATAAAAGTGAGATGAAAAAACCCTTACCTTATGTTTGAAAGTGTTCTTTACTTAAACTTAATATTATGGATAATAAAATTATATTCATTAATTACTTAATTAAAACCCTCTTAAAATATATTTTATTTATTATAATGTTACTAACTTCATTTATGTACATTATTATGAGTTATGATGTTTAACTTTTTTGTTTTGGAGGCATTCGCTTCCTGATTGTATAAATGGTTCCCTTGTTTTTAATTATGGGAGTTCTTTTAAAATGTAAATATATTCTCTAGATTTGAAATAATTTAGTATTATTGAAAATACATAATTTAATATGATCTCATATATAATTTTTTATATAGGATGATGATAATCCATTAGATAAAATCTGGATTAAAATGTCTTAATTTATTTTATAAATTATTACAACCATCACAAACTAGTATAGTTTTATTTAATATTATGTTTATATAATGGCTATTAAACATTAAATTAGTTTTAATTCACATATTATAATCTGGTTTAACCATAAAAATGGTTTTATGACCAACCTAGTAAGCGGTAATGAAAAACTAAAACTCATCATCCATGAATATGGTGAACTGACACCTCAATAATGATGTTATAATTTCTAGAATAAAATGAGAACTGAAGAGACTTGCTGATGGATATTGCATTAACATAATAACTTTCTAGTGTAAGTATGATATAGGAGTTACCACGCCACTTTTGATAGGGGATGTGAGTGAATGATAAGAAAAAAAATTAATAAAAAGATAAGGAGGGAGGGTTTTACCTCTTCAATGACATCTTATTGAGAACCTCTATAAGGAACTTGTAAATGGCCTTTTGGTGAGACTAGAAAGTCCAAAACGTGTGGAATAGGTTTGGGAGAGGAATTTGGAAGAATATTACAAAGATCTAAGTGTTACATGTGATTTGACCTAAGTGGTGCATACATCAGTAATGGGAAAAACGACAGCTAGTTCTCCAATGTAAGAAGTAAAATACTCTTATAAAGATGTTCTTCAATAATATCTGAAAGATTCACTTATTTGAATTATAATTTTAAATGCTACAAATCATCGTATTTCACTATTCATCATAAAGTAAACTATTTTAGAGAAATCCCAAAAATGAACCCTATCAATTTTTCGATGTATAGATTTCAAAATTGGACTCCATTTTAATAAAATAATTTTATAAGTATAATAAATTAAGTTTTTAAATATAATCCGCATTTATTCAAAAAATACCAGTTTTAAAATTATAACCGATTTTATAACACATTAATAAATTTATTACAGTCTCACAAAATTATATTATAATCATATGATAATAAAATACTCATTTATTCATATATATTATGAAAATACAATTTATTTGGAATTATTATATTAATTATAAAATTGAAAATAAACATTTACGTTTTCGAAAAGTACCAAAACATAATTTTTCATTTTAAAAAAAATTATTTACTTATTCAATGAAATAAATAGGTATAATTTTCATTAATTAGATAACTAAATTCTAATTATACTTTTATAGGTATGGTAATTATTCTAATGGATGCCTTAAAATTCTTAATGGTCACATTACTATTCCAAAAATGTCTCTGCACTCACCCTTGCTCCCAGCTCTCCTGAAGACTCTCATCCTCCATCATTATAGGGTTTTGTCGTTTTCTTCAGCGACAATGGAAATTTATGCTTCAATCGGTGCTCTTGTTTCTCACGGATATCCCGAAGTATCTCTTTCCCCTACATTCAAGTATTTTGTGGTTCTCTTCAAAGGTGAAGGAATTTCTTTCTTCGATCGGTTATAGCTTTTTGTTCTTCTCTTGATCGCTTCATTCCCCTTCTCTACTGATGCGGCTGGCTGCTATGAATAGCATATGTTGCTCACCTCCCCAATTCTTATCTATCCTTGTGCATCAATCCTTCATGTTAGGTCTGTTTTCTAGAGATTTAGATTGTTTTGGTCAGCGTTCAATGGGGAATCTGGTATCCTTCAACTCCACTACTCTTTCTGACCAACCCATCATGTTCAAGTCCATTTTAGTTGGTATCGATATGGGATCCAAGTAAACTTTGGATGGTGTTGGAGTGGGGCTTGTTTCGGTCTTAGTTTGTGTTCTTCGATAGAACTAGATTATTCTTCTCTTATGATTTTCTCCTTTCTTTTTTTAGGTGGGGTGCTTCTACCTGGTGATGTGTTTCTATGTCCATTTGGTGTTTCGTTCCCCATTTTAGACTTGGTTTTTTTTGTTATTTGGTTTTGGAACTATTGGGGTGTTTTTTGTTCCTTTTTTTGAAAGATGTGGTCTCCGTCATGGGGATAGCCCTCAAGACCTGTGATGTTCAATTTTGTTTCCTTTTCAACAAAAATGATAGTGTTTTCTAGTGGTGATAATGGGGTTCTTATTAGAGATGAAGGTAATTTCTAGCAAGTGGCTCCCATTGCTATGATGTTGGTCTGAAGCTATAGTGGGTTGATTGGGAATTATCTTATTTCAGCGAGGTGTTGTTGAAATGGTGTACTCAACTATTAGGGGGTTTGGATCAAGGTAGCTCACTTCCCGAGATTTCGTACATAGGATGTTTGAATTTCAAATTTGGGATCTCAGCTGTTTCATCTGTTGTTTTTAAATTTTGAAATTTGATGTTTTGGTTACTATTTTTTTTTGTTTGTTACAACTTACCCATAAATTTGCTATTAAAAAATATTAAAAAATGGATTTGGAGGTAAAAAAATGTTCCCACTTACCATCAAATTTGATATTCAATAAAATAATAAAATTTATTATGGTATAATACTATTGCAAAATTCATGTAAATAATTAATAAAATATCATTGTACCTTTAAACTATATTCTACAAAATAAATTTAATTGACTAAGGAAGATACATACCGTAAAATATTGGGGTGTCACATTCTCTCCTCCTTAAACAAATTTCATCCATGAAATTTAAATATTTTATTGGTAATCATTAAGTTTTCACTTTAAAATAACCCTATAGGAATCCCACATCATCAACATGGTTATTAAAATATCCTCTTAACTGGAGGGAAAGGACAATGTGATGGTCACAAGAAAACTATGTTTCCTTATAAGAGAAAATTAGTGATAAGTGAAAATATGGCCACGAAAGAAAATATAACTATCATATTCTGATTGAGATTTTTAGTTAAAATGGTCATTTAAAATTATATAATCACTATACCAGAAATTTGTGATCAGTTAAAAAACCATTAATTTCATACTATGAAAAGTAACCATAAGGCATTTTTTGTTCCAAAATCGTTTTCTTAGAGTTAATGGTTTTTTTACTTTCTAGAGAAGTACTTGATAAAATAAACTTAATTTCTTCATTCATGTGTCATAAACTCATCCTTTGGTTGTTCTTCGATCTATCTCCAATTCATTTCGTAAATCTAAAGAATGATATTCAATCCAAATTTTTATTATTGAATAACTTTTATGAATCATAAGATCAAAAGGTAATTCTTTCATCCTTTATAGGTTTGTTGAAACCAATATGGTCATCAGATTTTATCGAATATGAAAAATAATACTTTAATCTTAGCCAATAATATCTTTAATCCTTTCTATAATTAGTTAAATTTAAGACTCATCAAAAATATTTCCTTCCAAAATTAGAGACCAAATATTTAGAAAAAAATCTCAATAAGTTTCACGAATAAAATTAACATAATATATACCCCAAATGATATTGATATTATATTAACATACCAAATATATGAATACCTTAATCTCCATTAAGATTTTTGAAATATGCATGCTCCCAAGAGAAAATTCTAAGGTTGTTAAAATTATTCTTTAAATTCGAAGATCTAATGATTTCATCATTACATAAACCACCTTTATTGTCACCAATACTATCCCACAATAATCTATTTATTATTATCTTTACATCAAGAACATATTTATGGTTATCTTTCCCAAGTTATGTGTTTTAAAGAAGATAAAATTACAACCAAATTAATTATCTTGATTACTAGTTCCATTCCTTAGGTGCTTCTAATTCCATAATGAATATGAACTACTATGAAATCATTATACATCACATGATTCTTAAAATTTCATAATTATTCTCAAATAACATAATTCATAAATCTAAACATAATAATATTAATCATTCCTTTTCATCTGTGTTAATAGCATAAGCCTGACCATGATCCATTATTTTCTTTTATGTAATATTTCTTTGACCCTTGAAACATTAATTTGCATAGTGCCCCATATCATAAATGTTGAATAAATTTAAATTGGAAGCATTTTTCTTACCATTTAAATCCCATGAATGGTGTCCTTTCTCTCCAAAATTTTAGTAAACTCTATTTTCTCTTAAGAAAGTACCAGGGTGTTTCTTTTCACAATTATCACATGTGGGAAAATACGTCTTTCTCTACTTTCCTTTATCCAAATTTTTCACAGTTAAACTTTGGTTCTAAAGCTTCCATCTAATTCCATAAAAAAATTATCTATCTAATTATCACATGATACTATGTCCTCAAATGATTTGAATGTTTGGGAGGCTTGTTCCCTTCGAAGTATTGGAATAAGAACATAAAAGATATGATCTTCATTAATTTGAGAATCTGATGAATTAGTGAGGCTCGCATTCATTCTTCTATGTTCCATTTATAAATGACAGAATACCCTATATTATGTCATATCATTATGAAACATAATGTATAATCCAAAAACATGTAACTTCATGGTTTCAGAAGCCACTTAGAGGCACACCATACCCAGTTGGTCACATGGCCTCAAGCACATTTCCCCGAACTCTAGAGGCTGCAGACTAGGAGTGAGGGCCTTGGGTGTGATAGTGGGGAAACTATGCCCTCACTAGAAGAGTATATAGTGGAAGAAAACAAAAGTAATAGCATAAGCAGTAAACATCCATACAAGAGTAAACAACGGAACACTAAAAGTGAAAACAACTAGAGTACATATATCAATGATGCAAGATGCATATGTCTAGGAAAGCATCCAAACAAGTCACATTGCTGGAATAAAACAAAACTAAACCAAAGTTAAAATAAGATATAAACATCTCCTTAGCATCAGAAGCATAAGTTTGGTCCCATGCTCTCAAGCTCCACAGCAAGTCAAGTACCTGAACTAGAATGGCGCTTGCCCATATCTATACCTACAACAATATAAACTATTTGGTCCCAAAATCATAACCCAAATAGGGTGTGAGACTAAATCCCAATAGGAACCCACCCAAAGATAGGTCACTAACTTTCAGTGAATATATGGAAGTTAAAAGTATAGAAAACAGTAAACAAGAATGTACTTAGTAGTAAACAATCCACAGTTTCAACATCAAGAAGTAGCTAATCAAACAGATTATCACTAAAAGGTAACCCTCTAGGAAGAAATCATGGCCATCCCATCTAGTCCTACCTAACAAGTACAATCAACCCACTGGGAAGTGCACTTGGACTAACCCCTCTAGTTCCGTATAATAAGACTCTTTTAGGAAGCACTCACAATCAATTCCCCTTATAGTCTAAGGTAGTCAGGAACTCTCTGAGGAAGCTCACACGGTCAATTCCCCTTATAGACCCAAGATCTAGGACTCTCTGAGGAAGCTCACATGGTCAATTACCAATATATCCCATTTCATTCATAAACTCTCTGAGGAATCACTCGCCATTAATTCCCCTAATAGTCTAAACAGTTTAGGGTTTAAAATCAAGGACTCTCTGAGGAAGCTCACTTGGTAAATACCCTTATAGTCTAAAGCAATCAAGGACTCTGTGAGGAATATCACTTGGTCAATTCATATTATAGCCCCAAGTATTTCTAGGCTCTCTAAGGATGCTCACTCAATCAATCACCCTTATAGCCAAAAGTGCTCAAAGACTCTCTAAGGAAGCTCACTTGGTTAATTCCCCTTATAGTCTACTACACAAGGTTCTCACTGCCCTGTGTAGGTCAATGAGCATAGAATTCTAATATGTCCAAGTAAACCTACATAACTACTTGGATAAATAGTCTAAAACATAAAAAACATGCCACAATACAAACTCTCCAGCCTACAGCAACAGGCATGGAAAACAGGCAAAGCAGCCAAACTCGCTAAACAGGACCAAACTATTTTAAACAGAACATGCAAGGGTAATACATCTGAATCATATCAATAAACCCTATTAATATCCAAATTACCTCTACAAAATAAAACAAGCATGGCAAGAAAATAAATAAGGGTAAAATGGTAAACACGCAATACCCCATTCAAGGGTATTGGTGGAATTTTCACATAATACACAAAGACTTCGAACGGAAGGGCACAAACCACCTACCTCGACGTTAGGAGATCTCTATACTTGAACCTCAAGGATTGAATCACATTGGAATTTCATAGATCTACAAAAAAGTCTAAAATTTTCAACCCACAATATCTCACGAGAGAAGATAAATCATGAAACGAGGATCAAGCTGAAGAGAGAACTCACTAATGCGGTTCCAATGCAACCAACGGTGTTTGATTCAGTGGAAGGATGGAGGTTCGGGTGTTCATCAAAGATCTATGGTTGTACAGGTTCTCTCAGTCAAACGGGACCTTAAAGAAGAGTCTTCAGGGTATTAGATGAGACCTCGATGCGTTTAATTAAAAAAAGTACATGATGTGTAATTTTAAAGTACATGGCATGTACTTGCCTTTTATGTACTCCTCTTTAAGCGGCCACCAAGTCACTCCCACACGGCCATGTGTGTGGCTACTACACACCCAACACACAGCCTCCTATGGAAAATGAGTACACCATGTGTACTCATAAAGTAAACGATTTGTACTTAGAAAATTTCCAGAATTTCCTCTTTTTCTCAAAAACGACCAGAAAAGGAAAAACATACCTGAAAAGAACATCCGGGTTCATACAAAACTAGTGAAATACATAACATAAATTGAAACAATTTTTGAATAGCTAATCTCATAAACATGGTCTATTTATACTTAAATTATATCTTAGGGCTATGTTCTCTAATCTATAATTTCATAAATCTATTTCCCATGGTTTATAATTAAGTTGAACTCATACCAAAATATTAATACCTTAATTCCAATATCCTAGATTTAGTGGTTATTTTATTTCAATGTCCTAGATACAAGAGATCACAACACCAAGGACCAATCAGTTTAGTAGTCTTGAAGAACTAGACATGTGCATGCTTCCATTATTATATTTTTAATTAATAATAGAACATAACAAAGGAAAATAAACTACTTCCCTCGCATTTATTCAATGATTTCATCTTCATAACCTTAGGGAGAAAAAAATATAAGGGTGAGATCAAATTATCAGAAAGGGTTAGGTATAGTGAAAGATAACTTGAATCAATATGTATAATCAATATGGAAAAATAAATAACTAATGTACAAATGAAAACAAATAAATTGATAATGAAAATGCATTCATATATTTTTTCATAATGAAAACCCCCTAGATAAAAATAACTGAATTCCAAATGTAAGAAATGATTAATTATTGGAAATCATGTTTATACTAAATGAACCATTATACTCTCAATTCATTTCATATTATGGCTTATGTATGTGGGTAGGAACTTGTCCAATTATACATGGATATTACCATGAATGGTTTATCACAAAATGATTTTGTCTCATGAGACTACTGAAGCATTAAGGGGATTATACTAACTAGCCCCCAACTTATAGTGATTGTGTTAAAAATTCCCCAACCCATGTCCTACCAACAAAAATTATTCCACATATAATGAATTAATTAATATATAATGTTCCTTATCACTAAATATCAATGTTAAATAAAAGTGAAAAATTGTCAACATTTCCCTATTTAATCAAATAACTATCAAGGTAAACACCATATAAAAAATGGTATAAGACATAGAAAATATTCAAATACATTAAATAATGTATTAAAAAGGGGAAATAGTCATATATCATGATAAATTATTTCCATATTAAGGGAAAACATGTAAAAGTATTGTTTAATTAACTTTTAAAGTGATGCACTTTTTGCGGTTTAAGGGAAAGTATTAAAGAGTCTTTAAAGAGTACAAAGGAATAATTTTTTTCATAAAATAGAAAATAAAATAAGATATTTTTTAAGGATAACATTAGTCATTTCGGAAAAATAATGGTGGATTGAAATATATTATGGATTGTACATGAGAATTGGTAAGAAATTGGGAATCTCCCTTTATTCGGGTATGCTTATCAGGATGAATTGAGAAAGGAACCTTTTAAAAAAAATTATTTCCATAAAATAATGTTGAATTTTTCTAGATAAATAATTTTAAAACATATAAAAATAATTTATAATTAATATTAAAAAATAATGAAGAGTTGTGTTTATGTAAAGGGATAAAAAATGTAACCCTAAAGAAAAATAGAGGTTCGGAAAGAATCCCATACAAGTTTCAAATAAATCAAATCTTATTCACTATAAAATTAATTATAATTAAATTAAACATATAATAAATAGATATAAATGGATTAATGATATTATGAATCAAATAAATATAATACATACACCAGACATAAGAAATAATTGGTGAATGATGCATATCTCATTGATCTAAAACTGAGAGGAGAAACCCCTTACCTTATATCTGAAAGAATTGTTCAATTGTACTAAATGTCATGAATAATAAATTTAAATTCATTAATTTCTTATCTAATAACTTATTAAATAGTTATTTTAATTATAATATTTTTATTAAGTTACTTTATGTCCATTTAGATGAGTAATTATGTATAATTTTGATGTTCTGAGAGCATTTGTTTCATGGTTTTATGGATGGTTCCCTTATGTATAATTATGGGAGTTCTTGTCAAAACGGAATAAATTCAAAAGATGTAAATTTATTTAGTATTCATGAAATTTGATGAGACCAAAAGGCCTAGAAAGTGGGTCAGAGTCTAGGGAGAGAAATTGGGTAGAATATAAGAAGATATAAAATTCTCATAAGGTGCGTGTATAATGGGTGGTGAGGGGTCGTATTTATAGTGGAGGAGAGGGGTTTTTTGATTTTTTTTCATTGGTTCATTATTTTGGATCAAGACTATTAATAGTGTTGATTCTTGTAACTATTTATTGTAACGAGTTCATGTCAGTTTGAATTAATGATTTCTTACACTTGAAATGACTCAAAAATCCATGTATTTGAATTGTAATTTTAAATACCATAACTTACTATATTTAACATTTCATCAAAAATTAAACTATTTTAGTAAAACCCCAAAATTCACCCTTACAGTTTTTTGATGTGTAGGTTTCAAAATTGCATTCCATTTTATGAAAATATTTTTCAAAATATAATAAATTTAATTTTTAATTAAAATCATCATTTTTTAAAGAATATTCATTTTAAAATTATAATAAATTTTATAACACTTTTAGAAATTAATTTAGGTCTCAAAAATTATATTATAATAATAAGAAACCAAAAATATTAATTAATGAATAAATATTAATTTTATTTTAAATTGTAATATTAATTATAAAATTATAAATAAATATTTATGTTTTATAGAAATACCAATAATTAATTTAACAATATAAAAAAATTTATTCTATTATTCTATGATATGAATATATTGTATTTTTATTTATGAGATACCTATATTATATTTATACTTTAATAGATAAGGTAATCATTCAAATGAAAACATTACTATTCCTAAATTTCACATTAAAATTCAAATGGTCTTGTTAATATTTAATTCTATATCATTGTTCATTTAGGCTATAAGCTACCAAATAAATTGATTTTATTGAAGAAGATACATACCATAAAATATTGGGGTGTTATGCAGACATACTCATGATGTTCTGATTTAAGAATATGGTTCTCATTTCCATCAATCATAATATATAATTATATAAAGATGATACAAATTTATAGTATCTATGTGGTTAAAGGTTTCATCAAAGTCCATACACTATCTTTTTCAAAAATCATTAAAAATCATTTCCCATCATAGGTACTTAATTTGGAATCCAATTCAAATATATAGGAAAGTAGTTTTTTACTAATATGATAGAATTTTTTATTCTCAATAAATAATATATCATCTTTCCTTATGACATGAAAAACTATCTATTTGGTTGTATAACTTCATTTTTTTATCCTAAGAAGTATTTTTGTCCCTAGAACATACCCATTCATAGTTCCTTCTAAAGATTTTTCCCATAGAAAATTTTTAAATGATGTTCATCTTGAGACTCAAATGCTTCAATATTTATCTTTCTCATAATATCAAATTTTTATATGTTCTCCCTTTCATGAAATATGGTTTATCTCTATATATTACATTTTTTATAAAGTATTATATAAAAAATATTATTTAATACATTTAAATAATTTAAAATATTCACACTCTGACTCATGATATGTTTTTATTACAATAAGTATGCTTAACAATCAATTTTCATCCCTATACATGAAAATGCGAATGTTCGGGATTATTTCTATGAGATATCTCCAAAGATATCACACTTTTTTATTTGTTAGATTCTTAGTTAAGTGTATATATCATTTTTTCAATAAATATTTAAAAAAATTAATTTATAAGAACCATTATAAATCATTATTGATCTCACCATAAGAGTTAGGATATAATCCCAAACACATTAAGATATTTGATAATTTTTTCTGATATATTATCTATATTGATCTGATTAATGTTTTATTTTATTCTTTCCAACTTTATTCTCTTTTTCATTCTTACAATATATAAGTTTAATTATGAAAAATAATTTGATCCCAATCCATTAAACATATATGTATCAAAAAAATTATCATTTAAATTGATGAAGTATGAGAATATTCCCTTAACTTCTATTTGAAATAATTCCCACAAATCATTATAAACTAATTCTAAACTTATCATGATAATTCATCCTTATTTATTAATGGTTTCTTAGTCTATTCGATTCATAATAAATTATGGAATATAACCATACTTTTTAACTCAAGGGTCTATACACCCATATGGATATATGATTATTAAATCTTATAAGTTTGCATCTCCAAGTTAGCAAAGTAATTACAAGTTAAATTATGAGTTGTGTAGTTTTGTATTCATCATTTTTTTCTGATATAGGATTTATTAATTATAATATTTATATATATCATTAATTAAATATTTCAATCCAAAAAGACATTTTTATCTAAACTTTACATAATAATGTATTTTTAAATTTATGATACATAAAAATAGTTATTCAATACAAGAATAACCCCACTAAGTAATATGAGATGGTAATCTTCTATAGATAATATAGCAAGTCATACCCCATTCATAACCTTAAGACACACTATATATCTATAAATATCCATGAATATTTTGTGATTTTATATTATAATACAAATCTAGGAGACACAAGTTGTATATAATTTCCAAGATACAAAAATAGAATGACTGAATATAATTATAAGTATAACTAAATTGGAAATTTTTTATTGTTTATTATTTAATTCATTGAAATTACTTTTAAAATATATTATATCAAAATATAAAAAGTATGCAACCAACTACCCATTTCCATCTATTTTAATCATTAACTTATTAGGTGGGTGTTTCATAAATAACTTTTTCTTTGAACCTTTCATTTCTCATATCATATTTACTTATTTTTTCACAATAAGAAATAAAGATATAACTTAATTCATGTCTTTACCAAACATGTTCATTAAGAATAAAAACATCTAACCAATTATTAAATAAAAGAAAAAGTAAAGGAAATAGATGGTTAGGGTCAAACAAGAGTATTTTCCATCATCTAAAAAAATATATAAAAAACAAATAAATATCATAATAAGATATTTCATTTCCATAATCAAAATCATCAGTAGTTTCCCAATTATATTTATATTCACATTTATTGAAGATCTTGATGATTTATGCATTAGACATCACTGATAGCTTAGAATAATATCTGGTTGAAACAGTCTATGGTAGGTCAGAATATTCCCTCATTGACCTTCCCTTCGAATGAGTGGGAATATAGCCAACAATGTCTATCACATTTTACATTCCATTTATAATTTCATCTTTAAGAGACGAATGACCAAGACTTATTGATTCCTTTAAGGGGTTATGTCATTCACCCCTTCATCAACAGATATGTTTCCCTAATTTTCATATATCCTAGTAGAAGAAAATATTTTCCGAATTTCCTGATAATAATAAACCTGCTATTAAATATCAATTTGATTGAAATAATCATCCTACATGGTAAGAGGATTATAAGAGAGAATATGAAAGCATCGTTGATCCAAATGAGATTGTGCAGGGATATCCTATAATACATCTAGATGAGTCTAAACATTTTCAATTGCTTCCACAACCCATTTAAAACTATCACCGCCCAATTTGGGTACAGTTTCACCCACCTTCACATTCTCAACCAAGATAGGAGTAGAATTTATCTACTGCACCAGCTTACCATTATGTGAGCTTACCTAAATACTAACATTATTATTTGTTCTCATTCCAATATTAAACTCAAGACTATTCCCCATCATCGATCTTCCACCACCATGATCCATCTTATCATGTACCATCAATGTATTCCTACAAGATGTCTCATGATACTATTTTAAAGGGAAAAAAGGAGAACACCTCATTTTTACATAATGTATTTTTAACATGCCCAATTGTTTAAAAGTACACAAAAAAATGAGTAAGTCATTCATATTCTACCATAATAAGGATTTCATCATCCAATTATGACAACACTATATGGTTAATTACCCACATACTTAACTCAACCTCCACCAGTACACTTTCAAAATTCCCAAACATGGAAACCTAAATGGATTTATCCATTTTTATTGGAATTATTAAAGTATAGTAAATAACAAAAATAATCTTAGGATCCCATAAAATCTAGTTATGACAGATAATTTTAATCAAGACTTGGTCGTGAGTATTTTTAAACGCAAATGTGGTAAAACGGAAATCACATTCCTTAAATCAGATCAACCTAGATTTAAAGCAATTGATATGATCCCCTAAATCCCTCTACAGTAGTTACTCTAATGGAATGATTATGTGGAAGAAGCTCCTACCTATGGGTATAAATTTTCCATATGAATAATTTTGTAAAAAGTCAATATTTAGGACCAAGTCATCAACCATTCAATTTTTTTCACCGATAGGGAGAACCATCCGAGCAATAATGGAGAACATTAAAATATTAAATCTTTCAAAAATATATTATTTTTTAGAAATCACATGATCAATATCCCCCTCATTCATAATATGATTTGAAATAACCTCTTTAATATATGTAAAATTTCATCTATTAGAGTCGGTCACCTTCTGGTGAGCATATCCACTCGCTATTCTTCTATGTCATCCCCAGTACAGCATATCAAGTATCACCCTTTCTATTAGACACAACCATCAACATTGTGGCATATTGATCTTCATTCAATCCACTCTCAACTTCAGGTCGAGTCCTCTCAGATGCCACCACCGTAGATCTATGCCTACCACCACCATCAGTCACTCTAAGACCAGATATGATGGTCTCGATTGGTATGACCACACTTGATCGAGGCCCATATATGCCTACATCGGCCAATATAGGACCATTATAGGTTTTTCCTACATTCACATCTTCCAAAATCATATTAAATGAGGCATCAATCAAATATTTATCCAATTTTTTAATTTCTTCATCTCCCACGATCTTAGACTGATGGCGCAATTCTGTATTTATAGCTGTTGAACCCACTTAAAGGGTGATTTCATGTTCTTATCCTCTTTAGAGACAAGGGAAGATAAAGAAATGAGGAAATACCATGTTGAGAAACCCTAATCTGGAAAGAATCTGAAATCAATTAAAAATCCATCAAAGATCTCTTTATCTCCCATTATCTTCTTCCTTCTTTATTCATTTCCTTCTTATTTTGGTGAACCATTTCTAAAATATATATAGAATCTAATTTAAATTATTCATTTTAAAGTTAAAAATAAAAAATATAAATTAGGTAGTAGGATTGAAAGAATGATATGTGTGGATAGGTCATTATTAATCCTAAATATTAACCATATTAACCATGTTATATACCTATCCATCTTAAGTATAAGAGGAATATCATATATTCTATCTTCCAATATACACTTGAATAGCTTGTTAAATATTCCATTTCTATATGAACTCATTTTCTCCTAGTAATGTTCCTATGGTTATGGAAACATGTTGTATTCATCCATGTAAACATGTTTTAATTTAATCTTCATAGATTTTGATGAATATGTTATGTGATAAAAATTCTATGAATCATTGGTATGGAGTTATAAAATCAAAGATTAGATTAAAGCATTATTTTTATTCCTATTTTAAATATTTTATTGATTAACTAATCATTTATGAATCCTAATATTTTTATAAAATCACTATACACCACTCTATTGTATTAGAAATGTATACTCAATTAAGTATTATAGTGGGAGAGGATACGTATTTCCATTATTGTAGTATATATTATGCCCAATATACTAGTCAATGTCATTTATGTAATATTGTTTCCTTTTATCAACATTAATGTATAATTCCTTAATCTATTGAGCAGATTTATAGTCCTTATATCCTAAACATAGATATAGTCAATTATTTCCCAAAATAAAACCATATATCTATGAAATTCATCCTTGGTGTTATTTTTATTAATCCAACCCAATAATTGTATTTTGAAATACCCAATAAATGGAGGATTTATTGACATTGTAAATAAAAACTCCTTGATTTATGGTTTCATTAAAAATAAAATTATAGAATGTGGGTAATAAATTATTATTTTATTTGAGTGATTTTAATTATTTTTTCTAAGAAATATAGTTTTATTCAAGCCTGGTTTTTAACTATTTTATGTTATTATCTAGATTTTTAACTAAAAATATTAAAAACGTCATTCATATAATACATATTTATATAGGAATGTTTTTTAATTTTCAAATAATTTTATTGGAACTAAATCTTGTTCGTTGTATTTGTTTCTATTTGAAATTGGATTTATTTAAAATTATTGATGGATATCAATTATAAAGTGCATCATCATCAAGGTTATTGATGATGTCACATGTTGATATGTGAGAATAATCATGGTTGTAAATTGAAAAATAATAATGGGGGATAAAGGTATCAACCCCTAAGTTTTGTGATTGCAATATATTAAAGAGTGATGGATGTGGAAGCCAAAGATATATTTACATTAGTATACAAGAAATATCAGTAAAGGAAGTACTGAGGTCTACTTAGTGACAATTTGGAATATATAGTGATATAATTTGAAGGAATACATTGATATTTCTACATGTAAATGTTGTGGATTGATAATCTTAAAGAATAGCGGATTTGGATTCTATATATATTGAATTAGTTAAATATTTCTTATTATGTATTATTAAGATATTGCAACAATTATAAACTTAAAGGGAATTATTTAGTAGAGAATAAAATCCAATTATCAAGAGAAGAGACAACAATTAAATCGTAAGGATATGGCCACATCATGGTGGAATAAAATAAAAGGATTTGATCATAGTTTTAGACATTTTAATTCTTGAGGTTTGAAGATGAGAATAGAGAAATATTTATTGGTTATGAGATATTGAATTATGATGTGTTAGTGTTCATGGTTAGACAGAAAATTGAAATGTTACCCATGTTTGAGATGAATTTGAGATCAAGGTTTAATTGGTTAATATAAAAAAGTATGTAAATGTGCACCACACTAAATATAGGTATTATTTTGGTTGTGAAGTATAGAATAAGGTGAAAGATTATTTTGATCATTATGAATGGAATAATTTGAACGTAGGAGTTGATCTAGAAATGAAAACTTCTTTTTAGATATAAATGCATCATTATATGTTTCATAATGGTTTGAAAAATGTTTTTGCGAACTAGGATAAAGGATTATATAAATTATATAAGTCATGGTGTTTAATGATAGTTGAAAGTAGAGTTTTACAGTTTAGAGATTCTTTTATATATTTCATTGTATCATATTGATCTTTTAGGAATAATCTTGCAATGGGAAGGCTAGTCATGGTGGTCTTCTTGGTGCGAGAAGAATCATTTAGAGATGAAAAGACACATACTACGTCATGGTATGGAGATCAACACACCGTAATACATCTATATAAGGAAACTTTTGATATTTGAAATAGTTGTAGTTTTCTAATTACAGAGAATAGGAATCTACAATTTGAAAATATAAAGGATGATCTAGGAATCATCCCACTATGGTGTTGGGAAGAACACAATATGGTGGAAGATTATTCAAAAAAATAAAATATTATTATCAAATTTGAATTTAAGACACCTATCATGGTCCTTTTAAGGTTTAACATGATTATTGTGGATGTATTTGGCCACATTAATTTTATTGGTAGACATAGTATAATCTAGGATCTTTGATACATTAAAGATTGGTTTAAACCATTGATTCAAGGGAATAGAAAATGGAGGATTTTATCAAATATTCTATGGAGAACCTATATAATTAATGGGATATTAATATTAATCCATTAATTTCATTATGAAGGTAAAATTTAGAGTAATGATCAGTTATTAATTGAATATTATTGACACATCTGGATTTATTGATGAAAGTATCAAGATTCAAAGAGTTTTATTGATCGTATCTATATTATTATAAAATAATATGAAGTGCAGTGATGGTAATTACACCCTACTTCTTATTAATATAAATTTTTTTATATATATTATGAAGTTAAAAGATAATGAAATGAATCTAATATCTCATTGAGAATTTTATCACTTATATCATTGGAGAAAAATCTCAATAATATAGAGATCAATAGAGAATAAAATCTACCACTTTATAGTTCATAGAATATCAGTTTCATTATAATGATCTTGGGGATAACATCACCTCTATAAAATGTTGAATTGTTCCCAGAAACACTACATAATGGAGGAGAAAAATGAGTAACATATGGTAGGTAGTGCATCATTCCTATTCATTTTAAAAGGGTAGTGAGTCTCAATATAGGTTAACCATATCCACAAATTGTATTCATTGAATAGTGTGTATTAGTGTATTTTGGTAACCCATTACATTTACATGTGTATACTCCTTGGACTTATCCTATATTTAGTAAATAAAGAAAAATAATTATGTTCAAATGTTATTTCAGATTATTATTATTTTCAGTTTTTTAGTGTAATCGAGTATTGGAGATTGACAGAATAAAAAATGTTACTTCTAACTAGGGAAGAAGACTCGATGGTAGGTAAGGGTTGTGAATGAAATGTTTTATTTGGTTAGAGCCAGAATCTCTACCCCAAAAATTAGGGTTCCATGAGACTCACATAGTAATCCATTGGTCCTAACAATATGTGATAAAATAAACAAAATTTTCCATTGATATATAGAAATTGAATTATTAAATGATCATGACATTTTAAAATTTTTGGTTACTCTTCTGAGTAGGGATAAACCAACCTTAATCCTGGGGAGAGTAAATCTTTGATTCTATATTGACTCAATTTGTAGCAACCTCAGTTTTCCTATGATAATCCATTCGTTAATCTTTTTTCTACTCATCACTTGAACTGCATCCTTATGTGAACTCTTCTTATTATAGTAATAATCGCATACAAGAGATGGTAACTACGAGAAGAGGGTTATATAAAATAATAATAAAAAAAGTCCCAAACATGATAAATGAGGGAGGGATCATATACAGATGATCGTTATTTAATTATATAATTATTTAAAAAATAATTTCATGTAATAATTAAAATTATACAAAAAAATAAAATTTAATATATATAAATTTTTCTTAAGCACATGATCATGCTCTAAGGAATGACTAAAATAACTACTAAAAATATCTCACTCACTTAATTCTATAGTTAATTTTAAATAAATATTTTAAATCCATTTTCTTATGATATATTAAAATGAATCATTAAAATTATAAAATAATTTATAATTTCTCTCTTTTTGTTATCAAAGCGATAAAAAAATTTACATTTCCCAAAATTTATTTCAATTAAAAAATATCTTTAATAAAATTTTTAATAAACAAACATATATATATATAATATTATACATACATATATATATATATATCTGTATGTAGGTTTGTGAATGTATTTGTATATATGTATATAATTAAAATAAAATAATTAAAAATGGGGCAGATTGGTTGAGTCATGGCGTAAACATAGGCGAGCTAATATTGCCTAGGTACTACATTGATTACCGAACATGTTATATATTGTTCTTCAATTTATGTGATTCATGTATTATGGTTGGTGTGACCATTATATTTTGATCTCAAATATCTATTTTTTCAATCTTTTATGAATATATTTTTTTATGTGTGTTTCCCTCCTCCGGTGATAGATCTAGTTATTGGATTTGAATTTTATATATTTATTTTCTCAATCCAAGTGAAATTGATTTGGATTTGTGGTTTTCATTCACCTGATAGAAAATGTTTCCTTTGGATTTGGTTTTTTATTATTTATTTATGTTGACTTCGAAAATTTTGATCTAAAATTCTGTGTTTCCTTAATCCTTTGGTATATCTATCCATCAAATTATGTTTTCTTATATCCGTTTTCTTGATATTGGAAGATAAATCTGAATATGTTACATTCCTTAGTCATATGGAAGATCTATACATTATATTATAATTTCTCATAAATATTTCACTTGATCATGGTAGAATATATTTGGATATGCACTTCTTCTCTATATAGTAGTAGAATTATCAATCATATTATGATATTCTATAATTATTGTGTACCTGGTTGGAGAAGTAAATTTTAATCTTTATATAGTATTTTTCACTATTAATGATTTGATTTCTCATGGAAAACTATAAAAACATCTCTATATAGGACGGACCATCAAACATATAACATGTGAGGCATATATAATTTTAGTGAATTGAATCTGAAATATTATTCACATATTAAATGTTCCTATTCAATATTTGTGTTATGGAAACATTTTCTATTAGAAACAGATTTGGTAAAATAAAAAATTTAATATTTAAATCACTTTTAGATGTCTGGATTTGAAGAAAAGTATATACAATTTTTTCATGATAAAATATAAAAAACAATCACCTCATTTAATTATTATACAATTAATTTTCATGTTGATTTCATTATATTTATTACTCAAGAAATTGAACATAAATAAATTTAGAGATATCCTCACATGCTCTAAAAAATCCACATTTGAGTCTCAATTTTCTAGTACTAGTACATTGTAACCAAAACAATCTGACATCTCAATTTTCGGAATTTGAATAGTTAAAATTCATAATATATCTAGTGTTAAAATACTAAATTTAAAAAAAAAATATCTCCCCTTTTACCAATTCTAAAAACACACCCCATTTTATTAGTACCTGATTTATTATTAGATAATAAAAACTATTTTTAAACATAATAAAAAATAAAATTAGATTTAATTAATATTTATTCAATTTAACACTTACTAAATAAAAATTAGTTATGTGGAATAATTAAATAAATATCTTGTAATAATTTTTATATCTTAACAATTTCATGTACTTGGATTATTTACTCTGTCTGAGATCACTCCCTATAATTTAATAATTATTCAATTTCCCTCACTAGTATACCTTTTCAATAATTTTGGAAATCAAAAATACAACACCCTTATTCTAGATGAAGAATAATGTAGTATTGAATTCACATTATCATAATTTTAATAGACATCAATCCCCAAAACTAAAACAATGTAATTTTAAAAAATGAAATTTGAATAAATTTGATCATTAAGATATACAGCGTCTAACACTCTATATCTATTTATCAATGGTAGTGTGTTCAACCAATAGACCAAGAGAGGTTTCCAGAAAAAAAAATCATGGCCCCACAGAGAAATATAAAATTTATATCAGAATAAAAACCATCCTAAGAATGATAAAAGTGAAATATAATCACTTTTACGTCTCATATCCCATCAAGAAATATGAATACATGTTAAATAATCCATTAATGTTTGATCTATATTTATTTGATTTATCAAAATTAACATTTCAATTATCACCCTGGCCATGAATTTAAATCATCAGTTTTATATAAATACAAGGGTTTGAGATATCTTATTACTAGTAGAGAAACCCAAAAATCGAGTGGTGGCATTTATTTGTGATAAAACAGTGTTCAACGAGTTTTACCTTTATTAAATCATATTTTAGTGTTGATAAAGGTAAAATTTATAATTAAATCATATATATACACATGAACACATAAACTCAAAATCATATTTGTGTGTGTTCATATTAAGTTTTCATATCATGAAATAATATTAAATTTTTAAATTAAAAGTTAATTTTAATAATTAAACACACACATATTACATATATATATGTGTCAATATATTAGTGCTTGTGTGTATAAACATATTATATATATACATATATATAAATATATCAATGGTTAAATTTAAATATTATTTTGTTCAAATATTATAAATTTTAAATTTTAATATTTTAATAATTGAAAATTAAAATGATAGAATATATGTTTTAGAAATTGTAATGTAATATATATATATATATATATATATATTAAATTTAGATATTATTATATCAAAAAAATTTAATTTCAAATTCAAAAGAATAATAATTGAAATATGAAATATTAGAATACAAATTTTGAAAATTAAATTTTACAATCTATATATGAAACCAATATATATATATATATATTAATATCTTCATTAATATATTTTTATATATCTATTGAAAATTTTATTATTATATGTATATTAATATATTTAATAATTGATTTATTTTAATATAATATTTTTTAATATATTAATTTTCCAAATTTATGAAGTTATAATTTTATATATTAATTATAAATATACTTATAATACAATATAATTATTATTACTATATATATGGTTAAATTTAAATATAATTAAAAATATTTTTTAATTTAATTATACATATTATTATACATTTATATAATTTATAAAAAAAAGAAATATTTTTTATAATATTTAAATATGATTAATGTAAGGACCCGACCCCAGTTGCCCGGAGCTGGTGCCTTGTTTGATTACGTTGGCATACATACAAGGAATATGAATCCCGAAGGACTGAGTAGTTTAGTATTATTAGAAACAATATTCATAGGTGAGGTTACTATTCATTATGGTATATCACTATTCATAAGGGTATGTTACTATTCATAAGGGTAGGTTACTATTCCCCAAAATTTAAGTTTTTCTTATTGGACTCTAAATAACTTACTGATCGCGACTGTGTATGTCGGATTTTTTAAATTCACATCACAGAAGTGAAAAACTTATGTTTTTAGGGTCCCATAGTACTTAGTAGTTAATGTGATTGTGAAATATTTATAAGAGATTAATTTCCTTTTAAAAAAATTGGGTTGTTACATTATCCCCTCTTTACAAAAATTTCACCCTCAAAATTTCATTTACAATCTAGGCCATGAACAGGTGGGGGTAATTATCCCTAAATTATTCCTCTAGTTCCCAAGTTTCATCTTCGTACTTATGGTTTCTTCATAGTACCTTGACCAGATAAGTAGTCTTGTTGCATAGAACATTGTCTCTACGATCCAAAATTTTCACTGAATGCTCCTTATATGAAAGGTCATCCTCCAATTGTACCACCTCTGAAGAGAGTACATGTGAAGGGTCTGGTATATACTTCCTTAAGAGGGATACATGAAAGATATCATGTACCTTCAACAATGTTGGTGGAAGTTCTAGTCGATATGCCATAGCTCTAACTCAATCAAGGATTTCAAAGGGGCCGATATACCTAGGACTTATCATTCCTTTCTTCCCAAACTACATGACCTTATTCCATGGAGATATGTGTAGAAATACCAGGTCTCCAACATTGAACTTCAGGTCTCATCGACGGTTATCCGCATAACTCTTCTGTCAACTTTGGGCTGCGTTGATATGTTGCTGAATGGTTTTCACCTTCTCCGCCATTTCCTCAACTAATTTCGGTCCTAGCAGCTTCCCCTCACTAACTTCATCACAAAATTTCGGTATTCTACACCTTTTCCCATAAAGGGCTTCATATGGTTCCATAAGGATCCTTGAGTGGAAACTATTGTTGTAGGAGTATTCAACTAGTGGAAGATGTTGGTCCCATCCTACTTTGAATTCAATAGAACATGCCCTCAACATGTCTTCCAATTTCTGAATAGTTCGCTCGGATTGGCCATCAATTTGAGGATTATAGGCCATACTAAAGTTCAGTTCAGTGCTTAAAGCATTTTGGAGACATTTCCATAACTTCGAGGTGAATCTAGGACCACGGTCGGATACAATAGAGAGTGGTACTCCATGCAGTCTTACCAATTCTTTGATGTAAATCCATGCAAGTTGATCCAATGAGAAGTCCTCTCAAATCACTATGAAGTGAGCTGTCTTTGTAAGACGATCCACAATGATCCATATAGCATTTCTTCCTATAGATTTCCTTGGGAGTCCAATGACAAAGTCCATGGTAATGTTCTCACACTTCCATGATGGTATGGGTAGTGGTTGCATCATCCTCTTAGACTTTTGCCTCTCAACCTTCACTTGTTGACATACCAGGCACTTTGACGTATATTCAGCAACCTCCCCTTTCATATTGTCCCACCAAAATTTCTCTCAGAGATCTCGATACATCTTTGTGCTACCAGGATGTATAGAGAAATTAGAGCTATGACTATCATCCAACAGTTCTCTCTTTAGCTCAAAAATAGCGGAAACACAAAGCCTCTTCCCGAATTTCAAAATCCCATATTTATATGAGAATTCAGTCACCTTCCCATCATTTATTGCTTTAATTTTCTTTTGAAACTCCTCATCATTGTCCTGAGAACTTTTTATCCTCTCTAGTAAAGAAGGTTGGGTAACCATTTGAAAAAGTAGTAATGTGTTACCTTCCTTAATAATTCCCATATCCATCTTTACTATATCCATTAACATAGAATCCCTTTCAACTCTCATCTTGTTCATAATTCCATGTCCTTTTCTACTCAATGCATCTTCTACCTTATTTTCCTTCCCCAAGTGGTAGTGTATTGTGCAATCGTAATCTTTGAGTAGCTCAATCCACCTCCTTTGTCTCATGTTGATTTCTATCTGTGAGAAAATATACTTCAAACTCTTGTGATCAGTATAAATCTCACATTTTTCACCATAGAGATAATGTCTTTGTATCTTCAAATCAAAGATTACAGCAGCTAACTCAAGACCATGAGTAGGATAGTTTTTCTCATGAATTTTTAGCTGTCGTGATGCATAAGCAATAACTCTATAATTTTGCATAAGGACACAACCAAGTCCTTTCTTTGATGCATCATTATAGATAACAAACCCATCATTCCCTGATGGTAGGGTTAGGATCAGAGCGTTCACTAACCTCCTCTTCAATTCTTCAAAACACTCTTCACATTCCTTGTTCTATACAAACATAACCCTTTTTTTGTGAGCTTCGTCATTGGGTTGGCTAAACGGGCAAAGTTCTGAACAAAACGATGATAATAACCTGCTAAACCAATAAAACTATGTACCTCAGTTATGTTTGTTAGAGTAGGTCATTCTTGCATGGCCATTGTCTTTGCAGGATCTGCAGATATTCCATACTTAGAGACAATGTGGCCTAGAAAGGAAACTGATTGGAGCCATAAATCACACTTGTTGAACTTCCCATATAATTCATTTCTTCTCAAAGTCTTCAAAATAGTGCAGAAGTGATTTTCATGTTCTTTGTAGCTTCTATAGTACACTAGGATATCATCAATAAACACCACCATAAATTTATAAAGATATTCCTTGAAGACTCTATTCATCAGATCCATAAAAATAGATGGTGCATTAGTTAGTCCAAAAGGCATTACTGTAAACTCATAATGGCCATATCTCGTTTGGAATGCTGTTTTGGGTATGTATTCCTACCTCACAAGTAACTGATGATATCCAGATCAAAGATCAATCTTTAGAAAATATTGGTATCCATGAAGTTGATCGAATAAATCATCAATTCTTGGAAGAGGATACTTATTCTTTATAGTAATAGAATTTATTTCACTATAATCAATGCACAGCCTTAGGGATCCATCTTTCTTCTTAACAAAGAGGATCGGGGCTCCCCATGGAGAAACACTAGGTCGAATAAATCCTTTATCACTCAATTCTTCTAGTTTCTTCTTTAGTTCCACTAACTCCATAGTGACCATTCTATAAGGGGTCTTTGATATGGACCTTGATCCAGGAATTAAATCATTGGAAAACACAATTTCTCGTTCTGGAGGATGTCCAGGTAAATCTTCTGGAAACACATCAACATATTCTCCCACAATAGGTGCATCCTCTATTTGAACATTACTTTCCTCACCCACAGTTATTTCATTCATTTATTCCCCAATAATTGAATCTAGTTGAGCTACTGGGGCTGGATCTAGATATGAATCTGGTGGTGACGATTCTTCTCTAAAGATAAGGTGTTCTTTATCATCATCCTCAAAAATCGTAACCACCTTCTTCTTACAATAAATCTTTTCATCATGATCTGAAATCCAATAAATATCGAGGATTATATCGAATTCAATCATGGTTATGACAATGAGATTAGCAGATAAAGAACATTTGTATTCCTTAATGGGAATAGATTGACAGAACTTTGTAGCAATGATACTTTCCTTAAGAGTTTTGACTTAAAACTCCCTTGTTAAATCAACTTGTAAATATCCAATTTTCTTAGCAAACTAAGAATATATGAAATAATGTGATGATCTAGAATCAAATAAAGCATTGTCTAATCTTGATTAAATGATCAAAGTACCTTCCACCACATCATGCGGAACTTCAACCTTTGCAGTTGTGATCATATATGCTTGTCCATGATCCCTTGGCCTCTTCTATTGCATATTTCCTTGACGTTTTGGATAATAATTAGCATAGTGCCCCATCTCCTGACAATTATAGCATCAAACATCATTGTCTTCCTTCTTTCCTTTGCAATCACCAGCAGAATTGCCAATCTGACCACATTTTTATCATACTTATTTTTCTTTTAATCACACACCGGGGTGTTTCCTTCCACAATTGTCACAGGGTGGAAATTCAACCCTTCCCTTCTTCCCTATTTCATTATTTCCTTTCCAAGGGTTTTCAGTAGACCTATTCTTTTCTTTATTTCCCTTAAAGTCATAAGACATAGAGAATTATTTTTCAGTCTTGATAGCACATGAAATTATGTCCTCATATGATGAAAAATTTTGGGAGACCAATGCCCACAGGAGGAATGGCTTTAGGACATCAAAGAATCGATTGATTTTGCTCCTTGGATTTCGTATGTAGTCCACAGCATGCCTTTCCAGCCTTGTAAAGTTTTCTTCATGCTAGGAAACATTTTCATCCTCCTTTTTCCTCAGATTCGAGAATTACCTCTCCATATCTACTCTTTGTTCATAATGGAAATATTTTTCTAAGAATATTTCCTTAAAATCCCTCCATTCCATCTCTTCTCTTTCTTCCTCCTACATTGTGTTTTAGATTAATGACCACCATTGATCTAAATCTCCCGATAGATGATATACTTCCACGATAACCTTCTCTCTTTCATTACATCACAAAGTGAGAAATATCTTCTCGCGAGAACATATCCACTACTTTGCTACAAAAGGGTTTGTAGTCCCATTGAACGATGGAGGTTGTTGTCACATAATGTGATCCAGTATAGCTCCTCCATGTGATAGATTTTGATGATCCATATGGGTAAGGTTATTACTCATAACCTGAGTAACTTTTCCCAGTATTTTTATGAGTTTCTCAGCACCATATCCAACATCATTGTCTTGCATTAGAGGAAAATCACTATAGGGGACATGTGCATTCATGCGACTTACATTCTGTCCACTAGGCGCCATATCTAGATAATGGAATACACTATATTAGGTTATTAATCACAATGTATAATCTCAACTTAAAAATACTTAGAAAAATTGAGATCCTACGCATGGCTAATCCCATGTTAACAAAAATGGTTTCTTTGAGGAATATTTACATTAAAATCCTTCATAATGGATTGTAATGAAAATGTGAATTATCCTAAGAATATCCCTCGGGAGTGTCATTACCAAGAGTGTAGCAAGACCCGTTGTCGTGCACCAGTTCCCGTTCAAGTCTAGCTCAAAGTGGTGTTTTCAGGTTTTACCCCTAGATACATTTGTGCCAGAGCTGCCTCTACCTGCTCGTATCCAGATAGGGATGTATTGATTTAAATATCCACATAATCTATTCCTTACCAAAATACCAGGATGTTATTGTATGTATATCATCAAAGACTAACTTAGGGACTCTTCCCTAATTCTACATTTTCTAATTCTTGTTTCCAAGTATTCTACTAAACTTCATCTGAAACCAACTGTAAGGACCCAACCCCAGTTTCCTAGATCCGGGGACATGTTTGATTACGTTGGCATACATACAAGTAATATGAATCCCAAAGGACCGAGTAGTTTAGTATTATTGGAAACAAGATTCATACATAAGTTTAATATTACAACTTGAAGAGAAATACAACATGGAAACTCCTTAGACAACACCCATAACTCCTAGGTTATTTCAGCATGTCATTCATAATAAACTTCTTCATGTCCTGAAAAAAATGATACATAAGAAAGGGGTGGGCTCAAATTCTCAGTAAGAGTAAGAAATACATCGGAAGTTACTATAAATATAAGACATGGTGCACAATTTAAAATGCATGCCTTTAATAATAAAATTCAACACATTATGGCAGGAAAATGAGCTGAGTAAATAATGCCATAATAAAACATAATCATGGGTATTCTACTAATAGAATAACCACATGAAATATAAATAGATGAACTCATAATGATGGAATTCATAATTCCAGACATTCTGAAATATTTTGTCAAGGCCTCGTCCAAGACGTCAAATGATTAAGGCCTCGGCCAAAATCCATATCACATTTGGAAAGGCCTCGGCCAATTCCACATCTCTTTGTCTCTTTAGACCTACCGATGCATAGAGGGGATATAACGGGCTCCACCCATCACATAATAAGTCCAATTAATTCTTAATATGAGAGGGGATAAACATAAACAACATACACTTTCATATTGAAACTATCATGTGACATGTAACTATCTTTCCCCAATCATTAAACCTAAAACACTAACCATTCGGAATTATATGTTGAATGGTTTTAGGATAGATTATTCACAATAGAGTTACTCATAAACCATTAAATAAAATATGGTAGATGACTTCATAAATTATTAAACCCAATAATACCATGGAATCAACAAGAGTGTTGAATTAGATGAAAACACTCTTATAAAATCATTAAGCAATTCTGGAGATAAATACTCTTTTATTTTGAAAAGAATAGTTCTTTTGGAAAAATCTTTTTATAAAACCAGAAGTGAAGTAAGATATTATTTTCATAATAAAATGAGTGATTTTATAATGATAATGGTTCCTAAAAACATATTATATAGTTCCCTTGAAAATAGATAAGAATTTGAGAAATTATCATGAATTAGGCTTGTATTTTGGAAATAGTTTTGAAAGTTCTTTTTAAAACGTGTAACTATCCATAAAATAAGGAAGGATTGTAGTTTGAAAACATGTATATGATACTCACACCGAACATATGATGAGTACATAACAATACATAAGAATTTCATCGAGGTAATTAGACAATGAAAGTATCTCGATTGAAAATGGAAGTTCGGGTGGAAAAAAAACCCTTACACTTTGAAATCAAATGATTCGTATGCCCCAAAATTAATAACATAAAAATGATAGATTTAATACCATGAAGATAAATATATTCATGATATGTGAAATCAATGGTCAGTATAAATACTCCATACAAAAGTATTACTAGTGAATATGGAAAATCTCACAAAAATGGAAGTGAGATGAACAAATCCCTACACTTTGAAATCAAATGATTCGTATACCCCAAAATTAATAAAATAAAAATGATAGATTTAATACCATGAAGATAAATATATTAATGATATGTGACATCAATGGTCAGTATACATACACTATACAAAATTATTACTAGTGAATATGGAAAATCTCACGAGAATGAAAGTGAGATGAAGAAACCCTTACTTTAACTCTGAACGTGTTCCGCTCTTATACTTAAGCTCCTGGAATATGAAATTATAATTATTAATAACATATTTCAGAACCTATTATACATGTATTTAGTTTATCATGATTCTTGTTAGTTCATTTAAGTTCTTATTGATATGTTATTGAATTGATTTTTTTTTGCTTCAAAGTGCTCATTTTCTTTATTTTCATCTACGGTTCACTTGTTTTTAAGTATGTGGAATGAATGTAAAACTCTATAATTGAAATTATATTTTATTTATGAACATAAATAGGTGTTATTGGTCATTTATATAACTTGGTTACAAGGAATGAGGATGAATTATCATATAGAACTTTAATGATAGTTGTTTCTATTAATTTGTGGGTTTTGATTACAACGAAATCATTTTTCTTTATAACCTAACACCATTTGAACAAAGGGATTACAGAATATTAAATAGTTTATATTATATATAATAATCTGGTTCAACTATAACAATAATGGTTTCATGACCAGAATTTAGAATGATAAAAGAAATCGAAAGTCCATCGTCCTTGATCGTGTAAAATTGACATATCTCAGATAGTGTTCTTGCTACTAGTATAAAAGAAGGTAAAAAAGGGGAAATGATGATAACTTCTTCCACTATCATGAAAAAATTCCAGTACATATAAGGTACTAGATTAATCACAAAATTTGGTTTAAGGGATGTAATAGAAAAAGAAATCAAATGAACTTAAAAGGAAAGACAAAGAATTGAAAAGAGGAATTTACCTCTTGAACCAAACTTCCTTGAGAACCTCCTTAAGGGAGAGCTTTTGTTCTTTTAAAGAGACCAAAGCTTGATGGACGTGTGACAGGAGGTTGGGAGGGTATTTGGCCAAAATTGGGAGAAGGCACAAGGCTTGAGAGGAGTGATTGGAAGAGGGGGTGAGAGGGGGTTTTTATAATGGGGGAGAGAGGGGATTTTTTAATATAAAACTAATTAGTTTATTATTTCTTCACAAGACAAGTAATAGTAAGTATTTCATGACCAAGAATAGTAATTTTATCATGTGAATTCGGATAAAGGGGGTTACATCAGCCATGATGCTAGTAATAGTCAATTTATATTATAATGTATATATACGGTAAATTACTGTATTTTACTATTCATCAAAAAATCAAGTATTTCTGAAAAATCCCAAAACATTACCCTAACCATTTTTCAACATGTAGAATCCAAAATTGAAGTCCATTTTTCATAACTAATTTATGAAATATTATTAATTTAATATTTAATTACAATCACAATTTATCATCAAAAACCAGTTTTAAAACATTCATAAACTTATTCTAAAATATAGGTATATCATACTTTCAACTTGAATATTATTTATATATTATCATAGTTAAGGTTACTATTCATTAAGGTATATCACTATTCATAAGGGTATGTTACTACTCATAAGGGTAGGTTAATATTCACCAATAATTAAGTTTTTCTTATTGGACTCTAAATAACTTACTGATCGCGACTGTGTATGTCGGATTTTTGAAATTCACATCATAGAAGTGACAAACTTATGTTTTAAGGGTCCCATAGCACTTAGTAGTTAATGTGATTATGACATATTTATGTGAAAGTAATTTCTTTTTAAAAAAATATTGGGTCATTGCATAATTAATAAAAAACTATTTTATTAATATTATTATTTTCAAATATACATATATATTATTAAAAATATTTATAATTATAACTAAAAATTATATTTTTATATATATAATTAATAATTTACCAAAAATATAATTATATTTAATTTAAATTAACAATTATAATTTAAAAATATTTTTATATTTAAATGTTACTATAAACAATTTTAAATATAATGATAGATAATAGAAAAAATTATATAATTACTAATATTTTTTAACTTAAATAATATTATTTAAATATAATTGAAAACTTGTAATAATTTTATATATAATTAATAAAAAATATTATATTGATTAATAATATTTAAAAATTATATGGTAACAAACTATGTTTAAATTTAATTAATTATATTTCATATATAAAAATAGATTTATTAAAAAGTGTTATATATTAATATATCTTAATATACAAATATACATATATACAACTTAATTATATGTATGTTTTTTCTTAATTTATTTGAAATTAAATAAATAAATAAGTATTTGTGTATATAAATAATATCTTATTAATTATAATATATATATATATATATATAATCTCTAGATTAATATTGGATGAATTCATGAAGATGAGTTGTTATTTAACCATTCTTCAACTTGGAATACTCATGTTCAAACCCCTACGTCCTCCTAAGGATTGTATAATTCCTTTAGGTGAGTTGAGGTAATAAAAGCACTAATAAAGGCTATTATATTTTTGTTAAAATAAATTCGTTTCATGAGTGTACTTATTCTTCTTCAAGCAATTAAGTTTTGCAAAATGTTTCTAAAAATATTATTGAATAATATAGTTTTATTGGATAATTAGACCTCATAAACATACAAAATTTTCTCCAATCCAATTTTTTATTGGTTTTTTTTTGTGTATCAAATATGATTTTTTAAAAATACATTCCATTTATGAAACCATCATGGTCTGCATGGATCTACGTACATTCGTACATACATATGTATGTGTGTGTGTGTGTGTGTGTGTGTCAATGTATGTATGTTTCTATATTATGCAAATTTTTACAAACTCACAAACATTCATATATATATATATATACTTTAAATGTATAAAATTTATGTTAAAATATATTTGTACCAATTATGTAATTTTTATATTTTTATTAATTTATATGTGTGAGTGTGACATTTATATTTATATATGTATACACAAACATAAATATATATATATATATATATATGTTATTAAACATGACTATGTGTGTATAATTATATATATATCAATATATATATATACTTTAAATATAAAAAAATTATGCACAAATATATTTTTATGTATTGGGTTATATAAAATTTTTTTGTGTGTGTGTGTGTTTTGGGACCATCTGGTTACAATGTACATTCAGAGGCCACTTAAGGGGTTGGGAGAAACATGGTGTAGAACAAATTATTCCTTTCCTACAACTTAACCCTTACTTTTTGTCAAATCGTATTCTCGTCTGAGAAAAAACAAGTTTCGTGAATCTTTATCTCCAAATTTATCCCACTAAATTTCAATCAAAACTACATAAATTAATTCACATGAACACAAGTATTTTTACTTGGTTTTCCTACTTTGGGATTTATACAAGGATAATACATATGGTGATGTTCTAGTGTTTCAAAATCAACTATCAACACACAGTTTTTAGGGAATACATGGTTTTGGTCACGGTCACTCCATGTTGAGACACACTTCATAGAAAATTATTTAAGAACCACACCTTATTAACCTATGTTTCACTCTATTTTTCTACTACACTTCAAACTACTTAAAGAATAGATATTATTTTATAAAGTTGTAGGTATATTCCATAATACGATAGAAAATTGATTCATTTTGGATATTCACCTCCCGAATTCAAGAATCATTTTAATCTACCTTTTTGGGATTCTTCTCATTCAAAACCATATGAGAATAATTAATAAATTATTGAGTGAAATCAATGCCTCCCACATGATTAAAATATTATAAATACAAAAAAACATGTGAATAAGGATTTAACACTTGAATTAATTTCCCCCTTATTTTCTTTAAAATCCATATGTAAACAATGTAACTATATTGTAAGTACCCGGAGCTTCGGTTTCAGGTAAGGATCTCTTTTATGTGCTTTTTAAGGAAAAATAAAGAATCTGGAAATTTTCAGAGTACACGCCGTGTACTTTATGAGCACATGTCATGTACACCTCGTCCACTTGAAGCCGTGTGTTGGCCGAGACCGGGAAATACACACGGTGTGTAAGGGTGACATGGAGGTCGATTTTGCTGGAGTACGGAAGACCCCACTACACGCCATGTACTTTAAGAGTACACGTCGTGTAATTTTTTTTATTTCATTAATCAACCCGGGGACATGCCTAATGACGAAAAATATCTTCTTCTCCACCAAATTCTATCCAGAATGTTTGAGGAGGTCGTTTCTTCTCCGAGCCACTGATCTGTCACTGGTTGTCCGAATCAAACTCTGTCGGTTGCAAAAGAATCGCAGTGGTGGGTTCTTAGTACTTATTTAGCCTCATTTTCGGATTCTTTCTCTCGTGCGAGTTATCTGAGGTTGAGAGTTTTAGAAGTTTTTGCAGATCTACTCCGTTCTTGGCCGATCCACGGGCCGAGGTTCTAGTATATCAATCTCCAAGGATCGAGGTAGGTGTTTTGTTTCCCTACGTTGAAGTTCTTTGAGTTTTGGTTGCAAAAGTGTCGGATACCCATGTATCGGGTATCCTGGGTTTAGGATTTTGATCCAATTGTTACCTTCCCTAGATTTCTTGTTAGCTTATGATGAATTGCTGTTAATTTATGCTTGGTTGCATGTTTGAGGATCACCCCACAGGTGTTTCTCCCCTTGTTTGGTTGTTTATCGTCGTATGGCACCGTTGCCTGTGAGGCAACCCTATTGCAATTGTTAGTTTACATGTTATCACTGATTTCATGTGTTTCCTGCTGTTTAAATGATTTTTATGTATGGTAGTTATTATCGAAGTAGTTGTTTAACTTACTTAGGGCTACTAACAGTCGATTACATATGACTGGACTACTGAGGTTTGTGATAACCTGATGCGGGACATCAAAGAGGGAATAGATCATTAAGTGCTTCCCTAGAGGGTCTATTGGTTTTAGTTTCATACACAGGACCTACGGGAATAGGACTTTGTGCTTCCCAATAGTGTTCTTAGTTTACCCACGCATCGAGACCATAGGAGGAATTAGACGTAAGTTCTTCCTCAGAGAGTCTGAATCTACCGTTGCAAGACCATAGGGGAATTGACGTAATAGCTTCCCAGAGTGTTTGTGCCTTGTTTGTTTACTAGACTATAGGGGTCTGCTAGTTTAATCCACCCAGAGAGTAAGTTTGAATTTTGATGGTTGGTTGTGACGAGTCCACCATGCCAAAGAACAAGCTTGGGTTTTGTACTGCTTGTGTTTAGGTAGTCTCTTTAGATACCTTCTGTGTTACTTTCTTATCATGGACTAGAAAACATTGTTGGTTTTCCCTGGTTGTGAAACTAAATGAATGTGAATGATAATTGGTAGAATTGTTTACTGCATTATTTACCTTTACTTTTGCTATATTACTCATAGATAGTAGGGAAAAAATCTTGCCGTGGTCGCCTACTGGGATTAGTCTCACACCCTGTTTGGGTCCTGCTTTTCAGCATAAATAGATTATATGGTTGCAGGTATAGGTAGGTATTGTGGCCCTTCTACCTTAGGTACTTAATTGATGGTTGGAGCTAGAGAGCATGGGACCGGGATTTGGTCTACGACGCTACTGGATTTGCTGTTTACATTTAGTATTTTGGTTTCAGTTGTATTTCATCACGTTGTTTTTTTTACTTCTTTCCATAGATACATGTATCGTACTATATAAGTATTATTATGTCAGACATTTCTTTTACTTTCAGTTCAGTTGTTGCACGCTATTTACTTCTTCTTCTATTGTTTATGCTTATTCTCCCACTGCATACTTTACCAAATGAGGGCATAGTTTCCCCACTAACTCACCAAGGCCCTCACTTCTAGTTGGAAACCTCTGGCATTTGGGGAAACATGCTTGAGGTCATGTGGAGAACAGGGTACGAGGCACCAGTTGTGTGGATCTGGATTCGGGTCATTACAAAGTGGTATCAGAGGGGTTTTATTCCTTTCTATTGCCTTACTGTTTTGCAGCCATAGACAGGGATAGGAAGAAATGGGTAGTTAGTACTTAACTGTTCCCATGAGTAATTAACCCGTGTAAAGGGAAAAGGTACACTACCTCGTAATGGCAATTTTCAGTTTTTGAAAATGTTACAATTTATTAAATTTCACCATTGGGTGATGCACTTGTTTTGTATTGTTACAGTTTATATGATTATGGTTCTATTTTGTTGCAACCCGATGAGAGGAGGGTGTGCCATCTCATGCATCATATAGCATCCCATCTTTTTATAACATAGCTTTCATTCCATTACACGGAACTGAGGATCGTTAAGGTTTAGTGTCTTGGAAACAAGGAACATAATACAAGAAAAAAAACATAAAACATTCTTCTTAAACACTTGAAAGGCTTCTCCTTTAGTTCATCCTAGGTTCATTACTGCATCTCATAACCTGGGGACATACATCAAAAGAAAGGGTGAGCAAAAGGCCCAGTAAGGGAAACAAGATAAACATTTTACATGTGAACTTGAGATACTTCACCAAGGACATGAAAAGATCTTTAAGGCATGAGAAAGAAATCATGAGATACATCATAATAAAAATAACATTTTTCATAACTTGAAGATGTGGCTACATCATTTAATATTGACAATC
Organism: Viscum album; assembly: GCA_963277665.1. Lineage (NCBI taxonomy): Eukaryota > Viridiplantae > Streptophyta > Magnoliopsida > Santalales > Viscaceae > Viscum > Viscum album. The sequence continues at coordinate 1,928,049,029 of OY728133.1, read as the reverse complement.
GTTTCGTTTCACCAAGGTCCATCCCCAAGGTGTCGTTAAAAATTACCAAGGTTATTCACTAAGGCGTCGTTAAAATGGTCATCTCTAGATATTAAGTCTTTACCCAATGCATTAGAGCGCTATCAGGGCGCACACTTAAATTTGCCTTTATTATCCTGTGAGCCACATATATCATCATCAAACATTTCATAAATAACCCATATAGCATAAAATAAATGGGTTTCATTTCATAATCATAACGTTTTAAAAACTGCTTTAAAGACATGATCTTTACATTACTTTAAACCCACGGAAAGGGAAAGCGGGTATCATGTATGTAAATCCCAGAATTTAAAATAGAACATTTTCATATATATGTGAATACCCCTGTAGAAATAGGAGATTTGAGTATTCACTTTATAACATAAAATAATTTTGAGAAAAGAGAGGCATTTTGAGATGAAAATTCTGCAGCATAACAGCTATGTTATAAGGTTTTAGAAAACTTTGAAAAGAGAGGGAACATGGATCGAACAATCATAATTGACCCATAAAACAGTAGAGGGACAGAATAAGAAGGATATATGGATATGGTGATGCAGGTTTAAGGACATACCATTTGAAATGAAAAACATGGAAGGAAGACAAAAATTTGATTTCTCTTATGAAGATTCGGCAGCCTAACGGCGTCACTTAAACTTCAATAAAAATGAATTGAACAAATCAAATAGGGTCTCTCATCATATGATCATAAGATATCAGTATGATAGATATAGAGATCATACCCCAACATAATAAAAAGTAACTTGAAAGATTTGACATGAAAATCGAACTTGAAAAATAAGAAGGGTGAAAGAATCACTTAAACGTTCGGCAGCCTAACGGCATCACTTAAACTTTCATAAAACGAAATGATGAGAGTAAGAGGGGATCTCTCATCATATAAATATGAAAGGGGAAGTAAGATGAATATAAAAGAACATCCTCTCACATAATAACATGGAGTAAAAAAGGAATGACATAAAAGAGATTACATGAAAAGAAAGAGAGGGGTCGGATCCCTTACCTTAAAACGTGACTCTTGAAACTCAAAGGATTGGACCTTTAGGGCTTGGGGTCACCTTGGGAGGACTCCTTGGAAGGTAAGAAGACCAGAACTTCGTTGGGGAAGAGTTGGGAGTGAAAACCAAAATAGGAAAGGGTGGGTATTTATAGGGAAAGTGAGGGGACAAGGCATTAATGGCCAAGGGACACCTCACATGTGCTTTTCTCAATCCCATGTGCTCTCCCTTGGTATTTATCATGGAGTTAGGCCACATGGGGCCCCCAAAACAATAATTCATCACCCATGTCCGGCCAACCCTCAAAAGATCTCATGACATCATCATGACACCGTTATGATGTCATTAAACATACCGAAACCCTAAAACTGTATTTTTTACTATTCACTGAAAATTCATCTTTCTCAGAAATATCCCAAAATTTCACCTTAACCAAATATCAATGCTCTGATTTCAAAAATGAAATCCATTTTATAAAAATAATTTTCGAAATATTTTTAATTTAATTTTTAAATAAAAACACTATTCATCAAAAATTAATTTTTTTCAGAAAAAACCCCAAAAATTACCATAACATAATATCAATGCTTTGAGTTCAAAAATAAAGTCATTTTTATAAAAATAATTTTCTAATTATTTTTAATTAAATATTTAATTAAAAAACACTATTCACCTGAAAAAACTAATACTTGATTAATAATTTATGAAACCGTTATTTACCCATTTTATTGAATCACATTACTTAATCTAGGTGTCTATATTATATTAAAACTTTATTTTGAGTGAAAATACTAATCCATTTGGTCATATTACTAATCCTAAGCGTAAAATCACTCTTCATAATTTACTATTCATCAAAAATTAAGTTGATCTTATTAGACTCCAAATTCCTTACTGAACACTTTTGTAGAAGACCATTTTTTAAAAATCATTACACATCATTAGTTATTTAGGGTTTACATAAATGTTTTAAAATATCCCTTTCTCAAAAATTCATCAATAAAATACATTCTAAAATTATCTAGACATTTGAAATTTCACAAACATCACTAAAGGAAGAAATCTCAATTTATTCACCCGAAAGGATTACACAAGGAAGCTAGGGTCTCGTCACATAGCCCCTTATAACACCGGCATACGACTGAAGTGTAAGGTGTGCTATGGTGAGAGAATCTGAGGGAGGCTCAGATAACATTGCCCTAGTAGTAATCTCTACTAACTTGAACTTCTCCCATAGGCGTTTCCGTTCAAGCTTCACACGCTGGAGTTCGGCTTCGGCTTGGTCCAATGCGAAGCCCACAGATGCTACCTCCTTCCCAAGCTATGATAAGTGGGCTTCATAAGGGTTGAGTCTACTGGATGAAGCCATCGACTCCTCTTTCTACATTAACCATTAACATCTTATTAAATCAATAAGAGTAAGTTAATATACTACTCAAAAATATTGGGTCGTTACATTCTTCCCCCCTTAAGAAATTTCGTCCCCGAAATTTATACTTGAGGCCTAGTCGAAAAGGTGAGGGTACTTTTGCTTCATTGTTTCCTCCAGCTCCCAAGTCGCCTCTTCATATTTATGTTTCCTCCACAACACTTTCACAAGGTGGGTAGTCTTGTTTCGTAGGACCTTGTCTCTACGGTCCAAGATCTCCACTGGCTGCTCCTCGTAAGAGAGGTCATGTTCCAGTTGTACCACCTCTGGGTTCAGTACATGCGAAGGGTCGGGTATGTACTTCCTCAAGAGAGATACATGGAAGACATCATGAACTTGAGCTAGGTTCGGTGGAAGTGCTAGACGATAGGCCACTGCTCCTATGCGATCAAGGATTTCATAGGGGCCACTGTACCTAGGGCTGAGCTTCCCTTTCTTCCCAAACCGCATGACTCTCTTCCATGGAGAAATTCGAAGGAAGACTTTGTCAGCAACACCAAACTCCAAGTCCCTTCGACAATTGTCAGCATAGCTCTTCTGCCGACTCTGAGCAGCCTTTGTGTGTTGTTGGATGGCATGAACCTGTTCCGTCAACTCTTGCATGAGATCAGGCCCAAGAAGCTTCCTCTCACCAGTTTCATCCCAACAAGTATGAGTTCTACACCGCTTTCCATATAGAGCTTCATAGGGTGCCATCTGAATACTAGAATGGAAGATGTTGTTATAGGAGAACTCCACTAATGGGAGGTGTTGATCCCATCCACCTTTAAATTCCATTGAGCATAATCTCAACATGTCTTCGAGTGTCTGAATAGTCCTTTCAGATTGGCCATCAGTTTGAGGATGATAGGCCGTACTAAAAGTCAATTCTGTATTCAGAGCATGTTGAAGACTTCTCCAAAATTTTGATGTGAATCATGGGTCACGATCAGATACGATGGATAGTGGTACCCCACGCAGCCTTACCACTTCCTTCATGTATGTCTTGGCAAGCTGATCCAGAGAGAAATCTTCCCGAATAGAGATAAAATGGGTTGTCTTGGTGAGATGGTCCACAATAACCCATATCGCATTGTTTCCTTTGGATGTTTTCAGGAGACCAGTTACAAAGTCCATAGTGATATTATCCCACTTCCATACTAGTATGGGTAGTGGTTGTAATACCCCCTTAGGAAGTTGTCTTTCTGCCTTTACTTGATGACACACTAGGCACCTTGTAGTGTAATCAGCAATCTCCCTCTTCATGTTATCCCACCAATAATGATCATGAAGGTCTCTATACATCTTAGTGCTTCCCGGATGTATAGAGAATATAGAGCTATGAGCTTCATCCATCAGTTCTTTCTTTATCTCCGGAATAGATGGGACACATAGTCTTGTATGAAATTTCAATACACCTTCTTGATCAATATTGAAATCAGGGAACTTCCCATCTTTTACAGCCTCCAACTTCTCCTACAGCAAAGGATCTTCTTTTTTAGCCTTCTTGATCTTCTCTAGTAATGAAGGTTGAGAAATCATTTGGAATAGGGTTGATGATGTCCCTTTCCTTATAATTCCCATGTGCAATTTTACTAGATATTTAATCAAGGGATCTCCTACGAACCTCATTGTTGCCAGAACAACAGGATATTTCCTGCTTAACGCATCCGCGACTTTGTTTGCTCTTCCAGGGTGATAATGAATTGAACAATCATAGTCTTTAATAAGCTCCAACCATCTCCTTTGTCTCATGTTCAATTCTTTCTGTGTGAAAATATACTTTAGACTTTGGTGGTCAGTGTATATATCACATTTCTCCCCATAAAGGTAGTGCCTCCATATCTTTAGAGCAAAAACAACTGCCGCCAGCTCTAGATCATGCGTAGGATAATTCTGCTCATGAATATTCAACTGTCGAGATGCATAATCAATTACTTTGTCATTTTTCATGAGGACGCACCCAAGCCCTTTCAGAGATGCATCGCTAAAAATAACGAATCCTTCTCCGATAGAGGGTAGTGTTAACACAGGTGCAGTAACCAATCTCTTCTTCAGCTCTTGGAAACTTTCCACGCATTTCTTTGTCCAGATGAACTTAACCCCTTTTCGAGTCAACTTGGTTAGTGGATTAGAAAGCCATGAAAAGTTTTTCACAAACCTCTTATAATATCCTGCTAAACCTAGGAAACTACGAATCTCAGTTACTGTTGTGGTTTGAGGCCACTCCTCCACAACCATTGTCTTTTCAAGGTCAACCGAGATTCCTTCATTGGTTACGATGTCCCCCAAGAAAGCCACCTGTTGTAACCAAAACTCACACTTACTGAACTTCCCAAAGATCCTCTCCTTCCACAGAGTTTTCAATATAACCCTCAGATGATCTTCATGCTCCTCACAACTTTTTGAATATATCAAAATATCATCAATAAAGACTACCACAAATTTATCAAGGTAGACCTTAAAGACTCTATTCATCAAATCCATGAAAATAGCGGGAGCATAAGTCAAACCGAAAGGCATAATAGTAAACTCATAATGCCCATATCTTGATCGAAAGGCAGTCTTTGGAATATCTTCCTTCTTCACACTCAGTTGATGATAACCAGATCGAAGGTCAATCTTAGAGAAGAATTGAGCCCCGCGAAGTTGGTAAAATAAATCATCAATTCTTGGAAGAGGATATCTGTTCTTCACTGTGATCTCGTTCAGTTCTCTATAATCAATGCATATCCGCATTGATCCATCCTTCTTCTTCACAAAGAGAACTGGTGCTCCCCAAGGAGACACACTCGGTCGGATAAACCCCTTCTCCAACAAGTCTTGGAGTTGTTTCTTTAACTCTTCTAGCTCCACATTTTCCATTCTATACGAAGTCTTTGATATCGGTTGGGACCCAGGTACGAGTTCAATGGAGAACTCTACCTCTCTTTCTGGGGGAGGTCCAGGTAACTCCTCAGGAAATACATACATGTATTCCTGAACAATCGGAACATCTTCTATTTGTATGCTCCCTTTTCCTTCTTCATCATCACCGATTAACTCCATAAAGAATGCCATAGGAGGTGATTCTAGATAGGGATCAGTTCGGGATATCTCTCCTTGGAAGATAACTGTAGGTTGTTCATTCAAGACTACTGAGATTTCCTTACTTCTGCATTTGATCTTAGCATTATACTTTGAGAGCCAGTCCATCCCTAGTATAATGTCGAATTCCATCATGGGAATGACTACTAGATTTGAGATAATATTGTGCTCACCAAAGTAAACACTAGAATCTCTAAATACTGTTGATGCAAGGATAATCCCACTTGGAGTCTTGACAGACAACTCTACCTCTAGCAGTTCGGGGATTGATTCTATATTCCTTGCAAACTTGGAGGAAATAAAGGAATGCGTAGAACCAGAATCAAATAAAGTAATTGCTAGTTTTTAGAGGACAACAAGAGTACCAGCTACCACATCGTTCGGGACTTCAACTTCAGCTGTTGTGATAGAGAAAGCACGACCTTGCTCTCTTGTCCTCTGCTGAGGTTGATGGTGATTCCCCTCCACCGCCCTCGGATTTGGACATTGGTTAGCAAAGTGCCCAAGCTGTCCACACTTGAAGCATGTGAGTTCGGGTAGGCTAGAACCATCTTTCCTCTGTCGTTAGTGTTGGGAAGTTGAGGCTTCACCTCACTATGACAATTCCGAGCAATAGGGCCTCCTCTTCCACAATTGTAGCACTTTCCACTTCCGTTCAAGCAGTTCCCCAGATGAATCTTCCCACATTTATTGAATGTGGTAAGTTTCATTTTCATTCCACCTCTTCCCTGATCAAAAGACTTCCCTAAACTGGGCTCCAACGATCTCTTCTTCTCATTTGGTTTATGATACCACTGTGTCTCACCAAACTCCAGCTCGACTTTCATAGCACTTCGAACTATTTCTTCATAGATATCATAGTCCCTGTTGGCTAGATTCTTCCGCAGATGAGGTCGTAGTCCACCAAATAATCTATCAACCTTCCCATTAGGGTCCATGACAAAGCTTGAGGTATAACGGGAAAGCCTTGTGAAGTTCATCTCATAGATTCCGACAGATTCGTTCTCCTTCTGCTTCAGCTTGAGAAACTCTTTCTTCATTCTCGTTCTCATGGAATGAGGGAAATACTTGTTAAGGAAAATTCCCTGAAATTCTTCCCACTCCATAGCTTCTATCTCTCCTTGTGGATTCGTGTTTTTGATCAGTGACCACCACTGATCAGCTTCTCCCTCTAGGCGGTAAACAGTAAGGGTGACTTTTTCTTGTTCCGAACAATGAAGTACAGAAAAGATCTTTTAAATGGAGCTTATCCATTGTTCCGCAACCAATGGGTCAGTAGATCCACTGAATGTTGGCGGTCGTTGACGCATGAAGGACTCAACAGAGTGTTATCCCTTTGTGGTGAGGTCGGCCTCTCATCTTGATTCAAGTTATTACTCATAACTTGAGTCAGTTGGTTCATCATTCGCATGAATTTTTCCATTCTGGCTTCCATCGGAGGGTCGTCATCACATGGTGCATTGCGGTCACCATCGGCACGGTTCCTCCTATTGCCAGCCATTTTCTAAAAGAATAAAACCTTAGTAAGAAACATATTTCATTTATGAATCTTTTAACTAAGACTTCATGCTTAGAAAATTACACTTTTCTATAATTCCTTCATAATGATTCATAAAAAGCTTGCGATTAACCAAACATATCCCCCGGGAGTGTCGAAACCAAGAGTGCAGCAAGACCCGTTATCATGCACCAGTTCCCGTTCGAGTCTAGCTCAAAGCGGTGTTTTCGGGTTTTACCCCTATGTACATCTGTGCCAGAGCCGCCTCTACCTGCTCGTATCCAGACAGGGATATATTTGTTCGATAAACCACTTAATCAATACTTACCAAAATACCAGAAAGTTTTCCTATATTTAAACTTTTTTATAGGGTTCTTCGTAAAGTTTTTATATCCTAATTTCCACAAATAACTAAACCATCCTTTGATACCAACTATAGCATCCTGTCTTTTTATAACATAACTTTCATTCCATTACACGGAACTGAGGATCGTTAAGGTTTAGTGTCTTGGAAACAAGGAACATAATACAAGAAAAAAAACATAAAACATTCTTCTTAAACACTTGAAAGGCTTATCCTTTAGTTCATCCTAGGTTCATTACTGCATCTCATAACCTGGGGACATACATCAAAAGAAAGGGTGAGCAAAAGGCCCAGTAAGGGAAACAAGAGAAACATTTTACATGTGAACTTGAGATACTTCACCAAGGACATGAAAAGATCTTTAAGGCATGAGAAAGAAATCATGAGATACATCATAATAAAAATAACATTTTTCATAACTTGAAGATGTGGCTACAAAATTTAATATTGACAATAGTTTCGTTTCACCAAGGTCCATCCCCAAGGTGTTGTTAAAAATTACCATGGTTATTCGCCAAGGCGTCGTTAAAATGGTCATCTCTAGAGATTAAGTCTTTACCCAATGCATTGGAGCGCTATCAGGGAGCACACTTAAATTTGCCTTTATTATCATGTGATCCACATATATCATCATCAAAAATTTCATAAATAACCCATATAGCATAAAATAAATGGGTTTTATTTCATAATCATAACGTTTTAAAAACTGCTTTAAAGACATGATCTTTACATTACTTTAAACCCACGGAAAGGGAAAGTGGGTATCATGTATGTAAATCCCAGAATTTAAAATAGAACATTTTCATATATATGTGAATACCCCTGTAGAAATAGGATCTTTGAGTATTCACTTTATAACATAAAATAATTTTGAGAAAAGAGAGGCATTTTGAGACGAAAATTCTGCAGCATAACGGCTATGTTATAAGGTTTTAGAAAACTTTGAAAAGAGAGGGAACATGGGTCGAACAATCATAATTGACCCATAAAACAGAATAGGGACAGAATAAGAAGGATATATGGACATGGTGATGCAATTTTAAGGACATAACATTTGAAATGAATAACATGGAAGGAAGACAAAAATTTGATTTCTCTTATGATGATTCGGCAGCCTAACGGCGTCACTTAAACTTCAATAAAAATGAAATGAACAAATCAAATAGGGTCTCTCATCATATGATCATAAGAGATCAGTATGATAGATATAGAGATCATACACCAACATAATAAAAAGGAACTTGAAAGATTTGACATGAAAATCAAACTTGAAAAATGAGAAGGGTGAAAGAATCACTTAAACGTTCGGCAGCCTAACGGCGCCATTTAAACTTTCATAAAATGAAATGATGAGAGTAAGAGGGGATCTATCATCATATAAATATGAAAGGGGAATTAAGAGGAATATAAAAGAACATACTCTCACATAATAACATGGAGCATAAAAGGAATGACATAAAAGAGATTACATGAAAAGAAAGAGAGGGGTCGGATCCCTTACCTTAAAACGTGACTCTTGAAACTCAAAGGATTGGACCTTGAGGGCTTGGGGGCACCTTGGGAGGACTCCTTGGAAGGTAAGAATACAAGAACTTCGTTGGGGAAGAGTTGGGAGTGAAAACCAAAGGAGGAAAGGGTGGGTATTTATAGGTAAAGTGAGGGGACAAGGCATTAATGGCCAAGGGACACCTCACATGTGCTTTTCTCAAACCCATGTGCTCTCCCTTGGAAATTATCATGGAGTTAGGCCACATGGGGCCCCCAAAACAATAATTCATCACCCTTGGCCGGCCAAACCTCAAAAGATCTCATGACATCATCATGACACCGTTATGATGTCATTAAACATACCGAAACCCTAAAACTGTATTTTTTACTATTCACTGAAAATTCATCTTTCTCAAAAAAACCCTAAAATTTCACCGTAACCAAATATCAATGCTCTGATTTCAAAAATGAAATCCATTTTATAAAAATAATTTTCTAAATATTTTTAATTTAATTTTTAAATAAAAACACTATTCATCGAAAATTCATTTTTTTCAGAAAAAACCCCAAAAATTACCATAACATAATATCGATGCTCTAAGTTCAAAAATAAAGTCATTTTTATAAAAATAATTTTCTAATTATTTTTAATTAAATTTTTAATTAAAAATACTATTCACCCGAAAAAACTAATACTTGATTAATAATTTATGAAACCGTTATTTACCCATTTTATTGAATCACATTACTTAATCTAGGTGTCTATATTATATTAAAACTTTCTTTTGAGTGAAAATACTAATCCATTTGGTCATATTACTAATCCTAAGCGTAAAATCACTCTTCATAATTTACTATTCATCAATAATTAAGTTGATCTTATTAGACTCCAAATTCCTTACTGAACACTTTTGTAGAAGACCATTTTTTGAAAATCATTACACATCATTAGTTATTTAGGGTTTACATAAATATTTTAAAATATCCCTTTTTCAAAAATTCATCAATAAAATACATTCTAAAATTATCTAGACATTTGAAATTTCACAAACATCACTAAAGGAAGAAATCTCAATTTATTCACCCGAAAGGATTACACAAGGAAGCTAGGGTCTCATCACATAGCCCCTTATAACACTGGAAAACGACCGAAGTGTAAGGTGTGCTATGGTGAGAGAATCTGAGGGAGTCTCAGATAACATTGCCCTAGTAGTAATCTCTACTAACTTGAACTTCTCCCGTAGGCGTTTCCGTTCAAGCTTGACACGCTGGAGTTCGGCTTGGGCTTGGTCCAAAGCGAAGCCCACAGATGCTACCTCCTTCCCAAGCTCTGATAAGTGGGCTTCATAAGGGTTGAGTCTACTGGATGAAGCCATCGACTCCTCTTTCTACATTAACCATTAACATCTTATTAAATCAATAAGAGTAAGTTAATATACTACTCAAAAAGATTGGGTCGTTACACATCATATAGGCACTGGGTAGGAAATCACTTTTCATGCATTTTACCCTTCCATATAGGGTGCATTATAATTGCATGTTGTTGTGATATATTTCTTGATAGATTATGAAAGTCGTTGTGGTAGTTGCTGTGATAGAAATACTTGTTGCACTGATAGAGTATTACTTCTTCTACAGTCTATTTAGCATGGGCGCCAAGCTCTGATCTTGGAGATGTTATGGGCCCTCGAGGATCGGAATTTGGTGGATCATTGTTTGTTATGTTGTTACTTGTTTATGCATGATTATGATGCGAAGCTTTGATTCGCAGGGAGTATGGGGCCCCACGGATCGGAATTTGGCACATAGCAGGTTGTTTTCAGTGTTTCTGGCATTCAGAGCAGTTTCAAAGCTACTGCCTGGAAAAACCCATAATACACGGCATGTACTTTATTCATACACGCCGTGTAGTTTTAAAATCATGTTACTATCTGTGTAAACAAAAAAATGGGGTGTCAGAGAATCTTCGGGGCCACGTCGTGTACTATAAGTACATGTCGTGTAGTAGACAACCGTGTACCCGATCGTGTCACTAACAACACGGGTCGGGGAAAATCGTGTAGTACACGTCGTGTGTTATAAGAACACACCATGTAGGTTTCTTCTGGGTACCTGGCCGTGTCATGAATAACACGGGTCGGTGTTATCCATCCTTATACACGCTGTGTTTCTTCAGAACATGCCATGTAGGGGTCAGCCGGGTAGCCATCCGTGTAACCAGCTATACAGGCCGCCGAGCGTGTCTAGTACATTCCATGTGTTATAATAACATACCGTATAGTTTCTTCTAGGTACCTGACCGTGTCACGAACAACACGGGTCGGTTTTATCTTCTCTGATACACGCCATGTTTGTTTGGATCACGCCGTGTAAGGGGTTATCTGTGTGGTCGGACGTGTAACTTGCTACACGGGCCGCCAAAGCCTGGCTTGTACACGCCACATCCTTAGTACACACACCGTGTAGTCTAGAATTAGGAGGACCGTGTAGGTTAGCCGTATAAAGAGACTCGAGCAGGGGAGTGGAGTCCAAGTACATGATGTGATTTGGGACAACAGCCGTGTAGTCTGGAATGTTACACGACCACTGGTGGCAGAATTGCACACCATGTAAATGGCTTTAACAAACACGTTGTGTAGTCTAAATATACGATGTGTAGTTCAGTTTTTCTAATTTATGTGTTTCTTTCTCCTGTTCCCATTTTGTACTCTTGTGTTTTCTGTTCTTATTGATCCTAAATCTGGAGTGTGATTTTGAACTTTTAGGGTTATGGCACCAAGACGTCCTCCCGTTGCATGCCAGGAACCAGGTAGTGACCATATGCCTGATAAGGCAGAACAGGGGCTACCTGTTGTTCCGCCGATTGTTCCGGATATGGCACCTGAAGTGATTCCGGACACTGGTGCAGATGCTCAGTTCAGAGAGGGTTTCATGAGCTTCATGCAGACCTTCCAGGGAGCTCAGCATCCTGCCCCTTATATGGTAGAGCTGACACGAGTCTTTCAGCAGCAGCATCCTCCCACTTTTACAGGGTATGGAGGACCTCAGGTTACAGATTCATGGATAGAAACCATGCTTTCCATCTTCGAGGATCTGGAGACACCCCCAGACAGAAGGGTGAATCTTGCGACTTACATGCTGCGAGATTCTGCCAAGAGATGGTGGGATGTAGACTCATTGGCAGGGCACCAGCAGACTATGGCTTGGGGTGAATTCTATAATATGTTCTATGACTACTTCAATCTAGCGACGCTGAGGGCCGACAGGGCCAGGGAGTTCATGAACCTGCAGTAGGATACTCTTTCGGTTATGGAGTATTCCTCATGCTTCACTGAGTTACAACGTTTCTCTCCCGTTCTAAGAAACGATGAGCTGTTTTTGGCAAGGAAGATTGAGGAAGGCCTCAAACAAGAGATAAGATCATAGGTGAACATTTTATAGTTGACTTCTATTACTCTGATAGTCAACTAGGCGCTGATCACTGAAAGAAAACTGAGGGAGACTGGAGCTGTTGACCAGGGTGGTTCAGCATCCAAGGCTGAGTCATTTCATACTAATAGTAGGAAGCACCGCCGAAAGTCTACTCGAGGAAGTGAGGTATATCTTCTGGTAGAAGCGATCTTCCTTCTGGAAACCATTTGGTGTGCTATCAGTGCGGAAAGATCAGGCATAAGAAGCTTCAGTGCCCTAGGGATCCAGTGGAGTGCCGAGCTTGCAGCAAGATGGTTCACCTACAGCGTTTTTGCAGGGTTCTTCTTCCAGTGGCTAGTGAAGGAGGATCTGTTTCTACCCCTTGTTCAAGTGCAGGATTACCAGCTCCGCAGCAGACTAGGGGGTGGAGTTCTTCAGGTCGTTCAGGCTAGGGTAGAGGTCGCAGACGCGGTGTTCAGGCTCAAGGGGGATCAGCTCAGGGATATCAGGCTGCTACACAGGGCCACGGTACTGGCCAGATGTTTACGAAAGAGCAGATTCATCAGGAGTAGGATCCTGGACCTTCCACAGTTCGAGGTATGATCCTAGTAGCCTCAGTTTTATCTTCTTCACTTTTCGATAATGGAGCTTCTCATAGCTTTATTTCTTCTGCACACTGTGGAGAGCCTTAGACTCACTGTCCTTACTTCTAAGGATACCATGGCACTTGAAACTTCTTTGGGACATATAAATTCTAATTTCCGTCAGTGCAAGGAGTTCCCCCTTGAGGTTGGTGGGTGTCACTTCATCTGGGATCTTTATGTCCTTGAGATGACAGGTTATGATGTCATTCTCGGAATTGACTAGCTAGTTCCCTTTCAGGACTTTCTCGACTGTTATCGTCGCAGGGTGAGTTTCACATTACCATAGGGCGGGTCTTTTCTTCACAAGGGTGAATGGGATGTCCATGCAAGCAGATCTAGACTAGAGCATCATGGGTTGGGCAGTGTTATGGCCCAGATTGCTAGTTTATATCTATATGATCAGGGTACCTCTCAGATGGATTTTCCTCCAGTGGTTGATCGCTTTCCAGATGTCTTTCCATAAGACTTTTCAGGGTTGCCTCCAGAGCGTGAGGTAGACTTCTCAATTGAGCTTGTGCCAGGAGCTGCACCAATATCCATACCTCCTTACAGGATGGCTACTCCTGAGTTGCAAGATCTCAAGAATTAGTTGGAGGAGTTGTAGGCAAAGGGTTTCATCTGACCTAGTACTTCCCCTTGGGGTTCACCTGTGTTGTTTGTGAAGAAGGTGGATGGTACCTTACGGCTTTGCGTGGATTATCGGAAGTTGAACCAGTTGACGGTCAAGAACCAATATCCCTTGACAAGGATTGATGATCTTTTTTATCAGCTTCGAGGAGCCAGGGTGTTCTCAAAGATCGACTTGAGATCTGGCTATCATCAGTTGTGGGTCAGACCATCTGACATACTTCTCACAGCTTTCCAAAGCTGGTATGGTCTGTACGAGTATACGGTTATGTCGTTCAGCCTTACAAATGTGCCAGTAGTTTTCATGGCACTGATGAACCAAGTGTTCCATCCTTACATGGATTCTTTCGTCATGGTCTTCGTGCACGATATCTTGGTATACTCTCACACTTGGCACGACCATGCAACCCATCTTGAGATCGTTTTTAATACACTGAGGGAGCATCGTCTCTATGCTAAACTCTCAAAGTGCCACTTTTGTATGGATGAGATTCACTTACTGGGTCATGTCATCTCAGAGACAGAAGTATCAGTAGACCCAGAGAAGGTGAGAGCAGTAGTAACCTGGGATCAACCGAAGAACGTCTTCGAGGTACGTAGTTTCTTGGGAATGGCTGGTTACTTCAACTTGTTTATACAGGACTTCTCACGCTTAGCATCACCATTGATGGGATTGACTAACAAGGGGGTGATGTTTGTTTGGTCAGAATCCTGTGACTCAACCTTCCATGAGCTGAAGGGGAGATTGACTTCAGCACCGATTCTAGTTCTTCCAGAGCCAGGCAAGAGTTATACAGTTTTCTGTGATGCATTGGCATCGGTATTGGAGTAGTGCTTTTGTAGGAAGATCAAGTTGTCGCATACGGATCTCAGCAGTTGAGGCCACATGAGAAGAAATATCATACGCATGACCTGGAGTTGTCTCCTGTTGTTCATTCTTTGCGTTGTTGGAGGCACTATCTCATGGTAGAGAATTTAGTGTTATATACTGACCACAAGAGCCTCAAGTATATCTTCACACATCATGACTTGAATCTGAGATAGCAGAGGTGGGTCGAGTACCTACAATATTTCGACTTCAAGCTTTCTTATACGCTTGGGAAAGGAAATCTTGTGGCAGACGCACAGAGAAGGAGGAATCAAACTCAGGCTGTTCAGGAGGCCAGTAGTGAGTGGCAGCTCATGGCTCTGTTCTCTGAGATTCATTTGGAGGTGCACGACAGACAAGGTCAGATAGTTCTTTCTTCTGTAGCTGTTACCTCTACCCTTTTTGATCGAGTTCAAATGAGGAATCTATCAGACCCTGAAGGCCTTGTCCTACGGGAGGGTGTGTCATATTGAGACCCTACTCCGGGGTGGACAGTGGGCGATGACGAGGTGTTATGTTTTCATGGCCGTGTATGGGTTTTAGCAGACATACGTGAGGAGCTGATGCGGGAGTTTCATGCTTCATCTTGGGTAGCTCATCCTGGTGTCACCAAAATGTACCGAGACTTGCACTGTCAGTATTGGTGGCCAGGTATGAAGAAGGATGTGGCTGGTTTTGTTATGCGGTGTTCCACCTGTCTGTAGTTGAAGGCAATTCATCAGCGACCAATAGGTCTTTTGCAACAGTTAACCATTCCTAAGTGTAAATGGAATGATGTCGCAATGGACTTCATGACAGGTTTATTGAGATCGCCTCGAGAAAATGTCATGGTTTGGGTTGTGGTGGACAGACTCACGAAGGTTGCACACTTCTTTCCAATCAAGGATACCTTCAATGTTGATGAGATGGGACAGTTGTACATCTGAGAGATTGTATGTCTTCATGGAGTTCCTCACTCCATTGTTTCAGACAGGGATGCACGTTTTACTTCGCACTTCTGTCAGGGGCTACAGTGGGAATTGGGTACACAGTTACTTTTGAGTACAGCATACCATCCCCAGATTGATGGCCAGTCTAGGCGTACAATCCAAGTACAGCATATTCCTTTGTACGGTAGGCCATGCTGATAAACTTTATGTTGGCTAGAGGCAGGAGAGGCAGCTTTTCTGGGACCACATCTTGTTCAGGAGACCTCAGAACAGATAGAGTTGATTCAGAAGAGGATGGCGACAACACAGTCTCGGCAGAAGTCTTATGCGGATCAACGAAGACGACCTCTGGAGTTCGAGGTCGGGGATCAAGTTTTCATGCGTGTCGCACCGAGGTTGGTACACAAGAGGATTCGGAGACAGGGTAAGCTTTCACCGAGATACGTCAAGCCATTTGAGGTTTTGGAGAGAGTCGGGCTGGTTGCTTACGGGTTGTAGTTACCTCATAGATACTAGGCTATGCACGACATCTTTCATGTTTCCCAGCTTCGACGGTATTTCTCAGACCCGCCTAATGTTTTTAACCTGAGGAGGTTGAGTTGGAGCAGGATGAATCTTTCGAGGATCATTCTATCAGGATTGTTGATCGTAGTACAAAATTACTCTGTGGTCGGTCTGTTCCTCTGGTATGGGTGATATGGCAGCACAACCATATACAGGACGAGACTTGGGAGAGGGAGTCTGATATGCGATCACAGTGGCCAGAGTTGTTCAAGGGTTCTTATTCTATGCCTTGCTAGGGAAATTCGGGGATGAATTTGTTTAAGGATGGAAGTTTGTATAAACCCGGAGTTTTGGTTTCACGTACGGATCTCTTTTACAGGCTTTTTAAGGAAAAATAAAGAATCTGGAAATTTTCAGAGTACACACCGTGTACTTTATGAGTACACGTCGTGTACTCCTCGTCCACTCGAAGCCATGTGTTGGCCAAGACAGGGCCATACACAAGGTGTGTAGGGGTGACGTGGAGTCCGATTTTGGTGGATTATGGAAAAACCCACTACGCGTCGTGTACTTTAAGAGTACACGCCATGTACTTTGTTTTCTCATTAATCGACTTAGGATTGAGACAAATGACGAAAAACATCTTCTTCTCTACCTAATTCCGTCCAGAACGTCTGAGGAGTTCGTTTCTTCTCCGAGCCACTGATCCATCACTGGTTGTCTGAATCAAACTTCGTGGGTTGCAGAAGAATCACAATGGTGAGTTCTTGGTTCATCTATAGCCTTGTTTCCTGATTCTTCCTCTTGTGCGTGTTATCTGAGGTTGATAATTTTAGATGTTTTTGCATATATACTCCATTCTTGGTCGATCCACAGGCTGAGGTTCTAGTATATTTATCTCCAAGGATCGAGGTAGGTGGTTGGTTTCCCTAAGTTGAAGTTATTTGTGTTTCGGTTGCAAAAGTGTCGGATACCCATGTATCAGGTATCTCGGGTTTAGGATTTCAATCCTATTGTTATCTGCCCTAGATTTCTTGTAAGATAATGATGGATTGCTGCTAATTTATGCTTGGTTGCATGTTTGAGGATCACCCCACGGGTGTTTCTCCCCTTGTTTGGCTGTTTATCGCTGTCTGGCACCGTTGCATGTGAGGCATCTACAATTGTTAGTTGAACTTGTTATCACTAATTGCATGTGTTGTCTACTGTTTAAATGATTTTTATTTATGGTATATATTATCCAAGTAGTTTTTTAACTTACTTAGGGCTACTAACAGTCGATTACGCATGACTGGAATGCTCAGGGCTGTGAGAACCTAGTGCGGGAGATCAAAGAGATAATAGACGATTAAGTGCTTCCCTAGAGGGTCTGTTGGTTTTAGTTTCGTATGCAGGACGTACGGGAATAGGAATTTGTGCTTCCCAAGAGTGTTCTTAGTTTACCCACGCATCGAGACCACAGGAGGAATTAGACATAAGTGCTTCCTCAGAGAGTCTGTAGCTATCATTGCAAGACCATAGTGGAATTGACGTAAGAGCTTCCCAGAGTTACTGTGCCTTTTTTTGTTTACTGGACTATAGGGGTCTACTAGTTTAAGCCACCCAGAGAGTCAGTGTGAATTTTTATAGTTGGTTGTGATGAGTCCACCAAGCCAATGAACAAGCTTGGGTTTTGTACTACTTGTGTTTAGGTAGTCTTTTTAGATACCTGCTGTGTTACTTGCTTATCATGGACAAGAAAACTTTGCTAGTTTTCCCTGGTTGTGTAATTAAATGAATGTGAATGAGAATTGGTAGAATTATTTACTGCATTATTTACCTTTACTATTTCTATATTACTCACATATAGTAGGACACAAATCTTATGGTGGTCGCCTACTGGGATTAGTCTCACACCCTGTTTGGGTCCTGCTTTTCATCCCAAATAGATTATATGGTTGCAGGTATAGGTAAGGATTGTGGCCCTTCTACCTCAGGTACTTGATTGCTGGTTGGAGTTGGAGACCGTGGGATATGGCTTTGGTCCGCGATGCTACTGGAGTTTCTGTTTACATATAGTATTTTGGTTTCAATTGTATTTCAGCCCGTTTTTTTGTTTACTACTTTCCATAGATACATGTACCGTACTACATCATTATTATTATATCAGACATTGCTTTTACTTTTAGTTTAGTTGTTGCATGCTATTTACTGCTTCTGCTATTATTTATTCTTATTCTCCCACTGCATACTTTACCAAATGAGGGCATAGTTTCCCCACTAACTCACCAAGGCCCTCGCTACTAGTCGGTAGCCTCTAGAATTTGGGGAAACGTGATTGAGGTTATGTGGTGAACCGGTTAGGGGGAACCAGTTGTGTGGCTCCGAATTCAGGTCGTTACATATATCTTCATGAGATTATTTTTTTAATAAGCCACATATTAAAAACAATTTCCTCTATTCTTGGTTTTCCTCCTCTATGTAGAAATAAATATCTCCTTGCCTTTGTATTTTCCTTCCTTTACATCTTCAAATGTTCCTCATATATTTTCATAATTTCATTCAAGCTCCAAGACATTTATAGATTATAGACATCAGTTCCAATCCATTTCATGTTTTGTGGTCATTATTTGTGTCCCTCATTATTTTATGTTTTCAATAATGTCTAATAAAGTTAGGAAACTCAACACAATTTCAATCCATATAAACATCCAGTTGGATTTAACCCAAATCATTAAAATAAAAAAATATATTATTACATCCTGAAATAATGATTACTTTACAGTGTGATGCAATTCAATTCACCACAATTATAATGTGATGTAAATAATTGAGGAGTGACACATATAAATAGTTGAATCCTCCAAAAACACAGTGCTATATCATTTTTGTTATCCTTAAATATTGGGGTAATTATTTTTAGATATTTTATATAGATATACAGTATTTCCTGTCCTCAATCATCTTAGAGAAATACTTTTCCCTTAATAAATAGAGTTACACCAAAACATTCCCAAACTTCCCTTCTCATGGGGAAATCAATATCCTCATGATGAAACTTGTTTTATTTTAGATTGGTCATGATTTTTCATTTATAGACTATTATTTAATTTTAGTGTGGTGTCAATGTTGCTTAGTGGAACTTCATTCTCCTTTGATATCTTGAATCATTTTCCTCAGGAGGTTCTAATCACAAAACATTCTCTTACATCATAGTATAAACCATGTTGTCACAAAATATTTTCTCAATACTTAATTCTTATATATATTGGATCAATTAGTTTGAATGAATCGTTATATTACATGATGTTACCCTCTTCACCTATATCACTTTCAACCTTTTTTGAATATCTACATGAAATCTCATACTATTCCCAATGTCATACTAAGCTAGGGTACGTACATTTTACCACATTATAACCTGCATCAAATAAAAATCAATCTATCATTCTTCAAGAAATCACTAATTAATCAAATCCTCCAAAGACACTCTATCATATTCCACCTTTATATGTTTTTTCTATAGATCAATATAGTCATTATATTAATTTCAATACTTCCACTCCTGATTTTTCATATCTATTTTAATTATATAATTCATTGTATGTCTATGTTATTTTTCTTTCACTAATTATGGAGACCATATTCATCCTCATCAAAGAATAGATATATCTTCAATATATTCTTAAATACAAGATCATGTATGATTAGATCATTTTTCATTCTCCATAACCTCCATCATTTCATTTCTAGGTAGATTTATGAATCCCTCAATCGGTTTTTTCAACATATCATGATCATCCTCCAACATAAAACCACTTTTTTACTCTAAATATATAAAACAGTCTTATAAATGCCTTTATGTTAAAAAATCATAAATATTAAATTACATCACATAAATAATCATACAATCCAAATAATAGAAGGTTTAGTGTCTTTGAGGACTAGCTACAAAAAAACATATTTCGCCACCCTGGGGACATTTCTATGTAATTGATCCACACTACACTCCCTCATATAATTATTATAAATTATAATCATATTCATAACTAGGGTATACAGAAACATAATAATGGGGTGATCTTGGATTTTCCGTTGAGGTAAACATAAGTGAAAATAATATAATATCATAAGTGGAAATTATATTCGCATTTGGTTGTAATCAATATATATATATATATATATGAAACTTCATACTCAACAAATCGTAGATCATAAATCATGGAATATGTCCTAAAATAGCATAAAACTTGAATTAAAATAATGTGAAAAAATGAGTCAATAAACATGATACACGAGAGCTTAACGCAATCATGATAATAATAATAATAAAACTAGGAAAAAATTTTCAAATTTGGTAAAAACATTAGTATGAGGAACATTAAACTCACGAGACACAACATTACTTAACATGCTTAAAATAAACTAAAATGTATTTCTTAATACTTATCCCAAGAGATGAAAACATTAAAGAAATTCATTATAGGGTGATAATGGACCTCTTCTATAAGTACCCATAATTTTGAGTTCCACTTGAAATAAATCTCTTATCATATAATAAAGAACCCATAGAGTTTAAATGGGTTTCAAATAACATCTAAATGGAAATCATTAACTTTACATAAAAACCCCATGAAAATAAAAGGGGTCTGAAATGGATTCACAAAATGACATCATTAATATTTATATCAATAATCATAACATGATAAACCAATGATAAATAAATAAGAATACAATTAAATTGAGTAGCATTATTGGTAAATACCATTCTATACGGATAATAATCATATGGTATTTAAAAGTTATAGATAAAGGTTTTATGTTTATGTCATCAATTTCTCCAAATCTGTAGAAATATGAAATCTAAGTGAACATACTCAATCAAATGAATCAAAATAGGGTATTCACAAAGGAAAGGAAGTGGATGAAATGTTATGATCATATGTAGAAAATGATTTCGCAAGACAAATTCAGTGATGGATCATTCCTCAAAAATATAAAAACATTACATAGGTCAACAAGAGAAATAAAGGGGATCGTTAAATAATAAAAATATCATTAATAAATCATAATTTGTGTAAAATCATGTGTATTTGAATAAAATAAAATTCATATAATTATGAAAAAATTATTTGGAAATAAGAAATATCCATGATCAATTCGAAAACATTTTAGATGGAAATTTTTTATAAATAGAGGAAAATAATATTTTCTTTTTTAATCCCATTAGATCTTAGAAGGCAAGTGTTATAAATAAATTGTGTATGGAGTTTTTCACATGAAAAATATTAAAAATCAATTCATTTTATACTTTATTTAAAACAACTCGTATGGAAAATGTTTTGAATTTATTTTAAACTATTAAAATTAGATAAATAGTATAAAAATGTTCAAAAAAAATTAGGTGTATATAAGGATGTTTTAAAAATTATCCAATGAATTAAAACATGAAAGTAGGGACTTTCGTTATAAAAAAATAGATTGGGTTGGTATCACTTATAAGAAACACGATGGGTGAAAAATAACTCAACAGAAAAAAAATATTGAGCGAACATATAAACCCCCATTAATTTACAATGGAAATTATGAGAGGTTTTAGAAGGATTACACTTACCCAAATGTATTATCTTTTAAAATAAATTTAAATAAAAATAATATTTTCAACGCAACCCTTACAGTTTCAGTGACATTTTTTTCAAAATAACTTTCAAGTTGGGTATATTTTTAATATATTTAAATTTAAATAAATTAAATGAGATGAATATTAAAACCCAATTAATATGTTAATATACATTCATTAGGATTAAATTACACTGTATTAAAGGTATCTTATTTCATATTAAGAAATAAATCTCAATAAATAAAATTTGAGACAAAGAACGCCTTACATTGTTTCAAGACTAAGTTGAATCCACTCTAAAATACTATATAACAAGAATAAAAATCATGATATTGTATATATTAACCATATTCATACTTAATAATATTTATAATTTCCATACATAATCATTTTCTACATATATATTAATTAGTTCTTTCCTATTTTTCGGCATCGGGTGATTATAGTTTTTACTCTTCGTACTAGTTTTCTAAGAGTATTGTTGGTGTTAATTCATATTTAAATGATCATTACTAAGCATTAATTAAATTTACTTAAATTTATTACTTCTAATTATTTATTATGTTTGACTTTCTTTTCTGGGTTACTTTAGACTTTACACTAAATATGAAATCGACAATGAACATTTTTCGGTGATTTTCAACCCTTAAAGGGTGTTTTATTAATTAATGAGTTAAATATTGATGTATATTTTTCATAAAAACAAAATATTTATTTTCATATATATATTTATAATTCAGAACCATTAATTCATTTTTCATAATCACTCATGAGATAATTTCAAAACATTTTTCAATTAGGTTTTCAAACTGACGTAAACATGAACATGCCATGATTATTAATGATGATGAGGTGATTCAGTTAAAATATCGTTTAACTAATTGCCTAATGAAAAAAAATTAGTGTTTATTAGTATGATATAACATAACTAAAAAATATTTAATATAACAAAAAATTAATATAAAATTATTACATAATTTGAATTAAACATTTTCCACATAGTATTCTTGCTTTAAATGGTCGAATTAACGCTAATCAATTTTTGATCATATCATTAATATCTGATTCAATTTACAACAATAGAACCATAATGAAATCATAAAAATAATATTTATTCATTAAACCCATTCTAATGACCATCCATGTAAGGTGGTGATGAATAAAATGGAAATCAATCATCTCATGGAGGCGGTAGTCCACATGAATGCACAGTTAATAATTTCATTTTCCATAGAAGCAGATAAGTGAATAATATGTTTTAATATTTAATAATGTGAAATATATTATAAATTTAATTATTACATATTAAATTAAACATTAGGAACATATTTTTAAGTTTGTTAAGGAACACCAAACATGAGGTTTTGTGGAGGTATTAGTCTGTGCACATACAAATGTCATCTTTTAGGGAACAAATTGGGGATGGTTAAATATTATACCATAATTATAATTAGATACTATTATAGCAAGTATAATGATTATATAATTTTTATACGGTGAAAATAAATTTTAGAAGGAATTAATGTACATAAGGAATAAATAAAATAGTAATAAACCATTAGATATATATATGTCGCTACTAATGTTATCTCATTTGTGAAGGGGATTAAACCTTTGAAGGATGGAATTTCAAGAAACAAGCCCTATTTATATGGATATGATATTTTTTAGAGTTTTGTTAATATATTTTTCTAAAATAAGGGGGTTTTGCGAGGGTAGAATTTAGGAGATGATATCACGTTTTATAGGGGAAAAAGAGTTTCATTTTTATAAACCCCCAAAAAATTTCAATAATGGAAAGTCACACTCATGGAAAATGGATTAAAAATTCCTAAATAATACATAGGATAAGTGATAAGGATAAAAAAATCTCAAAAACACAATTAAAACTTGTTTTTAACATCTTTCTCAATTTTCCTTCAAGGTTACTCTTTTTTCCATTTTGGTTTTCAACACAATAACTAGTTTTACCTAGGTAATTTATCTTTTATGCCTAAAAATAAAATGGTCCTTATCATATAGTTTAGACCTCATGATTCAATATTTTAATTTCATTTTAATTATTCTATTTTTTAAATGGATTCAAAAGAATTTTAAAAATATTGAATATATAATTTATTAAAAACAATTTTTTGATAAATATAACATAAATAATAAATTTTAAAATATAGTTTTATAAGCTAAAAGAAATTTTCAAAATTATAAATTAAATTAAAAATAAATATTGAGTCCAATAAAAGGGTTTCTAGAATTTCGGGTTCATGAATTATCACTAATAACGTCAAAAAATTCATGTTATTTGAAAAAAATGATATTTTCACTATTCAACTAAAATAATTTTTTTAGAAAAAACTCAAATATACATGCTAATATAATTTTAAAAGTATAAATCTGAAAAAAAAATGAAAATAAAACATATAAATAATAACTTATTTTATTGAAATTGACACTTAATAAATTAGGGGTTCTTAATAAAAAATAAATATTACTTTTATAGTAAATATCATTTAACAAATACAATTACAATTAAGTATTTTTATTATAAAATAAAATTTTACTACTTTATTGATATGAAAATATATATTTGAATTTTATATATACATAACATCATATTTAAATAATAATAATAATATGTAACATATATATATAATATTTTAATACTATATTCTTATTTCATTGTGAATTATATTATTTAAAATTTAATACTTAATAATTCATAGCATCGGTATACTTACTGTATATATGACCAATAACCATATCATTAATGAACATATTTGCAACAACCATATTTGTAACAACTATATTTATAATTGGTATATTTCATTTCTATATATAGACTTATTATATTATTCATTTATTCTGCTCTTGTTTCACAAGGTACAATTCTGAAGATTTTATAATTTTCCATAATATTTTCTAGTTGTGGAGAATTTATTATTTTCTATTAATTCCCCCTAATTGATTTATACACTATTAGTGGATTTATCTAATCCATGGTGAGTAATAATCTATGGTGTACAGTAATTAGTTTTCTGTGATTTTTTTGTAATTTAATATTTATGTATTAATAATGTGTTTTTATATTGGTCAATATCTTTTAGGGAACATTTTTAAACCATGTTTCCATCCTCCTGAATGAATAGGAAAATGCTCTTTAAATTATAATCAAAAATTATGGTGATTATCATTATTATTATTATTATTATTATTATTATTATTATTATTATTATTATTGTTATTATTATGGAATACAAAACCTGGGGTGCTACATTTTCTTCCTCCCCCTTAAATAAATTGTTCCTTTATAATTTTAATTACTCATAACTACTGAAATTATGTGATAGTATTCTTCATATATTCATCATTTGGGAAATAACTTTGAGTATGACATCTACCTAACTTTCCTATGTTGTATCAAGTTATCTATATTTCCTAAAAAATTAACAAATCAAACAATCATGACCTTTAATATATATATATACACTGAAACCTCACGTTTTGTGGAGGCGGTAGTCTATTCAGACCCAAATATAGTTTTCTATTTTTTTGGGGAAAGGGGGAATGATGGTTAATGATTGTAAAATAATTATAAAAATTTTCTAGTATAACAATTATAATAATTTTACCTATTTTATAGAGTGAAAATAATTTCGAGAAAGAATCAATTCATATATGAAAAATGAAAAGTGAAAGAACCAACTAAACATTTATACCTCATTACTTTGGTTATCTCCATTTGTGAAGGGTTTAAACCATTTAAACGAAAGTTTTTTTAAAAGAAAAAACATTATTAAGATTAATATGAGTTTTTAGAAGAGTTTTGGTAATAATTTAGGCTGATATAAGGGGATTTTTGTTGGATGGGGAGTGCGGAGAGGGGGGCCTTTAATAAGTGAAAAGCTATAGCATTTTTGTAAATACCCAAAACATTCCAATAATGGAAAGTAATTCTCAAGGAAAATGAATCAAAATTGATAAATAATAAATAAAATAATATATACAATTAATAAAGGTCTAAAACAATCGATTAAAACATGTTTTTAACATTCTTGTCCCTTTACCTCTTAAGTTTCACATTTTTACCATTTTGGTTTTCTCTACAGCACCTAGTTTTTACCTACGTAATTTTTCAATTATTCACATATATGAAATGGTTATTATAAAATAATTTGGAACTAATGATTCCAAATTTGAAATACATTTGGTTTGATTAAATTTTTAAAAGTGATAAAAACTAATTTTAAAATAATAAATTAATAATGTATTAAAAATAATTTTTTGAACAATAAAACATAAATTCTAAAATTTAAAATATGGGTTTATAAATTAAATAATAAAAAAATTATAAATTCACTTATAAAATAAATATTTATTCACATAAAATATTTTTAGAAATTTTTAATTTAAAATTATATACAAATAATGTCATAAAACTTTTCTTATTTATAAAAATGACATTTTTCACTATTGGCCTGGAAATAAAACTTTCTAGAAAAATATAAAAAGTCAATGCTAAGATTATTTTGACATTATAAATAAAAAAATCAAATTATATTTATATAATTTAGACTCAAATATTTATAAATTTATTTTTTAATTGAAAATATATCACATAATAAATAAATAAAATTATTGAAAATGATGTTTTTAATCATTAAGTGTGCATAATATTATTTAACGTCAATTTAAAATTTAGAAATGTTAATATATTATTCATTTATATTAATATTTTAAAATGTTTTAATTTAATATTTTTAGATAATATATACATTAATTAATAGAAAAATAAATATTACTTTCAAACTAAAGAAGCTTCAATGTATAGAATTAAAATTATTTATTTATATTCTAAATTTTAATTTTACTAATCCATGGATATTAAAATATATATTTGAATTTTATATTTACATCATATCATATTTTAAAAATATTTATGCCTAATTCATATATATTTATATTTACAATATTTTAATATCATATTTTTATTGTGTTGTCAACTATGTTGTTCTAAATTTACTACTTAAGAATACACAACATCTGTATACCTATTGGACAAATGACCAATGACCATATTTTCAGTGACTATATTTATAATGATCTTAATTTAAATGACCGTATTTTCAATGACTATATTTTATTTATATGTATAGATTTACTAAACCATTTGTTCATTCCACTCTAACTTCACAAGGCACTTATCTTATTTCATGTTATAGATTTTTGATAATGATTTATCCTTTCATGGTTCTCTTCTTTATTAAATGTTTTTTTTTTGGATATTGTTGATCCTTAAGGTTTAACATGATATAGAAGATTTCCTATTGGTGACTATTTAATTATTTTATATCGATTATCACCTATTATTTATGCACTTTAAATGAATGTATTTCATCCTTGGTGTGTAATAATTCATGGTGTGTAGTAATTAGTTTTATGTGATTTTTTGTAATGTCCCACTTATTAAGGATTAAAGTGTATTTCATTTGGTTAATATCTTATAGGGAACATTTTATAAATTTGTTTCAATACTAGTAAAATAATAGAAATACCTTATTTAAATTTATTGGCATAAATAATAATAATAATAATAATAATGGATCCGGAAACCTGGTGTGCTACAATAGCATTCTCCCACTATCAAAAAATCCAGCCTCTTTGATAGACATGATTAATTATTAAAAATTCCAATAAACAAATTCCTTTATTAAGACATATAATTTCATATTTTAATATTTTATTTAGTTTATTTAATATATATATATATATATTATTATAATAATGTAAATAAATAAATTTACTCTTTTTATTGTATTTTTGGAAAATATTTTAAAAATTACCTGAGTTGTAAATTTTCTTGATTAGATAATATTAATTCATTAATATGTTCATATTCAATCCTTAAAATAGGGTTTTAATTATTTTTTAGTGAAAATAGTTCAATATTACATGTAATTGAGGCTCACCTATGATTAAACATGAATTTTGGGAAGCTATATAGGAATAAAAGTGTTAGAGTAGCACTATGTAAGTTATACATCACATTGTTGAGTCACACATCAGATTAAATCCATTTAGTCAAAGATTATCTAAATCACTCCAAATCATATATAAGAGTAAACTCAATCTCAAAAATGTATTTTATAAGTAAATAAAATATAAATTCAATGTTTCATGTGATATATAAATCACATTTCAGGTCATGATTTTCAATAACTCTACTACTGTAATCAATCACATCAAAATACAGATCGCTACATGCAAACAAAAACATATATAGAAAAATATATGATTCTATATTTTTCATCCAAATTAGTTAAATATCACACGATGAATCCACATGGTGTCCATCCCTGAAAACCAAGGGATAAGAGATCAGTGAAGAAATATCATCGAGCTATTAAAGAATCAATAAGGATGTATGTGGGGTCATATAATCATCCTGGGGGATATATGTACTCATCCCAAGATCATAAATCTCTCCTTCTACATTTATAATCTATATCTCGTCAGTTTTTTAAGGTTTCATAACCTTTTCCTCTTGTCATGATCAATGACTAGTATAGGTTTATTGTAATTTTCTTTTGTTTTTTGATATTAAAAATAGTATTCTAATAATTTTTTTTATTTTCTCCCTCTCTAATGCCTCTCTAAGTTTATATATATAGAAAACTAACTGAAGGGTTGATCCCTATTGAAGTCATTGAGTTCATGAGTTCCTTCTCATCATTTATTTTATGTTCAATTTTTATTAATATGTCAAGGGTGTATGATATGGTTTCGATGATAATAAATCTTCGAATCACTTTCTTGGAATCATTTCCTCTTCCACAATCTCAATAATCCATTATTTTCTTTACTATTCCATCTTCAAGTGAAGTAAAGATAGTGGGGTCTAGAGAGGTCATGGACCTGATGTTTTAAGTATACCTGCAATGAATTTTAGTGGAAGATAATTCCTAAAATTTTATCTGTAGTAAATAGATGGATTTAAAACAACCAGATAAGAAAATTGAAAGTATTCCATATCTAAATCTAGGGTTCATCACTTTTCCCACAAAATTTTGTTTTCCTCATTTAATTTTAATTTCAAACATCCAGACACCACTCAAACACTCTTCCACTTCTTCACATTATAAAAATATTAAAATAATAAAGACATAAATTATTTAATAGATATTTTAGTAACTATTAGTCATATTCATGATTTGGCCCCAATCAATCACTATTTTTCACATGGAGTTATAGGACCTTACAATAGAACATGTTTCAATTTTGTTACTTTGACAAGGATCTTATTTAATCATTTTTTATTCCTCTTAGAGGATACATTTAGATAACTCATCGATGCCATAAAATAATACCTTGAACAATCACTTTTAGAATCCTTGGTTAGTGAGAAAACTGAGTTCTCTAAGTGCTTCCCGAAATTTCATCAATATATGACAAAGGAATACAAAGAGTCATTATCTCAAATTTTTAAATAATAAACCATATATGTTGAAGATATATTATAAACTCCACCTATCCTACATGTTTCAACAATTCTTCGAGAGTAACTCTATAATGAAAAAAATCGAATTTAGATTAACTTTTCAAGATATTTGATAGAACTCTAGATTTAATTTTTCAAACTTTTGGAAAATAAAATTGAAAACTCACACTCTCTATTTTTAAAATCTTGATGCAACACTATTATAGTATACCCAAGAGACCAGAGAAAAAGAATAAGACCTTAGGAGTGATGTGAATCATCAGCCTCCTTAACATCAACATGATTACATATTGTCATAGTAAACCAGTTAATGATATATTTCCTTAATCCAAGAGAATATATATATTTATATTATTTGTATCATTTTCATGAAAATTATGATTTTCAAACTATATGGATTTATCATTTATGTTTCTTATGATAATTTTAATAATTTGGGATAATTTATCATTCACATTACTATCATTTAGCTTGGTATTTCATCTGATGGATGTTTGGGAGGATACGAATTTGTATATATGATACATAAATTGGCCATATAATTTTCTAAATATATATGAACACATCAATAAATGTTACTTCCCGATAACTATCCTTATAGATTTTATAAACACTACTCAGTGATGAAAGTCTTAAAAAGGCGTAATTGCATTATGAGTCATTGAAACTTCCAAATATTTATATCTATATTCATCTTCTTTCTTTTCATACCGATATTCTAAAACATGATGGGAAAAAGGAGGATCATTAATATAAAATATATGATTCAATATTAATCATATATCTAGTATATAAGTGGTAAACGTTTTTTTCAATTTTGTGAACTTTTTCAAATCCATGTGATGCTGTTTTAAGATATTGTATATCTTATTATGTGTAAGGTAAATCTTTTAAAGTATTAATTAATATTAGTTTTTCATATAGGTTGTATATATCATGAATTAGTGATCAGGGAAATAGAGTTTCAAATCGCTTCTATAGATTTAATCATTATTATTAGACTCTAACAAAATCCTTCATGGGTATTAGAGAAAACTAAAGAATTAGATTTACGGAATATTTCATTCAAATAGAAAAGAAATTAAAATAGATAATGGTTTCTTCTCCTGGATATTTTTTTATAAAATATTTTAACTTTACACAGTGTACTACTTGTGTAAAGTTCATCATTGATTACCCTTACACAATAGAAGATGCATGAGGCTTATATTTACATGTTAAAGGTTCAAGTAAATGTAATCTATATTATAAACATTATAAAAATGGTTTTCATAGAGTTTTTATCTAAGAGTTTTATAGTTATTACTCTTACATATAAAGGTATTTAGGTCTTTAAAAGGGTTACGTATAGGTAATTGGTCTCTAAACATTATATAAAATGTATCCATATAAAGGGAACTGAGCCATTAACTTTACATAGATGGGTTGTGCAAAGGTAACCAATGAATTGCCTATACAAAAGAGGCTACATAAAATTATCAAATTTTTTCATAAGGCTATCTAAAGGTAACTTAGGGACGACCTTTACACTAAAGAGTATACCAAAAAGGGATTTTATTTTTCTAAAGTCCTTAAAAAATGTCTTCTATAGGTTACCAATAAGTGAGGTCTATAAAATTTTATTACCCTCTAGAAAATGGTCAACTTAAGGGTATAGGTTGTATATCCTAACATAGAATATGGATTCTACATAAGGATAAAAACAATAGATTTAAAAAAATTCTTAAATTGTTTTAATACTTTATAAAAAATTATAAAATGTATTTTAGGATATCTTAATTTATAAGGAATTAATAAATTAATTAAATAATTATTAGTGGTTTGTAATTAATTAATAATTTTTTTAAGAAAATTTATATTCCAAAATGTTAAATGACAAATTTTAAATACCTTTTAGAAAAATTATATGGAATGACTTGTGATCTTTTAAAAAACATATTAATTTTGAAATTATAAATGATAATTTATAATGATTTGTAAATTATGAAAGTATGACAAAATATAAAATGTATATATTTAAATTATGAATTTTTTATAATCAATTAATTTGTATTTTTAAAATTAAAGGATCTTTATATGAATTTTTTTCATGCCTCACGAAAAAAAATTGATGACTAATACGATCAAGGTTTACATAAATATTATGTGTATGATATTTAGATTATGTAAAAAATTTACATATTATAAATTGGATTATAATAGTTTTAAATTCATATAATATCATATACTGAAAAAAAATGTCATATCATGATAAATATTAAAGCGTTCATATTAGAATGAATATAAAATATTTGTAATCAAAATCATGGAATTTCCATACTATCAAATCTAAAATTATAAAAGAGTTTATAATTATCTTTAATTCATGAATTTTCATAAATGTGCATCTCATGTTTAAATGAAATGTGAAAAGTGAAAGAACCAACTAAACATTTATACCTCCTTACTTGGGTTATCTCCATTTGTGAAGGGTTTTAACCATTTAAACGAAAGTTTTTTTAAAAGAAAAAACATTATTAAGATTAATATGATTTTTTAAAAGATTTTTGGTAATAATTTAGGCTGATATAAGGGGATTTTTTTGTGATGGGGAGTGCGGAGAGGGGGGCCTTTAATAAGTGAAAAGCTATAGCATTTTTGTAAATACCAAAAACATTCCAATAATGGAAAGTAATTCTCAAGGAAAATGAATTAAAATTGATAAATCATAAGTCAAATAATATATATAGTTAATAAAGGCATAAAACAATCGATTAAAACATGTTTTTAATATTCTTGTCCCTTTACCTCTTAAGTTGCACATTTTTACCATTTTGGTTTTCTCTACAGCACCTAGTTTTTACCTACGTAATTTTTTAATTATTCACATATATGAAATGGTTATTATAAAATAATTTGGAACTAATGATTCCAAATTTGAAATACATTTGGTTTGATTAAATTTTTAAAAGTGATAAAAATTAATTTTAAAATAATAAATTAATAATGTATTAAAAATAATTTTTTGAACAATAAAACATAAATTCTAAAATTTAAAATATGGGTTTATAAATTAAAAAATAAAAAATTATAAATTCACTTATAAAATAAATATTTATTCACATAAAATGTTTTTGGAAATTTTTAATTGTAAATTATATACAAATAATGTCATAAAACTTTTGTTATTTATAAAAATGGCATTTTGCACTATTGACCTGGAAATAAAACTTTCTAGAAAAATATCAAAAGTCAATGCTAATATTATTTTCACATTATAAATAAAAAAATAAAATTATATTTATATTATTTAGACTCAAATATTTATAAATTTATTTCTTAATTGAAAATATAACACATAATAAATAAAAAAATTTATTGAAAATGATGTTTTTAATCATTAAGTGTACATAATATTATTTAACATCAATTTAAAATTTAGAAATGTTAATATATTATTCATTTATATTAATATTTTTAAATGTTTTAATTTAATATTTTTAGATAATATATAAATTACTTAATAGAAAAATAAATATTACTTTCAAACTAAAGAAGCTTCAATGTATAGAATTAAAATTATTTATTAATATTATAAAATTTAATTTTACTAATCCATGGATATTAAAATATTTATTTGAATTTTATATTTACATCATATCATATTTTAAAAATATTTATGACTAATTCATATATATTTATATTTACAATATTTTAATATCATATTTTTATTTTGTTGTCAACTATGTTGTTCTAAATTTACTACTTAAGAATACACACGATCTGTATACCTATTGGACAAATGACGAATGACCATATTTTCAGTGACTATATTTATAATGATCTTAAATTAAATGACCATATTTTCAATGACTATATTTTATTTATATGTATAGAATTGCTAAACCATTTTTTCATTCCACTCTAACTTCACAAGGCACTTATCTTATTTCATGTTATAGATTTTTCGTAATGATTTATCCTTTCATGGTTCTCTTCTTTATTAAATGTTTTTTTGGATATTGTTGATCCTCAAGGTTTACCATGATATAGGATATTTCCTATTGGTGACTATTTAATTATTTTATATCGATTATAACCTATTATTTATGCACTTTAAATGAATGTATTTCATCCCTGGTGTGTAATAATTTATGGTGTGTAGTAATTCGTTTTATGTGATTTTTTGTAATGTCCTACTTATTTAGGATTAATGTGTATTTAATTTGGTTAAAATCTTATAGGGAACATTTTATAAATTTGTTTCAATCCTAGTAAAAAAATAGAAATACCTTATTTAAATTTATAATCATAAATAATAATAATAATAATAATAATAATAATGGATCCTGAAACCTGGTGTGCTACAATAGCATTCTCCCACTATCAAAAAATCCAGCCTCTTTGATCGACATGATTAATTATTAAAAATTCCAATAAACAAATTCCTTTATTAAGACATATAATTTCATAATTTAATATTTTATTTTGTTTATTTAATATATCTATATATATTATTATAATAATGTAAATAAATAAATTTACTCTTTTTATTGTATTTTTGGAAAATATTATAAAAATTACCTGAGTTGTAAATTTTCTTGATTAAATAATATTAATTAATTAATATGTTCATATTCAATCCTTAAAATAGGGTTTTAATTATTTTTTAGTGAAAATAGTTTAATATTACAAGTAATTGAGGCTCACCTATGATTAAACATGAATTTTGGGAAGCTATATATGAATAAAAGTGTTAGAGTAGCGCTATGTAAGTTATACATCACATTGTTGAGTCACACATAAAATTAAATCCATTTAGTTAAAGATTATCTAAATCACTCCAAATCATATATAAGAGTAAACTCAATCTCAAAAAAGTTTTTTATAAGTAAATAAAAAATAAATTCAATGTTTCATGTGATATATAAATCACATTTCAGGTCATGATTTTCAGTAAATCTACTACTATAATCAATCACATCAAAATACACATCGCTACATGCAAACAAAAACATATATAGAAAAATATATGATTCTATATTTTTCATCCAAATTAGTTAAATATCACATGATGAATCCACATGGTGTCCATTCCTGAAAACCAAGGGATAAGAGATCAGTGAAGAAATATCATCGAGCTATAAAAGAATCAATAAGGATGTATGTGGGATCATATAATCATCCTAGGGGATATGTGTACTCATCCCAAGATCATAAATCTCTCCCTCTACATTTATAAACTATATCTCGTTAGTTCTATAAGGTTTCAAAACCTTTTCCTCTTTCCATGATCAATGACTAGTATAGGTTTATTGTAATTTTCTTTTGTTTTTTGATATTAAAAATAATATTCTAATAATTTTTTTTATTTTCTCCCTCTCTCATGCCTCTTCGAGTTTATATATATAGAAAACTAACTCAAGGGTTGATCCCTATTGGAGTCATTGAGTTCATGAGTTCCTTCTCATCATTTATTTTATGTTCCATTTTTATTAATATATCAAGGGTGTATGATATGGTTTCGATGATAATAAATCTTAGATTCACTTTCTTGGAATCATTTCCTCTTACACAATCTCAATAATCCATTATTTCCTTTACTATTCCATCTTCAAGTGAAGTAAAGATAGTGGGATCTAGAGAGGAGGTGGACCTGATGTGCTAAGTATACCCACAATGAATTTTAGTGGAAAATAATTCATAAAATGTTATCTATAGTAAATAGATGGATTTAAAACAACCAGATAAGAAAAATGAAAGTATTCCATATCTAAATCTAGGGTTCATCATTTTTCCCACAAAATTTTGTTTTCCTCATTTAATTTTAATTTTAAACATCCAGACACCACCCAAACACTCTTCCACTTCTTCACATTATAAAAATATTAAAAAAATAAAAACATAAATTATTTAATAGATATTTTAGTAACTATTAGTCATATTCATGATTTGGCCCCAATCAATCACTATTTTTCACATGGAGTTATAGGACCTTACGATAGAACATGTTTAAATTTTTTTACTTTGACAAGGATCTTAGTTAATCATTTTTTATTCCTCTTAGAGGATACATTTTGATAACTCTATGATGCCATAAAATAACACCTTGAACAATCACTTTTAGAATCCTTGGATAGGGAGAAAACTGAGTTCTCCTAGTGCTTCCCGAAATTTTTCAATATATGACAAAGGAATACAAAGAGTCATTATCTCAAATTTTTAAATAATAAACCATATATGTTGAAGATATATTATAAACTCCACCAATCCTACATGTGTCAACAATTATTCGAGAGTAACTCGATAATGAAAAAAATCGAATTTAGATTAACTTTTCATGATATTTGATAGAACTCTAGATTTAATTTTTCAAACTTTTGGAAAATCAAATCGAAAACTCACACTCTCTATTTCAAAAATCTTGATACAACACTATTATAGTTTACCCAAGAGACTAGAGAATAAGAATAAGACCCTAGGAATGATGTGAATCATCAGCCTCCTTAACATCAACATGATTACATATTGTCAGAGTAAACCAGTTAGTGATATATTTCCTTAATCCAAGAGAATATATATATTTATATTATTTGTATCATTTTCATGAAAATTATGATTTTCAAACTATATGGATTTATCATTTATGTTGCTTATGATAATTTTAATAATTTGGGATAATTTATTATTCACATTACTATCATTTAACTAGGTATTTCATCTGATGGATGTTTGGGAGGACATGAATTTGTGTATATGATACATAAATTGGCCATATAATTTTCTCAATATATATGAACACATCAATAAATGTTACTTCCCGATAACTATCCTTATAGATTTTATAAACACTACTCAGTGATGGAAGTCTTAAAAAGGTGTACTTGCATTATGAGTCATTGAAACTTCCAAATATTCATATCTATATTCATCTTCTTTATTTTCATATCGATATTCTAAAACATGATGGGAAAAAGGAGGATCATTAATATAAAATATATGATTCAATTTTAATCATATATCTAGTATATAAGTGGTAAACTTTTTTTAAAATTTTTTGAACTTTTTCAAATCCATGTGATGGTGTTTTAAGATATTGTATATCTTATTATGTGTAAGGTAAATCTTTTAAAGTATTAATTAATATTAGTTTTTCATATAGGTTGTATATATCATGAATTAGAGATCATGGAAATAGTGTTTCAAATCGATTCTAAAGATTTAATCATTATTATTAGACTCTAACAAAATCCTTCATGGGTATTAGAGAAAACTAAAGAATTAGATTTAAGGAATATTTCATTCAAATAGAAAAGAAATGAAAATAGATAATGGTTTCTTCTCCTGGATATTTTTTTATAAAATATTTTAACTTTACACAGTGTACTACTTGTGTAAAGTTCATAATTGATTACCCTTATACAAGAAAAGATGGATGAGGCTTACATTTACATGTAAAAGGTTCATGTAAATGTAATCTATATTATAAACATTATAAAAATGGTTTTCATAGAGTTTTTATCTAACACTTTTATAGTTATTAATCTTACATATAAAGGTATTTAGGTATTTAAAAGGGTTACGTATAGGTAATTGGTCTCTAAACATTATATACAATGTATCCATATAAAGGGAACTGAGCCATTACCTTTACGTAGATGGGTTGTGCAAAGGTAACCAATGAATTACCTATACAAAAGAGGCTACATAAAATTATCAAAAAATTTCATAAGGCTATCTAAAGGTAACTTAGGGACGACCTTTACACTAAAGAGTATACCAAAAGGGGATTTGATTTTTCTAAAGTCCCTAAAAAATGACTTCTATAGGTTACCAATAAGTTAGGTCTCTGAAATTTTATTACGCTTTAGAAAAGGGTCAACGTAAGGGTATAGGTTGTATATCCTAACATAGAATATGGATTCTACATAATGATAAAAACAATAGATTTAAAGAAATTCTTAAATTGTTTTAATGCTTTATAAAAAATTATAAAATGTATTTTAGGATATCTTAATTTATAAGGAATTAATAAATTAATTAAATAATTATTATTGGTTTGTAATTAATTAATAATTTTTTTATGAAAATTTTTATTCCAAAACGTTAAATGAAAAATTTTAAATACCTTTTAGAAAAATTATGTGGCATGACTTGTGATATTTTAAAAAACATATTAATTTTGAAAGTATAAATGATAATTTATAATGATTTGTAAATTATGAAAGTATGACAAAATATAAAATATATATATTTAAATTATGAATTTTTTATAATCAATTAATTTGTATTTTTAAAATTAAAGGATCTTTATATGGATTTTTTTCATGCCTCATGAAAAAAAATTAATGACTAATACGATCAAGTTTTACATAAATATTATGTGTTTGATATTTAGATTATGTAAAAAATTTACATATTATAAATTGGATTATAATAGTTTTAAAATCAAATAATATCATATATTAAAAACAAAAATGTCATATCATGATAAATATTAAAGCGTTAATATTAGAATGAATATAAAATATTTGTAATCAAAATCATGGAATTTCTATACTGTCAAATCTAAAATTATAAAAGAGTTTATAATTATCTTTTATTCATGAATTTTCATAAATGTGCATCTCATGTTTAAATATTTTAATTTTTTATTTATTTAATGTTTATTTGTTATCTATTATTAATTCCTAATTATTTATATTATGAATTCTTGTATTCTAAAAATAATATGAAAAATTCATTCTAATAAATGGCCTCACATTTTTAAGATAGAAATAACTACATAATGAATTTTTTATTCCATCTACCTTGTCCTCAGTTTATAATTGATGGTATTCACATTAATTTAGTTTTTTAATATAGTTTGTGCATATTAGTTGTTTGATTTATGATGATTTGGATTCTCTATTGAGTAAATTATCTTCAGTTAAAGGGACATGGGGTCGGACTACCTACTTACCTATAAGCCAAACCATTATCTATGAATGTGAATGGGGTTTCTATCACTCTCTCTATGATTACTCATGTGAATATTGTCCATCTCATATAATTATGAACCTTTATAGGAAGTGTTTATGTATCTTATGCATATGATTCTTTTTGATATGGATGAATCTGTTTGATTTCTATTTTTTGGTAAGTAAACCAAACTTGAGGGTTTGGCAAGAAATTATCCATCAATATGGTTTGACCATATTTATTTGGGGGAGTGAATAGTATTCCAAACTAAAATCACTATAACTTGTATAAATAAACAAGAATAACATGAGATAAGATGGTGATATTAAAGCCCCTTATAATACTAAATTAATGAGTCCTAAATAATCACTTATTAAGACCTCGATCATTGAATAGGTTATCTCATGGTATATATCGATGTCCATGGATTATCTTTTAGGAACCAAAAAAGGATGAGTGACATTGGAACATTTTCTTGTGGTCATTCCATAGATGGGTTCCCTCAGATTGTCCTTTGTAAGCTTATTATGGGAATTATTTTGGGTTACACTAGATGGGAGACCCTAATATAATTAAGTAATTGGAGGAATAAATTTATGATTATCCCTATGATGGATTGTGCAATGATTTTCCTGCTTAACTATCTATATTTCATATATGATATGATTAATATGATGAGCTGCCTAAATAACTAAGTGGGGAGATAAATTCTATAAAATACTCATTTCTTAGTGAAATATGGATCTTGGCATTCTAATAGATATATTTCACAGAAGGGTTCATAATTTTATTAGGATCCAATTTAATAAATTCGTTTAATAATGATTAATATTACAAGATACTCGTCTGATAAAAGCTTTTATTATAGTTATTATCATTATTGTAATCCAGCTAAATTGGTGATTAATTCTAAAAAATAGAATCTTAATATAAGAAACTCTCAATACTCAAAACATTAAAAAAGTTATTAAGAAATATTAGTTATTTAAAATAAGTTTATAAGTAAATTTATATATTTCATAAGACTAAAATCCTTTGAAAAAAAGTGTTTAAATTGTTCAAAAACTGAATAAATATTCTTATTGAATAATAGACTGATTCCTTCAAGGGTCCAAATACAAAAGATGAAAAATAACAAAAGTAATTTTACTCTCCGCTCATATACTCAACATGATTGGGTACATCAATAATTTGAGGAATTTTAGTCATGTATACTCAATATGAATAGGAATTTAAACTAATATTTAAAATGTATGAATATGGTAATGACTTTATGAGAATGAAGGTTCCCATAAAACATTGTCGGTCATAGAAATCAATTCCATTAATCTGAAAAATAGATGATGTAAACTATATATCTTATAAAGTGTTGTAAATATATATAAATTAAGAAGATGGTAATAATCGGATCTTGAAGTTATTATTCATGTCTTAGAGAAAGTAGTTTCATCATTTATAATAAGGATACTTCAAACTTAAAGTAACTTATAATAAATTGTATTTTATCTAATTTATATATTTAAAATTTCATGTAAACATTAGTTTCTTAAATGAAATGAGATTGGGGATTTTATTACAAATGGCTTGTGATTTTATTAACTTTATAAAATTATTTTAAGGGGAGACTAAAATATATATTGTTATAGTTAGGGAATTTATCTTATTATCATCTATGTAAATTTTTTAACAAACTTATTGGTTTAAAATAAAAATTACCTAATATTCTCAATGTATTGGGAATATATATGAATTAGGAATATAATGTCTAGGTTATATAGTACTAAATATAAAATACAAGTAGGTAAAAGTGATTACTAATAGAAGAAAAATTAGTTGAAAAGATAAAACATGTTTCTTCAAAATGCTAGTCAAGGTTATTGAAACCTCAGATTTTCAGGATGGTGAATTAATAATTCAATATGATTGGATTATCCAAGAAATAACTGAGGTATTTTTTCTAAAATCCATCAAGTGTCCATGTTAGGTTTTGATATTAATTAAATTAATTATTTGATTTGTAAGGTTATGAAAAACATAAAGTATATTTTATAAAGTGTCTTAAATATAAAAAAAATTAAAATCAATAGTTGAATTGAATGAGATTGTAGTTTATATTTTTGGGATGAAGTAAATTGTTACTACATCAAGGATTTTAATACAAAGGGTTTTATTAAGTTCAAATGAATCTAAGTAAAACATGTGTATATTCTAAAAAATATCATCAAATAAACAAGTGGGAGTATTTTTGAACTTATATAAGTTTAAAATTTACAACCAAAGTATAAAACTAATATTAAGTTAATTTTTTTACTAAATTTACTAAAATGATTAGGACATGCGATGGTAATGTAAAATATAATGTTTTACCATTAATATCATAAAAGGGTTTAGGGAATGATGGTAAAAAACACTATAATGAGTTACATTAGTTCCCATAAAAGTTTGGGTATCACTTTATCCAAACATAGTTTAGTGAATAGAGGAAATTAAAGATGTAAAAGTTATATTTAGTTATCTTATTAATATAATTTTCACATTATCCCAAAATATTTTAAGAGGTTAAATAAATAATAATGTAAGTAGTTATATTATTTGAAAGAAAACATTTCACGGAATTTGGTTCCAATTATAATGATAATGAACATAGAAAGTGTTTGTTGTAGAAAATAGAAGTTG
This sequence comes from Viscum album, assembly GCA_963277665.1. Classification (NCBI taxonomy): domain Eukaryota; kingdom Viridiplantae; phylum Streptophyta; class Magnoliopsida; order Santalales; family Viscaceae; genus Viscum; species Viscum album. Next base: position 1,928,008,454 of record OY728133.1, on the reverse strand, counting down.
AAAGAGAAATATTTGATTTAGTGCAGTTTTAATGGGTTCAAGAATTATAATGGATATAAAATTTATTCCTAACTCTCATTATTGTGAAAACATTATTAATTTATTTATTTTTATCAATAAAGAGTTTACTAGGATGGTTTTATCAAGATGGACACATAGAGATTTGATGTGAATAACATATAATATGATAAGTTAAAAAATATAGAAATTAAAGAAAATATAATGTTGATAAAGAAGATTAAAATATATGAAATGATAACTAGTTATTATGTTTCATTTGTTAGAATATTCATAAATATTTTAAGATTATTAAAATGTATAATATTAAAGGAAACCTCTATTTTAGATTACTTTCAAGACTTCTAGATAACTATATATATTTCATCAAGGACAATAATAATTAACCTCTCAAAGTATAACTTTGATTTATCACTAACCAATGTTCTTTAAGGATTATTATAGTTTATTATGAAATTATAAGGTTAGAATGAGTAGGATTATTATATAGAGATACATAATATTCTCATGAGGTATAAAATAGAGAATAGGATTCTTTGTGTCTGTCAGATGACCTACTAAGTATACTATATAGTGTCATATAGATATATTTGGTATACTAGGGGTGTATGGATCATATGTGAGTCCCTATTACCTAAATATTTCAAGATATTTAGTGTGAGAACCTTTAAATTTTAATACCAATATTATAAAACAATTTATATTAACTTCTCTAATATGAGGGTGGTTGGGTATGTTGTTGATCATGTTTTCAGTTAAATCTTAAACAAGATGGTATTTTTCATCTTGTGTGATGAGTATGAAATTTAGGGCCTCAATTGAGAAAGATTATTATAGTGTGCTACCACACCTAAATATTCTATATCTATCTAGATAAGGTACATCAGATGTGCTTATCTGTAATGATGAATGACTTCTAGTGTATTCATTGATCAGATCAGTCTACACTCTAATATTTAATAATATATGAGTTTTAAATATGGGATTTACAGGATTTTTTTATTATCACTCGATGTATTAGAAAAGGAAAAATATGTGAATTCATTTTTTCACATAATGAAGATATTTGTATATAGATATTGAGATGCATGTGTTTGGTGGAGATCATACCAGATCCCTTTATAGATTGAGTAGCATTGGTGATTTTCTAGTGTCTAATTATTTCTTACATATATAGGTATGGAGATTCATATTTTTTAAATGTTATAAAGGCCCTTGGGGTCATAATTTCTAATTAACTGAATGGGTATTTAGTTTGACTCAGATTTCCACTCTAAAATTGTTTTAGATTTAATCCAAAAGTGTTTTGGATGGGTATTCACAGGGTATTTCATGTGATGTGATATAATGTGATGTTATTGATATCCTTCCGAAATTGTTTTAAAATATATCTAGAATGTGTTTTGGATATTATTTCACGGGTTATTATAAAATATATAATATAAGGTGAAATGGCATGGTCTATGAGGCTATAGTGAAATTGGTGGATTGAAGAAGATGTCCCCTAAACTATGAATATATATATGTGTGTGTGTGTGTGTGAGTTGTATCCATTTTTATGAAAATTATGATTTTCATGAAATATGGGTATGTCTTTTATAATGACTATGATAACAGTTATTTTTTTGGGTAGTTAGATCTTTAAAATGACTATCATTTAATATAGCATTTCATTTGAAGTAATTTTTGGCACAACAGGCATTCATATATTTCATAAACCAACCACCTTAGGCTATGAATGGGGTCGACTAACCCCATTGGTCACCTGTAATACTTTATATTCCTCAATGGAACACCATAGGCTATTACACACAGGGAAAACTTTCATACTAATGATATTCCCCATATTCCAATGCATTCCCTTTCATTCTACTTTGTCCCCACTCACACCCACCCTAGGAATCTTCCCATGAGGTCACTCATCTTGATGCTACACCAGGAAATTAATCACTTAAAAATGGAGTTATAATCATGAAATCTCTCAAAAAAGAAAATTAAACCTTATTGACATGGTTAGAAGAATTTAGTATTTCAATTATAACTATTCTAGGTATGGTTCACTCTCCACCCCTTTAAAGCTCAATAGTATTGTTGTAGAACTCACACCACAACACCAGGAAAGTATTTTACAATTTAGGTTGGTTATTACCTCTGATTCCATTTTTTAATGACCAGACCTAAGCCACCATGTATATTATAGATATCCACAAGACCTTATGTGCACCTGCCCATACACATGAGGCTATCAGCTAGTAGAAAATGTCAGAACTCTGTAAATAGGGAGAAATTACCCATAGTATCATGTTATTGCTGTATAAAATAAATATAAATAATTATAATTATATTAACATGTAGAAAAATAAAAATCAAGTATAATATCAGATGGAATATATGATATAAAATTAAATAATTGGGTTCTCATTGTTGCAATCCAAACTAGATAATATAGTGTTCAGGTAAGTAAATAAAATTTTAGAACCCTTAAAAAAATTTCCCTTAGTTCTCCAAGAACAATTCTCATCAACTTTTCCATATTCCATGGATATATTTCCCTAAATTATGCACACACATCTATATGATTATACATGATGTGAGAAATGAAACCTAATACCATACCAATGTGTCCTTAATATGATGACACATTCATAAGATTACATATTATTATAATAAATAAGAGAACATGCAAAAAATAACCATACTGAGTTTTTGTTCACTAATCAATCTTCCACAAACCCTTATTATAACTACTTTGGCTTCACACCAGTCGAACATTTGAGATTTCAGGGAAATGTCCCAATAAAATGAGAAACCCTAAAGGATTTTCAATAGTCATGTTGGTCCTAATCCTCTAGATTAGGTCAAAATAGGCCATCATTCCCCATATTTATCTCTTAGGTCAGGTCACATGACAATCATTCCATATGTTGCCTCCTGATTTAGATCATGTAACACCATCATGACTTTAGGTTAGACCATCATACCTCATTTTATAACCTAGTCTAATCATCAAATCAAATGAATAATCTATACATGCACTCCCATTAGGCCCATAAAGGCACCAAGGGTCCACCTATCACTTTGTTACTATGCAAAAAATAACAATACAATATATACCAAGTAAATAACAAGGAAAGGGGGCATAAAATATCAAGGAATTCATATCATATCATGAGTGTGAAACAATATCCAAAACAAAAAAACATGTGAACAAACCCAATATGGTCTCAAGCATATCAACACACTACATCAAAAAATGATATCTATCACATGCATGGTCTATATATGGTTAGGTGCCTCCAACCATAAAGTGATTGATATCAATGTTATGGTTTTCAAGAGTGTTATTACTTGTACCATGTTCACACACCATCCATAAAAATATATCATGAAAATAACTCTTAAAATCAATTTCAATACGAAAATACAAGGGTTCTTAAGTGTGGTAGAGAATTGTAATATTCTAATTGTAGAATCAACACTTACCCAAAATTAAAAAGCCATCAAAGGTTATCTTCAACCGTGTTTGAATAATTAAGTACCTTTTTGCATGAGGATAGTGACAAGCGAAGATAATAAATGATCATATATGTCTTAAATAATGATAAAAACCCCATCTTGTTCCATTCAAGAGAGAATGAATAAATTTTCCCAAGTGGAAAAAACCCCACATTTAATCCATATGCATTTAAAATTTGGTTTGGTCAAGATCCAGGAAGACATTAGAATATTATCAGCGTTTGATTAACCAACCCAACAACCACCATGGAATGGGAATGGTTGTAGTGTTCTTGAGACACCAGTCTGACATGATCAGCCTTATGTTGTGGCCCCAAGGAGTTTTATGTTTTCCCCACCATGGCCTCCAAAAGAGTTGTGATGGAGTCACCTAGGTCATCGATGATAGGATCCTTACCCAAGCACCATGACTTATCTAGGTCTTTTTCCTCATTTAACATTTTACACTAAGGCACACCAGGGACCTCCACATCAATGGTTTTGATCACTTTTTATAGAAAACCTATAAAACCCAATTTTAGGTTTTCAAAACACCACAAATACCAACAAACCAAAGTTAAACCATCACAATATTCCAAAAACATCATGTAAGATAGGTTGGTTATTATAAAAACATAACAACACAAAATGAGGGTGTTACAATTATCCACGTCTAAGGACTTCACATCCATAAGAAGTTTCCCTAGTCATTTGACTTGAATAAATCTAGAAACTAAGACTAGACATATGTATCTTACTCTAAAGTATACTCCAGGATATGTCCATGATATCACATAATATGAACAAGTTATTTTAACTTTTCCCTTAACCCCTTCTCACTTTAGTCTATAATATTCATTGAGTACTCCTCATAACATGCATCTTACTCCAGATAAATAACCTATCAGTAAATAACATGTGAAACATGGATCATGTGCCTATGAAGCTGAGAAATATGAAACACGTCATGGATTCCTCGATAACATGATTAAATATCTAGATGGTACTCCATTGTTTCTACCCGCCCAGTGATCATGAATGGTCCAACATAACAAGGTGCTAAATTTATTTTCTTTCTTAAATTTCGATAACCTAATTGAGGAGTCGCTCTTTGAAAATCCTCACTGCCTATAAGAAACTCCATAACTCTACATCTATGGTTAGAATAATACCTTTTCCTAATTTGATCCATGATCAACATCTTATGAATCAATTTCACTCTATCGAAGATCACATAAACCATATGAGGACCCACAACCACTACCTCACTAGCCTTATTCCAACAATGCAGTGAACGACATGACCTTCTATAAAGAGCCTCGTAAAGTGTCATATGAATTGAAGAATGATAACTATTTTTTTATAAGAACTCAATAAATCCTTTTTGATGATACCAAACTCCACAAAATTATAGAACAAAAGCTCAAAGAGTATCTTTCAATATTCAAATTTTGTGATCTGACTTTCTATATTCCTAGGGATAGTATATTGTACACAATATTAGTTCATTACAAAGCCTTTATAAATGCCTTTCAAAATAATAACATAAAACAGAATATCTCTCTTAGAAAAAATTATTAAGGTTACTCCATAAAAGGGTATTATCTCTCATATAAACTTCTTTCCTAGTTCATCCACCGAATGAGTCTCATGGATCATTAAGAAATGAGAAACATTAGTTAGCTGATCAATAACCAAAATAAATCATAACAACTCCTTAGGATCCTAGGTAAATACTTTATAAATTCCATTATGACATCTTCTCACTTACACAATTACAATGGAAGTGACTAGATAAAATCAATATGATGCTAGTGATTAATATTTATTATTTGGAAAGTAAGGCATTAGGAAAAAAACCTCCAATGTCCAACTTTATCCTTTTTTATGAGAACTGTAGCCTAAAGTTGTGGTACATATTTTTCACTATAGGATGTACCACCCATTTAGAGGAAGGGAATTCTTCCAAAAACTCTTCCCTGACAGAATCAAAAACTAAAACACTCCCATGTACTGAATCAGGTCATATTCATCTAATGACTTCCCAGATATTGGGTCACCACCTGCATGTTTTTCTTGCATCATAGCACACTCTGGGTTGGAATCCTGACAAACCATCACGCGACCTACAGAAGAATATGTGATAACATATGGGGTAAAATCATTAATCTCAATTCCTTGAAATAACCCATCCTCAAATCATCCAAAAAGCTCATTAGGCACCTTTTCTCCACTTAATTCCATTCACCAAGCCCATGTGTTGCCTACTCTGTACAGATAAAAACATTGGTAATGAATTTACATAAATTTGATCATAGATCAGATCAAATAAAAATTACTATAGATACTCTATAAAATACCTCCACCATATATTTAGGTCCCACTCTATGATAATACAGTGAAGGATCCTGTGATATTTATAGATAATAATTCTCTCTCTAAATAGATAGTGCCGTAAACACATAAAGCACGAACCTTGGATTATAACTCTAAGTTGTGGTTAGGATTGTTTTTTTCAAGGTCTTATAGATTAAGTGACCCATAAGCTACTACCTGGTCAATCTACACCAGAGAAAATCCCAAAAAAACTCTTGATTCATCATAATATAAAGTATAACCAATCCCTGGATCAATATGTATCAACACAAGGGATATATTTGACCTCCTCTTTAGCTTGATAAAATCTTCTTCACACTGGTCCTAAAACTTGAACTTAACCCCTTTCTATTTCATCTTATTAATGGGAGTTGATAAATGAGAAATTTATGGGATAAAACCTTAATAATATCCCTATAATCCAAGAAAGATCCTAATCGCAAACACATTCTGGAGGAATATCTAGGATATAACTAACGCAACTTTACTCAAGTACATGGATATATCAGCCTGATAGAACACATGAACAAATAGCATTACCTCATAAATACAAAATTTATACATTAATAACTTAACAAAAAGATGATATTACTAAAGCATAATCAGGACTATCTCAAGATGTTTATCATTCTGATCTACCAATAGTGAGTTGATAAGAATGTCATCAATGAACATTTTAATAAAAAATTCAAGATATTGGTGGATGATCTTATTCATGTAATTCATAAACAATTTACCCACATTCAATAGTCAAACTGACATAACCAAGTACTCTTATAGACCATACTAATATCAAAATGACATCATCAGGATGTCATTATCTCTTACCCACAACATGTAGCTTAATTGATGATCAATAATGGAGAAAAATTAGGCTCCCCATAACTAATTGAATAATTTTTTGATCCAAGAACTAGGGTGACAATTTTACACCATTTACAAATTTAGTTTATGGTAATCAATGAACATTTTGAGGCTATCATCTACCTTCTTGGAGAAAAAAAACTATTTCACCCTACAACAAATAACTCTACAAGATAAATCACTTCTACTCCTAGTCCATGATTTATATTTTTAGCACCATTAATTAATATGTATCTATAAAAAATAATGTATTCAAATTTATTTCACACCTGGAAAAAATTAAATCTCAAAATCAACACCTCTATCAAGAAGAGGTCTTTTGAAATCATCTCGAAACAAATATTAGTAGAGATATATAACTGGAGAAAAAGATAAGGGAGTCACATTTGATCCTTCAAAAAGTGCCAAGCCTGAAATTTGTGTAGTGATAGTCCCATAATGGATCAAATCCATGCCCATTCTACCTACTCCTATCTTCCATAACTTAGTTATCAAGAACTTATCTCTTTTAGGGGATATAAATTATACCCTTCTATGATAGTAATCAAGGATATCTCAAAATATGGTCGGACAACCCATGCTGAGAATCACAACAAAGCTCATCATCTCTAAAATCATGAATTCACGCATATGTTTATAAATAAAAATAACTATAGTTCATTTTGGGAATTATTGCAGGAAGTCCATTATTATACCCAAGAGTATATTAAGGGAAAGTAAATCAGAAGACAACTTCACTGGTAATTCAAATCAAGTAACAACATTTATAAATATAAATGAATGGAAAGCATTGGTATCAAGGAAGGTAGTAGAAAAATTAGAAGTGATTAAGATCGTAAATTGAATAGTAGATGGTCTCTCACCACATTCCACTTGATTCTAATCCATCACATAAACTCATTCTACATCATCTCCATGATCATGTCCCTTATATTCTTGTCTATCCTATGTAATCGTCATCTAAGGGGAATGAACCTACTACATATGATCTTGGTATATCCCATGATTTGGTTATTATGTCTGAATTAATCCCCCATGAGACCTCATTCATAATTCCTCCAAGAAATAGTTTTGCAGATGCCCTATCATGTCACATCAATAATAATTGATCTGAGTTTTTGGGAAAAAACTATGACAATTCTCCAATTATCCCTAGTTTAAACACTAAAAATCTCTTTCCCCCATAGAAGATGTTTAAGTGCCTCTACTCAACTCTAACTATCTACCACTTCTCATAAATTAATCTCCTACCTTCATCTTTATAAATTCAGAAGTAACACTAGTAATTACACTAACATATGAATGAATACCTATAGATCTATTGTCCTTTATATCCTTCTCAATCTTTAGATCATTGTGAAGAACCTGATCATATATCTTCAATTAAAAATTTCTTACATAGCACCTCAAATCTAGTTGAAGCTCGATCTCAAACTTCCTATATTTCATCACTTTATCCCCATCTAGTAGAGGAGAAAATCTTATAACCTCTTTGAAACTTTTTGATAAATAATACTCTTTCATCCTCCCCTTATGATAATCCATAAAATCTTGTGCTCAACCCATCTTCATTTTACCTAAAAATAACTCCTCAATGATAAGATATTTTAAAGTCACCCATGTGAGACCCTCATGTCTTCCTTCCTAAAGCATAACATTCCACCATTATCCAAAATCATAATTTAGCCTCAAAGTCACAATATTAACCTTTTGATCCATTGTTATTTTTACCAAGTTGAAGATTCACTCAGTGATATTTATACAGACCTCTACACTCTGATGGACACTAGTTCTGTAGAAATATAGAGCATACTTTAGATAGAATCCCTCATAATAGTTAACCATGGACTAAGAAACATCCCTAACTTCAACAAGAACCAAGTAGAGGACTCCTTGATGAAGTGGTCCTTCCTCTTGAACAACTTTCTTGATTTTAAGATCACTCTTCATCATGAATGGTGGTAAAATATGAACATACTCCCTCGTGTGAGAAATTATGCCTCCTCTACCAAGTGGTCCAATCATGGATCTCTGAGGTGGCATTTTATAGAATGTAAAGGAAACGTCTAAAAAGTCAGATCCATTAGTTCAAGATAGATCTAAACCATTCAATGGGATCAAACATGGTTCTACTAAAAGTATACTCAATACCCAATATATAACCCTCGTAGCACTCATAAACGTCCCCATCCCAGCATGTTATTCAAAGTCACATATATGCACAAAACAAAACAACATTCTCACGTTAATCTAATTAATTCGAAGCATTGAAGACAGATATGACACTCAATCATTAATATAGATCTATCCCAAATAGATAGCACACATCAAGGCATTAAATCAAAGAACAATTATGCAATATGTAGTTGGTATATATTTATGCAATGTACTCCTAAATTTCACGTTATGATGCATGAATGAACCCAAAACCAATAAAATAGTAATAGAAGACCTATCAATGGTAACCCAATGATCAGTTCAACATGAGTTGGCCAGGTGCATGCTAACTCCCCAACCTGAGTCCCATATAGGCTATCTCCTTCTACTCTATTATAGGTTATTCAAAGAGAAGAAGAAAATTATAATCTAACACCATTTGTTATAACCCACCATCCTTAATCAATAAACCTATTCAACTAAACCAATTTTTCTCCTATAATACCATGGTTTTATTCCTACAACAACATAGGATATTACCCAATGGGGTTAATTATTAGTCTAATTAAATTCTCTATAAGAAGATATATTATCCTTTAGTGTGATTTCTAGTCACTCACACACACCCAAGTAAACTTCCTAGGAGGTCGCCCATCAAGTAACAACTCCAAGTCAAGTATTTTCTTAACTATGGGATTCTAATCAGGTGGACTCTCAAAAATAAATGTGTATCATTTCATGTAGTCTTTTAAGTATCACTTTTCTTGGGATTTTACCCTCACAATCCAATTATATCACAACACCCAAATTATTGACCCCAAAACTCAAACCTAGGCAGTGCCTCTATATTTTAGGTTCGGTATTGGATCAAATACCATTTTGTAACTCCACAGCCCAAACTATTGTGTCCAATATGGATATCAATAAGACCTCAGGCATCTATTCCTATACACTAGAGGCTACCGATTACAAGTGAGGGTCTGAACACCATATATGGGAAGACTGTACCCTTAATAACATTTCCTAGTAATATAAAATAAATATAAATAATTATAATCATAGTAACTTGTGGGAAACTAAATATAAAATGTAATATATGATGAAATACATGATATAAAAATAAATAAATGGGGTTCTATTTTGGGAATCCAAAATAGAGTATATATAGTGAAAGTGAATAAATAAAACAATAAAACCCTCTAGATTTTATCCTAGTACTATTCTTATCGCCATGATCATATGATCAACCATCTTCCACATTCCCATTTACCTTGGCTAGATCACTATAAATGAAATATACATGTGCATCGAGATGCCCGAGCAGGTTGTGAGTAATAAAACCCATTAGGACACCACCAATGAGTCCAAAATTTGTATTCACATGCATAAGAGTGTATATAAAGATAATAAACAAGAACAAACTTAACAAAACAAACATATTAATTTTTGTGTGTACCAACAAATCCGCTATGAACTACGGTTATACCAACTTTGGATCCATGTCATAAGAACATCTGAGTAGTTATAGAAATGTCACAAGTAAAGGATTTGGCCTCAAGGATACTTAATATCCACATAGATCCTAGTCCACCTTGTTTGGTCACAATATACCATCATCCCCTATTTTAATCTATCTTGTAAGTACAGACAAATCATAAATCTCATAATTTCCTCACTGATTATATCAAAAAATAGTATCATGCCCCTAGGTTATGCCACACTAGTCTATCATACCCGATCATCTAACATAGTATTGTCATAAAGTAACATATAGTGTCAAGACACAATCTCCCACAAGGTCACCTAATCCATGATAGGTCTAATTTCCACTTTTTTACTATATTTAGAATAAAAAAAATCTTATACCAACTACAACACATAGAAATTAGGAATAATGTATCAAGGCACACATATCATATCAAGAGTGAGAAACAATAGACAAAAGATTCACACATGTGGTCAAAGTAAATATTCTCCAAATCATTTCAGAACAAAAAATTATGTCATGTTAATTATCATACACACTTCTGTTGCATGTTAAGGAACTTCTACCTCAAGGTTTTTAAGTCAACATCAAGGTTGTTAAAAGCATCATCCCCAAAACTGCATTAACACACTAATAAAAACAATCTCACATATTAATAAATCATAGAACCAATTCTAATCCAAATAGATAAGAGATCTAATATAAGGATGGGAAGAAGAACAATCCAACGGTAGAATCAACACTTCCCAACATTCTAATACTATCAAATGTAATCTCCAAGTTTAGTTCAAGGAAAAATGAATTCTTTGCTGGAGGACATTGAAACAATAAGATTATAAAGGTTCCTATAAGTTTTAATCAATGAGAATAACTCCATACCAGGATTATTCAACTGTGAAAGAAGAAATTTAGAAAAAATGAATAAATTAATATCAGAGTGGTTATCCAAATCACTCAAAACCAGAAACACCAAAAATGAATATGAACCTAGACCTTAGATATACTAAAGGGGTGGTACGATCAACCCCATAAAGAAGATTTAGATCCTCGGATAGAGATCACATAAGGTCAAGAACAAAATATTCCATGCATTTGGAATATATTTTGGAATTGATGGAATCACACAGAGGACGGTATCTAATTAGATGGATGAGGTTTGAAAGTGATTAAGGAGTTTATTAAAAATAATATACATTTAATCCACATTCATTTCACCTTAATTCAATTAGAATACAAGGATAAAGTAGTGGATTTATTGTTTTTGAAAACCAAGATCGATTGTCACAATGCCCACCACCACGACCTGGCCATGGAAGTGTTGTTTCTTAGCCACCAGCCTAAAAAGTCATTAACTATGGCATAGAAAAATGAAATTTATTATTTCCTCCCACCACAACCTATAAAAGGGACATAGTGGTGTCTCTAATGATTTTAATGATAAGATCAATGATCAAGAACCATATCTTTTCCATGTCTTGGATAATCCATTTTCATCCTTCCTTACTTTGAACCAAGGTGAACTAGGGACTACCATGTCATGTGCCATAGCTATGGTGTTGCTCGTTTTGGATAGAAAACCTATAAACTGCACTTTTATGTTTTCAAAACATGAACAACACAAAAACACATAAGTTCCACTATTAATAGGTCCCAAAAATATCATGTGAGAAAATTTGTATCTTTCAAAAACATAACCACCCAAAATGAGTATTTTATAATATTTATAATATATAATCAAATAATAGCATGTACTCATGATTTATAAACATATGAATAAATGTGACTTCTCAAAGAGTTTCTTTCTGGATTATATAGTAACTACCATATGATGGTAGTGTCTAAAAATGTTTTATTACAATATGGATGGTTGAAACTCCCAAATATACATATATCACTTATTCTTCTTATTTTTAATAGAAATATGCTAGCACATCATGTAAGAGAGGAGAATCTTCCTTGTATGACATGTGATTGAGTTTGAACCATAGATGCACTATATAGGTGGGAAGATTTTTTTCCACATATATGATATCTTTCAAACCTAAGTGATCATGATTGAATATGTTACAGATTTTCATCAGATTATGGTAATCCGTTTATATTATTTCTTTATTTTAGTTTTTCATGTAGGTTTATAATATCATGTATGGTGGATATAGAAATAAGTTTCTAAATTTTTTATAAATATTATTATAATTTTTATTATACACTAAGATAACCATATATAAAAAAAAGGGATCCATTATATTTTATCTTCTATCTGTCACTTCATTATTTCCATTTTCCTTTTATAGGGGTTAAAAACACATTTCGATTTCTTCTTTAGGTCTCCTACACTTTGTGTCTATATAACGATATTTGACTAAATAATATGTGGTGTTTCATACAACAGATACCACATCCACCATCTAATTGGGGTTAATAAAGTGTCACTTTCTAATTGGAGGTAGTATAAAACTATAGCTCACTTGGAGGGTGAAACCAATAAATATCTTATTTACCACTTTCTCATTTTATTTTTATTTGAATAAAATTTCTCATGTTTTCTTCTATGTTCTTTTACAGTTTTCAAAAAGTGAAAGTTACTAATTAATCAATTATATAAATTCATTTGAAGTGGATTAATTTGACTAGATGGGTTCCAAAAATAATTCTTTTAAAATTTCAAAAAGTATACTGCTTGTGTCTAAAAAATAAAATCCATAATAAATTTATGAAGTTTTTTTCCTAGTAATTCATTCAATAAACAATTATAAATAATTTCTTGTTTAAAAATATATATATACAAGGGAAGTTGAATGCTAAAATTCAATAAATTATAGGAAAACTTCCATATATAATCTAATTTTATAGTAATGATTCATTATTTTTTAAATTGTTATGTATATTGGTGAACTTGAATAATATGTAATTGAAAAAATTATTTCCTATTAATATTTTAATTATCATAAAATATTAATGATTAACACTCATAAAATTAGTATTGAACCTATAAAAAATGAATTCTAAGTGAATACTATTATTAGGAATCATTCCCTTAGTCCAAGGAATAATTTCAAAGTGGGTGAGTGATTACAAAATATTTTTTCATATTTTTAAAATATATAATTTAGTATAGTTAACATATATTTTATAGTATACAATTCTAAATAAATATATATTTTTTTTATCTTTTTTGACTTAAAGGTAAAACTGGACTAAGTTGTCAATTTTATTCATTTATTAATATTACTGTGTTTAAATGTAGATAGATAGGATTTAAAATTGATATTTGATTATTTCTTAATAAAATTATTTTAATCATACCGGTAATTGAGTCACATGTGTTACTAAATAAGAATGTTAGATACCTATAATGGATTAAAAGTGTTGAAGTAGTTATAAGTATGATTTACCTCTTGTGGTGGAGTTGCATGTCAGATTAAATACATTCTTGAGAATATTAACACTACCACTAGAAAACCTTTTAAATAATAAATCCAATATATGATGATTTAAATACAAGTAAATATAAATAGAATAAATTTCTTCCCAATATTTCCATATCACAATTCATTCCAAGATTTTATGAAACTCCATTATCTTCATTAATCCCATCAAAATACATATTCATGAATGTTTGAAAAAAAATGTGAACAGATAATATTTATGAATATATTTTTTTCATTAAAATATGGAAAATATCAATTGACGATTCTATAAGTGATTAATCCATGAAAACATAGGGACAACCAATCATTGGATCGATACAAGTGAGGTAGAAAACAAATTTTAAGGACATACTTGGGATCATCTAATTAATGTTAAGAACACATGTACTCATCCTGAGAACCATGAATCTCCCTTCCATCTTCATAAACAAACTATAATAACCATTTTTTGGGGTCAAAACCATGGTCTCTCTTTCTGTAAATGTGTATTATAAGTTTATTACAGTTTTAAACTATGTCTACATATTAATAGCATACTTATATTACTTTCATTTCCTATATTCCCCCCCCCCCCTTCTTTCACACCTCACTATATTCTTTGTTATTGAAAACTAATTTGAGGGTTGATCCATGGTGAATAGAGTGAATTCCTTTCTCTATTATCTTTAATTATTTCATGTTTAATTTTAACTATAGTGAGGTGATAATGGTATCATGTTTGTATTAATGGGTTTTAAATCTTAAATCCACTCTTTATGACTCATTTCCTATTTAACTCTCTCATCCCCCTACCCCCTTATTAACCTTCCTTCTGGTAGTTAAATTGGGTGAGTGTGAGTTTTAGAGAAGGTGTAATTTGTTTTCAAGGTCTACAAGACATGATATGTTCCTTGACATAAGTGGGGGAACACATTTCAAAAAAATCATAGATTAATGAATGGATTAAAAAACATAAGTAGGAAAATAAAGGTATACACTATCTAACTCTTGGGTTCAACTTTTTTCAAACTAACTTTTATTTTACATGTCCAATTTTAATTTCATTCATCCACACACAACACAAACCCTAATCCATTTGATTACATTAAAAAGATAAAATAATGAAACTATAAATAAGAGAATAAAATAATAAATAACTGATAATGATCTTCTTGAGATGAACCTAGTTATCCATTGTGAATAACTAGGTTTTTTATAAGTTCTATTGACCAAGAACCCATTATGGGTTATGTATCACTCCTTGTTTCAATAGTATCCACCTTTGGATTTTTTCAAAAAAATCATAAATCCTTGCATCTCAAAGAATAATGGGATATCTCCTATTTTGGGTTTCAATCCAAGAACCACATACTTTTTTTCCAACATTATATGGGTATATGGATTTATATACATTTCTCCTCCATTTTTGAAAAATAAAAAGGAAATTTTCACTATATTTTTTACTTCATTCTATCCCCATTTTTTATTATCCAACTTTCACTCGATTTGGATATTTTTAACTCCCACTTTAACTTCCACATCAAGGATCTAATAATCTTCATCATGTGTTTATTTTCCTCTCAACATTGGAGAAGAATAAACTCATTCACAGCCATTATCTCATTATAAAAATGTTTTTCTATACAATAAAATTAGTCTCTTTAAACTATTTATGAATCTTCTTTAACATTGAGTCTCACTTAGAATTTTACTAAACCGAATTATTATAAAAACATCAACAAATATTCCAATTTTATCTACACTCTAAATTATTTTCAGCAAGTGAAGATACCCCTTTGTGAAGAGTCATCAAAAAATACTTTAATATTGATGAATTAGAACTCTATGTATAAAAAGAGAGTCTAAAATAAAAATTTAAATGTTTTCCATTACACTAAATTAATTCCAAAAAATATAAACAACTTGATAATTAACATCCTTTCTTATCTCCATGTGATATAAATAAAACTTACACTAAATTTTCAACAAATAAGCAATAAATTACAAAGTGTGTAACTCATATGTCCTAACACTCACATTTGAAATAATTTCTCAACATTTATAGGTATTCTGCCCTTTTAATATGAGACTAACAGGATTATGAATCTTTATTAAAAAGGCTCCATAAATGTATTAAACTCTAGAAACCAATTACATAATTGATCATATATATGAGTGTTTCCTTTTAGTAGTGTTTCATATACGGAAAACAATCAAATGACACTAATTATTTGAACAATGAAAAAATAAAACATTAACTTTTCCATGAACATTATTACTTATTCATCATGTTTTATTCCCTATTAATTAAGGTCTAAAACCAATCTATATATACCTGACACCACTTTTTCACTTTTTTTGAACATGAAACCACTTGATAGTTTATAATAGGTTTTTACCCTATGATATCTTCATATCATGCTTCATATATTCAGATAAATCTTATATACTATTATAATTAATGAATTTGAAATATGTCACTTGAATTTTCTATTTGGGACAATGATGCCAATTGGAATTTCTTTGACACAACTTTTAAACATAGATCGTGCCTTAACATTCCAAGGGCCTTATTTGACACCAATTTTGTATTCCACTTATCTCTTTTTCAGTGACATAAAATTATTTACTTTTTTGTAAATGAATCTTATTTCTTGTTTTATTCAAACTAGATGGAAGGAGAGTTTACTAGAAAACATGTTCGTCTTGGTGGTTCAGCTTTTGGAAATAGGGAAATCTAGCGAAAGGGGAGAATCTGATCTGAATGTCATTTTATTTTCTTATGTAAAAATGAATTCCAATGGTTGTTTACCAGATACAATGGATTTCTTAATAGAATCTATAGAAATTGAAAGATACTAATCTCAAGGGAAGGTTCTTGGTAAATGTTGAATGACTATGAATCTTATTTAACTAGATGATCACCTTTATAAAAGTGACGAGTGTCCACATACACATGTATTGTATTAAATTTTTTCTTATATTATAAATTTAAATTTATAAATATATGTATTAATTTCTTATAGTAACAAAAAATGGTAGTTTTTCTCTAATGGAAATATGAATAAAATTCAAAACCATATACACTTGTCTGTTTACACATTTTTCCCTAATTGTTAAAATATTATTCTGTGAGTTCTCTGAAATATTATGTGCAAGGTTTGAATTTGTGCGGATAGTGGGGTTAGAGGTTTTTCCATATCCTAGTGTACAAAGATCATAGGAAGTTCTAAATGTTAAATTCTACTTTGTGGAGATTTGATGTTTATGATCTTTTTATTGATGGATATTCCTAGTTCTATTGATTACATAAGAGTCCCTTCTTAATATGTGTTATGAAATCTTATGATACTCACTCATAGCACACTCAACAGAAAATAATTTATTATTCTCATAATTTCTATTACATTATATAGATTTAATTTCCTATAATTATAATTAAAATATATGGAACTAGATGATTTAAATGTTTGGGTTGATAAATTCAATGAAACTAACTATAGCTTCTAAAGAATAATGATGGAATATTTTCTCTTGAAAAAGTATCATAAACTTTCATTGGATAGAGCCAAAATAGATGTGGTATATAAGGATGATTGGAAAATATTGGAACAAGGTTCTTGGATTGTTGAAGATATAACTGGTCCAGGACATGGGAATTTTCATCCAAGAGAAAAAAGTAATGGTAGATTTGATTATAACCCTATAGGATATATAATAAAATAATACAACACTTAACAAAGTTCTTCTAGTGGGAATATTTTTCAGTATGAGGTTATAAAAACTTAGGATAGAGAAATATAATTTGAAGGGATATAACATGATCTTTAGATATCATGGATCTATGAATATAACATTCATGTATGATGTATGAGAAATTATTCTATTATCATCACATCCAGAAATGTGGAATGGAATGGTCACCACAGTGACAAACTTCTATATAACAACTGACTTGTTGTGTGGGGATTCCCAAAACATGATTCTAAAATAAGTAATTTAGATAAGGGAATTTCTTACACCATCTATTAATGCATTTAAAGTTGAAAAAATGGGTTGATCAACATAGTGTAAAAATTAGAGTTGACTAAAATATAAATCAAGAGGGAGGTGTTAGGGAAAGTAGACTAGTAAAAGTTTCACCTACTGGAATTGTGTAAAATTAAGGATCTATAGAGATATCATAAAATTCAAAAAAAAAGAAATCCAAAGTACATCTACCATATGTTAAAATTATATATAAACAATGGTAGGAGGTAATAACTTATTTTTCCGTGAAAATACTATAAAACACTCATTAATGGTTGTATATGGTATATATTTCCCTTCAATAACAAAACATTGGTTAATGATAACATATATATCAAAAGGTTTTGTTAGAGTTAATCTACAAGATGATAAATATCTGAATTACATTATAAAGGGTTATTTGAACATTTGGATAATGAACCGCTTATTCTTGAGACTAAAAGGAGTCAATAATTTTCAAGGCCTATGAAATAAAATTATTTCTATAAGAAAAATTGATAAATAAGGATGTGGAATAAACTTTTACAATAGATTCTATAATGTGACTTGAGGGTATATGGTGTTGTAATAAGGGGAAAAGGATGGAACTCGATATCATATTAAAAGATCATATAGAACTCAAATGGTTGGAAATAATAAGTTTTATGGAGTCAACTATTTTGCATCGCATGATTGATCATCTCAGTGAGAATAATATGATAATTCAGTAGAGAGAGTAATCTTTAAGCTCAATCATATAGATATTGGAATTTGTGATATTTGAGTGATGGATAAATAAAAGAAGGCTCCATTCATTATTAATGATTGTAACTTCATTTCCCTGATATTGGAAATTGTTCACTTGGTTGTATGGAGTCTATCCCCATTTCTAGTTTAATAGAGAATATATTTCCTTCATCACATTCATCAATGATTCAGATTACAAGGTATATATGTATTTCCCAAAGACTATATCTAATGTATTATGTGCCTTTATACAGTTTAAATAAAGGTTTTAAAGGAAGTGTTGTTAAAATATGAAGATCCTAAAATATTATAGTGGTACAGAGTACAATGGTTGAAAATTTCCGAATATTTGTAGAAATAAAGGGTTCATAAAGGATAAAACTGTACCCAAAACATGTTAACAATGTGGTGTAGCATATAGTGCAAATTAGTCTTTGTATCAGATTGTGTGATGCATGCATATTCATTATATAATTCTATAGTCCATTCGGGAAAAGGCAGTCAAAATGGCCAAATACCTAGCCAAAATAAATTTTTCATCTCTTCTAAGATAGAGTCTACTAGAAGATCTATAGTCTACAAAGATAAAAGAAGTAGTCTATATCAAATTATTTAAAATTTTAACATATATTAACATCGATTCTAATTTTATATACAAAATTGATTCTAAATCAAATTTGTGTTGCCTAATTTTTTACAAAAATGAAGAATTTGGTTTTAGACCATGGGAAAATGATAAGAACCAAGTTATCCAAAGTTAAAAAATATTTTTAATGAGAAGGACTCATGGAAGGGACGAAACAAGGATAAATCATAATTTAAGGGAAACCAATCAACTAATGAATATTAAGTTGATCTAGATGAAATAATTAGAAGACTGAATATTTGGATGTGTTGACATATTAGTACAAATTGTTTAGAATTAGGACTAGTGAAAG
The DNA here is from genome assembly GCA_963277665.1 of Viscum album. Lineage (NCBI taxonomy): Eukaryota > Viridiplantae > Streptophyta > Magnoliopsida > Santalales > Viscaceae > Viscum > Viscum album. The sequence continues at coordinate 1,927,988,955 of OY728133.1, read as the reverse complement.
ATTTTCCAGAATACTCAAACATAGCTAAATTACAAGGGAATATCCATTGCTAATCCACTAGAATATGGTAACCCAGAACATAAGGAAATAGAAATAACAGTACCAAAAAATATATTAATCTTAATCAGTGTTGATAATGTTTCTTAGAGTCAGAAAATAATTCCAAATATTTATAGATTATGTGAATATAATACTTATAACATATTTTCGAGAACCTGAATTCCTGTAAAAAGTAGTAACACTGTGTGACATAGATTAGTGAGAGTTTTAAATGAATAAAGAGATAGGTTCCTTGAAGTTAAATATAGCATGGTAGATAAATGAATTACCAAAATGGAAATGAGAATAAATTGTCTTTTGTTCAAAGGAATAAGTTAATATAAGAAAAATATACTAGGTGTGGTTGTTGGTGAAGTGTTGCCAATAAAAATAGGAAGTCGATTTCCCAAAAAAAATCATTGATTATTAAACACGGAAAAACTAGATAGTGTTGAGTTTATTTTCTTTCAAAGATATATACATGGATAAAATGGATATAAAAATCATTTTTCTTCATGGAGACTTGTAGTAGGATATTTATATAACCAAGTTGAATGGTTTTAATGATCACTAGAATTAGATTCAGGTTTTTATTTTTTAGCAAAGCCTCTATAGATTGAAATAAGTATCCTGATATTGGATTCATATATTTGATTCTTTAATGATGGAAGAATGTTTCCTGTGGAGAAAATATGGCCATTTTCTATATCAACAGACCTAGGATAATGGTACTTACATCTCAATTCTACTATATGTGTATGACATGTTTTTGGTGGGTCCTAAGGTTTTGAAAATTAAATAGATAAAGAGTAATGTTTTTGAAATATTTTAGAAAAAATATCCTGATTATACCAAGAATATATTGGTAAAAATGATAGAGGTATGGGAGATGATGAACACTATTTTTATTCTATAAGGGTTGTATCTAAAAGATCATTTAATTTTTTAAAATCACCAAATAAGCTCACCTCAACCCCTATTTCTAGAAAAATCAATTTTCCCTAGAGAAGGAATAGAAAATAGAAAATGAGGTTTGGTACATTCCCCTTTTAGTAGTATTAGTAATTCACTACATACATAAACCTATAAGGGAGAACTATGAAGCCATAAAATGTATCATTCAGTACTTAAAATGATAAAAAAAAATGTTTCTATATGATTTTTTGGAGATTATTCTTTGAAAATAATTATATATGCGTTCTTTATTGGATTCATAGATGTTTATAATAGCATGAATTCTTTTGTATTCACCTTTGGAATAAAGGAGGTCAAAAATATGTTTTGGATGTGAACTTTAGTTACCTTATCTACATTGGAAATAGAATAAGATGTTTCTATGGAATCCATAAAGTAATTAGTTCAACTTAATTCACTTTCTGAAGGATCTCATAATGATTCCAAAAATAATAGTTTTTTTGTAATATTTAGAATGAATTAAAATTTCCTATTTGTTTGTGTTGTATGAAAATAAGAAAAGCATTGAATAGAATTTATATTTCATTTAGATTCTCCAAGAATAAAATATTTTATTTCTATAAAAGAGTGTTGAAAAAGACAATTTAGCTAACAAATTTACAAAAATTATTATTCTTCGATGACCTAAGGAAACAATGTGCCTTAGTTAGACTCGAGTGAATGGAAAGTGTGATGAAGAACACTATATGAATGCTTCACAAATTAGGATTCTCATAATTTTGCAGGTTTTTTGGGATTTCCAATATGTTACTTATTATTATATTGAAGTGGGATATTATTAATAAATGTGTCTTGTTTCGTGTTCAATTAATGTCAACTAACATGTGAGTTTACTATCATATATGGCGACTTGGATGGTTCATATTATAAAAGTTAGTAACTCCATAAGAAGTGGTATTTCTATATAGAAGACCATTAATTACAATGACTTCATTGTGAAATACAGTGTTGGAGTACCATAAGCAGTGTTTGAGGTGGTGATAGCCAAAGGGAATAAAAGGTTTCCAATCTCAAGGGAATTTGTTTTGCAATATTTGGATTGTGGTGCAACCTATTTAACAAGCCAATCGCCTCTATAAAAGTAAGGTGAGACCACCAACACATGTATCGTATTGAAAATTTTCATATATCATTAAGTATTATATGGGACTGTAATTATTTTTCCCATAGAGTTATAAAAATTGGAAACATTTTGATCGTAGATATAGGAATAAACTTATAAACCAAAAAATATTGTGCATCCACTTTCCTTTCTTCATTTTTTGAATTTTTTTCTGTGACATGTCTAATATAGTGTGAGTAAGGTTTAACTAATCAATGTGATCGGGTGTGTCATCTTCCCATCTCCTAATAGAATTATATCACTCAAAGGTCTATTGGTTTGATTCCAGTGTCTAGTGAAAGCGTTGTATGTGATATTTCGATAAATTGAAGTTCCTGGTTCTAGTGATTGAATACGTAAGACTTACCAATATAATCATACCTCTCCATTAAACTTACATTATTATAATAATTTCTATAATTATTAAAAACATAGGGAGAGGGGTTCTTCTTATAAATCCTAAAGTTTAACACTGAGGTTGGCCATTGTGAACCAACCCTTTAAATATGATCCTCTTTAAACCTTTATTTTTCATTATCCTTTGAGTGAAACCTAACGAACAAAGTATCTTTATGATATTTTATTTTAAATTTTAAATATTTATTTTCTTTGATTCCAACTTCAATGTGAGAATAATATAATTTATTAAAATTTATATTTGGATGAATTTTTATTGGATCCTTAATCTACCTTCCTCCTCAAAGAATAAACAAACTCATGAAAAATAAATAAGGGAGGTATCATGCAAAAATGATCATTACCTAAATTCATAATTATTTAAAAAATTAAATCATGATATAATTAAATTTAATAAAATAAATAAATACAATCATACATTGGTTGGTCTCAAGATCATGATCATACATCAGGGAACAACTAAAATAACTACTAAAAATATATCACCCTCCTTATTCTAGATCTCAAATTAAATAAATAATTTTTACCCATTAAGGTGTATTAAAATTACCCAATACAAATATAAAATAATTTAAAATTTCACCCCTTTTATCAAAATTACAAAGAATATATTAAAATTTATTGAATTTTATTTTAATTAAATAAATTTATTTTAGAAAATTATTTTTTAAAATATATGCGCATATATATTAATTTAAATATATATATATGTAAATATGTATATATGTATGTGTGTGTGCATGTATATATGTATATAATTAAAATTAAATAAGTATAAATATTGATTTCGTGAGGTCTAAGGAGGATCCTGGTTTCTAGGGGCTACTTGGGTACTACATAAATTACACATCCCACAAAATCTCAATCAACCATCTATTTGATTCATGTCCAATGGTTAATCTTACCATAAAATTAGGATTTACTATTTTTTTAAAACTTATTGAAATAGATTTCGGTTAGTTTATTTCCATTATATAATGATAGATCTGGCCATCATATTAGAATTTAATACATCCACTTATCTCAATATTCGTGGAATAGATCTAGATCTTTGTTTTCCCTTCATCAAATAGAAAAAAATTTCCTTTGTATTAGTATTTTCGTTATTTATTTCACTTGATTTAGGAAATATATATATATAAATCTGTGTGTTTTGTTCATCTAATCACAGATCTTGTCATCGAATTAGTATTTACTATATCTATTTTCTCGATATTGGAAAAATGAATTGCATATGCATCTCTCCTACAACCAACGAATGTTATGATACTGAAATTATGATTTTCGATATCTGTTTTTATTGATCGTGATAAAATTGAATTGAATCTACAAATTTTATTTATAATCTAGTCGAATTAACCTTCTTATTAGGATAATAAATATTTTTTGACACATTCTTGTAAGAGTATATTTGAATCTACACGTAGTGTTGTTCATTATTTCTAGTTTGTCTACTCTGGACAAACTCGAACTCGATCTCTATACTAGACTAACCATATGATGTAGAACAAGAGATACTGATAAAATTTTAATGAATTGAATATGAAATATTATTCATAAATTCAATGGAACTATTATAATATTTTTTTAGGTACTATACATAATAGAAGTAGACATTGTGGAATGATAGAATTCAAATTTAATTCAAATTTTGATACCCATATCTAAATTGTGGGATATATATATATATATTATGATAAAATATTGAAACAAAAAATTTATCTTGTAATTTTTATGCAATTCATCTCTTCCTCAATTTCATTGTATTCATTGTTCAATGATCTGAACTTAAATCCATAAAACTATATCATCATATTCTCTATAATGCTTGAGATATTGTTATTAATATTTTTGGTTGAAGTTTATTGAACACAAATCAATTCAACATGTTTGTGTCAATTATAGATTAATTTCTACTTTATATATCTCCATGTATTCAATGAAATTTGTATTGATCCTTTTTTTCATTTCAAATACAAAAAACAATTAGTGGATTACCCTAATTGACATAGCTTAATGTAATAATATATCTACGGTTTAAAGTAAGAAAGTTAAAAAAATCTCTCCAATTACTCATATTATAAAACTAAATCATATCATTTTCACTTAATTTAACATTAAATAAAAAAATGTGATCCAACTTATTAATAAAATACTATGGATTTAATTAATATTTTGAAAACATAAAAATTCCTAAAAAATAATTATTTAAGTAGAATAATTTAATAAATCTCATGAAATAATTGATGGTTCTAGGGAACAACGAAAGTGGTTTTCCCTGTGAAAAATGGTGTTTTTCATCATTATGTTGGTATGAATATAAAGAAATTGAAAAATTAATCCCTGAAGTATTCATATAGAGAGTAGTTATACATTTAATTTATAATTAATTTAGAACTAAAATTACGTCAGCATTATAATTCATCTTTGATAATGATAAATTTAATAACCCCTCTCATAATTGAATAGTCAGTGAGGTGGATGAATCTAAAAAACTATATTGGTATCCATGTGTTCTCCTTGTGTCTTATAACATCAGCAATCAAATTTTAACTGTTATCATGCAGGAACCATCTTCCTTACGTCAATCACAATTGATCACAATAAGTAACCTTCTACTGTTGGAATAATATTTCCCTTATAATCTCATTATTTAGGGGTAGGAGGGAGGATTATCTCTCTTCAATAATGAGATATTTCTTGAGAAATTCTCTTATTCATGAGATAATTTTAAGGGAGAATCTATTATGTACAATTCTATTTTTTTCTAGAATGATATAAATCGTATTTTATATATATGGGGTTGAACAATTAGAAATTTCATAGAAACCCTTAATTAATAAATTATTATAAGTGAACCTTGTGTTAAATAATAATAATATTTTTATTATTATATTTCATTGCATCCGCTAAATCCCACATATACAAATATCCTTTGTTAAATAAACAAATCAATATTTTTGTAATTGATATTAAATATATATATATATATATATATTATTTTCATCAGACCGATAACATATCTCAACAATCCTCCTCTACATTTATCAAACTATTAAAAATAAATTTTTATCTAAATAACTAAATATTTTTATATTATTTATTTATTAAATAAATAAATTTTATATTCACTGACTCATAAATATATTTATTTAATTATAAAACCTAGAACCCATTCAAGGGTGTGAAATTCAAATAATTTTGAATTATTAATTTTGTGGACCACTAAATTTAATAACTAAGGATTAAAATAGAAAAATGAGTATGTGAAATCCTCTAATCTGTTTTTTGAACAAGGAATAATGGTTGTATGGTAGCTAGGAGTAGTGAAAGAGCACATAATGATGGTTGGATGGCTTGGGTTACAGCACGAAGCCACCAACCAGCCTCTAGTACGACACTAACTAGACGTTATCTCTATATAAGCTCACTGGTGGCTAGCTAGAATTACTTTCATGTATCAGGAGTACACCTTCTAGTCATTGGGGTATTTAATGATGAAAATTACATTTTTCCACCTCAAATTTTAAAAGGGTGTAATCCCCTCTTCTTCCCATTATTTTACCTTTATAACCCTAATATTATTCTACCTTCTTCTCTTCCTTCAGTTCCTTTAAGAGGATGTTTTGGTTGGATTTTATCAATGATATTAGGTTCATCATAGGCTCTAGTGACCTCCATTTATCTCATCCTACTCTAATTCTAATTTTCAATTTACCTAGTTTGGGTTCTTGAAATTATTCCACCAGAGCATAGTGGAATCATTAGTTCCCATGATTATTTTGCTCAGCCTAGATAGAGGGAGTCCAGAGCTAACATCGAGATGTATGTGTGTGCTATTTCATGGAGGTATTTCATTCTGATATTTTTTTAAAATTTTCACTTAAAATTGAATTAAATTTCGATTTATTTTGAAGTCATTAGTGTGGGATTCATCCTAGGAAGAAATTAGGGGGTCACTATGGACCACTAATTGGTTCCTGGTCATAGTGTCAATGACTCAAGTCCATACGCTGAGTATTTTAATTTATTACCTTAAGAAACTAAGTTTTTTAATTATTTATAATTCCATAATTAAATGGTCATGATTTCTTACTGTGATTTTGGGCCTCGGATGAGTTGTCGATGGTTGGGGAATGTCAATGGTCTTGGGATATGTTTGGAGAGAATAATTAGGAGTTATAATTTGTTTAGATAAAAATAAAAAATGATTTGGGATGAGGTATGTGGTCATGGGTAACCATACCTACGGTTTTATGACTTCTTTATTTTTTATATGGCATGTGATCATGCCACTGTAGTGCTAGACCCTATTAAAACTAAGTGGGATTCTCTAATTAAAATTAGTTTTTATTAAATTAAAATTTTTATAAATGTAATAAACTAAGATATGAGGACACTATGGTCATCATGCACTATCTTGAGTTTATCAACCATCAAAAGTCAAGACATTTCGATTAATGTGTTCCATATTTATCTCAAACCCCTTGAGGGGTGTTCATTAAATTTGATCAAAAAATGCAATGTTCCAAGAAGTAGGATCTATTAGAGACCTTCAAGGATAGGTTAAGGGTTAGATAATACGAATGTCCTAGTGGTTTCCCATGTTATACATAATAGATTTACTTAATCTTTTGTGAAGGCGAGATGATTATAGGGTGTTCTTTCCCTATAGGGATATGGTGACCTGGTTGGATAGACCCTGATGAGAAGGATGGATAGGTCGGGTGTTTAGACCAATATAGGCTGGTTTGGAAAGGGTATGGGAATGAGTCTATCACCCTTGTTACACATTCCATGGATACCAAAGAGTCCCTATAAATATCATGACTAGGGTCCAGCTTCAGGGAGAATACAATATTTAAATGAAGAGTTATAATAATGCTCTGATACTTTTATATTCCATAGTATGAAGTCGTGAAATGATATGGGTTCAGGTGTAGGTATGATATGTATCTCTAGGTAATGAGGGAATGATCCCAACATATTCCCTTATAGGTGGTCTTTATCCCATGTATATCAAGGTAATATTATCCATTAGATCATCATTTATATGCCACGATAAAAGAAACGTGGAGAATTACTATTGTTAGAATGATCATCAAGATATTCTCAGAAAAAATCCAACGCATGACAAAGTAGGTATGGAAAATCTAGGTTGTGTACCAAAGATCGAAAGTGGTATATTTATTTATTGATTTATTTTCTAGTAATTTATTTATTATTAATACCAAGTCAAATGAACATATCAAAGAATTTACTAATTATGCACAGTACTATGTTGTTTGTTCCCCATTGAGATTAGTACTCACACCCAACTTTAGAAACCATTTCACTTGGGTACCTAAGCATCCTATACTTTGGTATGTAAAGGTTCACCAAATACATGGTATTTCTTGACTGAGCTAGAACATTATGGATGGGATTTGGGGATTTGCATAAGGTAAGGTTCTGAGACTATAGTAGAGCTTTAGATATTTTTATTTTAGTCTGTATTTATTTTATTTTTATTGTATGTCTGATCATCCTAGTGGAGGATCTCTCTTGTATGTTGGAATGGCCTTTTTAATCTATATGTAACATATCATTAAATATTGTTTGACATGTTTTGTGCTTTTATTTTCACTCATGGTTCATGTAGATGGTTTTTTGTGATTTTGTGTATGATTTTTCACTTTGATATATGGGATATAGCCTTTTAATAGTACCACCCTATAACCCCACAACTAGTAAGTAGTCTATAGAATATGAGGAGGTGAACCTGAGGTCATAAGGTTCTACCATCCCAGTTACTATTCATGGTGAGTTTGGTCAATACATTACTCAGTGGTATTAGAGTTGTTTTTGTTTTGTCTTAATATTAGAGGAGATGGTATCTAGGAGAAATAGATATATGTCAAATCTTGTTATTGAACACAAATTGGTGTTTTGTAAAAACAAATCTAGTGGATGTCCAAGTTTCCATTAGCACAAGATTATTGTTATTAGTTTTTGGTTTTACACTTGCTTGAGATTTCACCTTGGGTGATGCGCATTTTGTTTTAGATTATTGATTTATTATTGTATTTTTTGATTTTGGCCCATATAAGAAAGAGGTATCTCACACATCATTCTCAATATATTGGATTCACATGATATATATGCATGAATGTGTATGATTTTACTGAGGATGGGGGTTTTGGTATTTAATGTGTCAACATAATCTCATAGAGTGTTTTCCTATATAAGTTCTTGGTGGAATTCTACTCAACATGATCACTATGAATATTCAATTATTTCTAATGGAAGGTCACTTGGGTCATATAATGAGATGATGGATGGTGACAACGGTGTATAGTCCCTTGGTGAAAGCGAAATATTGAGACCCTATTAGGTCAGGGCAATCATATAATGTCCTATTGTCAGACCTCTTGTGGGTAAATATTATTCAAGTTTAGTTATTTAATATTTATGTTACATCCAATTGATTATTTTACCACATATAAATTAATAGAATTAAATTTAACCAAACTATGTAACTATTATAAGTTAGATTTAGATCGTCGTAAGGCAATGCCATTATATAAATAAATCTGAAATTGGATAAGATAATGATACTCTATTGGTAGTTTCATATAAGGATACAATGTGTGTATTAGTTCCCAGGTAAGTAGATAATTTTGGCATGTAATTTTAGATATATATGTGTGAAACCCTTGAGTGGGTAGTTTGGTAACTTTGGTTTCCATGAGATTTTGTTAAAGATTCATGGAAGTTATGACATCTATTTTATTTATATATATATAATTTAACCTATGATCTATGTATGAGACCAGTAGACCTTTGTGACATGATGCAATGCATAGTTATTCGGTGACCTGTGTTATTCAAGGGTGACCCATGAGAGGGTTTAGCTAATTTATATAGTCCTTATGGGAGGGAATCATGGGTAGGTGATTTATTCTTAGGATTGGTGCTTGTGAGGTGTGACTAGGTTTTAACTTTGGAATGGTTATTCCTCAGAGAATCATGAATGTTAAAGCACCTCAAGTTCTAGTACAAAGTACCGAGCTTGATTTTTCAAGGTCATGACCAACCAAATTCCCAAACTTTTCGATTCATGATATGTTTTGATTATGGTGAGATTATAATTATTTTGGAATAATTCTTGAGTTACAGATTGATTTTTTGATAGACATTGGAATAAGTAAAGTGCATAGTTTTTCAGAGGAGATGGTCATCTTGGTTAGATGTTATTAACATCCCTAGAAGCTTGGACAGTGTTTTAGGCATGTCATCTTTGATTTAACATGACTTCACTCATGAGACCATGATTTTGGTTTTGTGACTGGGTAGTATACATGCACACAACCATTATTGTTTATTGGAATTTGTTTTTAGTAACTAGGTATTCTAGATCTATTGTATATTGAATCAGTGAGTGGTCATGTCTGAGTTGAGGGTAAAGGGATCTGAGGTGACACTAACAATCATGTAAATTTGGGTTTTGATGAGTATTTAAGTTGTCCCACATGGTAGAGGAGGCTTTGGGAATTGGATTAGGATGTATTGGCACATTCGATCCAAAACAATTGGACTTAGTTAAGTATATATTGGATAGTAAGCATGGATTGGGATGAATGACATGTGTATGATGTTGGGATCCATCGAGCACCATGATTGGAAATTGATATTAGAAAATCCATAAGGAAGAGAGTCCACTATAGGTAGAGGAAAAGAATGACCCAGATTTGAATAAATTTTAATATGTACTAAGGATAGTATTCCCATAAACACAGAATGGGTATCAAGTGATGCTTCATGAAAATGATTGGGTATGAAATACATAATCATGTCTGATCATTATGTTTGTTAACTAATAGATCATGGGCCATTGTGATCTAGAATGTGGTTCAATGGAGTGATGGTGGATATAATCCAACGGCAAGGAGCATCATATTAATCAACATAATATGAACCTCTAATAAAAAAAGGTCAAGGATTCATGACCCTAGTCATTGGATAGTAGATGCATCTTGGGATACAGGTAAGTGGGTTAATTAAATCTAATTTTTTTTATTCCATGTTAGATTTCCAATAAGATATTAATATAAAATTTTAATTGGATTTTGAGCATTAGTTTTTAGATCAGGATGAAATAGAGGTGACCCAAGGGTGTTGTGGATCGATGGTTCAATGTTTTTTAGGGTAAAACACAACAACAAATTTAATTTACTGATGTTTTGAACACATAGTTACACTAAGAGTAGAGTTTGGACTTTTGTGGGGATTTTTGGATGATCATGGGATGTATCTGGGATTTTGGGGATAGTTATAGTACAAATGGATAACATTCCAGTGGATGAACATAATCATTTCAGAGAAAATTCATACTAAGAATGTTTGAATTTTTTTTGCATGTGATTGGATGTAATGGGTTGGGAACTACATTTTATACATTATTTTATACATGATAGGTTTCTTTCAAGTGTAATTTAGGACATTTTATGGAAATTTTGGAACGTCTAGGTTTATGGAATGGAGAGAGAGTATGTACTAATTTTATATTTTGAATCATAAATCAAGAGTTTTCATGGCCTATAATAGGTGTTTTATGGGTTATGGGACCAGTGATTTAGTAACTACATTGGGTGCATAACTATAATGCAAGAATATAATTTTCATATGAAATTTTAATGGTCGGGAGCCACATATATTTGAATTTATCCTTTGACTATAGGTTAATATGAGTAGTGGAAAAAGTCTATTATGAATATAATGATTACACCGTCACATATTGAGATAGATGAGTTTCTTGAAACACAGTCATGACATTTGATGATGGTTATGATCATTGGTTTTGGTTGGTGGCTTAAGTGACTTGAATTTTGGGGTATGATATGGAACAATATTTGGAATTCCTGAATGGAGTATAGCCTTTTCTCATGTAATAAATGACCATGGTAGGTTGGGATGTATGACTGGAGGGTTTTTGAAACTTCTCAAGAAGGATAAGTGTTATGGTTAGGAGGTTTTAAAACCACATACTCATTATAGGGAATGTAATTAAGAGTGTTTTTTAATTCTTAATTTAGTGAACATGATTTTAAATAACCAGGGTTTGGAACATAATTATAAGAGGTTAAACATCATAAATAGGTGTTTTTTGAATTAAAATATGACTCATAGTGTATCCGAGAGTAGTGGGAGAGAACCAGATGAATTCTAGGTGGATAAAAGTAGGGTAGAGCACAAGAGGAAGGCAAGGTGTATAGGACTATTGTTTTCTTCCACTAGATAGCCGCAAGCAGGAATGTGTCCCTACAGGACTACAGGTTTCACTGGTTAGATAATGGCTAGCTAGAACCACCTATATTAGACAGTTGGCCACATGCTAGATGGTGAAGAATTTAAGGGTAGAAATTACATTTTCACCATAAATTTTAAGAGGGTGGAACCATTTCTCCTTTCATTTCTCATGCATTGTCAGAGGTTTTGACCCTATAAATCTCCACCTTCAAGACCATCAAGAGGGTTCTTTGGGTGGAGTATATCATTGATATAAGGTATGTATTTAACAATTATAACTATCATCAATATTCTCTTACTCTCATTCAAATTTTATTATTATATGGTTAGGTATCTTGGGAATGTTTCACTAGAGAACGGTGGAATTGTCTGATTCTCTTGGTTATTTTTCATAATGAATTTACAATATATCGCAACTTAATGTTGACTTGTTTTCTTGAACCATTTTAGTAAGATATGTAACTGTGGTTAATTTTCTAATATTTCAACTTAAAATTGAAATAAATTTAGTTTTATTTGGATGTTGCTGGTTAGAGATTCCACTTGGTATGATGTAGTGGTACCACTGCCAATGGGTGCTTGGTCACTGTGTCGATGTAGAAATGTAGTCTAGTGAGTTTCTAGTGTTTATTAACTTATTAAAATAAGTTTTTTAGTTATCAATACTGATATAATTAAATTTTGATAATTTCTTTCTATGATTTGGGGTCTCAAGAGAGTTGTTTATGGACGGTGAAATGTATATGATCTTGAGAGAATATTGAAAATCCAAGGTAGGAGAATTTGGGTGTTGAGTTAAAATAGAAAATGATTCGAGATAAGGTAGGTTATTCTTGTTACCTGAACATATGGTTTCATACCTTATTTATGTTGAATATGGAATATGGTCACACCACTATAGAGAAAGACCCTGTTCAAATTAAGTTGTGTTCCTAAAATAAAATGATTTTTAAAAAACTAAAACCCTTATTAATTAAATGGACTAAGAGTGTAGGCCACCAAGGAATTCATGTACTGGATTTAATTTCTCCACCACCGATAGTGGAGATATTTCCATTAATGTGTTCTCAATTTATCTTAAACCCCTTAAAGAGTGTTAATGAAAATTGATTAATGTGATACAATAGATCTAGTAGTAGGATCCCATAAAGACTTTTGGGTAGAGGTTTGGGATAATATGGGATGAATAGAAAAGGGGTTGTCCATGTGAGACCTATGAGATTACCTTAAGCCTTAAAGTGAGTGAGATGACTATGGGGTGTTCTTCATACACTAATATATAGTGATTGTGGTGGGTATAACATGAAGATATTGATGTATAGGTTGGGTGTTTAGGCTAACATAGAGTAGTTTGGAAAGGGGATGTTCTTGAGGTCACCAACCAAGTTATATTTTATTATGAGGCCATTGAGGCCTCAAGGATGGGACAATTTGGGTTGGTCCCCTGGGATCCGACTACGGTTTCATGTTTGGTTATAAAGTTAGATACCCATGTTGATAATATATATTTTTATATTTTTATTTATATGAATATTTATGTTATGCATGGAAAATTACCGTAAATTGTTGTTTATATTAAATATAAAGAATGAATCCATGAGAAGGTATGTATACTAAATGAAATAGAATACACCCTTATAGGTGGTCATGATATGATATAGGGTAAGCTGATGGGTTGTTACGTATCTTTGTATAATGATCGATCGATACATACATATTTTCTTACAGTTGGTTATAATACAATACATAGTCAGATGTGAGAGATTTGTATTTTTATAGGTAATGAAGGCCTGATTCCATAATATTCCCTTGTCAGCGGTTGAGACATGATATATATGGTTAAACATCAACACATTTTGTATATATTCCCAATTAGGTTCTAATAAAATAATTATCCATTATCAGCGATGTTGATATCATATAGAGTTATGTGTTAGTGAGATCTATATGTCTATGTAATGAGGGACCAATACTTGTATATTCCCTTATTAGAAATAATTATTTCAAGTATATCAGGATAACTTTATCCCCAATTTCATTATCTACATACCAAATTGAAAGATCCCTAGTTAATTATTATGGTTGGAAAGGTGACCATGATGTGCTCAAAGACACTTCATCACTGGCCAATTAAAGTTTTACTGATCTGGGTTATGGGCATGAGAATCGATGTTGGTTTATTTATTTTTTTATTTTTTTATTTTTTTATTTATTTATTTTACAAAAGTTTATTTATTATTTATGTCATTTCACAAAAAAAATATTACTTCATTAACTAGATTTTTGTGTCATGACATTGGTAGTGACCTACTATGTTTTTTACTCACAACTGTCTTGAGAATCCATCTAACTTTGGTACTCGAAAATCCATTAATTCTCTTGGTTTAGTTGGGATGAGGCCTATTACTTCTTAATAGAGTTAGAGAATCCTTGATGGGATTAAGGGATCAGGATGAGGTGAGGTTCATGGATTGTATTGGATCCTATTTTTCTTATTTTGGTTATTATTTATTCCTTTGTTTTTACTATATGTGTCATCATCATAGTGGTTAATCTATCTTGTACTTTAGAAATACCATTAAAGTATGAATGTATCAACTCATTAAATATTGTTACATATGTTTACTTTTTTTTTATAATTTTTTTGGATGATTTTTAGATATTTTCGTATGACTTTTTACTCTAATATATGGGTTATCGTCTCTTCAATTACCACACAATACTCTCTTTTCATATTAAAATAATCTATAATACAAGGAGGCACTCATATGGTTACAAGGATCCCCTCATCTGGTTACCTTTCATGGTGATTTGGTTTGGGATATTACATTAATATTTTACTCACATATATTCTAAACTCAAATAAAAAATGATTGGATTTAAGAAATAAAATTAACTTGAATAAATATTATTTCACTACCTAAAGATAATATTTATTCTCAATATTAATTTTATTAGAATTTTACTATGATTATGGATAGGCCTAGTGTGTGCCCATCTAAGACACTTTCTTATCAGCATTAGGAAAATTTTCAAAAATTCCAATATTGGTTACTAGAAAAATGAAAAATCATACATAGAGAAATAAATTAATTTCATAACAAAAATGGCCTTATATAAGTGTCTAATATATAAATAATCCCTAAATATTGATATCTCATCACGAAGGTTTCATTATTATTTCATCAAACTATATTTTTTATTTTATATATTTTACTCATTGAAATGAACTCATTAATGAACATACATCATAATATATTTAAAAAAATAGATTCATTTCAATCAAATTACCTAAGATATATTCTTCCATTAAATTAGTTGGAACAAATCATTTCTTAACTTAATAAATTAATGTCATATTTATTATGACACACCCAACATATCCTAACTCGTTGTGAGGATGTTCCATAACGGCTTTTGGCAATAAATTTATATATTTCATTCAAGTTATACATTAATAATAATCTCATGTATATGGAAAAATACACACATCCTAATATTATAATATCTAAGGACTCATATAAAATATAGAATTCTAATTTGTAGGTATATCCCCATACCTACGTTAATGGATGTTACCAAGTGTGAAACTTCTTGGGTAGAATCCTAATACACTAATGAGTATCTAGCACCTTAAATTTGATGATATTTTGTGTCCTATCAAACATATGTTATCTATACCATAGGTGATATTATTAAGAAAAATATTCATATCACTTCAATATTTTCATTTTAGTGGGGAATTATTATAACCTTTCAATGAAAAAAATACTCTAAGGAAATTATCAAATTAATGTTAAATAGAAGAAAACTCATTTTGTGAGCATATATTTATTAATATTCTATTAATATAAAGTAAAAAAATCATTTAGCTCTATAGTTTCAAGATTAAAAGACTAAAAATTGAAATAGTATCATGTTCTAACCAACTTGTTAACTTTCAAATGATAGACATTATTCTTTTAAGGTATAGTTACAATTGTTGGGAATGGAGATCCATTATATACATGATTTAATTTTTAAACATTTCTGTATAGTATAAAACTACTTCTCACAAATAATCCCACAATCCCAAAAATGGAAGGTCTAGTGTCTTTGAGGACTTGTTACATAAGAAGCTTATTTTAAAACCCATCTGAACATTTCTCCCTAATTATTCCACACTACACTCCCTCCTATAATTATTATTCATTATATTCATCTTCATAATATAGAAAAATGGAAACATGATAAAGGGGTAGCTCAAATTCCCAATGAGGATAAACATAAATAATAACAATCATATATCATAAGTGTGAATAATATTATCATATGGGTATAATCAAAATACATAACAATATTTAAACACAATAAGAATTTTATCATAAGCCATGGAATATGACTTGTAATTAAATAATAAATTAATCAAAAATTATAGAAACATGAGTTAATAAACATTATACACGATATCATAGCACTGTTATGAGAATAAGAATTAAACTATGAAACATATTTCAACTTTAGAACAGACAATAATATAGGGAACATTACATTCATTAGTCACAAAATCACTGCCCAAGGTTATGAGAAACTAAAATTTACTCATTAATACTTATCTCGTAACATGTAAACATCAAACCAATGCATTGTAAAGTGATACAGGACCCCACTTTTCATCATCCATACTTAATATTTCCACTTGAAATTAATAACCTCTCACATTATGAAGAACCCATATAAATAAAATGTGTTTCATATAACATTAAAAATAAATATCATTAAATTTTATAATATAAATTACCCATGGAATGAAAATGGGTTTTATTCAAAAACATCTTAAATTACCCATGTAAATAAAATGGGTTTCATATGAATTTACAAAAGGATATAATAAATAATTCCATCAATAATCATAATGTGATAAACTCATGGAAAATAAATTGGTATCCAATGACATTAATTAGTTTTCAAGATAAATATTATTCAATCAATATAATAAATCATAATGTATTTACACCATATATATATAATATATACAATTACTTAAATAATATTCCTAATTAATCAATTTAAGTAATTTATATGAACACCCATCAATCAAAGGAATCAAAAATCGGTATTCACATAGGAAGAAGGCATTGGAAGAAAAAATTTGGTTATAAATAAAAAAAATTTAGGCAAGATAAAGTAATTTATGGATAATTTATCTATATGAAAGGGTCATAAAATAATTCAAATAGATAAAGAATTTTGAGGCTTACATTTGAATAATTTTATCAGCCAGGTATAAGATATGTCAAAGAATAATGATTTAGATGAGAAATAAATTTTAGGATTTTAGAAAAATCACTTTTGGAAATAAAACAAATCCCTTATCTATTGAAATAATTTTAATATACATATTTTATAAATATAAGAGAAAAATATTTTCTTTTAGAAACCATAAAAATTTCGTGAGAAATTATTATATAAAATTATAAATCTCATGAAATGACATGTTTACACATAAACGTTAAAGAGAGAAGCTTTTTATGTTTTTTATAATTACCCACATTAAAACACTAAAAATTTATTTAAACTGTAAAAAGAAGGCCAACTAGTAGAAAATTACCATAATCAATTATTTTAGAATAGATAAGGACAAAAATAAAATAATCCAATGAATATGAATATTAAAAAAGGATGGTTTCTTACTGAGAAGAATAGACTCGGTTAGTTTCAATTATAAGAAACACTTTGGGTAAAATATAAGTCTAGGGGAAATGAAATACTTCAGGAACATATAAAATCACTTGAATATAAAAGGGAAATTATGTGATGTTTTTAAAGAAAAAAATTCCTAGACGGATTATCTTTCAAAACCAATCTCAATTTGATAATAAAATTGTGAATAAAACCCTTACAATTTTTGGAACATTTTGACCAAAACCATTTTCAAGTTTGGTATCTTTTAGATCAATGTTAATTTAAATAAATTAAATGATATGGATCTTAAACCCCATTTAATATGGTAAAATAAATTAATTATTTGGTAATAACACTATATTAATGGTATCGTCCCTTACATTTATAAATAAGTCTCAAGAGTTTAAATTTCAAATAAATGACCACTTACAATATTTTTATGCTTAGTTAAATGAATTATAAGTTCCTTATTAACTAATATAAATATCTAAATCACCTATTTAAGAAAAATATTTATATACATAACTTTTTATAATTTTAATTTATATTTATTCTCTATATTTATATTACTCAGCTATTACTTGTTTTTGAAGTCGGATTTCAGTAATCTTGATTATTTTAAACTATATTTGTAATAGTGGTGTTGTTATTAATTATTATAAAATTTTTCATCATTAAAAGTTTCTTAAAGGGAATGTAATTCTTGATTTTAATTATTTTTTAATTTTTACTTTCTCTTATTGAATAATTGTGTTGTTATTCTTGAAGATGAAATTGACAATGAACATATTATGGTGATTTCTAACTTACGAAGTGTGTTTTCATAATTAATGAGCTAAATTTTGATGTATATTTTCTAGAAATAAAAAATTAATTCTATACATATTTATATAATATTATTTCAAAAAATAATTTTTCATAATCATACATGATATAATTTCATATCATTGTTCAAGTGGTCAAATTGACTCAAACATGAACTTATCCTATTTATTAAATATTATGAGGTGGTTTACTAACAATATCATTAAACAAGTGATATATTAATATTATTTATTGTTTATTAGTGTTATATATAAGAATAAAAAAAATTATTTATATTGATAATTAATGTTTATGAAAATATTACATAATTTGAATTAAATATTTTCCTCTTAATATGCTTACTTTACATGATTAAATTAATCATAATAATTTGTGGATAATATCATTAATAGGTTCCAGTATTTGTGTTAAAAACCCATATTTAAATAAAAAACATATTATATATCCATTAAACCTATTCTCAAGACCATCCATGTAAGGTGGTGATTAAAAAGACTAAAATCAATCATCTAATAGAGGCAGTAATCCATGCATATGAATTTTTAACAATTTCATTTACCATAAAATGGGAGAAATGTAATATATTTATTATCATTAAAAATATAAAATATGTTATAAATATAAAACTTATTTATTAAATTCAGAATTTTAACCATTTCTGAAATGTTGTTAAGGAAAACCAAACATGACATTTTGTGGATGTATTAGTCCATGCACACACAAATGTTGTTTTTTATTATCTTAGGGAAAAGGGTGAAGCATGGTAAAATAAGGTAACATCATTATAATCAAATAATAGTATAAAAAGGATAATTATGTTGTCATTTAATATGGTGAAATAAAATCTAATAATGAATAAATGAACATAAGTAAAAAAGAAAAGGAAGAGTCGGTTAGAAATCTATTCCTCACCACTTGGATTATCTCCATTGTGAAGGGGGTGAAACCACTGAAGGATTAATAAAATAATAGGATCAAGGTATCCAGTAGTGTTGAGGATATGTTTGGAAATATTTTAGAATTAAATAAAGGGATTTTGGTGTGAGGGAAAGAGAGGAGAGGACTACCCCTTTTATAAGTGAAAAGTATTGGCATCTTTGTAAATACCCAAAACTTTTCAATATTGGGAAATCACTCTCATGTTAAATGGATCTAAAATTGAGAAATAATATAGTGAAGAATATATAAGTTCTATCTACACCACAGACACTCAATTAATTAATTGTTTTAACATGTTTTTCTTTTTACCACTTAGGTCACTCATTTTTACCATTTCAATTTTCATCACGGTTACTAGTTTTTCCTTTGTTATGTTTTCCTTTATCCCCAAAAATAAATTGGTACTTATAATATAACTTAGACAGAATGATTCCAAATTTAATATCCATTTTTATTCAATTTTTAAATTTGATAGAAAAATAATTTTAATATACTAAATGTATAAGGTATTAAGAATAATTTTTTTGAAAAATATAACACAAATTCTATAATGTTAAATATGAGTATATAAAATAATGTAATCATTTTAAAAAATATAAATTAAATTATAAAGTAAATATTTGGTCTTATAAAAAGGTTTCATATATTTCCAATTCATACTTATATACTAATAATGTCATAGAAGTCTAGTTTATTGTAAAATAGTATTATACACTATTCCACTAAAAATTAATGATTTTAAAAAAATACCAAAAAAATATGCTTAGATAAATTTTACATTATAAATCCAAATAAAAATTTACTATTATCTAATTAATCTAAAAAATTTATAAATTTAATTTTTAAATGAAAATAAAAAATATAAGGAAAAACTACTTTTATTAAAAAATGATGTTTTAAAACATTAAATGTTCATAAAAATATTTTATATAAATTAATAATTTTAATATATAAATATTTTAGTAAATATAATATAATATTTTAAAAGTGTTCAATATAATCTATTAGGATAAAATATATAGTACTTGGATAAAAAATTACTTGTATGTTAAATGCATTTTAAGCATTAAAGTTAATTATTTGTATTTAAAATTTTAATTTTACTGCTCCATTGATATTAAAATAATTATTTAAATTTTTTACATATATAATTGTAAATTTTAAATATATATTTATTAATATTTTTACGTAATGCCAAAATATATTTTAACTACTCTCCTTTTTATGTTAAATACTTTGGGATTTTTAAAATGATATGTTCAAAGTATGGTGAAAAGTCAACACATTCTTCTAGGCCCCACATTGGTTGTTGGAAGCATAATTTGGGTTTTATTTATTTCCCCAAAAAGGAAAACACTATGTTCTGGTGGAATCCACGGAATACCTAGTGTGCCTCGATGTATAAAGGGAAAGAGAAAAACTACTTGGACATGTCATGGCTAATTTATGGTGCTTGGGGAAGGACCCTATCGGCCATGACATGGGAGACCTCACCATAGCTATTTTATAAGCTGATCTGAGGGTAAAATCAGTAACTTTTTGGGTTTTTAATGTATAAATGGCCATTTCTAGGGTGTTTTCAATAAACATCATGGCCAAGGATACATCGTAGTATAGGTCCTGGTAATAGTCTCTTTAACATTGATATTTTCATTTCATTCTCTTGTCTTACACGGTCATGAATCCTCTAATTAAACACATGTAATGTGATTTCATTGTTCTAAAAAAAATTTAATCCATATTTTCCTTCAATTAATCAATTTTTAATCCTTCCCACTTGTCATTACTTTGAGCTTGGTGATTTTCAAATGACCATAACACATCAGATGAATGCATTTCAGATTGAATTCCATCCTCACCATTGTTGGTGAAGAAGATTCATTCATTGTTATTGGTAGTTTGATCCTTGGGTGAATAAGGTTCATTCCTAGATATCAATGAGAGATGGAGTTGATAATTTTAGTATCCATCAATGAGAATTGTATGTTCTTCTAGTTTAACACTTCCTGACATTATCTCTTTCCACAACCAAACCAACCTAAGGTATGGAATTTTAGTTTGTGGTTTAATTACTTATTTTTTATTATTGATATGAACATTAATTAATTATTCTATTATTAATTAATTGATCATTATTTTTGTTATGTTATTATTTATTTATCTTCCTACTATTAATACATTGTTATTTTATCTTTCTTTTGAATTTTTTTCTTTGTTTATCCTTCTCTTTCATCAGATTTCAACAATGATAGCAAAAAGAAAATGTTCTTTGTAGATTATCACCTTAGTGTTTATTACCTTTCTCCCTCATCTCTACATTTTTTGTTGGTGTTCCACAATATTATTACTCGACTATACCGAGGAACCTATTTCACGGTGCACATAACTATTTGTTTTGGTAGATTTTTTATAAGGGTTCAATGTTAGGATTTTAGATGAGAAAAAACACATGATGGTAATGAAGTAAATATAATTATAGTGTGGGTGATGGTGGTTTTATGAGTAAGACCATGTGGGTGTTTCTTTGTAGTGGTAAGATGATATGACTCTAGTATAGTCCACATAATCTATAGGCTTTTTATGTGATACCCACAATGGAATTAGATTAGATAGTAGCATGGGTGGTGATACATGGAATATATGGAGTTTTGAGAAACTATAACCTTCACATTGTACTATTTGGTATATCACACTCCAGTTGCACCCCTCTTTATGATGGTTACCATTTTGGGATGAGAAATTATCAAAAGACCATGTACTTTGTCTACATGTCTTGTGACTCCTCAACTAGATTCTATTTGAGTGAATGTATATTCTCATGAAACATTTTAGTGAGTGTAAATTTATTATTTATTTTATAATGATCCTACTAAGGGGAATCTCATCCCATGTATCAGATTATTGATCCCCTATATAGGATGCCGGTAGATAGAGTTAGGTATCCCTCCATGCATCATAGGGTGTGATCATCAATATCTTCATCCTTAGGCTGGATTAGTTATCCCATGACTGAAATTTAAGGTTTTTGATCTCCTTCCTAGTGGGATATTTATTTTTATGGTCATGTATCCCCCATTAACCAAGGGTTTGATCCCCTATCTATGTATATTTTTCTTGTGAGTGCCTCCAATGTTTGTGAGGCTAGTGGAGTGAGTTCCCTTGGAAAATTGTTACCTTGGAGCTTCATGTAGAATTCATTGGCTGGTAGTGAGGACAAGTATCACTGAATATTTAAATTCTGCCCTTGATAATATCTAGGTTTTATCTTATTTTTCCTTGTTCTTCTGATTTAGATCTGAATTCCTCTTTAACGTTTTTTTTGTTTTGTTTTTGGGGTGTCCTACTAGGTCAAATTATACTCACTATTTCAAGGGCTCTACCCACACAATGTTATGTCTTATATAGATGATAAACCTTTCAATAGAGTCTTAGGTGGTCTTGGAGATAGTGGAGCTTAGTCGGAATATAAGAATTGTAGATGGTTCTAGGATTTTCATCTTGATATCAGTCCCATATTTTTTATTTGGTTATACTCTTTTAATGGTATTAGTGGGTTTGTATTTATCCCCTTTGTATCTTTCCATTTTCTTTTTTCAAACTCTTATGTGGAGTAAGATGTTATGAATACATTTGTTGTATTAGTTTTTTTATTTACCACATTATACTGCTGTATAAAAATGTTATAATTTGTACTGATACTTTAGGATAATGCCTCACATGTGTTTAATTTTCATACTTGGTACTAGTAACCTACTGCTGGTATATTGGAGGCAGCATTGGGGTTTCACCCTTGAATTACTCTTGTCCATGTGAGCCCAAGGGGGTTGGGTAATGATTAAGTGGTATCATAAGCTATATTGTCATAAGAATGGATTTTGGAGATATTCAAGTAATAAGGATTGGTTTGGGAACTATATAATTAGTGATAAAGTGTCCCAAGTTCAACTCACATTCTAGGGAATCTAGTGATAGTATGGAGGTAGATGTATCCATTACCCAAAATATTAATAACTTTCTTGGTGACTCATCGTATATAGGAACGGGTCATAGGTAAAACTTTGGTATATTCCTCATATATAAATGGTATGTGGTTTCTATGTACTTCTTGAGTAAGATCTCCAATTATTGTCTTTTGAAAATGGTGCATCCTGACTATTACAAGATTCCTCCATGACAATAGCAAGCTAGGATTCCATATTATAACTATGATGATATTTCTATTAGAAATGAGGATTCAATCTAATGTAATATGTGGTAAGCGGTTCCTCCAAGTGGATTTTCGATATTACCTCCACTTATAAAGAATCTAGTTTTTTCAGAAGTACTCATAGAGTATACACACATGGTTATTGTGATTCATAATTACTAGAAACAGATACCCCTAGATCCTTGGGGTGGGAAATTCCCTTATCTATATGAGTATGGTCACGAGGAAATATAGTGAGATGTTAACCTTAGGAGGACACTTCCCAACCATATGGTGGTCCAAACATCGAGTATTCTCCCTGTCCTAGTGGATCGATGGAAGATCTTGGTGGTGGATACATGTGATGATGTGACCCTTATTTGGGATAGTTTGTATGAATCTTCACAGAAGAGTTTTTTCAATGGATGTTGATGGTGGTATATATCCATCACCTTCAATAGATTTAGTAGGGTATTATGTTGGATACAGAGTATGTTTCATCATTCACTATCCTTTAATGGTATTTCATAGATATTCTTTATGATGGTTACTTTTGAGAATGGGCCATTGATCATGGTATTGGCCATGATATTTGATCTATAGTGATATCCCTTATATCCTTATTTGTAGGAGTGTTATGGTGTGCTTTGGTTGTGGAGAGATTATTGATGGAGAAAACATTGGTTATTCGTTCTAGTAGTGGACATCCCTAAAGAGAGAATTCTAAATCTAGTATTTAATAAAAGGCATAGAAATCCAAGCATGTGAGGGATTTTTGAAGAAAGACTATAGATAGAGGACCCTCCACTTAGTGATCTTTATGATATTACAATTAGCTGAGGGAGATGTGGTTCTACTCTTATACCAAACAAGTTTATAACATGTGGGATTTCCAACCCCACCCTAATCCAGATAGGGATTCAGTCAATGGGCCACCAAGGTAGGGAATGAAATTGGAGTAGGGAGGTCTGAATGGTGGTGTATATCACAGAGAATCTAGGAGAGCAATGATAGGTGGTCTATATTATGATTCTTTTCCACTCCCACCACCCACAAGTGGCGCATGTCAAGATAAGAGATCTGGTAGTATTGGAAGTGGACAGTTCCAGGTGGTTGAGACATATGACTTAAAGTCTTTCGGTATGATATATGGTATGATATATGTATACTCAAATTTATCTATGTTTTATATATACAGGTGTGAACCAATCCTTTATAGATAAATCTATTTTTCAAGACCTGGATATATCATTGGATCCTTTAGCTTGACCTTTGTGATTTGAGACTCCTACCGGGGAAAATTGGGCAATCACATAGTTTTTTTAGTAGTTTGACCAAACTCTTGTAGGAGATATATGTGTATGGGATCTATCCATAGCCATAATAAGACTATATTATGTCACTATAGGTATGTAGTATATCTCTATATTCTATGAATAGATATATTGTTTTTAATGGCGGATTTTGTGTGTCTAGTTTGAAAAGAATACGTTTTTATTAATTAGTGAGAGGGAACCCAAGGGAAGGATGTGATCTTATGAAGGATGATGTAGATAATTTATCATCATTTAGCTAGTATATACCTTATAAAATTAGATATTATTACCTTTTAGTTTTCTACAGTGGTGTTAGATTATGAGGACATATTTCTTGAAGATGTTTTAAGCTTACCTCCTCCTCGAGAGGTTAAATTTTGGATTGACCTGTACCTAAGGAATACCCTGATATCTCTATCAGCATATTAGATGGTCCCTATAGATATGAAATAATTTAAAGTGTTCTTGGAGGATACATATATGAATGGGTTTTTTAGACCTAGTGTATTCCCCGAGGTATTCCTGGTCTTATTCACCAAAAATTCATGTGGGAGATTGAGATTATGAGTGGAATATAATTTCATGAATATGGTGAACATTAAGAATAAATATGCACTTTAAATAATATATTATCTCTTAGAAAAGTAAGAAATGGAATATTGTTTCTCAAAGATTTACCTTGGGTTGGGTTATCAATATCTCTGAGTTTGAGGGTAGAATATATTCAAAATGGAATTTGGGTGTCGGTGTGGTCACTATGAGTACTTGGTGACTCCCCTCAGAGTGAAAAATTCTCCATTGGTTTTCATCAGAATCATGTACTAATTCTTATATCCTATCTGGGATTAGTTCATGGTGGATTGAATAGATGGAATCCTCATGTTAATAGTGTCATAGGTGGATCATGTGAGACATTTGAGGATGTTACTTGACACACTCTAAGAGCATTGTATTTATAAGAATCTCTTAACGTGTTTGTACATTATTAGTGAGGTCCACTTCTTGAGATATGTTATTTTATAAGTGGGAGTGGTGGTGGACCTAATAAATATCGATCCAGTACTATATTTTGATCCTCCCAAGACTTTTTCTTCGGTGAAGAGCATTATTAGGATGGAGGGATATTAATGGAGATATATTCCTAATTTCTGAAGATTATTTACACCTATAGATTCCCTAACCTAAATTGGGAATCCATTCGTAAGACTAGATAACTATTAGTATTCCTTTCATGAGATATAATATATATTGATAAATTCATCCATCTTGAGACTACCAAAGGTCTTATTTGAGTTTATAGAATTCAATTATGTCTCTATAGTCAGACTAAGATGTGTTCTAATGTAGAGACAAGTTGTGATTAAATATGGGTCCTGATAGCTGAGTCCACAAGATTAGAATTTTGTTCCCCATGATTTAGAATATGTAGAAGTGTTGTTAACCCTAAAAATTTAGGGACACTATCATATTGAAGAGTGTTTCAAAGTTTATTATATATATAAGAGTCTCAGGAATATATTCACTAACGAGGACCTTAACCTAAGGAAGAGGTGAACACTGGATTTTTTATAAGACTATGATTTTGTGATATTATATACTCCTTGTAAGGGAAACATGGTGGAAGGAACTCTTATCAAGAAATATTTTAATTTTTGTGAGATTAAATGAAGCAGTTGGCATCTTTACAGTTGAACCTTGTGGGTGAGGGTAAATAAGCTTACCTTCAATCGATGGTTATGACCCCACCACTTATTTAGTGTACCATGAAGTTAAAACTCTAAGATATATATTTCAAGGTATTTTTTTGATTTTATTTTCATAACACATTCACCTTATTAATCTAAAAATAGTGGGGAATGCATCATCCTCTCCCATTAATGGATGATGGTACCAATCATGTAGTGAAAGGAGGTGTTGAGAGAGTTTTATAAATCCCCATTAGTGGTATATCCCAAAGTAGTAAAGATGTATTGGGACCTTCGGCATCAATTATAATGGATAATGATAAAAAGGATTATTGTTGAGTTTATCTCTAGATGAATCACTTACCAATAGGCTAAGACCACGCATTAAGTACCGGAAGGTTTAGACCAAACACTTGAGGTTCCATAGTGGAAGTGGGATGTTATCTCTGTGTATTTTTTTGTTATGCCCCAACCCAAATTACCCAAATTTGGTACATTATTACATAGAATTGTAATGATCATAAGGAAATAATGTCATGAAAGACTAATCAGTTTAGTATTATTGGAAACAGGATTTAAACATAAGTTCAACTTTACAACTTGAAAATAAAAAACAACACTAATTTATTCCATTAGAAACATTTAATCCTCTTAGATTATGCATGAAAGTACCTCATAATTAAATTCTTCATATCTTGGAAAAATTAAACATAAGAAAGGGGTGATCTCAAACACTCAGTAGGGGTAAGAAATACAGTAGAAGATAACATAAATATTAAGCATGGTGAATAATTGAAAACACGTTACTATATAAATAATAAATATGTACACTTTTATTGTAGGAATATGAGCTGAGTAAATAATTCCATAATAAAACATAATCATGGGTATTCTAATAGTCAAATGACCACATGAACCATAAATATTATTTTCATAATGAGGGAATGTATAATGTCGGACATTCGGAAACATTTTTTCAAGGCCTTGTCCAACACGTCTAAAAATGATTAATGCCTCGGCCAATACCATATATCAAATTGGGAAAGGCCTCGGCCAATTACACGTCTATTTCTCTCATGATACCTACCGATGCATCAAAGAGCTATAGCAGGCTCCACCCATCACTCACTAAGTCCAATACATTCCTCATATGAAAGGGTTGAAATATAACATAAACATTCGTATTAAAACAAGCATACAAAATGTAAATACTTTAAACATAAACCATGAATGGTATAGACATAACACATCCACAGTAAAACATATCACAAAAACCTTCAACACAATATGAATGATTTGTATCATAATGAATTGACTTCAAACAAGTATTCAATCCATCAAAGGATGTTGGCATAGATAAAATCAAAACTGTTTGATCGAAATATCTCTTTCTTTTTTTTTGAAATAATTTAAAGTTACATAATTATAAAAGAAAACATTTATTTTGAAAATATTCTTATAATATTGTAAGGGAAGCTTCGAAGTTGTTATAATGGAGGAGAATAACTACACCCTTCATATAAGTTAAAAAAGACATTCTTACCTTAATTTTGTCAAAAAGGTCGTAAAGTAACTTGTTTGGAAAATGACGAAAATATTCCTTTCAAAACATATAAGTTCAAATAAGGGTATAAATGAATTTAACCAATAGTCTAGTAAATAGTAAAAATGTTTTGAAATAAATTTTTAAGAAACATGGATGTGGATGATAAATAGGTCCTAGTATATACTTATGTAAAAACAACCTCAGATAGTAAAGAGATTGTGAAATTAACCCTTAACTTGTACTTTTCCTTGGTCGATGGTTGGTTAAACACCTGTATAATGGTGAAATAATTGTTATTAAATTATTAAATAACCATATACATTAATATGATGTCATATATGATCTTCCAATACTGATTTGTTAATGATATTTTAGTAGTATCACCGATTTGGGTGTTAATTGGTTCGTTTACCTTTATATGCTTAGTTACGTAAGCCATGATTGTTATGGATAGGATGTATTTGATTTATATCCAGAATTATATTATGTTATCTAAATATTATTTGTAATCATCACATGAAAATTATTCTTGAATGATTACGATGGGTAATGAATCTCATCCCATTCATGGAAACGGTAATCCGTACGTACGCACGAGTGACAATATCATTCTTTTGTAATTAAAATCATAATTAAATGGATGGTATATCATATATAAAGAATCATTAACATTTTATATCAATTATTTACATCAATTATGCATCATTATTATACCCATCCAAATAATAATGTATTGAATAACAACTACACCACGATGTGGTGATGGTAAGCCGTACATACGCACGTATGGTGACATGTTATTCATAAGATGGATAACATAATGAATATGTTAGTAAAATTTTTATACTAACATCATAGTATATAGAAGATACTGTATTTATTATTTTATAATGGAAACAACAAAGAAAGTGTAAGTGGAAGAAAAAAATAACTTCAAAGGGGTGGTGAGATATTTACCTCTTCTTTGGGTTCTTTGTTTTTATTTGATCAAAAGGGCCCCTTAAGTTAGCTTTCTGATAAAAATTAGTCCTCTAGGATGAATTTAGGAAAGTTGAGAGTATATTTGGGCAGGTGTTGGCTGATCCAAATGGCTTTTATGTTTTGAATTTTAGATAAGGGGAAGTTCCATTTTATAAGAGCAGTGAGGGGCACCTTAGGAAAAGACTGAAATATTATTTTATAATAAAACATTTTCGATTTTCAATGTCACAAAAATGATTTATTTTGATGATAAGGTGGGTATGGGTCGAAATCAACTCAACCAATAGGTTTTATACAGGTTTGGGTCACTATATTAAACTTATCTTTTAGATTTAACTCTTAGTTAAATTGTTCGACATTTACCATGTCTCTTTGTATTTTTATATTATATGGTTAATAAACTTACTATAAACTTACAAGAGAACCCCAAGTGGTTATTTAATGATATAAATATCATTATATAAGTATTTTTGTCAAACTTTAGCTTTTTAGGATTATTATATCAGTCAATAATATTTTATTTGTTTTAAAAAATCATTTCTGTCAATTTAGACATTATTTAAAAATTGATTTTTGATAAAGTCATAACAACTTTATTACTTTAAACTAAATACATTTAATCAGCCCTAACATGTCATATTAACCTAAAAATTTATTTTAATATATTAAAATTCTCAAATTAGATTTATTTCGATATTTATAATATCAATTATTTTAATCTTTCATTAATATGGTAATTACTGCATCATCGTCGTGTCATAAATAAATTTAATTATTTAATGTCTAAAAATTATAAATAAAATACCATTATGTAGAAAATATTTTTATATTTCTAAAGAATATTTATAGTCTAATTTATATTGTGTTTAACCCTATATTAATAATGGTTTAGTTATTAAACTTTGAATTTAACTCTTTTAACTCTTCTTTAAATTAAATAATAATAAATGTACAAATCTAATCCAAGTGGACCAAAAAAGTTCATATTCTATTCCTATGCCTATATTTTGTCGAATTATACTTATCCAGTAGAATTAGTACATGTGTTAGGGTAATAATAATATCATTTTTACCCTTAATTACCGTATTTACTTTTAACTCTGATAAATAAAGGTAAAAAGTTACTATTCAACAAAAAAAATTCATCTTATTGAACCACATTTTTCTTACTAATATCAATCCTATCTCTTGGATTTTAGAAATTTCCCTCACATAAGTGGTAAAATTATGTTTTATTTGAATTTTCAAATTCTCCTAGGAGTTGGGTAAAAGACGGTGAAAAGTTCAATAAAATTTTATATATCTAATGTTATAACAAAATGACTCCAATGAATTACATTGGACATATATAAGTTTTATGTATCTATTTTTACCTAAAACAAATTTAAATAAAATAATTAATTATTTAAAAAAATTTGGTTTTAAACAATAACGTAGAGTTTTTCACTATTCCTCAAAAATTTAATGTTTTCAGAAAAATACCAAAAATTTACCCTCTGCTAATTTCGATATTCGGAATTCAAAAATGAAGTTTTTTTTATATATATAATTTATAAAATTTAAAAAAGTGGGTATTACTATTCATAATGGCTAGTTTGATTGGTCGCGGTGTGATAGAATCTCGAAGTTGCGTATAATGCAAGCTATTGCATTATTCAAAGGGGAACATAGCATGGAAGCTTGGGGTGTTACATTTTTTATAGGAATTTAACGATCATCTAGAGGTCATAACGCTATTTGGGAGATCATATCCCATCTCATTAAGTCGTCCCTCTTCATAACCATCCAAGTGCAGAGTTCAGTGGCGATTTTGGGATGATTGTATGTGCAGGATATAATCATATTCCATGGATTACTTTTTAAACATGTTTTAAGACTATGTTTCTAACTTATTATTATGATTGAATAGAGGGTTTTAAGAGGATTTTTGGAGTTAATTACAAATGAGTATGAAATTTCATCCATAAAAATCTATCATAATGACCATATCATCCAGATTCTAGATGACACATAGCGAGATTGCATCTTGGAGTTTGGTAGTAGCTGGTAAGATAATCTACACATAGTATATTTTCTATAAAATAATAAATATGATTCCACCATTGGTATGGTACCATTTCATGCCTTATACTATAGAATGTATAGTCCACCGTTATGCTAGATGGATCTAGGGGAGTTACTGAATTTTTACTAGAGTTTTTTCAAGTGATGATAAACATGGGGAAAATTGTATAGGATTAAATTAGGACTACCCATATTTTCCAGGAATCTTTTGAAGATAGAAGATAGATTACTTTGGAGTTTAATGAAGGAAGTCCATGTGTTCTAAAAGGTCTCACCTCCATAAAATCAATAGATATTTAGTCGAGGTGGTAAGTTATCTATGAGGATCATTTTCTTCTACAGATACTACATAGTGTTGGTGATGTGTTGTACCACTTAGCCTTACCATCTCAGTTAGACCGAAAACATAAATTCTTCTATGTGTCCCAACTAAGGACATACGTGCACAACCCATTGCCTATTGTTGGCTAGGGTAAGCTAGATATTTAGGATGTAACTACCTACTTGGACTACCCAATGGAAATCAATGATTAGAAGGAGAGTATCCTTTATGGTTGAGTTATTTCCATGTTCAATATTTATTGGTAGAATGGGAATATGTATAAGAGTTCATCAAAGTGGGAGAACCAAATATTAGGCCAATTCCCTCACCTTTTCTAGTATTATTTTTTTTCATAAAAATCCTAGAGGCGGGGAGAATGTAACAAATGTATTTTTATGTTAAATAATTTGGAATATTTAAAATTACATTTTCAAAGTAAATCATGGGGTCGTCAAATTTCTTAGGCCCCTATTTGAAGAATAATTTTTGTTTTTAGTGTTTTTTCCAAAATCGGGTAACACCGTGGTTGGGAGCAATCTATGGTGGCCTTAGTATGTCTCAATGTAAAATATTAAAGTGAGGAAATTGCTTAATTAAGATGTAGTACTCAGTGAAGGATCCTACTGGCCATGGTTGGGGAGACCTCACCATGGTTGTGGTATAAGGTATGCTAAGGGGAATATGGTTGAATATTTATGTCCATGCTTTATGAATAGAAATTTTGGGGGAATGTTCAGGACCCCGCATACAAATTAATTCCATGGTGTAGGCCATGGTCATAGTCTTTCTAGATTTCATACATTTCTTTCAACAGCTAGTTGTATGAGTGGTACAAATCTTTAATGAAAACATCTGGGACAAGATTTTAGGATTTTAATGTTCCTTAAATTCATAATTTTCCTTAATAGATTTATTTTTTCTCCATGCCACTTGATGATTACTCTAATCAATGATATTTCTAGATAATGGATACAATTCAAACAAATTTAGGTAAGAGAAAATTCCATCTTTTATATTTCTTCAAAAAAAACTTTGGTATTATTGAGATTTAAAACCTCTTGTATTGACGGTTCTTTCCTACATAGAAATAAGATATAGAGCTAGGGATTATTAGAGCCAGTAGATTGTTTTCCTTGTCTAATTTTTATGAATTTTATCTAATCCAATGAACAAAAGAACTAGAGGTAGTCCCATTTCTTTTTTGGTTTAATTCACCATTATTGGTTATTGGGAAAAACATGAATTGATTCTTCTAACATTCTTTTTTGGATCATTCTTGTTGTCTTTTATCATTTATTTATATCCCTAGAATTAGGAATATTGGATTTTTTGTTTATTTTGAATTTTTTGTTTTTTTTCATCCACATTCTTCAAATTACATTGAAAATCTCCAAACAAACATGTCATATTTTGGAGTCTCACCTTTTTGTTTCTTTCCTTTCTCCCTTCACACTATGTTCATCACTAGTTTTATATTGTCTGACTCCTCAAATATACCTTGGAACCCATTTCATTGTGTTTTTAACTCTTTGATTTTATATATTTGTTTTTACAAATTTGATGTAAGGATTGGGGAAGAGGCAAGGTCATGATATTGATAGTGGAAATCTGATAGTGGTGAGGGAAATTGTGGTATTACAAGAAAGATCATGTGGCTGTTTCTTTCAAGTGGTGTCATGAAAATGAAACTAACATGGTCTATATAAACCATGATATTTTTAGGAGAGACCCATGGTGGGAGTAGAGGAGACAGCATTATGGGTGCTGATATAAGGAATTTCTAGAGTTCTAAGAAACTTTAAGCATTATGGTGTTCTTTTTGGAAGATAAAAAATCATGTGGACCCCTCATTTTGATGGTTATCGTTTTGGGGTGAGAAAGTATTACACATCCATGTACTTTGTTAATATTTCATCTAACTCCTTGACTATCTTTGATTTTAGCGAGTATGTGTTCATTCCTTATTTCTATACTCGTGAGGGTATGGAGTAGTATTATGTAGTGAGTAAATGAAAAGTGATCACCTCTTTTCATTGGTGATAGAGAGGGTTAGGTATCCATCCACACACCCTAGGGTTTTATCCTCTATCTTTTCATCCCTTGGTTGGGTGAGGAATCTCCTGAATGACATCTTGAGAATGTGATCCCCTTCCTAGTGGGTTATTTTCAAGTTAGTTCAGTTATCCCCCACAGTCCCTAAGTATGAACCCATATCTATGTATCTTTTATTATGGGAACCTTCTATGTTTTCAAGACCATTCTAGTGGATTTCCTCAGTTGATAATTACCTAGGTTCTTTAGGAAAAAATCCTAGACTATCATTGAGGAAAAAACATCACCTGGGACTTGGAGTCTTCCATTTACTGTATATGGGTTTTATCTTTTTCCCCATTTTTGTTGTGATTTACAATTGACACCATCCTTTATGTTCTTGGTTTAGTATTTTCAAGGTGTTCATCTAGGAACATTTATACTCACCCATGCATGGTTTATTTTTGCGTGTATCATCTCTTATATAAATGAGTGACATTTAGATAGTCTCCTAGGTGTACGAGGAGCTGTTGAAGAATATTTGGACTCCAAGAAATATATACAGTTTATAGAGTTACATATTTATTTTATTCCCCTATTTTTTAGAAGTGTATGCTCTATCTAAAATATTGGTGAGCTTGAATTTGGTCCCTTTGTATCTTTTGATTTTTTTTGTATTTTAGATATCGGGTTAGATGTTATACACAAATTTATGATGCCACTTATTATTCATTACCTAATTATACTATTGTATATATATAAGGATGTTTGTATAGGTACTTTATTCTAAGACCTCCCAGGTGTTTTATTTATTTAATAAGCGAAATCGACATCCCTTGGCCTATTAATATGGTCTTGTAGTGTCACTCTCACCTTACCTCTAGCCAGGAAAGCCTCAGTTGGTTGGGTCATGGAATATATATATATGTATAATATTTTAATATCACGTTATTACTTCATTGTGAGTCATATTATTTTATATTTACTATTTAAAAATACATAACTTCTATATGCCTACTGTATATATGACCACCAACCATATTTGCAATGACAGTATTCACAACGACCATATTTATAATAGTCAGATTTTTTATTTATATATAGACTTACTATATCATTTTTCATTCCACATTCACTTCACAAGTCATGGTTCTTATTTAATGTTATAGATTTTTCATGACATTTCATCCTTTCACTGTGCTCTTCCTCATTATAGATTTTTTTTGGCTATTGGTTTCCTCAAGGTTGAAGATGATCCAAAATATTTCCAAGTTTTCAATATTTTATTATTTTCTATCTATTTTCACCTATTTATTTATGAACTTTTAATGGATGCAGTTCATCTATGGTGACTACTAATATATATATTGTAGTACTTAGTTTATGTGATTTTTTTAATGTCCTACATATAAATTAATAATCTATATTTTCTTGTTTATATCTTATAGGGAAATTTTTCTATTCATGTTTAAATACTTTTGAAACAATATAGAAATTTTTTTAAAAATTATATAAATAAATATTATTATTATTATTAATGTCTCTTAAAACCGAGGGTGTTACATTCTCCCCTTAAATAAATGTCATTCTCATAATTTTAATTACTTATAACTAATTAAATTAGGGGAGGGTATTATTTCCATATTTATCATTTATGTTATATCTTATAATATGACATCTACATTACTATATTAGGTTATACTAGTTACTTATCATTCCTCTAACAAAATTTATCATTCATTCAATAATCTACCCCATAATATATTACTAACAACATACTTATCTAAAAAACAATTGATTCTCTAATACACTAAAACAATTAGAGATTATATATTCATATAAACATTAACTCTATTTTTATCTAATAAAAGTATTAATCACTAGTTCATGTGGTCACAAACTAGTCAATATATATCATAATACAATAAATAATACAAACATCATGAAAAATATCATGGAATTAATTTTATATAAATCAATAATCAACTCCAATGCAGTCTAACTTACTTTTCTCAAAATCAATCACCCCTTTATTACCTCAATATAAAACCTGTATAAATCATTAAATTTATGAATACCTCGATCATGTATTCTTTAATGGTTTCCCCCAAAAATGTAACCTTGTTATAAAATAACTTCTTAAGGTTATTGATCCCATTTAATTTATGTTTTAAAATTGTAAAATTAGAATTATTGAATAAAAATTCTTAAATATTTTACACAACCCTATTAAATTTTAGAATATACTAGAATTCCATGGATAAATATCACTCAATAATGCAAATAAATTTGATTATCAAGATTTAATTTCGATTATGGTATCAACACCAATACCTTAGGTAAGGCTAGAAAACATGAACTTTCTATCGTAATAGGAATATTCTATGATTCTCAACAATTTAAATATGATATTTTTTTAGCTAAAATACAGAGTTGTTCTTTAATAAATACCTTTCTCAGCTTCATTTTCATTATCATATTTCAACCAAATACTAAAACCAAAATAGTAATGATAATATCCAAAATAATCAACAAATATTAATATAAATGTTCAATGATAACATGTATCCTCTAATAGTACCATTTCAACCTATGATACTTTCATTTAAACTAGGTCATACTTGGTTAATCAAATAACTACTCTTATTCTACAATGTTTAATTTATGTTTTGTTCCCTCAAAATTTGTAAACTAATCCCTTAAAGTAAATATGAAATCAATCCTTCATAGTAGTTCATAAATATAATGTGCTCGACCAAAGTATATCCCATAGTATTATCTAACATGGTCTGCTGTTAGGAAAATTTTTCATACACTAGATCGACACACCCTCTCAAGGTTTATTACCTGTAGGTAAAACTATACTAAAGAATGCATACACTTCCTAGTATCTAAGAAAGGAATTTTTTCTAGGAAAACAACATACATATACTATGATAAAATATCTGGATACCATCCTGCACTTAGTCTCATCCATAATATTTTCACAAAGGTTCCCTCCTTTGAGTCCTTAAAATAACTAAACCAATCATCAATTATTACTAAACACTACTCTGATACCAACTATAGTGACCCTCGCTACACATTCATTAATCTTAAAACATTACCAAAAGGTAAAGATGACATCTCATAAATAATCACAAAATATGATGAATGAAAGGTTTAGTGTCTTTAAGGACTATTTACATAAATATCTTATTCTAAAACCCTAATAAAAAATTTGGAAAAATTGATCCACACTAGACACACTCTTATATTTGTTATTCATTATAATAACATTCATAATTATGGGAAATAGAAACATAAGAAGGTTGGGTTCTCGGATACTCAATAATGGTAAACATATTTGATAAAAAATAGATATTATAAGTGAAAAAATATGAGCATATGGTTATAATAATTATTCATAATAAAATGCATACCCAACAAAAGAAAAGATCAAAAATCATGGTATATGACTTGAAATAACATAAGACATGAATCAAAAAGTGTAGAAACATGACTCAATTAACATGATCCATGAGATCTTATAAGACCCAAGAGAATAAGAATTAAAATATGAAACGACATTAAACTTTGGAAAAAACATTATTATCACGAACATTAATTTCATGAGACGCATCATTAATTCCCATATTTATGAGTAACTAAAATATAATTGCAAATAATTTTCTCCTAGAATATAAACTTTAAATTAATAAATTCGAGAATGATATAGATCCCCTCCCACCATCATTCATACTTATTTGTTCCACTTAAAAAAATCACCAATCACACCATAAATATCCTATAGATATAAAAACTCATTTCATTAAAATATTAAATAAAAATCATTCACTTTTGTATCATAATAACACATGGAATAAAAATTGGTTTTATTCAAAACAAAATAATTAATACATAGAAATAGTATTTATTTTATATGGATTAACAAAAGGATATCATTAATAATTCCATTAATAATAATAACATGATAAACCCAAGGAACTTAATTGGGTATCCAATGACATAAAGTAACATTCTAGGAAAACACCATTCAATTAATAAAATAATGAATATGGTATTTATGTTGTATATAAATAGGTTATACAGTTAATTCAATAATTTACACAATCAATCAATTTATGGTGTCTTGGTTAACACTCTTCAATCATAGTAATCAAAAATATAGTATTAACAGAGGAAGGCATTGGAGGAAATTTTATGATTATACACTAAAAATTATTATATAAAACATAGGAATCTATAGATAATTTATCCAAAAGAGAAGTTCACTATATATTCAATCCAGAGAAAGAAATTATATAGTTATATTTTAATAATATTCTCAATCATGTATAATATATTTTAAAGGAAAATTATTTAGATAAAAAAAATTTCTAAAAGTTATTGTAAGATAGATTTAAAAATAAGAAATATTATTGATCATTTAAAATCATTTTAGGATAGGTATTTTTCAAATATAATATAAAAATAATTTCTTTTAGAACCCATGAACATGATCACTTGTAAATCATAAAAAGAAAAGATTTTCACATTTTTATGAAAAAGACCCGTAAGAAAAATGAAAAAAAACATCATAAGAAAATTTATAAAGATGGTAAAGTAGTAAAAAATTCACTTAATAAATTATTTTATCATATATAAGGACACTTAAAATATCATATTAAGAATAAATATTGGAAAAGGGGAAGTTCATTATTAAGAAGAAGAGACGGGGTGAGTTTCACATACAAGAAAAACTTCAGGTAAAATATGATTCAAGGGGAAATGAAATATTTAGGTGACATATAAAACCCCATGAATATAAAAAAGAAATTATTAGAGGTCTTATAATGAATAATAATTCTATATATGTATTATCTTTCAAAAAATAATTATTTTAAAATATGATTTTTAATTAAACACTTATGTTGTGGGTTACATTTTTATCAAAGTAACTTTTAAGTTAGTTATTTTTTAAATTGGTGTAAATTTAATTAAATTTCAAGATATAGATCTTAAAATACCATGAATAAGGTAAAGTAAATTTATTATGTTTTAATAACACCATGTTAAGGGTATCATGGGGCATATTGAAAAATAAGTCTTAAGAAATTAAATTTGAGATATATAACCCCTTACCATCTTTCCCAACTTAGTCGAATTCTGAATAAGATGATGTTTAACAAAAAAATATCCAAATAAACTATTTTATAATCTTTTTTATATAAATTAACTTTTATAAATTTTCATTATAAGTACTCTCTATTTTTATATTAGTTAGTTGTTACCTATTTTAGATGTCTAGTGTGGGTAATCTTGATTTTTTTGAACTAGCCTTGTAATATCAATGTTGTTATTCATTATTCTATAAAATTTCATCATTAAAATTTCATTAATGTTACTATATTTCATTAAATAAATTATTTGTGACTTTTAAATTTCCTTTCATTATTACTTTATTCTTTATCCAAGAATAGAAATCAACAATCAATATCTTTTAGTGACTTTTAACCAATAATGTTTCTATTCTTAATTAATGATTTAAATATTGATGTTACTTTTCCAGAACCAAAAAATATATTTATATACATATTTACATAAAATTATACTATTAATTGTGTTTTCGTAGTCATACATTTTATAATTTCATAGCATTGTTTTAGCGGGTGGTTTGACAAACCCAAAGATGAATAAACAATGATTATTATTGATTATAAAGTGAATATGATGAAATATAATTACTATAGTTGCATAATTTTTTCATTTAGCATATATTATTGTGAAATATTTTATTTAAAAAGTATTTTTAATGCCAATAAATGAATATAAAAATTTTTCATAATTTGATTTTGAGAATTTCCTCTTAGTCTACTTGTTTTAAACGATTAAACTAACGATAATTTTTTGATGATAATATCTTTAATAGGTTCTCCAATTAATCATAATGTAACATTAATTATATCATAGAAATTAAATTTATCCACTAAACCCATTCACTTGAACATCCTTGTAAGGTGTTTATGAAAAGAAAAATGAACATTAATTGTCCGATGGAGGTGGCAGTCCACACTTATACACAGTTTTCAATTTCATTTTCCATAGAATGAGAGAAATTTTTAATTTATTTCATAATTTATTAATCTAATTTTTTTTATAAATATGTTAATTATTTATAAAATTCATCATTATTACCATCTTCCTATGTTAGTTAAGGAAAACATAACATGGTGATTTTTTAATGTGGAGGTCCATGCAAGGAAAAAGGGATAGATAGTTTAAACTTGTACCATAATTATAATAAAATTACATTATAGTAAGGATACTTGTGTAATAATATTATTTGGAGATGTGAAATTTGATAAATAATAAATACACTTATGGAAAAAAGAAAAGGGGAAGAATCAATTATAAATTTATAACTTGATAATTAGGTTGTCTTCCTGGTAAATGGGGTTAAACCTTTAAAGGATGGCCTTTTGATAATATCATAACCTTATTAAGGTGTATAAATGTTTTTAGGAGATTTTTTTATAGATTTTGGGCTGAACTAAATAGTTTTTGTTGTAAAAGTAAGCGAGGAGAGGACTAGCACCTTTATAAGTGAAAAGGAAGGGCATTATATTAAATACACAAAATATTTTAATAATGGGAAGTCATTCTCAAGTAAAATGGAAAAAAATTGAGAAATAAATTGAAATATAAGAGATAAGGTCGATTCCTAACTCAAAAACTCAATTAAAACATGTTTTTAGCATGTTTGGATCTGTACCTATTAGGTTTCTCATTTTTACCATATTGGTTTTCACTATAGTAACAAATTTTTTACTTAGGAAATTTATCCATTATTCCCAAAAATATGATGGTAATTATTATAAAATTATTACCTAACAATTCCAGATTTTAATGAAATTTTTTCATTCAATTTTAAAAAGTGATTAACATTAATTTTGAAATACTAAATGCATAATGTATTTAAAACAGTTTTTTCAAATCTAAATTATATTCTAAAATGACAAATACAGGTTTATAAAATAAAAAATCATTTTTAAAATTATATATTAACTTATAAAATACATATTTTTTCTTATAAAAAGCTTACATAAATCTCAAACTCACACTTCTATATTAATAATTTCATAGAATTCATGTTATTTATAAAAACAGTATTTTGCATTATTCACCGAAAAATCAATTTTTTAAAAAAAATACAAAAAATTCATCAAAAGATAATTTTGAATCTATAAATAAAAAAATTAATTTATTTTTATCTAAATAAGATTCAAAAATTTATAAATATATTTTTAAATGAAAATAATAAGAATATAAATGAGACTATTTTTGTTGAAAAATAATGCTTTTAAATGCTAAGTATTCTTAATATTATTTCATATCAACTTATAATATAAAATATGTTAATATGTCAGTTCATATATAATAATTTTTGAAAATTTTTCAATTTAATCTACTGGGATAAAATATCAAAATACTTTACAAAAAATAAACAGTACTTTTATACTAAATAGACTTTATCCATAAAAATAAATTATTTATAATCTAAAACTTAATTTTACTACTACATTTATTT
This sequence comes from Viscum album, assembly GCA_963277665.1. Lineage (NCBI taxonomy): Eukaryota > Viridiplantae > Streptophyta > Magnoliopsida > Santalales > Viscaceae > Viscum > Viscum album. Next base: position 1,927,948,005 of record OY728133.1, on the reverse strand, counting down.
TAAAATAATTATTATAATTTTATATATATATATAATATCATATTTTAATGATATTAATATTTACATTTAATTCATAAATATACATATATTTATTTATTGGAAATATTTCAAATCAAATTTTTATTTCATTTTGAGTAATATTATTTTAAATTTACAACATAACAATAAAATATTTCAATATACCTATTAGATAAATGACCAATGAACAATTTTGGAACAATTATATTTGCAGTGAAAATATTTTCAATGACCATATTTAAAACAGCTAGATTTCATTCCTATATATAGGCATACAAAATCATTCATTCCTCGCTCACCACAAAAAGCATAGTTCTTATTTATTATTATAGATTTTGTATAATTATTTCCCCTTTAATTGTGCCCTTCCTCATTATAGTTTAGTTTAGCTATTAGTGATCCAAAAGGTTGAAGATAATCCAAGAGATTTCCCAATCATTAAGATTTTTTTATTTTTTATTTTTTCCCCCTATTTATTTATTCACTTTTATTAGATTCACTTAATCTATTGTGAGTAATAATACATAGTGTATAGAACTTAGTTTTATGTTTTTTTTATTGTGATGTCTCACTTATGAATTAATAAAGTAACGTTATTATGGTTTATATATTATAGGTAATATTTTATAATCATGTTTTAATCCTTTTTAAAGATTAGATAAACTATATTTAAAATAATAGAAAAAAATAATAATAATAACAAAAACTAAAATGATAATTTCTCCTAAAACCTAGGGTGTTAAATTTGGATTTCTGTAATCTCAAATGGTTATTCTAATTAATATGACTTTACTCCATCAAGATAATATCTCAAGAATTAATATCACTAATAATTGCCTTATTTTACTATTATGAACTAGAAAATTTATATTATACCATAGTTATAAGTTTGTCATTATGATAACACTTTACAAGCTTGGTAGAACTCTAGAATCTATAACAAATAATTGATAAAACACTTCTTAAGACACATCAGAAGCTGAAAACTAATTGGTCTTTGTAGATAGACAAACCATTAGATTTAATATGCTTTTCTTGATTATTACGTTAGCCTTACTATGCTACTATATCAAATTTCTTTGAAGGAAAAATAATTATATATCCCCCTGAAAACTAATGTTTCCACATATCCAACTACCAGATGCTTTCCCATTGTATATTTTCAATTACTCGTGGACAGTTTTGACTACAATCCTACTATATTTCCCTAAACCAGATGCCACTTAAAACGTTTCTATAGGACCAAGTTCCACTGGGCCTAAGGCACAAATCCCCATATATCAAAGGCTTCTATCTAGAAGCAAAGGTTTGATAAGGTGATAGTGGGGATATAATACCCTTCTATGGAAATAATAATAAAGGGCTTTATAAAAATATAGTAGTGAAAAATAAAAAACCTCATAAAAGAAAAGTAAGATCAGCAGAATCATAATAAAAAATCATAAATAATCCACAATTCTCAAACATACAATTTATAGACAAAACATGTTATAGCAGGTCATGCATAACAATATCAGTAGGGTCATTTGTAAGACCTCGGATCATCATTTTTGGTATTTCTTTTCTTTTTTGGTCATTTTTTAGAACAAGGGGAAAATTCAAAAAAAATCGAAACACACATCGTGTACTTTATGAGTACACATCATGTACTTTGAAGCCGTGCAGGCCGTGTGTTGGTCATGTCTGGGCTACACACACGGTGTGTAGAGGTGATGTGGAGGCCGCTTAAAGTAGAGTACAGAAATGACTAGTACACTCCATGTACCCCAGAAGTACACACCGTGTATTTTCTTTTTTTTTCATTAAACGCATCGGGGTCACGTCTAATCTCCAGAACGACCTTCTTCTAGGTCTCATTCAGCATAGAGCATTCGTATGGCCGCGATTCTCCTTCGAGCCCCCGAGCTTCTGTCTAATCTTCGTTTCAGCCACCATCGATTGCGTTGGGATCACCTCGGTAAGCTCTCTCTTCTTCTTTAGCCTTATTCCATGATTTTGAATCTTTCTCAAGATATCATAGGTTGATAATTTTGGACGTTTTGTCAGATCTACGCCAAGCTAAGTAGAATCAAGCCTCGTGGTTCAAGTATATCGACCTCTTAGGATCGAGGTAGGTGGTCTGTGCCTTTCTGTAGGAAGTATTTGAAAATTTTGTACAATTCCACAAATTCCCTTGAACGGGGTATTGTGTGTTTCCTATTTTTTCCCTGGTTTTTTTCCTGCTTTCCGTGATTGATTGAGTAGAGGTCAATGCTTGTGAATAGGGAAATTTTTACTATGCTCTGGACATTTGTCCATGCATGTTTTTCCCGTTAGGAATTTTTCTAGTTTTCATGCCTAGTTTTAGGATAGTGGAACTGTTGTACTGTTATGTTGGTGTGCCTTAGAATGATAACCAAGTAGTTCTTGAGGTTTACTTGGGGCGATACGCGTGCTATGCATGTTTGTTTTACACAGGGCTGTGAGAACCTAATGTAGAGGACTATAGGGAGAATGGACGTAAGGGCTTCTCTAGAGTGTCTTATTAATTCGATGTGAGACCAAAGGGGGAATTGATGATGAGTTCTTCCTCAAAGAGTCAGTATTTCCTCAACATGGGCCACAGGGGGAATGAGACATTGAGTGCTTTCCCAGAGAGCCTTTAGTACGATACCAGACCATACGGTGAATTGACGGTGAGTGCTTCCTCAGAGAGTCTATTCTTCAGCTGGACGAGAGGGTTGCTAGTACTTGTATGTTGAACCATAAGGTTTAGGCTGTGAGAACTAACCAGGGGGTTACCTATTGTTCTACTTGTTGATTGGCTGTTACTTGTGTACTTTATATGTTAGACATTGTGGATTGTAGCTGTTGTGTGCTTTCCTATTTACTATTTCCTGTACTTTTACTTGCTATGTATTCATTGACTGTTAGGCAAAGATGTTTGGGTGGTTGCCTACTGGGAACTTGTCTCACACCCTTTTGGGCCATGCTTTTGGGCCCAAACAGACTATATTGTTGCAGGTATAGATAAGGGAAATCTCCCTTCTACTTCAGGTACTTGACTTGTTGTGGAGCTGGAGAGCATGAGACCAAGATATGGCTTGCGATGTGGAAGAGTTTACCTATTTTCTTTTGAACATTGGTTTAGTATTGTATTCATCATTGTGACTTGTTTGGATACTTTCCTAGACACATGTATCATGCATCATTTTATATACATGTGTGTGTGCTCCATTTTTTTACTGTTAGTCTTCAGATATTTATCATTTACTCTTGTATGGATGGTTACAGTTTTTATTTTTGTCTATTTGTTTTTCTTTCGCTGTGTACTCTGCCAATGAAGTCATAGTTTCTCCACTATCACACCCAAGGACCTCGCTTCTAGTCAGTAGCCTCTGGCATTTGGGAAATGCGCTTGAGGCCATGTGACCAACCGGGTACAGGGCGCCTCTGGGTGGAATCCAGAACTGGGATGTTACAAAGAGGTATCAGAGGGTTTTTTTTCTCATGATTTACTATTTGGAGCCTTTATCCAGGGATAGGATGGATTCAGTACTTGTTATTAAGCTATGCTCAGGTGTAGCTAACCCATGTACAGGGAAAAGCCAATCTACCTCACTTATTACAGTTTTCTGGTTTTGCTATGTTACAGTTGATCTGATTTCACCTAGAGTGATTCACATGATTTTTGATGTTATTGTTGTTGATATTGTTGTTCAATTTCTGTCTCAACCCAATGAGATTAGGGTATGTCATCTTGTGCATCATATAGGCACTTGTTAGAAATCACATGCCATGCATTCTTTCCATGCCATCTAGGGTGCATTAGAAACTTCTTGTTATTGTGATAGAAATTGTGTAGATTATGCATTTTGTTTTGATAGATGCTTTGATATAATCCCAGGAGTTTGATAGAGAGGTTGTTTGTATTGTACCTTGCTTAAATGAATGCCAAATTTTGGTTCTTGATGTTTTATGGGCCCTCATGAATCGAAACTTAGTGGATCATTGACTTTTTTACCTTATATACTATATGTAGGAGATACCAAAATTTGATACACAGGGATTATGGGCCCTCACAGATCGGAATTTGTCACCTTCATGCTTGTTTTTCAGTGTTTTCTGGGCTCCATTGCAGTTTCAGAGCTACTTCCTGGAAAAACCTAGAATACACAGTGTGCACGTTATATATACACATTGTGTAGTTTTTAAACTGTGTCACTAACTGTGTGATAAGAAACAAGGGTTGTAAAAAATCTCCAGGAACACACCGTGTATGGTAGGTACTCGTCGTGTAGTAGTGAGCCGTGTACCCAACCATGTCACTAACAACACGGGTCAGGGAAGCTCGTGTAATACACGTCGTGTTTTGTATGAACACGTCATGTAGTCTTTTCCCAGGTACCCAGCCATGTCACGAACAACATGGGATGGTGTTATCTCCTCCTATACATGCCGTGTTTGTTCAGAACATGCCATTTAAGGGTCAGTCATGTACCTGTTCATGTAACCAACAAAATGGGTTGGGAAAAATCTTCAAGTACACACCGTGTTTGTTCAGAACACTCCGTGTAGCCTCAGCGGTGTAACCGGACGTGTAACTAACAACACTAGTCATTGAAACCTTGTCTACTACACGCTGTTTCCATAGGTAACATGCTTTGTAGTCTCAGTTTAAGAAGACCATGTGGGTTAGTCGTGCAAGGAGACTCGGGCAGGGGAATAGAGTTAAGTACACGCCATGTAGATTTTATACACTCCGTGTAGTCATGTTTTGTAAAACTTGAGTGTTTTCTTCTCTTGTTTCTGTTTAGTACTCATTTGTTCTCTATGCTTGATATTCCTGATCTAAGGTATTATTTTGATCTTTCAGAGCTATGCCTCTGAGATGTCCTCTGGTTTTACGCTAGTTGCAGGATAGTGATCAGATGCCAGATATGGCTGATCAGGGACTTCCTGCCGATCCTCCAGTCATGCCAGCCTTGGCATCGGTTGTCGTACCAGTTGCAGGTGTTGATGTGCAGTTTAGGGAAGGCTTTATGAGGATGATGCAGACCTTTTAGGGATCACAGCCTCCTGCCCTGACTATGGTAGACTTGACGCAGGTTTTCCAGCAGCAGTGTCCTCCTACTTTCTCGGGGTAAGGAGGACCAAAGGCTGTAGAGTCATGGCTGGAATCCATGCTGACTATCTTTGAGCATCTGGAAACGCCTCTAGAAAGTTGGGTCAAGCTTGCTAACTATATGCTACAATATTCCGCCAATATATGGTCGGGCGTGATCTCACAAGCGGGTCATCTGTAGGTTATGGCTTGGGAGGAGTTATAGCGCATGTTTTATGACTACTTCTACCTCAAGACCCTGAGGACCGATCGAGCCCGAGGGTTCATGAGTCTAGAGAAGGGTACTCTTTCTGTTATGGGATATTCCTCTCGTTTCACCGATCTGCATCGTTTCACACCCCTTCAGGGTAGAGATGGGATGTTCTTAGAAAGGAAGTTTGAGGATGGTCTCAGGTGGGAGATCTGCTCGTAGGTGAATATCTTTTAGTTGACTTCAATCACTTCCATCTTCAACCAGACATTTATTGTGGAGAACAATATGAGAGACTTCAAAGATGCGAGCCAGGGAGGTTCTATTTCCCAAGCTAGTATTCCTCCAGTTGATAGAAGGAAGAATCATAGGGAGTCTACGCACAGTGATCCAAGGAGGAGAGATACATCTTCAGGTAGCCATTTATTATGCTACTAGTATGGAAGGGCAGGTAACATGAGGCTGTAGTGCCAGAGAGACCCAGTTGAGTGTCGATCTTGTGGAAATATGGTTCACCTTCAGTGTTTCTTCCAGGTTTTCTCACCAGTAGCTAGTGATGGGGGTTCTTCCATGACTCCTCGTTCAGGAGCAGCACCACCAGTTTCTCACCAATCAGGGAATTGGAGTTCTTCCGGCTATTCAAGCTGAGGTGGAGTTCAAGGTTGTGGCATTCAGTCACAAATATTTCAGCATGATCATGGAGTATCAACTCAGAGTGGCCAGGCAGGGTCACAGGGCTGTGGGGCAGGCCAGACTTTTACGGTAGAGCAGACCTATCGGGATCAAAATCCTGCACCTTCTACAATTCAAGGTATAATCTTAGTAGCCTTAGTTTTATCCTCATATCTTTTCGATAATGGTGCTCTACATATCTTTATCTATATTGTTGTTGTGGATAGCCTTGGGCTCTGTATATTTTCTTCTGCTGACTTGTTGACACTAGACACACCTTTTAAGAGGAGGACATCTAGTGTACGTCAGTGCAGAGGGTGCCCTCTTGAGGTTGCAGGGTATAGTTTCTTATGGGATCTCTATTTCCTATAGATGATAGGATATGATTTCATTCTCAAGATGGACTGGATGGTTCCCTTCCAGGCATTTATCGACTGTTATTTCCGCAGGGTGAGTTTCTTTTCACTAGAGGGTGAATCTTTCTTCATAGAGGCGAATGGGATGTTCAGGCGAGTCAAGGAGGACTCGAGCATCATGGGCTAGGAAGGGATATAGCACATATTTCTAGTATTTATATGGATGATCAGGGGACTTCACAATTGGACTTTTCTCTGGTGGTGGATCGTTTCAGATATGTCTTTTCAGCGGGTATTCCAGGTTTACCTCTAGAGAGTGAGGTAGACTTCTCTATGGAGCTCATGCCAGGAGTGGCACCGGTGTCCATTCCTCCCTATAGGATGGCTACACCTGAGTTGCAGCAGCTCAAGAAGCAGTTGGACGAGTTGCAGACAAAGGATTTCATCTGAACAAGTACTTATCCTTGGGGTTCGCCTGTCCTGTTTGTGAAGGAGGCCGAAGGTACCCTTAGGCTCTATGTGGATTATCGGAAGTTGAACCAGTTGACGTTCAAGAACCGATATCCCTTGCCAAAGATTGATGATCTTTTCGATCATCTTTGAAGAGATCGTGTGTTCTTGAAGATCTATTTGAGGTCCGGTTATCATCAGTTACATGTTAGACAATCAGATATATCTCAGACAGCCTACATGAGCAGGTATGGTCTCTACGAGTAAACGGTTATGCCGTTTGGTCTCACGAATGTGCCAGCAGTTCTCATGGCATGAATGAACCGATTGTTTAATCCTTACATGGATTCCTTCTTCATGGTATTCATGGATGATATCTTGGTGTACTCTCATACTCGACATGACCATGCTACCCATCTTGAGATCATTCTGAGTACACTATGAGAGCATCGAATTTATGCAAAACTCTCGAAGTTACACTTTTAGATGGATCAGATTCACTTCTTAGGTCACGTCATCTCAGAGGAAGTAGTATCTGTAGACCCAAATAAAGTGAGAGCTGTAGTTTCTTGAGAATATCTGAAGAACTTTTTTGAGGTATGTAGTTTCTTAGGGCTGTCTGGATACTGCAAACACTTCATTCCAGACTTTTTACACCTAGAAGCACCATTGATAGGTCTGACTAAGAAGGGGGAGAAGTTCTTATGGTCAGATTCTTGTGAGTCAGCCTTTTAGGAGCTAAAGGGAAGCTTGACGTCAGCACCGATACTAGTCTTTCCAGATCCAGGAAAGAGCTATACTATTTATTATGATGCTTCAGGTATCGGTTTGGGCATTGTGCTTATGCAGGGAGATGGAGTCGTTGCCTACGGGTCTCGGCAGTTGAGGTCACATGAGAGGAACTACCTGATTCACGATCTGGAGTTGGCAGCTATTTTTCATGCCTTCTGCTGTTGGAGACATTAACTTCTGGGAGAGCACTTTATGGTTTTCACTGACTACAAGAGTATCAAGTACATCTTCACTCAGCGTGATTTGAATCTGAGATAGTGCAGGTGGGTCGAGTATCTTCAGTATTTTGATTTTGAGCTTGCCTATATGCCGGGAAAGGGCAGTGTAGTGGCAGATGTGTTGAGAAGGAGAACTCAGATTCAGGCAGTTCTGGAGGCCAGCAGTGAGTGGCAGCTTATGGCTCTGTTCTCTGAGATGCATTTGGAGGTGAAAGACAGATAGGGACAGACTTACCTATCTTCTGTAGTTGTTACCTCTCCACTTCTTGATCGGGTACGGATGAGGAAGCTATCAGACTCAGAAGGCTTAGTCATGTGGGAGAGTGTTTCAGGAGAGGACCCTCTTCATGGATGGACAGTGGGTGAGGATGAGATCTTGCGTTTCTAGGGATGTGTATGGGTACCAGCAGACATACACGAGGATCTGAGGTGGGATTTTCATTCCTCGGTTTGGGCAGTTCATCCTGGTGTCACCAAGATGTATCGGGATCTTCATCACCAGTACTGGTGGCTAGGTATGAAGAGAGATGTTACTGGTTTCGTCTTGAGTTCTTCTACTTGTCAGTAGGTGAAGGCGGAGCATTAGCAACTAGCAGGCCTTTTACAGTAGTTGCCCATTCCGGAGTGGAAGTGGAACGACATCGCGATGGACTTCGTGACTGGATTTCTGAGGTCTCCTCGAGGTAACGATGATGTTTGGGTTGTCTTTTACAGGCTTACAAAGGTCTCTCACTTCTTACCGATCAAGGAGACCTTCAGTGTAGATGATTTGGGATGACTATACATCTGATAGATTGTACGTCTGCATGGAGTTCCACACTCCATTGTTTATGATAGGGATGTGTTCTTTACTTCTTGGTTCTGGCAGGGGCTTCAAAGAGCTTTGGGTGAACAAGTACTTTTGAGTACAGCATACCATCCCCAGACAAATGGCCAGTCCGAGCGTACGATCCAGGTGCTTGAGGATATGCTCCGAGCTTACATTCTAGACATTGGAGGTTCTTGGTAGAAGCATATCCCTCTTTTGGAGTTCTCCTACAACAATAGTTTTCTAGAGACTATTCAGATGACACCTTATGATGCATTATATGGTAGGTCATGCCAATCACCTTTATGCTGGCTGGTGGTAGGAGAGGCAGCTTTACTAGGACCTCATCTTGTTCAAGAGACCTCAGAGTAGATAGAGTTGATTCGGAAGAGGATGGCTACAGCACAGTCTTGACAGAAGTCTTATGCTGATTAGTAGAGATGACCTCTGGAGTTCAAGGTCGTGTATCAGGTTTTCCTGCATGTCACACTGAGGTTGGGACACAAGAGGATTTTGAGATAGGGTAAGCTTTCACCGCGGTACGTCGGCCCGTTTGTGGTATTGGAGAGAGTTGGGCCGGTTGCCTATCGGTTGCAGTTACCTCAAAGGTATCTGGCTATTCACGATTTCTTCCACATCTCTCAGCTACAACGTTACTTTGCAGACCTGTATCATGTCTTTTAGCCCATGGAGGTTGATCTCAAATCAGGTGCATCATTTGAGGAGCACCCTATCCAGATTGTCGATCGCAGTACGAAGGTTCTCCGTGGGCGGTCTATTCCTCTAGTAAAGGTGCTATGGCAGCACGGGCGAGTACAGGACGAGACCTGGGAGAGGGAGGCTGATGTACGATCGCAGTGGCCGGAGCTTTTCAGGGCTTCTTCTTCTATGCCTCATTAGAGAAATTTGAGGATGAATTTCCTTAAGGGGGAAATTTTGTAAAAACCCAGATCATCGTTTCAGGTATGTCTTTTCTTTTCTGGTCATTTTTTAGAAGAAGGGGAAAATTTAAAAAAAATTGAAATACACGTTGTTTACTTTATGATTACACGTCATGTACTTTGATGTTGCGCAGGCCATGTGCTGGCCGTGTCCAGGCTACACACATGGTGTGTAGGGTCGATGTGGAGTCCGATTAAAGAAGAGTACGGAAATGAATAGTACACACCGTGTACCCTAGAAGTACATGCCGTGTATTTTATTTTTTTATTAAATGCACTGGGGTCGCGTCTAATCACCAGAAAGACCTTCTTCTAGGTCTTGTTCGGTAGAGAGCTTCCGTACAGCCATGATTCTTCTCCGAGCCCCCAATCTTCCGTCTGATCTCTGTTTCAGCCATCGTCGATTGTGTTGGGATCGCCTCGGTAAGCTCTCTCTACTTTTTTATCCTTGTTCCATGATTTTCCCTCTTTCTCAAGATATCGTAGGTTGAGCGTTTTGGACATTTTCTCAGATCTACACCATTCTAAGGAGAATCAAGCCTCGTGGTTCAAGTATATCGATCTCCTTGTATCGAGGTAGGTGGTTTGGGCCTTTCTGCAGGAATTCTTTGAATATTTTTTTCAATTCCACCAATTCCCTCGAACGGGGTATTGCATGTTTCCTATTTTTTCCTTGTTGTTTTCCTGCTTTTCCTGATTGCTTGAGTAGAGGTCAATGCTTGTTAATAGGGTAATTTTTGCTGTGCTCTGGATGTTTTTCCATGCATGTTTTTCCTTTTTATAGTTTTTTCAGTTGTCATACCTAGTTGTAGGACAGAGGAACTATTGTATTATTATGATGTTGTGCCTTATAATGATAGACAAGTAGTTCTTGAGGTTTACTTGGGGCGATATGCGTGCTATACATGTTTGTTTTACACAGGGATGTGAGAACCTAGTGTAGTGGACCATAGGGAGAATGGACGTAAGGGCTTCTCCAGAGTGTCTTATTAATTTGAGGTGAGACCAAAGGGGGAATTTACAATGAGTGCTTCCTCGGAGATTTTTTAGTTCCTCAACACGGGCCACAGGGAGAATGAGACATTTAGTGCTTCCCCAGAGAGCCTTTAGTATGATACGAGACCATAAGGGGAATTGATGGTGAGTGTTTCCTCAGAGAGTCTATTCTTCAGCTGGACCAGAGGGTTGCTAGTACATGTAGGTTGAACCATAAGGGTTAGGTTTTGAGAACTACCTAGGGGATTACCTGTTGTTCTACTTTTTGATTGGCTATTACTTGTGTACTTTATATGCTAGACACTGTGGATTGTAGCTGTTGTGTACTTTCCTGTTTACTGATTCATGTACTTTTACTTTACATGTATTCATTGACTGTTAGGCACAAATCGTTGGGTGGTTTTTTACTAAGACCTTATCTCACACCCTATTTGGCCCATGCTTTTGGGCCTAAACATACTATATTGTTGCAGGTATAGATAAGGGAAAGATCCCTTCTACTTCAGGTACTTGACTTGTTGTGGAGCTGGAGGGCATGAGACCAATCTATGGATTGTGATGCTGAGGAGTTTACTTGTTTTTTTTCACTTTGGTTTAGTATTGTATTCATCATTGTGACTTGTTTGGCTGATTTCCTAGACATATGTATCATGCATCATTTTATATACATGTGTGTGTTCTCTAGTTGTTTATTATTAGTCTTCTGTTGTTTATCATTTACTCTTGTATGGATGGTTATAGTTTCTACTATTATCTATTTGTTTTTCTTTCACTGTGTACTGTGCCAATGAGGGCATAGTTTCCCCACTATCAAACCAAGGCCTTCACTACTATTTAGAAGCCTCTAGAGTTTGGGGAAATGTGCTTGGGGCCATGTGACCAACCGGGTAGGGGGCTCCTCTGGGTGGATTTCGGAACCGGGATGTTACATCATCCATGGACAACCATATAAGTACATACATTTAATAAATTATGCAGAAACAATGAAGGAAACTACATTTGATATAAGAACTACCTCGATCCCTTTCCATCAATCCCATTTAAAATGTCTATCTAGATCACCAAGGTCCATCTCCATAGCTTTTTCCCTTAACTAATATTAGAGTCATAAAGTCTACATGCATCCTGAGGGAACTATTTTGGGTGTGAGTATGAACTCAATCGGCCACCACTAACATGTTCTGGTATTACATTCATAATTATTAAATGGTATCTATAAAATATATACAAATCAAAAACATACCCATTTAATAAAAATATCTACTTCCCATATGCTTAATAACTACGAGGAACCATTATACCTACTTCAGCCACCATATATATCATTCTGAAAATGTACCCCCAAATACACATATGAAATATAGTAGAAATCTTCATATGTATATTTTTAATGTTAAGGATACTTGTCATAGCACCCAAGTAATACCCTGATGAATAGAAACCCATGTGAACCCTCAGTTTGCACCTAAAATATTTCTTTAGCACCTCATTCCCTCGTTCGTGAAACCCAATATCCAAATGGCTCACCCAAACAAGTCTCTGGTCCCACAGACCTCATCTTAAGAAATCCTTTTTGTATTGAAGCCTGATGTATTGAGGAACAATAATACCTTTACTTTAATATATAATCATTCTTATCTAAATAACTAACATCTTGAGGTACAATGATATCCACACTCTTGAAGTCTCGACCCAATATCCCAAAGAATAACAGAGAGACTCATCTCCCAATTGATGATCTCAACATCATCAAAATATTTTCCATCACCATCCATGTGGATTTATATAGTGAGATCCCCCATCATATATGTTGGTCAAAGACATAACCTAAATGGCATAACCTCTGAGTCCCTCCTCCCATAATGACTGGTCATTACCACCACAATCTGAGTCTTATCTGGGTAAACATGACTCCAACAGAGCGTCGTCCAAAAAATGGGGAGAGAAAATCACCAATCATCATAATAAAAATTTTATATAACCTCATTACCCTATGAAATTATTTCAAAATTTCAATGTTTAACACCATGTAAAGTCACATTGTCCATGCCCTCGTCCTGAAAACCTGACCTCCTCAATTTGACGACCATGTCACCTCAACCTAGGATCTACATCACTAATGTGTCATAGGTTATGCCTAAACTAACGAACTATGTAGCCTCAATCCAAGTGGTCAACATCGTATTAATTCTCGGGCCAATCTCATCACATTCCCCCAAAAATAAGTAATAAATATAACTACTTAATTAATTCAATTTATAAACCCAGCCTAAACTTCCTAAGAAGGTCCATTCCCCTTACTCGGCTTGACCATTTTCAGTAGAGCAATAGTTTTCCATGGAATTTCACATCATTATTAGAATAATTTGATCAGATTTAATTTAATTAATTATGGTATCTCTTGGTATAATAAAATTTACTATGTATAACTCACCCCCAAAACACTCGAAAAATGATGAAGAAATCAAGGCACTACCTACCTTAGGTTAGTAGGAACTTACTCATTTGTTATTGGCCTCTAACTATAGATGACTCAGAAGAAGTTGGAATTTTAGTTGAATACCCTAAAAATAGGGTAAAAGGTCTCTCATAGATTTAGAATTCCCTTTGGTGGGATAAGTAATGAAATGAAGCTAGTTGATTGAATTTCTTACCAAGATGATTCACTAGCCACTAACAGATCAAATATCATATTCTAGATGAGGAATATAGGTCAAATCCTATAGGTATAAATGGATGAGTTACCCATAGTTGGGAGGTTAAACATTTATGAAAGGGAGTAAAAAAGAGGATAAAATATAAATATAAGGGATGGAAGTTTTGTAATTTCATACTTTTTAAAGAGATGTGCAGTTAGCTCGCACTATTTGGTTAATATTGCACCAACCATGTGCACTCACTATCCAAAAGGTTTAACAATCACTTGGCTCGGTGCATAGTCTACCAAACCATGTGAAAGTCAGAAAGATTCCCCAACCTAAGACACCCACCTCTCATGGCCAGGCACATGGGTTTTCACACCATGTGAATTCCCTTTTCTAAAAAATACAGATGTTTATCAAGTTCATCCACCCCCTCCTATAAATTTTCCCAAACTATGATTAGTGCCACTAAATGGCTGCATGTGACATTACTCCGGGGAGGTCGAAAAAAATTTCCAAACCATGTGCCCCAGTTTTCACCTCCCCAAAATTGGTTTTTAGGTCCCTGACACATCTGAAACTCTCCAGGAAGCCAGATGTGCTTGAAAAGCCCTAAACTCATCTATAAATAAGGCCTTTAGTCCATAAAAATCATGTAATTTGATTCCAAAGATCAAGATAAAGGTTAGTCCAACCACCAGACATGAAATTCCAAACAAGTTGGAGAATTTTTGACATCCTCAAAAACCAAAGACATTACATTCTCCAGACCTTAACATAGCTTTTACCTGAGCTATAAAGCATTAACTCGATATGGTACGAAATATTATCATCTCATATATATCACCCTTTATACCTGGGTAATTAGTCATAGGTTAACTTCTCCCAAATAATTCCCCACCTTAAGAGTTACATACTATGTCATATCCCAACCCAAACCAAGATTTTTGAAGGTCCTCTGACCATCCCTAGACTCAAAATTCTTCCCATGATGAACTATCACTCTTGCAATATATCAGGTGCACATGTTATAACTATGCCATATCTAACACTCATAATGTCCCACATATCATCAGTTTCCCATAAGTATCTGTGCTATACCAAACACTCATCAAAACCCACATCTCATCAGATTCCCAAATTCTTATGTACCTCAAATATATATCTCGCATAATAATCAATTCCAACCTAATAACCAATTCTTGGTTAGTCAAAAAACAATACCCATGAACATAATTCAACAAAAAAATACAAATCCCAAAAAAGTAAACTCTTTCATGCCCATGTAATACCTCAAGCTATCATTGTCTCCTCAGACTGCTCTGCACCTGGTTGCACAACTACGTGTACCTACCCTAAAGTCTGACTGCCCGAGGTTTGGATTCCATATTCAGCTACACTAGATAACAATTACTAGCCCCACTATTGGGACCCACTATCCCTACCACGACCTCTACATACAGTTGAATTACAGCTACCATCTTCTGTTACTGCTCTCAGTCTGACCTCATATCCTAGAGTCTTCCTCAATCCCTTGCTCCCTACAATACAAGAAGGCTTCCTCCATAATCTATCTAGATGCCCCATCTGACCAAATTCTAAGAACTCCTTTGTATTCCTATCACAATATGTCTATAAATGTCCTAGATATTCACATTAGAATAAAATATTTATAGACCCACTCCTTGGTGGGCTACCTGCATCTCTGTCCTGACTAGCATGTGGAGATTCCGTACAGCCCTTCTTCTTGATAACTAAATCATCATAACTAAATGCACCTGATGTCATCACCCAGATCAAATATGACCAATACTTTAGATTAACCCTTGATATCTGTTCCTTTTTTACTACCTTGGAAAATGGAATCAACCTGGAGATATTGATCTTCACCATAATGGAAAGTCACAAACCATCCTCAAAGTACTTCACCCTGGTGACGTTGTCTCCCACAATAGTAGGTGAAAATCATGAATGGTATATGAAATTAGTTTCATGGTTAATAACAAACATATCCCCCTATAAAATAATAATCATCTCATGGGCTCCTTCTTCTCTCAAGGTCTCTGGAATGAAGTTCTCAAAGAACCTTGCTTCAAAATCCTTCCAAGACAGACCCTCGTGTATATCTGCATGTACCTTTACATCCCACGACTACTTTGTCAGTCCTCTAAGAAAATAGGTTTCCATCTTCACCCTCCAAACTGGGGGTATCTCAAGTTGATTAGGGAAGTTTTTTACTAACTCAAACTAATTCACTACTACCTATGGTCCACCCACAACCTAGAATTATGAGGGTACTGTAACTGGAACTCTCGAGTCAAGTACACTAGATATGGTTGGGTTCCCTGAGCTCCCCTGTTGATACAATATATAACTTGAACCACGATTTCCCTAATCTACTCATCTATTCATGGACCAATGTATTCTATATGTATCTTCCATTCCTTTAATGGAGGCTGTAACTATGCCTCATGACCATCCTAACAATCTGGGGCCTCATCTCATGCACGCTCAAGTGGCACCATATCACTTCCCTCTTGATGCTCCACTGAAATCCATTTCGGTGGAATCCAACTAAATACCAATAAAATGATCAAACCATCATAATATATATATATATATATCACAACTTGGTAAAGTTGTAACAAGGAGTGCAATCCCACCACCATTACATTCCCCTACCATACCATGTAACCCAACATCTGGCCTCAAGGCCCCTTACCTACCCATATTTGTGTCAGGTGTCAAGTATTATCTGACCTCATGGCCCCCTACCTACCCCCCTTAGATTCAAGCATCAGATACAATCTGGACACATATACCCTTACCTACCCATAATAGGTTCATGCATCACGTATCATATATATCAAGTATTCAGGGTAGCTCAGTAGAATTCCACCCAAGAGTCTATATAGGAGAACACTCTTTAGCATATTTTTGACACTTTAAACAACCCACCACCTATCATAATCCCAGTCTACACTTATCAGGGCCCATCCCACATATCTCATGCATATAGAATAATATACACACCTCATTTGAACCACATTCCTAGGTTTTTTGAGTAGAATGCTACCAAAAGAGAGGCCAAGCTGGAAAACAATATTTATCTTCCTTTGTTGAAAATTTTAAAAACCCAACTCTTCTTGTTGAATTTTTGGTAGCCAATGAAAAAGAAAAAAAACAAATCATATGAGACTAAGTTCCAGACCTGATGTGTAATAAAACCTCCCTAATTATACAGGTCCAAGGGTCAAAATCAAAAAAGTGGTTAACCATCACACCCAAGTTTACTAATCAAGGTCGAAATCAAATAAACTACAAAAAGACGTAGCAGAACATTAATTTCGCACCCCTATAAATTTTTTGTGCCCTGTGCATAGGGCTGCAAGCACCAAAACATGATCCCTTCACCCAGTTTGGAATACATCCTCATCTTCAGTCTACCATAGTCTAAATAGTAGGACCAAAAAGGAAAAGAAGCATTTGATATCATTTTTAACCATCCAAATGTGGTAACTATTTAATACTCCTTACTTTTTATACTACCTATAAACACCAAAAAGAACCCACATTGATACCACTTATATCACCCTAACCCAGAGTCCACTTAAAATCATGCCATGGATCGGAGTTCCACTGGGACATAGGCACACCAACCCATATGCCAAAGAAATATGAATAATACTAAGGGTTTGAAGAGGTGATAGTGGTGAGACTATACCCTATGGTGCTGATAATAACAATGGTACATATACAAAAATAGTTGTGGATGATGAAAAACTCAATCAAAGAAAAAATAAAACCTATGGAAACATAATAAAATTATAGCAGTAATCAACAATACCAAAACATACCATTTGTAGACTAAACATGCTATAATTGGTCACACATAACAATAACAAAAAGTTAACCCATGTCCAACTATATCAACACATATATATAATAAATCATGATAAAACAAGAAAAATTAAACATTAGTTGATTCAAGAACAACCATAATGTCTAAACATGCCCCAAGGGGCCCAGGTAGAGTGTGAGTATGAACTCAATAGGCTACCACTGACATGTTCATGTCTTATATCCATAAATAGGAATGTGTATATAAAAAATAAGTAAAAATGAAAAACATGACCATTTAATAAAATACATTATTCTCTTGTGCTCAGGTTGAATAAGGAAACATTCTTTCGGTATCATCTATCATCACTATCAGTCAAAACATGTGTCCAAAAATTTACATATAGAAAATGGAACATGTTTGCATATTTATATTTTTAGTGATGAGGATCCTTATCTTAGCACCGAATGAATCCCCTGATGAATATCAACTTACGTGAACCCTGTGGTTCTAAATAAAATATGTAATTAGTACCACGTTCCCTAATTCATGAAACTCGACGTCCAAATGGAATGCCCAAAAAGTCCTTGGTCCCTCAAACCTTAGCTCAGAAAATCCCATTCAACTCGAATCCCAACATACTAAGGCATAGAGATATCTACCCTCCTATATATAATCACCATAAACTCAATAGTGGATGTATTAAGGTGTAGTGATATCTATCCTCCAGTAGTCCTGGCCCAGTGGCTCAAGCATAATGGTGAGTTTTAGCTCCCATAAAATGATATCAACATCATCAACCTTTGGTCCATAACTATCTACATAGTTTTCTATGGTTATCACCCCATCATATCTGATGGTCAATACCATCACATAAAATTCATAATCAATGAGGGCCTCCACCCATAATGAGTGTTCAACACCACCTCAATATGAGTTCTATATGTGTTCACATGACTCCAATGGAGCATCATCCAACAAACGATGAGCATAAATATAAAAATATCCTAAGACACGTCATTTAGAACCTCATTCCCCTGTGACCGTACCACTAAATCATGATGTTCAACACCATCTGAAGTAACACAGGATATGTGGTTATCCTAAAAATTGAATTTTCTCTATTTGACAACAATGTCTCATCAACCTGTGATCAACATCACCTATGTATCCCAGCCATGACCAACCTAATGAACTACTTCACCTTAATCCAGGTATACAACACCACAATAATCCTCAGGCCTAGCCTGTCATGATCCCACATGACCAAGTAATCCAAATAATAATTTAATTAATTCAATTTATACACCCATACTAAATTTCCCATGAAAATCCAAGACGCTTATCTATGTTGACCATTCATAGTGAAGAAAGATCATTCCCATGGAATCTCATGTCATCATTAAAAATATTAAATCACCATTAATTTAATTAATTAGATAATATTTTGGTCAAACCACATGGTGTATATAGATTTCACCCCTAAAACACCTGAAAAATCACTGAGAAGTCTAGGTACACACTACCTTAAGGTAGTAAGTTCTTTATCATCTGACATTAGCCTCTAACTCGGTCTGAATTGGAAGAAATAATAAATTTATAAGAACACCATAAAAATATAGTAAATGATCTCGGATGGATTAAGTGTTTAATGTGGTGAGATAAATAAATAAATAAAGATAGAGGATTGAAGTTATTACTAAGATGAATCTGTAGGCTCCAATAGATCAGATATTAGAATCCAAACTAGAAATATAGGACAAATACTAGGGGAGTAGAAATAGAAGAGCTCCCTATAGCCAAGGGGTGATACATTCATGAAAGAGAGGGAAAAAGGAGGGTTAAATATAAATAAAAGGAGGGAAGTTTGATGATTTTACACTTTTTAAAAAGGCACATGGTTAGCTCACATGGTTTGTTAATCATGCACAAACCATGCACACCCATTGTCCAAAATAATTCACCCTCACATGGCTAGGTTCACAGTTTACCAAAATGTGTATAGCCTATAAAGAGGCCATTTCCCAAGTCACCCACCTCAAACATTTGGGTGCATGGTCTTCCGAACTCTGCACATACCATGTGAATTACCTCTTTTAAAAAATGAAAAGGAGATACATAGTCATGTACCCCTTCTAAATAGTTTTCCAAATTGTGCTCAGTTTCACTAGAGGGACACACGATTTCTCTTGGGAGGCTTCATTGTTTTTCCGAACCATGTGACTCAGTGTTCCCTTTCTGTAAATTGTGTTCTCGGGCCCTCATGTACCAGAAACTCACTTGGAACCCCAAGGAAATTTTTAAGACTTAAAACCCATATGAAAAGGGCCTTGTTTTAATTGAACTCTTGGAATTTCATTCCAAAGATCAAGATAAAGGTTTCTCTAACCACTAAACATGAAAATTTAAATAGGTTATCAAATTTACAAATTGCTCAAAAACCTAGAATGTTTCACCTATGAAATTATAATTATTCCATTTAATATTTCCCCTCTATGATTTATGAATAAGAAATATAAAACCTCTATACATATCATGACATATAATAAATATTCCAAAATACTCTTAGTTTTATGGAATTATATTATAATCAAAAAATTTAATATTAGATTTATTTTCCAAGTTTAAGTTAGTAAGTTATAAGTTACATGAAGTGTTTTGAAGTATTTAAAGATACTTGAAGGTAAATTAAGATAGATGGGGAGATATTTTTATGTGGATAGATGTAGTGGGAATATGACATGTCGTGAGAGAAAATATCATTCCATCACTAGAGAAAAAGTATGAGAATTTAAAAAAGGCATGTAAAATTTAAGATTCAAAAGAACCATGGTATATATGTCATAGCATGATATGAATAAAACGAATTTATTAAGAGGATGAGTTATCATCTTGAAGGTGAATGGACTTGCTATGAATGTAAAATTCTATGATATTTTGTATACTCAAATTAGGTAATATCTTTAATCTTAACACTATTTCATGACTTATGTCACGGTCAAATAATAGATGAAGGGACCACATTGTGATGGTCTTACATGTAACTACTACAAGAATGTTGATCATAAAAGTTTGGTTGTTTTTATGCTCAAATCTAGTAGCACCATGAAGGTTTATTTTCACATCATGTCTGATCTTGATGTTGAAGAATGACTATGAAGAAACTCAAATGTTATGCTATAATTACTTGGAATCTAAATATTTATAATAGAAATGATTATGTAGAAGTATCATGAAAGTAAGCTAGTTATTTTAAAAACTAATAAAAAATTATTCAAATCTCTATGATGGAAATGAATGTAAATATTATCCAAGGATTTGAATTGAATCAAAAGAAGATGGAAGTGGTCATAGATTTGAATTTTCTATTAGAAATTCAAATTTTCTGGGAGTATACATGGTAAGGGTATACATAAAAATAATTATCACACATAGAAAATAAATTGAAGAATCTTGAAGTTATAAAAACTGAGAATAAATAGTGAAGTGTATTGAATTACAAGAATCTTAAGGTGATGTGTGATCAATTATAGTTACAATAAAGAATATTCTTGGAAGAATTATTTTCTATACATATCATTAAATATCTAGAAATAAATATTGAATTATCATGGAGAAAACCCATTATATTTTGGTTTTAAATATTAACAAATATATATATGTGACTTCAACCTCTTTATAAATTATATCTGCATAACCCTCTTGAAAGAAGTTAGTGGAAGAGAAGAAGAGAAATTAGAACTTGAATGCACAGTGATATTATCACTCGCTCAGTAAGAACTCTTTATTTCAATCTAAAATAGTGATAATGAAGTATTTGTTTATTGGTATATCAAAACCTCATTTATAATCACATACTAGTGATGTAGTGGTTAATTGGTAAATCAAAACCTCATTTATATGTTCTACATGGATATAGATCATTATAGGTTAACCAAGTATAATCATTTGTTCATTTAGATTGTATAAGTTTTATATTTTATTATCGGTACAAGATAGATTCAAGGTGTCCTTTCCATACAAAATACATGATCTAATTTTTTTAATAATAATAATAATTTTTCAAGACACCCTAACTCAACCCCCCCCCCCCCTCTTAGGAGGTATAGTAGGACTATTGGTTGCAAAAAGTGGTATCAAAACCATTAGTGATTTCTAGGGAAATTCATTCTAGAAAGTTATCATGTAGAATATTTTAAATAAAAAGGGGGAACCTTGTTTGAATGGTGTAATTATATGATATGGGATAATATAATGGGATCATGCTTATGATCACTAGGTCCTGATATTCATTCATCCACAGTACATTGTATTCAAGTTAGTGATTCCACTAAAAGTTAAATGATAGAAGCTAAAAATATGCTTTTGAATAATGATATTGAGGTTTATAATTTTTTTCAAGAGCATTAACTAATCGAAATTATTTGAGGGTGGGTTATTTTCTCATATACAAAGGAATTTGGGATAAACTTATTAGAATATATAAAGGTGATATTCAGGTAAAAGAAGAAAATCTCCAGGTTTTACAAAATATATTTGATGATTTGAAGATGAATTCCAGTGAAAAATGTTGATTGGCTATTTTTTGTCCTACCAATGTTCTTGGAGTTATTCATGGGTTGGTAATGAGATCAAATATTTAAATATTGTAAAAAATAAAATGGTGTTTACCAAAAACATTAATCCAGAGGTTCCAGCACTAGGAGAAATGAATAGATGGTAATGATCTATTAATTATTTTAATAATAAACTATCCACATATGAAATTATTGTGAAAATATAAATCATTTAAAAATATTAAACTAAGGAAATTTTAATTAAATTTTTGGATAATAAATAGATTCGAAAAGATAAAATTGAAGAAGAAATAAGTGATGATTAATTTTCACTTTTGGAAAGGAAGTCCAAAAGTGTTAAAGAAATATTTAAATGTACGTTATCATTATCATTATTTCTTTTTTGGAAATGTTGGTATCAAAATTTCTCTATTTTCAATTAATGTTGATGAAGATAATGGAGTGTTTGGATTATCACAAAAACAAAAGAAGATATTTTCCCTCATAAGGAAATTTAATTCTAAAAATTTAAGTGGTAAGAAGTTTGGGAGAAATATGATGGTATGGAAAGGGGAATAACATGTTAAGAAATATCTCTTATAAGGTGTTTAAATTGTATTCATATC
This sequence comes from Viscum album, assembly GCA_963277665.1. Classification (NCBI taxonomy): domain Eukaryota; kingdom Viridiplantae; phylum Streptophyta; class Magnoliopsida; order Santalales; family Viscaceae; genus Viscum; species Viscum album. The sequence goes on along the minus strand of OY728133.1, from coordinate 1,927,925,795 downwards.
AAGAATAGATGATGCAATTATTAAATTAATGGAAAAATTAAATGATATTATCAAAGAGTATTTTCAACCCGAAGGATTTGTAGATATTAAGTTGGAATTTGAATGGGTATTTTAGAATATTATTCTAAAAATAAATAAGAATAATAATATTATAGTATTTTTTAATGATATTAAATTTATATAGATGAATTTGAAGCAGAAGTTGACTATCATGAAAAACGTTGTGGATGAATGTGAAAAGAATCAAGTGAAATATAAGGAAGCTTTGATTTACTAATTGAATATTGATAAACAAACCAAGATCATTCATGATATTAATATTTCAATCAAGAAAAGGGAAAAAATATTAATATATTAGAAGAAGAATTTTTTATTTGGGAAATAAGGATGAGTCTATAATTATAAATAATGACTTGAAAAAAAAAGAATCACTTTGGAAAATTTTCATGTGGATTTTTGAATGAATGGGTAGATTGAGCCACAAAAACTTTATTGGAAATTATCATTTCTTAAAAACACAATTCTAGGGATAAAATGGTCTTGATTATGATGCTTTGTAATAAAGAATAGGTTTACCCAATGTCAATAATGGAGAGTATAATAAATGAAAAATTTCTCATCTACTAAGAAATTAATAATAATCAAAGATCCATTTAAAAGTAGTATATTTGTGGGAAAAATAATATAAATAAGATATTTCCATTGATAAAGTGTTATTTTTTGGTTTTTATGGCTATATTATTTCCTATTATGGTGAATTTGAGAGTTATTTAAGTTGAAAAACTTTTGGAAGCTCAAAAATGAGAGATGTAATGTATCCTTTATATTAGAATACAAATTCATCGTATTATTAATATTCAAATTTCTCAAATTTTAGGTATAAAGTAATAGATTTCTAGAATATAAGGGTTAGATATTCTTCTATAATTCAAATTAAAATGCATGAAATGTAATTATTTTCAATTCCCTTGAAAAATAGGTTTTATCCTCTTAAAGGATAATAATTTTATCTCATTGCTTATGCTGAAGAAACTGAGTTGTAACAAAAAATCATAAATAATTCATGATTATCATCAAAGGAAATATAGAATGTTGTGAAGGGAATTTTGGAGGAAATTCCCATTAAATATTTAAATAATAGTAGAACATTTATTATTTATAATAGTTATTCATCTCATATGATTGGTAATATGAATCTGTTAAATAGTGGAAAGGATATAGTTAATAGAATATTACATTTTGGAAATGATATAGCATTAAATATTAAAGGAAATAGTGAAACCATGTTATATAAGGAAGAATTTTGGAATACTAAATTCCTATTTTTTAATGAAATTTGTTACAATTCATTGAGTTTAATTTAGCTTTTGTGACTCAGATGTGGAATTCACATTTAATCACAAAGGATGGACAATGAAACTCAAGGTTGGGAATTATCTTATGAATGGTTGGGGAAAATTGAAATTTATATCAGGTAGATAGAAAATAGAACACTATTATTCAAATATTAAAGGGAAAAAATATTTTGTATAACATGGTAATATTTTATTATATATTAATATTTAAATAAATTTAATTTCTATGATAGTTTTATTTAAATGAAACATCAGGTTTAAATGTACAGTAATACAGTATTGAAATATTATTATGTAACAGTTATTGTCTAGAAGTTTCATTTTAAGTTATTAATAAGAAGAAATAAATTATTAAAAGTTTTTCTTTACACATGTATATAATTAATTCATCGGTTTTCAATTGATAATTGTATCTGAAAGTAAAAAAAGAGATGTTTTTCTCAACAACTATTTTTTTAACACAGCGTATTTTTGTATTAATAAATTAAATTAATCACAATTTATGAATTATTTGAATAAAATATATAGATTATATATTCAATAAAAAAATTAATATTCATCTAATAGTTTTTATAATCTATACGATAAGAATAAATCAAGTTTTATGCTTAAATGCACATTTGTTCTAAAAACAATTTTCTTCACGTTTTGGGAATTTATTTTAAAATCTATTTAGACCACTTATAGAAATTTAATCATAAAAATATATTTCATATTTTGAATTAGGTTGGTAAAATATGGAAAATATTCCCCAATTATTTTTTATCATTATAAATAGAAACTAAGGTAATTATTTGTCACCTCGATAATGGTAAAATTGGTAAAACTAGGTTTAAACTATAGGATAGGGCCTAGAAACCACAATATCACATGACTTTATTTAGTTGGATAGGTTCCTTTTAAAATTAATCATATTTACCTAAAATGTTCATCAATTAATTTCCACTTTCCTTTTATAATGATTGTAATATTTTTTTAAGAAAATAAAAAATAAAAAATGTCATTATCTTTGTTTTTATAACACTAATATTTTGTCACAGGGATAAAAAGGGGTTATGTGTGGTTAAAAAATATTATTTTAAGGATGAGTGAATTTATTATATCCTGGTAAATTATTTTCTAAATTTTTATTGATGTAATAATTAACTAATTTTCTTTCATAATTCCGACATAATACTCATTCAAGTAAATGAAAAATTGAATAAATGATTTTGAAAATATTAATTCATATGATTTATATTAATTATTGTGTTATTTGAATTTTTTTAGATAAATATAACACATTAGTGATGTTTTAAAAGTTTTTATTTGAATTACATTTCTATATTTGTTTCCTTTAAATTCAAAATAAGTGAATAGTCAAAAAAATTCCTTAATGGTATCTTATGTTAAATAATATTTTATTAAATGCTTTTAAATTCATAAAGAAATACATTTTTTCCAAGTGAATGGGATACGGTCTATCATATCAACCAATATCCACTTATGGGATAGATTTAGTTTATAGTAACATTCATGAACCCTAAAGATTACAAACATTGATATCATAGTAATTATAAAAAGGGTTATCAAGGGGATTGAGCTAAACAATAAGGGCTAAAACATCATTGAAACATGTATAAATTTTTTTTATAATAATATTTTTTTTAACTCGTCATGTATCCAAAATATATCAATTTTTGGCCACATTAACATGAAAATTAATTTATATTAAATTAATACTTTAGGTAATTCCAGGGCAGCCACTCCCCCACTAATAAAAGGGAACCCCCTCTTATCCCTTTTTCCAAACATTAATCACTATTTATCAACCATTCCATGCCCTAATATCATAATATTCTCCTTATCTATTTCCTAGATCTTCTGGTCTTTCAGAAATACTATCCATTCCAAGTATAAAGGTTTAAGAAAAATGAGGTTTCTCAACGAAAAGGTATAACTCTTAAATGAAAACTTTCTCTCTCATTTCATATTATACAAGATATAAATATATTATATCCATTATAAATTAAGGAATTAAGTATGATAAATATAAAAAATCATTATTATGATGATGTAACAGCCATTATTTACCTTTTCTCAATCCTATGGGAAAATAAAACATCATTCATACATATGTGTGGATTACCACCTCCACAATGCGATGCATAACATTTTTCATTATCATTCCTTGTTGATAGTTATAATGATTATTTTAATGATTAATTATGATATCAATATATTTATATAAGGTTGAATTATTATTTAATTCTCTTTAATCCCATCAATCAAAAATTGGAAACATCACTCATGCGTATATAAGGAATATCATCTCCATGAAGTGATAAAATCCATTTTTTATTACCTCATTATAAGAATAGTTATAAATGATTATATAATAATTACATATGATCATTATCACATTTTCAAAATTCTAAATATGATGGAACCATGATTAAATTACAAGGATCTGGACTGTTGAACCGAAACATGCATGAAAAACTAAGAAGTAATCACACCAAATAGTGATTTAAGTAAAGAATTATTAATAAATTGGTAATAAGAAGTTAAATATATATATATATAAATAGTATGATATATATGTGTATTAATCTATAATAAAACTATAATATATCTATATTTATTATACAGGGTCTTAAAATGTGTATGAAGAAAGACAAGACATTAGGTAAGTGTTTATATTACAATCTCAATTATTTTTAGGATTATTTATTCTAAATTTTTATTGAGGTGAATTTTAGGAAGATTATAATTTAAAAAATATATAATACACTCCTATGGTAATTTATTTAATTTTCAATAAAAATTAACATTTTCCTCTCATTGGTACTTGAAAGGATTGAAAGAATGTTATTATAGAAAAACAAATACATTTCATCTTTGGTCGAGAATATTTTTCTTCTATATCCATGTTTCTTAAAAATGTTTTGAATAATATTTTTTACTATTATCCAATGATTTTTTAAATTAATTTTTACCCATATTTTAATTTCTATAAAAAAATTAGAAAAACCCATTTCATTATTTTTTGAATAATGTACTTTTCAATAAAGGTGTGAATGGACTCTTTATTTTAATTTCTATCGCATGAATGGATTTTTCCACCATCATTAATACTCTTTAATTTCAAGGTTAATTTAAAATAATTAATTTTTATGTTCAAACAAAAAAATTACTAAATATTTAAAAAAAATTATTTTAAATAAGTAATTTCAAAATGTAAATGGTATTTCAAAAAAACATATTTCAATTATCATCTAAAGTAATTTTTCATCTATTATAATTTCATGTGTTGTTACTTATATTTTAATGAAAATATGATACCATGATACCATTTGATTATTTTAATTGTATGTTTTATGATGAAGAATATTTATGGATGATTCTATGAAACTCATTACTTAACTATGGGTTAACAAAGATAATATGAAATCTTAAACTCGTTTCTTTTCCATGGGTTTTACGATGATAAAATGATGATAAATTTTTTGACATTTTGGAACATTTATCGTTTAAAGTTTTGTGATGAGTGTGTCAGTTATATCCATACAATGCATTAAGAAATATTAGATAACTCCTGGTACAAATATGTAATGTGTGAACCTAATTTCATGTTCACATAATTATACTCAGACCTAGTGTTATGTCTATAAGTTTATGCGCTGACATATTTTCTTATCCATAAGTGTATGTTTTGACCTAGTTTTATGTCCATAATTTCTTGTGAAGAACTGGTTTCTAGTCCAATAGTTTATTTATGGACCTAGTTTCATCACCATAACATTCTTTGAGGACTAAATTTCATATCCTTAACTTAATGAGTGAACATTTTACTGTTTATACATGTTTAAAACATTATAATATTATGTGTGTGTCTCATTTCTATATTTAAGAAATTAGCTTGTGGATTATGATGTATTATTAATTATTCTATAGTGTTATGAATTATTTATTTTGTTGTAAAAAATCGTTATTCCTGGAATACTTATTAAAGATATTTAATTGATTATGTGTTACCTTATTATGTTTTAATCATATTCTCGTACTATTATGCTCCTGAATTATCATTTATTAGTGTCTCCAATATTTACCCTTATTTAGAATCTGATCTCACACTTCCTTAGGTTTTCCTTCATCGTGTTTTGATGGAAGGTTATACACATGATATTTCAAGAATGGTACTAATTTGAATATCTTTTTGGGATATGTTAAAGATTAAATATAAAATAATATTTTTATGTATTTATTATACAAATACACAACACCTTTATGGTTTTGAGGCATGTATAATTTGAAAATGTTAGAAATATTTATATTTGTTGTGTTTGGATCACCTTATTTTTTATCAAAGTGTTTTTTAGTTATTTTTATATATTATTATTAAAAAAAATTAGTGAAACTAGTAGTGATAACTATAATTATAGAATAACATCCTAAAGTTTTAGTAATATTGAAATTGTGTGTTTTCATAGAAAATAAATTTTTGTCTGAATATTGGAAAGTAGACATAGCTGTAATAAAAATACACATATGTGTATTAACTCTAAAATGGATTGATTGGGTATTAACTTTATCATCCCTGGTGCAAAATTAGTGGTCTTAAGACTACACACATAGCTAGATACTCTTAGGGGAAATCATGTGGTTAATTTACATTCTATTTATAAACCATTTAGAAAATTTTAAATAGATAATGACAAATATTTACATAGGTTAAACCCAAAATTTCCTAGGTTGATAATAAGTTTTCATAACTTAGGAAATATCAGGAATGATTTTCATGAATTTATAATTATTCACTGTTATTGTTATATCTGAATTATTACAAAATGTTTTTTTAGTCAACTGATGGAACCATTAGGAATATTCTGAATAATGAATGTAATGTCCAATATAAATATTATTCTCATGAGAAACTAAATTTCTTTGGAGTTGTGATGTAATATCTTGTGACTATACTAACTCAACATTCTCAAGCTATAGGTGGTAACATAGACCGTTTATAGCTTTTGAATGAATCAAGGAGGGAGAATCATATTATTGAATGATTTATTTGGTATTTTCCACCTGGTTTCTATGTTTCTTATGAATTAATAATTACTAAAAATTAATCAGTTTGATGGAAAAATGTATTTTTCATTCTATATTTTTCAGACCATGAGAAATGTTTCTTAGTTTTCACTCACTTATAAGGAGAATTGGATCAATGGTGAACCCTTTTCAAGAATACAATGAATATTGAGGAAATCAACTCCATGTAATGATAAGTGTTTAAGAGGGTATTTATCAATAAGTACTTTCCTTGAAATCTTCATATAAAAATAGATAGGGTCTTTCTATAGTTGAATTATAAGGATAAGTAATACATTGGTACCTATAAATCCTATATTACAAAACTTACAAGGTATGATTATGGATTTTTCATCAACCCATAAAGCTTTATTGATTCCTTCATTAGTGGTTTTGAACCAATTATTTAAAATAAATTTTCTATAAGGGACTTTTGAATCTATCAAGATATTGTTTGATGTGCACTCAAACTAGAAATGGAAGATGGAAACCCTTATTTTAATAGTTCTTGTCACACCCAGTTTTTCATGTCTTTGTTTTGATCTGGTTTGTTAGAAATCCTGATAATTTTATTGGATTTTGGGTGAGATTAATGTTTATTTTTTATATTTCATATATTTCTAATCATCCTACTTTGGGTTTCCTATTGCTTGTTTGGGAGTTTTTGGAGAAAGGGTGGTCACTTCAAGATTCGGGCCAAACCATGAGCCCATTTCCAGATTTAAAAACCAATTTTGTTTCTTTTATAAATCCTTTGGTTTTCAGAATTGTTTACCCATTCAACTTCCGAAATATCATTACTCGATATATTCAAACCACCATATCCTTTTGGACTCAATAGGAATTCATAATCATGGAGAATTTGGGTTATTTATTCAGGTATTGTGCCAGCCTGTAGGCCCATTTCCCATTTTAAAAATATAATAATTTTTTTATTTTATATATTATTAATTTTTAAATAATATTAATTAATTTCACATCCAAAAAGAGCCCAATAACCCTAGTCTCGCCGAAATTTTCCATTTCCCCTCTTTGGAGTTCATCTTAGTCACATATTAGGGAAACATTTCTCAATGTTTCTAAAATCATCCAGATTTGATAAAGGTAATTTTTCTCATTCAAAAATCATTCTTTATTTACTATTTTTCCCCCAAATACTCTTAACATGTTTATTTAATACTTAAGTATCCTCTAAAAAATTTAAATCAATTCCCGCTCCTCTAAGGGGGTGGATCTAAGGGAAGATGGAGATTTTTCTAGTTTACAAAGTGATATTTCTTACCCTTTCTCTTCTCTCTTCCTCTTCCTTCCATTATTTCTTGCTTTTCTATTCTACCCTAGTAAATCTTGACCTATTTTTATGTTATACCCTAATTTTTTAAGGTTTTTTTGTTTTTTGGGTATGGTGGTAATAGGTTTAGGGAATACTACCCCTCAGATGGTGATATCGGGTGTGTGTTTCCATTTCTCCAAGGATTTGAGGTAGGATATCCCTTGAACATGCCTTTATAATTTATGTATCATGATTTTGTAGATTTTAGAACCTGATATATATGTTTAGTGTTTTTTTCACCATTTAGATAATTTTATATGTGTGAAAACGGTTGTTTAATCCTTATTCAGTGAAAAGTAATGTAGTTTTATTATAAAAGTGCACACAAAGTGTTTGTCTAAATGTTCTATTATTTATCACACCTATTTTATTATGTTTAGAACCTTTTTTGGGTTTTTTGAATATGTTTAAGTGTATTTAATAAATTTATTGCATTTTAATGGTATATTATCCATTTTCAAGTGATTAAAATAATTTGTTTTGTTAAAAGGTGTATGCCATTTGTTTGGTAAATTGCTTGGTCAGATTTTATGTGCCTAGTGAAATTTAAAATGATTTTCTTTATTTATAAATACACTGGAATCATGAAAAATGTTATTTTGGAGTCCTTTTATGGCTTGCCATTGTGACTTTGGTTGTACAAACAAATGGGTTTTTGGGTTATAACATGTTTTGGACCAAGTTGCTGGAAATTGGACCATTTGGAATCTTTATAAAAATGGTTGTGATTTGGATGTGTAACCTGAATGTTTTAAGGGATTTATAAAAAAATTATGTTTTAAATGTTTTTTATTCACCTATTTACTAAAAGTTAAATGTGTACCTTTGGAAAATGTATGTTTTTAGAAACTATTAAATGCCCATTTGGCAAATTGTGAAAAATGGTGAAATTATTTATTATGAAAACCTCATGTGGGTGTTTATCTTGCCATGATTTTATGTATATAATGGATGGGATGTCGTTACTAGGTAATCATAGTGATATATTATTAGAGTTTCTTGGGTCGTACGCTTTATGTTTTTTTATTAATGGTATGAGATCAGTCCTTGGAGTGACTTGTGGTGAAGTCTATTGTGAATTATTATTATATATATTTTGTGATTGGATACTCGGATGGAATCGATTAGATCACCACCATTAGATACTTGGGACATGGGAACCTGGAATATTGAGAGAATATTCTAAGAATTATTTCTGCATTGTGAGGTTATGTTACTGACTAGTGGCCCATAGTAGGTGGATATATTGAATTTATTTCTATTGAATTTTCCCTCGGCCTGCCTAAGAAAAGATGGTCGAGCGTATTGATCATTTTGATTTCATCGTGTGTGACATGTCAAAGGGGATGATGTCTCATGTATTGGTGTCTTCTGGATTATTCTTGATCTTCTAGGTTCACCCAGGTCTATTTGGATTTCAGTTTCTTACAGTGATGAATATGATGCTTGTATGTGCATTTACATTGACCTTGTTATTTGATTACTATCGTGCCATCTTGTGTATTGTTTTTCTTGGAAGTTTGTTGGTCTAGTTTTGATAAGGATTATGAAAATGGTTTCCAAATGAAAGTGTTTTATCCTCTTATACAAATCTAAAAATGTAAAAATCACTTTCCCCTTGAAAATTTCATTGGAATACTAGTTAAACGAATCTATTTTTGGAAATGAAAAAGGGAAATGGGTTGTACTTTTTTTGGAGTAATCGTGCAGAAAATCTTACTTTTATATATTAAAGTCCAACTTAAAATTTATGTTTCTATTATTTTAATGAATTTTCATTTGGAATAGATTATTGGGCCAGCCTACAGAGTTTTAATACTAGCACCTCTAGTTATTTTTTTAACCCTTATGTAGGTTTCAAAATGAGTTCTATCTCCTCGAGAAATGTGTGATCATTCTGTTAGAGCATAACCAGGGGGGTCACATGGAGTAACTTGGTCATCGGGTTTGGTCGGTTTAATTGTATCTTTCATTTTTACTTTATGTTTTGTTGTATTTATGATGATTAGTTCAGTTTTAATAAATGTGTATTGGGATGTCCTTTTCTTTCATCTATTTGTTTTGTTGTATATATTTGGGAGAAATTGTTCCCTTGTCTACTCTAATGATTCCATCAGTGCTTGTCTCCATCCCGAGAGGATCGGGGATGCCTCTTGGGACCCTTCGTGGAGCAGCCTGGGTGACCTGTTTAGGGCCGACCTAAACTAGTTCGTGACAAAATTGTGTTACAGGGGGTCATTTCCTGGAGGACCTTTCTTTTTAGAGATCTATTTCTTATTTGGGTATTTCAAGGTAGATGGAGTAGGATTTTTGAGACTTAAGGGGCAGGTTCGGGAAGAGCATTGTGAACTCTTTCTTGTTATAATCCTTGGGTGTCTATTGGAAGTCTGGTTTTATTAGTGTCTTTATTCCTTGTTGATTATTTGTTGTTTGGATACGATAAGGAGAGTTTTACTAATGGTTTATGTGATCTCACAGGGCCTGGATATCCATGTGGGGCTAGGATATGGTCCTAATAAGTCCCTCTGTGCTGGTGGTGTGTTTGGCATGTGGCCTCTAGACATATGGTCAAGTCACCCACTGACATAAGTTCCCTTTTGTTGGTCTCTTGGACTTTTCTTAAATTCATAATTTCTTTTTGAAAATACTTTTTTGAGAATTGTGAAAATGGGTTTTAAAGTAATGGTTGGTTTTTGAAAAGTGGAAAATGGGTTCTCCAAATTACTATGAGAAAGGTTTTAGAATGTTTGGTTTTGTGAATCAAATCTTGGAGATAAAGAGGATATTATTTAATGGTATATATATTCCTTAATCTAAACTTATGGTTTGTTGAAATAAAATAATTGGAAAGATTATATTATTTTAAAGTGATTCTAGATTTTTTTGTAAACAGGATATATTGGGCTATTGAAAAGTGTTTGAATCTATGAATTGGTTTTGGGAATTGGTTTTGAGTCGTTAGTGTTTTCCTGAAAAGGGTTTTGGACTTTGTGGCTATCATATTAAGAAAATTTACCATACTGAATTTTTAGAAAATGGGAATGGAATTTTTGATGGGGATATTTGTTTTGGTAGTTGTTATAAAATAAATGAAATGGATTCTAAATAAAATGGTTCTTGAAAAAGTGTTCTTCATTGATATTCTAAAAAATATTTCAAATAAAGGGAGAGGATTTCGATGGAGACCTATGGGGTTTCTTTTTCAATCTTGGTAAAATTGTGTTTTGTGTGGAAATATGAAAACTGGTTTTGACTTAGTGGTTAGTGTGCCTATAGAAGGTACATGATTTTTGAAATGGGTTGAATTTTTTTCCTGGTAAAATTAGGATGTTTTTTAGCATTTGTTGTTTTCATGGGTTCTCACATGCATGGTTTTGTATGGATATGTTGATGGATGCCCAGTATGGCATAGTGGTTGGGTGACCATGGTATCACATGAATGTTCATGTGAGTGTGACTTGATGAAACACCATTTGTGAATGTGAAAATTCACTAAGTGTGTTTTTCAAAAGTGTTTTAAGCTGGAAATGGTTTATTGTTTTTGTAAACCAGTGTTTATGTGGGTTTCGTTTTCATGTTTTAGAAGTGTGGTTTATTTAGTATGCTTCCTCGTGATCTAGAATTGACACGTAAGGTGTGTTTTAATATGTGATCTTGTTGGTGTCTCAGGTTTGGAGCAATGTTCAGTGGGTTTTTAAGGATATTTTGGATGTTGTGATGTGTCCACGGATGGTTTTATATTGGAAAAACTTCCATTTGATCAACCTAAGGATTCATTTAAAACATTAAATCCACCTCTTTAGATGAAACCTCAACTTGTATTCTAGAACAAAGAGTTTTTTGGGATTTAATTAAAGTGTTTCCCTTTTGTGGTAATTCTTTTGGATATAGCAGTTGTGTTCGGTGAGGTTGATGTGTTTCTCCATATTCATTTTCCATTCTGATCCTAGTTCAGAGTGAGAGAGAATGGTGATATGTAACTTTGGGTTCCTATTTATATGAAGGTGTGTTGTATATAAAGTGAGTTCCATGGGGTGTGGTGATCTGTATCTTCTAGTTGCGGAAGAAAGGATGCTTCAAACATCAACGCTCCAGCCATTGGCCTCGAAGTAAAGTCTTTCACACAGCCAGGAAATCGCTAGATGTGTGGAGAGTTCAACTAACATCCTACCTTCACCATTATAGTGAAGTAGTTTCTATGTTTTTATTGTGGTTTCTCATCATTGTGATTTTTTCGCATAGAGCACGGTTAACTTACCCCTCACGTAGTGTCTATGGTTATGCCTTCTCAAATGTGGGTTTCCATTAAATGACCTTGTGTCGACCGCCAATGTGAATCAGGTGCGGTATTTGTTTTACCTATTTGTAGGTGGAGGGTGTTGGGTGGTTAGTCTTTTTTTTGTTTCAGTGGCCCAATGATTTGGTCCCCTTCCCTCCCCAAAAATAGTGGTGGGGGTTTTGATCCCTACCAAAAGTGTTGGCCTAGTTCTTATACCCTCCGTTTAGGATTGGGTGTTTTAAATTTTCATGTTGTGAGCCTCTTAAAATGGGAGGTAGGTTTTTTTGGGAGATTTTTAGTGTAATTGTGCAAGTGATTCCCAATTCTAGAAAATGTTCAATTCTTGTTTGTTCGGGGCTAGTTGGTTTCTAATGGTTAGAGACCCACCATGAGTCTCTTTAATTTTCCTCCTAAAAAAAATTCTATTGATAGTTGTTTCTTAATGGTGGGGAGTCCATTCCGAACTCCCATGGAATATTTGTTTTTCTTTATTTCTATTTGGTTTGGGTGAATTTTTGGTTCATTGGGAGAAGACCCAATAATATGGTTCTTGGTTAGGTTGTAGATGTGGGGGATTGATCTTTCTGTTGATTCTTAAGAAGTGGTTGTCAGTTAGTGTTTTGTTTGATCTAGATTCTTAAGTTCCATTTATGGTGGATGATATTTACTTGGATTTAGAGGCTTAACCATGTTTATGATGAATCTTTTGGTGTTGATCTTTTAGATGGAAAGTGTTATGGATTTTTTAGGGTGGAAATCTTTAATGGTGGTGAGAATTGTCACACCCAATTTTTCATGTCATTGATTTTATCTGGTTTGATAGAAATACTAATCCTTTTCATGGGTTTTTGGTGAGATTAATTTGGAGTATTGAATTTCCATCTATGTTTAATAATCCTACTTTGGTTTCCCCATTTCTTGGTTGGGATTTTTTAGAGAAAGGGTGGTCACTTCATGAGTTAGGTCGAACCGTGAGCTCATTTCCAGATTTAAAAACAAATTCTGTTTCTTTTATTACTCATTTTTTTCAATATTTTTCACTCATTCCACTTCCAACTTGGCCTCACTGGACATATTAAAACAACAATATCATTTTTGACCCCGTAATAATTCATAATAATGGTAAATTTTGGTTATTTATTCCAGTATTGGGTCATCCTGTGGACCCATTTCCGGTTTAAAAAAAATTTGTTTCTTTTATATCTTATTAATTGTTTTATAATTTTGGGTTATTCCACCTCCTACATGATACCAATAACCCTAGGCGCACCCCCATGTTCCATTTTCCCTCTTTGGAGCTCATCTTTGTCTTGGATTAGGACAACACTTCTCAATATTTCTCAAATCATCCATGTTTGATAAAGGTAATTTTTCTCATTCATAAATAATTATTTATTTACTCTTTTTCCCAAAAATATTCTTACTTTGGTTCTTCCAGACCTAATTAGACTCCAAAAGATGTTTCAATCCATTACCTCTCCTTTAAGGGTGTGGATATAAGGGAAGATGAAGAGTTTTCAAGTTTCCAAGTTGATATTCCTTATCATTTCTCTTCCTTATTCCTCCTTCTTCCATTATTTATTTGTTTTATCTTCTCCCCTAGTCATGAACAACCTAGGGTTCAATTATACCAAGATTTTGTATGGTTTTTTTGTTCATTTGGGGCTGGTTTCCATGTGTTTAGGGTTAATAGACTCTCGGATGGTTATATCAGGTGTGCGTTTACATTTTGCCGAGTATTTAAGGTAGTATATCCCTAGAACAAGACTTAATAATTTAAGTTTCATAATTTTCTTATTGTTCGCATCTAATATATATGTTTATAATTGTTTTTATCATTTTTATAATTTTATAGGCTTGCAAAACGGTTGTTTAAGCCTTATTTTTTGATTTTCACCTAGTTTGTGATATTTGGAACTTCTTTCATGGTATTTTGAACAACGTTCAGGATATTGAATAAACTTATGGCATGTAAATTGTAATTTATACATTTTCAAGTACTTAAAATAAGTTTTTTTGTTAAAAAGTGAATTCCATGTGTTCGGAAAATTGCCCTGTTGGCTTTTATGTGCCTAGACTGATTTGAAATGATTTATTTGGATTTATAAATACATTGTCAGTATGAAAAATGGTATTTTTGGGTCATTTTATTTTTTTTTCAAGTGTGGATTTGGTTGTACAAACAAATGGGTTTTTTGTTTATAACATGTTTTTTCCTGAGTTGCTGGAAAATTGCATGTTTGGAATCCTTACAAAAATGGTTGTGCTTTAGATGTGTAACCTGATTGTTTTAAGTGATTTATGGTAGTTTTTTGCAGCTTTAAATGGTGTTTGTACACCTATTTATTAAAATTGAAATGTGTACCTTTGGAAAATGTTAGTTTTTTAGAAACTCTTAAAGGCAGGTTTGGAAACATTATGAAAAATGATTAAATTGTTTATTATGAAAACCTCCTATGGATGTTTCTCATGAAATTCTTGTGTGTATATAATGGATGGGATTTACTTAATTAGGAATCATTGTGATCCATTATTAGACTGTCTTGGGTTGGACTCTTTATGTTTTTTTATTAATGGCCTGATATCGATCCTTAGAGTGACTCAGGGTGATGTCTATCGTGAATTATTATTATATATATGATATGATTGGATTCTCAGATGGAATCGGTTGGCTCACCCCAATTAGATTCTCAAGACATCAGAACCTGTTATATTGAGAGATTATTATAAGAATGATTATTGCACTGGTAGGTTATGGTACTAACCAGTGGCCCATAGAAGGTGGATATATTGGTTTTATTGATATGGGATTTTCCCTAGGCCTTCCTAAGAAAGGATGGCTGAGTGTATTGAGCATTTTTATTTCATCATGTGTGACATGTTAGTGGGGATGAGGTATCATGTATTGGTGTCTTCTGTATTATTCTTAATCTCATAGGTTCACCCATGTCTATTTGGATTTTAGTTCCTTACAGTGATTAATATAATGCTTGTGTGTGCATTTACAATGCCCTTGTTCTGTGATTTCTATCATGCCTTATTTGTATTGGTCTTGGAAAGTCATCTGCTTGTTTTGATAAGGATTATGAAAATGGTTTTCAAATGAAGGTGTTTTATCCTCTGGTATAAATCTGAAAATGTAAACATCACCTTCTCCTTGATAATTCTATTGGAACACTAGTTAAACTAATATAGTTTTGGAAATGAATAAGGGCAATGGGTTGTACTTTGTTTTGATTAATCGTGATGAAAACCTTATTTTATATACTGTAGTTCAAACTTGAAATTAATGTTTCTTTTATTTTAAATAATGTGTAATGGTAATAGATTATCGGGATAGCCTACTGAGTTTTCATACTCTTGTATGTAGTTCCTTTTGTTTTTATCCCTTGTGTAGGTTTCAGATTGAGTTTGATTACCTTGAGAAATGTGTGACCGTTATGTTAGAACGTGACCAGGGGGGTCACGTGGGGATAGTTGTTCATTAGGTCTGGTCAATTTAGTTGTACTTCATGTTTTTTTGTATTCATGATGATTGGTTCAGATTTTATAAATGTCTATTGGGTGGTCCTTTTCTTTCCGCTGTTTGTTTTATTGTTTATATTTGGGTGAAATCATTCCCTTTTCTACTTTAATAATGTAATTGGTGTTTTTCTCGATCCTGGAAGAATCATTAACACCTCTCGATACTTGTTGTGGAGAATCCTGGGTGACAGGTTTAGGTTCGACCTAGACTGGTTCGTGACAGTTCTTGTGATAAGAAAATAATGATGGAGTTTTATACATGATCTTTAGATATGTCACATGGAGGGAAGAAGGAGTTTCAACCTATAACATTCTAGAAATATGGTAAGAAGGATACAGGTAATTTTTTGAAAGGAACAAGAAGTTGTTTCAGGTGTGGGAGTCATAGACATCAAAAAAGATGATGTAAAGGTGGTCTAAAGAGTCAAATCATTAAATAAATGGAGATAAATATCAACCACCCACACTTTAGTGCTTTAGATGCAAGGATTTGGGTCATTATGCAAATCAATTCCCTAATAAAAGTTCTAATGAGGTTAATAATCCTTATAAAACTCTAATGATAATGGAAAAAGGGAAATCTAATGCAATCTCAAATGAATTAGTGGATCAGTAGAATGATGTGGCTAAAGGAACACTTATTATCCACTCTTTAATTGAAAATTCTTTATTTGATTCATCTTCTACCCACACTTTTTTATCTAAAAAATATAAGGGGATTACATCACCACCAAAACTATTAGATGTTGAGATGGTAGTGAAAACACTTAATGGCACGATGATTTCAGCTTAGTTATATAAATCCTATACGATATAATTTTTTGGGAATGGGAATCCTTGTAATCTTTTTATTCATCCTCTAGTTGAATTTTATGTTACACTGGGCATGGGTTGGATCTTCAGGTGTATATCCCATATTAATTCTCAAGTAAGGGAAGTTTCATTCAATATTATAAATAAACCTATGATCTTTTATCAGTGAGAGGATAAACCTAAACTCCCAATGGAATTTTCTTTCCATCATACATGTTTTCAACCTATTCATGAAGAATATTTATCTCAAATGATTAGGGGAACTCAAAATTTAAAATTTTTCTATTATTTGGGAATATGTTGGTGTATTTCTTGGGTACATATTTAGTCTTCCCCCAGAATCATGAATTTTAGTGTTCAATAGAACTCAAACCTGGTGATACACTTATTTCAAAGTCTCTATAGAATTTCAATAATTGAGATGTAGGAATTGAGGAAGTAACTCAAGGAAAATCTACATAAGGGATTCTTTTGGGATAGTATATCCCCATGAGGTGCACCAATTGTTTTTATTAAGAATAAATATGGTTCAATGAATATTTGAATTGATTATCAAGAACTTAATAAGATAAAATTTAAGAACAAGTGTCATCTACCCCATATTGATGATCTCTTTGATCAATTATGAGGATAATGATATTTCTCCAAGATTTATCTCTGACCTGGATATCACCATCTAAGGGTTAAAAAGAATTATATACCTAATAAAAACTTTGTTACAAGGTGTGGTCAATATGAATTTATAATAATGTCATTTAGACTAACCAATTCTCTTGATATCTTCATGGAATTATTGAACAGAGTCTATATAGATTACCTTGCTTAGTTTTTGGTAGTCTTTATAAAAGATATTCTTATAAATTCAAATATCAAGGAAGATAATGCAGAACATTTTTTTATTATGATAAATATCCTAAGGAGGGATAATTTATCCACCAAATTTACTAATTGTGAATATTGGTTACATAAATTCTCATTCTTGGGTCATATAATTTCTAGTGAAGTTTTGTCAATTGAACTTTCAATGATAGTTGTCATTAAAAAATGTCCCAGGCCAACCACAATACCTAGATCTATATCATTCTTGGTTTCGATGGATACTACTAACATTTTGTGATAAATTTTTCATGGATATCAAATTCTCTAACCAATTTGACCTAAAATGCATCAAAATTCTTGTGGACATGTGAATGTGGGGATAATATCAAGTAACTGAAGAGAAGGCATGTCAATACGGTTATACTTACACTACCCTACTTTGGAGAAAGTTTTGTCATCTATAGTGATGCATCAAATAAGGTACAATAATAAATCTTCTTGTATAATGATATGGTGATTTCTTATGCCCCTCACTAATTATAAATTTAAGAAAAAAACTATTTGACTTGTGATTTAGAGATGGAAACAGAAATGATTTCATTAAATAAAGAGAAGAATTATCTATATAGTGAAAGTTTTTCCATATATATTGATTAAAATCATGAATTATATATTAAATTAAAAATAGTGGAAAATATTTTAGAGCATATGGTTGGATTTGATCAAATATTATGAGTTCTCAAAACATTTTCACTCTGGGAAGTTGAAAAATGTAGATAATTCTCTAAGTTGGAAAGACCGTGATAGTTTTTATATGATGAAGAATGATAGAGATAAAATATTTATGGATTTATAGTATATAGATCTTGAAATCATAAGGAAAGTTGATAGATCCTATCCTTCTCAAATACAAGTTCAACCATCCATAAAAAAGGATTAAGAAAGAGTAGAAGAAATATTTGGAATTAAAAAATGGATAGGAATAATCTTGATCCCAATTATGATCATGATATAATGATAAGGTTCAAGAACTAAATTAGTTTCCCCTCAATTCCATACTCGAATATAGAGTTGTTGGATGAAGATCATAATTCTTCATTTTATATTTGCCTTGAAGGTAAGAAGATGTAAAGAGATTTAAAAGAGTATTTATTTCGGGATAACATGAAAAGGTATATTGAAAAGTATGTATAATGATTCCTAGTATATCAACAAGTTAAGGATAATAGATATAATTATAAGGTGTTGTTACATCCATTATACATACCTGAATGGAAATAGGAAATCCCCGCAATGGAATTCATTGTTGGGCACCCCAAAACATCAAATGTCTATTATGTTATTTGTGTTTTTTTATCAACATATGAAATAATCACATTTTATTACCATTAGAAAATATTTATACCTTGATTATATTCTAAAATTATACATTCTGTAAGTAGTGATATTGTATGGAGTACTACCCTTAATTATTTCTGATCAAGATATGAGTTTTACCTCAAAGTATTAGAGAATTCTTAAATAGAATATAGATTCATAGTTGAGTTTTAGTACTTCATTTTGTCATAAAGTATATGGTAATTATGAGAATACTATTTAAAATAATGAAGATATGTTTAGAGCTTTATCAATGGATTTCAAATTTGGCTAGGATCAATACCTTACTATGGTGTAATTTTCTTACAGTAATAGATTACACTCAAGTATTCATATTTCTTCTTAGCGAGCACTCTAATAAAGTAAGTGTATAACACTAAAACTCTAGGATGAACTTGGATAAAGAAATATATTGGGACTCTATCTATTATAGTAAATAGAAATGAAGTTTATAACCATCCATTAGCACATCAGGTCAGTTAAAAGTTGATTGAAAAGTTATGTAGATAATCGACAGTGAGATTTAGAGTCCAACGTTGGTGATGAGGTGTTACTAAAATATCTACTTGGAAGTAGGTTGTGATATTATTACAAATAATGGAAAATAATACCATTGATATATTGGTAACTTCGAAATAATTTATTATATCATGATGTTATCTTATCACTTGGTTCTTCTACAGAATCTCTCTAGAGTTCATTTTATATTCTAAGTATCTCTCTAGAGGAAATACATACTTGATACTTCACATATACTAAAATCAAAGGACATACAACTGGAGAAAAATATCACTTATTGGGAACAACCAATTGATATTTAGGATCAAAGATAGAAATTTTTATGAAATAGGACTGCTCACCTCATTATTATTTTCTGTAAAACCAAAATTTTGAGGAAGTCGCTTGAGAACACGAGGATGTGACGAGGTAGAAGTATCATCAGTTTTTTTTGGAGTGATGATATTTTTAAGTTTAAATTATTATAAGGTGAGGAATAATATAACACCTAATGATTTTATGACATATTTATCTTTAAATAAATATAATTTCTTTGATAGTCTGCTTTACATGCAACGTAGGGTTTAAAAGAACTGTTATATACAATAGAGTTATTATTATCTAACACTTATCCTCAAGTTGTTGGATTCAAGGGAATAAATAGTACTAACTAAATTATAAAAAATTATTATTTAGAAATATATAGAATTAATTCATTGTTTATTAATTTATAAGATCGTCTCAAAGGAAAAAATGAGATATTTTTCTTAAAAAATTGTTTTTTATACCTAAAATGTATTTTTATCTTAACAAATTAAATTAATCACTATTGATGAGTTATTTTAATGAAATATATAAATTATATATTCAATTACTTGTTTTAACATCTATATCATGGTTTTTACTAGAAATGTGATAAAAATAAATTCAGTTTTATGATTGAAAATGTATTTTTCTAAAATTATTTTTTGTCGGATTTTGGGTGCTTTTTTTAAAATTGATTTTTTCCACTTCTAGAAATTTAATCATGAAAGATGTATTCTATATTTGGAATCATAAGTTTCGAAAAATTTAAATATCTACCTTTCAATTTTTTTAATTATGAATCGTAATCATGGTTAATATTTTTCACCTAGGTAAGGGTAAAACGGGTAAAACAAGGTTAAAACAATGGGATATGGATTAGAAATATCCTAAAAATAGGAATTTATTTAATTTTACAGGTTAATTTTTACCTTAATCATCTTCCTTTGAATTTGTTTCAATTTATTTCCACTTTTCTTTAATAATAACTTTAATATTATTATATGTAAATAAGAAATACAAAATACAACTATCTTTGTTTTAGTAAATCAAATATTTTCTTCATTGGGATAAAACGAGGTTATGTGTAGTTATAAATGTTTATTTTAAATATGAGTTATTTTTTATTATTTTAAATTGTTTTTTAAATTTTTAATGATGTAATAATTACCTTAAATTATTACACAACACTAAAAGAGTGCCAGTTCAAATAATAGAAAAAATGAATAAATGATTTAAAAATATTACATGTAATACAATATGGATGAATTATTTATTTATATTGATTTTTTGGAAAAATATAAGATATTAGTGATTTATTTAATGTTTTTATTTGAATAAAATTTCTCTCTTGTTTCTTTTACAGTCAAAATATGTGAATAGTCTCGAAAATGACTTTAATGGTAAACTATGTTGAATAATATTTTATTAAAAAATAAAAATTCATAAGAAAAAATATATTTGGAAACTTTAATGGGATATAGTTGAAAATATCCACCATTTTACCCTTATGGTCCACTTTTTTTTATATTAACATTTATGAACCCTAAAGACCAAAACATTGATATCATGGTAATCATCAAAAGGGGTAATATAGGGTTAAAATTAGCATAAAGGTGTTAAAATATTACCTATACTCATTGGAATTTTATTTCATGATATTATTTATACTCAAAGTAATCCTATTTTTTAAATATTATAATCTTTTCCCCTTGAATAAGAAAATTAATTTATATTAAATTAATACTTTAGTTAATTCAAAGGGTGATTCTCTCCTCACTCATAAAAAGGAACCTCCATTTCTCCCTTATTCCCAAATTTTGATCCTTATATCTTGTAAAATATTTGACCCAATACCACCCTATCTTACTTCACCACATCCAATATCTTATTTTCTTACAAAAATATCAACTATAAAGGGTATAATGTGTAGGCCAAAGGAGGTTTTGGAATGAAGAGGTATAACTCTTAACTGAGTACTCTCGATTTTATTTATTCATATACCTTGTATAAATATATGGTATCTATTATAAAATAAAGACTAAGTTGTCTTAAATAGACATAATTCATATTATGATGAAGAAACAATCATTATCTACCTCTTTTACATCCTATGGGAAAAGAAAAAATCACTCATATATACATGTGGATTACTTCCTCCATTAAGCGATGTGTAAATTTTTTATCACCATTTCACATAAATGGTTATAGTGATGAATCTACTGATATATATTATATTACTATAGTTATTTAAATCCGAACTATAATATGATTTTCTTTTTCTCTATCCATCAAAAAGTGGAAATGTCACTTATGCATACGTATGGACTAACATCTCTATGAAGTGATGTAATTCATTTTTCATAAATTTTTCATATGAATGGTTATACAAGTATATATAATGAATAAATATGATACTAATGAAAATATTAAAATTTTGGAGATGAAGTAACCATGATTAAAGTACAAGGATCAAGACAACCGGCCCAAAATATGGATGAAAATTGAAGTTGTTATCACCTGAAATAGTGATCTTAGTAATAATAATAATAAACAGGTGATAAAATGTTTTAATTAAAGAATATATGGTATTATATATATGATTATTTTTATAGTATACATTTATAATAAATCTATATTTATTATACATTGTTTCCCAATGTGTATGAAGAAACACAACTCTTGAGGTAAGGGTTTATGTTATAATCTTCTTTCATTTCTGAATTATTTATATTGAATTTAAATTATAGGAAATTTTATGAATATTATCCTTTAAAATATATATATAATCTTATCATTAGGTTATTTAAATAATTTTCAACTAATAGTAACATTTCCTCTTCTTTAGTAATTAAAAACCAACCATATTTCCTCTTTGGTTGAGAATCATTCTCTTACGCCACCAAATATAAATTTTTATTAAAAATACACTTTAAGGACATGTAGGAAACCATAGTTCTCAAAACCAAAACCACTATGTGCTAAAGGAGCTCAGAAATATATAAACACCAGACTAAGATTATTTGAATCAAAAACTCTATATAATTCCTAGTAAAAATTTCTAACCTGTGTGTTTGGATACCCCCTGAGAAGTTCTTCGAGATGAGAGATCATCCTGCCATTGTCTGAATGAATTCTTCCAGATCAATTTTTCCTTGATTGGAACCCCTAGAAATTATTTGATCTTGCTTGTCGATCCACACTTCTGGCTCTTCAATGGCCTCAAATTGTAACCCTATTTCATAAATTCTTGCAATTTCCTCAATTAAGGCATTGGGCCTCATGTCTTTCTCAATCATTTTTTCCTTGGAGTGAAATATGAGATTTAGACACTCCCTTGCCTCTTCATCTGTTTCCTTTGGTTCTCTTCTTGGATCACTGTTATCTATGTCTTTTATGACTTTTCTTTCCTAGCTTCCATCTTTCTTGGTCGTCCTGGTTTCCATTGGTTTAGGTAGGTAAGAATATTCCTAATGTCCCTTTGGTTTTTCCCTTGTACCACAATGAATTTATCGGAGTCATGCTTTCCTTTTATCCCCTTCTTCATTCTAGAGCTGTGAGGACCTTTCCTTTGGAAACGATCCCAGCTGTCTGTTGAGATTTGGATATAGCTATCAGCACCTGAATCATCCTCCTCATGTGACATTACTTGATCTTGATCCACTAGACTATCAAAGTGGTTGCTTAGATCAACCCTCTGACCTTCATTAGGAGGCTTCAGCCCAAACCGCTTGCTCAGATAACTGGGGAACCACTTGTTTTTCCCTGCAGATGCATCCTTTAGATAGGATGGGGCTTGGAGATTGTTTGGGTCCAAGGGACCCAACACACTCCCCTCCTCCTGACTGCCTTTACTAGGCACTGCATCAGCAACCCAAGGAACCTCCTGTATCTTGGGAGGCTCGACCACCCTCCCCTCTTCAGGCCTCCCTTTATCATGGGGGCACCACAGTAAACAACAGAGCCACCACCTTTGAATTACCAGTATGTTCAGCCTTTTTGTGATTGTCAACCTTTATTGCATCACATTCATGATCACTTTGGGTGAGTTTCTTCATCTCCACTATAGACCTGGTATCGGTTGTCTTCTCATAACCAATACGGGTCTTTTGTTCCTCATTAGGTCCCTTCTCCTTCAACAACATACCCAGGTTATATTTTGGCTAATCAAACACATCAGCCACCTTTGGATTTTCAGTCAACCTCCTTCCCTTACTCTGTATGGAAGTCAGGGGATCGGTGATCCCCTGAGACTCCCTAATACAACACTAGTCTACAACATCCTCCCCAATCTCTGCAAGGGTTCCGATAGGTAAATTTCATACTTTAATGGTGTCATCCTCCATAATATTGTGGGGACCAAACCAGGGTCAACCGAAGAGGCTTCGCCATCACCTGGAAACATCGTGGCCTAGGCGGGAATAGCTTGAGAAAAAGGAAATCTTGTAGTCGTAATGTACCTTATGAAGCCAGTAAAGTTTTCCCTCAATTTCGATGACAATGGACTCGAGAGGTCCTTTCGATAAATCAACTTCAACACAAATCCTTGGCTCAACTGGGTGACTGACGGCCTTGGTGCGGGAATCAAATTAAAGGTAGCGTCAAACCATATTTCCTATCAACCGTAGGATCATCAGGCTCTAAAATGGCAATGGAAGACCAGATAATAATATCCAGAGTGCTGAGGTCAGAGGATCGCATCTCAGGTGAAAATATAAGGTCTGTTGGAATAGAGAGAACCTGAACCCCTTCATAAAGCGTGGAACAAAGGCCCAAAAATGCACGAGGTTATCTTAATTAGAAAATCGAAGCTGTAAATGTCTCACATCTAAAAGTCCTACCATAATGAGAACCCTCAAATTCCAAAAGGATAACACAACCTGATCAAACACATCAATTGATGGATGATCCCTTCTGAATCGGGCTACCAATACATTGGGTAATGATTGATAACTCATAAGAAAACATAGTTATGAATGAACCTGGTTTTATGTCCATAATTCTTTGCATGAAATTGGTTTCATGACCTTTATTTAATTCATGAACTTGGTTCTATTTCCATAAGATTAATCATGGACCTAGTTTAAATTCAAAAAAATTATCTGTATACCTGGTTTAATTCCTTTAAGTTTATGTTTGGACCAACTTTTATGTCTATAACATTATGTAGGGACCTGATTCATGTCCTTAACTTAATAAGTGAACATGTTACTATTTATATATGTCCAAAATATTATAATATTATGATTATTCCATATTCATATGTTAAAGATATGCTCTCATAGATAATGATTTATTATTTATTATTTTGAATTGTTGTGACTTTATTATTTTTTTTGACAAATACTTATGCCATGAATCATGATTAATGATCTTCTATTTATTGAATATTACTTTCTTATGTTATTATAATGTTCTCAATACCTTATCCTCATTTATGATTATTAATTTTTATCTCCTATTATTACCCATACTTTGAATATAATATCACCCTTTATTTTCTTTTTCTTCCCCAGGTTTTGATGGAAATTTCTAAGTATGATACATATATAAGGGTACTAATATGGAGATATTTGTAGGATATATTGTAGATCCTTCATGAAATTAGATTTTTATGCTACTAATCTCTAAATACATTAAACCTTTTTAGTTCTAGGTTATTCATAATTGTGTTCTATATTGTATATTCATCAAAAAGGGTAAAATTTTTATGTATATTTACTTGGGTCACCATATTAGCTCGCCTATGGATTATCTATATTAATAAAAAAATTATAGAGAAATTTTACAAGATCAGTGTTGTTTGACCCTTTATGATATAGTGGTTTTCATAATCACAAATCATATCAATCTATAGTTACTATTATTTCATTTAATATATTTAAGTAACTCAATTATTTCATACAGTACAATACATTTCAATGAGTCAATAAACTATGAATATTTATGATCCAATATGTTTAAAAGTGTATATTTACATGTATTTATGGATGTCACTTAATCTTCTAGTGTTCTCTATGAGGTAGACACTTTATATCTTTTTCAAAGTCCTTGGCTTTGATAGTTCAGAACAAGTCACTGACGAACAATTCACTGTTGAACAAGTTACCAATGAACAAGTCATTATGGAATAAGTCACTGATGGACAATTCACCAATGAACAAGTCACTTTTGAACAAGTCATCGATGAACAAGTCACTGATGAACAAGTCACTGATGAACAAGTCACTGATAATCAAGTCATTGATGAACGACTCACCGAAGGATGATGCATTGATGATCTACCCCCCAATGGATGACACACTAATGATCAATCCATCAATGGACAACACACCAATAGTACAAAATGATTCACTGATGACAACTCACTGATGACCTGACAGACCGATATCACAAATGACTCACTGATACATTAAGTCACCTATACCGATGGAAAAAACTCACTGATGCTAAGTCACTGATGCGGAGTCACCAATGATGACAGACTGATGATTATAGATGGGTGCAATTGATTCACTGATGCTAAGTCACTGATGCTGACACACCAATTATGATGGACCGATTCAATTGATTCACTGATACTTATGATTCACGGATAGTTATAAATACTGTCTTTAAATTTATTTATTCAAATTTGTATCTAATGATCATATTTATACAAATTAATTTTCTTTACATTATTTAATGTTGTTTTTATAGCTATCTGTAGACAGTATGATGTACATGCACATGGGAATATCTTCATGCCTACTAGAACTTGAAGTATTAAAGAATTTTACATCGGGTATTTTAAATACAAACGAGGATATATTTCAAAAAGGAGAGAGAGAAAAAACAACTACAAACTCCTCTAACTCTCAATACTTCCTCCAACTGCCAATAACTAAAATCAATAACATACTATGAGATCAACAAGATAAGAAAAATATGTTGAGATGCACTGAACATACTATCATCAAGGAGATGAACATTTCACTCGGGGAAGGCTACGATACTCTATTTGTGAATCCAACTTCTAGAACATGACTCAAACCTCATTTATCCTACATAAACCGAGTCCATAGATTCACTATATAACACACAAATACTTCTAAACTCTATTCTACATTAATATCTCTGTTGTGTTCTCTTGCATACATCTTATAGCAGTGTGTGTATCTGCCTCTCACACACACACTTTCTCCAATGATTAACAAGAGGATACTCAATATCCTCACACTAAATCTTTATTTTTTTACTTGTATCCCACTTAGAACTATGGAAGAGTACAGGTGTGACCTGGAAAGCCATGTGTGTTGTTGTGAACCCTGATCCAGGGTACGGATCAACATGTTTATTAATATAAACTACTTGGTGGCAGGTGATCACCAAGTGGAGAGGACTAAGTCTCAGCTTGAGATTGAACCTATTGTTTATCCATTGTGCCTTTGCCTTTCAGTTTTAATTTTTGTCTATTACATTTTACATAAAACTAAATTCAACTTTTATTGTTAGTTCAGAAAGTGTTTATATCTGTTTTGAACCAGTAGATTAGTTTCAATAGTTATACCAATTCTTATATTAGTATGAGAACTAATCAATCTTTAGAGAAATTAATTGAATATTCAAGACATTTTAAATTCACTAAAAATTGACTTTGATTATATTTTAATTTAGGATATTTTGAAATAACAAATTTTAACAGAAATTTTTATAGTTACTCAATTCACCCCCCCCCCCCCCTCTTGAGTAATCTACTCCGACCAACAGGTGGTGTAGTGGATATTACTATGTTAAAGTAATATTGATAAGGGATATGTGATTCTTCTATGTAAGGAAATGTGGCTAAAAATATATATACATAGAAGAAAATTGAGAATATTGTTTTCTATATATATTCCAAACCATGTTATGTGGTTCAATTTGTCTGAAATAACATATGGGGGGAAGTATTGCATCTTATTTGTTGATGGTAATTTTAGGATGGGATATTCCATGATTATGCAATCGACTAAGTATTGGATTATATAAAAATATTTCAAAGAAGATAAAAAAATGAAATTGGGAGAACTATGAAGATTTTAATTTCAAAAATTGAAAAAAAATTACACATCCTATAAGGTCAAAAATATCCCTTAAAATTATTTTATTATACATTAACTATCTTTAGTGAGAACTCCCCAACATAATAGGGTTTTGGAAAGAATAAATTATATGATGAATAGTATTGAAAATTCATTATTTATAGAATGTTACATCTTATTATATTATAGGAAATAAGGTGTGTAAGTATCTTTTATACTTATAATAGATCATTACTCAATCTATTAGTAGATAATACACCATATGAAAAGTGGCATGTAAGGAATCCCTCGGTCAGGCTTCTTAAAAAGTTTAGGGAAATTTTTTTTCATTCATAATAAAGAGGCTAGTCATGGTAAATATAGTGATACACTAGATAGTGGTATATTTTTAGGCTACTAATAAAATATTATGTCTTATAAGTGTTTCAATAAAAGTTTCAATAATATTGTTGAGAGTAGGGATGTGAAGGTGGTTGAGTATGAATCTAATGAAATTTATGGAGATATTATTACAAAATAAGTATTTGAAAAAGATGAATAAATATGTATAGATATAAAACAATCTCAAAATATTTATATTTATGATGATTTTAAACTTGATTCAATGAAATAAAAAAAGTGAACAATAGGATAAACATATGACCTTATCAATAAAAAATAGAGTGAAAGTTGGTCCAAGAAATATTATTGGAGAAAAATTTGTTGTATATAAACTTTTAGGATGAGGAAAATAGATGGAACTTCTCTATTATTAGAAGTCAAACCCACTTTATTCCAATAAAAAGAAAAGTAAAACTCATATTAAAATATATGATTGAATAATTGGGTCATATTAATAAGAGTCAAACTTTTTAGCTTAGGGATAGACATAGATATCATAATGTGATTAGAAAAAAATTGGTATTCAATAACAAGCCTGATCAAAATAACATAGTGATCCAGAATAAAGAGAGTCCAGTGAGAAAATTCTATGAACAAGTTGAAGGTGTTGACATTGAAGTGTTAGGCCGAAAAGGGGCTTAGATACCTTGATATAGGGATAAAAGTGATGGGTATTATTTTGAAAATTATTTTCTCCACATTATATCTTCACCTATAAATTATATGGGTCACTTATTTTTCCCTTTTTTGATTGTATTGTTATTATATTCTCCAACTATATCTAATTATGATTCATAAAAAGTAAATAAATAAAGAAAAAACAAGGAAACACCGATTTTTACTTGGTTCACATTCACTGGGCTACATCTAATGACCATATAAAGGTAATGTGAAAATGTATCAAATCCACTAAGCACATAGATGTTAGAGTAGGCTAGTTCACTCTTATCTAGGATAACTACCCTTACAATGTATGGGTTAGATGCACTATCTCCTAGAGATAACTTCCCTCCCACTTTCCTCTTATGTTTACTTAAATAAAAGGAAAAACATTTAGCACATAGGCCATAGAAAAATATCCTCAATTGTTGATATTTTCATCAAATATATGATAGGTGCCTTTGAACTTCACATGCCCCTTAAAATCATTTATGTGAACATCCAATTGAGCATCACCTTTCCATAAGATATCATGAAAACTCTTACTCACTTTGCCAATATCTGCAAGAGATTCCAAGTTATCCTTTAACTACTTTAGATATATTAGTGAAAAATATCCTTCTACAAATATTTTTCGAATGTTGTAGATCCTCAATCTTCTTCTTTAGAATTTAGATATGAAAATAGTAATCTTTTCAAGGTAACCTCGGTGTGTATCTCCTTTTATGAGACCTTGACATCTTACCCTTTCACAAGACCCCTTCATAAGACCTCATTACTATAACCCTTCACAAAACACCTTTACAAGACTCCTTCATGAGAATACATCAAGAGATCCCTCTATAAGACCCCTCTGTGAGACTTATTTACTATATACCTCCAAGAGATCCCTCTAACATGCCCCTCGATGGGACCTTATTCTATTCATGTGACTCATGTGACTCTATCAAAAATCCTTATTTAGGTTATGTGTATTATGTGATCCCAACAGTTATGTCTATTAACAATTCATGCATCATTTTTCAAGATACCTTCATGATAATCCTCCATGATTATTCACTATGAGTCCACTCTAAGACTTCATCATGATATCTTTTTCTATTTATATAGATCATGTGATTCTATCATGAGACCTCTTTACGAGACTCTTTCAAGGGACCTTCCACTAGTTACACAAAATACTTTTCTTTGAATAAAAAAACTTAAGGAAACTTCTATACGGTATTAATGATGGGTTATATGTATTTATCATAATTAATCCACCACCTTAATAGGGAAAAAAAATTTATCCATCCATTCCACCACCTCAATAATCTTCCTTATGTTCTTTGTGTGATCACTTGTCACATGTCATAAGTGATTCACATTGCCACCCAAATTGTCTTTTATCATGTCGCGTGATCCAATAACTTGATCAATTTTTAATCATATGGGCTTCACAAGACCTCATCACATGATAAATTGAAAATCATGATGTCATCAACATTTTCTTCTATAACTTCATGTGATCTGATGATGTGATCAATTGAAAATCATGTGGTCTTCAATAGTTTCCTCTAGTGCTTCGCACGATCTCATCACATGATCAAGTGACTATCATGTGGTCACATGACTTCAAATTAATGTGATATATATCCATTATTTCTATCCTATTTTTCATCGTGTTCTTCAAATGATCCCACAATGAGATCCCATGATAAGCATGTGGTGCTTCATGTAATCTCTTCATGAGATCCCATAACAATCATGAGGTGTTTTTCATGATAGCTTATCTAGATACCCTAATAATCATGCACACTTCTCATAATATCACCGTGATATACACTAAAAATCTTGTGTTGTCTTTATGTTTTTTTCATGATCTAATTATGAGATCCCTTGAGGAAATTCTCTTTCTACACGATCCTTTCATGTGATCATTTCAAACACTCATTCTTCATGTGATTAGTTCAAATATTAACACTCTATGTGATAATTTTAGACATTCGTGATAACTATTCAAGCCTCCCTTGACAACAATCCTTCATCAATAATGCCAAAACTTTTCAAAAAACACAATAAACCAAAAATTTCCATCAATAGGGATTTTTTTCCACATGATGAAACATTGGAACCACTACTTCGAATGGATTACATCTAATTATTTCTAATAGATTCAATTCTATAAAGTTTCAGAGTATTTATAATGGATTTAAAAAAATTAAAAATATTAATGAATGAAGAATATTATATAGAATAATGGGATGAATTTCTTACTGAAAATAACTTTTATAAATGGCACAGATTGAAAATGTCACTATATAGCCAAAACAAAACACTTAATTCTTAGTATGCATGATTGGATAATTTATTAATTTGAGTTCAAGAGTGGAGGGGTTTATTATATCCTACATGTGAAAGTATCATAACATGAAAGGTTTCTAAAGATTTTGTATATAGATGACATCATCTTCGGAAGAATCAAGAAAACATTTATTGATAACCTTTCTCAATTAATGAGATTGGAATTTGAGGTTTTATTTCTTAGTGAATTTAAATATTTTTTGGAGAAAATATATAATAAAAATAAGAAATTATATCCATCATGATGGTAAAATATTTATGGGATATGTTGAATATATTTATAATGAAAGAGTGAAAGTAAGTTTCAACTCTGAGAGTGGATGAGAATAAATGTGGAAAGCCTAAGGATAGTGAAGGAGTAGATTCAACATTGTATTAAAGAATAATCATTATTTAACTTATCTTACTTTTACCAAACCAAAAATTATATACATTGTGTGATTAGAATCCTAGTTATACAGTTTTTTTTATAAATAATGCATATTATCAGTGAAGAGAATAATGAGGTATATTAATAGAACACTGAATTATGTTATGGTGTCTAATGATGGAAAATTTTATATTTTTTAGATTATTTTAATCTAAGTTGGCATAGTGAAAATTGTGATTAAAAATACAGAATTGGTGGATCATTACTCATATGAAGAAATTATGTTGGTTGTTTGAATAAGAAACAATATTTTGTATCATTAAGTATAGTAGTGGAAATGTGTATTTTAGTTATCATGGATTGTACACAATTGATATTGATGAAGCAAAACATGGAAGATCTAGTATAATAACTTATTTTAATTCAATATGAAAATAAGTGTACCATTGATTTAGAAAGTAATCATGTATAATAGTTACAAACAAAAATCCTTGAAATTAGTTTTCATTTTATAAAGTAAAAGGAGGAGAAAATTTTTGTCAAATAAAAATTCGTTGGAATTTAAAAACAAGTGGTAGATGTGTTTACTAAAACATTAGAATAACATGTATTTGAGAAGAACTAGTTCAAACTTGGAGTTAAACAAGTCTCTAACAATTAAGTAGTTTTAGATACCCCTCTCTTCACTGTATTTATTGTTATATTTGGATAATGTTTATTCTTATAGAGATTTAATTTTTTTTAGTGTAAGAAGATAGGGGAGGTACTAACTATAGGTATTTGGAAATAATTAAAAGTTGTATTTGGTTAATTTTATATTGAATTGTATTAAAATTATTAATTATACCTTTTATTTCTTATATAAATATTCAACACATAAAATCTTAGAGATTATTTTAATGGTGTTTGTTTATAATTTCAATAGTATAAGTGTTAGTGTTTTATGAACATGATCAAAACTGAAGAAGATAAACCCTTTGAATTTAATTATTAAAGGGTGAGATAACTCTTGGATGAAAATGGGTAAATAATAGATGAATGTATAAAATATATATCAAGGGGATAAAGATCTTGAAGTTTTGGATTGATAATCCCAAAGTTGTGGATAGATAAAAATACCAAGGATGGCATTGTTTGTCCATAAGTTGTAATATTTTATGTCTTTTCAATTTAAAGTAAATTAGAAGAAACATAAAAAAAATTCAAGTGTGTAAATATTCTTGGATTTGAATTAAGATGTATGAAGAGATAATTTAAATTATATGGATGTACTAGGAATGTGTCATTTCTGGATAGACAAGTTCACATAATGACTAGTGTAGTATTCTGAGAATTTTAAAATGGCATGTGAAACATAAGATTCATGCATTCCATGACATATATTTCATGTCACAATGGAACTTATATTAATTTATTGAGAGAAATAGTTCATATCATGAGCATAAATGGGAAAAAAATGAATTTTAATGTTTATGTTATTTTGGATACTCATATTAGGTCA
This sequence comes from Viscum album, assembly GCA_963277665.1. Classification (NCBI taxonomy): domain Eukaryota; kingdom Viridiplantae; phylum Streptophyta; class Magnoliopsida; order Santalales; family Viscaceae; genus Viscum; species Viscum album. The sequence goes on along the minus strand of OY728133.1, from coordinate 1,927,893,105 downwards.
CACCATAATGCTTCACACTATGACACAAATTTTATCTTGATCTAATAAAATATAAAGGGAGCACATCATGATACATAGCCATGGAAATAATATATGTTTTTGGATCTTTATTTTTTGGTATTTTTTCTTATCAAATCAGATACACTATATGAAGATTCATTTCACACCATGTTTCATCTTGTGGTTGAATAAGGGTTAAGTAGAAACTAACATGTCATTCCATGAAGATTTATGTTATGTTGTGATTACTCATAAATAAATATAAATTGAATAGAAATGATGATGTGTAATTCCTACAATGGTTTGAGAATTATTTTAGAAATAAATAAGTTTTTATTTGAGTCTCTAGAGTGGTAATGAATATGAATGTCATCCAAGGGTTTGAATTGAAACAAAAAAAATAGAAATTTGATTTGATTTGAATATTGAATTTGAAATTAAAATTTTCTAGGAGAATACTTGGTGTTGGTTGGGTGTATTAATAATTATCACAAAATGAAAATAAATAAATGAATCATGAATATCGAGAAATGGTCAATTAGTAGTGAACTTCATTGGATACCCTAAATCATAAGGTAAATTTTTATTAATCTATGTTACATTGAATAATGGGCTCATAAGGTTAATTTTCAGTAAAAATATTTAAAGATGTGGAAATTAATATTATATAATCATGGATAACACCAAATAGAATTAAGTGTTAAATATTTATTTATATTTGGGTGAGTTTGATAAACATGTCAATTAAATATTTTTAACCCTCTTGAAAGCAGTGAGTGAAAGAGCAGAATAAGTCATATAACTTGAATGAGTAGTGTGATTTTTTTAAATAATTTTTTAACATAATAAATAATTATTATTTTATTTTCATATCAAAACATCATTGATATGTTATCCTTGGATTTATCCCATTATGGGTGAAATAAGTAAAGTCATTGTGTCCTTTTCTATTTACAATTTTTACATTTGATTGTGGATAAATATAGATTGAAGGTTTATTTTCTAGCATGAACACAATATCTATTTTTTTTAATTATAAGAATAATTTCTCAAGACATCCTAATTAACCCACTCTACCTCCAAGGGTATAAAATAAGGACATGGATAACAATAAATTATATCCATCATGAGAATCTTCTCCTATGTTTTAATACATAAACATAGAGATATTGTATTCCATGTGAAATAAGAAAACTTTTTTCAAGAAATGTTCCATCTAATATTTTAAAATATATTGTCAATATATATATTAGGACTATATATAATAAACCCCATGTATTTATTTCATAATTTCATTTTATATATATATTGATTCACTATTTTAAGTTATTCTTGGAGAAACTTTTCCTTAATATTGATTAAATATATGACTAAATATATGTTTTACATATGTTGTTAAGATACCTAACTTGGGAAACTATATTTCTCCTACTAACTTCTTATAGGAAAATTTCACACTTTCTTTTTTGATAAAACCAAACTTTATAATGGCTTCATCAAACTAATATTTCAATGGTTTCAATGCTACGTTCAATACATAAACATATATTTCGAACTTGCATACCTTATTGGCTTTCTTTAGTGTCATCAACCCTTCTTTCTTCATCAAATAGTCATATTAAATATGTCTTCCTTAATGAAAAGTGTTCTTGGCATTCAATTTCCAAATAAAATTTTCATAGAAGGTTGTTATAACAAGTAGAATTATAAATCATTTTAGTATGATGATCAGTGTAAGGTTACATCATAGAAAATGAATATAAATCACTTGAACCCTTAAATAACCAATCAACCCATATTAGCACTAGATTTAACCATACATGACTTGTTTATTATTGAATACCCTCCAATATATTTACATAAACTAGAAAAACAACCAAAATATGAAACTAGATTTCTGTACATGAAACCCATCTTTGAATTTATTTTAAATGTCCCATCCTATAATTTCACCACCTTCTACTTCCATATAGGATTCATTATTATTTTTTAATAATATATCACCAAACTTGTTGAATATAAAGTGACCACTTTGGTGTTTAATTTTATACAAAGAATATGTCTTGAAAACTGTACCTTCCACTGAATTCGATAGAGGTTGGTGTTCTTTTTCCAACTCATTTTCATTTAGTACCCTAACCTCATTTTAGTGAAGTATTATCTCAATTTCCCTAAATATAAGTTATTCCCACTAATATAAACATATAAAATATTAACTAATAACTTTATATCTTATGTATAGTAATATCTTGAGATGTTTTAGGATAAATAACTGAGATTCACTTAGTGTTTCCTTGATGTAAGTTTGTCTCTAGATCCAACTTTAACAAACAGTTCTCATCAAATATATGAATCTACGACATAATGGATTCTCATCATATTGAATCGTATATGGTATATATTCTTCAATATTCTTGGTGTATGATTATTTATTAAGTGTTTAATTTTGAAAAATGTCTCGCATGGTACTATGGAAGAGTTACCATACATATAAGATACATCATCAATCCTCTATGTACTATCATCACATCTTTGATCTATATAAGGTAATGCCATTTCTATAATAGATCCATTATAAATTAAAATTATTTATGTATACTTTTTTAGGATATTCTATGATATCATAAAGGAGATCATATCTTTTACCAATTTTATTCATTACTTCTAATTTTCATTCCTAAAATATGTTAAAAGAATCTCATAGGGTATAAGAATTTACCACTATCTTCTCCTTAGAATAGGTCGTGCATGATGGCGACTCAGGGGAGATTTTGGGGTGATACTGGGCGTCTTGCTCGGGAATCTCTTGAGGAACCCTCGGTTAAGGTTCTCGGTCTGGGGAATTCTCTCGATTGCATAGGGCATAAGGATCTTTTCTCTCGTTGTGCCCCGCATGCTGCAGCGGAGCCCTCAGGCCTGAAGAAATCCTTTGTGGATGTTGTCAATTCTGCTGCGAATCCAAATTTCACGGACTTCGTCTCCCCCTCTCCTGGTAGGGTGATAAATAAGGGTAGGATTGCCCATGTCTCTGCCAATCAGGAGGCGATTGAAGAAAGAGTAAGCCTTTGCAAATTCTCAATTATTGCGCGCATCATCACCCCAAAAGGTGAACAAATGTTGCGGTTTGATGAGCTGATTAGAAAAATTACCACTGCTTGGGGATTTGAGGATTGGAAAATGACTGCCATGGGGCGAGGCTTCATTCATGTTGTGTTTCCGAATGATGAGTTCAAAAGGAAGGCATGGAGTTTTGGTTCTATTTCCCTCAGGCCTCGCATCCTATGCATTCAGGAATGGGATCGGAATTTTGATCCCTTTAATGTTACCAACACACATGTGCAGGTGTGGATTCGCATCTACAAGCTCAGCTGGTTATACTGGCATCCCCGAATTCTCTGGAATATTGCATCGGCTGTGGGAAATCCAATTCGCATGGATCGGCAAACTGATAACCCAAGATTTGGGCATTTTGCCCGTCTACTGGTTGAGGTTCACATGGCAGGCACACTGGTTGAGGAATTCATTCTGAACACCAGGGATGATCGCTTCTCTTTGGCTATTTTCTATGAAAGGAAGCCGAAGTTTTGTAAGGGCTGCAACTTCTTTGTCCATCTTCCTGAGGAGTGCAGGAGGGCGAGTACTTGCTCTTTCTGTCTGGGGAAGGGCCATGATGAGGGTACCTGTAGGAAGGCTGCTGAGAAGAGGCGTGCACAGGAACCCTTCTCCAATTAGGGACATGCGGATGATGATTTTGTGCCACTTCATCCTGACATCTTATTTCTTGCTGGAATTGTAGACATTGAGAATGCCTTTTTTGACCTCCTCTCACAGGTTGATGTTGAGAATCCACTGGAGGTGTCTGGGGCTTTGGACATCACTCGACATGTGGATCAGCATCCATTTCCTTGTTCACAGACTAATGCCCATCCTACTCCGAATGCGATGATGTCTGCTTCTTCTGCCGAGGTGTTGGCTGCCCAGCCTCCTGTTTTTCACAATGCCGCATCACAGTATGCTGCCGGTGTTACTCAGCCAGAACCTCCTATGGTGCCTTTGAAGACCCTGCTTCCCGTGGAGGATCTTGCTGCTGTTCTGTGTGATTTGGATCCTCTCCAATCACCCATTGTTGATGAGGCATTGATTTCACAGTCCTTGGCTATCACGTTTATGAATGAGCCGGCTGTGACCCCTTCCCAGGGCGTCTCTTCTGAGTTGGCACATGGCCAGGAGCTTGCATGGGATTTTTCCCTTTTCACTACTGTCCCACCTAGCAGAGATGCAAGGTTGAAACCGGAGGGGACTTCGGGTGGGGGCATCCCCCTTTCCTCCAACAAATTTACCCCTTTATCTGGGGTGCTGTGGTCGGATGAGGCTGGGAACGGACAGTCTGGTGATGATGAGCCAACGGAATCTGTGCCAGAAGGACCAGCTAAAAGGGTTCATACCCCCACTAACAAGGGGAAGATGATCAGGGATAAGAAAGACACCTCTCGGGCAGAGGGGGCCCCAACAAGGGCCATGACAGCCCTCAATAAATGAAGATTTTATTCTGGAACTGTCAGGGGCTTGGGAATGCTCCCACGGTCAAGGCCCTTAGACATATTATACTGACCAACAAGCCTCTCATTATTGGTCTAGCTGAACCAAGAATGAACTTTTCTAGCTGGAAGGCTTTCAAGTGGAGCTCTCTCGGTTACTCGTTTGTTGATCACAACCAAAATGAAGACAATGCGGAGAGCCTATGGGTTCTAAAGCATGAATCTGTCAATATCTTTTCTCACTCCAAGGCTGGACAAATGGTCTCTGTTGTTGCTGGAATACAGAGTTCTACCTTTTGTGTCTCTTGCATTTATGCTTCGAACTTCTATGTGAAAAGGAGGGAGCTATGGAATGAGCTGATGTTTTTCTCCACTCAAGCACCTCACAACTGGATTCTTCTGGGTGACTTCAATATGGTTATTAGGCCTGAGGAAAAAACCGGTTCCAGCTTCAACCGGACTACTGCTAGCGACTTCTCCAGCTGCATTGATCGTTGTAATCTGGTTGAGGTTACAATGGTGGGTGCAGATTTCACTTGGGGCAGGTACACCTCGAATGGTAGGCAAGCAAGCAGGCTTGATAGGTGTTTATTCCAGATTGATGACAGGAATGACAGCTTCTCAGCCTCGGGTTTTGTGCTCCCAAGAATGCACTCTGACCACAACCCTTTAGTGGTTGACATCTCCCTTAATGGCGGCCGTCTGGCCCCTATTCCCTTCAAGTTCAACAATGCTTGGCTGGTCATCCCAGGGTGTCGAGAGGCTGTGATCGCCACCTGGGATTCTACGGCCCTGGGGTCTGCTTTACAAATTGTTTCCTCAAAGTTGAAAAATGTTAAGATGAAATTGAAGGAATGGAGAAAGCACTCGTTCTCTAAGCTGGATGAGGACATCAAGGATGCTGAAAATCACCTTTTGGTCTGCCATAATATTAATCATCTGAACTCCATGCCCTCGACTGATGAGATTCAGGCCTTATCAAAGCTTGATGGGTTGCTGAACACCAAAGAAAATCTGGCCAGGTATCTGTATAATGTTAAATGGTTAAAATATGGGGATAGTAACTCTTGTTTTTTTCACCGTCTTCATAAAGAAAGGAAGATCAGGAGGGGAGTCAGTGCCCTCAAGATTGATGGGACGTTTCTTACCGCTGATAATGAGATTTCTGATGCGGTAATTGGCTATTTTTCTGATCTCTACTCTGATAATGGGGCTAATAGAACACACATGATTGCCAACAACATCACCCCGTCCATTGATGACAGTATCAACGCCTCCTTGGTTGACCAACCTGGGGGAAAGGAAGTCAAGTTGGCTCTTTTTTCTCTTAATATTGACAGTGCAGCTGGACCCGATGGGTTCACCCACAAGTTTTTTATGTTCAATTGGGAAATTATTCATGATCAGGTCACCAATGCAGTGAGAGACTTCTTCCTCACTGCTTTTATGCCATATGGTGCTAACTCAAACTTTATTTCCCTTATTCCCAAGAAGGACAATGCTGTTGATATTAAGGACTTCAGGCCAATTGCAATAGGGAACACTATACCCAAGATTATCAGTAAAATCATTACCACGAGACTAGGTAATGTGGTAAAAGGAATCATCACCCCTAATCAGTTTGGTTTCGTCCCAGGTAGGAGCATCCAAACCTGCATTTTTACTGCCTCAGAATGCATCAATGTCATGAAAAGGAAGGTGAAAAACGGTAATCTTGCAGTGAATATTGACATCTCTAAAGCCTTTGACACCATGAAATGGAGTTTTCTGCTGTTTATCCTTAGTATGAACGGCTTCTCATCTAAATTCATCAGCTTGGTCCTTGCCATACTTCAGAGTGCTAGGCTTTCTATCTTGGTCAACGGTTCCCCCAGAGGCTTCTTCCAGTGCTCCAGAGGCTTTTGGCAGGGAGACCCCCTATCTGGGCTTCTGTTTGCTATTGCTGAGGATTACTTAAGCCTTTGTCTGAATAGCCTTGTGCAGGCTAGTCTTTATAGTCAGATTAAAGCCGGGAGGGACCTCTTCGCTCCTTCCCACCTTCTCTACGCTGATGATATTCTCCTTTTTGGTCAGGCAAACTCACGGACTGTGTCATCAATAAAGGCCATTTTCAGGCACTACGAGGATGTGGCTGGGCAGGCTATTAGTTGGCAGAAATCTTTTGTGGTCTTTGGAGAGGGAGTGACAGCCAGGAAGAAAAACAAGGTTACTAGGCTGCTGGGGGTGAAGAAGGGCTCGCTGCCCTTTAATTATCTTGGAGTTCCCCTCTTTTGGGGCAGAGTGAAGAGATGCCATCTTCAGTCCATATCCTCTCGTATAATTGCGCAAATGGCATCTTGGAAAGGAAAAGCTATGTCCCAAGCTGGAAGAATTTACCTCGTTAATTCGGTGACTACCTCTATGTTTGTGTATGGGTTCTCTATCTACAAATGGCCAAAGGCTTTGCTCAAAGACCTTCAAAGGCTAATCAGGAATTTTATATGGACTGGTTCAGTCAATGAAAGGAAGCTGATTGTTGTGGCTTGGAGGGAATGCATTAAACCAGTTGATATGGGGGGGTTAGGCATTAAGGATTTGGGTCGTTTCAATGAGGCTTTGATCAGCAAGTTTGCGTGGAACTTATTCACCCACAATGATAATTCAATGGAGTTTATCTCAGCCAGGCTCATCCCTAAGCTTCTGAATGGATACTCTTACCATCTTTCCTCCTCTGTTTGGACTGCTTTGAAATCAACCTTCAATAAGTTTATGCTCTCTGCCAGATGGCTTGTTTGTAGGGACTCACTCTTGAATGCATGGAGGACTCCCTGGCTAAATAGGCCAATTCAAGAGGATGTGGATATCCCACCTCATCTGAGACACATCACCATTGCTGATTTTCCGGGAACCTCGATGGATACTTATGATTTCCTCCCCGCTCGGATTCAGGCTGACATCCAGTGCTACAATTTTATTGACAGAGACACCCTCATTTGGAAGCCAGGTATCACAGGTTCCCTCACCACTCGTGCCCTCTATCTTTCCATGTGTGATGGGCAGGTTACCATTCCACGGTGGCTTTTAGCCTTCCGAAATCATTTCATTCCCCCTGCTGATTTTCTGCTGCTCTGGAAATCTTGGAAAGGTCGGGTTCCTATACAAATTCTGCTCAAGAAGGCTGGAATCAGCCTTGCTTCAGCCTGCCCTCTCTGTCTTGCAGCTGAGGAATCGATTGACCATATTTTCTTGTTCTGTGAATGTTCAGGTAGGCTTTGGAGATACATTCAAGACATCACAGGCTGCCGACTGCAGCTACAGAATTTGGCGGGTTGTCTGGCCTCGGTTGCTGCTGCTAGGTGAAGCGCGCAGGTTGGTAACCTGCTTCTGGTGGCAGTAGCGGCTGCTTGCGGCTTCATCTGGAAGGCACGAAATGCCTTGGTTTTTGAGGATGTGAAGCCATCCTTTCAGGCTGGGGTGAGGCATATTCATAGGGCAGTGTGCAGTGCGTCCAACCTGCAGACTGGATGCATGAACAACGACACCGAGGACCTTATTATCTTACGGAACTTTGGTGTTTCAGGCAGGGTGAAAAAACCACTGGTTCTGAAATCTGTGCGATGGATACCTCCCATCCCATCTTGGGTGAAAGTGAATGTCGATGGGGAGGCTTCTGGTGCACCTGGGCCTTCGGGCTGTGCTGGTGTCTTCCGCACCTATTTTGGCTTCGTCAAGGGCTGTTTTTATCACTTCATTGGGCAGGGCAATGCCATCGAAGCGGAGTTATGGGCGATGATCAAGGTGGTCAAGTATGCGGTCCAGCATGGTTGGCACTTTCTTTGGTTGGAATCAGATTCAACGGTGGCTGTTGATCTCCTCAGGCGGCGGTCAAGGAATGTTCCATGGGTGCTGCTACCTTCTTGGATAGAGTGCTTACAGCTTCTTGCTGGTATAACTATTGACGTGACACATGTTTACAGGGAGGCGAATCAGGTTGCTGATGCCCTGTCAAAGAAATCTATTTTGGACTCTTCTTCGGAATGGTCCTTTCATGCTCCGGTTTGTTGCACGCACCTTGTGGAGGCTGATGCGCGTGGCATGATTTTTACCAGATATTGTAAACCTCCCTTGTACTACTGACCTCCTCTTCCCCCCTTTCTTTTTTAATAAAATTTGGTAGGAGTGAGCTTTCACTCCTGGGCCTTTCGATTAGGTCGTGCATGTCTTGTTTCACTAAATCTATATGCTTGGTGGATATAACATTACATATAAATGTTTATTTATCCAGAACATAATAAGTATGAAAATATACCTAATAGTTTTAAATCTAAAGATTCTAAACACCCTTCTGAGTAAATCCTTAAAAACAAATTTTACATTTACTTGATCAAGAATTATATTTCCAAACAAGGGTAGGAGTATTATAATTTATATTAATTATTATTTATAGATATTCTACATATATGATTAATGTATAACTAAAATATTATATATAAAAAATCACAAAAAAACTCATTTCAAATATAAAAGAACCACTAGTTGTGTATAAAACTAGACATGAAGAGAAAGTTTAGCTAACACTGAATTAAAAATAGTTACATGATAATAAATTTACTTGGGAATGTGATGTTGTGGAATTACCTTAGATTATATAGGAATCACACTAATTTAGCTACTTATATTGTCCACCATACTTCCTATAATGTCTTGGTTCTTCCTTTAAATAGAAATATGTGAATTAAAAATTTTATTTAATGGCCAAGAAGTGAAATAGAAATATTACATACAACTATTAATATACATGATTTAGTTTTTTTTCTTCTTATTAAATTTATTTTAGTACCTATTCCAATGAATTTATCTCTCCCTCTCCACAAGAGAAGTAGATAACATCCATTTCACTTCTCTCCCACTGAATATTTTGTGTACTTGAAATATATTTTAAAGGATCTATCAACATTGAACAAGGAATTTGATATTCAACGCTGTATTTAACAACACTCACCATAATGGTGGAAAAACCATTTTCGCACCAATCTTTATCAATTTGGAGAAGCATAGTCAAAATATTCCTAAATGGATTCTCTGTATTTTTCATCCAATAATTCTTGACGGATATGAAAAATATGAGTGGTAAGGATGGTAGTATGAGATTAATAGATAATTTATTATTCTTTCAGATTCATAACTTCACTAACTAATTATTATACTTCAATATCTTGAATGGAAGATCATTATCTAGGTACCCACCTTCAAGTTTACATTGGTATAGTGAATTCAAAATTTCATTTATCTTTAGATTATCTTTATCTTTTTTAATCCCTAGGAGATGATATATCATGGTGTATGTATCCATGTCACTATATGTTTTATTAAACACTAATAGTATGATGAAACAAACACTAAAATTATCCCATAGATTTCTCGTGTAGTCATCCTTCTCACCCTTACTCGATCACTAGGTGGAATATCAAGAATTGTGTAATCAAGCACATAATTTATATTCTATTATAGTGGTTAAGTGTATAAAAAATATACCAATATTGAAAAACATTTAGGGAAATGACATGGTATTTTTCTTGGAATGATAATAGTGTTATCATCAATTCACTTATAATTTTCTATAATAAGTAAAATAAGGTATTAGTATTTTTCTTAATTACCTATTGCAATGTGATAAATTAATTTTATTATTCTCCCGATATTGTATCAAATCTTAATATCCCTAAAAGTTTGATTCAAAATATTATATTGTGTTTGTTGTAAAGGATATATATTCCCCATCCAATAACTCAAAAAGGTCCCTAGTTAAAATATTTGAAAGTATTTAGGTAGGAAGTCTTTCCAACGATAAAAACTCAAAATTCTTTGGAATGTTGAGTGGATTCCACAATCCTAAAATCCTAATATTGTATTTCCTCAACACATGCCTCTTGATTACATAATTTCTTGAAAGAGAAATTACTCTTGATTCTAACTCTGTTAAGTCATCCAAAGACATTCATTAAAACTCCCTGATAAATGAAAGTGCCATAACGAGGTATTGGCCAACACTTTTATCTATGATTGTATTCTAACTCAATTAATTTAAGGTGTTATCTTACTTAATATTATTCTAAAAGGATTTTTTATATTTATGCATAAATATTTTTTATTTATCCTTTACATGTTTTTTAATATTAAAAGGATATTACCTCATTAATTAACCTTGTCTTATAAAATAATTTACAAATTTTAATTTTATTTTATTATCTTATATTATATCTGTTTAATTACTTTTTATGATCAGGTTTAATTGTAAAATAAACATTCATCGCATAACTAAATAACCATGCAGATGAAAAAAATAAAACAAACATGTGGTGTACTAATAAGATTTTAACTGGTGGGTGGTTTATTAAACAAGAGATAAACTGATCCTTATCTTTAGAATAATAACTCCTTGAGTTGTTACCTAGATCAAGTTGCATCATTCCACCTTTAGATTTTATATCTCTATGATTGGTTTCACCTCAAATTACTCTCGGAAAATCTCTACACTTCAAGATATCCATCATTAATATATTCTTACTCAATTGTAGAATAAGGGAACCAGGGTTTTAGGGTTACATAAATAATTCGTGGAAAAAAGTCCCATATATAATAAAAATGGAAGGAATGATATGCAGATTATCATATTTAATTTAACAAAAAATATTTCACAAAAAACTCATTCAATAAATAAATAAATTAAATATAAATCCAACACGTATAGAGATTGGTCAAGATCATGATTATCCACAATAATAAAAAACTATGCATTTAGACTTTCTAACATTTATTTCAATTCATTCTATGTTAAGATAAATTTATTGAATTAGTAAATAAATTAACATATTAATTAAATAAAAATTTTATATTAATTATATTTCTGAAAAGTCCTGGATATTTTCATCCTCTTTAATTTTAAATAAATTAAATTAATTAATTTTAAACTTAAAATAATTTTTTATGTGTCATGTACTTGTAGGGAAACATTGTGTACACACTTCTAGTTAGATTAAATTCAATCTATAATTTTATATACACAGAATATACTGGAGGAAAAATTACATTTACCCTTCTATATTAAATGGTGTGTATTATCACTCGCATGATGTGTGACTTTTGATTTGTATGCTCATTATGGTATATTTTCCATTTATAGGGAATGTCTGCCTCCACAATGTATTGTTCAATGGGTGAATATGTGTAGTATAAACTTCTCGAATGACCACATGGCATACCCTGAATATATGTTTTGTGTATATTTAAATATGATCATGAAGTAAATAGTGTGTATGATAGCCATAGACATTATATATATATATAATAATGCATAAAATGATTATTTAAAGCATTTAATTCCACCGAAACATCCAAAAAACAATCAATATGTACTTGGAGTGCGAAAACCCATTCAGACATAATTTATATATGAATACATGTAATTTAGTTTCGTTTTACTTTAAATAACATTACCTTTTACCATTTGATAGACAATACATGACTATCTCAGTTCGCACCTTTCATGATTTGTCCCAAGTTACGTGGCAAGTACAACTAGTTACAGGCCGTGTAATTCATTTCTAGACATCCACACTATATTCCTAGGGACACTTTTTTATATTTCATGGGTTATCACATGATTCATAGAGTTTATATCCATATACATTGTATGTATTTCACATTATTTGATTTCACTTGGTCTGTAGTCAATAGATATTTTTTGTTTTAATTACTTGTCATGTACTTTAATCACAATGAATTTTCAATTAACACTAAGTCAAACCCATGTGGAGTTACATGGAATGTACACCAGATACATGTAATTTACTTCCTATCTAGCCATTTTCCAAATAGAGGTCAATAGGTGGTTTGTAATGGCTTCATGTACCAACCCCTACAAATCATTCCACGGCTATTGTAGCCTTTAATTATGTGGTAAACTAAGGCCACAAAATGTATAATTTTTCATTATATTTTATGCATCTACGTACTATAGCAATAATCCTCGATGCCTCTAGATTTTATATTCAAGAATTATTCATCAATTATTCTCCCATTATTGGTCATATAAAACTGAACGATCATGTTTTCTTTTCTTTTGAACTAAATGAAAAATTCAAAACAAATAATAATAAACAAATAAATAAATCTTTCAACAAATAATAAATAATTATAAATTAATATTTGATATTTATGATACCATTTATAGGTTTAGAGGCCCCTAAAAATGACTTTGTAATGTTCCTAATAATTTTTTTCATTGGTATCTTCTCATAAATCCAAAAAAACCTGACGAACGTAACTCTAGAATATTCATAAAGAGAATATTTTAATATTTAATTTATAATTAATTAAAGTAATAATTTCCTCAACTTGATAATTATTTTTTTGATTATGATCAATTGAAAATATAATCTTTTAGTTGAATCATCATTGTTGTAGAATAATATAAACTAAAATTCTTCTAGAACCATCCACATATTCTTCACAATTATTGCAATATCGTTGTTAGTATACTAAGTTCTAGCATGGAGAAACCAAACACATTTCATAACCCATCATTGATTTCAAAAAGTAACCTTCCATTATTAGAAGTATACATCAATTATTATCACATTCTTGTGAGGGAGGAGGAGTATTATCTCCCTACATTCTTGGGAGAGTTCTTGAGAAGTTCTCTCAATATTTAGAGAAGTATATTAGGAGAATTCATTGTGCATAACTCTATTTATTCCAAAAATGATATGAAAGATTATATACTTGGGGTTAAACAATTATTAATTTCATAGAGACCTTAACTAACTATTTATAATAAGTAAACCTCATGTTAAATAATAATATTTTTTTATTTTATATTCCATGACATGTACTTACTTGAGGATATATATATATAATTTTATAAATAATTAATTCTATATTTATTTAAATGATATTAAACAAAAATATATAATTTCAATTTGGCCCTAAACCTATACAATGAATACTACTTGAAATTTATAAAACATTTAACAATAAAAATTTATTTAAATAAATAAATATCACTATAATATTAATTTTTTCAATAAATAAATAATCTGTTCACTAATTTGAAATAATTTTTTTTATAATATTAAATTCATAAATATTATAAGATTTAATAACTTGTAACTGAAATTATGAAATAAAATAATAATTAATAATTAATTTTTGAAAACCTAAAAATAATATTTTTTATTAATATTAAATTCATTAGAATTTCACTGAGATTCTAGAAATGGTTAGTGTGTGACCATCAAGACCTCTTTCTAAATGGCATCGAATGATCTTTCTGGAAGTCCAAGAAAGGTGTCTATAAATATGTCAAGGAGCCTATAGAGAAAGAATTTAATGTCACAATGATAAAAACCTCATATGAATGCTTAATTTGTAACATATTTCCTTTTTCTAGATGTCTCATAAAGATGGTTTCATACTTCTATAATCAAACGATATTATTGGTTATAATTATTTTAATTTCATAAATGAACTTGTCAATGGAGTTCCATGGAAATATATTTAATCAGTTTGTATTATTACTATCAAAGGTCCTAAGATATCCTATTACATTAACTGTTAAGGGGGAAAATTCTAGACTTATTTAATTAATTTTATATCACTTGTAACGCACAAAATGTATCTTCCATTTCCAAGATCATATGTGAGAATAGTTTTCATTAATACATAAAGTATGTGATTCATGATATACATTAATACTAATATCATGTTTGTAGAATAATACACATGTTCACAAATAGGTATATCCAATGACACATATAACATGTGAAATTCCAAATGGAAAATATCTCCTCATAAACTTATTTCTTGGAGATTGTGGAATGTGAAACTACATGATGGGAAGTCTCATTTTCTTATGAGTATACAACACCTAATCCCCAAACATCATTAGGGTAATTTTAGATAGATGGTATCTAGTTCATAGGATATATGTTTTAGAATACTCTTAGAACACTTCAAGGTTATCATTTTAGTAGGGAACAATAATAACCTTTCAATGTGACAAATACTCTAAGGACATTTCCACATTGATGTTACACATAAGGCCACTCATCATGTGATAAGATATATATTAATATTTTGGTAGTTAAAAGTGTAAATTTAATTTTTTCTAGATTACCAACTCAAATAATAATTTCTTCAACTTAATATTAATATTTACTTGAATTATTTACTCATCCTGATCTCTCTTCCCATAAATTAATAAATATTCACTTTCCATCACTAGAATAACTTATGAATATTTTGAGAAATACAACATCAAACTTCATTATTCTTGATCCATAATAAATTGGGATTGAACTGTGATCGAGATAACATGACTAGAGATCAATACTCAAACTAAAATCATTTTTATTCAAACAAATCAAATCCCATTGAATTTGACAAGATTCAATATATAGTAAGTTTGTGGCACTCTAGATCTATTTATCATTGTCTATGAGTCCAATGAACAAACCAAGGGTGGTATCTAGAAATACATCATGGCCCCCGTAGAGAATGACAAAGTTCATATTAATAAAAACCTTCCAATGGATGCTAACTGTGTAATATAATCATTTTTCCTATTTATATCTCTTTAAAAAAGATGCATAGATGTGTCATCGTATATTAATGCTTGACATATCCTTCTTTTAACTACTGAAATACACTTTTATATTATTATCAAAGAGTAGAATTTTAATTTCACATTTCCATCTCAATCAAAGGGTCAATGATATCCTCTTACGACTACAAAAACCTGAAAATCGAGTGATGGGATTTATCATCACAAAAACAAAGCACTAATATAGGTTAATCATTATCAGCACTTATTTTAGGGATAATAAGGTTTAAAATTATAATTAATTCACATACACATATATTTCTATGAGTGTGTGTGTGTGTGCATATATGTATTTAATTTTCACATTATGAAACTATATCAAACTATAAAATTAAGATGAAATTTTAATAATTATATACATGTATTCACATATATATCTATATCAAGGATTAAATTTAAAAATTATAATAAATTTTAGAAAATAAAAAATCAAAAATATAAATATTTATTAAATTTAAATATTATATTATATAAATATTTCAATTTTAAATTTCAAATAAAAAATGATTTAAATTTGATATATTTAAATATTTATTTTAGAAAATTAAATTTTATATATTATAATATATATATATATATATATACCAATGTATTTACTTCTATATTTAAATATATTTATAAAAAATTATATTACAATTATTTTAATATAATTGATGATTATTTTATTTTAATATGTTTTTTTACCATATCTTTGAGGTTATATTTTGATAAATTTACTATATAATTATATTTCAATGTCATTAAAAATATTTTTTATATATAATTAAATTTAAATATAATTAATAATATTTTTAAAAATAATTATATTTATAACTATATAATCATTTATTTCAAAATATTTTTTAAATATTTTTTATAATATTTAAGTTTTATTAATAATTAATAATAAGGTTATATTATTAATGGTAGTCTTTAAATATACATATTTATAATTAATAATATTTTTAAATATAATTAACAATTATATCTTTATATATATAATTTCTAACTTATTATAAATTTTATTATATTTATATTTATTTAATAAATTTATTTTATAGATATAATTATATTTAAATATAATTAATAATGTTTTTTAAAAAGATTATTTAAAAAATTGTGCGTTTATATAATTAATACTATTTTTTAATATAACTGATAATATTAAAATATAATTCAGAACTTGTAATAATTAAATATATAATTAATAATAAAAAATCATCTATGATGAATAACATTTTAATATTTCATTGTTATGAACTAATTTAAATTTAATTATAAGTATTTATATATATATATTAATATAAAAGGTTTTTTATTTTAAAGAGGTATAAATAAATATATTTTAACATACAATTTTATTTATAGGCTATTTAAATGTGTCTGTGTGTGTCTTAAAGTGATTGAAATTAAATAAATAAATTTGAATTTTTTATATATATAAATACCTTAAACATTCTATATATATATATATATTTATATTCTCTAGATTAGTATTGGATGAATTCACGAAGTTGAGTGGTTATCAAACCATTCCTTAACTAATATTGTTAGGGTTCGAACCCCTATGGCCCCCAGGCCATATAGAATATTTTAGGTTAGCTGTAGAAAAATAAAAACTAATAAA
Source organism: Viscum album (assembly GCA_963277665.1). NCBI lineage: Eukaryota > Viridiplantae > Streptophyta > Magnoliopsida > Santalales > Viscaceae > Viscum > Viscum album. The sequence continues at coordinate 1,927,876,319 of OY728133.1, read as the reverse complement.
AACAATCATATTATTTAAAAACCTAGTCATTAATCAGTTATTTTACTTCTTCATTAAGCTCTTATGTTATGGAAAACTTTACATAAAAATGTATTGAATAAAACAGTTTTGTTGGAAAATTTTGACCTTGTAAACCTATAGTATGTTCTCGAGACCAATTTTGATTGGTTTTTGTTATGTATTAAATAAGTTTTTTAAGAATATTACTCATTCATAAAACCATTATAGTTGGCATATGGTAGGCATGTGTTGAATAAGTTTTTTAAATGTGTTGAATAAGTTTTTTTGACCTTATAAACCATTATGTATGTATTTATGTATGTATGTATGTATGTATGTATGTATGTATGTATGTATGTATGTATGTATGTATGTATGTATGTATGTATTTATGTATGTATGTATGTATGTATGTATGTATGTATGTATGTATGTATGTATGTATGTATGTATGTATGTATGTATGTATGTATGTATGTATGTATGTATGTATGTATGTATGTATGTATGTATGTATGTATGTATGTATGTATGTATGTATGTATGTATGTATGTATGTATGTATGTATGTATGTATGTATGTATGTATGTATGTATGTATGTATGTATGTATGTATGTATGTATGTATGTTTGTTTGTTTGTTTGTTTGTTTGTTTGTTTGTTTGTTTGTATGTCTGTGTATGTATGTATGTATGTATGTATGTATGTATGTATGTATGTATGTATGTATGTATGTGTGTGTGTGTGTTTGTGTGTCTGTGTGTGTATAACGTCGCCCTAGGATTTAGGATCCATTATTAATATTATAATTGTTATTATTTATGTATCTGATTTTGAAAGAACATTTCTCTGATATTTCAAAAGAATAGAAACATGATTATAAAATGTGCCTTACAAGATATGAACAAAACTAAATACATTTTATTCATTAAAAGTGGGATATTACAACAAAATCACAAAAAATTGAGTATTTCACACCATGGAATATTATTCACCATGGATGAAATGCATCTATTAAATGTGCATAAATCGGTAGGTTATAATATATAGAAATGATTAAAATCTTCACGAAATCTTCTGGATCATCTTCTTCCTTGAGGATCACGAATAGCCCAAAAAACTTATAATAAGTTAGAGTTCCCAAAAAGAGGAAAACACAATGAAAAATATATCATATGAAATAAATATTTTGCCTTGCGATGTGATAATGGAATGAACGAAGGATTTAGTATGTTTATATATAATAATGAAATATGGAAGTTATTAAAATATTCATTGCAAATATATTCATTGAAAATATGAATGTTATAAATATGGTCATTACAAATATAGTCATTGGTAAAATATCCAATAGTTATATAAAAGAAATATATTGTTAGGTGGTAAATTTAAAATAATATAACATGAAATGAAATAAAAATATGATATTAAAATTTTAAATATTTATATATATATATGTGTGTGTGTGTGTGTGTGTTTATATATATGTGTGTATTATGTATATATATTAATATAATTATTATTAAAATATGATATGATGTATTTATAAAATTAAAATAATTATTTTAATATCAATGGAGTAAAAAAATTAAATTTTAGAATATAAAAAATTAATTATTATGGTATTTGTTAAACCGTATTTAGTATAAAAGTTAAATTCTTTTTTAAGTATTGTATATATTATCCTAATAGATTAAATTGTTCTCTCTTATAAAATATTATTATATATTAACTAATATATTAATATCTTTTAAATGTGAAATTGATATGAAATTATATTAAGAATGCATAATGTTTAAAATGACATTTTTCAATAAAAGTGGTTTATATTTATATGATGTGTTTTCATTTAAAAGATAAAATTATTAATTTAATAATATAAATTAGATAAATATAACTTGGTATTTAGATTTATAATTTCAAAATTATCTTATCATGGATTTCTTATATTTTTCTAAAAAACGATTTTATGGAAAATGGGGAAAAATTCCATTTTTACAAATAACATGACTTTTGTGTAATTGTTAGTAAATAAGTATGAATTGTTAATTCTTAAAACAATTTTTATGAAAAATTATGTATTTTATAAGTGAATTTTTTATTTTAAAAAAATATTAAATTTATATACCCATATTTTAAATTCTATAATTTAAGTTATATTTTTAAAAAATTGTTTTTAATACATTATAAATTTAGAATTTTAAACTTAATTTTTATCACATTTATTAATTTAATTAAAAATGGATTTTAAATTTTGAATCATTAAGTTCAAATTATAAAACAAGTAGCATTTTGTTTTGGTTCATAAAGGACAACTTACTTAGGTAAAAACAACTTACCATGGTGAAAATCAAAATAGTAAAAATGAGTAACCTAAAAGGAAAAGGGACGAAAATGATAAAAAACATGTTTTATTAATTTTCTTTTCGTTTTTTTTTTACCTTATATATTCTCTTTTGTAATAATTATAAATTTTGGATCAATTTTCCATGAGGGATACATTCCATTATTGAAAATTTTTGGGTATTTACAAATATTTCACTCCTTTTTTCTTATAAAAGGGGCTCCCCTACCCTCGTTTCCCATCACAAAAAAACCATTAGTCCATCCCAAACTGTTCTCAACCCTATTATATATACCTAAATCCTCCTTAATGGTGCTATTTTTTTCTCAAAATACCATCCGTCAAATGTTTTACCCCCTTCACAAGGAAGATAACCCAAGTAGTGAGGTATAGATTTCAAATCGCTTTGTCCACCTTTATTTTTTCCTTATGTGCATTTATTATTTTTCAAACAAATTTTCACCATATCAAAATGATAACATAAGTATCATTGTTATATTGTTATGTTATTATTATTATGTCACAATCTTTAACCACCCTTCCTTTTTTCCATAAGAAAAATGAATATGACAATTGGGAGACTATGAATGTCATGACCCACCTTCACCAAGATGAGGGAAGGGATAGAAGAATGCCATAACCTTCCTTCTTTAAGTTGAAGGAGAGATAATGACCCCCAAGACTCTTCTTAAATAGGTCCTGGAGTGGTGACTAGCACCAAGGGTATAGAATCACAAGCAAAATGGAAGGCATTAACCATTTTATTTAATAGGATCATGAGATAAGATAATAAATAACAAAAAATACCAAAACTAAAGGTAAAAGTAAAGGCAAAAAAATCCATACACATATGCATGATCCAATAATAAGTGCTATGAAAATAAAGAAAACTCCTAAGGAAAGTACCAAAAGAAATGAAAATCTTATATGTCAACAGTCCCAACGTCTGAAAAAGTAGGGTCCGGCATGGTCCTCAAGGTCCTCCCAGAAACCTGAAAGTATTTTTATATACGTAGGGTGAGTATATAGGTATACTCAATAGGGAAAACCAAAAGCTCTCGTGCACAAGTGGGGAGGCATTCTAATGCCCCCATGAAAAAAGAGATCACCAAAGCACCTAGCAAGGAAACTATCCACCCAACCTCATCAAGGAACAATCCCCAAATAACGCATGTTAGGTAGAGTAATAGTAATAACACATTGATTTTTGGGTACCCTGCACCACTTTCCCACTGGTTATTCAAGATATCCTACACGTCAGACCATCCTGGCCATTCTAAATGTAGTCCCACTACCATCCCCCGCTCGCACACACCTGAGCTATCAAAACCACATATCCCACCCACAAACACTGGGGCCACAACAACCACTTGTAACCACGCCCGCAAACACCTAGGCCAGAACAACTACCCCCATGCCGGAAGACACCTGGGCCTCATCCCGAAGGCACTTGGGAAACAACCTACACGCACACACCTGGGAAAACCACCACAACTACACTGCCCAAAGAATCTTGGGCTATAATGGACCTCAGGCTTTCAAATCCTTCCCAAAGAGTCTTGAGATACTCGGTAATGGGAGCATAAAAGGAGAAAATAACCATCCACACATAGGAGTGTTTGGAAAAACAACCTTCACTATGAAATGGAGGAGTTCGTCATGAAGTTCTCAATAAGGGTGGGGCGTGAATAAGAAACATAAGAAATAAATTATACATATAGATAAATAATCACTCATCGCAACCTAGGGGTTACAAAACCAGTCGTTACACAAACACCCTTGTTACTATGCATTAATAAGAAGCACAACAGTCTCAACCAAGTAACAACACATTCCTGGAAAACAATTACCCATTAAACCTATTCTTATTTTCATATTCATGTGATTCAATTTAAATAATTCTTCACTACCGGGAAACTAAAAGGCTTATCCACAAGCGAGGGAATGAAAACAACCAAGCAGCAAATTAATCATTCACACCCAGTTTTCTTGTAAAGTCACAACAACAAAAGGGATTCGTGAGATCCCTCAAGGTACTATAACTAAACCAATCTCCAAAAAATGGCCCCACACGGACTCAGATCCACAAACCAACAACTGCACAATAGGGGATCCCGTCTCCATCCATGTCACCCCACAAGCATCAATCTGAACAACCACACATGTTACCAAGACAGAGAAATGGAGTTTTTTATATTCAAAAACACCATTTATTAAGTTTCTTCCTTATTTTTGGTTAACCAGGGTGATCACACAAGGATTCTTGTTCACTATACATCCATTTAATCAATCGAGTTCACATGATTAACAAATTTACATGTTATAGCCATTCAATCATCACAGAAGATAGTGGTTAATTAGTGCAAAATTAAAGACCACCAACGTCTAGTCTTTTCAGTGGACATAAGCCTATACAATTCACAACATAAAAGAAAGGGTAAAAGAGTATAGTAGAAACATCAAACACACCCCTACATTCTTTAAAATTTCATTTATTATCTTCGTTAAGGTTTGGTTTCATCCATCCCCATAGGAACATTATCATACCCACCCCACATGATATACAGTAAAGAGATATGGAGGAAGAACTCATCTTATATTATCAAAGATTAAAGTTTTTCTCCATGCGCCAAGAACTAGGGATGCACGACTCGCAGGGGAGGAACTTTGAGGAATCCAAGAGTGAGCAGGAAAGGCTCGAGCACCGGCGCACCACTAGCCTTGGAAAGGGGGACTCCAGACACACCATGTAAAGGAAGGGAGACTATCCAAGAATAAAGAAGAATCCCCATGTGATAAAAGGTAAGATCCTAAAGTTATGGGATACGAAATCTTGAATAGATTTAAAGGTGTATCGTGGTTTCACCACATGGTTGGACGGTTACACAAGATGGAATTAATTTTTATTTAATAATTCTCATTGGAGAGGGGGACATAAAAACTGTGAGTTAAAGGGGTTTCCTTTAAATATAGGAAAATGTGTAACAGGGGTGGAAGTAGAAGTACAAGAATATGGGTGTGGCACCGAGGAAGAATCCACACGTTTATGTAAGTCAAGGGTCGCCTGACTCTTGGGGGGGTTTAGATATCATTTATGGGATATTAATGGATTTGAAATAGGTATAAAAATACTTTTATGTCAAAAGATGCATTTTAGGAGCGGAAAAAGTCAGAAACTGCAAAAAAAAAGAACAAAGGTGGGACACTGTTTGGTGATGCACCGTAACGGTGCTAGAGTCACGGTGACACCCTCACGGTAGACCATCCCGGTGCCACCCTCACGGCGCCACCGTTACAGTGCCACCATTTCTATGAGTGACCGTGATAGTGTGACTGCCATGGTTCCACCACCATGGTTCTGCAGTGACTAATGCCACCATCATGGTGCCACTATTTCATTGGAACCATTTGATGGGACCGAGTTTTTGGAAAAGTAATGGACCTGGAGGGTCTTGACCATTACAATGAACTACCAACCCACAAAAAAATCATGTTTTGTTTTCCTTATCCTCCTTAAAAAATATACATAATATTGAATTTAATAAATAATTTTGAAATTTATGACATATATTATATTATTAAATGATAAAACATATTATTTAATTATCTTGTTCTATGGAAAATGAAATATCCAACCATTCATACATGTGGACTACCACCTCTATGAGATGATTGATTCCCATTTTTATTTTCTCACCACCAGAGATGGAAAGTCATGAGAATGATATTAAAGGATTAATATTATGTTTATTATAACATTATGGTTATGGTATAAAAAATTGTAGAACCTATTAATGATATGATCATCAAATGATTTTCGTTAATTCAATCGTTTAAAATAAGCATACTAAGTGTGATATATTTAATTCAAATTATGTAATATTTTCATATCCATTACTTATTATTATAAATTCTTTATAATTTTGGTATATCACACTGATAAACACTAAATTATATCATTATGATACTAGATTAATGATATTGTAACTAAATCACCACATAATCATCAATAATAGTGGTATGTTCATGTATGGGTCGGTTTGACCACCTACATGAACAATGATGTGAAATTATATCATGGATGATTATGAAAACTTAATTACTGCTACAATATGATATAAATATGTATGTATATATATATATTTAGAAAATATAAAATAATATTTAACTCATTAATTATGAAAAGTCCCTTCGTATGTTGAAAATCATCAAAACATGTCTCTTGTTTATTTCATCTTTTAGGATAAACACTAAAATAATCATGATAATAAAATTAAAAATAATAAATAGTTATCATTAATCTATTATATTAAATATAATTAACTTATATTGGGGTAATTTTGGAGAATAATAAATACCAACACTACTCCAATGAAACTAGTATAGACGGTCAAAACTATAGATACCTAATGTGGGAAAATAGGGAAAAATAACTAATATACATGTATAAAATGATTATAAATGAAAATTATAAATAGTTTTAAATATGAATATGGTTATGAGGCATTATATTTACATACTTATTATTTATATAGGAACTTATAGTGCATTCTACTATGTGGGGAAACAAGGCAAGTGATTTTTGTGTCTGGTTTAATTTCTTGAGAATTATTTCTTAATGTTGACCATTATACCTTTAATATGGTCTTATTACTACTCAATTAACTTAATTTACCATATTATTGGGGTTTAAATATACATATCATATACTTTAATTAAACTTCCATCGATTCCAAAGGTACCTAACTTGAAATTGGTTTTGAAAAAATGTTACTCAAATGGAAAGGGTTTCGTTGAAAATCTTATTTTCATACCAAGATTGATTTTATAACATAATAAATTTGGAAGGTTTTAATTATTTATAAAACCTCTGATCATTTACAAAAAATATTCAGGTGGTTTTATATGTTCCTTATATATTTCCTTTCCCCTTGAGTCATTTTTTTCTTGAAGCATTCCTTGTAAGTGACACTAACCCCATCTCTTATTTTTTGGCTAGGAACATCCCTTTTTCCACGTCCTAATTCATTATATGATTTTGAAAATGTCCTTATATATTCCTTAATAATTGATTTAGTATATTTTATACTACTTTATATTCTTCAAAAAAATTAAGTAAATTTTTATTTTTTTCATATGGTTTGTTTTCATCAAAGTAAAAAAAGGATCTCTTTTTAATATTTTCTCAATGAATACTTATTTCTATTGTCTTTATCACTTTCTATGATTCAAAATTATAAATATTTAATGTTTTTATAAAATTAAAAGTTATTCTCCTCTATTTATAAAATATTTCTATCTAATAATTATTTTAAAAGATCATGGATTTTTATTATTTCAAAATTAATTTTTTCTAATGCTCCTAAGAATGAATTTCATCAAAATCCACATCCTTTAACATTAATTATACTTGATCAAAGATATTATTCTAAATTATACATCCTAATTATTTCTTTGTATAACTTATGTAATGTTTGTTTCTATTTTATGAATTATATATAACATCTTTTTTCTTGATTAATAATCAATTGTGTGTGACACTAACTTTTAAACCAATTCATATCCTTTGAGAATAAACTATTTTGATTTATTTAATTAATAGGTGTTCAACTCGATTCCACACATCTACTAATTTTGGTAAATTATTGATATAATTTTATACCCTTTATCTATACAATGTAAATACCATATGATTTATTATCTTGATTGAATGGTATTTACCTAGAAAGTTGTTTGTTATCATTGGATATCCATTTAGTTTTAATGGGGTTATCATGTTTTGATTATTGATGAATGTATTAATGATTTATTTATAGCAATCCATATAAAACCAGTTTTATTTCCATGGGTTCTTTATGTTGTGTTTAATGAAACATGTTTTCATTACAAGGATTCTTTATGCTATAAAAAGTGAATGGTTTTAATTTAAAATTCTTATAAAACCCATTTTACTTCCATGGGTTCTTCATGAAGTGATAATTGAATGATTTTAAAGTGGAACTCATATGTATGGATGATGATGGGTGGGCCACATATATCCCAATAATTCATTAGTTTAAAATTTATAACTCATGATAAAAGTATTCATGAGTATATTTGAATTTATTATAAGCATGGGAACTGGTGGTGTGGCTCATGAAAGTATTGTTCCCTATATTAATGGTTGTATAGAAGTTGAGATATGTTTTATATTTTATGCTTATTCTCATGAATATGTTAAGCTCTCATGTATCATGTTTATTGACTTGTGTTTCCTCACAGTTATGGTTCATGTATTATGGTACTCTTAGTCATATGTCCTTATTTATGATCTATTTATTGTTGTTATGAATCTTAACATGTATCTTGATTATACCCATATGATCATCCTATATTCACTTATGATATTTGAATGTTATATCTTATGTTTACACTTACTAAGCATCTGATCTCACCACTTTTTTATGTTTCCATTTCCCCAGGTTATGAAGATTATTATAATATATAATAAGTATAGGATGGAGGCTAGAGTGTATCAATTATGGAGAAATGTTCACAACGGTTCCAAACTAAGTTTCTTATATAGCTAAACCTCAAATAAGATAAACCTTATATTCATAGGATTGTGCGATTATTTTTTAGTTTTAATTTCTACCATATGGAAATGTTGTAAAATAAAGGCATGTCTAGTCTGGGTCTCTCTATTTTGTATCAGGGTGGGATTTAGTTATTTTTTTGGAATAACATAGTTATTTTTTTGAAATAACATAGTTATTCTTGTGATTATGATGGTATAACCTTATTAAAAACACTATAGAGGATTCTAATTATTGGATGATATCTTTAAATATTAGGAAGGTCTTATGTTTGTGGTTTTCATAGTAAATACACCCCTTTATAGATATTGGTAAGTGTGTGAATGCTCTAAAATAGTTATACCTAGGGATAATAACACAGAAGAGGGAATGTTGCGTATTAATGAAATAATGACCTAGAGTGCGACAATGATACCCAACTAAACTTCTAGATAGACACTCCTAGGGGATATTATAGGGTTTACCTCATATAATTTATGAAGCATTTTGAAGGATTTATTTCCTATTTGCACTATAGTATTGGGTTGATAAGTATAACATAACCAAAATTAAAGTAACCTCAATTAAACTAAGACCGATATAGGTTGATCTAAATGATATATATATAACATGATCCAGACCATCTTAATTCCCAAACACACCAATAAAAATGTGAGATTAAATGAGAAACCTTGTGTGTATGTGAAATATTGTTACCTCAATGAACAACCCATCAGAATGGAAGATGCAATAAGAAACATTCTGATTATGACAAACCATATATCGTGAAATATGATTATCAAATTGAACATAATCAAAGACTCAAAAAAAGCAAAGAATAAAGGTACATATTCACATATTAGATAAATTGATGAAGAAGATGAGGTAAAAAAATCAATTTCTTATATGTCAAAAATGTGGGAAAAAGCAACCAGGTAATTGTCTCAAGGGGATTGGTTGATTATTTACTTATGGAGGATGGGGATATTGAGCATAAAACCACCATAGGAAAATGAAGAGGTCAATTTTGATGATGGGTGTTTAAAACATGCTTCCAAAAGAACCACTATCAATACAATGTCTCAAGTTTTCAAAACATGGACATTATCGAAGTCAATTTCATAAACCAAAGACTTACTATGATTAAGAAAATAACTAACCTACATGACCAAGAGGATAATGTAATAAATTTATAAGGATTACCCTCAAACTACATCCTAGTATTTAAGGTACATGTACCAATAAAGTTTAAATTGTATATGTATTATTATAATATGATTCTAGTAGATCTAGTGTATCTAATAATTTTTCTAAGAACATTAAATCATCACCCTGGATATTTGATTATTGAATAAATCTTTTAGTGGTATAATTATTGTATTCCATGTAGAATCTTATAGGAATATAACTTGTAAAAATAATATTATCTTTCTTTTAGATAAATTTAACATGATTCTATTAATGTATTGGTTCCCTTTACATTGAGGAAAAATTATATCGAGTAAGGAAAACATATTTCATATTAACTTATGATATTTCATCAATTAGAGGATAAAAATAAACCCCCAATAGAAAAAATTATTTAATGTGGGTCTTGATACTAAATAATGGAAGACTCTTGCACCAAATATTTGGAGAAAAACAAAATATTATGGATAATCCCATTTAAATTAAATAGATATGTCCCTCAAGTTCGTAAGGTTTATATCTCTCAAGAAATTTTATCATGATTCATCTGTATAAGTTATATTTCCTTAAATATTTTTGTTGGTATGTGATAATTAAAATTGAAAGGATGAAATTTATTGAAGGGGGATAATTTAACACGATGGGTTGTAGAATCTATTATTAAAAATATTATTGTTATTCTTTATATCTATAATTTTAACAAACATTTCATTGTTCGTTCAGAAGGATTCATACATGATTAGAAAATGTTCTTTACAAGATATGAACCAAACTAAAGATTCTTTATTCATTCATAAGTGATTAATTACAAAAAAACTAAGTACTACACCCCATTGATCATTACCCACCACTTATGAAATAAATCTATTAAAAATTCATAAATAAAAGGGGAAAATCTATAGAAAACATAAAATCTTCATGATTAGGAAATCTCCTGAATTATTTTTGACCTTGATGATCACCAATATCCAAAAAAAACCTATAATGAGGAAGATCATTATGAAAGTAGAAATAATTATGAAAAATCTATAATATGAAATAAGAACTATACCTTGAAAAGTGAGAGGGGAATGAATGAATTAGTAAGTTAATATATAGAAATGAAATCTAGTCATTATAAATATAGTCATTGAAAATATGATCATGGAAAATATGGTTTCTAAAAATATGGTAATTGAAAATATGGTCTTTGGTTATATATCTAATTGGAATAATTATTTCTTGTATTGTTATATAGTAAATTTAAAATAATAACTCGCAATGAAATAAAAATATGATATTGAAATATTATATATGTGTGTGTGTGTTATATCAAAGAATTATTATTATTATTATTAAAATATGATATTATGAATATGATATGAGGTGTATATATAATTCAAATAAAGATTTTAATATCAATAGAGTATTGAAATTAAATTTTATAATATAGATAATTACTTTTAATGGTATTTGTTAAAGTGTAATTAGTATAAAAGTAATATTTATTTTTAGTTAAGTATCGTATATCTTATACTAATAGATTAATTTTACCACTTTTAACATATTATTATATATGAACTAATATATTAACATCTTTTAAATTATAAATTGATATGGAATAATATTAAGAACACTTAATGTTTTAAAATTATGTTTTTCAATAAAAAAATTCTTTGTATTTTTTATTTTCATTTAAAGATGAAATTTCAAAATTTTATAATCTTAAAAACATAAATATAACTTCATTTAAGAATTTAAAATTTCAAAAATAGCATAGTGTGCATTTTTTAGATTTTTCTAAAAATAATGATTTCATGGTTAATAGTGTAAAATATTACTTTACAAATAACATTAATTTTATGATATTATTAGTATATAAGTATGAATTTGAAATTCACTACTAGAGAAAAAATCCTATACCAATGGTTTAGAACTGTTGGTATAGGCCCCCAAAAAATTCGTATAACCTATAACAATGGATTGTATGGTCATTGGATCATTTTTCATTGGTATAGGTGGAAAATACCAATGGTTCACTAACCATTGGTATTGGCAAAAAAACTTATATCAATAGTTTTTAAAAACAATAGATATAGGTAATGTAAAAAAAATCTAGTTGGGATTTAAACCCATCACCTCACAATTATATTTCAATAACTTAACCATTATGATACAATGAATTTTGTGAATATAATTTGATAAATATGTATATTTATATTTAAAAATAATTTATATTTTGGTATATTTAATGTTATTTGACGTAATGAATCATAAAAAATCCAGGAACCTATTCTAATGGTTTTTAAAACTGTTGGTATAAATTTCTACTGACAATTTTACAAACCATTAGTATAGGTGCCCAAATTAATGTAACCTATACAAAAGGTTTTGTAAAAAATAGTAGTATATGTAATTTATAAGGTAAATATAAAAAAATTATTTAAATAATCTTAGGTATAAGGTAATTATAAGGTACATATACCAACGGTTCTCCAAAAACAGTTGGAATAGGTGATACCTACACAAACAATTTTGGAAAAACCAATGGTATAGGGTATGTATAAATTTAATGTTCAGGAATTCCATGGGTTTTTTTTAAATTTAAATGGGATTATTACGAGATCAGGATCTGAAACGGCATGTAATGCCGAGACCCGGGGTGGCCGGAATGGATTTTCAAACTTTTTTTAAATTTTATTACTTTAACTTGCAAACGGGTTTTTCTATCTGTTGAACTAGTGTTTTGATCAAAAATATAAGGTCACCATTGAACTCAGAATGTCAGGATTCTTCTAGAAATATTATAATGTTGGCCAGCACAGTCCCATAGTAGAAGTCAGTTTTTGGTCATAAATAAAATAATTAAGTAAAAATTATTTTCTTTTTCAAATCCTTATAACTCCTAAAAGGTAACTCAAATTGAAAATATGAGAGTACCATTGAGCTCATGAGGGTTTATTTCCCTTAGGTATACCTTAAAATTGACTGTAAAAGGTCAAGGGTGAAAGTTAGTTTTTTAGTTTTTTTAATAAAATTAAAATGGTGTGGCTACGTGGTTCTGGAAACTTCTAAATGGGTGCCCAGATTGGAAATAAGATGGAATTATTACATCTAGAATGGAGACATTACCTACTAATGGACATAATATCGACTAGCATGGGTCAACTGGAAAATATAGTTTTTAGGCTTTTTAAGAAAAAGTTAAAACAAAATAAGGTGGATGTTTTGTTTTATTCTTGAACTTTTGAAACCGTTGAAGTGAAAACAGAGTTTGATGAAATGAAAATGAATACATTGTTTTATTAAATGAAATATTGTAACAACTTCATAACAGAAACATAAACGAAATTCTAATTCGCATTTCATTCTTTACCGGCCAAGAAGATGACGCGGGATTGTTAGCACAATCTTGGTTCTGCTCCAAAGATCTGGTGGGTGATGACGATGAACGCCAACCCCCCTTCGAATGGATCATCACCAATGATGATCAACCAATGGTCATAAAAATAGGATAGTAGAATGATGAATGCAACGACACCATTCTTCGCCAATGGATGATCCGACCCAGGTAGGAGTTGTTATTTAAATTCTATTTTCTTCCCCATTCTTCGTTTTAAATGATGAATGCATATAAACCCATGAACAGGTTTACCCACGGTTCGATCTTTCTTTTGGGAGATATTTTTCTATCAAGATTATCTTTGGGGGGTAAAAAATTTCATAAATAAATTTTTATTTGACATGTTGATCCTTCTAATAGGAGCGGATCAAAATTATGAAAAACGACAATGCAGGTTTGTTCCTCACTTAGTTGTTAGGTTTCCTCTCCCCCTTAAAGCACATTCTTTGCATTATTCATGGGACAACAGGCGGTCAGTCATTGCACAACTTCTCTTGGAACAATGAAAATGGAGGTGCGACAACGGTGACGATAGATGGATCGAGGTGGTGCGAGAGATACTGCCAATCGAGCGCTTCTCGTCGGAATGGATCACATAGAAATTTAAAACCCTGGGTGATGAATAATGCGACCCGAGGGTTCCGTAACACCCTTCAGATCAAACAATGGACCACCAGAGCGTTTCTGGTGGCCCGTGAAAAAATCTATCGATGCGCCATAGTGGTCATGGATGGCGACAACCGCCTGAAGGAGTTGCGGTGTGATCTAGACCCCTAGCTTGCCATGGGTCTTGTGAGATGAACTGGTATGTGTTAGCAGACCGGTTGACTTGAGGTGGAGGCACCAGCTGGTGCTGCTTAGGGTGGGACGGACAAGGCAAAGTCGTGTTCATTCTGGAGAATTTGGCCCATGAAAATGGTAGTTCGGGTTGCTATTGGAGGTCAAGATGTGGCTGGAGGGCCGCTCCCAGCTAGGCGGGATGAGCTGGACCTGCGGCCCAGTGGGCTAGGCCCATTGTTTTTTGTCAGACCCAGGTCAGTTTGGATTGTCCTCAGACCCAACCGGCCCCTATTTTACAAAAAATGCATGTAACTTACAAATATATTGTTCATTTCATGATCCTTTAGTGGCGTTAGGGCCCTTACAACTAAAAGGTCCTTTTGAGATACTCTAAGTGAGTTTTTGAGATGGTTGGAGGACAACCTATTTGATTTGAAGAGTAGTCCCTCCTAGTATGGAAAGACTTTGGGAAGAATTTGGGTGATTATTATAATGAAATGTTTGGGCAGTTACTCCCTTGATTACTCAAGGTATAGGGAATCCTTATCCCTCTACTTTGGTAGAGATGGTACTCCCAACTTTTTAGGGAGCAGGTTCTCAAAGAGGTTCTTAAAGGAAGAGTTGGTACTCCCCTACTATGACAGGGAGTGGGTCCTCTAACCTTGGAGTATGAACTTTCCTACTAGACTAGGGCTCGGGTCCTCCATATCTAATGCATGTAGATTTGGTACTCCCCTACAGGGTAGGAAGCAGGTCCCCTATTGTAGGAGTTGGTACTCCCCTACCGTTTCAGGGTGTAGGTCCTCCTTACGTATTTCTACAGTAGATTTTCTACTCACCTGTCATTTCAGGGAGTGGGTCTTCTAGCCTGGGGTCAGTACTCCCCTAACGTACTACGGTGAGGGTCCCCCATAGCAAATATATTCACAGAGTTGGTACTCCCCTATATTTCCAGGGTGTGGGTCCTCTAGTCACCGAGTTGTACTCCCCTGCAAAGTATAGTGAAACTCCTCGATATACAGAGTTTTACTCCCCTACAAATACAGGGTGTGAGTCCTTTATGAGTAGTACTCCCTTGTCGCACAAGGGTGAAGGTCCCCTAGTCACTGAGTAATACTCCCCTATTGGGTAGGGTGTGGGTCCACAATTAAAGATGGAGCTCCATCGGCTGCCGGACACAGTAGTGAGGAGTGGGCCCATCCACTTGATAAAAATGATACCTATATAAGAGTTAGTGCTCACTCGATATAGTAAGGTGTGAGCCACTTCTTATAAGAGATACTTAGGTATCGCATGTTAATTTAGAGAAGAACTCCCTCAACTGAGCATAGTGACAGCGAGCAGGCCTCTTCACTTGGGTTTCCTTAGTCTTGCATGGGGCGCTTGACTGTAACGACTAAACCTCTAGTGTCGGGCACTACAATCAGACCTAGTAGAATGTTTCTGATGCAGTATGTTCTCTCAAACGTACCATTCGGAATGGTATGATTATACCTGATAGAGTGCATGTCTCAGACGGGTTCTATCAGGGATGGTTGAACTCCTGGAGTGTGATCTCCTGGTTTTGTGTTAGGACTTGAGCCTTCGATGAGAATCCTAAAACTGGTTGTGGGTTGGGACCAGATGTTTTCTTAGTGGCTGATCCAAGTATATCTAGATATTCATGGTATATATATGGGAATATACCTGAGTGGAGCATATTTTACATTCCTTTGAGGTTTTTCTCTTGTTATTTAACTTTGTGGTTTCAGGTCCCCCTGCTGAGTATCGTTTTACTCACCCCCTACATAGGCTTTACTAGCATGTGTTGTTTCTTGTGCAGACGACTGACGCTTTAATGGATTCCATGGAAAACCAAGACTTGGTGGTGTTTAGTGATATCAAATAGATGAGGTGCACTTCTACATCTTTAGGTAGCTACCCTTAACCTACCCTTTAGGAAGGCTTCCCAGTAGACGAACTTCATGGACTTGGAGTTTTACTTTTGTTCTGTTTTCTTTTCGGTGACCTTGTATAATGGCCTAGGTTTCCACCATGTACTTTACTTTCCATTGTACTCTGGTTGTGTTTTTCTTAGTGGATTGCATGCATGATTCATTGGATTTTACTTTTTATTACCTTTGGTGGGGATTTGTGTTCGTCTGGATAGGTACTCCGGAAAATGCCTCCCACTTGTATAATAATGCCTTCGAACCTAGTCGTCCACCCCTGGCCATTGGAAGGTGGGCTTGGGGTAGTCACAACATGGGCCTTGAGGGACGGGTCATGACATATGGTATCTATACCAATTGTTTTGGAAAAATTGTTTTCATAGGATATGTATAAAGGACTTATACTAATGGTTTTGTAAAAATGGTTGGTATGGGTTCCCTTCACCAATGGTTTTCCAAACCGTTTGTATAGGTCTGTGTGTATAGCACTAATTTCTAGTAGTAATTAATGAAATAATTTTCTAAGACAAAATATTTATTTTCCAATGAAATTTATAATTTTAAAAAAAATAATTTTTAAACCCAAATTTTATATTTTATAATTTAAATTATATTTTTCAAAAAAAATTAATATATTATTGGTTTAGTATTTTAAAATAATTTTATATATTTTTAAAAATTGAATAGAAAAAATCAGATTTAAAATTTTTAATCATTAGGTATAAATTATACAATAAATATCACTTTATTTTCCTTCATATAGGATAAATTACTTAGGTAAAAACTAGTTACCATGATGAAATCTAAAATGATAAAAATGAGTAACCTAAAAGGTAAATGATAAAACATGTCAAAAACATGTTTCAATTGAGTTTTTAAATTGTTTATTGGCCTTATATATTCTATTTTATTTTATTTCTCAATTTTGGATCTATTTTCCTTGAGGGTGGAATTCCATTATTTAAATGTTTGGGGTATTTACAAAAATGGAACTATTTTTCCCTTATTAGAAGGGCTCTCCCCACCTCACTTCCCCTCACACAAAAATCTCCCATATTTAAGCTCAAAAATTAACTAACAATTTCTTGAACACATATATATACCTTCAGGAATTTATTTTATTCTCAAAATACCATCCTTCAAATGTTCCACCCCCTTCAAAAATGAGATAACCCAAGTAATGAGGTATATATTTCTAATTGAATCTTCTTCTTTTCATTTTACATATGTGATTTTATTGTTTATCAAATTTCATTTCATCACCTCAAAATAATAACATAATTATCCTTGTTATAATTTTATTTTATTATAATGATATTGAAATATTTAACCACCCATTCTTTTTTCCCTGATAAAAGAAAAAAATGAAATTTGTGTGTGTGTGGACTACCATCACCACAAAACATCTTGTTTATTTTTTATTAACCACATTATATATCTTTTTTAGTGTTTAATTTAATAAATAATTATTAAATTCATAACATTTTGTATATACACTAATTTTAAAACATATTATTCATTTCTATCATTCTATGGAAAACTAAAAAACCAAACATGCCTACTTATGGACTACAGCCTCCATGGGATGATGGATTTCCATTTTTTTCATCACCACCTTTCATAGATTGTCATGAGAATGGGTTTAGTGGATAAATATTATTTTTTGGTATGATTGAGGTTATAGTTTTACAAATTGTAGAATATTTTAATAATTTTATCAATAAATGATTATAGTTAATTAAATCATTTAAAACAAGCATATTGGAAGGAAAATATTTAATTCAAATTATGTAATCTTTTCATATACTTTAATTATTATTCTAAATATATTATAACCAGAATATATCACACTATTAAACAATAAATTTTATCATTATTCAATTGGTGTAATGATATTTCTACTAAATCACCTCATAATCCACTACAGTCAGGGTATGTTCATGTTTGGGTCAGTTTGACCACCTACTTGAAAAATAGTATAAAATGATATAATGGATGATTATAAAAACATAATTATAGGTATAATAATATATAAATGTCTAAATAATTTTTTTATAAAATATAAAAAAATATTTAACTCGTTAATTAATAAAACCCCCTTCGTAGGATAAAAATCAAAGAAAACTGTTCGTTGTCAATTTTCTCTTTTAGAATAATGACTAAATTTATCATGAAATGAAATTTAAAAATAATAAATAATTATAATTAATCCATTATGTTAATTTTAATGAACTTGGAGTTATTATCTTTTTAAGAATAATGAATAATGACACTTCTTCTATGAAACTAGTACGAACGGTCAAAACTATAAAAACCTGATGTAAAAAAATATGAAATATATAACTAATATACGTGTAGATAATGATTGTAAATGAAAATTAATAATAGTTTTAAGTATTAAAATGATTATTATATAGTATATTATGATATATATTTTCTAAATAGAATATTATAGGGTGTTGGACTAATTTGGGAAATAAGGTAAGGGGTTCTTTGTCTCAAATTTTATTTCTTGAGACTTATTTCTTAATGTGCACCATGATACCATTTAATATGGTTTGATTAAAACCTAACGATTATATTTAACTATATTCAAGAGTTTTAAAGATCCATAACATATAATTTATTTAAATGGACATCAATTTAAAAGATACCAAAACTTGAAATCATTTTTAATAAAAATATTACTCAAACCATAGGGGTTTTATTGTCAATATTATTTTCAGATAAAGTTTTTTTTTGAAAGATAATCCATCGGGGAAATTTTAATTATTTTCAAAATCATTCATAATTCCCAACTTATAATCATGGGGTTTTATATGTTTCCTTGACAATTCATTTATCCTTTATTCATATTTTTCCCTAATTCTTTCTTATAAGTGAAACCAACTACATCTCTTTTTTATCAGGAAACTCCCATTTTGGATTATATAATTTATTGGATGACTTTGAAAATTTTCTTATCTAAACCTCAATAATTGATTCAGTTCATTTTATAATACTTTATATTCTTTAAAAAGTTTTAAATAAAGTTTTACCATTTTGGGTTTGTGTCATTTTCATTAAAGTGTAAAACGAATCTCTTTTTAATGTTTTCTTGTTGAACAAATTTTTTATCCATATTTATTATTTTCTTTGAAAATTAATTTCTGATATTCAGTGGATTTATAAAATAAAATATTAATCTCATTTATTTATAAAATATTTCAATCTAAAATGTTTTCAAAAATATCATAAATGTTTCTTATTTCAAAATCAATTTTTCATAATGCTCCTAAAAATTATTTTCAACTAAATCAATATCATTTAACATAAATTATTCTTAATCAAGGATATTTTTATAATGTAACCATATGATTTATTTATATGTATTGGCTATGTAATTTCCTTCACTTTTATAACAATTCTCTGTTGGTGCCTTTTCCTTACCTAATCATTCACTATGTTTGACCCAAAAATTTCACTTAATTATTTTCTTTTGTGGATAATCATTTTTGAATCTTTTTATTGCGGTGTGTTCACCTAGATTTCAAACATTAATTGATTTAGGGAAATTATTAGCATAATTATATTCAATTTATCTATATGGTGTCTATACTGTATTCTTTATTATCTTGATTGAATGGTATTTTACTAAAAAGTTACTTGATGTCATTATATACCCATTAATTTTACATGAGTTTATCATGTTATGATTATTGATGGAATTATTAATTATTTACTTATGTGATTATTGATGAAACCCATTTTATTTCCATGGGTTATTATTATGAGTTGAATAAAACCCATTTTCATTCCATGATTTATCTATTCTATAAAAAGTGAATGAGTTTAATTATAAAGTTTTATTAAACCCATTTTATTTCCATGGGTTATTTATAATGTGATAAGTAAATGAATTTCAAGTTGCACTCATATGTATTGATGATGATGGGTAGGGACATGTATCTCCATCTAATTCATTGGTTTCAATTTTATATCTCATGAGATAATTATTCACAGGTACATTTTATTTTCTCTTAAGTGTCGGAACTACGGATCATGAAAGTAATGTTCTTTGTAGTAATATTTGTTCCAAAGTTGAAAGATGTTTTATAGTTTTATTATTATTTTCATGAAAATATTAATAACTCATGGAAATGTTTATTGAATCATGTTTTCACATGCTTTTTATTCATATATTATGTTATTCCAAGTCATATTCCATGATTTATAATCAATGCGTTATTAGGTATGAATTTTCTTATGTACATTGATTACACCTTATGATCATTTTAACTTCACTTATTATATTCAATTGTCATTGATAATCTATACCATTAATAAGTATTTGATCTCACTCCTTTATTTGGATTCTATTTCCCTAGTATATGAACATTAGTTTAATGTATAATAAATTTATGAGGAAGTGTATTATAAATCAATTATGGTGAAATGTTCACAGGTGTCATAAAATATGTTTCTTATGAAGCAAGTCCTAAAAGGCAATAAACCTTCTATTCGTGTGATTGGGTGATTATTTTTTAGATATAATATATACCATATGGAAATGTTGTAAAATAATTTCATGTCTATCTTGATTTTCTATACAAAATACAAAACGAAAGCATCTGAATTTAAAAATAAATAAATTTTGAACATAAGACAAAAAAAATAAATCACTAACATGGCATGATACATAGGGAAAATAAAATACTAAAATAGAAAAAACACCTCGATCACCCATCTCCAAGTTTCAAGGAAATAATTATTTATTTGGAACTATCATCGTAATAGAAATAAAATCCCAAGATTAATTGGTTTATCCAAGATAAACTTGAATGGAAGCTAAAATATTCATACATGAAAAAAATAAATTTTGGTAACCTCCCTACACCCCAAGTATAACCACTAAAAGTATATAGTTTTCAGAATTGTTTGAAAATAATAAAATAAAATTAATCATTTTATTTTAAAGAAAAAAATTAACATGCATTCATTTTATTAATACCATTAGTTTTAGGAAATTCACATAAAAATAAATCTTAAATATAGAGCATAAAAAATACCATAAAACCATATATGATTAATAATTTAGAAAAAAAATATTTTTACCAATTCATTTTCAAGAATATTTGGCATCTGTATTTTTAATTTATAACAAACGAAATGATAATAAAGATATAAAATTAAAACACAAACAAACTCCCATAGGTAAGAAATATATACCAATTTGTATGTAAACCCTACTAATCACTCACTCAAAGTTCACTTTTTTATTAAAATTTTTTATAGTTAGTAGAAGAATAAAAGGGGAAGAAAGTGGTGAAGAAAAAGTGCATCACCAAAAATAATGTTTTTACATTCAAGGGGAAAAGAATCTAAGTAGTTGTGATTGGAACCTTTTTTTTAGAATCCAACATATCTGAATCAGGTAGGATCTGAATCCCCTCATGGAAGGATTTGTGGCTAAAACACCCAGCCATTGGGTCTATGAAAACACACATTTCTAGGTTGATCACCATGAATATACTTGCATGAAGGAATTTTTGACTAGATTCAAGCATATCATCGATAAAACTCAGGTATAGGATTTCCACCCAGAAATAAATTTCCAGCATAGGATAATCAGGAAAAAATAATTATTTAGGTTTGGCCTAGATATCCCTCTCATAATGTATATCTCCACTACCAACAATCCATCTAACCTTCCCTTTCAAATTTTCTAAATGGTTATACATGCACTGCACTAGACACGATAGCCTCATAGAACCCTCTACCTATGATCTTGAGTCTTCTCTATACTTCCTTCGCTTGAAACTTTCCCATAACGACTTCCCCTCGATGATCTACCAGGTGAGCTTTGCCTGCAAGGATTGCACAGTTCCCTAGATGCTTCAAATTACAATATCACTAGCCTTAATATCCTTTAATAACCTCTCATATGATGCCCAATAGTGTCTATTATACTGATTAGATTCCCAAATGATGTGTGAAAATATCCTCTCAATACTATAAATGGTCCCCTTGATGAGAAAATGCAATTCAAAAATGTAATCCTACATCTGAAAGAGAAAAAGTGGTCTTTACAATTAAGTATGTTCCCCATAATATTATTGATGATACCATTAGACATCACTTTTTGAATTTGGCCATCTGATAAAGGGGTCCCAAGATAGACCATAGGAAAAGATCCCCTAGATATCTCAAGTCTTTCTCGAATGCATATTCTTCTCTTTATCAAACAATTTCTGGGCAATAACAAACTACTATTACTCTTATTAATCTACTCCCCACATCAAGTTCTATAAGAATTCAATGTGTTGATGACATTGAGTAGGGACCTATGTTGAACATTTATAAAAAATAGAGAATCTTGAGCAAACATTAGGTGAGAGATACTGGGAGGACTAACCCTGCATCTAAAGGGAGAATCATCACATCCTCCATATGACGTTTAAGGTTTCTAGAAAGTTCTTTTTGATATAAAATAAAAAAATACTTTGAGATACTAAATATCCCTATCTTATTCCCATAACCATTTTTAAGAAACTAAACACCCTACCCAATATCAATATTGAAACCCATGGAGAGGCATAACATTTGAAGAAAATATCACATTCCCAGGTAGAGAATCCAAAACATCTCATAACCCTTAAAATAAATTTCCATTAAAAACTATCATAGGATTTTTCCATTTCCACCTTGACCAATATATTATTCAATAGAGTATTCTTGTAAATGTCAATAACCATTTCACTAGCAATTCCAATATCCCCTTGAATGCATCTTCCTTGAACAAAATTGTGTTGTTCTTCAGATATAATCCTTATAATCAGAGAAACCATCCTATTTTTAAACAGGAAAGAGAGGATTTGATAGATAAAGTTGAATAAATAGATTGATATATATTGAGTGAGAGATTTTGGGTCCTTAACTTTTGGGATAAGGACCATCCTGGAAGCACTAGACACCCAAATCAAGGCATTGCCCTTGAAAAAGTCCTAAATTTTATCCATTACTTAATCCCTAATGACATCCAAAGTGGAAAAAAATGAAATACCTATGGAACCCATCAGGACCTGGGTCACTATCTGGGTTCAGGCTTAAAATTGATGCCTTGATCTCAAATTTATCTCAAATTTCAAAAAAGGCATCATTCTCTCCATTCTAAACAAGAAAAGGCATGATATTCAGAAACTGAACATTACCATCCTCCCTAGATCTCCCTCAACATACCTGGAATTTGTGCCCCTCCAATAGGTTTTTGATGTGATACATCTCCATGCTCCCTAAAAACTCCACAATAATAAATAAAGAACAATCACCACGCTACAGATTAAGATGGTCCATTGATCTCCTCTCGTTTAAGCATGATTGAAAAAAAAGTGGTGTTCCTATAAAAATATGTAAGACAAAAGGATTGAGACATGATCCTGAAAACCATTTCAATGTCAAGAATCTTTTAAGCCAAGAGATTATGTTTTCTTAATAGAGTCACAAAAACATCATCATCCCAAACTTGAATAATCCTTTCTTCCAGAATGAAAATGTTCATGTTGACCTCCTCCAAGATCACAGAGAATGAAAATATCAAGGACCAATACATAATGTCCTTTCTCAAAAATTGATGTCGATTGAAGATCATATCCCAAAATGAACCCCAATATAGTTTATCTCAAGACCTCTTGACCTCTTCTACTAATATCTCTTGCTGGGACCAAAAACATTAGAAAATAAACCCACTATAGTTTCATATCCATTCCTTAATATGAATCATATGTGGTGTATGGTCAGATAGAGCTCTGGTAAAATGGGGGATTGGAGAGTGAGGGAAGAAATCCATGCCATAGAGGTTAGAAAGGAATCTATCCAGCCAACACCAAATTCTATGAGGGTCCTTCCTATTATTACACCAAGTATATTTGAATCCCAAGAATCCTAGGTCTATCAATACATTAGAAGAGATGAAATCATGGAATTATTTCATATCACAAAGAGAAACCTTTGACCCAAGTTTCTTCTCATTATCCATAGTAACATAATTAAAATCCCCTATAATTAACCATGAAAAGTCACTAACAAAGAAACTTGATAAACTATCTTAGTGATCCTTCCTTCCAGAAACATCACACCTAGAATAAATGAATGAGAAAATAAATTAATTACCCCAAATGGATATTTTTTGGTCATGTTATGAGAAGAACAATCCACAAGGTTTATGTCAACATCCAAATTCCAGAAAAACAAATCCAAGAATTAGTCAGATACCCATGCAAACAATTCACAAACCCCATCTGTTTTGCAAAACCATCGATCTGATGCACCTTTTGCATAGTCTCCAAGATTACCACCAAATCAACTTGATTACGTCGAGACTCTTTCCTAAAAATCATACTTCAGTGGATCCCTTAGACCCCATTAATTCCAAACAATGATAGGAAAAATTAATAAACAACTGAAGTTTCCTTGAGACCACTATCATTTGTCAACTCAGAATCATAATTAACACCCTTCACACCCCTAATCATAGAAAAGGTAACCTAATTACCCTCTAAAATAGGAGATACCACCAATAGTCAGCAGGATTCATCCTTTACAGATAGATCATTAAATATATTAGAGGATCAGGCCATCAGTGCTTCAAATAATTGATCCACACCCCTTGATCTAACAGCAAGAGAGGATTAATTGCCTTTTACATGGGATCACCAATGCAAAATAGGATCCATAAGACCCCCTCCTTGAAATAAACCAACTTCTTATAGATACCCACAGGGATCCATAGCCACCCTTCTCCCCACCATCCACTTCCATCCATGACACCCTCAAATTCGTCACACCATTCTGAAGTGGTTGTTATAATAAAAACCTTGAGAATTCACCATATTCTATATCTAAATAAAATACCATCACAACCACCATAGAAGATTCATATCATGGATAAACCATATATGGATATGTCGAAACCAACTCTTCAACATGAAGGTGGCCATCATCACCCTTGAGCTTCAGAGGCCTGGAGGCGATAGCCTTGGGAGCATCAAAAGCAATGCCTAGGGAGGTCGGCAAAAATTCCAAATTCAAATTTGAAAGATTAACAGGTGGTTCTTTCAATGATTTAGCTGCAATGCGAAGTGTGTCAATATAATTTTTAAAAATATGAGTTGGAATTGGCTCTGTCACAAAAGGTCGAAATTCATACCCCAGAGAAATTGTCTTATCACCCTCTGTCAGCTCTCTTGAAGCACCACACCTCACCGAAGCCCCAACCATCAAACACACTGGTTTATGACTGAAAAAAAAATTTGTACATTCTTGAAGATGAAAAGTCCAAAAAAATAAAGGATTATGGAGGAAGAAAATATTTTTCCACCAAGACAACTCCTCCCAAAAAATAACCAAAACTTTTTATGTGAAAGTCTTCAATAGATCCATTTCCTTGAATATCCACGGTGAAGTTGTTTCCTAAAGAAACATTGTATCATTATCCGAGCATATGAAGGAAATCAAATCATCACCAATATATTAAAGGATGGAAGGGTTATGCATTGAAAGTGGAATACCTATAAATTGAACACAAAAAACCATTTTTATTGAGTCTTTCCAAGAATGAATTCTCCATGACCATAGATACAATGAAACCCTTAACTTCCCCCAGTGTTTGACCTCCATGAACTAAGCCTTCACAAAGTACTCCCCCAAGTAATGATGAATGAAGAAAAAATACCGACATAGCACAGATACGACCATCAGTTAGCTAAGAACCCACAAGCATAAAAACAATCTCTGATGATAAAAAATTAAGGCTTATCCTAACTAATGGTAGCAACCATAGACCACCTATGAAACCTTAATGCTAGATCATGCTTGAACGATGACAGATATATGATAGGACATACTTCAACCCTCCCAAAGTAGCAAAGGGATATGGAAATGGACGGAATGTTAGGGAAAGGGGTAGGGAACAACAGAGGCAGCCTGGGGCCCAAAATCACCTCCTTGAATGAGGCCGCACGAGATAGCCTTTACCCAACTGGGATTAACACTGAGGACAAAACCAAGGGTATTTGGTGGCCTTCCCCAACCTCATCAGGAACCTAGGCCGTCAGATTTTCCTTGGTAGGGATAACAAGAGGAGGTAGTGACAGGGGATGAGGGAGCGTATGAGGTGCATTATTAAGGTCACAAGAAATCACCATGATTTATGAAATCCTCTCAAGAAAACCCTACTACATAAAGCAAAAGTATCTAATAATAACAACCATAATAAGTAAAATAAAATATTAAAAACGTACATAACAAATACATCCACTCAAATAAAGGAATAGAAATTATTGAATTTAAACAATAATTGAAAAACTCAGATAAAGGAAAATAAAGTGAACAACGTCATGGGAGTGGCCCCAGGGGAATAAGATCAAGGAAATCTATGATCCTTATATTATCTTGATGATGAAACCAATCATATCAACTGCAAAAATACTATATTCAGTAATGTTCATGATTTTATAGGGAGAACCACATAAGTCCTAGTGATTGGATTATCCATATCATAGTATCATATAATTAGTGTTGTAGAATACTCTAATGGCTATATAGAGAGTGGAACTTATCATATTATCCAATGACTATGTACCAAAGGTTTTTATGATTACATAATATAGATGGGTGATATCGATCAAGAAATCATTCATGTGAAATATTAGAAAAATATACAAACACATAACAACTAAGAATCAAATAACTCACTAACCTTTGAACATCCCTATAAAATATTTCCATTTTTCATCAAAATAAAACATAAGAATCACATCACATATCTTGGAAATTTCATTAACTCACATAATATCATCATCACTTAATCTTTAAATAAACAACTAAAAAGGGATCACTTCAAGAAAATGGTTATATTAAGATGTATTTCGTTATAAAGTGATAACCATGCATTGGAAACATCTTTTGGTAACAAAACTGAAAATAAATTTTTTTAAAAATCAAACCTTAAACCAATACAATGGGATCCCTTTGGAAACATTACATTCTTTTATAAATCCCACACAACATCATTGAAAACCAAATATCAAAAAAATCAATAAGAGACCACATAAACCATTAAATCATAGGATAACATTTATAAAACCAAAACCAAATTTAGTTCATAAACCATTTTATATGAATAGTAGTTTCTTCCCTTTAAAATCATTATAAACCAATGTTACATTTTTTGTTATCAATTTTGAATGGAAATAGTTCTCAAGGAACTTAGAAAACACTAGTAGGTGTATATTATAGCATTTTTCTTTAACAAGTTCAAAGAAAGGATTAAATATGGGTAATAAATTAAGGTTTTAAATTTGAAGAGTTGTGTATTGAGCCACCAAACACAATCAAATATTTTCACATAAATCTTAAACTCTTGGTGAGATTCCTTGAGTCCATTAGAAACTAAATCAACCATAAATATTATTAAATTAATAAATTTAAAACCCAAAATAGAATCTCATAATGGAATAATCGATTTCAAACTCACCCGATGGAATAATGGAACTAAACCATGACAAAATGGTTTTAGTACACTCCCAACATGCACCCTGATCTAATGGATATGAAATATCCAACTAAAACACCCAAAATGATAGATAATTAAACCCAACATCTCTCAAAACCCTAAATGAACTTGTTAAAAGACATACCTCAATATAAATAATTGAATATTTCTTCAATATCCCATCCATAAATCTGAAATACAAATCCCTAAAAAGTGGTATGATTCCACCATACCTTGGTTGAATATTCCCTCTAAAACCCAACTATATGACCAAAAATTAGAAAGGAAAAAATGAGTAGAATAGTGAGAATAAGAGAGAATAGCCACCTCGATTCCCTATGATGAAAACCACTTAAAACATTTTGATTGGAGGGGATAAAAGGGGGATAAGTGGGTATCCAAAGAAGGCTCTACCCTCTCATTGAAATGACCAAGAGAAAGAAGAATAAGGGGTGTTCCAAATAATACCCCCGTTAAAATTAATAAAATCCCTATGTTAAAAAAATAGCCCTTCAACTGGGTCATGGTCATTCCATGATGGTTTTTCCATGGCACTCCCCCACTTGGCATGGTTGTAGAGTGGCCCCAGTGGTTTGCAACACAACCTTTAAGATATAAAGGGGGACATTCCTAGTCAGACCTCATAATGGCATGACCTATCTTGGTCATGATCCAACCGACCCCACTCATAGGGCTCTACCCTCATCCAGATCTAGTTACGGAACGAATCCTCTAGTTTATGGCACAAATACTCCCAGACAAATGGTATTATCAAGGCTAAGGACCACCATGGAACAAACCACCTGGGTCACAGAGTATCCTTTTGAAGACTACAGAATTCACCCAAAAACACCCCAAAATTCACCTTTTGTGTTCCTTCATCAAATAAACACTCCTAAAACCTTCCAACAACAATTTTATACATTACCAAAACTCATGGTCCTCTACTATAATCCAAATATGTAAAATTACCTAGACATTCACCAACACTCAATGACAAGATTCATTACAACCTCCCCACCATTAAAACCTTCCATCCTCAAAAATTTCAACCTAGTTCCTATAAAATAAACCACTCATACAACAAATAAATATTTAACAAATTATATAGGTTTATATCAAAGCATAAAAAAACTAATGATCAAAACATTACACACTGGAAGGGTTCTCCAAACATTTAAAATAGACTCCCCCTTACTCCAAAACCAAATAACATCAAAAAGATAACTAAACATGATACATGAATATAGAACTCATCAAAATGATAACCAAACCAATAAAATATCATCAATATAGAATAACACAATTATAAACAAATCAATACAGAAATCCAAATAATATTAAAACCAATATACCAAAAGAAATATTATAATCTTAAACACATAACTAGTATTTAAAAAATAAAATATTTTTAATATAAATGAGAACTACATGACCAAAAAATGGAAATTATTTTCCTCAAAATAAAAGAGTTTACTCATTTTAAAACCAAGCATGTTTCAAACACCAAAACAATACATAAAACCACAATATTCAATATCTACCTTGAATATTGGTAATAATTATTTCCAATAATTTGAAAACTAATTTTTAATTATCAATTTATATTATAATTAAAATTTAAATGGAAATTAAATATTTTTATTTGCATGTTTATTTATTTCTAATCTTAGCCAAAATGATTTTCAAAACACTCCACTTCTGAAAAAATCAAGCCCACAATTCGACATGTGCAAGTTAAAAAAATTAGATCATTATGATTCAAAGAAAATTATCCCATAAAATAAATTGGTAAATCATTTCAAATTAATTTCCATTAGAATAATTTAACTATCTCAAGCTATGAAACTTATTCAGTGATAATTAAATTGATGTCAGTCCTGCCCCATTTTATTTCTTTCTTCCACAAACCAAAAAAAGAAAGTCCAAAAACACATTTCGTGAGGATATTAATCATAAATAATAATTATTTAAAGTTAAAACCCATTTTTAAAATAAAAAAAATAGAAAAATATTTCCCAGATTTATGAAAATGTTTTACACCATTTTAAAATATCCCCAATTCCAAAACATACTACTACACCTATTCAAATCCAAAATATTTATAACATTTCAATATTACCCTTAAAATCCCATTTTAAAACCTTTATTACATAATAAAAAAATTAAAGTATGAGAAAACATAAATTTAAGACCATATATAATATAAAAAGAAAATTTTTTATTTCATTAAAATCACATAAAATTATCACAATTCATTCACATAAGAAGAACGTACCCCTTTTCCAAAATGTTTATCATTAAAAATAAATAATGAAAGGCTATAAAACATGAAATAAAGACATAAAAAATTAAAAATCATTAATATACAAAGGAAATCATCTTGATTCATCTCAAATTTTAAAAAAACTAGGTTAAAATTGGCTCAAAATCATATAGATGTATTCAATATCAAACAAAATTAATAAAAAATATTATTAGAAAACATTAACAAAACAATAAAAAGGGGAAAGAAATCTAATACCCCACACTTTCAAGATGCATGGAATGTGTCCATAATCATTAGCCCATGAAATCTTCCTATAGAACTCATTGCTTCTATTTCCAAATTCTTCCAAATTTGGAATGGTATCCATAAAGACTGATAAATCAAAATTGAGATTAGTATTTTAAATTTTTTACTTCCCCAAGCAACTGAGGGTTCAACATAAAAGCTAGTAATTAGGAACATACTCATGAACTACCTAATCTATTTTGATGATCCTATCTAATGTCTACCTTAACTCACCAAATAACATATACAAAATTGGTATTTGATACTATTTAATCATAAACCATCCTAGTCCACAACTAATCTGGGCACCAGAGTTGGCCCCGGGAATGGCCTGAAGGGGGATCCCAAACTCTATGGGTTGGAAAATAGTGTTTAAAAATCAAAAATACATGAGTGGTATTGATTTCTCCCATTAAAATAATAATATCATGGAACCTAAACCAAGAATATTGATATGAAAACTCTATAATTCAGATGATCATGCATAAAAAATAAGAATTCACAATAATAAAAAAACAAATGACTCAAAAACATAAATCATAATCAAATAATCTCAATATCCTAAAATCTAATTTCAAACCTAGGGACCAAAAACATGAAATCAACAATAGATAAAAAAACATGTGGAAAATAAAATATTGAAATAGAACAAAAACAATGATCACACATCTCTAAGTTTCAAGAAATTAACCCTTTTCTTAGAGCCATCACCAAACTCTAAACTAAAATCCTTAGACCATCTACCAAATCCAAGTGGACAATAAACATAAAATTAATTATATAGGTGTGATTAAAATTTTAAGTAGGTAACCTCCCCACACTCCATTTATATCCTTTAAAAGTAAAATATTTTCATGTCGTTCTTAAAAAACATTAAAAATAAACTTTCCATTTTAATAAAAAAATCACATGAATTAATTTTAGGAAACCCATAAATTTTTATAAAACCACTATTTAAAAATAGAATAGGGGAAACCCATTAAGAAAATAGATGATTAATAATTTAGAAAAAATTTCCTCCTTACTCATTAATTTTTTGTCTGTTAAACAACATTATTTTAAATTTATAATAAAATAAATGAAACCAAATACATAGAATTAACACCTAAACAAATCACCATAGATAATAAACACATACCGAATTATATTAAAATATTACTATATGAAACAAATATTACCATAAATAGTATCTCTCACTAGTAAAATAATGAAGGTAAATGGTAAACATTGAATACATCCCCTTAAATAAAATAATATAAATGATTGATTGTAAATAAAAATAATATCCATCAGATAATGGAAATTAAAATGAACAACATCATGGGAGTGGCATGAGAAAACTAAGGTCAAGGACCAAGGATCCTTATATAATCTCAATGATCGAACCAGTCGTATCCATCCATAACAATACATATATAGTATCATGCATGTTCTTATAGGGATAACAACATCAGGTCCAAATGTCAACCACATCTGTATTATAGTATCATTTAGTTAGTATTGTTGAGAAATATAAGGTATATGTAGAGATTATTCTAATACCTGGAAATACTTTTCCTAGTCTTCCCTACCTAAGAACCCAAAGCTCTGTATCATCACCAGTGGAGGTGAGGGATATAAACCATGAAATTAAGCATCTTAAATCTAAGTAAAATATAAAAAAACAAAAAAAAAATCAATAATCATGACACTCTCCCACATTTAAAAACATTTCATAGAAGTGTCCACTTTCTTATCAAAATATAACACAAAAAACATCCCTTAACTTGGAAAATTCCGTCAACTTTAATAATATAGTCATCACCTAACCTTTAAAAAATCTAAAAGTGGAACAGTTAAAGAAATTGTTTTCATTAAGAAATTATTTTTTATCAAGTGACAGCCTTTCCATTAAAACCATCTTTTTGAAACAAAACTATAAATTAAATTCTTAAAAACCAAACCACAATAAAATACTTAATAATTCATTTAGAAACAATATATTCTTTTATAAATCCATCCTAACTACATTCAAAACAAAATATCAAATAAACATCAATAAGGAACCACATAAAACCATTAAATAAAGAGATATATTTTATTTTATCAATATTATCCTTAGTTTATAAAACATATTCTAAGAACATATGTGTCTACCCCTTATAGTCCTTATAAAAAACCATTTTCCATTTCAAATTTTCCTTAGAAAGTTCCTAAAATGAATTTAGCAAACATTAATAGGTGTAAACTATATAATTTTTCTTTCATAAGTTCAAATATTGTATTAAAAATATTAAATAAATTAAAGAGTAAAATATAAAGAGTTATGTGTTGAGACACCAATATGAATTGATGACCCGTATATCAATGAAAAACTCATAGCAACATTACTTGGGTCCATGACCACCTATATTATCCATAAATAGTATTAAATTAAAAAAAATAACACCCAAACCAAAAATCACATAATGGAATATTTGATGCTCAATTCACCTGTCAGAATAATAGTGTCAAACCCTGAGAAAAGGGGGTGCATTCAATTCCCAATATGCACCTAAATTTAAGACACATGAATTAACTAATTAAAACACCTGTGTTGATAGATAATTAAACCAAAAATTTCCTAAAACCCAAAAAAACATTAATACATACCTCAAGACAAAATATAAATTAAGGCTTGAACATCCACTCTTGGGATCTCCTTAATGGGATGCACACCAAATTCCCATAAATTGGGAATATTCAACCATTACTTGGTAGAATCAGATCCTTAAAACACTAGATAGTGAAAGAAATAAAAAAAATCAAATTGATAATAATAAATAATGGAAGGTATAATACCAACCTCAATTATGTGTGAAAAAAAACTTCTTAAACTGCCAATATAGAAGGGGAGAAAAGGGGGGAGAAGTATTGAGAGAAATAGGGATCACCCATCTCATTCAAATTAATATCTCCAATGACACCCAAGGGGGTTCCAAATAATACCCCCTTCAAAATTACCAAAACAACATTGTTAAAAAATAAATTTACAACTAGTTCATGACATAATCTTGATGGTCACTTCCTAGTGAACCCACACCTAGCCTAGTCATGGTGTGTCCCCACATGGTCATGGAACGACCTCCCCTTGGCATAGGGGGCCAACCCCATAAATACCTTGTCATGAAATCACCCATTTGGGTTGTAGCATGACCACCCTCAATCAGAGGGATTTATCCTTAGAGAGATCTAATCACAGCATGACCCCTCTTGGTTATAGCACGACTGGTCCCAGGAGGAGGTCATTCTCACAATCAAGGACCATAATGGCATAACTCACCTGACTTATGGAAAGAGATTCTATATAATACACAATTAAACCATCAATACCTCAAAACTCACTATGGGTGTTCTTACATTTAATAAACACTCCCAAAACATACCAACAACCATCTAAGACATGGATAAAACTCTTTATCCTTTACCCAAGTCCAAAAATTAAAATAATACTACATTAATTAACTGACTATTAATGACATAGTTCATTATAGATTCACGGTGTATCCATATCACAAAAATTGATGTGTAATTATAATGCATATTTTTCTGCCTAATCAACTCTAAATTCATATTATAATTACTATTTAATGATAGAGTTAGATCTATTTCTCCCACAAAATTGAGAAAGTAGTAATACCCAATACCATATGAAGAATGATTATGTACTTCAATTGTCATGTTATGGTGCTTCAATTCTAATTCCATATGTAAACAATATAAATGCATCTTCAAGATTAAATTCTTCTAAAAATCCATATCTGTCAATGAATTCCTCTCTTCTTAGCACACCACCTCTTTGAAAAACCAAATATCTCATTGTTATGGTTCCATCCTTTCATTCCATCTCTAAAACTTCCGTAGAAATTTTCATGATGGTCTTAAACCACTAAGAATTTGATTAATGATAGAGATAAATTATCATTCATTTAATTTTCTAAGATCATTACTTATATCCCATTGGATTTTATGTGGTTAATAATGATCGATAAAGTAGAGTAACCCTCTTCAATAATGAGTTGCATGATTATTCATTGGAAATTAAACTAAATATTCAAAATAAATAGTATTTTAATTGATCATTGAATAATTATTACCTTGTAGATTGATACCATTAAGTTTTCTAAAATAATGAATTGATAGAAATGATTGGTTCATGACACACTTCCATTATCGACTTATCTAAAAAACACGATGTTATATCCTTATTCTCCTAGAATTGTTCAATCCTTTCAGATATTCCCTACCATATATATATTGTATCATGACCTCAATCTTCATGGAGAAATATTTCATCTAGTAAAGCAATGTTATGCCAAAATTTCATAGCTGACACTTCTTATTTATTGATCAATATCCTTCTAGATCAACTAGTACTGTTATGGAATTATTTTTTTATTTTCATTTCTATATTGTAATCATGTTTTAGTATAGTATCCAAGTTTTGTTGTAACACTTAATTCTCCTAATATAACATGAATACATTTCTTCATGAGGTTCTAATTATAGTGTAAACCTCAAATTCATAGCACAAATAATATTTTTTTGGTAGGATTTATTAATACCCCATTCTTACAAAGATTAGCTCCATTCCTCTGTAAGAATCATGAAAAGACCCAATTTATTTTGGCATAATGATGCATTATTCCCCAAAAACACTTTCATCAATCTCATAATATCTATATGAAACCTCTTAGTACTTACATTATCATAATAATCTAGAATATGTATATATTACCACATTATAACCTTTATCAAATAAAAATAAATCTACCATTATTTGAGAAATATAAAAGTCTTAAAATATATCTATGAATCTTCATAATAGGTTTCCTTTAATTTTTCTATTTCATATCTCTAATTAATCATTATGTTGAATTCAATACTTCCAATCCTAATAATACATATCTAACCAAATTAACTAATTCCATGTGTTTCAATGTTGTGCATATTTTACCAGGTTTGGTTTCCATGTATGGTGATCATTTTCATCTTTATTCATGTATCAATATATCTTCAATTCCTTCTCACATACTAGTACCTACATATTTGAAAAATTTTCCTTTCTTTATGGTCTTTCATCATATTACTTATGGGTTTCGTTTTTTCTACCCCATTGGTTTTTCTTCCACTAATCTTGTTTATCTTCCAACACACAACCACAAGGTTAATACAATATTCTCCCACTATTTATAATTCAAACCTCATTGATTAACATGATTTATTGAAAAAATAGTAAACAACCTCCTTGATTCAACCATATTTTTCTAAATTTTATTATACAATTTATTATAGTTAATAATATATTATATTAAGATATTTTAAATAAATACTCTTTAGTTTTTTTATCGTGTTTTCGAATCTATTATAATACTAACAAATCTTTTGAGTTTTATTTCTTAAATAATATTACTATGTTTAAAGGTTAATGATTGAGATTTAATTTGAGTTTTTTTTATAATTTTTCAATGAAATCAGGTTAATATAATGTGAAATTGAGGCTTGTGTATAATTAAATAGGACTTTTAGGAAGCTGGATGGGAATAGAAGTCTTAGACTATTGTTGTATAAGGTTAACTATGCACATATGATTCACATGTTAGATTAAATCCCTTCAGAAAAATAGAAACTCAGTTGATGTATATCTTATGTAAGAATAAATCCATTCTCCCAGGAGATGTGTTTGAGTAATTATAAACATAATTCATTTCAACTAGTTATATTCATATCATATTTCAAGTCAATATTTTATGGAAATATTTTTTTATCCTTGATCCCATAAAAATACACATGGACACAAGAATTAAAAAACAAACATGTATAATATTTTTGAATCCACTTGTTTGCCCAAATCAGATAATTATTCCATAATGGTTCCAATATATTTTATCCATGAAAACACAAGGACAGGATATCATTATAGGAATATAATTTAGGTGGAGAATAATCGAGAATGATATACATGGGATCGTCTACTCAACCTAAGGAACATGGGTACTCATCCCAAGAACAATGAAGTTATATCACTACCGTTATAAAAAAAACTCCTATATCATTTTTAGGTTTTTAATACCTTGGCCTATTAGATTTTAAAATTAGTGATATAGGATTAGTATAATTTTCATATGTATTTTAATATTAATAATTGGCTTATCCTATTTTGTTTTTTGTTTTTTTTTGTTTTCCCCCACTACTAATCCACTCTATGTTCATGGAAATAGACCTCTAACTCAAGGGTTCATCCCTAGGGTAGGAATTGAGTTTAAGATTCCGTTCAATTAATTTATTTCATTTTTAATTTATATTAACAGTGTGGTGTTGAGGATGAGAAATATGGATTTGGAAGTTTTCAATGTTTATTATACTCTCTGGGTCTCATTTCCTCTTTCATTATCTCATTTCGTCATTATTTATCTTACTCATACATAATAAAATAAAGTTATGTGAGTGGTATCTATATAAGAGGTTCATATGATGTCCCAATTAGGCCAAACTAGAAAGTTATATTCTATAAAATTACAGGAAGATAATTCATAAAATACTTTTTCTGGGATAATGGATGGATTAAGAAAAACCTAAAAGGAACAATGAAGGTGTTCACTTGCTAGCCCTAGAGTTCAAGAATTTTCCCGCTAAATTTTTTCCATGTGGAATTTTAATTTCAAATATCCACATTACCATATAAATCCCTTACCACAACAAAACTTCAAAAAATATTAAAATATTATAAAAATAAATAAGTTAATTGAGTAGTGAGTAATCACTAAAGTTCATTGTGAGAGGACCATAGTCTACCACTACGTTACACTATGAGTTTTATAAATTATATTGACATGGTTCTTATAATAGTCCTTCTATAAAAGTGGTAATGTTTCCTAAGAGAATAATCAATCTCTCATTTTTCATTTTTTGTTTTAAAATATTTATTATTTTAATTAAAATTTACAAAAATAAAAAAGTAAATTAGTATTTTATAGAACCTATCCAATGGAATAAACCATTATTTTTATTTTCTAGATTGGTGATGATAGTTCGTAGTTCAAATTTTAAAGAGAAGGTGTTAAAATAACTCATAAAGGGTCTATAATAGGGCCTAGAATAACCACTTTTAGAATCCATTGCTATAGAGAAAACTGATTTATCCCATTACTTCCTATAGTTCCATAAACATACAGACAAAGAATAAAAATATTCATTCCCTCCCATTTTGGAGGAAGATACAATAGAGGTGGAAGCTACATGAGAAGATCATCCTCTCTTACACATGTCTAAAATTCTTCTAGAGGAACTCCATAAATAATAAAATAATCCATCTTCATTTTTAAAGGGAGATGATAGAACAATAGAATCACTTTTTTACCCAATATTAAATTCTTTTGAAAACACACAATTGTTATTTTGAAAATATTGATAGAGTACTATTAGTGTATTCTAAGGAGGGTGAATAAGAAGTTAAAAACACATGGTATCAAATTAAATCTCAACCTCCATAACATCAACATGATCATTAATTGAAGGAAGAAACTATAAACAGGTATCCCCTCTAGTTTCTCTTCCCACCCATACTTTATTCTTTCTCGTTACTAATTTTAAGGCATGGAAACACTTTTATCTTTCATTTAAGGGGTTCCTACTCTTTGTGTCTACTTAAATTCATCAATTTAAATAATATATGGTGTTTTATTCCAAATAAACCACATTGACCTTCTAATTGGGGTTAATAAACTGGTATTACCTAATTGGATGCAATATA
Organism: Viscum album; assembly: GCA_963277665.1. NCBI lineage: Eukaryota > Viridiplantae > Streptophyta > Magnoliopsida > Santalales > Viscaceae > Viscum > Viscum album. Next base: position 1,927,838,284 of record OY728133.1, on the reverse strand, counting down.
ATCCCAGTTTCTACTTAGGGGTTATACAAAAAATATTTTCGTTCACTCATTCTCATTTTATTTTTCTTTAAATAAAATTTGTCAGTTTTTCATTAATAGTTCAAAATGTTTGGAATTTAAAATCTTAACAAAAACCACTAGAGACAAAAATAAAAATGTTGTATCTTTCCATCCCCCTAGTTTTCACATGTTAATATTGTGTGTTTTTGTGCTTTAAAGAGTGTAGTAAATTTCAAGTGGGGGGAAATTTAGAATCTCTTGTGCAGTTTTGAGTGTGTTTTTATTTCTTACTTTTTCCATTTGAATAAATAGTTTTGAATGCCTCTTACCACTTGGATTCATATTGTTATTAAGTTCTCTATGACACATAGTGAGTTTTTAAAAATATGGATTCCGTTGTTTTAAAATTGGTTAAAGAATCTTCATTGAAAAATATTCAAATAGACCATAATTTATTATACATCACTAGATCAAGGAAATTTCATTCTACCAAATCAATTATTAAAACTAAATATAAATTCAAGGATCCATTACTAAATAAAAAATTACATAAATTAATTTGAATTTAGTATTTTGAGAAGTTGGTCTCCAAATGAAATTATATTAAAATTTTTAAAAGCACAATGTCTGTGTGTCTAGAAAATAAAAAAACTTTATAAATTAAATAAGTGTTATGTGCATGAATTGATTCAATAAAAATTTGTGAATAGAGAGAGTTATAAGGTAATTTTTGTAGTGACCCGACCCCAGATAGCCCATATATAGTGTATGATACTATTAAATTGGAATGATTACAAGGAATAAAATACCAAATGGCCAAATAGTTTAGTAGTCTTGGTAAACTAGATACAAAAATGAGTCTTGTATTACAAATGAATACATTAATTACAGCATAATTTTTTTCATCTTTAAAAAAATAACACTAAGGATAACTATATTCCATATAATAAATCCCAATATATTTTTCATAGAATGTCTATTGGATTTCTGGGGAAAAAACATAATAAGGTTAAACCCAAATTCTCAGTAAGGAGGAAATACAGAAAAAGCAATAATAAATCAATGAGAGTAATAATTAGGGAATGATACATAACTTAACACAAATACAATGTTATCAACAAAATGATAAGTAAGTACATAAACAACATAGAAAGTTAATAACTAGAAACACGTGCCATTAAAATAACTAGTTAAGGAAAAATAAATATGGTAAGGTAATAAACTAAAACACATGTCATTTAATCAATGAACTCAAATGAAATGTATCCCAAGATATGCTGGCGCACAATATCATGGATGAATAATAACTGAAACTAAATGAGGGAAATGATTAATTATTGTATGTCATTTCTAATACAAGTGAAAACCAATAGCATCAAGACCTTTCGTAAGACAGTTTAAAACTATGGATAGAAACCTGTTTAATTTTCACAACTAGTTTTTCTCATGAGAACCTATCGATACATCGAGGGGTTATATAAAGTTTGGGTCCCACCCTTCATATCTAGTCCAAACCATTCCTCATATTTAATAATATATGTAAATAATATGCCTTATAAAATATCAATATTTAATAAATAATATATAATTATCAATAATTTCTCAATGTAGGATAGCTAATAACAAGGGTTTCTGATGTTGATGAATGGAAACCCACTTAAAATCATTAAAACATTCTTGAGGAAAATAATCATTAAATATTCCAAAGAATACCATACCACTTTGAAACTTTTGAATCATAATTTTTTATAATGTAATAACATCAAATAAAACTTAAAATATCATGAGAATAAAGAGATTATTTATATAACATGTCAAATGGCTGTATATACAACAAATAAAAGTGAACGGGTGCATAATAACAAATAACTATCATGAAGGAATAATATTGAATGAAACTTTTAAGTAACTTGAAGATAAAATAATTCATGATATAATATACCAAATGGGTAGTATATACACTAAACAAAATAAGTAAATGGTGAACATGAAATTTATCCAATGGATGTAAAAAGTGTGATGAAAATCCTTTACCATGAGTATAACTTCTACCGTGTATCTTTATATTTATAAATAACTAAATTATATAATTTATTTAATTTTTTTATAACCTTTTTAATGTTTATCATAACTATTATTTCACTTATTTACATTTCATATACAATTACTTAAATAATTATATTTACGTCGAGTGTTTTGAACAAATTCGATTTATGTGTCAAAAACAACTTTGGTATGTAAACTATGATCAAAGGGTTCATTATATAACATATCTAGAATAATAATCATGAAAAAAAATTGTCCTATTTATACATAAATTATACTTTTAAAATGAATAATTATATATGGTTATTAAAATTCACTTACCTTACAATTAAGGAGACGGTAGGTCGTACGTATGCATGAGTAACGCTCCCATTTTTCAATGATCGTTATGGGAATAAGGTAAGTAAGATTATATATTTATACAATGATAATTATATCATAAATAAAAAAAAATAATCAAATATAGTTATATTTATAATTCTTTAAAAAGTAATCACATCTTTTCGAGGAGGTTGTAGTCCATACATCCCCGAACGATGTTATCACTTTTTAATTGTGTGAAAGAGTAATAAAGAAAATGATATATATATATATATATATATATTATTTATAGAAAGGTAATTATTTAATTTAAATAATATATATATATATATTATGTTATATATATTTAATTAAAACCATTATTTATACATTACATATATAGTTTGAATGAATCACATCGCTTTGAGGGGGCGGTTGTCTACACATCCACAAATGACATTATCTTATTTACAAAAATTGGAAAGTATAATGGTATGTATTTTAAAAGAAATAAATAAGATTAGATAAATAATAAATATCATATATATCATATATAAATATGTGTTCCATCATAATTTCCACCATGAGATCTGGTAAAGGAAAAATGAACAATCATCATTTCGTGAGGTGGTTGTTTGTAGAACACATAAAACATTTGTTCGTTACCCATTAGATGGAAGTCTATATTAGTGTAGCTAAAACCCTATCATAAAAAAAATCCTTGAATGTTTATTAATTTTTCTTTTTTATATAAATATGGAATAATTATAATTTAAGGATTGGGGAAATAAAATAAAACTAGTGAGCTTATGAAAAGATGTAACGTCTTAACCAGGTACCTCTTTTTGGTTTGCACCAAAGGGATTATTGGATTGATTTATATCAAAATGGAGGATAAAATTAGGAAGTTATGTATGTTTTGGAGTGAATTGCTCAGATATTGTATGAACCTAAGTATATTCAGGGGTGTGAGTAAGTGGGGGGAAAGGAGGCCTTTTATAGTGGAGGAGGAGTGGTACTCTTGTAATATTTTGGAGAAAAGGAACCCCACTCATGTTTTTTATTTAATTTGGATAAATAATAGTCCAAAGTATATAATAGAGAGTATAGGGTATAAATATGTCCATAAAAGGGATTTTACACATGTTTCTAGTCTATATTAAGCCTTAAGTTTAGACTTTAATCCCTTGTTAAGCTTAATTTCACCTTAATCGTTATAATTAATTTTAATTACTTTAACTAATATTTTTTGTCAAAAAATAATTTATACTTATTAGATACTATAAATGTTTATTATTCAAAATATTGAATCCATTTTTCCAAATTTCAATCACTGCATTGGTTATAATTAATTTAAATTTAATCTCGTAGACAGGATGATAGTGCGAGTTTTTAAAGTAAAAACCTTCAAAAGTTTGCTATGTTTTTATATTCAATTATAATGAAAAATTGATTAAAATGACCTAAATTATATTAAATTAAAAAAAACATGATATAATTAATCATTAAAATCTTGAAAAATATAATTTATCCTTATAGATAAATTAGTCAAAAAAAGTAGTTTTGAGTTAAAATTCATTATTTTCATTATTCATCAAAAAATAGAAACTTCAAAGAAAAATACCACAAAAATTCAACCTAACCTAATTTTTGTGTTCCAATTTCAAATATTAAGTTTATTTTTGAAATGTAAGATTTAAAAAAAAGCACCAAAATTTTGATTTAAAATTGGTTCGTCATTCAGAGGCATTAAAATGCCTTAAAATAAATATATGTTTTTATGTGTAATATTAGGTTCATTATTATATTATACTTATCAAATATATTGGGTGAATATAAAAAAAATTATTGAATATATAAAAAATATATTTAATTAATGTCATTCACTAATTTTAAATAATTTAATTTATTAAGAAAAAATTCCTTTTTGTGCATAAAAAGAATAATGTTTCCTTTATATTCAATTGGTTTATATTTTAATTTCTAATTAATTAGTTACCTATTAATTAATTTTATATTTTGTAAACCATATATTTTCATAATTTAGTAAATAATATTCATAATGTCTAATTTAATGACTAGATTAAGTATTATTATATTAACTAATAATATTTTAATAATATATTGTTGTTCGGTAAAACTCAGTCTTGTGTGTAATGCAAACCATTGAACAAACACGTTGTTGTGTATGTCTCACACTAACTCAGTATAACATGAATTGAAATATATAAATTATATTTAATATCTATAAAATAGTAAATATAATATAAATTTATGGGAAATCATATTCCCTTATGTGCTTGGTGTGGCTTGTCATACATGCTATCGAATAAAATGTTCCTACTTTATATTTTTAGGGTGTTACAAGTTGAATACAAAATTAAAATGAATAAAATTGTAATGAATTTATCTAATATTATTTCAAAGTGATGAATAAATATTTTTTAAATTGTGAATTATGCTGGGAAAACTAAATAATGCGGAATTGAAAAAGTGGTTATATGTAAATATTTAATTTTCTTCAATGCATAATAATTATCATTCATTTATCAATGATCATGGAAAGAAATGGATTCTTAGAGAATATTATTATTATTATACCTTTATTGAGGAAAAGGAATCATTCAAGTTTGTGGGAGTGATTCAATCATAGTTTTTCATATTTTTTATAAATAATTTAGTATAATTAATATATATTTTATATTAGAATATTGTAAACAAATACATTTTAGTTTTTTATTGACTGTTTGGACTCTATTTTAAAATTTTCCTAAGTTGTGAATTTTATTACTTAAATAATATTATTGTATTTAAATGTTTATGTTCAAGATTTAAAATAGGAATTTTAAAAAAATTTAGTTAAATAAAGTTTATATTACATGGAATTGATGACCTTGTGTGATTAAATAGTAATTTTATATAGTTAGGTAGGAATAACATCATTAGGCAGTGTAATGTAAGATAAAACCTATGTAGCTGAGTTTCACATCATATTAAATCTATTCTATATAATATTAAATCTACTAGTAGAAATCATTTATAATATTAAACCCATTCTCCCAGGATATTTGTACATGTAACTATAAATAGTAGAAATTACTTCTAAAGATATCTTCATTTTAATTTTGGATATGATTTACCAAAAAACCACCACTTTAATCGATCCCATAAAAATGAATGAAACTTCATTCATGAAAAAAGATGCATTTATAATTTTTTTTTGAATCAATTTGTTCATCGAAATCAAGTAAATATTCCTTGACAATTCCATGTAATGTTCATACATGAAAACACAGGGATATGATATCTTGGGAAAAATACCAAAAAGCTAGAGAATAATCAGTAATGGTATACTTGGGATCATCTTCTCAACCTGGGTAACACATATACTCATCCCAAGAACCCTAAATCTCTCACATTTCCTTTAAAAAAACTCACATCACCTTTATAGAGGTTCTAAACCTTTTCCAATTTTATTGGGTAAAAAGTAGTATAGGTTTACTATAACTTTAATTCAGGGTTTTATATTAATAGTAGTATTATCCCCCTTATATTTTTTATTTTTTTGTTTTATCCCACTCTCGGGACTCTCTAATTCCATTATTATATACCACCAACTTTAGGTTTAATGTGACATTCTGAAATTTTAAAATAAAACACAATGTTCAATATTCTACAAAATACGCCACATCGAGCATAATAAAATGACCAAATATTATTATTTAAATGTGACATTTATAACCTAGCCATTAAATTGGTGGGAATGAATAGTATTAATAAAATTATGAAATATATAATTTTCATACTCAATTATAATGTATTAATTAATTATTTTTAAATAAATAAGAAAGTTTTAAAAAGACATTTTATTCTTTAAAAAATACATTTTCTTCAAAAAAAGGTTTTTATTTTATTTTATGAGTGCATATTATAAATAAATTTTAGATATTTTAAAAATTAATTTCAAAAAACTAAATTTATTTTTTATATAAAAATATAATGTTTTACTTTGGGTGAAATATTTGGATTGTTTAGAAAATATTTGATTTTCAGAGAATACAGAAAAATACCAATTTTTGTAAAAATGTCATTTATTTTCAAAAAACTTAACAATATAAAATTTCTATTAAATTTTTTATTTAATTTAAAATAAAATGAGTATTATTTAGTTATATTTAATATACTTAAATTCTTTTAATTATCTTTATATTGTGTGACTCCCTAAAATTCTAAAGTAATAACATTGTATTCGATAGCATATATGACACACAAACCCAAGAACAAAAGGGAATATAATATCATGATATTTTAAAATATATTTAAAATTTTTAATAAATCGATCTATGATATATCTTTCAATTCATTTGATACTAATTTAGATTTTGTTACACTGAACAATGAGTTTCTTTAATGGCTTGTGTTACATACAAGACCGAGTTTAACTGAACAACAATATATTATTAAAATAGTATTATTTAATATAATAATAATTAACTTAGCCATTAAATTTGTGGTTATTAAAATTATTAAGTAAATTTTGAAAATATATGGAGTATTAAAATATAATATGAATTCATTGGTAACCAATTAATTAGAAATGAAAATGTAAACCGATTGAATATAAAGGAAATATTTTTGTGCACACAAAGGTGTTTCATTATAATAAATTAAATTAATTAATATTATTTAATTATATTAATGAAATATATATATTATATATTCAATAAAATATTTTTTATATTCCATTTCATTGGCATAAGATAATAATCGATACAGTTTTACGCTTACAAACTGTATTTTTCTAAAATGAAAATTCTGCTGCCTTTTAATGGAGAACCTATAAATAACCTTAATTTTTGAAATCAGAACATAAAAATTATCTTAGGGTGAATTTTTTTTATTTTTCTATAAAGTTTCATTTTTTTTATGAACAGTGTAAAAATACTGAATTTTAGTTCAAAACTGCTTTTGTAACGCCCCGACCCCAGCTGCCCAGAGCCGGTGCATTACTTCGTAACATTGGCATGATCACAAAAGATCAAGTCTCGAAAGACAGATTAGTTTAGTAGCCTTGGAAACACTAGATACATTCATAAGTCTTACATTACATCATAAAGTGAAAAACTAAAATCAAAGTCTTCATAGTCCACACTCATATCCTTTTCTGTCTATCCCTGTAGGTCATTCATAAAATACTTCTTCACATCCTGGAAAATATTAAAACATTGAAAGGGGTGAGCTCAGATGCTCAGTAAGGATGAAAATATAGCGGAAGCTTTCATCAATAAAAATAAACATTTAAGGCAATGTATAACTAAAACAAAAGCCTTTTGAACTTGAACGTCAACATAATATGGCAAAATTAAAATGAGATAATGTCATTCACTTCTTCACATGGATATTCTACTGGTCGAATAATCACATGCAATATCAATAACCATTTTCATAATGATGGAATGCATAATGCCAGACTATCATAACCACGTAGCCAAGGCCTCGTGCCAAGACCACAAATAAGATTTTGTCAGGGCCTCGTGCCAAGACACTAGTTTGTCTCATGAGACCTGCCGATGCATCGAGGAGCTATAGCGGGCTCCACCCGTCACTTATTAAGTCCAATGCATTACTCATATAAATAGGTTTAAACATATCATAAACCATAACATAATCGTATCACATAAAACATGAATAAAGGAAACATAACATTTCCACATTTCAATCACAAGATATCAATACAAAACTTTGATATGATAAAAACGCTTTCAAAACCATTTTCAATACCAAAATAAAACAAAGTTAAAACTTTGTATTTATTTTTCATTAAAAAAATGATGGCCTGTAGAGGAAGCCGAAACTCAAATAATGGTCACGGCGGCGGAGAAGTCATTATCGCCGCATAAGTACGGAAAGAAAAACATTCCCTTTTGTCGTTTAGCAAAACGCTTCGTATAAAAAAGATTCCTTTTGAATAAACGTAAAAGTAAAAGGGGTTTATACACCGTATAAAAGAAAGTTGTGTATAAAACCAAATATGCCTCAATGAAAGGAGATTGAGACGAAGTCCTTAAAAAGATCATTTTTAAAATAAAATATATCTATTATGTGTATTCACTATAGGTACACATAAAGAACATAAAAATACAAAATAGGACATAATAATACCATGACATAATTTGAATGTAGGAGATTAACCCAGAGATTGGAAATTGGGTTAAGAAATTCCCTTACCTCGTGTCTGACTTGACTCAACCATTCTTTAACCTCCTGAATAATAAACTAGAGTTAATATATACCTTACTAAGAACCATTTTCAATTTCATTATCCTTATTATATCACTTATTACAATGATATGAACATTATGTAATTATTTAAGTTAATAACGGTTGTTTTGTCGATCTTTGGTACTTGAGTCAACAATAAACTTCTTATAATTACAAGTTGTTTATGTGGTAGAATATCCATCATCTCCAGAATTATATTCATGATTTAGATGTCATATATATCTTATATATCCAGTATATACATTCATTTATAATATTACGTAACATTTAGAAGTAAGAAATGAAATGCACCGTTCATGGAGACGGTAAGCCGTACGTACGCATGAACGCTACTTTCATTTCAATTTAATATTTAATGGAACAAAATCATAATGATATAAATGTATAATATAATTCCAGTATAATATAGGGTATAGTACCATTTACTCCATCCTTTATACATCCCACATATGGCATTAACGATTCAACTCACTTTGAGGGGGCGGTAGTCCGCACTTCCTAAAATGAAATTATCGCGTTTTACCCATAATGGAAATCATAAAGTATGCCATAAGTGATAAATACAGAAGAATAAGTAAGACATAAACATATTATATATCATATATAAAAATAGTGACATCTTAATGGCCACCTTTGAAGGTGTTATATGAGTGTTGAACAATCATCGTTTCGTGAGGCAGAAATTCGCCATCCACAGAAACCGTATGTTCTTTAACCATTAGATGTAGGTGTGCGTAAGTGTAGCTCGAATACTTCTTATAACAACATCCTAGTATATTTAGGATACTGGTGTTGTTACAAAAGAAATGAATAAAAAGAGTTTAGGGGGTTGGAGAAGAAAAATAAAACAAAACAACATTAGAGAAGACATTACCTCAAAATCGGGTAACTCTTTTTGATTTGAGCCAAAGGCTTCCTTGGGAAGAGTTCTGCCCAAAGTGAGGCTTCTAGGAGTACTAGGGGGATGTTGGGAGAGTATTTGGCCAGAGGTTGGCCAAGCCAAATCTCTTGAAAGTGTAAATGAGGTGGGAGAGGTGGGGGCCTTTTATAAGTGGAGAGGAGGGGCACTTTTGGAAAGATTGAAATGTTACATTATTTCACAATGATTTTCGGATTCTAAAGGTCCTACACTTATATAATTTGAGGATAAGGTGATAAGGTTTCGAAATCTCCTCATCCAATAGGCTTTGGACAAGTGTAAGCCTTGTATTTTGCATTATCTTCTCATTTTATTTAAATCGTTAAATAATGAGGTCATCACTGCATCATAATGATGTCATAAATAATTTACTTTATTTATTGTCTAAAAATTATAAAAAAATACTATGATGTAGGAAATCTTTTTAGATTTCTAATTAATATTTATAGTCAAAATTTGGACTTGTGTAACCCCACTTAAAAACTGTTTTAGTAAAATAACTCATGTTTGTGTCAATTTAATTTTAACAATAAATAAATATATATTAATGTCATTTTCCAACTAAAGTGGCTCCATGGGGTCCCCAAGTTGACCCATGGGTTGTCTTGGTCGGCCATTACTCATCCAATAGGAGTAGGACAAGTGTCATGCTCATCTCATATTATTAAAACATTATTTGTACCTTAAACTACACTAATTACCTCTAATCGCGATTAAGAACTTAAAAGTTACTATTCACCAAAAAATTATTTTAATCTCATTGAACCACATTTTACTTCTTAATGACAACCATGTATGTCGGATTTTTGAAAATCAAATCACAGAAGTGGTAATATTTCATTTAAACGAAAAATCAGTTATTTAACTACCACTTAGTGGTTTCACTATTCATCAAAAATTGAAGTTTTTCAGAACAAGGCCAAAATTTCACTCTAAGATATAATTGATATTCCGAATTCAAAAATGATGTCTATTTTACAAAATTCCAAACATATAAGTTTCATTAATTAATTTTATAATTAATTCCCGCTGTTACGACAAATAGCGTGTTTTTAAGAAACAATTTATATCAAAAGATTGGCAATTGTTTATGTCCAATTTCAATGTTAAATTAATTCTAATGACCACCATTGGATAAAATGGTAAAAATATATTCTAATTATTCCTTAAAACCACTAAATAGTATAATTTATCACAATAAATTATTTTGATTAAAAAGTTGTTTTAAGTATTTTTCACTATTCATAAAAAAATTAAAAGTTCTCAGAAAGTTACAAAAAATTCAACTTAGGATAATTTCGATATTACGAATTCAAAAATGAAGTCCATTTTGAAATATAAAATTTCTATAATTTTAAAAAGTGGTTATTACTATTCATAACGGCTACTTTGATTAGTCGCGGTGTTTTAGAACTCGAAGTTGCGTACAATGCAAGCTATTGCATTATTTAATGAGAAGTGTATCGTGGAAGCTCGGGGTGTTACATTCTCCCCTCCTTCAATAAATTGCGTCCTCGCAATTTGAAATTTTTCTTTGAAAATAAAAGGTTGAAAAGAGAAAATACCTTTGACGAAAACCCACATCGGAAATAAGGTTAATAAATATATAACATTAAAAGAAAGCAGGATAAGTACAAAGGTCACCCAATATAGCCCATTCTAGGATTACATGAAAATATGGATATGGAGGAGAAACAAACCATCAAGGTCTGATGGAGAGTTATAGAAAACATGATTAGGAGAAAGTTTAACCACAAGAAAATCACAAACTTGTGATTGGTTAAACGGTCATTGAATCCCCAGTTGGAAAAGTTAACCGACAACATTTTTGTTTTAAGTTACCTTTTATAATGTTGAGGAATTTATTTAGGAGATTTACTAAGAACGTAAGGGAATATACATACTTGTTATGTATACTTTCATTCTTTAATAAATTTTTACCACAAACCCAACTTTTACTCCAAATGGTAACGGAACTCAAAAATATTCTATTTATCCTAATTGTATAAGGTTCCAAATGTTAACACATACCATTTAGATTAGTAAAACTATTTTGTAATAACCAGGGACTTCCTGTAGGCTAGTGGTAGGAAATAAAGGCTTGTCGCACTATGGTTGTGGGTTCTATTCCTGCAGCTTTGTCCGACGCGACGGGTTATTCCCCACCCTGCAGGTTGTCCTTTTCCTAAAACTATAGTATTATAATATTCCAAAAATAATCTTCAGAAATGCTTTAACCTTAAACAATACTTTCCATGGTTCAACTTAATCCATTCCAACCTTAATATTTATCCAAAATACCTCCGTCCAGACTTTCTCTAAAAGGTCTCTAAATTCCAAAATCAATTGTAACATCAGATTCCCCAAACAAAGAAAAGTTTCTCTTATTTTCACATACTAAAATCATATTAAAACCTTTCTGAAATCAACAAGTACTGCAGTACAATCCATATATATATATCACATTATTCTTATAACCAGAATATAATCCTTGAGTCCAAAAGCACCAATACATTAATTATTCCGCTTCAACTGTAGTCACAGCATAAGATTGGACTTGATCCCTTGGCCTTTTCTAAGGTAAGTTTCCTTGACGCTTAGGACATTCATTTGCGTAATGCCCTGTTTCCCTACAATTGTAGCATTCAACTTTGACAGCCTCTTTCTTTCCCTTACAATCACGAGCCTGGTGACCCTTTTCTCCACATTTATAACAAACTCCCATTCCTTTTAGGCAAGTACCAGGGTGATTCTTCCCACAATTATCACATAATGGAAAATCCTTGTTTCCCTTTTTCCCTTTATCTGTCTTTTGTTCCACCGTTCTCTTCTTCTCTTGCTTTACTTTGTTGTCATAAGACTTAGAGAATTCCTTTTCTATCTTGATAGCACACGAGACAATATCTTCGTATGATGAGAAGGATTGTGATACTAAAGCTCGACGGAGAAATGGTTTTAACCCATCAAAGAAACGACTAATCTTACTCCTCGGGTTACGTATATAATCGGCAGCATGCCTCGCTAACCTTGTAAAGTTAGCCTCATACTTTGCGACATTCTCATCCTCCTTCTGCCTCAAACTCAGAAATTGCCTTTCCATATCTGCTCGATGGTCACGAGGAAAATATTTTTCTAAGAAAAGCTCTTTGAACTCCCTCCATTCCATATTCGATACGTCATCATCTTCCTTTGTGTTTTGAATCAGCGACCACCACTGATCGGCATCTCCAGTGAGGCGGTAAACTACCATGACAACCTTCTCCCTTTCATTACTCCCCAAGGCATGGAATATTTTCTCTAAGGAATTTATCCATTGCTCAGCTACTGTAGGATTTGTACTCCCATTGAAGGTTGTTGGTTGTTGCCTCATGAAACGGTCTAGCATTGATCCTCCACGTTGCGGATCAGGGTGCTCCATACGAGTAAGGTTATTATTCATAACCGGCGTGAGTTGTCCCAGTATGGTAATAAGTTGATCAACACCAGTTGTATCTCCAGATCCACAATAATTATCTTGAGCAGGAGTGCAATCCCTACACGGAGTTCGTGCATTGATACGGTTTCCATTCCTTCCACTAGGTGCCATTTCTAAACAATGGCATAAACTAGATTAGTTTTTGAATCAAAATACATAATTCCATACTTTTTAAACACTTTACATAAATTGAACTATTTATGGATATAATCCATAATCATAAAAAGAAATGTTTTCTTTGAGGAAGTATGTACTCATAACCCTTCATAGTGGTTTGTAAATAAAATGAGAATTATCCTAAGCATATCCCCCGGGAGTGTCGTAACCAAGAGTGCATCAAGGCCCGTTGTCGTGCACCAGTTCCCGTTCGAGTCTAGCTCAAAGCGGTGTTTTCGGGTTTTACCCCTAGGTACATTTGTGCCAGAGCTGCCTCTACCTGCTCGTATCCAGACAGGGATGTATTGCTTGGAAAACTCAAAACATCTCTATAATACCAAAATTCTAGGAAGTTCTTCTATACTAATCCTCAAAGTTCATCTTAGGTCTACGTTCTCTAATCAGAGTTTGTCTAAATCTAGCTTCCAAGGTTTGTACTAAACTTCCTCTGATACCAACTGTAACGCCCCGACCCCAGCTGCCCAGAGCTGGTGCATTACTTCGTAACATTGGCATGATCACAAAAGATCAAGTCTCTAAAGACCGATTAGTTTAGTAGCCTTGGAAACACTAGATACATTCATAAGTCTTACATTACATCATAAAGTGAAAAACTAAAATCAAAGTCTTCATAGTCCACACTCATATCCTTTTCTGACTATCCCTGTAGGTCATTCATAAAATACTTCTTCACATCCTCGAAAATATTAAAACATTGAAAGGGGTGAGCTCAGATGCTCAGTAAGGATGACAATATAGCGGAAGATTTCATCAATAAAAATAAACATTTAAGGCAATGTATAACTAAAACAAAAGCCTTTTGAACTTGAACTTCAACATAATATGGCAAAAGTAAAATGAGATAATGTCATTCACTTCTTCACATGGATATTCTACTGGTCGAATAATCACATGCAATATCAATAACCATTTTCATAATGATGGAATGTATAATTCCAGACTATCATAACCACGTAGCCAAGGCCTCGTGCCAAGACCACAAATAAGATTTTGTCAAGGCCTCGTTCCAAGACACTAGTTTGTCTCATGAGACCTGCCGATGCATCGACGAGCTATAGCGGGCTCCACCCGTCACTTATTAAGTCCAATGCATTCCTCATATAAATAGGTTTAAACATATCATAAACCATAACATAATCGTATCACATAAAACATGCATAAAGGAAACATAACATTTCCACATTTCAATCACAAGATATCAATACAACACTTTGATATGATAAAAACGCTTTCAAAACCATTTTCAATACCAAAATAAAAGAAAGTTAAAACTTTGTATTTATTTTTCATTAAAAAAATGATGGCTTGTAGAGGAAGCCGAAACTCAAATAATGGTCACGGTGGCGGAGAAGTCATTGTCGCCGCATAAGTACGGAAATAAAAACATTCCCTTTTGTCGTTTAGCAAAACGCTTCGTATAAAAAATATTCCTTTTGAATAAACGTAAAAGTAAAAGGGGTTTATACACCGTATAAAAGAAAGTTGTGTATAAAACCAAATATGCCTCAATGAAAGGAGATTGAGACGAAGTCCTTAAAAAGATCATTTTTAAAATAAAATATATCTATTATGTGTATTCACTATAGGTACACATAAAGAATGTAAAAATACAAAATAGGACATAATAATACCATGACATAATTTTAATGTAGGAGATTAACCCAGAGATTGGAAATTGGGTTAAGAAATTCCCTTACCTCGTGTCTGACTTGACTCAACCGTTCTTTAACCTCCTGAATAATAAACTAGAGTTAATATATACCTTACTAAGAACCATTTTCAATTTCATTATCCTTATTATATCACTTATTACAATGATATGAACATTATGTAATTATTTAAGTTAATAACGGTTGTTTTGTCGATCTTTGGTACTTGAGTCAACAATAAACTTCTTATAATTACAAGTTGTTTATGTGGTAGAATATCCATTATCTCCAGAATTATATTCATGATTTAGATGTCATATATATCTTATATATCCGGTATATACATTCATTTATAATATTACGTAACATTTAGAAGTAAGAAATGAAATGCACCGTTCATGGAGACGGTAAGTCGTACGTACGCATGAACGCTACTTTCATTTCAATTTAATATTTAATGGAACAAAATCATAATGATATAAATGTATAATATAATTCCAGTATAATATAGGGTATAGTACCATTTACTCCATCCTTTATACATCCCACATATGGCATTAACGATTCAAATCACTTTGAGGGGGCGGTAGTCCGCACTTCCTAAAATGAAATTATCGCGTTTTACCCATAATGGAAATCATAAAGTATGCCATAAGTGATAAATACAGAAGCATAAGTAAAACATAAACATATTATATATCATATATAAAAATAGTGACATCTTAATGGCCACCTTTGAAGGTTTTATATGAGTGTTGAACAATCATCGTTTCGTGACGCAGAAATTCGCCATCCACAGAAATCGTATGTTCTTTAACCATTAGATGTAGGTGTGTGTAAGTGTAGCTCGAATCCTTCTTATAACAACATCCTAGTATATTGAGGATACTGGTGTTGTTACAAAAGAAATGAATAAAAAGAGTTTAGGGGGTTGGAGAAGAAAAATAAAACAAAACAACATTAGAGAAGACATTACCTCAAAATCGGGTACCTCTTTTTGATTTGAGCCAAAGGCTTCCTTGGGAAGAGTTCTACCCAAAGTGAGGCTTCTAGGAGTACTAGGGAGATGTTGGGAGAGTATTTGGGCAGAGTTTGGCCGAGCCAAATGGCTTGAAAGTGTAAATGAGGTGGGATAGGTGGGGGCCTTTTATAAGTGGAGAGGAGGGGCACTTTTGGAAGGATTGAAATGTTACATTATTTCACAATGCTTTTCGGATTCTAAAGGTCCTACACTTATATAATTCGAGGCTAAGGTGATAAGGTTTCGAAATATCCTCATCCAATTGTCTTTGGACAAGTGTAAGCCTTGGATTTTGCATTATCTTCTCATTTTATTTAAATCGTTAAATAATGAGGTCATCACTGCATCATAATGATGTCATAAATAATTTACTTTATTTAATGTCTAAAAATTATAAAAAATTACTATGATGTAGGAAATCTTTTTAGCTTTCTAATGAATATTTATAGTCAAAATTTGGACTTGTGTAACCCCACTTAAAAACTGTTTTAGTAAAATAACTCATGTTTGTGTCAATTTAATTTTAACATTAAATAAATATATATTAATGTCATTTTCCAACTAAAGTGGCTCCATGGGGTCCCCAAGTTGACCCATGGGTTGTCTTGGTCGGACATGACTCATCCAATAGGAGTAGGACAAGTTTCATGCTCATCTCATATTATTAAAACATTATTTGTACCTTAAACTACACTAATTACCTCTAATCGCGATTAAGAACTTAAAAGTTACTATTCACCAAAAAATTATTTTAATCTCATTGAACCACATTTTACTTCTTAATGACAACCATGTATGTCGGATTTTTGAAAATCAAATCACAGAAGTGGTAATATTTCATTTAAACGAAAAATCAGTTATTTAACTACCACTTAGTGGTTTCACTATTCATCAAAAATTGAAGTTTTTCAGAACATGGCCAAAATTTCACTCTAAGCTATAATTGATATTCCAAATTCAAAAATGATGTCTATTTTACAAAATTCCAAACATATAAGTTTCATTAATTAATTTTATAATTAATTCCCGCTGTTAGGACAAATAGCGTGTTTTTAAGAAACAATTTATATCAAAAGATTGGCAATTGTTTATGTCCAATTTCAATGTTAAATTAATTCTAATGACCACCATTGGATAAAATGGTAAAAATATATTCTAATTATACCTTAAAACCACTAAATAGTATAATTTATCACAATAAATTATTTTGATTAAAAAGTTGTTTTAAGTATTTTTCACTATTCATAAAAAAATTAAAAGTTCTCAGAAAGTTACAAAAAATTCAACTTAGGATAATTTCGATATTACGAATTCAAAAATGAAGTCCATTTTGAAATATAAAATTTCTATAATTTTAAAAAGTGGTTATTACTATTCATAACGGCTACTTTGATTAGTCGCGGTGTTTTAGAACTCGAAGTTGGTACAATGCAAGCTATTGCATTATTTAATGAGAAGCGTATCGTGGAAGCACGGGGTGTTACAGCTTTTTTATCTAATCTACTAATAAGTTTAGATTATATTTTTGATTAGTTTTAAATTTAATTAGATCAATTATGTGTTAATTAATCTAATTTAGGTCATCGGAACCAATTTCACATTGAAATTGGATATAAAATTTTACCAAACTTTTGAACGTTTTAACTTTCCTTGAAATAAATTTTTTTATTTTTTTCAAAACAACCACTTTGAGGATAAATTGGGAACCGAACATGACCTAAAACTCCACCTTGACACATCAAAAATTCAAAACAGTCCATAGATTCAAAAATTGAAATGAAATTCAACATGGAAGGAATCTTCGTATCAGTGACGGATCCCGAAAATCGTGCAGCCACTACATCGAGGAAAGCACGAAGAAATCAATGTCATCATCGTCACGTCATCACCAACCAAACCGAACACCATTCTAGTAACCATCACCGCACCACATCGTCTTCACCATCCTACCAATGCACCAAACAATGGAGACCATTGGAGACCCCCAGTTATGCTGAAAACATCTCACCATGGAGTTGTAACACATCCACATATTAACAAACAAATCACCAAATCTGAAAAAAAAACTCTATGTAAAAGAAAAAACCGTTGATATGCCACAATCGAGAACAAAACAGACAAACTATCTCCTAAAACATGCTGAAGAAAACCAAAATACATAAAACAGCATCGAAGAGATGTGTCTCAAACGGTGGAGACTACCAAACCACACCTCCCAAAACCTAGTTCTTACCACCACTCTGACTCTGACCAGGAGAGGAGAAGTAGAACATTCAGTCAGAGCATTCGTTGAGTGGTCGAGAGCTCCAAATAGTGGCAAGATAAAGAGGAGAAAACCATGAAGAAACAAAATAGGGGAAAGTGAATCAGTAGCACACCTTGATATCCATTGACCACCAAACCACACAAACCCAAAACCACCTAGAACCACCACTCCATAACCGACCCAGAGTGGCACAAAGGAATAGAAGGTCAGAGCTACAGAAAGGGCAAGTAAAGGCATCTACAAGAACCCCAGGACTTCCTTTTAGAAGAATCGTCATCACGAAGAAAGGAACTAGAGCGCCTTCACCATAGTGAAAGTAAAACTCAAGGGAAAGAAACTAAGGAGAGATACATCAACATTAGGGTAAACTAGTGCATAAGGAGAAGAAACCCTTAAAGGGGTGAGGGAGATGCGAAAGCACTGAATAGTATTGGAAAGAGAGGGAGAACCATTTCATATGGAGGAACCCTAGAATAAGGAGGAGACATGAGAGTGCTGAATGCAACGGGAAAATAGGGAGAACCTACACTGAAGTAAAAGAAACCCTATGAGTTGTAGAAGGATACATAAGAGCATTGAATACTATGGGAGAAAATATCCATCATGATGAGCCTAGTCCTAACATGATTAACTTTTAAAAACTACATTGTTGTCCTGTATACATGATTAATTTTTAATTAATTTCTTCCAATTATGTGATTATAATTTAGATACATAGATTCCATATTTTTATTCAGAATAATATATAATTTTTAATAAGTTCAAATTATTTTTTTATAAAAAATATTAGTGAAAGTGATTAAAATTAATTATAGCAATTAAGATAAAAAATTGTTTAACAAGTGACTAAACATTAAACTTAAGGTCAAAAATGAGCTAAAAACTTATCTAAAACCTATTTTATAGAAATATTTATACCCTATATTCCCTTTTATCTAATTTTTTTCATTATTGGAGCCACTTTTCATAGTCAAAACATGGGTGTAATTCCCTTTTCAAAAGTTTATAAGAATCCCACTCCTCCTCCACTATAAAAAGGCACTCACCCCTCCTATTTATTTACACCTATCAAGCCCTTTGTCTTGCCAAAACATGGATCAAATAAAATCCCAAAATCCCCCACCCCCAATAACCTATAATACCCACCTTCTTTGTAAATCTATCCAAGGAATCTCTTTGGTGAAAACCAAAAAGAGTTACCTAAAAAAGAGTTAACATCTTTCCTCAAGATCTTTTGTTTTATTTTCATTCTCTACACCCTAAAATGTTAATATTACCTGCTTAAATAATAACCTAAGTATCCTAAATATACCGAAATGTTTTTATTCTGAGGTTTCAACTTATACTTACACACACTTTCATTTAATGGTTAACTAACATACTGTTTATGTGTATGGTGAACTACCACCTCATGAAATGATGATTGTTTGTTTTTCCTTTACCACCTCTCATGGATGGTAATTATGATAGAAACACTATTTTTAAACTATATATATGATATTTAAAATGTATTTATACTTAATTAATTGTTATATAACACACACCTTCATTCTTTCTATTTTTTGTAAATACGATAACATAGTTTTTAGAAGTGTGGACTACCGCCTCCTCAAAGGGATGTGACTCATTCACACTATACATGGAACACAGAAAGGATGGTTTTAATAAATTTATTTTAAATATATTACATAAATATGATATTTAATTATAATATACAAATATAAAATTAACTTTTCATTATTCTAGAATATAACAAACAAATGGAAGTAGTGTCCATACGTACGTATGGACTACAATCTCCAAAAACGGTGCATTTAATTTCCTATATCCAAATATTATGGATTATTATAAATAAATATGAATTAAATATATATTTTAATTGTATCATGGTTTAAATTCTATAGATGGTAAAATCATGATCTATGTAATAGAAAAAAAATAAGAAGTTAAAACATACCTGAAAAACTTGGCAATTAACACATGAAACAGTGAAAATAATGAATGATTATTAACAAATGCATAAAAATATATTATAAGAAGTTAATATATGATATTATAAATATTATTACGGATAAATTATAAGTTATTTAACATCTTAAATCTTTTATACAAGAGGATAAAGAATGTTTACCCTAAAGGAAACGTAAGGAAATGGATTTTCATCTCACTTTTTTTACATCTATGAGATAAATTTCATATTCACCACTCAATTATTTTATGTGGTGTATATACTTCCCATTTTTATATATTATTTCATGAATTATTTTATCCTAGTTTTATTTTGGGTTTCAATTTGAACTATTTTATCTAAGGATATTTGATCTTAAAATCACCAAGTAGTAAAGAAATTTCATAACTCAATTCCTTTTTCATTGGATTATATTACTTCTTAATTATCGTTAATATTATATTATTTTTTATATAATTACTTTGAAAATAAAATGATTTATTTCCATTAATTATATTTTAATTTAAAATTGATCCACATTATCTAGTTTTTGATTAATTCTCACTTCAATGTAATGGTATTTTAAATGGTTTACTTCACAATCTCATTTTGGTCTCGAATGTTAACACATGAATTTCTATTAGACAAAATTATTGAATAATTTTTTAATAAATCATTAATTTTATTATCCTCTGGTTATTCATGAAAATTTTCAATTTATAGTATAATTTTTTCACTACTGTGTACTCAAAATGTTTTATAAAATTTTATTGACAAAACTTTACATCATTTCCCTCTTTAATCAAAGAACCTATTTTCTTCTAAAAACAATTTTTTCTAAAAAAACTTTTCAAAACTGTTTTTAGCATTTTCAAAATTATTTACAAAATACATTTATAACCTTTTTATTTTAAAAAATTTTTCAAATGAATCTTCTTATTGCTTTATGAATAAGGCATTTTTCTAACCTTTTTACCTTGAAAAATGAATTTTATTTTTACCTTGAAGAGAATGTATGGAATTGAGAACCATCATATCTTTTTAAATAAAATGATTTTAAAAAATATTTTCAAAGAAAATTATTTAAAAAATGATTTTTAAAATTAAAAATATATTTTCCACAATAATGTTTTTAAAGTATCTTCATATAGTATTTCCATTCATTAATGAAAATAACCCTTTATTTTTACTCCACAGGGGATATGTTGTATTTATACTATCCCAATTCTTCATCTGCATAGTTTTTTAGTTATTTTTCCAAGGATAGTACTAACATTCACTTCCTTGATTGATTTTTTGTAGTCCACTTGAAATATTCAATTTTCTATGAACATTTAACATTGAATTTCCCCTAATTACCCGTATCATTTATCATTGATATGTTCATTGCATAAACCATATACCATTTTTATATATGGTGTTTATTTTGAAATTTATTTGATTTATAGAGAAAATATTGATAAATTGGTATCCATTACTCCTTAAAAATATTTTATAAGGCACATTTTTTTGAAATAAATCGATTATTCGATATATGAGGAATGATTTGGACACAAAACATGTGGGTTGTAGACCATTTTAAGTAATCCCCTAGATGAATCAGTAATATCATGGGATGAAATTAGTTCGAGAAAACCCTTTTGAGTTTGTTTCTTAGTAGAGTATATGGGTTTCTACCCACATATTTAAATTGTCTTCTGAAAGGTCTTGATAGTAGTATGTTAAGGCTCCTTGTGAAAGGAATTGAATATAAAGGTATGATGTGACTAACAAACATGGTGTATAATAATTAATAATTTCCTTCATTCTTTATTCATTTATTATTATCCATGAGATTTTTTATTTTACATTATCTATGGATACATTTCATTATCATTTCATTGATTAAATGTCATGTGTTGTAGTTATTTTACTTGGCATATTGATTATACTATATCCAATTATTTAAATGGAATGTATTTTCATTTATTTACCTTTCCATATTTTTTATGCACTTCTTTCCTAGTTTATTGATTTCATGGCATGTATCTTCAGTTATTTCCTTTCAATATTGATTATTCTCATTGATTAATTATGGATTATGTTGTAAATTACCCTTACTAAGATTTTGAGATCACCCTTGTTCTATTTCCTTTCCCACGGATGCCTTGAAGTTTAATAGAAATATATTAAATTATATAATTGATGGAATAAATTTATCCTCTAAATCAAAAAAATGTTGTAATTAGGGTATTCATTTATAATGCAAGACTCGTGTATATATCTGGTATACTAATAATACAAAACTAATAGGTCCTTATAGATTTAATTCCTCGTAATAATTCCTATATAATGGTAGTATATACTGGTTTTAGGATTAATAGGGTCAGGTTTCTGTATATTTTATTTTAGAATATGTTAATTTTTGGTTTTAGAAATGAGATTTCACTTAAAACTATTTTAAAATACATAATGTTTCTCCTTTTAAATTAATTAAAATAAACTCTATTGGGGAATGTTTTAACTGAAATATATAGATTATATATCATTAAATATTAATTGAGTTTCATAAAATGATAATTAATAGTCACATTTTTAATATAAAATCATCTTTTTCTTGAAAAATACACATATTGAAAAAACACTTTTTCATCATGTGTATAGGTTTGTTTTAAATTTAATTTTTCCAAATACATGAATTGAATTTGATAAATGGATTACATATTTGGAATCATATCTTCCAAATTAGTTACTAGGTTCATTTTAAATTTTATTCATCAAAAAATTTTGTGGTGGAAAAAAATATTTACCACAGTATAGGTAAAATAATGAAATAGTTTAATGTTCAAAGTAAAAGCTTCAAATACCTAAAAACTACAACTTTAAATGGGTGTTTGATGTGTTTGTAAAAAATAATACTTAAATCTAAAAAAATATATTCCAAAACATCTCCACTCCACTCTCCCCGCATCTAGGTTCTGTTTCCTCTCACCAAAAGATAAATTTCAAGGTCTTTAAGTTGTCCTTCGTGGAGGTGATATTCAAAAGGTAATTTTCTAAAACCACCTCTCTTAATTTCTTTTCTTCTTCTATTTCCCCATAAACTACTTCATACATAAAACCATAATAACTCTTGTACAATGTGTATACTAAAATTTTAGGTTTATAATGGAATATATCAAATCCTTTCCTCTTCTAATCTAATCTTATTCAAAGAAATGAAATCAATTTTCAAATTATGGGGTTAACCATCTTTGTGGATAATGAATTTTAATTTTCCATTAACACCTTCAAGGATGGTAATAAAATTATTATTTAATTTAAATCATATTTTAATAGTTATATTATAACATATTTAATGTTTTGTATATAATATATAGACATAATATTAAAAAAACAAAAATAGTTCATGATGTTGGAAAAAACCACCAAAATAAACTTGATACTTATCATTAACATTTTATCAAATGAATCATCCTAATGTAAGAAATAAAAATGATATATGGTACCGTTATAAATTTAATAATTTCATGAATACCATTTCATTTTACATTTGGGGATTTATTTCCCTTTTACAAGAACATCTATAATTATACTCAAGTGAACCAACCAAGAAAACAGGAAATGAAATCCCAAAAAACAATGAAAATAATGAAGTATTATTAATAAAAGGATCGAAATATGTTATAAAATAATAATATAAGGTACTATAAATATTAATTTTATTATTTAATGATTTGATAATGTTAATTAAATCATTATATAGAAGGTTAAAGTATAAAAACTAAAAAAAGTGTGAGGTATGTGTTTTTCATCTCACTCTTACTTCTGTGAGATATATTCCTTATTCACCTCTTAATTATTTTTTGTTTTTTATATACTGCCATTTGATATGTTATATCATCAATCTTATTTTATTTATGGTATTCAATTTTTTATTTGATAATTATTACTTTTATGGTGAAAACGATTCAACTAATTACAAAGTGTAAGGGAATTCTTAACCCAATTTCTATTCTTCAGGTTGAAATTCTTCTTCTTTGACAATGAATTTCTAAGATTACCTGTGAAATGAATTTTTATTTTATTATTTTGTATTTCCAATTGTTTTATATTTATTTACAGTGGATACACATAATTGAATCATTTATTTAATTCTCTCTTGAATGATATTATATTTGTAAGGGACATTCCTTTAAAAAACATCTTTTAAAGTTTATTTATAAAAAAAAGTCAAAATTAATGTTTTTTTACTTATATATAATGAATTTAATTTCTCTCCCCTACATTTTGTTAATATTTTTAAAATTAATTTATAGTTTTATATGGTAACATTCAAAGAAAAAAATTCATTATAGGTGGGTAATTTTTCAAAATGAGTGATTTTAAAATGGAAAGTTTATTTTCTTAAAAGGGTATTTTATGACGCAATCATTCATGGACAAAATTTATTTTATGGTTCTTGGGAATTGTTTATGATGATGATTTTTCAATTATAAACAAATTATGGTTGGTTCTATGATAAACAAGTGATGTTTTGTTACATTATTAACTAAGGATGGGTGGATTTTTGATAAACCAAGGAAGGATGATTGTGTTATAACCTTGAATGCATTAGGTACTCTGGAGTTGTAGGTTGACCATATTGGTTAATACATTTATATGAGTGACATGGAAAAATTATGTACCAAGTTACCAACTTATATTTTATATGATTTCTAATGATTTTTCATGGAAATCGATTGATTTTCAAAAGGTAAGATAATTATCTTTTTAAAAGATGCTTCCTTTTTAGGGGTTAAAAGGTATGCTTTTATTAAAAAAATTATGGGTTTTTAATGGACAAATGGTATACCTTATTTTATGTCTCATACTAAGATTTAGTGTCACGACCCGTCCTCGGGGCCCGTTCCGTGACTACCCCAAGCTCGCCTTCCATAGGCTAGGGGCTGGAGACTAGCACCAAAGGAATAAATCCTGATAAAAAGGGAAAGCATTGCCTTTATAAAAGTAAACAATACAACAGAGTACACAAATGAACTAAGAACTAAGTAAACTGAGTACAAAAGTATGTGTTGAAAGGTAAATGGGCCAGTATACAAACCCAACTGAAAGTACAGTACAACTAAAAGGTAGCTCAACTGTAGTATAGTAAAATAGCAACCACTGAGTCATCCTCCGGGAATCCCGCCTAAAGGGTGGGTACAGATGGCCTCCTCAGCAACTCAAGTCCTTCCGTCCACTCCATGTACATCTCGCCAACTGGTCCACCTCTGGGTACCGTCCAGCTCAACAAGTCTCCACCTCGATCAGTGTTGTCCATCATCTGTAACCAATACAATGTAGTGCAGGCAAAGCTTGTGCAGGGGTGAGTATACGATACTCAGTAGGGACCCCGATACCCCCAAAGGTCTCCCAAAAACCACAAAGGATAAACCACATAAAATAGATACAAACATGAAGTATCAACCAACCCTACTTAGGTATATTCCCATACATATACCTAAGTTATCAACCACAGTAAGGCTCTAACTCTCAAGCCCAAATTCAACCCAGTCCACACAGGAAAGAAGTCAATCACATCGATGATAATGATTGAAAAATAAAGACACATCTCACACAGGTATACATATTTCGTATATCGATAGAGATGATCAGATGTAGTCACTGATTCATCTAAGTTGTCAAACCCACACAGGATACAAGACCAGCTAAGCTATCGGACCCACACAGGATACAAGACCAGCTACTCTGTTGGACCCACATAGGATACAAATACAGAGTTCAAACTATCAGACCCGCATAGGATACAAGAATAGTAGTCATCGTCATCGAACCCACGGAGGATTCTAGTATGGTAGTCATCGCTGTCAAACCCACGGAAAATTCCAGTACAGTAGTCGATGTAGTTGCATCCAGCTCTAGGGTTCCTGCACACAGCACGCTCGATTTCGGGAGGGTCTGTTCCTCGAGCAAAGGGGTCATCACATCAATTATCCCAAATTCTAGAGTTGTTGTACCCTGAAGTTCCATATTGTCAAAATGAACCCAACGTGATAGACGGTGCATCAATCGGACGACTGGTCTGAGAGATATTGACTTTTCCATTCTAGGGTCCCAGCCCGGCTAGTCGCGGCCCGACCCGGCTAGTCGCGGCTCGACCGGCTGGACGAGCGGTCCGAGGGGGGGTACGGCCCACCAATTTCCCGAACCGGTAGCACCGAGTGGCGTTTCCCTCCCAACTGGCTGGCCAAATCCATCCAGCCTTCCTGGCGCGATTGGGTGGGTCGTGGTCCCTTCAGCACAGCGCCCTCAACACGTCGCAGCTCCTTCATCCCGGCCAGCTGACGAGCCAGCCGGTTCGCCACCGAGCAGCCCGCGTAGCACGGTCCACAGTTCTCCATAGCGCGGCATCCCTTGTGGTACTGCAGCCTCTTCGGTCTGGCCAACTTTAGCTGGCCGGTTCTTCTTCAGCCGAGCGGCCCGCGGTTGCAAGCTGCGGTTCTTCCGCATGCAGCTGGCACGCGGCCGCTGCCTTCACTCGCCACCACCTCCATTCGCCATTTCCTCCATTTGTTAATTAAAAAAAATAAAAGACTTAGGGTCTTCGGTATTTGTTTGTTCGGCTCGCGCCCTTCGCGTTAGGCGGTAATAATCGGCCATGGACAAATCATAAAACAAATCGACAAAGAATGGGGTACAAATTATTCATTTAAAATTGTACAAAACCCAACCTCGTAATTGGCATCATCGAGCCGCAGAAGACGACTATCGCGGTAGTTGGGTGTCGTGGAAGAATGGTGTCATCCCATCAACGATGGAGGAAGAGTCATTGTCATCGGTGACGTAGACTCCTTGACGTCGAGGTGCGACCTCGGAAGATGCATCATTGGAAGAAGTTCTTTACATTCTTTGTCGGGGATGTTCTTCGTTGAAGAACGGTGTTCTTCATAGAAGAAGGATAACCTCTCTTCTAAATCTCCAGAGCCTTCCCACAAAAGTGATTTTCCAACCCAAAAAGAAATAAAAAGGCTCTCAATTTAATAGAATTGTCATGAAATTCAATTTGATTCAAAAGAGGTGTCGAATAATTAAGGTAGGCATTAATTATATGAGTTGGCATAACTGATGAAAAGAGGGAGGTAGAGAGGCTCCACAATTAATAAGGAGTTGTCAAAATAAACAGTAGTGAATTAATGGAGTGTTGAGGGGAGGTGGAAGGGTCCGGTTCGTGTGGGCCCCACTTCACAAATATCCTCCCATGAGAGGTTATGTGGGTACGGGCCCCACCAAAAACTTTCCCATGTAGGATTTAACTACCCAAGATAAAATAAAATTATTCACAACAATTTTATTTAACTTTTTTATTAAACCACAAAATATAACTTTCAACCCGCATTAAACGCAACTGCGGTAAAGGTCCCCTTAAGCAAATATCTGCACTCTGAGTTCATCGGTGCCCTCGAATTTTAATTCCAAGCACTGGTTCAAAAGATAGAAAAACCCGCACATACGTTTACGGAACGTACCCGAACAAAACTTTAGAAATCGATTCTGGGCACACCGGGCCTCGAAATCAAGTGTAGTCAGAAACTGCAGACTCGTAAAATCAAAGTATTTTTGAAAAAAATCCCTTGAAATTTTCTGGTCTTTACATTTAGTACTCATATGATATTTTAAAATGTTTTACATAGTTTTTATCAGAGAATAGAATAAAGGATGAGATCAAGGGGAAAATGTGAATATTTATTAGGAAGAGAAAACATGTTTTATTTAATAATTTTAGTTTAGTGAAAGAAATGGATACTATTTATATGTGTCCATTTGTAATTTATGGGTTTACCGTGTATGAGTATTCATAATTCTCAAAAACTGTAGACATAAAATATCCTCAGGATTTTAATATTATGAATTCTTATTTAGAATCATATGAATATGTAATTACTACGCCTGAGTCCTTATAGTTTGTATTATATTAGGGTTTATACAACATTGTATATTAGGATGCTTTCTTGTGAGGTTTTATTGCGAATTATGGATGTCATCTTTAAGGTAAAATTTTAAGGATTATTGTAAGTTTATTGCCTTAGATGCCCCTTTAGTGGTTTAAAATGATGGATTTCTAGGTGATTAATGATATTTCTGGAGATTGGATTTATAAAGGTAATCCATTAGGTATAAAGGATTTTAAGGTTAAAGTAATATATAGTTACTGTGGGTATCATCTATAAATGATCCATTTTTATTTTAACATGTAATAATTCATTTCATGTTATAATGATGTGATTTTCTATAGATTAATGATAACTTATCATGATAAAAGGAATGAAATATTTCATAGCCTTATTATCCCTTCTCGATGATTTGATTATCACTATTATTGAAAAATCATGTTCAAATAATTTTTATGGCTTTCTGATTATTCAAATAACATGCAAGAAACTATTCAAATCATCTAACAGCTTTAATCTTCTCTAAAAATATATGGTTGATGGTATCTTTTTAATTTCATTTCAAAATAACAACTTTACCAACTCTCTTAAAAATGGAAATTCCACAAAGTACTTGACCATTTACTTTCCATATGTTGGGAATCATGTCAGAAGATAAAGGGGATATCAAATAAATCTTGATATCTAGATTTAATAGATGAATTACTTTCTATTGTTTAATGTATGTAGCATTTCTGGGTTGATATTGATGAATCCTAAGAATATAATTCAAATATTTTATTATAGTAATGAAGTATTAAGGAATGATTTAACGATGTATGGATAAGTATTTAAGAAGAAGGTTGTATTAAGGATATGTATATGTATTGAGTTGTTAAATTTATGATAAATTGGTATTTTATAAATATTATGGGCATCATGAAATTCCTAAGGATTTTTTTATAGTATTTTTTTTCATAAATTATGAAACATATGTTAGATGGAATAGATACCTTTGAAAAGGGGTAAAATGTGATAATTTTAAAGGTACATGTAACCCTTAATTTTATAATATGAAAAATGTTTTTTTTGGGAAAAATACATTTACTTTTTTGGATATAAGTTTAAAGTTATTAGAAGTATTTTTGGTCTATATGATCTCTAATTTTGAGGTAATTATGGATTCTTAATTTTGTAGGATGAAAAATGAAAGGTATGAGATAAATTTTGAGGTTAAATATATGGAGGTTAATTTTGAGTATGTTTCTCACATTTATAGAATATTATAAGGAATATATTAATATAGTTTTAAAAAAATTACAATATATAAAATGTGTGACAACCCATCACAAACAGCATAGTTGTAGGAATAAAACCAATAATCGAAGGATGAAAAGGGTTCATCGCCAACCAGAAGCCTATGTGATGTCTGAGTTAGAATGATATTTTTCCTTTCAGGGAAATGATTTTATCAATGAAGAATAATTTTATTTTGGGAACATATATTTTATCATATAAATATCCATGGGATTGGAAAATTATTAAGTGATTATGTGATTAATGTTATTTCAGAGGATGTTCACTATTTTGGGAAACATATATAATTAATTAAAATATAATTTTATTTAATTTTATCTAAGAAATTAAGGTTGTATTGTCTATGGAATCATATATTATCATACTATGAATTTATGGTGATTCGGGTGATTTATGAAAATGATTAGTATATCTTGATGATTATTAGAATTTGGTATGAGATTTGAAGAGTGATTGATATTATTTGAATACAAATATTAAATTTATCTTGAAAGACTAGGTTATCAAATCCTTATGATTTTTGGGATTCAATTTTAGTCTATAATATTTTGAACAATTTTAAGGATACTTATTTTTTGAATAATCTATGTTAAAATTTTTGTATTATTATTGAATTTTGGGAATTAAATTAGTTTTTCTTCATATAAAGGTTTATTATTTTTGGAGAGTTGTAACATATTGTACTAAACATTTTGGTTTTGGTTAATTAATAAATACGGTACATATATATAGTTATGATTTTGTGGATTTTTTTATCCATAGAAGTTGATTTGCATACATCAGGTATGAAAAAATTATCATGAATACTCATCATTTAGAGAAAAGAGGAGGATGAAATTATAATTTTCACATAAGTATATTTAATTATGTTCAAATTCTAGGTAGTAAAACAATTATTCAACTCTATGAATTTTTTTTTAATAAAAACATTATTCTTTTACTTTTCTTACATAGAAATCAATAGCCTCTTAACCTATCATGGAATTAAGATTTTGAGATAGCTAACATTCTCATGAACGTGTTATCTATCACTCTCTATCAGTCCTTTAGAATTATCATTACTATTAAATTTCAATGTTTTCTAACATGTAAACCTATTTTGTATTATTCAATATAACCTTCTTACATTCCTTTTTCACTTTTCATGTGAGAGTTTTATTATTTTTTTTATGATGTGGGATTTCAGTATGGGTATTTTGACAATTCAAACCCCTGGTTTTCAATCCCAAGCACAAATTTCAAGGATTAAATTTATTTAATGGATAGGTTAATGTAACATACTAAGGATTTGAAGAGAAACACTATGTTCAATATGATACAAGATACTCCACATCAAGCTTAAACAAACGACTAAATATTATTATTTAAATGTGACTGTTATAAACTAGCCATTAAATTAGAAGGAATGAATATTATTAATGAAATTATGAAATATATAATGGTAATAATCATTGATAGTGTATTTTTTAATTCTTTATTAATTAATTAATAAGTTTTTAAAATATCATTATTTTCTTTAAAAAAATGTTTTCTTTAAAAATAGTTTTTCTTAAATTTTATGGGGGAAAATTATAATTAATTTTTTTATATCATAAAACTTATTTTAATAAAATAAAACACATTTTTTAAATAAAAATATCATGTTTTACTTTGGATTAAATTTTGTGTTTTTTTGGAAAATGTTGGGTTTTCATTAAATAATGAAAAATGCCAATTTGTTGTTAAAATGTCATTTCATTTCAATAGATTAAAAAATTTAAAAGTCCAATTATGTTTTGAATTTTTTTTAATTAAAATTATTATTATTTAGTTATATTTTATCCACTTAAATTATTTTTAATCAACTTTATATTTTGTTTTAGAATATGTTTATTTTTGGGTTTAAAAACCAAATGTTTTTTAAGGATGTTTTAAAATAAATAATGTTTCTCATTTTTTAATTAATTAAAATAATCCCTATTAGGGAATGTTTTTTATGAAATTTATAAATTATATATCATTAAATGTTAATTTATTTTGATACAATGATAATAATCATTCATTGAGTTAATATTAAATCATCTTTTTCTTGAAAATATACTTCGTGAAAACCTGTTTTTTGTCGCATCTCTGAGTTTTGTTTTAAATTTAATTTTCTAATTATGTGAAATAAAATTGATAAAATAAATTACATGTTTCGAATAATAATTTATAAATTAGGTAGTAGGTTCATTTGTATTTTCATTCATTAAAAATTTACCATGGTAAAAAAATATTTACCGTAGTACGGGTAAAATAATGAAACTAGTTAAAGTTAAAAGATAAAGGCTTAAAATAAATAAAAATGAAACTTTTAATGGGTAGTTTATATTTTTTTAGACCAAAAAAATCCTTTAAAAAATTAAATATCAATATATTTCATTGTAATTAATTACACCCAAATGTTGTTGGCTTTAAATATAAAATAAGCATCACTTAATCACATAAAAACCACCACTCCTCAAGTAAAAATATCACTCTTTACCACCCTATTTCTTATCACAAGCCTTGAAGAACCTAAAAAATATTTAAAACCCTATAAAATACACTTTAACCATGTAAAATTGTTGTGTATATCATGAGAAGACCAATTCCAAGGTTCTAAAGGGGTCCTTCTAGGAGGTGATATTCAAAAGGTAATTTTCTCAAACATCCTATCTTAATTTCTTTTATTCTTCTAGTTTATCCTCACCTAATTCATCCATAAAATAATAAAAACTATATTATCATTTATATATTGTAATTTTTTTTCTAATGTAATATCTCATATCCATTCCTTTTCTAACCGCCTCTTATTCAAAGAAACGACACCATTGTCCAAATTCTAGGGTAATTCATCTCTGTGGATTATGATTTTTTCCAATATCACCTTCATGAATATTAATAAAAGTATTATTATGGTTAAATAAGATTTTAATAGGTGTATTATAACCTATTTCAGGTTAAATAACTAACATATATACATTATATTAAATAAAATGAAACTAGTTTATCATGTTCGGAAAAACAGCCAAAATAAAATAAACATTCATCGTTAACATTTTATCATATAAATCATCCACATGTAAAAAATAAAAATGATATATGGAACTATTTAAAAAAATTTACGTACATTAATAACATATCATTATACTTCTGGGTTTTTATTTTCATTTGAAAAGAACATCCATAATTATATACCAGTTAACCAACTATAAAACCATGAAATGAATGCTCCCAAAACAATGAAAATATTGAAATATTGTTAATGAATGGATCATAAAATTTTAAAAAAACATCATATAAGGAATTATAAATATTAAAGTAGTTATATAATGATTTAATAAAATTATTTAAACCATTATACTGGAGTTTAAAGTAATAAAAACTAATCAGAAGCATGAGGTAATGGTTTCTCGTCTCACACTTACTTATGTGATATATATTTCCTGTTCACCACTTATTTCATATTTGTGGTGTATATACTTTAATTTTATATATACTTTCAAGAATATAATTTTATTTATGGTATTAAATTTTTTTTATAATTAGTACTTATATGTTGCATACTATTTGACTAATTACAATGTGTAAGGGAATACTTATCCCAATTTCCATTCTTTAGGTTAAAATTTATCTCCATCATTAATATCCAGCTAAGATTATGTGTGAAATGAATTTTGATTAAATTTTTTCTACTTTTTATGATTATTTATAGTAGATACACATAATTAATTCATTTTATTAATGTATACTTCAATGATATGATATTTGTAAGCGACTATCCTTTAAAAACATCTTTTAAAGTTTATTTTTATAAAAATCAAAAGGAATATTTTTTTACATATATGAAATGAAAAAAAAATTAATTTATTTTATATATTATAATATTTTGAAGATTAATTTACAATTTTATAATCATACTTTCAAATAAAATTCTTTCCATTATATTTTCATTGTTTTTCAAAACGAGTGATTTCAAAATGGAAAGTTTATTTTCTTCAAGGAGAATTTTATGGTGCAAAATTTAATGATTTATGTTTATGTTATATTTGTTGGGAATTTTTTATGATAATGGATTGTTACATTAAAAACCAATTATGGGTGCCTCAATGATAATCCAAATGTCAGTGGTTATGTTATTAACTATAGACGGGTGGTTCTGTGATAAACCAAGGAATGATGGTTGCGTTATAACCTCTAGTGGATTTAGTACTCCGAAGTTAGAGGTTGACCATATTGGTTACTTAATTTATAATTCTGAAATATAAAAATGATTTCCGAAGATACCTACTTGTATTTTATATTATTTATAATGATTTTTCATGGAAATATATTGATTTTAAAAAGGTTAGATAATGATATTTTTTAAAATTTGGTTCCTTTTTTCGGGTAAAAAGTTATATTTTTATGAAAATATTTTTATGGGTTTTCAAAAGAATTTTTTTCCCTTTATTTTATGTACCATATTGAGATTTAGTTCTCAACCCAAGTTTGAAATGTTTTTAATAGTATTTAAGGGAAAATAGAGTCAAGTGTGGGATCAAGGAGAACATTGTGAATATATTTCATGAAGAGAAAACATATTTTATTAAAAAAAGTTTCATTTAGTGAAAAAAAAGATACTTATTATATGTGTCTATTTGTAATGTATGGGTTTACCATGTATGAGTAGTCATAATTCTATAAAACTATAAACCTAAAAAACCCTCTAGATTTTAATAACGTAAATTTTAGTATAAAATCACAAGAATATGTAATGTTTAAGTTCAGGTCCTTATAGTTAATCCCCAAGGAAGGAAGTGGGTTATTAAGTCCCTTATATTTATTTATGTTATTTTTAATTTCCATTAATTATGAGGTGATAAGGTTTGGTATGTGGATTTAGTGGTTTCCAATCTTTACTCCACTCTCTCTGAGTCATTTACACTTCCAATATCTCATTTCCCTCTCTCTCCTCTTACTCATACTTCATGTAGTGATGTTGGGAATGTGGGATCTTTGAAGAAGGTGAAATTTATTTTCTAGGACTATAATACTTTTTATGGTCCATGGAATAAGTGGTGGAAATAATTTGAATAATTTTTTTAATGGGCTAATTTATGGATTTAAAACAACCTAATAAGGATAATGATAGGGTTCAATAGTTATCTTTGGGTTTCAATATTTTTTTTAGCAAACCTTTTTCCCTCATTAAATTTTAATTTCATGAATCCACACAACACACAAACCCTCAACCACTTCATTAATTAAAAAATATTTAAAATAATTAAAAAAAAGTGAATTTAATTATGAAAAATTGTAAAAATCATTTTTGAGAAAAACTCATTCACACATTATAATGCATTTGGAGTTCTAAAATTTCTATTAACCAGGAACCCATGATAATATCTACATCACTATTGGTTTAAATATTCTACCCATATATATTTTTTTTAATTTGTTTTAATAAATCAACGAATCTAAAAAAGTAATGTATTCTCTCTCCATTTTAGGTTCAATTCAAGAACCATGAACTTTCATTCTCTTAATAATCTATTTATATGCATTTATGTAATTTTTTCATAATTTTTCAATAAAATACAAAGGAAATATTCACCATATTTTTCACTTCATTATTCCACATTTTCCATTACCATACTGATACATAACTTATAGATTTTTAACTCCCACTTTGAGATACATGTCAAGGCTCCAATAATCACTAGCTTGATTTTTTTATTTCCCCCTTAGAAAATAATAAAATCATTCAAAACCTTTAAATATATCTAATACTTGTTTTTCTATTAAAAACATTTAATCACTTTTAACCATTTATGAATATTATTCAACTTTGAATTCCACTTAAAAATTCACCAATACCAATTATTTTAAATCTCCTATAAATCATCCAATCATACCTATAGTCTCAATGATTTTTAGATAGAAAACTTACCACTTTACAAAGATTCATTAACAAAATCCAATAATCATACTGATTCAAAACTCGAGTTAAGAAACAAGAGTCTAATTCAAAAACATAAATGTTTTAAATTGCACTCACTTGTTTCCAAAAACAAATGAGACTTGATATTCAACATGATTTATTATCTCTTTATGATCTCAAAAAAACTTTTTCAAAGTTTTTAGTGATTAATTAATAAAGAAAACATGTGTGTGTCATAACTTTTGATTCCAATTTTTAAAATAATTGCTTTAATTTTATATGGATTCCAATTTTTTATATGATGCTCATAATCCTTTGAATATTTAACAAAAACTCAATTAGTTTGTATTTATCACTATACACTAATTATATAATTTATTTTCAATAGGGGATTCCCATTTTATAAGATTTTAGTATCCCAAAAAAAATAAAATGATACCACTTTTTTATATCATGAATAAGAAAAAGATTAACTCCTTTTAAACATTAATTCTTATCCATAAAGTTTTCTTCCCTTTTATTTATGGTGTTAAACCACTTCATATATGAATGACACCACTTTTTACATACATATTTTACTTGAAACCACTTGATAATGAAGAATGGGATTTGACACCATGATATCTCTAACTCAATCTCAATACCCCAAGAAACTACTATCTCTATTTTTATTAAATATTTAAAAGTAATTTTATATAGTGGACTTTGATTCCAATTGTTATGTCATTAACACCTCTAGTAAACTATGATTGGGGATTAACACCACCAGTACTTGATTTTACACTGCTTATTGTAATGCACTCATCCCTCTTTCAATTATATTACTCCATGGACCATATCTATCGCTTAAAACTTCATCAATATAATATTCATTATAATAATTAAATACATTAAGAGAGGGTTTATTCTCTATAATCCTCAAATAAAGGAATGTTATTGGTTTTTTTAACCAACCATTTACTTTTGATCATCTTAAAAGACATATTTATAATTATGATATGAGTGATACCACTTTAAGATACTTTAATCAAGATATTTGATTATACATCTTCCCAATTTTTTGGCTTATTATCTATATCCATATTGAGACTGAACCAAAAAGTACATATTTCTTCTTTTACTAATTTTTTGTTGCATCCTTCATCAAGCTTCCTCCTCTATGTGAGGAATCTTTTTCCAGCCTTCTTCTCATTCCTTGTGGTATGATTTATAAAACCACTTTATAATGATTTTTATTTTATTCCTCAATAACTATTATAACTACATTATACTTTTTTATCATTATAAAAACTTTCCTAAAATGTTTATTATCTTTATATATAGTTAGGTTAACTTCATTCTTCTTCCTCCCCCTTTTTTTTAACGTTCTGGCTCTGTGAACTTGGATCTAGTGCATTACTTTATTACATAGGCATGATTAGAAGGAATCAAATCCTTCACTTAATATTTTATGAGTTCTGTAAAACCATTTTACAAACATAATACCCATAATTCATTGGGAAAAGAAAATAAATCCTAAAATAAGTTAAATATCAGCATCCCTGAAACTCATTGAAAGGATTCATCTTCATAACCAAGGTAAAGGAAACATAATAAGGGTTATCTCAAATTCTCATTAATGTTAAGTAAATTATAATCGATAATGAATCAATAATAATAAATCAATAGGGGAAGGTAAATAACTAAGAACACATTCCATTTAAATAACAGGATAAAGTAATATCAATATATAACGGTGAATAACTGAAAAAAAAATTCCATTTAAATAACTGTATAAGGCATAATCAATATGGTAAGGTAAATAACTGAAATAAAATTACATTTATATAATGGGATAAGTTATAATCAATATTAAAAGTTAATTAATTGAAACACATGTTATTTAATCAATAAACTGAAAATAAATGAATCCATAGATTTTATCACATTAAAATATAATGTATAATAAGAATAATAATTGAAATTTCTATGAAGGAAATTCTTAATTACTAGACTTCATGTTTCAGGCAAATGAAAACTTATAATGTAAATACCTTTCACGAGACAGTTTAAAACTATAGGTAAAAACCAGTTTAATATGGGAAAATGATTTGTCTCATGAGAACCTATTAATTCATCAGGGAGCTATATAAATTTTGGGCCCCACACTTCACTTCATTTCCAAATAATTTCAAATATATAATAATAAATTAAATTAATAAACAATAATCTTTATCAAATATTTGTATTGAATAAAGAATATAGATTTTTCAATATATCCCCAGAAAATCAAATAACAATCAATGTAAACGCCATATGTACAAATGGTATATGGATTAGAAAATAATAATATCCATCACTCAAGAATTTGGATACTTAAGTAAATTTCCAAATAAAAATTATTATAATAAATTGATTATTTCAGGAGAATGTTAACAATCACAAAAGAAAGTGAGATTAAAAAAGATAACTTTTACCACTTGGTAATTTTCAAGCTAAACCCCCTAGGTGAGATAATTCAAATTGAAACTTAAAATAAAATTAACTATGAGTGAATAAAGATATTAAAATACAAATTTGAATTATATAAACAACAATAATGTGAATTGGTGCATAATTACAAATAAGTCTCAATAGAACATAAATTGAGATGGAATCTCTCACCTTGAATTTATTTCTGGTTGGACATACTTTAACCACATGTATAATGGTTTTAATAATTTAATTAACTTATAAAAGAACCATAACCATATTTATAATATCATATATTATCTTCTTAAAAAATATTATTTCTCGTTTGTTAACAATAATTCATTATTTTCACTATTTTAGGTGTTAATTATCTAGTTTTTCTAGTATGTTTTGACTTGTTTCTTATTGTACCAATTAATTAGACCATTATTTCATAATATAAATAATTTAAAACATGATTTAAATATAATATATATTCAATATATTTGTATTTATAATAATCCATAAAATTTTGAGGTAGGAAATGAAATGCATCTTTCAGGGATACGATAGGTTGTATGTATGCATGAATGTTACTTTCATTTATTTTTCTTATTAAAAGAATGAAAATTAAATTATATATATGTGTATTATAATTATTGTATCATATTTATGTCATATAGGTCACATATTTTTATTACGATCATATTTAATGCATTCCATGTATAGTGTGAACAAATCATGTCGCTTTGAGGAGGCAGTAGTCCACACGTCCACAAATGATGTTATCGTATTCCCACAAAATGGAAATCACAAAGGTATTTGTTATAAAAAAATACATAATCATAAATAAAAAATATATACCATAAATGTATATAATATAAACTATAAATCCATCATTATTCCAACCTTGAAGGTGGTAATGGAAGAATGAACGACATTGGTTTTCAAGGTGGTGGTCCACCATACACACAAACGTTGATTGCATATCCCATTTTATGGATGTGTGTGAAAGTGTAGGTTGAAATATTAGTATAAAAAATATTAATATATTTAATATTATGAGTTTATTACAATATAATTATGTAAAAATAATTTAATGGGTTGAGAAGTAAATGAAACAAAAGAGATCGTTGAAGAACGTTACCTCTTATTCGGGTAACTCCTTTTGGTTTATACCAAAAGACTTCCGTGTTCAGATTTATTCCCAAATTTTGGATTATAATAGGAGGTTAGGGATTTTTGGAGCTTATTTGGATATAACTTTGATGATCCAAGGATCTTGATAGGTGTGAATAAGTGGGTGGGGTGATTGTCCTTCTATAGTGGATGAGGAGTTTCATTCTAGTAAATTTTTGAAAAGGGAATTCCACCCGCATTTTATCCATGTCAAGTGGCTAAAATAATGAAACAAATTTGATAAATGTTAGTAAAAGTTATAAATATGGATATCCAATGTCTCTTGAACAAGTTTCTAGGTCATTTTTCCCCTAAGTTTAAGATTTAGTCCCTTATTAAGATTAATTTTACCTTAATCATTATAATTAATTTTAACTTCATTCACTAATATTTTTGGTCAAAAACTGATATTACCATATTATAAATTATAAATTATTCTAATTAAAAATATGAAATCCATTTTTCCAAATTTCAATAGCATAAGTGGTACAAATTAATTTAAATTTAATCCCACAAAAATGAATCTTCATATAATTTATTTATAAGGATAAATTGTATTTTAAATTGGTTTCAAAGTAAAATTAAATCTATTGTACATCAATTAATCCAATTTATTTTATTATAATCAATTTTACTATGAAATTTAATATAAAAACATTGAAAACTTTTGAACACTTTTTTACTTTAAAAACCCACTTTTCTATCCCATCTGTGATCATGATTGATCTTTTATTCCAGGATCAGTGGTACCACGGTTTCGGATTGAGGGTCCTTGAGAATATAAATCACACCATGGTTCTTAATTTAGGTTGTTGGTGTATATTAAAGGATTTAAATAAGTCTAGTAATGAAGCGGTTCAAACCTCAAGTAGATCCATCATTATTAGAACAAAGAACTGCTTCTTGATATGGTCAGCCTCATCCGCAACTAGAAGGAGGCTACCTCCCATCTTCAAATTCAAGTGAACACACACATTTCCCTTATTAGTATCATCATTATAAGAAGAAATTGGGTCTATTGGACCCCCTCCCCCTCTAGGGGTCTCAAACTCAATATAGATAGGTCCTGCAATATAGAGGTCTTGCGCAGAGGACGGGATTCTGGGACTCCACTAGTTCGGTCATTTCTACTTTTTCATCCCGCTTGGGTCAAGGAAACTTGCTATAGGAAAAGGATAAGGTTATGATATCAGGTTTAATCTTGTGCCTCCAGAGGTGGATTGATTTATCATCAGAAAAAACCAACTCCAAGATCCTTCACAACACTTATAATGACATTGGTTACACTCCTTGTTCGATATACTACATCATCAGAAAGTGTCAGGGAATTATAAAAAATGAAATTAAAGTAGTTCATACATGGAATGAGGGAAATAAAGTTTCAGATCACCTTTATTTGCTTAATTTCCTTGGTTCATATCCTATAGGCTTACACAATGTGCACAGCTTGAAACTTCAGGGGATCAATTTAGTTAGAGGGGATGCCCTTGGCATTTACTTTTTCAGGGCTCCTTGGGCACCAATTACTCTAGGATGTCTGTATATATTAGTTTCCTTTTTGTAACTTTCTTTTTCCATAAATAAAAATTTACATGGTGAGTCGATATTTGTCACCATTCATTAAAAAATGAAACTTCACAGAAAAATAAAAAAAAATCAGCCTAAGATAATTATGGAATATTGATTTCAAAAATTATGTTTATTTTGAAATATAAAATTTATAAATTTTCCCAAATTTATATTTGAAATAGATTCTCCATTAAAAGGCGGTAAAACTTCTTTTATTAAAATATAGATATTTATGGGTAAAATTGGGTTTGTTCTTATATTATTTCTATCAAATGATTAGATAAATATAAAAAATATTTTATTTAATATATTATATAGATATTTAATTAATATCATTAACTAATAGTAATTGATTTCATTTATTATAATAAAATGCCTTTTAAACTATAAAAATATCTCTATAAAAACATTTCCTATATATTCAATTGGTTTTGATATTAATTTCGATTTAGTTGATAACGAATGAATTCAAAAATATATTTCCATAATTAATTTAATCTTATTATTAACCATCAATATAATGGCTAGATTTTATCTTATTCTATAAAATAATTAATATATTAATATGTATTATTGTTCGGTAAAACATGGTCTTATGTGTAATGAAAACTATCAAACAAATTCATAAGATAAATCAGTGTTTCATGAATTACAAGCTATAAAATACATTTATTTAAAATATTAAATATAACATAAATTCTTGGGATGTTATATTTTTTTCAACGCTTGGTGTTGAGTGTCACGCACACCATTAAATACAATTTCTTACTTTATAATTTCAAGCTGTTACATTTTTTATTCTATCCATTATTATTTTCATATAAATTTATATAATGTTTCATGATGCGCATTTCATTGATATCTAGTTTCAATTTTTTCCAAATCCATAAATCCTTTTTCTTAGCATAATATATTTTATTTAGATGATAAATTTATTCCCTTTCATCATAGAAATAGTGGATTTACTTATGATTATTTTATCTCCTATCTTTCTATAAAATCATTCTATATATCCACGATTATCATGATAAAGTAATACCTCATTCAATCACATCTTGGATGAGATATACTTCCACCACTAGTGCTTTGCTTCTTGACACACATTTATGGTGTGTATCATAGCTCCAGAGCATTAGAACATCAATTCCAATTTTCTTAAATGACCTATACTTAAAGATTTATAAATAACCTTCTGTTTGGTCACTGATTCTAGATTTAAAAATTTATATAATCCACTTATTAAAGATTGTTTTATAGGAACCTACAACTTACCATTTTAGGATTTCAACCTCATTTCATACTCATTGATGTTCATATCCTTCTATTACAATTAAGTGATCATGTTCTCCATCCTTGAGTAGGATTATTTTCAATATTCAATCTCATATTAAATTTTTGTTTTGATACGATTAATTTTGACTTTAAATTCCTTCCCATTTTTATTTTTTTAGCTTAATATACAAGTTATCAATTTAAATCAATTTAACCTTTCAAATTTTCACCCATTAAGTCTATGGATTCTTTCAAATATAAATATTTTATTAAATATATTTTTTATAACATAAATTATAATATAAATATTTAATTATATTAATATATAATCTCTAATTAATCCACCTTCTCATACAATCATTGGATATCTCTTTGATTACTACAAGAACATTTTATAGATTGACAACTAGATGTCATTGCCACTTATTCACCTATATCATCACTTTATTCCAACTCCATGGCAGAATAAATATCCACAAATTTTAATGAAAATTAAAAAAGACATATTAAGATATTTATCACTATAATAAATCACATTTTCCTCATAAGTTTTGTCTTTATTGAAGGTTTTATTATTAGTGATTTTCCTATTCTTTACCTTTCACATTATAAAATTATCTCTACCTTTTTCTTTAAACAACTCACCACCACCATATTTTTAAAAAACTCTTGAAAATGTATCAAAATATTATTTATTTAATATAATTGTATATATATTTCCTCTAATGCTTTCCATATCTAAAATGCAGTATCATAATGAATGGCCTTCTTGTATACTTAGTCATTTATATAGCCAAGATATTTTTTGTCTCTAAATAATGAACTATTTCACTAT
Source organism: Viscum album (assembly GCA_963277665.1). Lineage (NCBI taxonomy): Eukaryota > Viridiplantae > Streptophyta > Magnoliopsida > Santalales > Viscaceae > Viscum > Viscum album. The sequence continues at coordinate 1,927,795,766 of OY728133.1, read as the reverse complement.
ATATTTTCAAATAAATATAATGATATATGTACTCTATAACATCATTACCATAAGCCTATAAATAACCAAGAATCTAAAATTTCCCTCAAAAGAATTTAGTTCTACTAAAAATTGGTAGATTCATTAATGTTTCCATGTGCACAATAAATCAAAAAATAGATATGATATATTAATTATCTAAATAAGAACCTTTGGGATATAATAAAAATTTTTGGGACTAAAGTTTTGTGACATACTTTTTAAATTACCGTGAAAGGGGTTGAATTAGTGTTCAAACCAAATTAACCTTTTCTTTGAACATAAGCATCACCCATCATCATATCTTGTCCTCATATGAGAAGGAATATGTCCAATTGGACATTATCCCTCAATTATTATCTAACAGAATATAAATCATAAATATAGAAATTAAAATACACACATATTAGGATTTTTTTTACTTATTTATTCTATACTAGACTATATCCAAGAATCATACACACGGTGATGTGTTTTTGTACCAAAATCCACTATTACCACACTATTTTTTATGAATACAATGTTTTAGTTAGGATCACTCTAAACCAAAGTGAACTAACCCTTTAATTATTGAGTTATATCTCATTTATCACCAAAATGTCTAATCCCTTGGTCTATTTCTCTATAAACTACTTTGAGGATAGATATTATTTTGTAAACCTGTAGGTCTCTTCAAGATTAGTATAGAAAATAGATTTGATATGCACCCCTATCTTCAGAATTGATGAATCTTTTATAATACCCATTATTGCACTTATTAGTATCCAATATTATATGATAATGGCTACTAAATGAGATAGATTAATCTATATCCCTATCATGATTGAAATATAAACAATAAAAAACTCCATATGAAGATTATTTTGTATTGTAATTATCTAGTCGCACTCCTTCACTTCTAAGTCCAAACATAAACAATGAAAGCAAATCTTCTAAATTCTATTTTTCCTAAAATGAAGATCTAGCAATTAAAACTTATATTATTGTCTCTCCTAGTCTATATATAACCAAGTATAGATTTTTGTTCTATTTTATTTTCCTTGCATCCCTAGAAAATCCTTAGAAAATTCTATATTGTTCTACAACCTCTAAGACTTTGATAGATGATGAAGATAAATTCTTGTTCATATAATATTATGAGATCATTATAAGTGTACAACATGATTTTATATTGTCAATAATGTCATATAAATTCAAGAATTTTATCCCTAATATTGAGCCACATTATCCAACATTTTAATTTAAGCTAAAAATTTAAAATAAATTTTATTTTTCTAGAACATAGAATGAGGTATTACCTTAAGGTGTTAGGATTATTAATTATCAAATATTAAAGTGAGAAAACCATTATTATATTATGACACGCATCAACCAATTACTCTTACAAAAATCACAATTTTATCTATATCTTTTTCTTCTGAAATCTCATGGTCATTCCTTCCATATATTTCTACCGAGGAATAAATTTTTTGGTTAGAGTAGAAACACAAGAGGGGTGAATTGAATTCCTACTTAAAATTTATATTAAAACATTATGCTAAAGATCCTCCAATTTGAAACAGTCCAGTTAATTAAGGCAGTAAATATATAAATGTTTAGATAGTCAATAGGTTTCTCAAAGGGTGATCAGTCCTCAGTTGAATCGGTGTAAAACACTTCTTCAACTTTTGAAATAGGTTTACTGAATTAAACACATACACACACTAAACAGAACTAATTGTCAGAGTCAATGTAAAAAAGTTTTCTATTTTTGAAATTATAAGCAGTGTAAAAAAGACAAAACAAAGTATTACTAAATATTGTACACAGTAGAGTTAAACGAGAGGCTCAGCTTCAAGTCAAGACTTTATCCTCTCCACTTCATGATCACCCGCTACCAAGCAGTTAATATTAACAAAAAACTTGATACACAGCGTGTATTGGGATTTACAATAGCATTAAAAACCTATTTAGGGCTCACACCCTCTACCATAGTTTTTCATGGTAAAAACAAACAAACTAAACCAGATACGACCTCTTCCATAGTTACACAAGGGAAACAAGATGTAAGTGAAGTTTGATGTGAGGATTTTCAGTATCCTCCAGTTCAAGTACAAGAGACAGTGTGTGTGGAAAACAAACACACACTTCATAGAAATGTAAAATAAAATAACACAGTAGATATAATATTATAAGATTGAGTTTAGAAATCTCTATGTGTTTTTAGTTCAACTCTTGACTCCTTAGAGTGATGAAATTGTTGTTCGAGTCTTTCTCTAAAAGTTGTCCTCAAAACAGAGTGTCGCAACTCCGGTTTCTAGCTTCAAAGTACTGAGGTGTTCTACTTCTTGGTTTGATAGATAATTGAAGAATCGTAGAATGCATACACTAACTTCTCCCAAATGATCTCCATGATGCTCTTGGGTTCACAATATAAGTGTCATATGGTTCTTACTTGTTCTCTTTGATCTAATGAGTATGCTCTTTCTCATTCATTCCTCTCTCTTCTTTTCTTCCTCCTTCTTCTATTTTATATTTGAGGTCTGAAAATAGGAATAAGTAAACCATGTGTGGTCTTCCCTATACCTCATATTGTCCCCATATACAGTCTCTTGATATGTCGACAATCAGAATTAATTAATTTAAGAAGCATTAAATTTACCAAATATGACAATTATAATAATATTAATAATTTGACAAAGTATAGAGTAGAAGAGTGAGCATTGGTTGTTTGGTAGAGATATCTTTCTCAACAGTAGGCTTCAAAAGTATGCTTCATTGGTAGACTGTATTGGTAGCCTTCATCAGTAGCCTTCTATTGGTGACCTTTATCAGTAGCCTTGTATCAGTGACCTTTATCGGTTGCATTCATTGGTAACCTTCTATCAGTGACCTTCATCAGAAACCTTCTATTAGTGACCTTCATCAGTAACCTTCTATCAGTGACCTTCTATCGGTGACCTTTATCGGTGAACTTCCATCGGTGACCTTCATCGGTAACCTTCATTGGTAACCTTCTTATCGGTGACCTTCTATCGGTACCTTTACTTAGATAAATTTTGCACTGTAAACTTAATCGATAAAACAGTGACATTAAAAATACATAATTATCACTTGATAGAAACTATAAATATTAATGAAACATGATTATCCTTTAATAGAAACATTATTATCATAGAAATGAAACATGATATGGGATTATCAAAATAGGTGAGTCCAATAATCTTCCCCTTTTTGATAATCACAAATTATGTAAGTGAAAATTTAGATTTAAGTATTATTGAATTATGGTTAAGAACATTTGCTAATATCTTTAGAGGTGGTAGTGTACATATATTTTGGATCAGTAAAATTGAACCATGTTTATTGTGGAAAATATAGCAGAACTTCTCACCCTTTATGATTAAAAAAAAGAATATAAGACAAAAAAGAGAAAAAAGAGGATTTTTGTATTAATAAAGCAAGAATAAAATATACAAAAATATTACAAATATCCCTATCAACTAGACATCCCATATCTAATACATATCATATATTTCCAAGGGATCTTTATCTTTGAAATCTGAGGAGGAAAGTCCAGAAGATGGATGGATAGGATAAGGTATGATAGTGAGAAAGGTAGGAGGAGCTGCTATAGAAGCTTCAGTAGACCGATAGTGAGTATATCTCTAAGGAATCATAGGGGTTAAGCTTCTGATGGCCTGTGCAGGAGCCATCAACAGGGTAACACTGGTAGATCCTAAGGCAGTTGAGTAAGAAGGTAATGCTGGAGGAACAATAATGGGAGTGTAGTCTACATGGAGGAAGGGTAAAAGAAGATTCTTGAAGTCCATAATGATGCTTCCTCCTTTTTCTATAGATGAGATAAAATCATCCTTATTCTCTATGAATTTTCCAAGGTAGGATTCAATTCTCTAAGCCTGCAAACTTGATCCTTAAAATCCTAAGTGACAGGTGGGATTCTCAAGTATTCCAATAGCTGCTTGAAATGACCATCCATCTGATGCTTAGTGTACACCCTTTTTTAATATAAATCAAATTTCTCTTTGATGGCCATCTGATATTGAGCAGCCTCCCTTAGATAATCTCCCAAAAGATAACGAAGTTATCTGGTAGTGTAAATGACTTGAGTCATTGACTGGGGGTCTGAGATAATGGCACCAGAGAACTTCTCCACTTATTCTCTTAAAACCGTCCTGAAATCTTCTAGATCAATAGGAGGAAAGGATGAAGAGTAATAATATGCACACATAGTTTCCATAGTAAAAGCCATTTTTTCCTTAAAATATTTGGTTAGACCAATGATCAGTCTTTTCACATCATTGTCCTAACCACTCACATGTGCCCTCATAGACTTCTAAAATTCCTCAAACACAGTGACTATTTGCTAAACAACACTCTTAACATACTTAAGGTATTTCTCCACTTAAACCCTTAAATCCATAAAGGAGTCTAAACTCGCAATTGATTTTTTCATAGATTCAATAGACTTTTCCATGGTTCTGACCTAATTCTGACATTCCTTCACTTCATGTAGAAAATTTGAGTGAGAGGTAGAAATTACTCTTTCTAAGGAAGATTCCATAACTTCTTGATTGAGAGAGACTATTCTCACTATCCCAACAGATCTCTCATCAAATTATCTCTTCAAATAAGATTTAAATTATTCTAAATCATCCTTCTTCACATAATCTAGAGGTTTAAGAACTACTGGTTGCACAATTTTAGTCTATAAAATAGAAGGAATTGGAGGGCTTCTGTTAGGTTTGTCGTCTTCAGAGTCTCCATAGGCTAAGCTCAAGAGCATAAACCCAAGATATTATGACCAATATTCTATTAAATGAGCAACAAAAACTTAACCTGTGGAAACAAGTTCCTCCCCCTCACTTGGAGTGTTCTTCTGATCAATTACATCCATCTTTTCTATTCCTCCTTGACCAACTGCATCAACAGGAGAGTCCACTGCCACTTATTCTATAGAATCTTCAACCATTGCCATTGCAATTCCATCTTCAATCAATTCAAAAAACTCTTCATCTAAACTTTCTACCATTTCTGTATATCATATTAGAGGACTATAACTTAGAAATTATTTTTCACTTTCATCAGCAGCTGTCTCAAAATCATCATGACTAGATTCGGTTTCATCCTCTTCCTCTAAGCTCTCTCTTATGTCTCTTAAGACATTTACGTCTCCTTCTTCTTCCCTGGATTCCTCATCATCATTGTCCCTTAGGAAATTCTCTCTTCTAGGAAATATTTTTGGTGTGCTAGGCACAAAAAATGATATAATATTGGAAATAGGACTTGATGGAAGTTCAGGATCACTCCTATCATCTATAGGAGAAACCTCTCTTTCTTGCACAACAACATCCTCTTCTTCTCCATCTGAATACACTGGCTCCACTTCATTTGTCTCTAGACCTGGATCTCTCTTATTATTTGGCCTAGTAGGATGTGTGACAGGGTTGAATTCTTCATATAGCTTATCCTCATCATTCACCCATTTTATTTTCCAAGGGTTCCATCTTATCTTCATAAACATGAAAATCAACTTGGTAATGTAGGAGTTGTCCATTACAACTACTATTTCCTCTTTATTTACAGTAACTCCTTTTACTTTCAACATCAAGGGTATCAATATAGCATGAAACAAAGAATTTGATTTGGAACTAGTCTTTATCATATCCTCTAATTGAATCATCAGCAACCTACACAGATTTATCTTCTCTCCATGCTTCAACAGATACAAAAGAAACATGTCCTTATACATCAAGGTAGCAAAGTTTCCTCTCCTGGGACTCAAAACATGCTGAAAAAACTTGAAAAGAAACTTTTCTTCTCCATCTATTTCAACAGTAATTACTTTCATATGGATTCCATTCCCTTTAAGTTCAGCCAAAGATTCTTCATAATATAAGAACTCACTACTGGGAGGCACCACTCCAGAGAAGTAATAAAAAAATACCTTCATGTGGTACTCTTAAAAAAATCATCCCATTCAATAGAGGAGAATCTTACAATTACTCCATTTACCATTGAAGACATTCGGGTCTCATTATCAGACTGCTCGAACTTTGAAGACTCATAAAATTCCTTCACTAGCTTCGATTAATAAGGTCCATTGTTTTTTGAAAATAATTCTACCCAATCCTAAGCTTTGAGTTCCTTAACCACTGGATACTTTATTAATAGCAACCATTCTGAGCTTAATTCCTTCTCAACCATGATTTCACTCTTCGAAAAAAGTGGATTGATCAGCTTTTACACTACCTTGATTCCACTACTAGTCCCAGTTTGAGGTCTCTTAGGGTTCGACACATCTCCTTCATCATTAACCATTGGTCTTATCAATCTTTCCATTGCGATTTGGAGTATTTTGAGGGTTTCAAAAGAACTTTAGGTTCTCAGGTTAGGGAGAAAAAGGTTCATAAGAGGATTGAAGTGGATTGAAATGTGTTTTGTACTTTTTTTAATCATTTACGGATAGAAAAACAAATCGAGTAAAAGAAATAAGTAATAATAAAAACGTTTCGGATTCCATCAGAAAAATGAAAAGTCCCAGATCTAAGGTCAACTATCGGTAAGGTTCCAATGGTGAGATCCAACAGTGAGTTCCAATCAGTGAGGTCCTAACGGTGAGGACCAACGGTGAGTTCAAAAAGCGAGTTCCTAACAGTGAGTTCCAATAGAGAGTTCCAATGGTGAGGTCTAATCAGTGAGGTCCTAATGGTGTGGTCCAATGGTGAGTTCCAATGGAGAGGTCCTAACAGTGAGGTCCAATGGTGAGGTCCAACGGTGAGGTCCAAACTTAACAGTTTATCATACCTAACTCATGTTTGATGAAATTTAACCTCTCAGATCTAAAAGTCTTTGTGAATATATCTTCCAATTGGTGTTCAGTGCCAATGAACTCAAGAGTGATATTACCTCTTTGATAATGATCTCTCAAGATGTGATGTCTCACATCAATGTGCTTTTTCCGAACATGAGATACTGGATTTTTAGAGATATTAATAGCACTTGTATTATCACATTTTATAGAGACATATTTGAATTGATCTTCATAGTCTAGTAAAGTGTGTTTCATCCACAGAATTTGTGCACAGAAACTACTAGAAGCTATATATTCAGCTTTAGCAGTATATAATGCAACATAATTCTATTTCTTACTGCACCATGATACTAGTGATTTCCCAAAATGTGAAATGTTCAAGAAGTGCTTTTTCTATCTAACTTGCAACCAGAAAAGTCAGCATCCTAATAAATTATTAAATCAAATGTTTATTATCTTGGATAAAATAGACCTAAGTTTGTAGTATACTTGAGATATTTAAAAATCCTTTAAACAATATTTAAATGATACTATTTGGGATTGGCTTTAAAATGAGCACACATGCATACACAAAACATAATATCAGGTCGGCTAGCAGTAAGGTAGAGCATACTCTTAATCATACCTCTATAATTGGTTTGATCCACTGATTTACCAGTTTTAGCAACATCCAACTTACAAGTTGTACTCATAGTTGTATCACTACCTTTATTACTATCCAAACCAAAACATTTAAAAATATCCTTTGTATATTTAAATTGATTTAAAACAATACCATTTTTATTTTGAAAATTTTGAAATCCAAGGAAAAATTTAAGTTCCCCCATTAAACTCATTTTAAATTCATTTTTAAGAAATCAATACATAAGGAATTTTTAGAGGATTCAAAAATAATTTCATCTATATAAATTTTTAATATTAAAACATCTTTGGAAATTCTTTTAATAAAAAGAGTAGGATCATCTATTCCTTTATTAAAACCTTTTCAAATAAGAAAAGAACTAAGTCTGTCATACCAAGCTCTTAGAGCTCATTTTAGACAATATATGGATTTAGAAAGTTTAAAGACATGATTTAAAAAATCGGGATTTATAAAACTATGTTGTTTTTAAACAAATACATCCTCAAATATCTACCCATTTATAAATGCACTTTTGACATCCATTTGATAAAGTTTGAAATTATAATGAGATGCATAAGAAAGTAATATACTAATAGAATCAAGTCTAGCTACTGGTGAAAAGTTTTATTCATAGTCTATTCCTTCTTCTTGACTATATCCTTGTGCAAGTAGTCTAGACTTGTTTCTAACTATGTTACTAGATTCATCAACTTTATTTCTAATCACCCATTTAGTGCCTTTGGTCAAAGTGTCTTTAGTTCTTTCTACTAATTCCAAAAAAAAATTTCTTTCAAACTGATTTAATTCTTCTTTCATATCTATTACCCAAAATTCATCATCGATAGCATCATTAATATATTTGGGTTCAATATGTGAAAGAAAATATTGATGTTCAACCTGGTTTCTCATAGAATCTCTAGTTTGTGTTCTTCTATTTAGATCACCTACTACAGCCTTTAAATGATTATTCTTGAGAGTTCTAATACCTCTAGAAAGAGTTGAACTATAATCCTCATGGTTATATTTAGGTTAGGATTCACCATGCTTAGATTCTCGAAAATTTCCTGAACAATTTGTTTTCACTAAGGGTTCACTGTCTTTATCATTAAGGTCTATAATTGACATATCTTCTTCAAGTTATTCAATGGAGGTTTTGGGTTCATGTGGATCAATCTCATCAAAGTTAACATGAACTGATTCTTACACACATTTGGTTCTCTTATTGAATACTCTATAAGATTTACTAGAGATTGAGTAACCAAGGAAAATTCCTTCATCACTCTTAGAAGATAACTTATCAAGATTATCCATAGTGTTCAAGATAAATACTTTACAACCAAAATCTCTAAAGTAATTAACCTTAGGCTTCCTATTATTCTAGATCTCATAAGGGATTTTCTTAAGAAAAGGTCTAATTAAGACTCTATTGATGATTTAACAAGATATATTAGCAGCTTCAACCCAAAAATAGGTAGGCAGATTATACTCATTTAGCATAGTCTAGAAAATCTCTTGAAGTATCCTATTTCTTCTTTATACAACTCCATTTTTTGAGGTGTTCTAGGAGTAGAGAAATTGTGATTATAGACACTATGTGAGAAAAAAGATTCAAACTCCTGATTTTCAAACTCAAAACTGTGATCACTTCTCATGGACTTAATTATAAGTCCACTAATATTTTCTACAGACTAAGAATATTTAATGAAGTAAGAACATGCTTCACTTTTGTGAGCTATAAATTATACCCAAGTATATCTATAAAAATCATCTATAAGAACATAAACATAGTGCTTCTAATTTAAAATTGAAACTCTAGATGGTCCAAAACAAATCCATGTGAACTAACTCAAGCAATTGAGAAGTGGAAACTTCTTTATTTGGTTTGAAAGAAACTTTTTGTTGTTTTCCTTTTTGATAAGGATTAAAAACTTTATTAAGTGGGAATTACAATTTAGGTAAGTCTCTAACAAAACCATTCCTAGTTAGTTTCCTAAGTGAGTGCACATTGTAATGTCCTAATCTTCTATTCCATAACTAGGATTCCTTATGAAAATCATTTAAATAAGAAACATTTTTCTTAGATAAAGAGTTTAAATCAACATCATATATATTTTATTTTCTAAGAGTAGTGAATATTAAATCATTTTTATAATTAAAAACATTGCATGCATCATTTTCAAATGTAAAATTAAAAACTATCATCACACAACCGAGAGATACTAAGTAGATTATATTTTAACCCACCAACAAAAAGTACTTTTGTAATAAATATAGTATTAGAGTTACCAATTTGGCCTAAGCTGATGATCTTTTCTTTGGAATTATCATAAAATGTGACATGTCCACCATCAACTTTAATTAGGCTCTTGAAGCATGAATAGTCTCCTTCCATATGTCTTGAACCTCTACTATCCAAGTACCATACAGTTTTATAAGAGCTCTTTAGTCAATTTTCCTACAAAACAGATTAAGCATTGGGTTACTTTGGTACCCAAATTTTCTTGGGTCCAGAGAGGTTATAAAGTAAATCTTTGGAAACCCATACTTGTCTCATATACTACCTATAACCAATATATATGTTTTGAGATATGAAAACTTTGTTAGGTCCTTTAGAGAATTGTTTTTCAAAAGATAGTCCCGAACTTGAACTAGCAATGAACTTTCTAGGTTTTGGAACAAATTTATTTTTAATAATCCTTCTTTGTCCCGGTTGATATCCAAGACCAGTTGTGTATTTTGGAGCAATTTGTTTCCCTAGAAACTGGGTCAAGTTATCTCTTCCTACATTAAGATTCTCAAGATCTGTTTTTAATTACTCATTTGATAATTTATGTTCAGTATTTACTTTTAACAGCTGAGCACATTTTTCTCTCTCAATATCCAAATAAGACTTATAATTAGAATTTAAATAATGTTGTTTTTTCAATAATTTATATTTATCCTTGATTTTATTGAAGGTATCCCCAAGCATTCCACAATATTAAAATAGTTCATCCTTAGTCATAATCTCATCATTATTTGATTCACTTTCATTCCCAAAATAGTAATCATTATGTATAAGATAATTGGGTGTTACCTCATATGTTTATGCCATGAAACATAGGTTTGTATATTTGTTCTTTTCAATATCAAAAGTGTCAAATCCATTGGAGTTATCTTCTGAATCACTCCAAGTTGCTTTCATTGCCTTCTTATATCACTTTCCCTTGTCTTTGTATTTCTTCTTAAATTTCATCTTGGTGTAATCTACTTTCACATGGCCTTTTCATTAATACTCATAGTAAACTAAATCATTTGTGTTGTCATTCCATTTTCTATCCCTTTTCCACTATCCTTTACTATCATGCCTTCCTTTATAGTTTCACTTTCTAAAGAACTTATTAATACGGTATAACTTTTTAAATCTTCTAGCTAGATGATCCATCTCATCATCACTATGAGAACCTGAATCTTAACTAGTGGAAGTGTATACAAGAGCATGAACTTTTTATTTATCTTTTCTCTTTGAGGTAGTAGCCTAGAATGCTACATATTTCTTTTTTGGTTCTTCATCTGCTTCTTGATTTACCTTAAGCTTTTTTTCGTACATTATAAGTTTTCCAACTACTTCCTTCACTGGTAGCTTGCCTATGTCACTGGATTCTTGAATAGAAATAGAAGTTCCTCTCCATCTGTTAGGTAGGCATAGAAGCAACCTCATAATATGATCCTTGTTGTCCACTGGTTTCTCAAGAAGACTCGTTTTATTTACTATTTCATTGAACCTGAGATATATTTCAGATATAATTCCATCAGGATTAATTTTAAAATTATCATATTTATTATTATAAGTATTTAATCTCATTTATTTCATATTGGTTATTCTATCATGAGAAAAATCCAAAGTATCTCAAATTTCATTAGTTGTTTTACAGGAATATATTCTATTGAATTCTTAATCATCTGGGGAATAGAACAATGCATTCATTGTTTTACAGTTATTGTTATATGTATCTCTTTTCAACTGAGACCGTGTGTCCCTAGAAGTAATAGGCAAGGTATGTTATTCTCTAATGGTATCCTAGATTTCAGGACCCATGCTCTCTAGATACATTCTCATTTTTAATTTCTATTGAGCATAGTTATTACCATTAATAAAAGGTGGATTGTTAGAAGAATCACCCTCAACTTTGTTATCCATCGTTAATTAGAATTTTAAAGAACTAAAAATTTTGATATGATAGAAATTTTCAGATCATTAAGATATAGCTAAAATCAGAGTTTAAAAGAATTTGAAACTTGCACAATAGTTCAGATGGTAGCAATTGAACAATACCTCTAATACCAAATGTTGGTTGGTGTGGAAACTCAAGAGGGGGTGAATTGAGTTCCTACTTAAAATTTCTGTTAAAACTTTATGCTAAAGATCCCTCAATTTGAAACAGTCTAGTTAATTAAGGCATTAGAGATATAAATGTTTAGTTAATCAACAAGTTTCTAAAAGGGTGATTAGTCCTCGGTTGAATTAGTGTAAACACTTCTTCAACTTTTGAAACAGGTTTACTGAATTAAACACATACACACACTAACCATAATGAACTATTAGAGTCAATGTAAAATAGTTTTTTTTTAAAATTATAAGCACTGGAAAATAGACAAAATAGAGTATTACTAAATATAGTACACATTAGAGTTAAAAAAAGAGGTTCAGTCTCAACCCGAGACTTAATCCTCTCCACTTGGTGATCACCTACCACCAAGTAGTTAATATTAACAAAAAACATGATACATAGACTGTATTGGGATTTACCACACTTTTCAAAAACTGTTCAGGGATCACACCCTCTACCACAGTTCTTCTTGGGAAAAACAAACAAACCAGACAAGATATGGCCACTTAAACAGTTACAAATGAGAAACAATATGTAAGTGAAGTTTGATGCGAGGATTTTCAGAATCCTCCAGTTCCAGAAAAGGATAAAGTGTTTGTAATATAAAAACACACACTTCTCAGAAATGTAAAATAAAATAACACAATAGATTTAATATTATAAGATTGAGTTTAGAAAGATCTGTGTGTTTTCAGTTCAAATATTGACTCCTTTGAGTAAAGAAATTGTAGTTCAAGACTTTCTCTAGAAGTTATCCTAAAAATAGAGTGTCGCAAATCCTAGTTCTATCTTCCAAGTACGGAGGTGTTCTACTTCTTGGTTTGACAGAGAATTGAAGAATCACTGAAGGTAGACATGGGTTTGTACCAAATGATCTTCATGAAGCTCTTGGGTTCACAATGTAAGTGTTGGATGGTTCTTCCTTGTTCTATTTGATCTAGCGAGTAAGCTATTTCTCATGCATTCCTCTCTCTCTCTTATTTTCTTCCTCCATATTCTATTTTATATTTTAGGTCCGACAATAGGAATAAGTAAACCATGTTTGGTATTCCTCGTACCTCGTACTATCCCCAGATACTATCTCTTGATATGTCTACAATCAACATTAATTAATGTGAGAAACATTAAATTTACCAAATATGACCATTAGAATAATATTAAGAATTTGACAAAGTATGGATTAAAAGAGTGAGCATTGATAGATAGGTAGCGGTAGATTTCTCAATAGTAGACTTTATCGGTAGACTACATCGATAGCCTTCATCATTAACCTTCTATCGGTGACCTTTATCAGTAGCCTTCTATCAGTGACCTTTATCGGTAGCCTTCTATCAGTGACCTTCATCGGTATCCTTCATTGGTAACCTTTTATCGGTGACCTTCATTGGTAACCTTCTATCAGTGACCTTTATCATTAACATTCTATTGGTGAACTTTTATTGGTGACCTTTATTGCTAAACTTCCATTGGTGACCTTCATTGGTAACCTTCATCGGTAACCTTTTTATCAGTAACCTTCTATCAGTGACCTTTACTTGATAAATTTTTCACTGTAAAATTAATCAATAGAATAGTTAGATTAAAGGTACATAATTATCACTTGATAGAAACTATATATATATTAATTAAACATGATTATCCTATAATAGAAACATGATTATCACATAAATGAATCATGATTTGGGATTATCAAAATAGGTGAGACCAACAAAATTATGTTGTGTGATCATTATTCATGGATCAATACTTTATTCATCACTGAATAGAGTTGCACCCAAATTTCACATCCTATACTTATTAGAGTATAATCAACATCCTAATTTTGATACAATGCAATCATAAATTTTCATTTATAGATTGATATCTCATTATATAATGGTGTCCATGTTGTTGTATGGAACTTGATTCTCCAGGTATGTGTCAACTCTAATTTTAATTGTCCGAGCACTTCATGGCTTTCTTCTATACATAAAGACTCCATTGACATATCACTACATTGGAAAAATATTTCTATATCTGACATGCAGGGAAATGATGATGCTGCTACAATCATACCTAGCAATTTCCATATGGAAATTTCTAATTATGACTATGTTGATGCTGATATTCTTGTCTGGAAACCTATATTCATTGGGTTTTTTTCCAGTCGATATTTCTACAAAATGCAGTGTGGTACAGCATCTAGAGCACCTCTGTGGGTGAAAGGGGTTAGCAGGCCTTTCATTTTTCTAAATGACACTCTACTGATTTGGCGAATCTGGAAGCAACGGTTGAAAATTCAGTCTTCCCTCCAGTGCACTGGAGTGCAACTTACTTCGATATATTATTTCTGTTTTAAAAATGAAGAATATGTTCTGCATTTGTTCCTTGAGTGCCCATTTGCTGCTCATTTATGGCTATACCTGCAAGTTGTTTTTCACTGATGCCTCACATACTGTTCAGTTGAGTCTTTGTTCACCTCGGCGCTATGAGAAGAAGGCAGTGAGAAAGTGAAAAATATGCTCACTGCATCTACTGTCTTAGTTTTTTCACAAATTTGGAGGTCTAGGAATAGAATGGTCTTTAATAATAGCATACCAAAGTTCAGGGAGGGTGTATTGAAAATCCACCGAAGGATTAAACTTGCTTCAGTGAATCAAACTAGAACAATGAATAATGATATTTCTGAAATCCTTTTTTTAATACTCTTGGTGTAAGTGGTAGGGATAGGAAGCTGTGAATGATAAAATATATCTGGTGGATTCCACCAATCCATGATTGGCTGAAGGTGAAAGTGGATGGAGTGGCCTCTAGTGTACCGTGTCTGGTTGGCTATGGTGGAGTATTTAGGACTCTTCAGGGCTTTCTGAAACGTGGCTACTTTCATTACATTGGGAATGGGCATGCGATTGAAGCTGAACTATGGGCGATTATAAAGGCGATCAGGTACACGGTTTGTAATGGTTGGTGTAAGTTATAGCTAGAGTCAGATTAATCTATTGCAGTGCATATTTTGAAGGACCGGTCCAGGAATGTCCCATGGAGGATGACATCTGCCTAGATAAAATGTCTTCAGCTTGCTGAGAGGATTTTCCTTGAGGTCTCTCATGTATACAGAGAGGAAAACCAGGTTGCTGATGCTCTTTACAAAAGAGCAATTATGGAGGTCAGTTCTAGCTGGTCCTTTGTGCTTCCAAGTTATTGTAGTGGTCTAGTGCATGATGACAGTTCTGGGATTGTTTATAAAAGGTTTTGTAAGGCTCCCCTTCTTTGAGTTGTATTGTACTGTTTAATTTCTTTATATATAATTTTGTTGGGAGTAGGCTCCTCCAGTCTCTCGGACCTTTTGGCTATATAAAGTTAAATTAATTTTGTGTTCTATGGGTATTACCTATATAAAAATAAAAAAAATCTAATAATTGTATATTTTTATGAAAGGAATATGGTTTGCTTAAAATTTCCCTAAGTGAAATTTAGAAAAATTAAAGAAAGATTAATTAATTCCTTGAAAAATTGTATGGCATTTTCCAATCATTCTAAGATTAATATGACTATATGGAAGTGAGGATATTGTAGGTCAATTGACATGGAATGCAGATAAAATAATTCAAGATGAAAAACTTTGATACCCTATAGACACTTCAAAAAATAAAAAAATTGATCATGAGTATCTTGAATTTGGAAATGAGATGAAAAACTTATATCTTGATAAGCTAGTGATCACACGAATATTTTCACATGAAAAGAAACACTCAAAATACATGGTCGGTTAGGTTGTTGAACTATAACATCCCATCATGGTTTTTCATGAAGCTCAAGCATATTATGTTGTTTTTTTATATTTTAAGGAAAAAACAACCTATTAATGACATTGATGTTTTATAGGCTCTATTTATGGAATATTTGAAATTGATTTGGCATACAGGTGTTATAATATATGTTTCTCATAGAAAATAAGATTTCATGTAGTGATACAGGTTTTTTGGGGAAATAAATGACTTTCCTATTGATGTTAAATTGTTAAGATATAACATTAAAAGAGTTATAGGGTGCCCTATATGTGAATAAGTTACACAATTATTTAGTTTGAAACATTTTTTGAAGATAATATATCTTGGTATCATAAATTTTCTCCCTAATAACATAAATATTTATCATTGAAAAAAAATCAATGGGAATTTAGAATAAGGTGTGATATTGTCTTAATTAACAAGTGATAAATAGTTTTAGAATGTAAAGCACTATTTTTGGTAAAATTCCCTAAAAATATAATAAAAACTTGTGGGAAATGATCTGAGTTTTTTAATTACCATATTTTAATAGTTTATATGTCATGAATTTTCTTGATGTCACACATATCAAAAAAAATGTATGTGATTTTTTTATTATAATTCTATTAAATGCACTTGGAAAGATAAAATGAAATATAAATCCTACGTTAAACATGATTGATATAGGGATATGAGAATATTTTTTCCAAATAAGAAGGGAAGAAGGATTTTTCTTTATATCATGAAATGTTCGCTTTCAAAGAAATATATATTTTAGTTTTGAAACTTCATAAATAGTGTAATGGTTCTTTTGGAGTGTTTATAAAATATTGATAATATTATATAGATGAATAAATTGAATTTAAAGGGATTAAAATCAAATAGATTTAATATTTTGATGTTATGAACCAGCTTCGGTCATCTCTAAATTGGACATCTAATTATACCTATGGAAAGGCCTGAATGGAATTCCCAATGCCCATGGGTTGGAGACAAGTGTCTGGGCATCAAGAACTACCATTGGGATTGATTTTTTATCACAGATAAAAACCAATGGAACCAATGATGACATGTATAAAATAAATTCAACATGCCAACAGAGAGTCAAACAGTAGAAGTAAAAGAATTCCAGGAAAGTATAAGTGCCAATTCCAAACTGATAAACCAAAGTACATGAGATAAAAAACAAACCATATCCATGTGATATGTGGGTCAACATCCCACACTGTCTCCACCAAACTCCCACACCCAATTAATATGGATACCAACCATTACCATATGATGCCTTTCATTTTCCGGTGTCAGATAAAACAAGTCTTATAAATGACCAAAAGAATATGCAGGTTGTGAGAAAAATAATCTTAGTAGGATCCCACTGAGTATTCTATAATAATTTATTAATAAATAAACCAGTTATGGTCATTTAAATAAAATATAGTCTTCCACAGTTTAAAATAAAACATGGAAATTCACCAATTTCATAGAAGTTTATCAAAAATTACCAAATAAAAAAAATTTTCCTAACTATATATAAATATCCATTTCAAAATGTAAAAACATAGAAAATAAATCCTAGGATGCATTAGTTTTGGGTTTTCTAGGAACCTCACACCCCGGGTAACAGATGATGATGGGTACATAAATCTCTAAAAAATAAGACTATGGGTAAAATAACATCCCAAAAAGTGTACCCCTTATCATAAAATATACTATTTATAGTTTTGGAACAAATATCCTCTAGGTATCTCAAAACCAACCAAGTGTGATTTTCCCAAATATATCCCCCTTCTACACACCCTAGGTTTCCATGTGCCATAGATCGCACTTGGAGGATTCACTTTTATAGTTCAAATAATTTAAAGGGTATATCATACATCAATAATCAAGCAACCCAAATGCATAATAAAACATTATCTGAAATCTATTTTCATAAACATACCCAAAGGGGAAATCCAATAAAAAAAAGTAGTCCAAAATATCACATTTCAAAAATCATAATTCTATCTATTAAAATAATTAATAAAATAAATTTAAAATATCCAAGTAATTATGGTTCATAAAATAAATCCTTTTCATGAAACCACCAACCTCAAACACTTTAAATGTCAAATAATCAAATATGATCCACAATCTAAAGGGAAATAAGGCTCTAAAGAAGAAAAAATAAACCCTAACCAAAGGCTCCACATCAAAAACCTCAAAATAAATAGAATATCGGCTATAATATCCTTATATTATAAATAAACATAAGGAAATTAGGGGAAAATTGAGAAATAGAGAAGGTAAACCACATACCATAAAATACCTTGATTATCTTGGAAAAAAATCCACCAAGAAATTACACCTGGATAAAGAAGATAGGACATCTATAATTCGCCCTAAAAAACATCTAGATCAGAAAAATATAGTAAATAAGAAAATATGAGGGGTTTTTAGATAATAAATCAAGTCAAAAATTCATTAATAACATACCCTTAAATATTTCGTAGACTTTCATCAATGGAAATAACTCCCCTATATGAGAAATCACCTAATTAAGCTATTTCAAAAAAAAATAAACAACTATCACTATGGAATGGTGATTCTCACTATGGTTTTGGTGTATTAGATCATGCCATAGCTAGGAGACCCACCATGGTGACTAAACATGGGGTGGAGTAAAAACCTAATCGATTTTAGATCGACCACACCCTACACCATGGCATGATATCATCCATTGGGTTGTGGTTTATATGGAGACTCTTTATGTTCCATGTAACAACCCAAAAATTTATTAATGAAAATCCCTCTTGGTCAATTTAAATTTCTTCTTATGGTTAGGTAAAATGTATTCACTAGTTTGGTTCTATCTTTTGGATTTTAAAATACCATTAAGAATTGTGACCATTGCTAATATAGTCATTGAACAGTGATCACATTATTAGTATAAATATAGGGCTTTAACAAATCTAATTTACTTAGAAAAAATAAGTGATGGCCTCATCCTGTGGACTTTCCCCATACGAAACCCATTTTTCAAAGCTCGGAAAGGAGGTGGCATCATTGGGCTTCGCTCTTAACCAAGACCAAGCTGAGGTTAAATATGTTAAGCTCGAACGAAACCACCTATGAGAGAAGTATAATTTGGTAGATATTACCACTAGAGTAATGTTATTTAAGCCACCCCAAGAGTCTTTCACCATCGTTCACCTTACACTAAGGTCTTATGTGGGTGTTTTAAGGGGTTATGTAACAAGACCCTAGTACTACGATTTTGTACATATACACAAATAGTATTTTTAGTTAATATTCAACTAAGAAATATATTTAAATGAATTGATGGATTCTTTAATTAAATAATATTTTAATAAAATATTATTATTAAATTAATTTTTATTAAATATAAATGATCTTATAATTTTATTAATGTAGTTTTACTTTTTATTAAGGTTTGAAAACTGTTTTTTTCAAAACCAATAAATTTTCAAAAAAATGTCTGTTTTTATTTTAAAAGTTAAAATTAATATATTTAGAAAATTATTTAGATAAAATGAAAATTATTTTTTTAATCAGGACATTGAAATTATCTAATGGTAAATTTTTCATAATTTTCTAATACAGTTGGATTTTTAGACAAAAATTAAATATGGTTTAAATATATAATGTGTTTTATGACATCATAATGACTCAATAGTGATGTAATAAAATACTATAAACATTATGTTTGTCCAGTATATTTTTTAACATTAAAATAATGTGAATTTAGGTTTTTTTATTTATTTTACAAAGCTTTAGTGGACCCTTCAAGACTTATAAAATATTTTGTCTTTTTGAATAGTTTTCCTTGAGAGTGTGACTCACCTCCATAGAAGAAACCCTATTATTTTAAGAATTTCGGCCATTGGACATATAAAATATTGTTTTACACTCCCATTTTGAAAAAACCATGAGCAGAAACCAGGTTTTGGATTGTTTTTTGTTTTTTTGATTATTTTAATGGGAGGTGTCCTAGACCTAAATAATAAAGAATTCCTTCTCCTTTCCTTTATAAACCCACCAAAGATACCACATCCTATTCACTCAAAGACTTTGGAGTTTGACCAAACCATGTCCTCCTCTATCTATAATCCTCTAAAGTCTCCCAAATCTCCCAATAATCCAATTTGATGCCTCTCCCAAGCCTTTGGGATCACACTTCAAAGTAAGGGATTCATTCCTCTCTCATTTTATCTAAGTTTATTAATATTGTTATGCCCTTTTATTTTCAATTATAAATGTTGGGGTATAATTTATCACCACCCCTATACTGTTTTATTTATTTTTAAATGATGGATACCCCATTCTCCCTCATCTCTACCTTCCATATATACTCGTTACTATGCCGAAATTCTATAAGGAATTTCTCTCTCCTCATTTACATTCAAGTAATTATTTTGTATAATGAATATAAATTCCATTACCTATACTGAGTCATGTATCTATATTACTCCCCTTACTTTCCATTTCATGTACATATAATGAGACACCCCTTTCTCTCTAATCAACCATTTTTATGAAGCCTTATGTCACGTTGTTATGCTGATGAAATTGCACCGTAATTTTCCAAGACAAAATCATTGTGTAGTGAATACCATGCCAATTTCTCTATCAAGGGTATTCACCTTTATGCACATTTACATATTGATGTAAGAGTTTCATATATTAATTCCACATTTATGCACGAAATGAAATGTTTAATAAGGGTGCGCCTTGATAGCGATCCAATGAATTGGGTAAAGTATAGTATCATGATACTTCATGTTCAATGGGTGTTGACTAATGATAATTCAAGTGAAATGAGGGTTTACTCCTGATTCATGTGCAATGAGTTATTACTCATGCTCTAGGTGCAATGAACCTTAGCTCTTGCTAATTCCATGTTAATTGTTGTTGCCACAATTTCATGTTATTAATATCATGATTTATCATGCCTTTATGTTCGTGTTTCTCTTGTTCTCTATTGATATGCCTATTGTATAAAATTTATTTTATTCCTCATGTTATTCCATAATTATTCCCTTATTGGTCTTTATATCTCACCCTTTTTTATGAATGTCCTCAGGTTATCCTATTTCATGGTATATACGAGGGAATGTACTGGTCATGTAAAGGAAGTTTTCAATAAGATGTTGTGTTCTATGCTTTAAGTTGTTATTTAATGTTACTAAAACCCAAAGACACTATACCTATTGATCTTCTATGTTGTATCAAGTTAAGGTTTCATGTAATAAATCATTTTTAATTATGAAAATAAGAGTAGGGTTTTTATAGTTGATATCAGAGGATAGGTTTAGCTATTTTTGGGGATTAGGATTAGAAAACCCTAATGAAGCCTTAGAGACAAGACTAAGTATAATAAAAACATCCCTAAGTTTTGGTGGGTATTGAGTAATTGGTTTATCAAGCAGATGCATCTCTATCAAGATATGAGCAGGAAAAGGGAGCTCTGGCACAGATGTACCTAGGGGTGAAAACCCCAATAAGGAGTTTTGGGATTGACATGGGGTATCTTGGTACACAACAACGTGCCTTTCTACACTCTTGGTTACGACACTCTCGAGGGATATGCAATGTTAAATTCAAAACCTCGGTATAAACCTTTATTAATGAAATTAAAAAAAAATCCCTAAGATTATATATTAGAAAGTAGATCATGGATAACATAGATTAAATCTTATAGATTAATAAGTTAAGGAAACAAAAGTTATTTATAAGTCATCTATTTTGTCTTTGTATTACCCTTTATGTGTTATCCCTAACTTTACCTTTATTCCAGCCAATGGCCGGTAATAGGAGGACCCGAGCTAATAACCGACTTGAAGATCAATGTGATGACAGTGCTAATGAGATGCCCAGTCCGATGGGAGTGGGAATCACGAACTTCGACACGATTCTCTATCAGTTAACTCAAGATTCTAATAGAAACATGGTTCAAGAGGAATGTTCAACCCCCCCTCCAAAAATAAAAAGTCTCTATCGAAATCTTCATGAGACAAAGGCCTCCTACTTCTAATATTTCATCGGATCCCTCAATCATCGAACAATGGATCAACTCCATTGAAAAGATCATTTCCATCCTTCAATGTTCCGAACAAGAGAAGGTTCTCCTGGCTGCTTATCGTGTGGAGGGTGAAGCTGATCAATGGTGGACATTGATCAAAAATAAGAATCCTAAGGAGGAGATAAAGGCATTAGAATGGAAGGATTTCCGGAAGACGTTTTTCAATAAATATTTTCCACGCACCCTATGGCTTAATATGGAAATGGACTTCCTTGCTCTCAAGAAAAAAGATGAAGAATCCATCGGAGCGTATGAGGCAAACTTCACAAGTCTTGCACGATAAGCCTCCAGCTTTTTCATAAAACCCAAATGCAAGGTTGACTGCTTCTTTGGTGAGCTGAAACCTAGCCTACAGAAAGCCCTGGTGATCGTTGACTTTGACAGCTATGAGGAAATTGTCTGATGTACCCACAAGGTCAAAATGGAGATCGGCAAATCTCAGGGGTATCATGGGGATAATAAGTGTAATTTGTATTTCAATTCTATATGTCTGATTGATAAATCCAATGGTGCTAAGAAAATCCAGCACCCCACTTGACAAATGTGCGAAAAGAAGAACCCCAGAAATTGCCTTAAGGGGATGAGGAAATGATTTAGGTGTAGAAGAGAAGGGAACCTGGCTATTAACTATCAACAAGAAAAACCTGCATCTATGACAGAGGAGAGGAACTCTCTGTTTGACTCTAAATGCATTGTTCATTACTTCAACTTCAAAGAACCAGGGAACCTTGAAAATTAGTGTCGTAATCCAAGGGTTTTCAGAGGAAACTAAAGGCAGCAATGGGGATCTTTTTCCATAACTATTGTCGAATTGAACCCCGAAAATGAAGTTGTGACAGGTACGCTAGTT
Source organism: Viscum album (assembly GCA_963277665.1). Taxonomy (NCBI): domain Eukaryota; kingdom Viridiplantae; phylum Streptophyta; class Magnoliopsida; order Santalales; family Viscaceae; genus Viscum; species Viscum album. The sequence goes on along the minus strand of OY728133.1, from coordinate 1,927,773,264 downwards.
ATTCACTCAAAAATAGCAAAATTACTTTTTGATTCAGGTTCTACACATTCTGTTATATCCTGAAAGTTTAGTAGAATAATCTCAACACCACCAAAAATCATGGAAATAAAGATGTCGGTGAGTACGGAAAATGGGGAAATCATTACATCCCATGAATATAACTCCTCCCCTATCATAATCGGCAGATTGAACTTCTCGGCAAACCTCATCATACACCCTCTGGAAAAATTTGATAAAATTCTCAGCATGAATTGTCTTTCCTTATATAGAGCCAATATAAATTTCTGTGAGAGGGAAATCACTCTCCATGTGGATAATCGACCCCCAATTCTGTTCAAGTGTAAGGAGGAAGATGAATCTTCTTTAGCTCCATCATCTCAAGTGTGGATATTACTACCCCATGAGCATGTGTATCTGGCTAATATAACTGAGTATTATGAGGCAACCATCCTTGAATACATTCCTATTGTGAGGTAATTCGCTGAAGTGTTTCATGAGGAATTTCCTGGTCTTCCTCCTAGAAGAGATGTTGAATTTTTAATTGATCTTATACCCGGGGCATTGCCAATATGCAAGACTCCATATATAATGGCTATTGTGGATCTTGAGAAGCTGAAAAAACAACTATAAGAGAATCTGGATAAAGGGTTTATACACCCAAGTGCTTCACCATGGGGTGCACTAGTCCTCTTGGTCAAGAAGAAGCATGGGTCAATGCGCCATTGCATTGATTATCGTGAGCTTACCAAAATCACAATAAAGAACAAGTATCCTATCCCACGAATTGATGAATTGTTCGATCGGATTAGTGGAGAAATATACTTCTCCAAGGTATATTTGTGGTCGGGATATTATCAAGGCTGAAGAAAGAAGATATCTCCAAGACTACTTTTCGTACAAGATACGAGCACTATGAATTAATAGTAATGCTTTTCAGACTCACTAATGCTTCATAAATCATCATGGACTTGATGAATAGAGTCTTTAGATATTACCTTGACAAATGTTTTGTAGTATTTATAGATGATATTCTAATATACTCTAAAACCAATGAGGATTGTGAGGAGAAAATGAGAACTATACTAGAGACCTTGTGAAAGGAGAAGCTCTATGCAAAGTACAGCAAGTGTGAATTCTGGTTGAAGGAGGTATCATTCTTAATCCATATAACCACAAGCAATGGGATATTTGTGGATCCCTCCAAGACAACTATAATAGAGGGATGGTCGATTCCAACATCAGTAACAGTTATCCATAGCTTCTTGGGGTTAGCTGGATATTATCGATGGTTTGTGAGAAATTTCTCACGATTGTCCAACCCTCTTACAAAGAAAACTTTGAAGGGAGTAAAGTTTTCTTGGAGTGATGAATGTGAAGAAAACTTCAAGGTTTTGAAAAGAAGGATTATCATTGCGCCTGTTCTCACTTTACCCACAAGTATAGAACTTTTTGTGGTATTCAGTGATGCTTCAAAGAAGCGTATGGGCTGTGTGTTGATGAAACATGACAAAGTCATTGCCTCTACTTCAAGGTAATTAAAATTTCAAGAGAAAAATTATCCAACACATGATCTGGAGCTGGTTGTAGTGGTATTCATTTAAAAATTTGGAGGAATTATCTCTTTGGGGTGAAGTGTGAAATATATACAGACCAAAAAAGCCTCAAGTATTATTCACATAGAAAGAGTTGAACATACGCCAATAAAGATGGTTAGAGCTGATCAAAGACTATGAATTCTCAATCCATTACCAACCTAAGAAAGTGAACAAGATGGGGGATGCTCTAAGTAGAAAGGACCTAGAGATTATATCATTTATGATAATTGATAAGGATCTAATATTCTTATATTTGATGAAGATGGGCATGGAAATCATAAATAATGGAACATCATAAATCCTCTCACAAATTATTTCTCAACCATATCTTTTGAAAAGGTTAAAGTATGATCAAAAAGATGATGTGGGAATTTAGAAGAAAGTGGAAGATATTAGAAAAGGGAAATCCTCAGAGTTCAATGTTAATGAAAAAGGAATTGTGAGATTTGGGAAAAGACTATGTGTTCCATCAAGTCTGGAGCTGAAGAAGGAACTTTTGGATGATGCACATAGTTCAAATTTCTCTATTCACCCAGGAAACACAAAGATGTATCAAGATCTCTAAGAGAATTATTAGTGGGATAATATGAATACGGAGATTGCTGAGTATACATCAAAGTGCCCAGTGTGTCAGTAAGTGAAGGCAGAGAGGCAGAAGTCTAAGGGGATTATATAACCATTTCCTATACCAGCATGGAAATGGGAGAACATCACCATGGACTTTGTCACTAGACTTCTGAAGACATCCAAAGGCAACAATTCAATCTCGGTTGTTGTGGATCATCTTACAAAGTCTACACACTTCATTAATATTTTGGAGGATTTCTCATTGGATAAATTGGAACAGATGTACATCAGGGAAGTGGTAAGGATGCATGGAGTACCACTATCTATTGTATTTGGTCGAAATCCAAGACTCACCTCTATGTTTTGGAAGAGTCTTCAACATGATCTGGATGGTGAACTGAACATCAGTACGGCCTATCATACTCAAACTGATGGACAATCTGAGAAAACTATTCAAACACTTGATGATATGTTAAGATCATGTTCAATGGACTTTAAAGGATTATGGGATCAATATCTTCTTCTGGTTGAATTCTCCTATAATAAGAGTTTCCACTCGTGCATCTGAATGGCACCTTATGAAGCCCTGTATGGGAAGAGGTGTAGAACACTGGAATGTTGTGATGAAGTCAGTGAGAATAAGCTGCTAGGACCTGAAATGGTTGATGAAATGGTGTAGAAGGTGAAAACCATTTAGCAGCATATCAAGGCAGCCCAAAGTCGCCAGAAGAGTTATGTGAATAACCATCGAAGATACCTTGAGTTAATAGTTAGAGACAAGGTATTTCTACACATATATCTGTAGAATAAGGTCATGAGGTTTGTAAAGATAGGTAATTTGAGTCCTAGGTACATCGTCCCCTTCGATATTCTTGATCGTGTCGGAGTTGTGGCCTATCAACAAGAACTTCCACCTACCATGGCCAAAGTACATGATGTATTTAATGTATCCCTCTTAAGGAAGTACATACCAGACCCTTCGTGTGTACTCTCTTCATAGTTAGCAAAGCTATAGGATGATCCTTATTATGAGGAGCAACCAATGAAGATCTTAGATCATAGAGAAAAGGTTCTATGAAATAAGACAATTCCCCTCATCAAGGTGTTGTGTAAAAACCACAAATTTGAAGAAGCGGCATGAGAACCAGAAGAAGTGATGAAGCAGAGTAACCCACATCTGTTTTAGTGTCAGAAAAAAAAATTTGTGGGTAAAATTTCTTAAGGGGGGTAATATTGTAACAACCCAAAAATTTATTAAAGAAAATTTCTATATCTCTATTTAAATGTCTTCTTAGGGTTATGTAAAACATATTCAATTTTTTGGTTCTATTTTTTGGATTTTAAAATACTGTTGAGAATTTTGATTGTTTCTAATATAGTTGTTGAACAGTGATCACATGATTAGTATAAATGTAAGGCTTTAACCAATCTAATTTACGCAGAAAAAGGAAGTGATGGCCTCATCTAGTGGACTTGCTCCGTACGAAGACCATTTGTCAAAGCTCGGAAAGGAGGTGGTGTCATTGGGATTCACTCTTTACCAAGCCCAATCTCAGTTTGATTGCATTATGCTCAAGTAGAACCACCTATGAGAGAAGTGGAATTTGATAGATATTACCACTCGAGCAATGTTATCTTAGTCACCCCAAGAGTCTGTCACCATCGTGCACCTTACACTAAGGTCTTATGCAGGTGTTTTAAAGGGTTATGTAACAAGACCCTAGTACTAAAATTATGTACATATACACAAATAGTATTTTTAGTTAATATTCAACTAAGAAATATATTTTTATGAATTAAAGGATTCTTGAATTAAATAATATTTTAATAAAATATTATTATTAAATTGCTTATTATTAAATATAAATGATCATATAATTTTATGAATGAAATTTTAATTTTATAAAATCATTTAGATAAAATGAATATTATTTTTGGAATCAGGATGTCGAAATTATCCAACAGTGAATTTTTCATAATTTTCTGAGACAGTCAAATTTTTGGGTAAAAATTAAATACAGTTTAAATATATAATGAGTTTCATGACATCATAATGACCTAATAGTGATGTAATAAAATACAATAAACATTATTTTCGGAAAATATATGTATTACCATTAAAATAATGTGAGTTTGGGTTGGTTTTATTTATTTTACAAAGCTTTAGTGGACCCTTCAACACTTAAAAAATATTTCATCTTTTTAAATTGTTTTCCTTGAGAGTGTGACTCACCTCCACATAAAAAAACCCAATTTTAAAATGTTATTCCATTTTCCTTATAAAATATTGTTTTCCAATCCCATTTGGAAAAAACCATGGTCAAGATTGTGGTTTTGATTAGTTTAATGTGAGGTGTCCCAAACTTAAATAATAAAGAATTCCTTCTCCTTTCCTATATAAACCCACCTAAGCTCTCACTTCCTCTTCACTCAAAGACTTTGGAGTTAGACCAACCCCTGTCTTCCAATCTATAGAATCCTCCCAAGGCACCCCAATCTACTAAGAATCCTCTCTCAAGCCTCTCCTGAGCCTTTGGGAACACACTTCCAAGTAAGGGATTCCTTCCTTTCTCATTTTATCAAAGTTTCTTAATATTGTTACACCCTTTTATTTTCAATTATATATGTTGGGGTATGATTTATCACCACCCCTATACTATCCTATTTATTTTTGAATGGTTATATACCCCTTTCTCTCTCATTTCTCCCTTCCATATATACCTGTTACCATGCCGAAATTCCATAAGGAATTTCTCTCTCCTCATTTACATTCAAGCAATTATTTTGTATTATGAATATAAATTCCATTAAATATATTGTTTAATGTATCTATATGAGTCCTCATACTTAACATTTCATTTAAATATGATGAGACACCCATTTATCTCTCATAAACCGTTTTTATGAAGTCTTATGTCATGATGTTATGCTGCCGAAACTGCACCGCAATTTTCCAAGCCAAAATCATTGTCTAGTGAATACCATGTCCATTTCTCTATCAAGGGTTCACCTTTATGAACATTTACATATTGATGTAAGATTTTCATATATTAATTCCACATTCCTTAATCATAGAATAAATTATGATGTTTTATGAATTCATGTTCTATGATCTTGTGGCACACTTATGCATGAAATGAAATGTTTAAGAAGGGTGCATCCTAATAGCACTTAAATGCATTGGGTAAAGTATAGTATCATGATATTTCATGTAAAATGGGTGTTGATTCATGATAATTCAAGTTCAACAAGGGTTTACTCATGCTTCATGTGCAATGAGGGATTACTCATGCTCCATGTGCAATGAGCCTTGGCTCATGCTAATTCCATGTTAAGTGTCGTTTCCACATTTCAATGTTATGAGTATCATGCTTTATTGTGCCTTTATGTTCATGTTTCTCTTGTGCTCCATTTATATTCCTATTTTCTAATTTGTATTTTATTCCTCAGGTAATTCCATTTTTATACCCTTACTAGGCTTTATAGATCACCTTTTTTTTATGCATGTCCTTAGGTTATCCTATGCAATGCTAAGTATGAGGAAATGTAGTGGTCATGTAAAGGAATTTTTCAATAAGATGTTGAGTTCTATGATTTAAGTTGTAATATAATTACCCTAATCCCCAAAAATATTATACCTCTTGATCTTCTATGTTGTATCAAGTGAACGTTTCATGTAATAAATCATGTTTAATTATGTAAAAAAGAGAAGGTTTGTTATATTATACACTCATGAACACACCTAACCCAAGAATGTAAGTCTACCTATTTTACATAGGAAATCCCCAATAATAACATATCTTCCACTATAGTCTAATCACCCTATTAAAGGTTAATGAATTCCATATACATTTCCATTATTAACAATTCTGGGAAAAAATTTAGGTAAACTATTGTCTTGAAGTATTTCCACTCTGAACCTCCATGATATTGTTCCTAAAATATAAAGTCCCAACACCTTCTTATATGGGTATTTAAGCATAAAATTAGCATGTTTCACTTTGAAAAATTCTTGAGTTTCTAAAAAGAAAAAAATCACTTGTTCTTCTATAACCAGTCATCCCATTCTTGAGGTTCATTCATCCATTCCAAGGATAGAATATTACGGAAATAAAATTCCTAGGATAGACCTTTATCTCCTCTTCCTCATGATTCTACATCACAGTATTGATCTATTACAGGTATATAATTATAGTCCATGTCACAAACCACACGTACTACTACTTTAATGAGGTTATAATCAGCCAGAGGGTTTGCTATAGAATATTTCCCACAACACCCTCTGGAAGGACTCTTGGGAGCCTTGTGGGGGGTATGTTATTATAAAAATGAAAGGAAAGAATACCATGGTATAGGTTAACAATTTAAGATTAAATTAAGTGGGTGAAATTAAATGACAAATATTAATTCATAAATCAATATGGAAGACACATACCTCAACATCTTGTGGTAGCTTAAGGATTTTTATAATGAGATCTATCTAGGAACTTTCTCATAATATAACCCTTAAGTCTAAAAAATCCTATATTCTATCTATCATAACATTTCATGACATAAAAACCATGAAACAACCAATCATTTATACTAATTTATCATTAAAACCTAGGTTATTCAAAAATGGACACTTGATCCAACCCATGTCCAGGTTTTAAGGGCATTCCCAATACCCATGAGCTAGAAACAAGGACCTGGGAATAAATAAATAACACTAGCACGAGTTTTCCCATAAAGAAAAACCAAAGGAACCAAAAATGGAATATTTAAAATAAATTCAACATTCCAAAAAAAGTCAAATATTAGAAGATAAAGAGTACAAACAAAATACTAGTTCCAACCCCAAACTAATAAACCAAAGTATATGAGGCAAAATGAAACCCATATCCATGTGAAATGTGGGTCAACATCCCACCATGTCACTACCTTACTCCCACACCCTACTAATAGGGATACCCAACACAACCAGATGACACCTTTCCTTTTCTTGTGTCAAATAAAACAAGGTCTACATACACCTAAAGGAATATATTGGGTGTGTATAAAATAGTCCCAGTAGGATCCCACAATGTTTTCTATAAAAAGTGTTTAATAAATAAACAATTTATACTCATTTAAAGAAAATAATAGCTTGATATATAGGATTTCATAGTTTAAAACAAAACATGTAAATTCACCTGATTCATAAGGATTTATAAAACATTGCCAGATAAAACAATTTTTTCAAAGCATGTATAAATAACTACTTCAAAAATGATAAAAATAGAAACTAAATAATTGAATACATTAGTTATGTGTTAGCTAGTATCCTCATGTCTTGGTGAATAAATTATGATATCTTGATGAATCCATAGAAAAATTTGACTAAGGATATGATAACTCCCCAAAAATTGAACATTCTATCATAAATACATTCCATGTAGGTGAAAAATATCCTATAATTATTTTCCTAAATTTATCCCCCTCCTAAATACCCCAAGTTCCCATGTACCAAATCCTACAAATTGAGGCTTCACTTTTGTTATTAAAATCATTTCAAGGTAATATCATACATTAATAATCAATCTTCCCAAATTTACAACAACTCATTATTTGAAATCCATTTTCATAAACAATTCAAATGTGTAAATCCATTTTATAAAAGTATCCAAAACTATCACATTTCAATAATCATAAATCATGTTATTTAAAAAAATTAGAAAACTAATTTAAAGAAATCAAGAAATAATGGTTCTTAAAACAAATTCCTTTTATGAAATCACCCACCTCAAACAATTGGTATATCCAATAATTGAATGGGATCCAAAATCCAAAGGGAAATAGGGATCCAAAAAAGAAATAATAATCCTTAAACCAAAGGTCCCACATTAACAACCTTAGACTGAAGACAACTTAATCTTACATAGACTTCAAGAAGAAAGAACCATGAATAAAGTAGGGAATTAATATTGGGATGAATAATGGAAACCGCGTACCACAAAGTCCATTGATTATCTAGGTCAAACCACCACCAAAAAATTCACATAGATAAAGAATATAGTATGAACATAATTCACCCTAGAAATCATTTAGATCAGAAAAATATAGAAAATAAGAAATTTTAAGGAATTTTTAGAGGATAAATGAATCAATGATGAATAAAAAACCCAACCTTAAGGATCACACATGCTTTTATCAATGGGTGTAATTCCCTTGGAAGATTGTATAGTTGATTAATCCATTTCAAAAAAAATTGAATAGCTATCACCATGGATTGGTGATTCCCACCACTATTTTGGTGTCCTTGGTCACACCAAGCCTAGGAGTCTCATCATAGAGACTGACCATGGTCTGTAGAAAAAACATTGGTTGTTTTAGACTCACCATGCTTTGAACCATGGTTTGGTGAGGCCCTTATAGCCATGGTTCATAGAGAGACTCCCTTCACTTCATGCTCATGATCACACCCATCCAAGGCATATTGATCACCTCGTTTTACACATGAAAACTCCAAGAATAATATATATTATACCACAACATGGTCCTAAAAGTGGTGCTCCTTGAATTCCACATTTCCACCCAAAGCCACCAAGAAATGTCTAAAATATCTTGAACCCAAATAAAACCATCACATGGTTAAAAAAATAAACTTTAAACTAGGTATGTTACATTTGATATAAAATTTAATAATTGTGTCTATACATTATATTTTTTATAAAAATATTTGAAATTCAATAAACAAGATTATCTTACTTTTCAATGTCATATATAGAAGAATTATATACTCTAAAAATTTTCTAAAAAATTTATAAATAATTATTTCTATATTATGTGAATTGGAAATGTTCTTCCCACCATCATTATTTGATATAATTGTTTAATTTATGGTTCACTTATTGAGAGAGATCCAACTTTTTAGACCTATATATTATATATAAATGTTACCCATTTAATATTATATGAAGATATTCAAAGTATGTATCAAAAATTGAAGTTTCACAAAATTTTGTCTTACAAAGTGGTCTACTGTTGAAGAAGAAGTTGAATTATATACTGAATTCTTAGCTCGTGTATATAGAATTTGGATTATAAAATCTAATCATACTGGGTGTATCAATAAAGAATTAATTTTATGAAGATATATTTTCACCAAACCTATCATATATTAGAATTAGGCTCACCTATATGTTTTATATAAAACTTAAATGTGTGAATCATATGTTAAAAATCAAAAGTTTTTCATAGAAAATTGAATCCAAAAAGTGTTGAGAGTTGGATATCAAATACACATGATCAATAATTTATATGGTTATTTTGAGACTATATATTAAAAGAGTAATTTTCACATTCTAAATCAATTTTTTGAAGAGAAATATAGTCAGTAATAGAACCATGTTTTCATATATTATCTTACACTAGTATGAAATTAACCGTTATACATTCTATAAAAATGAAAAAATTAAATAATAATATGTTATTATAGGGTTATGTTTTTTTATAAGTGATGCATGTATCATTTACTAGATAAATTTTATGTGAATATGTATTAATTTGTCATCATTAAAAAATAAGGGAGTTCAATTGTAAGAAATTTTTATGGGATTATTTTTTAATTCAAATGGATTGGTAATGGGAGTTCGATTCATTTATATGAATTGGGCTTATTAAAATTTAATTCTGGTAACTAAGAATATAATGGTGAACCCATTATAATTGAATCACTAGTAGTATAAGTATTTTATACATCATATCTTTCAAATTAAAATTGGTTTTTTATTCTCTTAGAGATTCAAAAATCTACAGAATTAAATAAAAATTCCATAGTGGATGATACTTTAATTGGGAACCAAAATAATTTAATGGTGATGGTGTCTTTTATTTCAAAGGGGACCACATATATGAGATTTGGATAATTTATAAAGGTGGAAAATCTCTTCAATAACTAAATAAAATAAAAAAATCATAATAAACAAGTTTGATGTATCTGATTATTTTTATATATAAAATGTGTTTTATCTAAATATTATGTTTTTAATACTATTTTTATACATTTTCAATTATTTTTACAGATTTTTAGTTAAAATATGACTTATACACCTTTTAAAATTACCCATCCCTAGGAACAACATAACAATGACCACTATAGTGATAAACAGTTTAAAGGTTGGAAATATTCTAAAGGTTAGAAATAATCTAAGTGTGAGAAACATAAAGATTTATATGGTTGAAAAAAGATGATAGGGTTTTCACATGAAAGTGTTAACAAAAGTTATTATAGTGATAATTATATCCCATAAATTTTATTTTTGAGGGAATGTAAGTGGCCAAACTATGAAACCAAACAAGTCCATTTTCATTAATTATATTGGGATTAGTACATAAATGAACATTCCAATTTATATAGATATGTGGAAAAATATTGTATATACATTCATTCAACCATTTTGAAATTAATTATCGTGAAATTTTATTTTATTTTATATATTTCACCTAAAAATAAAATAATTAAATGTTTATATTTTTTCTTATATAGTACATTTATATTAAAAGTTTATAATATGAAATTAGTATTTAGGACTGTTAGAAAGAGTCATGGATAATTTTTAAATAATATTTACAAAAAAATATCTTAATAATTATAAGGGGAAATTCAATCCAAACATTCCAAATTTATATGCAAGTATCATAAACAACAACTTTAGATGCTTTCAATGTCTGTGAGATAAGGAAACATTTAAGGTACATTATAATTTATTTTAATTAATCTTAAATTATATGCATAAAGTCTTATTATTAATAAATATTAATTTATAAAATGTAAAATCATTTCAAAAATAAATAAAGTGTAGCATAACCACTATACTAATATTATAAAATATGGATAGAGTAAGCTTCACTTAAAATACAAACGGTTTGTACTTCAAATTTATAGTAAAATTTTTATATGATATGAAACATAAAATAATTATGTATCTCTGTTTACATGCATATTTATTAATTTAAATGGGCCTCTAACTCTATCCCACATCATGTGTTATGTAAATAAGATATTTTAAAAAAAAGGGGGAACGGATAAATGTAAACATAGAAATAAAATATTTGAATCATGTGTCAGTATGAAATAACAAAAAGGTATTCTTATTAAATATATTAATGACTATATAATTTTCTTAATTTTTATTCTTTTTTTACACAACATGATTCAATTAACAATGGTGAAGATTACTAACTTTTGGTGACTTTAAAGTGTTGATATAAGTATGATTATATTAGAGGTGTGGGTTTGGTAGTGCCTAAAACAAATGAATGGTGATGTTTTTAGATATTAAATATATAAATTTAAGAAATATGTAATAACCCATCAAAAAAATCATATCCATAAAGTGGTATTTAAGATATGGTTAATTTTTTTATAAATAAAATTTCACTAAAAATATTTATTAAAAATTTATATATTAATATTTTACTAGTACTATATAGATTATAGTATTAAAAACATAACCAGAAAATAAATAGATTTTAATCTAGAATGGGTGGGAAGCTTAAATGATATCAAAATGATTTCATAAATCAGGAACATGTGTTTTTTATCACATATATATTTATTTTTCATTTTTAACTTTACATAAAATATTTTTTCATTGTCAATATTATATTTGTTCTATACTTCTTATTAAAATTTCCTTTTTAGAAATTTTAGTCTGTAATAACAACCAAAAATATGTGTCAAATGATCAAAATTGATAAAACAAGCCCCTTTTGGCATGAAAATTTAGGTTAATGATTGATAATTAATCTATGATGTGTAGTAATAAACCACACATCAATTATATTTGTGATGTACTCAAAATAATCAAAAGCATATTTTTAGTAATGAATAACTTTCAAGTTTTATAAACATACACTAAATGAAAAAACCAATAAAATAACCTTTCATTCTTAAAAAAATAGAGCAATGGTCACTAATTTATTTATAAAGTTTAGGATAACATCATATATCAATATTATATGTAATTTTTTTGAAATGACAGTTAATTTTTACTGTCGATAAATCAAAACCAAGGAATTGAGCTCAAATAGACACAAAAAGTTTGGATAGTGATCATTGTTTCATTTATGACCTGTAAAACAAATTGTTCAATAATTTAAAGTGTTATGTGACAAAAATAGAGTAAATTGGATTAACACTATTAAAATTCTTTTTATCTCTACAAACATGTGTATACTGATAAAAACTCATACAATGAGATTTAATTGTCATAAAACTTTATTAAAATGACCCTTATTTCATTTATAAACTATACTAAAAACCATTATGTAAATATGATGTGTAATATGGGCAAAAAGATTAAAACTAAATTTTTAAGTTAAATAATAATTCATCAAATGATCAAAACCGAGAAAATGAAATCAAATTATTTTAAAATTTTATAAGAATTATTATTAATTCATTTCGTCCCCATAGGAAAAACTATTTTAGTAATATAACATGATATGTGAATTGAATAATGTAAAATATATATACATAATTAAATGTATTTATAGTCAGAAAAACATGAATCTAGTGATAAAAGCTCCTGAAAAAAGATCAAATTGTCATGAAACTTTAGTAAAATGATCTTTGATTCATTTCTCACAATTAGTTTAAACTTTTATTTCAATATAATGTTCAATGTGGTCAGAATGATTAAAAGTGTAGTTTCTTAACTTCTATAAAATATTTTTGAATAAAAAAAACTCATAAAATAATAAAAAATTGTCATTAAAATGTAGAACAATGATCTTGATTTATTTGTCACCCGTAAGAAAACATTGTACATGAATCTGATGTGATATGTGAATAGAAAAACTAAAAGTTAATATTTTAAGTTTTATAAATATTCTTCAAATGATCTAAATTGAGAAAATAAAATTAGACTATTTTGAAAAATTAAGATAATAATAACTGATTTATTTGTGACCCGTAAGAAAAAAAATCACATGAATCTGATTTGATATGTGACATGAACAACTAAAAGTTAATTTATTAAGTTTTTTAAATTTCCAACTAAAAGATAATTTTTTATATTTTATAAATTTCCATCATATGATCAAAATTGAGAAAATAAAATTATATTGTTATGAAAAATTAGGATAATAATCGTTGATTTATTTGTGCCCTGTAAGAAAAACTCGCATAGAAAATAAACTTTAAATTTGTACTAAATGACACAAAGTAGAGTTTTATTTTCTATAAATTTTGATCAAATATTTTAAATCATTCAAAAGACATTGTATTGTAAATAATATTTTAAATAATGTTTGTTGATTAATTTATGACCTATAAGGAAAAATTACACATAAAAATGATATATGGTTTCTTCTAAATAATAAAAAGTGTATATTTTTACTATTAAAATATCAATAAATATGTTGAAAATCATAATAAATAATTAAATGAACTAAAATTTTCATAAAAGTTAAAGAAAATTGTTATTAACTAATGCAAGGGTCTATATTTCACCCATACATTACTTTAAATTTTTGAAGAGTTGGGGTTGTTTAGGAGTTAGATAGATCTGAATGGTATCTTAGCTAGAATTTTAACTTAAAGCTCAGGTCATGTAGTGACCAATTGGTTAGACCATGATTTTTCATCTAGGGGAGAGGGGTTATTGTAGTCAAGTGTGTTGTAATATGGAAAGTGATGTTGTGACATGAGGAGGTGTGTTACAACATGGGGTTTTAGGTTGTGGGATTTAGTTGTGCCTCGGGTTGGATGGGCAATATCCATCGAGTCATGATTGTTTAGTTTTTGATGTATATTTTTTTGTTCCACCATGGAGGATCAACCATAAAATTTTCGTTTCTCTCAGGTTAATGTTAGAGAAGTATATTGTTATATGGTGTGATTCATTTGTGTAATGGATTTGTTTTGGTAGATGTAGAGTTAAATTTAGAGGCATGAAGTTTATTTATGGTTATTGAGGATTCAATAATTACGTCATGGTGATACCTATTATTCTATTACCTTATAGGTTTATATTAAATTTTATCAATTTTAATCTCTCTATATTTAAGTAGATCACACCATGATTGTCAGATTGATCGAACATTGTGGAATGGACTTTCCTGTCACATTATAATCTTATGTTTTCTAGTATTTAATATAAAATTTCATGATTTATAATATTATATCCAATCCCTCTAACTTTCCTTATACCCTAGGAATCATTTTTCATATTTTTTAGGCACCCTTGTTCATTCCTTGCTAAATTTTATCACTTGCCTTAATATTTTGTGATCTAAGGAACTCTTCTCTCCAATTTGTCTCTATTAATTTCTTATTCTCACTCCATTGGGAGGTTTTGGCAGTGGTGTTGGATTATTTTTAGAGATTTTGGGACATATACCAAATGGGGGTTTTTTATAGGTATTTTTTTATATTCCTATAGTTTTGGTGATGGTGGATTGTCATTTCCTTGATCATGTGTTGTAATAATTGAATATCTTATTGAAGAAAGAAATTATATATCTCTATTATCTTTATTCTTATGTGAAGTTGGAATTATCATGCCTACTTTTTTAATGGGTATATGGATAAAATTATCCTAATCAATATAATGAATCGGTTTAAATGAAATTGGAAGGTGATGATGTGATCCACATGTGTTTTATGGTATTTCAAGTTATTTCCTAATCATTATAGCCTTTTTGATTAATAAATTCGACTATGATGATCTTTGATTTAAATCAATGATATCCCTTTTACCTTCATAAATATAGAATTCTATAATTTAATATTATTTTTGTTTTTATATGAAGTATTAAGCCTAAATAGAAGTGATAATAAATAAGAATGTTATGTTAAATTATTTTTTTATGTTTTTGTCTATTGTATTCATGTGTTTATCCTTATTTTGGATATGGTTAGAGTGGTGGTATGTTTTTGCATCGTTGATGTATGGAGAAGTGGATAATATTGTGAAAGTGGTGTGATTGATGTGGTGGTTGTTGACATTGGTGGTTGATATAATATTGTAAGATATTATTATGGTTTATGTTATAGCTTTCTACAAATATGAATGGTAATGGTTTACTAAAATTATTTATGTGAATGGGCTATGGTGAAATGAATAAATACCAAGAAATTAATAAATAACTTAATGGGTAATTGTCATATGGTAAAAAAGAAGGTAAATAAAGAAGTAGAAGTGGTTAAATACAATTGTAAATGGATGAAAATAAATTGTTTCATAATGAATGTAATGTGGTTAGTCAATAAAAAATATATAAATTCACAATGGTGTGATAAATTGGAAGTTATAAATGTTTTTTGACTATTTTGTGGTGAGGGAGTGGTTAGTTGTGTTGTGATTTGTGGTGGAATAAGTTGTCAAGGTGAGATGATTAGAATAATGTTACATTTTTAGGTTGTGTTGATAAATACAATAATTTATAGAGTCTACCTTTAAGTTAGGATTGTGTGGAATATTATGTATTTTTTGTATTTTTTGTTATTTCTTACACACCACTATCTAAGTTGGGTAAACTTACCAATTTTTATATGGAGTTTTTGGGTTCTGTAAGATCATAGTTTTTCAATGAGGTGTAGATCATTTAATTTTTAGGTTAAATCTCTTTTTTCACTTAAATAATAGTTCCCAAGGAATTCATAGAGGTTTTTGGATCATTTGTTCATGGTTCGAAGACCTAATTTATAGTTTTTAAAGAGATATGATGAGGCACATGGTTATCACATTGTTATTAGTAAGTGTGTGGGTCAACTGTGTGGCCAAGTAAAGGGAGGATCATAGGAATGGAATCCATGTGAGAAGAGCCACACAACCATGAAAATACTACAATAAATTACATGTCTATTTCACTTGGTGTGTTCATGGTTTGTCTAACCATGCACCTAGTCTATGAGAAAGGTGGCCTCTTAGATAGTGGATATCGCAAAATTGGCACACAGTTTGGAAAACCATATGGAAAAACCATGTGATACTTTAAACCCAATAACATTATTTTCCCTCCCCCAAATTCATAGTAATCTGTCCCACTTGAGATATCTCCCATTTCTTATCCTAGGTGTTGGGAGATATTCCTTATTTGATCTCATAATCAACCTGTGTTCGTCACATTGCATAGCCAATGGTAATTCTATGATTCCGCTTGGTTATTTTATTTTTCCACTTACCATATTGAATTTTATTTCTATGTAAGATAATATTACTTATTTCAGGGTGTTTTCTAGTTTATTAATTTTCACTCATTCCAGCACGAATCAGTGGTTGATACTGCATGAGGAGTCTACTACCAAATAAAGGTAGGTGTTCTATAACTTTTTCCTAAAATTATATTTTTTTATATGATGCATCGTTTTGTCATGTTCTGGTCCTTCCATGTGTCACCTTTAAAATAGAAAATTAAATTAGTAGTTTATTATTCCTTAAATTGGTTATTCCTCATACACCAAGATGCTTCATAGAGGTTGTGTACCTCAACTTGAACCACCCCCTTGGAGTGAGTTGTTTATAGTCCCACAAACCCTACTGATCTTTATCTTAAAATTAAACCAGCTTTAATGTGTGATGACCTTTCACATGATATATCTTTATTAAAGGAAATTAATTATATGTTTGTGAAATCGACATACCCATGGACCACATGATCACTTAAAAATAAATTAAATAAAAATTGAATGATAAGAATGTCACTTGATTCTAGTTAAAGGATATAGTGGAAATTATAATACACTTAACTCCCTTATAATTACTTATCAGTTATATGTCTTAAAAGATTAAATGAATTGATAAGTCTTAAGGGTGATATTCTTTAGCCTTTATTGAAATATAATACAGATGGGATTACATCATTCTTACCTACTATAATGGAAATGAAGTTCCTTATTATTATTCAGAATAAATGTGCATAATGTTTAATATTATTTATTTAGATTTTATAGACCTGACACTCCATGTTTTTATTTAGAATTAATGGACATGATGTTCCTTTTTATTATATGGAAATAATGGACATGATGTTCTATATTGATTATTCATATTAAATGGACATGAAATTCCATATTGGATATTGTAATTAATGGAAACAACATTCCTTATTGTTAATGAAATAATAAATTTTCAAATAAGATTTGTATCAGTCTGAAGTAGGTAGTATCATATGGGTGTTTCATGAGGAACCCAATCCTAATGGTTTTGATTTAGTTCATTTACTATTTTTTATTATTTCTTACACACCATTTTATTACATATTCATGGATTGGATTGGTTATAGACCCTAATGGTGATGGCCTACTAGGTTTTACTCAGACCATGTTTGGGTTGCCGATTAGTACTCTAATAGACTTCATGGATACTGGTTGTGGAAAAGGTAAGTTCTTAGATATGTATGATTGATTTTCTATGTTATGATGGAGCATAGGAGTCGAGGACTGAGAGAGTTCTTATGATTTAATTATAGATATCTTTTGGGATTTTGTATGTTTTTTATATCATGTACATGTCGTATTCCAGCTACTTTGTTTCCCTTGTATCCCCCATTTGTTAATAGAATCATGATATCATCATTTTTTATATGATACTTCCTATAGTTTTTATTGGTCATTTATACTTATCTAGATGTTTATTTCTATTTTCTTCTAATATTTTATCATTGATTATTGTGTTTATGATACTTATATATTACTATCACCAATATGATCCACTCTAATAAAGAAGGTATAATATCCCCACTATATCATCATAAACCCTCTCTACTAGTTGGCAGCCTCTGGCATATAAGGATATTCACTTGTGGCCACATAGCCAACCAGGTTTAGTTACTTATGAGTGAATCAGTCTCAGGACGTCACAAAATTGTATCATATCTTTTTTTCCTTTATAATAATATTTCAGGATGGTACAAAGAAGACTAAGACCTATCAGAAATTAGTAATAAGTCATTCCTAGAAGTAGCTACCCCACATTGGGGGAACTGAGTTACCTGGGATGGGAATTGTTGTTTTGGATTATGCTTGTTATGGTTGTATTAATTTCACTGTTATGTGATTCACATGCTTTATGATGTTATATCTTATTGATTTTTACCATTTGACGGATATGTAAAGGATTTATTATCATGTGAATCATCACAATCATGTAGAGATTCACATGCCATGCATATTTGATTCCAAGTAGACTTTATTTCTTGACTGCCTGTTATTTATCGTATGGGCCTTGGGTGTTATATATACTATTTGACTAATGTTTCTATAGTAAAAAAGGAGATAAATAATTGGTTAATTAAAGTGTATGAATAAAAATAAATGGTTTTTTTCTATATAGGTTGATGGTGGTACCTTAACTAACCAATAATGTTGCATTTGAGCCATGAACCAGCGGTTTCATGGGATGGAATGTTAGTGATTGTAATAAAACCAATTATAATAGAAATTTATAAAGTGTATGGGCATTTATAAATCGAGAATGGTGATCAATATAATTTAACCTTGAATAGAGACATTTTACATCCTCAGACTGGGTAGAACTTGTGAAATTGGTTGCAGTTATATGAAATACCAATTACACCTTATAAATCATAGGACTTTATAACTTCATAATGGAATAGGAATCTAACTAAACCATATCATATATAAAATTGATGATTTTACACAACTATAAAATAGAGCTACTGCCACAGATCTATAGCCATGTTTTAAAACTCTGGCTAAATGTAGCTATAGCCACGGTTCTATGGCCTATAGACATGGTTTTAAAATCATGGCTATATGCCTATTTTTAGTAGCCTATAGCCACAGTTTGCAAAATCGTGGCCATAGTCCAATTTTTTCATTGCCCTATGGCCACAGTTCTCCAAAACTGTGGCTATAGGGTTCCCGCGCTTCCGCAGGAAAAAAATTCCCACCAAAAATTTGGTAGAAAGCCTTATCACCACTGTTTTGAGTCTATTCCAACTATTTTTATTGATATATATATCATAATATATATATATACCCAAATTGTAGCACAGTGTAGTGGTAAGTTCACTAGACTGCATAGAGGAGGTGTAAGGATCAAAACCCATTGGGGACATTTATAATTTTGGTTATTGCCATGATTTTCCAAGGCTATTTCTATGGTTAAAACCACGGAAATAGCCACCTATAGCCACAGTTTAAACCGTGGCTATAGGTCAAGTGCCGCAGTTTTAAATTTGGAGGCATATTGCAAAGTTTTTTAAAACCATGTTAATAGGTAGCTATTTCCACAGTTAAAACTGTGGCAATAGGTTAGGACCTACTGCCGTTGTGATAGTGGCCACAGTTGTCCAAAACCATGGTCGTAGCCTTTGTCCATGGTTTTGGGGCCCATTTCCACGGTTTTGAACCATGGTAATATCCCTTTTTTTATTTTTGTTAATTCTTAAAGGGATTGTATGTTGTTGACTATAGATTCCAATTGTGAATTAAATTGTGTTTTCCTCTAAAAATTGTAATTGAAACTCCATATAAGGGAACTTTATGATTGTAAATATGATTTTCACCATTTCCTTAGCCTTAGTACCAAGTAGTTGGATCAGTGTTTTTTTAGCATTGAAGGCTTTATTCCAATCATTTTTCCTTATAGATATCTTTTCTATTTGTATCTCATTTTGAGGTGTGTTTTTGGAAGTGTAGAGTTATTCCTACATGACAACCTTAGCTGGAGCACCAGGATAGTGAACATGACCATGCTCAGGAGGTAGAGTGGCCTACACCACCATTATTACCTCATTTAGTGCCACATATGGAACCTCTGATTATACTTGATATAGAAACTAACACTCTGTTTCAAGAGGGTTTACTACAGTTTGTATACTCTATTTAGGGAGCTCCATAATCTGCCCCTTATATGGAAGTGTTGACTAGTGAGTTCCAAAAGTAACACCCTCCTATGTTTTCAAGGTAATACGGTCTATAGGATGTTGATTCATTATTGGAGGCCATGTTATCTATAATCAATCATCTAGAGTTTCATTTTTAAATGAAAGTTAATATCGCTACATACATGTTTCATGGATCTTCCAAGTGGTGGTGGGATGTTATCACACTGATATATCAATATCAAGTTATGGTCCGGATGGATTTCCAAACAACCTTATATGATTAATTATATCTCAAGATGGTCATATATGACCAATATAGTTATTTTATACACCTATAGTAGGGAAATATTTCATTTATAGACTATTTAGCTTGCTTTACTGAGCTGCAATCATTCACACCAATTATTTGAGGTGACAAATTTTACAAGGCTAGGTGATTTGAGGATGGGATTAGGTAAGGAATCTGATCATAGGTGAAAATATCAAGGATGACTACCATGTTTAGGATAGTTAACTAGACCCTCATCACTAAGAAAAATCAAATGCAAGCTAAAGGAGTGATTTAGGGAGGTTCAACACCTAGACCAGGAAGTACTTCGACCAGCACTAAGAAGATTCAATTAGAGGGTTCCTATAAAGTTGGTGGTGATTAGAGTATCTATATTGGAAGCTAATTTTTATTCCATCAGTGTGGGAATCCATGTCACATGAAGCCTCAGTGTGACGGAGACCCCATTGACTGCCGAGGAAGTGGAAAAAATGTGGCATCTTTAGTGGTTTTGTAAAACCCTTCCTCTAGTGTCCAGTGATAGAGGATCTACACTAACTCCATATTCAAGAGAAGGGTCAATAGCTCCTCACTAGGTGGGTAGTTAGAGTACTTTTTTCCAATCAGACCCAGGAGTTAGTCATGGTCAAGGAATTCAGACACGAGTTGTGCAGCACCAATGGAGCGAACCTAGGTAGGGTAGTTAGGATATAGCTCTAGTTAATGGATCAATCCAGATATATTGAATATATTTGACAACTAAGGATAAGAGTGATAGACCATCTATGTTTTAAGGTAAAATTTTAGTGACCTTGAATTTAGTTTCTATTTTATTTGACATAGTCACTTTTCACTATTTTATTTCTATGAATATTGTGGAGAGTCTTAGGATCAAAATTAAGTATTCCTATGGAGTGATGAATCTTGAAACTCCTTTGGTAATATGATCAAAAATTATACACCAATGCAATGAGTACCCCCTCGATATTGGATTCTATCATTTCTTATGGAACCTTTTCTTCCTTGAGATAATAGGCTTTGATATCATTCTTGGGATGGATTGGTTATTACCTTATCATGCTCAGGTATATTTCTATTATTAGAGACCGTCCTTCGCATCACCCAAGGTTAGTATTTATATTCACAAAGTGGAATATTGATGTAAAGGAAATTAGATTTGGCCCTAATAATTATTGGATGAGTGGATTAATAATCTATATTCCCATTCACTTTCTAAGAGATTAGAGAATACATAAGATACATTTCCATCCTGTAGTGAATCACTTTCAGGATATTTTCCCTGAGGACTTTTCTCAATTACCTCCTAAGAGAGAGGTGAATTTTACTGTTTATATGGTCCTATGAGTAACACTGGTATCTATTTCTCCCATATGGGATGGATCCAACTATGCTTTAGGAACTCAAGAAACATCTAGAGGACCAAGAAGATAAAGGTTTTATATATCCCAGTACTTCACCTTGGGGTTCACCTATTTTTTTTCAATAACATGAATGGAATTATAAGCCTATGAGTAGACTATCAAAATTTTAATTAGCTTATGGTTAATAATTGTTACCCTTTACCTTGTATATACAACCTCTTTGACCAACTCCAAGGACCAAGGGTCTTCTCAAAAATTGAATTAAGTTCAGGTTATCATCAGGTATGAGCTTGGACTTTGAATATACCTCATGTTGCTTTATAAATTATATATGTCCATTATGAGTATTTGGTAATGTAATTTGGTCTAAAAAAATGTTGGTTGTTTTTATGGCCCTTGTGAAATGGTCTATACTTGAATTATTTTATTGTGGTTTCAATGAACAATATCTTGGTGTATTCTAATGCTTCATGTGAATGTGAAAACACTTTCACATTATATTGAGTATATTAAGATAGCATAGGTTGTATTAAAATCCTAAAAAAATTACTTATGGATTGATAAAGTTTACTTTTTAGGTCACTTTATCTCAAAGGCAGGAGTATCTTTGGACCGAGAGAAGGTGGGAGCCATGTTTTCTTGGGAATATCCCAAGAAATTTCTCTAACATAAAAAGTTTTTTTTAAGGATAACTAGATACAAAATGATTTTAATTTCGGGATTTTTATTCCTTTAATCGCCTCTTATAGGATTAAATAATAAGGGTGTTAAGTTTACATGGTCTATAGATTTTGAGAAATCCTTTCAAAAGTTGAAAGGAAGGCTTGTATCAATGCAAATCCAAATTCTTCCAAAGCTGGGTTGAAGATATACAGTTTATTTTAAGGCATCATCCATTAATTTTGGATCCATTTTGATGTAATTTTACTAATTCATGGAATGTTTTTCTCACCGGTTGAGACCATACAAGTGAAATTACTCGATGCATGAACTCGATCTAGTAAAAGTGATTCGTGGTTTACATTTTTGAATGAATTATTTTCTTGTGGAGTGTTTTTTGGTGTACACAAAAGAAAATAGCCTCAAATACATATTAATTTAATGCTAATTGAATATCTTATAGTAAATATTGATTGAATACCTATAGTATTTTTACTTTTATCTTGATTATATTCCTGGTAAATGAAAATAAGTGGTTAATGCTCTGAGTAGAAAGCCTCAGACACTGGCAGTTCAGGAGGCTAGTAGAGAGGGGATATTGATGGCTCTATTTTATGAGATGAATTTAGAGGTGTAGGATAATTGTGGGTATCTTGTGATAGCATTCGTTATTATTGAATTACTCACTTTTGGATAGTGTGAAGATGATACAGATATCGGATCCTGAGGGCTTGATCATAAGGGATAGTGTTTCAGGTGAGGACCCACCACCTGGTTGGGTCATTGACAGGGATGAGATCTTTCACAATAATGGATGCATCTAGGTTGATACATATGAGAAAGAAGTTTTGATTGGAGAATATCATGTTTCAAAATGGGTATTGCATCCTAACCTTACTAAGATGTACTATGATTTACACCACCAATATTGGAAGTTGCGGATAAAAATAGAGATATCGGGTTTTGTTACTTAGTGTTCTACCTATCAGTAGGTGAAGATAGAGAACTATTGACCTTCTAGATTGTTATATCCGTTACTTATCCCAGATTATAAATGAGATTATGTCACTATGGATTTCATGGTGGTTTTTCTAAGGTCGCCTCAAGATAGTGATGTCATATGGGTGATTGATTATAAGCTAATGAAGGTCGCCCACTTCTTACCTATTAGAGGGACCATATCATTGGATGAACTAGGAAAGATATATGTTATAGATATTATATGACTTCATGGAGTTATAAATACCATTGTATTAGATAGGGATTCTCATTTTATGTTATGATTCTGAGAAAGGTGGTAGAATCCTCTAGGTTTATAGGTGCTCCTAAGAAAAACATACCACCCACAAACTGACAGTCAGTTTGAGCATACTATAAATTTTTTTTAGAGAATAATCTAATAATTAGTCCTTTATTTTGGATTTTATTGGGAGAGACATTTATCTCTTACTGAATTCTCTTATAATAATAGCTTCTAAATGAATATATAGATGACTTTTTATGAGGCCATATACAGTTGGTCATGTTATTCACCCCCATTCCAATTTGAGGTATGGGTGGCTTAATATGGACATCATATCCTTTAAGAGACATCATATTGGGTATAATTAATTAATAATCATATGGCTAAAATTTAGTCTTGGAAGAATTCTTATGTCAATCATCCCCGCTGACCTCTTGATTTCAAGGTGGGAGACTGGGTATTCTTATATTTTTTATAAAGATTAGGTCATTGATGGACTAAAAGATAATGGAATCACGAACATAGGTTCATAATGCCTTTTTAGATAGTGCATAGATTCATTATGATATCATATCGGTAAGTTTTATCTCAAAGGTATTTGTCCATGCATGTTGTCTTTCATATTTCTCAGCTTCGCCATTATCATTCAAACATGTCTCATGTTTTTCATCCAGATGAGGTTTAGTTGGACATTCATGATTCTTTTAAGGAGTTTATAGTTCATATTATTAATTTTAGCATGAATCACTTTGAGTTTATTCAGTTACTTTGGTTCAAGTACTATGGAAGCACTGCCATGTATAGGATGAGACCTAGGATTGAGAGGATGATATGCGTGTTCAGTGGACAAAGTTATTATAGAGACCCATACTTTTCATACATAAATATCACATATTTTTATATTAATATTAATTACATAACATAACTATCCATTCCAAAGTCATATAGGTCTAGTACCATTGGAAACATGGACACATAAACAACTGGTTTATAAAAGATATACATTATCTCCCAGTAAGTTCATCATAACTAGTAACCTTTTTAGACATATCATACTTCATAACTGTGGGGATGAAAATATGATAAATGGTTTTATAATATTATTAGTAAGGGTAATAAAGGTATATATCAATGATCACTTGAGTATAACATGAACATAAGGGTATGAGAACAAAAGCATGACATTTAAAAATCATGCCATACATAACATAAATCATAATATTGAGTCATGAAATAAATATTGATAGTTCATAAGACATGAATCATAAAGAATAAAATAAAATAACATTATCATAATACATTGAATTTTGGAATGCGTATAAGTGTAGAAAATCATTTCCTTAGTAATCAAGTATCATTTATAATACTATCATAGTGAAATGGGTTCACTCCGAAAAGCATCCTAGTAGTAAAATTTCACTACCAAGACTATCATATTGGATTGGATTCACTCCCCAAACCATATTAAAAGTCATGGTTCACTCTCATGACTATCATAGTGTAAAAATTCCTTTACTGAATTGGGTTCATTCCCTATTTTGTCATATTTATCTCGTTAGATATCAATATTTACCCAATTAATTGGAAGGAGATATAGGTCCCACCCATCATATAATTAAAATCATACATATTTTTTCCATAAGATCATAAAACTCTAATCATATAAAATCTCATTAAAAGAAATAGGTTTTGTAAACATTTCATTATATCATAACTCATGGAAAAGAAACAGGTTTCATAAACATTTCATTATTTCATCATAGCATAACACATGGAAAAAAATGGGTTTCAAAAACATATTTTCATAAAAAACATAAACCATATAGAGAAAGAATAAGGATGGTATCCTTGGATGATATCCTCATTAGAGAATAAGTTAAAATCAAGTTTTATTGTCTTTGTTGGATAAAAATACCTTTAAAATATCATTAAAGCATTCTTGAAGAACATAAAATTTCCATTTTTAAATCACTATTTTAAAATAAAAAAAAACAAAAATATTATGGAGGAAATTTTCTTTTAAAATAACCATGGAAAATTATAGAGGAATCTACAAATCATTGATCAGTCCAGACAATGGAAAATTTTGTCCATGCCATATAAATTAAACAAATATTCTAATCATACTTTTGTAAAAAATCAAAAATAATAACCTTATTTGAAAAAAGAAAAAAAATATTCATTTTAAAATTATTTTTTAAAAAATTCATACATGGGTAAAAATTAATTTAAAAAATTATAGGATTATAGTTAAACCCTTCTTTAAAACTTTTTTATAAAACATAGATATATAAGAAAAATGATTTTTGACTGAAGAGAGAAATAAAGTTGATTTTCCTTAAAAATGTATTTTTGGTATTTTGAGTATTTAAGGTGAGGAAAATGAAATTAAAACATGTATTATTATGAAATAAACATAGTATAATAATATTCATGAGTTTATTAATATATATATCATTATATTTCATTATGGGATACTTAATCATAAATAATCCCTATAAATAATGATATTGTAACATAAAACTCTTACAACTCTGATAACTTTTGAATTAAAAGACCCCTGAATGGAAAAACCTTAGATCCATATGTAAATTCCCATAAATTTCATAATATTAATCATAAAATACTTTTATGGGTAGTATATTCACCACATGAAAGAAACAAGTGGTGAATATGGAATGTGTCTCGCAGAAATAAAAGTGAGACGAAAATACCTTACCTTTGGTCTGGATTCCTTTATACATGTTGGAAACTCTAATATAATAATTATATATTTATTATATATATATATATATAATAGAACCATAATCATATATATAATACCATATATTATTTACTTATAACCTTTTATAACCCGTTGGTTAACACTTCTTTTTTAAAATTATTGTTTCAGGTGATATCTAATTAATTTTTCATGTATGTTTTGGTTCGATAATTTTGGTCCTTGTATTTTGATAATGGTTCTATAATGAATCTAATTTTATATGTATTAAGTTTTTATATTATATAGATTATTTTCAAGACCATGTGCTGAGACGACATTCAATTCTGAGGCCCGATATGCCCGGAATAAATATTGGAAATATATTAAATATATTAAATATAACACGCACACAATTTTCCAAAACAAAAAGTAGAATAACTCCATAATAGAGGCCTAAATCAGAAATATAAGGGCACCATTGAGTTTAGAACATGGGTTATACACTGGGAGTGACATAATATTTGTCAGCGTGAGTCATTTGAGAATTATTCATCAGGGGCTTAAATGAATAAAATTAATTAATTAATTTGTTTATTTTATTTATTTTGAAATAGAGAACAATTTCTTCTATAAGTATACAGTTATAGGATTTTATCATGGTTGGATACTCAAACCAGAGATACAGATGACCATTAGAGATATTTCTTGGAAAATGATGATGGATCTGGACCGGGTCGTGGATGGTTGCACCAACGTAGTTTGTGGATCTAGTCAACCATGGCAATGCAACTATTCATCATAAAATATTGATCCAAACTCTATTTAATACATTTTATTTTTTGTTTTTAATCCCGTTTCTTAATCCTATATGAAATAAGATCAATTCCATGAATAGAACTGATACGTGCATCGTCGGAAGATTTAATTTAATGGAATTATTATTTATTTATTATAATTATTTCTCTTCATTCATCTCCTTCTACGACAACAAATCAAGGATGGATGAATAAAGTAAAAGGTCAGATAATCACATTTTATGGCTTATTTATTTTTCCCATGTTTCTACATTCGATCATCATTGGTATTTTCTTCGGCCAACGGTTCAACCATAACCTAGTATTTGATCGTTGTGTGACCCTTCTTCAATGCAACGGATAGCTTCTGTGGGTGCTTCACAAAATGGTGGTTGTGGTTCAAGAATAAATAAAAGTGGATAGATATAGGGGTAATGAGATCAAATTAAGAGTTCTTAGTTCTTCCTGAGTGATTCATGGTGGGGTGATGGATGTATCGATAGTGGAATTTTCCAAGTAGATCTAAACATGGATCCCAGTTAGTGATGGTGGTAGGGCTCAACCACCCTAGATATGTGTTTTTTGGTGAGTGTAGTAGTTTTTGTGATGTGGAGAATAATGTAGAGGAGAAACTGTGGGATCTAGAAAATCTTGGGTTTCACAACATGTAATTTGGAATTACACACTATGTGGATCCCTCTCAATAGTGGCTAGGTTTACGAGATGAAGTTAAGGATCATACAGAATATGACCCCTATCATATAGAATATGACCCATATCACATGGTGTGTGACCATTCCTAGATAGCTTGAAGTGTGATTTTTAAAGTACATGGATATGGAAATAATTACATGGCCAATGGAATGTTGTGTACTTGGACACAAACATAGTCACATGTACACAAGCGGGTACACAGACACAAGCAGCACTACACAACACATTTATCAGCTCATGGGAAGGTGTCGGGTGATCTTTAAATGTAATGTACCTTACCTACACGTTGTGTTTTTAGATATTTACATGTCATGTGGGGATTTATTGTACAGTCATACATGGGAATAGTTAGACACACTATTTATCCATAGTACACATTGTGTAAAACCCTTAAATAGTGTTTGTAGCCCTTCATTTCCTTAGTCTATACCATTCTTGGTTGATTGTGTTCCCTTGGTTAATTCCCTCAGGGGTATAGTGTGGCATTGAATCCACATCACAGAATTAGGATACCCTCTGGAGGCTGAGTCTAAGATAAAATTTAAGGTGTCCCTCTATGAGACTGTATTTTGATTATATATCATCTTTTTACCCTAGGTGGGGTTTTTGGAATCAAAATGACCTCCTTGAGTAGGGTGTTGCTCCCCCATATAGTATTCTATATCGGTAGGATTTATGGTATCATTGGAATACAATCCCCTACATTGTGGGTTGATCCATATTGGGTTTTTGGTGACCCTATCAATTCTAGGCATGACCCCCAATCTGAATATCCAGGTCTTCTTAGACTAATGAGATTTATTAGGTGGGGCCCAATTATCTAGACCTCTTTAATGAGTGTCTTTAGTGATAGTATGGCTCATAGAGTGGATTCTCCCTAAATGATTGTTTCTTCAAGCAGAATCATGTGGTGGGTAGTTGGTTATGACCATATGGTGGCGTGGTGTCTTTCTTTAGTATATTTAGGTGTTTCTATTATACATTTATTTTTATATCCTTTTATTGAGCTGACTATACTTGGATCTTTGTGTTTAGTGTTTTTGGGGTGTCCTAATGGGTATTTTTATACTCACCACTACATGGGATCTACCCACACATTTCATATCTTATGAGAATGATTGTCTTTTTCATAGTATCCATAGAGGACATGAATTTAGTAGATCATAGCTTGATATTTTCAGACCGAGGTGTTTTCTATGATATTTCTTTTCACTTTAGTCCCTACCCTTGAAGTAGGTTGGACTCTATAGTTTTTTTAGGCTTGTATTTTTCCTCTTTTTCTAATTTCAGTACTTTACAATTGTACTATGGTTATGGGATTACAGTGGAATGCCTGAATTGTTTCAATTTTTTACATTTTAGGATTATTTGGTCTTGGATATGTTTGTGTGTGTGTGTGTGTGTTTATTTGTTTGTGTGCATGTGTATTAGTATAATTCCTCTCATTTATGAGATATTCCTACTCAACACTATTCTCTAGCCCATGTCCTATAGAAGATGGGCTTTGGGTAGCCACAGGTTGAATCCCAGTGGTTTAGGTAATGACAGAGGGGTATCATAGGATTTGGTTATAACTTATAACCATATTTGGTGAGATTGGTTTGGGGAAACAATGTTTAGTGTTTCAAGTTCAGATTTCAAGATAGAGACTCTAGTGTAGGTGTGGAGGCCAACATATCCATACACTAGGACTCTAATAACCTTTCTTTGGACTCAGTACATATAGACATTGGTTTTAGGGAAAATTTTGGTACAGGCATCATATAGGAATGGGTTGTAGTTTCCATGTCCTTATTGAGTTAGCACCCTATATATATTCTTTTAACCAATGTACATATTGTTTTATTTCAGGATGCCTCTATATAGATAGTCAGTTTGGAATCCACTATGTGATTACAAGGTTGATCTGCTAAGTGATGAGGCTTCATTATAGGTTCATGTACCAAAGATAGAGATTATGGGTGGTTTACTAGCTATACAACCACATGTTGAGCAGTACTCAAAACTGTAAGTGTCGGTAAAGGATACACGTTGGATTATTTCACTGCATGAGTTATTGAAGTAGCAACCTTCCAGGTTTCGGCATGATCCAAACCCCCCAAGTGGATGAGTAATAGATAAATTCAATTACTTTCATTTTTTCCTTGTGAAGATGCCTACAGATCATATGGTGGTCTTCACAGCAAGACTTCTTCAAGGATACGCTAGGAGATAGTGGATCTTAGTGACCCAGTCACACGATGATACATATCTCTTCTAGTTAGACTTTGATCATATCCTTAGGTAGGATTTCTATCTATTTGTGTTGCAATTTGTATGCATCTAGAAGCTTCTACATCTACTGTAGGGTGCTTTGACTATGGTAGAGTACTCTGTGAGGTTTACTAATCTCTCACGTTACTCCTTGGATATAGTGTGGTATCATTTATTCAAGTCTAAAACCTTTGTGAAGGTATTATACTGAGATATTATGGATTCAGTGATATCCCTTTTCATTCCTACATATTTTTGGGTGATTGAGTGAGCCTTGGTAGTGGAGAGATTCTTGGAAGTGCAGAAACTGACAGTGGGTGCTGGTAGTGGGTACCCAGTAGATGAGACCTTAGAAGTAGTAATATGATAGAATTCACAGTGATCCAAGCATTTCATACACTTCATGAGGTGATCCCAAGACACAGGGTTAGCAAAGTAGGGCTCTCAGGATGGATCAAATTTTCCGAGGGAGAGGTGGTGTTTTTCCTACGATTGTCGAGGACATATGTCTAACAATTGTCTAACCCATCATACATCTAATTGAGAGAAGTTTGAGGGACCACTGAGGCAAATACAGAGGTAGGATCAGGGTGGTTCATAGGGTAGAATATGTGTATGAGGGGCTGAAAAAATAGCCAGAGGTGGTCAGAGTTTTGAACAATTACCACCACCGCCCCCAAGTGGTCCAATACAGGATTAGGGAGTTGTGGATAGGGACAAGGCCAGCTGCTAGCTATGGAGGATTATTACCTTGAGGCTCTAGGGATGATATATGATAAAATATATTTATTTTATACTTTAATTAAAGTACTGGTATACACAGGTGTGAGGCATTCCTTCATTTCCACTTCTCTAGTTCAATACTTAGAGATTCTGGTTTAGCCATTATCTTGACCCTTCTGGTAAGAGACTCTGACATGTGTTGACTCAACAGTTTTACATTTATTCCAACAGTGCGATATAATAATTATAGGTTAGATTTCTATGTAGGTTCTATTTTCAACATCAATGAGGCATCATGACATCATCTTAGGTAAGTACTGGTTATCCACAGTTCATTCCCATATTGACTATTTTATGTAGAGAATGTGGTGTGTCCATAGTGATGGTACAAGGTTTTCCTTTGTAGGGGAAAAAGGAAACCTTGAAAGAGAGGTACAATCTCAGTCATAGGAGAGTGCATCCAATTACTCATATGTTATTTGGAATGGATCTAGGGGTAGTGGATTCCATGAGCTTTCAGTTTCTTGGAATGGTGGTGGAGTATGAGGACATCTTTCTTGAGGAAGTACTAGGTTTACCTCCCCACTGAGAGATAGACTTATGCATTAACTTTCATCCTAGGAAAACCTTGATATCTACACCAGAATATTGGATGTATCCTATAGAGCATTTTGAGCAAAGGGTGTAGTTAGAGGACTAGCGGGAGAATTGATTTGTAAGTCCGAGTGTTTCCCCTAGGGCATCTATAGTTTTTTTCACCAAGAAGGAAGATGGAAGATTGAAGATATTTGTGGATTACTTGTGTTTGAACTATGTCAATTTGAAGACTAAGTATACACTTCCAAGGATTGATGACCTATTTCATCATTTGAAAGCAATGTGATGGTTCTCGAAGATTGACCTCAAATCATGTTATCACCAGCTGCAATTAGTTGATGAGTATATACCAAAGATGGTATTCAGAAGTCGCTACAGTCACTATGAGTACTTGAAGATGTTTTTCAGCATGATTAATTCCCCATTAGTGATCTTTGGACTTGTGAACTAGATCTTATATCCCTTTTTAGACCAGTTTAGGGTGGTTTTCATTGATTTCATACAAGTGTACTCTGCATCCAAGGAGGGGTATTTGAGACACTTGAGGATGTTCCTAAAAAACTCTAAGAGTGTCATCTTTATAAGAATATCTTGAATTTTCCACTATAGATTCGATAGGTCCACTTTTTGGGACACGTCATATTATAGGAAAGAGTGGAAGTGTATTTGATAAAGGTTTAGGTGGATCCTTCTTGGGAAAAATCTAAGAGTGATACTGAGGTGCGAAGTTTCCTTGGGTTGGTAGGGTACTATATAAGGTTTGTACTCGATTTATCTAGAGTGGCAGTACCCTTTATGGCTTTGACCTAAAAGGGTATCCTTTTATTTGAACATAAATGTGTCCATGGTTCTTTTAGGATTTGATGAAGATGTTGATGAGTGCTCTCATCATGAGATTTTTAGAGGAGGGTTTCAAGTACGTAGTGTTCTACGATGCATCAGGGACCGAACATTGTTGTGTTCTGATGTATATGTAGGTGGTGATTATATGTGGTTCATGATAGTTGATACCAAATGAAAATAACTTCATGACCCATGATCTTGAGTTAGTAGTGTTATTCTTATTAATGAAGATGTGGTGATACTACCTGATGGGTGAGTGGTTTATCATCAAATTTGACCACCATAGTCTTAAGTATATCTTCTCTTAAAAGGATCTTAACATGATATAGAGGTGATGGTTAGAGTTCCTCTAATACTATGACTTTAAGATTTTCTATACTCTGGATAATGGGAACATAGTGGCAGACACTCTCAATATGATATATTTTTCTTAGTTGTTGATTGAGTCATCGGAGTAGTTTACCACTTTGCAGTTTTCTTATGTGTATAGGGATGGTGGTTCTTATCTATATTAGATGGTTCTTACCCTACTAATTTTACAGTATGTCATGGATACTCAATAAGGAGATACCGACTATTAGACCTTACATACTCAGATATACACTAGACATACTCCTAATGGATATTCTAAAGGTGGGGAGCATGCAATCCTTCTTATAGGGCGATTGATGGTAATTTTGATTTTGTGGGTGGAGGGGATGTGAGAGTTTCATACATCCCATTTTGAAGTATAATCAAGAATGGAAAAAATTTAACAGGACCTCTAATGTAAATTTTGGTGGCCAAACATAAATAATGGAGTTGTAGATTTTGTATCTTAATGCCTCACTTTTTAGGAGGTGAAGGTTGGTCATCAAGTTCCTGGGGGTTTAGCTCAACCCCTTGAGGTGCCAGAGTGGAAGTGGGATGGGATGTCCATGGACTTATTGATAGGGTTACCATGTATGTACATGGGACAAGATTCCATATGGGTAATCATATATAGACTCACCAAGTATCCCCACTTCCTAGCTATTTAAGAGTAGAGTTCAACAGAGAGATTGAGATGCTTCTATGAGCAAGAGATAGTCTGACTCCATGGAGTTCCCTCAATGATCATTTCATACCATGTCTCTCTCTTCACATCACAATTATGGAGAGGATTAAAAGAGGCCTTTTAGAATTAGTTATTCTTGAACATGAAGTTACACCCCCAAATTGATGGTCAGACTGAGTGTGTCATTCAAGTCTAGGAGGAAATATTGCGATCTTTTATGTTGGAATTTGGTCATAGTTGAGAGGATAATCTACCCATGGTGGAATTTTTGTACAAAAAAAACTACCATCCCAACATTGGTATGTCACCATTCAAGGATATGTATAAGAAACCCTACAGGTCACCACTTTTTTGAACTGATCCAAGCAAGTTAGCACAGATGGGCCTAGATTTAGTGTGATATACCACATAGAAGTTAAAAATCATCCAAGAGAGGATGAAGGATACACAGATCCATTATAATTCTTATAAGAACCAATGATTGAGACCTCTAGAGTTTGAGGAGGTAGACCATGTATTTTTTTGGGTTTCACCTTTATGTGGATTAAATATATTTTTCTATGGTAGCAAGTTATCTTTGAAATGCAATGGTCTTTTCCAAATATTGCATAAATTTGGAGAGGTGGAGTACCGCATAACTCTACCACTGTAGTTAGACTGGATACATGACATATTCTATGTATTATAGCTAAGGAGGTATGTGAATGAACCATCACATGTTATTTACTAGGGTGAGTGGATCATCGAGGATGGAGATAGCTTTAAAAAGTACCCGATGGAGATCGAGGATCGGTAGGAGATGATCCTTCATGGGTGATCAATTCCCCATGTGTGTGTCTAGTGGTTGCACATGAATCTTTAGGAGATATCCTAGGAGTAGGATACCCATTTTAAATCCTAGTGCCCTCATCATTTTGAGTAGTTTTTTCTATTTTTAGGAAAAAAATCCCTAAGGTGCGAAGAATGTAATGACTCAAATTTTCTATGTATTACTTTTGTACATTATATGGATTATTTTTGAGACCAGGCACTAGGAAAGTGTGTGATTATGAGGCCCAATGTGCCCTAAATAAATGTTGCAAACATATTAAATATATTAAATATCACACAAGTCTAGTTTTCCTGAAAAAGCGGAATAACTCTAGAAAGTAGGATGAGATTAGAATTCTGAGGGAACCATTGATTTCAAAATGCGAGTTTTACCCTAGGCATGACATAAACTATTTCATCGCAAGTTATTTGTGAAAAAATCATCACAGGCGTAAATGAATAAAATTAATTAATAAATTAAATTGTTTTATTTATTTTGATACAGAGACAATTTTATCCTATAATTATATAGTTATAGGATTTTCTTAGGGTTGGCATCTCAAACCCTAGAGATCCAAATGACTGTTGGAGATTGTTCTTGGAAAATGATTATGGATCGGGATTGGATTGTGGATCGTTTCACCAATGAAGTTTGTGGATCTCATCAATGAAGGAAACACAACTATTATTCATTAAAAATTGATCCAAACTCTAGGTAGGACATTTAATTATGTTTTTTCCATCCTTTTTATTAATCTCAAATGAACACAAATCAATAACTTGAACAGAATTGATAAATGCATCGTCACTAGATTTAATTTGATATAATTATTATTTTATCATTGTGTTTATTCCTTTTCATTTTTCTCCTTCTACAACAACGAATTGAGACTGAAAAATAATTGTCTAGGTTAATTCTTCACATTTCATGGCTTATGGATTTCTCTTATGTTTCTTTATTTGATCTTTGTTGGTATTTTCTTCAGCCAGCAGTTCGACCATTACCCAGTATCTGATTATTACGTGACCATTCCTTGGTGAAACAGATCGAAACTATGGGTACAAAATGTGATGGGGTTTTTGATTCAAGAATAAAAGATGATGGTGGATAGATCAAGGGAGAAGGAGACTAAATTGATAGTTCTTATTTCTTCCCATTCAATGTATGGAGCATCCAAGGATTGATCAATGGAGGTATTTTCTGAGTAGATCTGAACCCATATCTAGGATAGTGATGATGGTAAGGCTCATACGACCTAGGATATATGTTTCTTGGTGAGGGTGGTTGTTCTAGAAATATGGAGATTAGTGTGTAGGAGAAGCCATAGGATCTATAAAATCTCAAGTTTCGTGATTTATAATCTAGTGTAACACACCATATGGGTCCCTCTCAATGGTGGATAGGGTTACAGAATAAAGTTAAGGATCACAAGATGTTTAACCCCTGTCACAGGGTGTGTGACCCACCCTGGTTGGCTCGACATGTACTTTGGAAAATAAATTTATAGGTCTAAAATTACATGGATAGTGGCACATCGTGTACTTGGACACTGACACGACCACCTATACACAAGCTCATACATGAACATGGAAAAAAGTACATGGACACGGCCAATGGCACACGAGAAGTTTCTAGGTGATCTCTATATATCATGTACCATACCAACACACTGTGTATTTAGATATTTACATGTCATGTGAGTCTTTACCACACGAGCAGACTTGGGGATATCTAGAAACACCATATACCCATAGTACACGTCGTGTACCCATAGTACATGTTGTGTATCCACTTAAAGAGTGATTATAGCTCATTTTTTCCTTAATCTATGATATTATTGGTTTAGTTTATTCCCTTGATCCATTCGATCAAGGGTACAGTGTGACATTACATTAAAATAATAGGATTGTAATCCCCTCTGAAGGCTAAGTCTCAGGTTGATTTTATGGTGCCCCTCTGTGATAATAGAGTCTGATATTATATCATCATTTTACCCTTGGTGGGGTTTGTGGAATTGGAATGAACTCTTTGAAAAAGGATTTTATCCCCCATCTAGCAAGGTGTATTAGTAGGTATGTGGTATCATTGGAATATGATAGCCTATATCACAGGTTGATCCAGATTGGGTTCATAGTGTCTCCAAGCAGGTATGGGGATGACCCATATCTGAGTATTAGGGTCTTTCTAGAATAATGTGCTTTCTTGGTTAGGGAGATATCATTTATACCTCTTCTAAGAGTTCCTCCAGTGAAAACACATCTCATGGAGTGGATTCTACCGAAACAAGTGTTTCTTCGAGAAAAATCATGTGGCTGACGGTTAGTTTGACCACCTAGTGGTGTGGCGTCATTCTTAAGTATATCTGGGTGTTTATTATGCATTCATTATTATATAATTTTATTGATCTTGATATACTTGGTGCTTTGTGTTTAGTTATTTTAGGGTTTCTACTGGGTATTGTAACACTCACTCATGCATGATCTCTACTCGCACGTGTTGTGCCTTATGTTGATGAAGGCCCTTTTGAAGGTGTCCTTAGAGGACATAGAGATGGTAGAGCGTAGCTTGATCTTTTCATATCAAGGTGTTTTTTTGGGGCTTTATTTTGACTTTATTTCTTTCCCTTGGAGTGGGTTGAACTCTTTATAGTTTTTTTGGGGGGGGGCTTGTATTTTTACCCTTTTTTCTTTCAATGCTTTATTATTGTACTCTGGTTGTGGGATTATTGTAACGCCCTAACCCCAGTTACCCATATTTGGTGCATTATTACATAACATTCACATGATATAAGAAATAATATCCCAAAAGACTAATCATTATAGTAGCCTTGGAAATACTAGATACACGCATAAGTTTTACATTACATCATGAAATAAAAAAAACATTGTGTCCCCTTTGAACAATCTTATATCCCTTAGCCTATTCCTAAAGGTTAATCATTGTATAATTCTTCACATCTTGGGAAAAATAATATGTAATAAATGGGTGAGATCAGATGCTCAGTAAGGATAACAATATATCGGAAACTATCACAAATAACTATAAATATTTAAGGCAACGTATAAGACTAAAACACAAGCCTTTTAAACTCAAAACTCGGAATAATATGGAAAAGATAAATCAAATAATTCCATTTACTTATTCACATGGATATTCTACTTGTCAAATAATCACATGTAATATCAATAGCCAATTAAATAATCATGGAATGCATAATGCCAGACAGCATAACCATGTAGTCAAGACCTCGTTCCAAGACAACAAATAATATTTTTTCAAGGCCTTATTCCAAGACACTAGTTTGTATCATGAGACCTACCGATGCATTTAGGATCTATAGCGGGCTCCACCTGTCACTTAATAAGTCCAATGCATTCCTCATATGAAAAGGTTGAAACATAACATAAACATTTGTATTAAAACTAGCATACGAAATGTTAATACTTTAACCATAAATGATGAATGGTATAAAAATAACATATCTGTAGTCAAACATATCAAAAAAATCTTCAATACAATATGGAATATTGTATCATAATAAATCAACTTCAAACAAGTTTAAAATACATCAAAGGATATTGATATAGATGAAATCAAAACTAGTTGAGAGAAATATAACTTTCTATTTTCAAATCATCTAAAAGTCACATAATTATAAAAGAAAAAAATTATTTTGAAAATATTCCTATAATATTTTAAGGGAATATTAGAAGGTATTATAATGGTATAAAATATCCGCACTCTCCATATAAGCTAAAAACATTCTTTTCTTAATTTTTTCGAAAAATTCGTAAAGGACCTTGTTTGGAAAATGATGGAAAGATTAATTTATAAACATTTTATAAAAATTCATAAAAGGGTATAAATGAATTTAACCCATAGTCTAGTAAATATTAAAAATGTATTGAAATTTTTTTTTAAGAAACACGGATTTGGATGATAAAGAGGTCCCAGTAGATACTCACATATAAACAACCTCGGATAATGAAGAGATTATAGAATTAACACTTAACTTGTAATTTTCCTTGATCGAGGGTACGTTAACCTCCTTTATAATTTTTAAATAATTGTTATTAAATTATAAAATAACCACATGCATAAATATGATATCATATATTATCTTCTAATATTTCTAAGTTAATAATATTTCAGTAGTATCATTGTTTCGGGTGTTAACTGATTCATTTTCCTTTATATGCTTGGTTACATAAGCCATGTTTGTTATGGATATCATGTATTTGATTCATATCCAGAATTATATTAAGTTATTAAATGTTATTTTTAATCATAAAATGAAAATTATTCTAGAATGGTTATGATGGAGAATGAATTTCATCGCGTTCGTAGAGATGGTAATTCATACGTACGCATGAGCGATAATATCATTCTACTGATGGTGAAATCATATGTAATTTTATGGTATATCATATATAAAGAATAATTAACATGTTTTATTTATTATTTTCATTATTTATACTCATTATTATACCCATCCAAATAATGAAGAGTTTGAATAACAAACTACACCGCGACGTGGAGACGGTAAGTCGTACGTACGCAAGTATGGTGAATTGTCGTTCATAGGATGGATATAATAATGAATATGGTTGTACCATATTTATAATAACATCACAATATGTATAAGGTACTAGATTTATTATTTTGTTATGTAAACAACAAAGAAATAGGAAGTGGAAGAAGAAAAGAACTTTGAAAGAGGTGGTGAAATTATTACCTCTTCTTCAAGTGTTTTCTTTTGAGTTGATCAAAAGGGATACTTAGGTTGGATTTATGATAAAATTAAGTCCTATAGGTATAATTGAGGGTATTTTGGAGGATATTTTAGCAATGGTTGGCCAAGAAAAATGGCTT
This sequence comes from Viscum album, assembly GCA_963277665.1. Classification (NCBI taxonomy): domain Eukaryota; kingdom Viridiplantae; phylum Streptophyta; class Magnoliopsida; order Santalales; family Viscaceae; genus Viscum; species Viscum album. The sequence continues at coordinate 1,927,734,382 of OY728133.1, read as the reverse complement.
TGGAGGTTTTATTTTGAGATAAGGGGGAGTACTCTTTTATAAGAGAGGTGAGGGTCACTTTAGGAGAATCTTGAAATATTATTTTATTATACAATAAAATTTTGTTTATAATGGATCCAAAAGGATTTATTTAGAGACTAAGGTGGGTATGGGTCTCAAAACTCTCAACCAATAGGTTTCAGATAGGTTTAGTTCACCATATTAACCATATCTTTAAGATTTAACTCTTAGTTAAATAGTTTAACTTTTACCATGTATTCAAGTATTATTATAATAAATAGTTAATAAACATACTATAAAAAGCCAATAGAACCCCAAGTGGTTTATTATTGATATATATAACCTTATCTAATTCCTTTTTAGAAACCTTATATTTTTTGGAATATTATATCAATTAATAATATAGTATTTGTTTTAAAAATTCATTTATGTCAATTTTCACACTATTTTGTATTTTGTTATTGTGAAAGTCATAAAAACTTTATCTATTTGAAAAAAAAAATTATTCAATAAACCCTAACATGTCATATTAACCTATATAATTAGTGTAATTAATAAAAAGTCTCAATTTACATTTATTTGGATATTTATAATATCAATTATTTTAATCTTTCATTGATAAGATAATTACTACATCATCATTTTTTCATAAATAAATTTAATTATTTAATGTCTAAAAATTATTAATAAAATACCATTATTTAAGAAATAAATTTATATTTCTAATGAATATTTATAGTCTAATTTATATTATATATAACCCTATATTAAAATTGGATTACTTATTAAACTTTGAATTTAACACTTTTAGCTATTCTTTAAATAAAATAATAATAAATGTCCTAATCAAATCCAAGTGGACCAAGAGGATCATATTTTATTACTAAGGTTGATTTTTTTCGAAATACACTTATAAAATAGAATTAGTACATGTTTTAGGGTAATTAAAATATCATATTTTACCTTTAATTACCCTATTTACTTTTAATAGTGGTAAATAAAACTCAAAAGTTACTATTCACCAAAAATTATTTTCATATTATTGAACCACATTTTACTTAATGATGTCAACCATGTCTCTCAGATTTTTGAAATTCAAGTCATAGAAGTAGTAAAATTATGTTTTATGTAAATCTTCAAATGTGCCTAGAAGGTGGGTAAAAGGCATTAAAAAACTCAATAAAATTTTATACATCAAATATTATTATAAATTGACTCCAATGAATTACATTGAAATAATATAGGTATTATGTAACTATTTTGACTTTAAAATAAATTTAAATAATAATTATTATTATTTAAATAAAAGTCATTTTTAAACAATAATGTAGTGGTTTTCACTATTTATCAAAAATTGAAAGTTTTCAGAAAAATACCAAAAATCCACCCTAAGTTAATTTTGATATTACGAATCCAAAAATGAAGTCCATTTTGAAAAATATAATTTATAAAATTTCAAAAAGTGGGTATTACTATTCATAACAGCTAGTTTGATTGGTCGTGGGTGTAAGAACTCAAAGTTTCATATAGTGCAAGCTGTTATTTTATTCAAAGAGAAGCGTACCATGGAAGCTTGGGGTGTTACATTCTCCCCCCCCCCCCCATTCAAATAATTTTATCCTCAAAATTTATTGAATATTAATACATAAAAATATTTGGGTGGTTCTTCATCATAAGTTCTTTGGGTTCCCATTTTTCCTCTTCCATATTATGGTTTCTCCATAGAACTTTCACCAGACAGTTCGTCCGGTTTCTCCACACTTGTTCTCTGGTATCAGGAATTCTGATAGACTCTTCTCAATGAGACTGGTTGGGTTCCAGTTCTATTTCCTCATATTTGAGTACATGTGTTGGTTCAGGCATGTATTTTCTCAACAGTGACATGTGGAACACATCATGAACTATGGAGAGACTTGGCATCATTGCCAAACGATAAGCTACAACTCTAATTCGTTCTATAATTTCAAAAGGCCTAATGTACCAAGGACATAATTTTCCCTTCTTACCGAATCGTATAACACCCTTTCATGGAGATACCGTCAAGAAAACATGATCTCCTACTTTAAATTCCAAATCTTTCCCTCAATTATTGGCATAGCTCTTTTTCCTACTTTGAGCTTCTTTGATGTGGGTTTGGATAAGCTTCACCTTTTCTATTGTTTTCTAAACAAGTTTTGGGCCTATGAGCTTTCTTTAACCAAAATCATCCTAAAAAGTGGGTGTGCGACATCTATTTCCATATAATACTTCATATGGTGCCATCTAAATACTTGAATGGAAGCTATTTTTATAGGAAAATTCTACCAAAGGTAAATATTGATCCCACATACCATTCAAGTCAAGTGAGCAAGATCTCAACATGACTTCTAAGGTTTGAATAGTCTGTTCTAATTGTCCATCAGTTTGAGGGTGGTAGCCAGTGCTCAAATAAAGTTCAATATAGAAGGCCTTCTGAAGACTTTTCTAGAATCTTGATGTAAAATGGGGATCACGACCAGAAACAATCTATAGGGGTACTCTATGAAGTCTTGCAAATTCTTTAATATATAGTATTTCTAAAATTTCAAGTGGTAAATCCTCTCTTATAGAAATAAAACATTCTGACTTGGTAATAAGATCAATAATGACCCATATTGCATCATTTCTTCTAGGAATATTTGGTATCCCCATGAAAAATTCCATCGTAATATCATCCCATTTCCACTCATGTATGGGAAGAGATTACATTACTCTTCTAGGATGTTGTCCTCTAGCCTTCACCTATTGAAAAACCATACATCTTGACACATAATCAGTAACCTACATGTTCATATTGTCCAACAAAAAATGTTCCTTCAAATATCTATACATCTTAGTGCTACCATGGTGTATAGAGAAATTGGAGCTATAAGCATCATCCAAAAATTCCCTTTTTAGATCAGGTGTGTCATGAACACAAAGTCTCTTCCAAAATTTGAAAATTTCATCTTCATATAGGAAGTCAATCAATCTCCCATCATTCACAGATTTAATTTTCTTTTGAAACTCCTCATCGTCAGTCTGAGAACTTTTTATCTTTTCTAGAAAAGTTAGATTGGAAACCATTTGAAAAGGTATTTATGTTTCACATTCCATGATTATTCTCATATCCATTTTTACTATATCCATAAACATAGGAACCCTTTCAAATCTCATCTTGTTCAAAACTCCATGATCCTTCCTGATCAAAGCATTTGAAACCTTATTTTCCTTCCACGGGTGGTAGTGTATAGTTCAATCATAATCTTTTAGTAGTTCAAGCCATCTTATTTGCTTTGTGTTGAGTTCTTTCTGTGAGAAAACATAATTCAAACTCTTATGATCAGTAAATATATCACATTTTTCACCATAGAGATAGTGTCTCCATATCTTTAAAGAAATAATTAAATCTTCTAACTCAATATCATGAGTAGGATAGTTTTGTTCATGAATTTTTAGTTGTCATGATGCATAGGAAATAACCCTATCATTATGAATAAGGACACAACCAAGTCCTTTCTTTGAAGCATCACTATAAATAACAAACACATCATTCTCCGATGGTAGAGTAAAGATAAGAGCATTGACTAATCTTCTCTTGAGTTCTTCAAAGAATTCTTCACTAGATATGGGAATTATTCTATTGCTCTTGTCTTAGAAGGATAAATAGTGATTCCATCCTTAGAGAAAATATGGTCAAGAAAAGAAATCTCTTAAATCCAGAATTCACACTTGCTAAACTTCCCTTATAATTAATTTCTTTTAAGAGTCTTTAGAATAGTGTGCAAGTGATTTTCATGATCTTAATATCTTTTGGAGTAACCCAAGATATCATCAATAAATACCCCTACAAATTAATCAAGATATTCCTTGAAAACTCTATTCATTAGATCCATGAAAACAGAGGGTGCATTAGTCCATCTAAAAGGCATTACTGTAAACTCATAATTCCCATACCTAGTATGAAATTTTGTCTTCAAAATGTCTTCCTTCTTCACACACAACTTATGATATCCATATTGAAGTTCAGCCTTTGAAAAATATTGATCTCCATGAAGTTGTCGAATAAATCATCAATGCAAGGTAGGGGATACTTGTTCTTTATTGTTATAGCATTGATCTCCCTATAGTCAATGCACAACCTCATAGATCCATATTTCTTCTTAACAAAAATAACAGTGGCTCCCCATGGAGAAACACTAGGGAGAATAAATCCATTATTACTCAATTCCTCTAGTTGTTTCTTTAGTTCCACTAATTCAACAGTGTCTATTCTATAAGGGGTCTTCAATATGGGCATCTAACCAGGAATTAAATCAATGGAAAACTCAATTTTCTATTCTGGAGGATGTCCAGGTAAATCCTCTAGAAACACATCAATATATTCTTGCACAATATGTACATCCTCTATTTGAACATTCCTTTCATCACCCATAGTTATTTCACTCTTTTCATCTGCAATAATTTAATTTACTAGAGCTACGGGGGTGGATCTAGATAAGAATCAGGTGGTGATGTTTCTTCTCTAAAGATAAGGTACTCCTTATCATAATCAAAAATAGTAACCTCCATCTTATTACAATAAATTTTCATATCATGGTCTGAAATCCAATCCATACCAAGGATTATATCAAATTCAATCATGGGTATGATGATAAGATCTGTAGATAAAGAACATTTATATGCCCTAATGGGAACTGATTCACAAAACTTTGTTGCAATGATACTTCCCTTATGAGTTTTGACTGAAATCTCCCATTTTAAATAAAATTGGAAATATCTAATTTTCTTAGAAAACAATGAAGATATTAAACAATGTGATGGTCTAGAATCAAATAAATAATTAGAAAAATATGAGGAAACCATTAAATTACCTTCCACCGCATCATTCGGAGCTCCAAACTCAGTAGTAGTGATCGCATAAGCTTAGCCATTATCCCTTGTCCTTTTCTAAGGTAATTTTCCTTGGCACTTAGAAAATTCATTTTCATAATGCCCCATTTCTCTACAATTGTATCATTCAAATTTGACAGCCTCTTTATTTCCCTTGCAATCATGATCTTGGTGGCTTTTTTCAACACAATTGTAATAGACTCTCATTCCCTTCTGGAAAGTACCAGGGTGTTTCCTCCCACATTTACTATAGGAAGGAAATTCAACTTTTCCCAAATTCCTCTTATTTCCATTTCAATAGTTTTCAGCAGATCTCTTATTCTCTTTCTTTTCTTTAAAGTCATAAGACTTAGATAATTCCTTTTCTATATTGATAGCACAGGAGACAATATCTTCGTATGATGAGAAAGATTGTGAGACTAATGCTCGATGGAGAAATATTTTTAACCTATCAAATAATCGATCAATATTAGTCCTTGTGTTACGAATATAATTTGTTGCATGACTTGCTAACCTTGTAAATTTAGCCTCAAACTTTGATACATTCTCATCCTCCTATTTCCTCAGACTCAGAAATTGTCTTTCCATATCCGCTCGATGGTCATGAGGAAATTATTTTTCTAATAAAAGCTCTTTAAACTCCCTCCAATCCATATTTGATACTTATTCATCTTCCTTTTTTTTGAATTAAATACCACCATTGATCTGCATCTCTTGTGAGGTGATAAACTGCCATGACAACTTTTTCCCTTTTGATACTCCCTAAAGCATGAAATATTTTATCTAAGGAACTTATCCATTGCTCAGTTACAAATGTATTCGTAGTCCCATTTAATGTTGGTGATTTTTACCTCATGAAGTGGTCAAACATTGATCCTCTAAGTTTTGAATCAGGGTGCTCCATACAAGTATGGTTATTATTCATAACCTGAGTGAGTTGTCCCAATATAGTGATAAGCTAATCAGAACCAGTTGCATCACCATCTCCACTATAATGATCTTGAGTATAAGGGAAATCCCTACATAGATTATGTGCGTTGATATGGTTTCCATTCCTTCCTCTAGGAACCATTTCTAAAAAATGGCATACACTATATTAGTTTATGAATCTAAATACATAATTCCAAACTTGTAAAACACTTAACATAAATTGAACAGTTTGTGTATATAATCCATAATCATAAAAATGATTTCTTTAAAGAGATATATACTCATAAATCCTTTATAATGGTTTGTAAAGAAAATATGAATTATCCTAAACATACCCCCAGGAGTGTCATAACCAAGAGTGTATCAAGGCCCGTTTTCAGGTACCTGGATACCCCAGGTCAAGCCTGAAACTCCTTGATAGAGTTTTCACTCCAAGGTACATTTGTGTCAGAGCCACCTCTACCTGCTCGTATCCAGACAGGGATTTATTTCGTGGAAAATACACAAAATATCTATATTAACAAAATTCTAAGCAGTTCTTCTATACCAATCCTCAAAGTATATCTTAGGGTTATGTTTTCTAATCGGAGTTTTTCTAAAAATAGTTTCCAAGGTTTGTACTAAACTTCCTTTGATAAAAACTGTAATGCCCCGACCCTAGTTACCCAGAGTCGGTGCATTAGTACATAACATTGGAATGATACAAGGAATCATGTCCTAAAACACTGATCCGTTTAGTAGCCTTGGAAGTACTAGTTACATATATATATGGTTTAAATTACATCATGAAATAAAAAAACAACATTGTGTCCCCTTTTAACACTTTTATATCCCTAAGCCTATTCCTATAAGTTAATCATAATATACTTATTCACATCCTGAGAAAAATAAAACATAACAAATGGGTGAGCTCAGATGCTCAGTAGGGATAACAATATAATGGAACTATCATAAACAAGCATAAAAATTTAAGGAAATGTATAAGACTAAAACACAAGCCTTTTAAACTTAAACTTCAGCCATATATGGAAAAGTTAAATCAAATAATTCCATTTACTTATTCACATGGATATTCTATTAGTCTAATAATCACATGTAATATCAATATTAAGTTTCATAATGATGGAACACATAATTTCGGACATCATAACCACATAGTCAAGGCCTCATGCCAAGACTACAAATAAGATTTTGTCAAGGCCTTATGCCAAGATACTAGTTTGTCTCATGAGACCTACCAATGCATCGTGGAGCTATAGCAGGCTCCACCCATCACTTACTAAGTTCAATGCATTCCTCACATGAAAAGGTTGAAACATAACATAAATATTCATATTAAAACTAGCATACAAAATGTTAATACTTTAACCATAAAGTATGAATGGTATAAAAATAGCTCATCCATAGTCAAACATATCACAAAACCTTCAATACAATATGGAATATGGTATCATAATAAATTAAATTTAAATAAGTGTAAAATACATCAAAGGATATTGACATAGATGAAATCAAAAGTATTTGAGAGAAATATATCTTTCTATTTTGAAATAATTTAAAATTCACATAATTATAAAATAAAAAATTTATTTTGAAAATACTATTATAATATTTTAATGGAATCTTATAAGGTTTTATAATGGTGTAAAATATCTGCACTCTCCATATAAGTAAAAAAATATTCTTTCCTTGATTTTGTCGAAAAGGTCATAAAGGACCTTGTTTGGAAAATGATGGAAAGATTCCTTTATAAATATTTTATAAAAAGTCATAATAGGGTATAAATGACTTTAACCCATATTCTAGGAAATATTAAAAATGTTTTGAAATACATTTTTAATAAACACGGATGTGGATGATAAAGAGGTCCTAGTAGATACTCACGTATAAACAACCTCAGATAATGAAGAGATTATTGAATTAACCCTTACCTTTACTTTTCCCTGATCAAGGGTATGTTAACCTACTACATAATAGTTAAATCATTGTTATTAAATTTTACAAGAACCACATACATTAATATGATATCATATAATATCTTCTAATATTGCTTTGTTAATAATATTTTAGTAGTATCATTATTTCAGGTGTTAACTAATACATTTTCCTTTATATGATTCGTTATGTAATCCATTTTTGTCATGTATAATATGTATTTAAGTTCTTAAAAGTTATTTTTACTCATAAAATGAAAATTATTCTTGAATGGTTATGATGGGGAATGAATTTCATTATGTTCGTAGAGACGGTAAATTGTACGTATGCACGAGCGACAATATCATTCTATTGATGGTGAAATCATATGTAATTGGATGGTATATCATATATAAGGAATCATTAACATTTTATATTTATTATTTACAATAGTTATACTCATTATTATACCCATACAAATAATTAAGTGTTTGAATAACAAACTACACCACGACATGGACACAGTAAGTCATGCGTACGCACATATGGTGACTGGTCATTCATAGGATAGATAGAATAATGAATATAGTTGTACCATATTTATAATAACATCATAGTATGTATAAGTTACTGGAGTTATTATTTTGGTATGGAAATAACAAATAAAGTGAAAGTGGAAGAAGAAAAGAACATTGAAAGAGGTGGTGAAATTATTACCTCTTCTTCGGGTGTTTCCTTTTGAGTTGATCAAAAGGGATACTTAGGTTGGATTTATCATCAAATTAATTCCTCTAGGCTGAATTGAAGATAGTTGGGAGGATATTTTAGTAGGTTTTGTCCGAGACAAATGGCTTTGGAGGTGTTATTTTTAGATAAGGGGAAGCGCCCTTTTATAAGTGAGGTGAGGGTCACTTTAGGAAAATCTTGAAATATTATTTTATTATACAATCATATTCAGTTTATAATGGCTCCAAAAGGATTTATTTTGAGACTAAGGTGGGTTTGGGTCGAAAACCTCTCAACCAATAGGTTTTATATAGGTTTAGGTCACCATATTAACCTTATATTTTAGATTTAACTATTAGTTAAATACTTTAACTTTTACCATGTATTCTTGTATTGTTATAATAAATGGTTAATGAACATACTATAAAAAGACAAGTGAACCCCAAGTGGTTAATTATTGATATATATAACCTTATATAAGTCATTTGGCCTAAAATAATATTTTTTGGAATATCATATCAATTAATAATATAGTATTTGTTTAAAAAATTCATTTATGTCAATTTTGACACTATTTGGTATTTTGTTTTTTTGAAAGTCATAACAACTTTATCACTTAGAAAAAATTATTTAATCAACCCTAAAATGTAATATTAACCTATAAAATTATTTTAATTCATAAAAATTCTCAATTTACATTTAAATGGATATTCATAATATCTATTATTTTAATCTTTCGTTGACAAGGTAATTTCTGCATCATCAATGTGTTATAAATAAATTTAATTATTTAATGTCTAAAATTTATAAATAAAATTCCATTATGTAGGAAATATTTTAATATTTATAATGAATATTTATATTTGAATTTATCTTTTGTATAACCCTATATAAAAATGGTTTAGTTATTAAACTTTGAATTTAACACTTTTAACTCTTCTTTAAATAAAATAATAATAAATGTCCTAATCTAATCCATGTATACGAAAAGGATCATATTTTATTCCTAATGTTTATTTTTGTCGAAATACAATTATCCAATCGAATTAGGACATGTTTTAGGGTAATTATAATATCATTTTTTACCTTTAATTACCCTATTTACTTTTAACAGTGGTAAATAAAACTCAAAAGTTACTATTCACTAAAAATTATTTTTGTATTATTGAATCACATTTTACTTATTGATGTCAATCGTGTCTATTAGATTTTTTAAATTCAATTCAAATAAGTGGTAAAATTATGTTTTATGCAAATTTTCAAATGTGCCTAGAAGGAGGGTAAAAGACGTTAAAAAATTCAATAAAATTTTATACATCTAATCTTATTATAAAATGACTCCAATTAATTACATTGAACTAATATAGGTATTATATATCTATTTTTAATTTAAAATAAATTTAAATAAAAATAATTTTTATTTAAATAAAAGTCAGTTTTAAATAATAATGGAGTGTTTTTCACTACTTGATAAAAAATGAAGGTTTTCAGATAAATACTAAAAATTCACCCTAAGCTAATTTTGATATTCTAAATCCAAAAATGAAGTCCATTTTGAAAAATAAAATTTATAAAATTTCAAAAAATGGGTAGTATTATTCATAACGGCTAGTTTGATTGGTCATGGTGTGTTAGAACTCGAAATTGTGTGTAGTATAAGCTATTGTAGTATTCAAAGAGAAGCATATCGTGGAAGATTGGGGTTTTACAATTATGGTGGTATGCAGTAATTGTTTCAATTTTTTTAATTTTTTAATTTTTTGGTCTTGGATATGTGTTTATTTTTACAGTTACTTTTTTCTAATACATTCCATTTTTAGTATATGCCTACTAAGCACTGGTCTCCAACCTATGGCCTATTAGAGGTAGGCTTGGGGTAGTCATGGGTTGGACCCTAGTCAGTCAGGTCATGATTGGTTCCATCATATCCATAAAGTTAATAATGATATAAATATAATATATAATCATTATATACAAGTTTAGAGTCATTTATGTAATATATATATAGGAAAATGAATTTCATCATTCATCGAGACGGTAGGTCGTATGTACGCATTAATGTTGTTTCCATTTTTCAAAGGATGGAATGAAATAATGGTGAATAATAAATCACCTTTATATAATCATTATTATGTCATATATATATCATATATAATCATTAAATCTATCTATATTAAAGTTCTTAAGATATCTTCATGCTCTTCCTTACTCTTTGAAAATATAAGAATATCATCTATAAAGACTATCAAAAACTGATCATGGTATTATCAAAATACTCTATTCATTAAATCCATAAAGATAGTGGGGGGATTAGTGAGGCCAAATGGAATCACTATAAATTCATTGTGTCCATACCTTGTACAAAATTATGACTTGGGAATATCCTCCTTCTTGACCCTCAATTGATGATATCTATAATGAAGGTCAATCTTAGAAAAGTATTGATCTCAGCATAGTTGATCAATCAGGTCATCAATACTGGATATAGGATACTATATCTTGATAGTGATTTTGTTAGGCTCCAATAATCAATGAAAAGTCACATTTCTCCATATTTATTCTTAACAAAAATAAATTGTACACCCAATGGTGTTGCACTTGGCCAAGTGAATCCATTTTCAAGATGCTCTTAGAGTTGCTTCTTCAATTCGTACAACTCAATTGAGGATATTCTATATAGATTCCTTGAAATGGATATAGAACCATGTATGAGTTAATTCTAAAACTCAACTTCATAACTTGGTGGAAGGAAAAAATTTATTCTATAAAGATATCAACAAACTTCGGCACAATAGGCATATCTTTAATGTCGAGTTTCTCCCCAACCATCTGAGATAAACACAATTATTGAATAGGAATCAAGACCCATACAATGGATGTTATTTCCATTGTCGATTCATATTCATCATCACACTGATAGAAAATCATAGGTTAGTTTGAAATATCAAATATTACTTCCCTTCCTCAGCAATTGATGTGGTCTTTATGAAAATAAATTCAATTCATTCCTAGGATAACATCAAACTCAACCAAAGGGATAATAACAAGATTTATTATAAGTGCATTCCCACAAAATTAATCTGGATAAGAATAATAAACTTCAATGTGATCAGCATACCATTAAGGGTTTTTACTACTAACTTATCATCTAATTTTTGATGTGGTATAGTGACACCCTTAAAAATTCTTTGGATATAAAAGTGTTAGTAGATCCATAATCAAATCATACATAAGAAGTTCTAGAGTGGATGGTTAGTGTACCTTTCACCATGTCATTATCATACCCTTCATCAAAAATAGTGACTATTTCCCTTTTTCTATTATTTTAAAATATTTTTGACATCGATGATAGTTATTAACCTTTATATTTGGGTAGAGTCTGGAATAATTCTCATACTTCTATCATTTAAAACATTAGAGTGTGGGTGGTGCATTGTGTTATGTTTCTCTCCATACGTGTCATTATATAAATTATTCCCATTACTTAATAATTAAATTGTGTGATAACATTACTTTCCACACTTTAACTTTTTACCAGTTCCCTTAAGTCAATATCCTACTTGTTTCCTTCCACACTTTAAGTTTAAAATAAATCTCATCTTCTTATCTCTGTGGATTTTATAATTTATTTGGAAGTTTATTTTACTTTTCTAATAAAAAATATGATATTAATGGGTAAATCCAATATATATATATCCACCTTTATGGCACATAAAATGATTTCCCCATAGATACTAAATTATGTTATAGATAAATCCCTTTGGAATCATGGTATTAAGACATTCAAGAATCAGTAAACCTTACTTTCAAGTTGGATGATAATTCCAGAAGCATGCCTCATATGTCTTGTAAAATTTACCTCATAGGTACCAACAGATTCATCATCCTTTTTTTATATCAAGGAATTCCTTATCCATTTTTGGATGAATAATATGAGGAATTTATTTATTAAAAATAATATATTTAACTCATCCCACTCCATGGAATTGATTTCTTCCTTTTACCTCGTGTTCTTGATAAGAGTACACCATTGATCTACTTCACCTTACAAATGACAAATATATAGAATAACTTTCTCGTGTTTTGAATATTAGAGAACAAAAAATATCTTTGCAATGGTACTAATCCATTACTAAAAAACTTGTGTATTGGTAGACCCACTAAAAGAAGGTGAATGTTGCCTCGTGAAGGACTAAAGAGAACGTTGTTCCCTCCTTTTATTGTTTGGAATATGACTCATATATTGAGAAAGTTGTGTGATATTATCAATAAGATTATTTATTCCAACTATTATAACATTTAGTTTCTTATGAGTAAAATCATTGCATTGTTCATTTAATTCATCATTAACATAATTATTTCGGGTTCCATACACCCACTAAAACAAAAAATCATTGTGTGAGCAATAATTGTCTTAGTAAAAAACCAAATAGTCATAAAAAATCATTTATTGGATTTATAAATCATGACACATTATTCTATGAAACCTTATTATTAACCTAGGTCATTCATGATCGTTATAGAAACTTTAGGGTGTTATCATATACTTAGACTTATCCCTAGGGTTATCACTAAAATTATATCATCCTAATTTCCAAGGGTTAATTAAACCTTGCTATGATACAGACTATAGAAATCCATACTTTTCAAACATAGATATCAAATCTTAGTTGATGAATATTCATTACTTAACATAATTATAAATTCCAAGATCTTATAGGTCATTACCTTTGGAAACTTGGACACTTAACCCACTAGTTCATAAAACATATGCATCATCTCCCACTAAGTTCATCATAACCATCACACTTCTTAGACATATCATACTTTATAACCTAGGGGAAGGAAACATAAGAAGGGGTGAGATCATATGCTTATTAAGTGTAAAAAATAGAGATATCAATGATCACTTGAGAATAACATGAACATAAGGGTATGAAAATATAAGAATAACATTTGAAAATGAAAACCTAGATAGCATAAATCATGATATTGAGTCTTGGATTAAATATTGGTGGTTAATAATACATGAATCATAAAGGAATCAAATAGCATATTCCATGGAATCATAACATTGGAACAAGACATGGAATTATGGCATACATATATTTATAAAAAATCATCTCCTTAGTAGTCAAGGATCATTGACAAGACTATCATAGAAGGTTGGGTTCACCCCAAAAACCACAATAGTAGTCATAGTTCACTCCCATGACTATCATAGTGGATAAATTACCTTAATGAATAAGGTTTACTACCCATTATAGTTATATTTATCTCATGAGATAAAAATATATACCTAATGCATTGGAGGGATATATAGGTCCCACCCATTATATAATGAAAATCATACATATATGTGTCACAAGATCATAAAAATTCATAATATCAAAACCCATGAAAATAAATGGGTTTCAAAAAAATTCATTATATCATAACTTATGAAAAATTAATGGGTTTTATAAACATTTCTTCATCTCTTCATTTCAGCATAGCATAACCAATGGAAAAGTAACGGGTTTCATAAACATATTGTTATCATAAACATAAACCATCCAGATAAAGAATAAGGATGGAATCCTTAGTTGATATCCCCAGTAGAGCATAAGTGTAAATCAAGGGTTATTGTCTTTGATGAATATAAATACCCTTAAAATATTATTAAAACATTCTTGAATAAAAAATTATTTCCATTTTGAAATCACTCCTTTAAAACCCAAAAATTTAAAAATATTACGAAAAAAATTTCTTCGAAAATAATCATTGAAATATATAAATGAATTTTCAAATCATTTAGTGATCATAATTATGGGAAATTATATTCATGCATTATAAGAAAAAATAAGCATTCCTTTCATACTTTTGTAACAAAATAAAAAAATACCTCATTCGAAAAATGAAAAGAATATTACTTTTAAAAAAATTGTAAAAACTTTAAAAATGGTTAAAAATTAATTTAAATAATCATTTGATACTAGTAAAAAACCTCTTTAAAACATTTTTTGAAAACATGGATATAGAATTAAAAGGATTTTAGACCGAAGATAGAAATAAAACTGATTTTACTTAAAAATATATTTTTGGTATTTTGAGTACTTAAGGTGACTAAAATAAAAGTAAAACATGTATCTTTATGAAATAAATAGAGAAGAAAAAAATTCAAGATTTTATTGAGATATATATCATAGTATTTCATTTTCAGAAACATAATCATAAATAATCCCAATAAACATTGATATTGTAACATAAACCCCTTACCACTTTCTTAAATTTTGAATCATAAGCCCGATAAAAGAAAGAAACTTAGATATATATATAAATATCTATAAATTTAATAATATGAATCATAAAATAAATTCATGGGAATTATATACAACACATAAAATAAATAAGTCGTGAATATGGCATGTGAAATAAAAGTGAGACGAAAATCTCTTACCTTAGGTATGACTTCCTTTGTACACATTAGAAACTAATTTATAATAAATATATTTTATTATAAATATATTATAGAACCATAATAATATATATAATACCATAAGTGATTTAATTATAACCTTTTATCACCTATTTTTTAACACTTATTTATTAAAATTATTGTTCCGGGTGATATCTTCTTTCTTTTTCATGTATGTTTTGGTTCAGTAGTTTTGGTCCTTGTATTTTTATAATAGTTTCATCATCACTAGGATGTTAATAATGATATAAATATCATATATATTCATTGTATTAATGTTTAAATTCATTCATATAAGATATATATATATAAATAAATTACATCATTCATGCAGACGGTAGGTCGTACGTACGCAAGAATGTTATTTCTATTTTTTGATGGATGGGATGAAATAATGGTAAATAACAACTCACCTTTATAGAATCAATTATTATCATATATATAATATATATTTATTAAATTTATCATTATTACTATCAAAATAAAACATAAATGAAAAATAATTCAAATCGCTTTGTGCAGGTGGTAGTCCACACGTACGCACAATTGACGTTATTATTTTCCAACAGTTCACAAGGTAAGAAGTTAGATGTTATATTACAATTAAAAAAGTAAAATTATGTCATAATTATAATATATAAACATTAAACTCATCATAATACCCATCCATAAAATATTGTGATGAGAAATGAATTGTATCGCTACATGGAGATGGTAAGTCGTACGTATGCAAGAGTGATATTTTCACTTCCCATTTGATGGAAAGAGGGAGAATAAAGCTGGTTTAATAATCAAAATAAAATTTTATTATATTTATGATACTAAATTTATTATTTTATAAATAATATAACATATTTATAGGAGTTAAAATAATAATCAAAAAGAAGTTAATCAATTAAAAAGATTACATCTTCTTTGAAATAATTACTTTAGATATCCTATTAAAAGCTCTAGGGTTGATCTCATGGGAATAAAAAAACCTATATAATTTGTACAGTGGAGTTTATAATATAAATTTTTATATTTTTATTAATATATTAGGCTCAAAGTGATGTGAAGAAGATAAAGTAGGGGTGACTTTTTAAATTGATAGGGTTACCCTTGGAATTTCTTAAAAGATTAAAATATATTAAAGTCATTCTCAAAAAAATGGTTAAAAATGGAATATAAATGTGAAATGGGTAAAATTTTATACCATATCTATTTCCAATTTTCCAATATTAATATTTTTATTATTTTTAAGTAATTTAATAAAATATTACCTTTATAAAATATCATTATTACAATTTTATACTATTCATTTAGTTTGACTTAAAAGATATAAATACAAAGTTTTAATTCGAATATAATTCTTTAACATAACTCTTACATATAATAATTGTCTAAAAAAATATTTTAATTCCTTAAATCACTCAAATTATATTACTTTTAATATTTTTGAAATCATTTATTTTATTTTTTATTAATTGGAGAAATATTACATCAGTGTTGCATAAGCATTTGAGGTCATTGTATAATTAATAAAAATTAGGAATAAATTTATATCATTAATATAATTCTATTAATCTCAAAACATATAATTATATTCATTCGTAACTTTATTTTTCCCTTTGTGGACACATGAGCAATATTTAAAACTGAGACAGTGACATTTTGTAACTTTATTTAATTTAAATATTATATAGATAATTTTCAAGGAAAAGTGCCCATTAAAAAATAAATTTATAGATTAAGGTGATAAAGGACGAAATAACTTCATAAAATAATAATTAAGACAAAACATTATGGCCTTGTAACTTATTTTTTACCTAGATTAACATGATTTACCATTTACTAAGGTGATAAATTTTACCACGGTTACTATTCAAATTGACCAAAAATAAAATTGACCTATTTACCAAATTTTAACCTCCAGATTAAAAAATATTTAATTAGTTTTATCAAATTCAATACCTGAAAGTGGAAAAAATAATTTTAAAATAATCATGCAACACATGACGAAAACCACTTTTTCGAAAAATACACTTTTAAGTATAAAACTTTGTTTATTCTTATCTTATACTTAGAAAAATATTAAATTCATGTTAAAAAATTTTATTTATAAGTCCCCAGCCTTAAACCTTACCTAATCTTGAGTTATTACAAGATTACACATTGAGGATCTTTTCGGGTTTAGAGTTTTAGAGAATTAGATCATAAAACTTGCATTACATTCCACATATAAACAAAGTGGTTACATAAAGATAGTATTCTTCATTCCCATCAATGGAAACACATTTAAAATAAAACATGGATTATTTCTTGACACATCCTTGACTCTATCATCTTATCATGTACCTTTCCCTTGACATGTGAAAAACATTTCAAAAACTTGGGATGAGCATAAAAACTCAGTATGGGTTATAAAAAAAACATGGAAAGGAAACATGAGTTCATATATACATAAGAATGAAATCATACTTTACCCATAAAACATAGGCACTTTAACATACCTCATAAAATCATGAATAAATCATAGAAATCATAAGACATAAAGGTAACTTGAGGCATTCATAACATTCTCACGTAGGGAGTAACACTCTTGGTTACGTTTGGAATACCCATCACAGTATATTCCCTAAAATCTCTTCGGAGAAACCTTAACGTTTCACTCCTTCGCGTTACCCAATGCATTGGAGAGATATAACGGGCTCACCTGCCCTTAGTTTATCACAGAACCACCCGTCTTCATAATAATGCCCAAGAACCATAACATAATCATATCACATAAAACATGCATAAAGGAAACATAATATTTCCACATTTCAATCATGAGATATCAATACAACACATTGATATAATAAAAACATTATGAAAACCATTTTCAATACCAAAGTAAAACATGGTATTTATTTTTCATCTTAAAAAAAAGGTATGGCTTGTAGAGGAAGCCGAAACTCAAATAACGGTCCCGACGGCGGAGAAGTCGTTGTCGCCGCATACGTACGACAAAAACATTCCCTTTTTTCGTTTAGTAGACACTTCATATAAAAAAGATTCCTTTTGAATAAATGAAAAAGTCAAAGGGGTTTATACACCGTATAAAATAAAGTTGTGTATAAAATAAAATATGCCTCAACGAAAGGAGATTGAGACGAAGTCCCATACCTCGTATCCGACTTGACCCGACCGTTCTTTAATCTCCTGAATAATAAACTTGAGTTAATCTCTACTTGATTATGAATATTTTTCAAGTTCATTATTCCTTTTATACCATGTTATGGACATCATGTAATCATTTAAGTTAATAATGTTCATTTTGTCGGTATTTGGTTCTTAAGTCAAAAATAGACTTCTTACACTTACATGTTGTTAATTTGGTCAAAGGTTCATTATATCCAGAATGGTATTCATGATTTAGATATCATATATGTCATATATATCCAGTACATACATGCATTTATAATATTACATAATCATTTAGAGGTAAGAAATGAAATGCACCGTTCATGGAGACGGTAAGCCGTACGTACGCATGAACGCTACTTCCATTTCTATTTCATATTTTCTGGAATGGAATCATAATGATATAAGAGTATATTATAATTCCAGTATAATAACATATATAATATCATTAACTTTATCCTTTACACATCCCACATATGGTATTAACGAATCAAACCACTTTCAGGGGGCGGTAGTCCGCACTTCCTAAAATGAAGATATCGTGTTTACCCATAATGGAAACCATAAAGGTATGCCAAAAATGAAAAAAAAACAGAAGCTTAAGGAAAACATAAACATATTATATATCATATATAAAAATAGTGACATCATAATGGCCACCTTTGAAGGTGTTAAATGAGTATTGAACAATCATCGTTTCGGGAGGCAGAATTTCGCCATCCACGGAAACCGTATGTTCTTTAACCATTTGATGTAGTTGTGTGAGAGTGTAGCTCAAATAAATCTTATAACAACATCCTAGTATATTGAATATACTGGTGTTGTTACAAAAGAAGTAAATAAAAAGATTTTAGGGTGTTGGAGAAGCAAAATAAAACAAATCAACATGAGAGAATGAATTACCTTTAAAAGTGTAACTCCTTTTTATTTTGAGCCTAAAGGCTTCCTTTGAAAGGATTATGCCCAAAGGGAATCCTCTAGGATGAGTAGAGGGATGTGGAGAGAGTAAATGGGCAGGGGTTGGCCGAGCCAAAGGCTTGATGAGTGTGTGAAATGAGGTAGAGGTGAGGGCCTTTTATAAGAGGAGAGGAGGGGCACTTTTGGAAAGTAAAGAAACATTACTTTATTTGAAAATGTGTTTCGGTTTTAAAAGGTCCCACATTGATATAATTAGTGGATAAGGTGATAAGGGTTCTAAATACACTCATCCACTTGGTTTTGGCCATGTGTAGTTCATATATTTTACATTGTCTTTCCATTTTATTTAAATCGTCAAATAATGATGTCATCGCTGCATCATTATTATGTCATAAATAATTTAATTTATTTAATGTCTAAAAATTATAAAAAAAATACTATGATATAGGAAATATTTTTAGCTTTCCATTGACTATTTATAATCAAAAATCAGATCTTTATAACCCCATGTAAAAATTGTTTTCGTAAAACATCTCTTGTTTGTGTCATTTTTACTTTAACATTTAATAAAAAGTTATTTATGTCATTTCCATACCAAAGTGTCTCCATGGGGTCCTCAAGTTGACCCATGGCTTGTCTTGGTCGGCCATGACACAACCAATAAGGTTGGGACATGTGTCTAGGTCATTTCATATTATTAAAGCATTATTTATACCTTAAACTACCCTAATTACCACTAATCGCGATTAAGAACTTAATAAGTTACTATTCACCAAAAAATTATTTTAATCTCATTGAACCACATTTTACTTCTTAATTACAACCATGTATGTCGGATTTTCAAAATTCAGTACACATTAGTGGTAAACTTTCATTTAACTGAAAAATCAGTTTGCTTGATTACCACTTAGTGGTTTCACTATTCATCAAAAATTGAAGTTTTTCAGAAAATTACCAAAAATTCACCCTAAGCTATATTTGATATTCCGGATTCAAAAATGAAGTCTATTTTACAAAATTCAAATCATATAAGTCACATTAATTAATTTAATAATTAATTTCCGCTGCCAGAGCAAATAGCGTGTTTTTACAAAACAATAAGTATCAAAAGATTGACACCAGTTTAAGTTTAATTTCATAGTGAAATTGATTACAATGACCACCATTGGATAAAATGGTAAAAATATATTCTAATTTCACTTCAAAACCAATTCAAAACATAATCTAATCATATAAATAAATTAGATTAAAAAGCAGTTTTGATGTAAAATGCATTATTTTTCACTATTCATTAAAAAATGAACATTGTCAGAAAAATACCAAAAATTCATACATGGTAAATTTTGATGTCCCAATCATAAAGAATAAGTTTATTTTGACAAACTTAGTTTATAAAATTTTCAAAAGATAGATTCAAAAATGGTTTTCCATCAAAAGGCAGTAAAACAATCTTTTAAGAATATTAGTGTATTCCATGCATAAGATTGTATTTATTTTCATTTTAAGCCTCTATAACACTATCTTAACCATTAATAGACATAGATAAAAAATATCTATTATTCATTACTTACCTGGGATGTTACATCCTTCCCCCCTTTAGAAAATTGTGTCCCCGCAATTTATTTACTTATCAAATAAATGAGGGTACTTATCCCTCATTGCATTTTCAGATTCCCATGTTGCCTCTTCAATCATGTGTTTTTCCACAAAACCTTTACCTGCTTAATCACCTTATTCCGTAACACTTTCTCCCTGTGGTCAAGAATCTGGACCAGTTGTTCCTCATAAGATAGGTTCTCTTCCAGCTGAACTACCTCTGGACTCAAAACATGAGATGGATCTGGCATATACTTCCTCAACATTGAAACATGAAAAACATTGTATACCTGAGATAAACTTGGAGGTAAAGCCACTCGGTATGCCACTGATCCAACTCTCTCCAGAATTTCGTATGGTCCAATGAACCTTGGACTCAACTTTCCTTTCTTACCAAATCTCATCACGCTTTTCCAAGGAGAAACCTTGAGAAAAACATGATCACCTACCTCGAAAGATAGATCCTACCTCTGGTTATCCGCATAACTCTTCTGCCTGCTCTGAGCTGTTCTCATGTGTTTCTGAATCAGCAGAACTTTTTCTGCCATCTCTTCTACCAATTCTGGTCCCATCAACTTCCTTTCACCCACTTCATCCCAGAAAGCTGGAGTTCGAAATCGCTTCCCATATAATGCCTGAAATGGTGCCATCTGTATACTGGAATGAAAACTGTTATTATATTAAAACTTAACCAAAGAAAGATGTTGGTCCCAACTTCCCTGATAATCCATAGAACAAGCTCGTAGCATATCCTCTAATGTCTGAATTGTTCGTTCTGACTGCCCATCTGATTGAGGATGAAAAGCTGTACTAAAATTTAATTCAGTACCCAACGACTTCTGAAAGCCTTTCCAAAAGTTAGAGGTAAACCTGGGATCACGATCCGATACAATGGAGAGAGGAACTCTATGTAACCTGACTATCTCTTTAAGATACAAACGGGAAAGTTGATCAAGAGAGAAAGTATCTCGTATAGCAAGGAAATGAGCAGATTTGGTCAAGCGATCAACAATAACCCAGATTGCATTATTACCTCGAGATGTCTTCGGTAATCCAACAACAAAGTCCATGGATATATTCTCCCATTTCCACTCTGGCACTGGTAAAGGCTGAAGCATCCCTTTCGGTAACTGCCGTTCTGCTTTAACCTGCTGACAAGTCAAACACTTCACAGTAAAATCAGCAATATCTCTTTTCATTCCATCCCACCAGTAATACTTCTGCAGATCTCTATACATCTTAGTACTGCCCAGATGAACTGAAAACGGAGAACTATGAGCTTCACATAACAACTCTCTCTTCAACTGTGAATCACAAGGCACACACAATCTCTTCCCAAATCTCAAAACACAATCATTATCAATGTTGAACTCAGGCAACTTACCTTTCTGAACTAGCTCTACCTTTTTCTGCAACTCACTGTCTTGCTTCTGTGCTTGCTTGATTCTATCTGATAGAGAAGATCTCACTAATACCTGAAACAAAACAGAAGCACTTCCTGCACCAACAACTTCTATGCCAAATTTCATCATATCGTTAACCAAAGGATCACGTTCCAACCGCAACATTGTTAATGAAGCATTACTTTTTCGACTCAAAGCATCAGCCACTTTATTTGCTTTTCCCGGATGGTAATGAATTGTACAATCATAATCCTTGATTAATTCCAGCCATCTCCTTTGTCTCATGTTTAACTCTTTCTGAGTGAATATATACTTTAAACTTTTGTGATCGGTATATATTTCACACTTTACTCCATACAAATGATGCCTCCAAATTTTTAAAGAAAAAACAACAGCAGCTAATTCTAAATCATGTGTAGGGTAATTTACCTCATGAGTTTTCAACTGTCGTGAAGCATAAGCAATTACCTGATCATTCTGCATTAGGACACAACCAAGTCCTTTCAATGAAGCATCACTGTATATGACAAACTCACCATTCCTGGAAGGTAGTGCCAAAACTAGAGCATTCACCAATCTTCTTTTCAATTCCTGAAAACAATCATCACATTCTTTTGTCCAGATAAACTTAACACCCTTCCGAGTTAGCTTAGTCATTGGACAAGATAACCGTGAAAAATTTATAACAAACCTTCGGTAATAGCCCGCCAAACCAAGGAAGCTACGAATCTCGGTTACATTTGTGGGTCTTGGCCATTCTTCCACAACTTTTGTTTTTGCAGGATCAACAGTTATTCCATCTTTAGAAACAATGTGACCAAGGAAAGAAATTTGCTGCAACCAAAACTCACACTTGCTGAATTTCCCATACAGTTTCTTTTCTTTTAAGGTTTGCAAGATAACCCTTAAATGTTTTTCATGCTCCTCTTTACTTTTATAAAACACCAAAATATCATCAATGAAAACCACCACAAACTTATCCAAGAACTCATGGAAAATTCTATTCATTAAGTCCATGAATACAGCAGGTGCATTGGTTATCCCAAAAGGCATTACTACAAATTCATAATGGCCATATCTCGTACGGAATGCGGTCTTCGGAATATCTGCCTCCTTTACCTTCAGCTGATGGTACCCCGATCTCAGGTCAATCTTTGAAAAAAACTGAGCTCCCTGGAGCTGATCAAACAAATCATCGATATGAGGCAAAGGATATTTTTTCTTAAAAGTGATATTATTCAAGGCTCTATAATCAATGCAAAGTCTCATAGAACCATCTTTTTTTTTAACAAATAAAACAGGAGCACCCCATGGTGATGTGCTAGGTCTAATGAAACCTTTATCTAATAAATCTTGAAATTTCTCCTTCAACTCTAAAAGTTCAATTTGTGCCATTCGATAAGGGGGTTTTGAAATTGGCTTAGCATCAGGAACTAAGTCAACAGTAAACTCAACTTCCCGATCTGGTATTATTCCAGGCAACTCATCAGGAAAAACATCAGGATACTCATTTACCACTGGCACATCATTAATCTGAATAGTTCCTTTATTTTCAACGACGTGTGCAAGGTAACATTCATTTCCATCTTTTACAAGTTTCTCGGCTTCTTGATATGTTATCAAAAGTAAGGGTTCATTCTTGTAAACAAACTGAAAGTCTTTCTGAAAAGAAACTTCTTTAGCTCTACAGTCAATCTTAGCATGGTAAATAGAGAGCCAATCCATACCTAGGATAACATAAAACTCTACTAGAGGTAGAACAATAAGGTTTGCAAGTAGGTTCTTTCCACAGATAAGGATAGGAAGATTCTTATAAATTCTTTTTGCCTCGACACTTCCCCCAGGTGTTTTTACCAAAAGTTCAGGAGTCATTTCTTGAGATGGTATTCCCATTTTACTAGAAAAGGTTTCAGAGATGAAAGAATGTGTAGACCCCGAATCAAACAACACACTGGCATAATCTGAAAAAACAAACAAATTACCTGATACAACTTCATTTGATGGCCCGACATCTGCTGAAGTAGTTGCAAAGGATTTCACCACCCCTTTCTGCTTGTAGTCTAACTGCTTCCCATCACTCAAGCTCTTTGTCGGACACTCATTTGCATAGTGACCCATCTCATTGCACTTAAAACATTTCACTAACTGTAAATAAAATTTGTTCTTACCTTCACCTTGATCCTTTTCAGTGCAATCACGAGCCTTATGTCCCATCTTACCACATCGGTAGCACTTCCCAGAATTCAGAAGACATTCCTCAGCATGCCTTTTGCCACATTTATCACAAACTGGAAACTTAGTTCTCTTACCATCAGACTTTTTTGAAGAATTCTTACCTTTCTCCTGCCACCTCGGTCTCTTCTTCTGCTGGTTGTTATAGAAAACTTGGTCATCGGCAAACTCCATTTCCACCTTCTCAGCACATCGAACAAGCTTTTCATAACTTTTAAACTCACGAGAATCCAATGCCCTTCGATACTTTGGCTTTAATCCTGAGTAAAAACGATTGATTTTACTATCAAGGTCCCGGATAAAATTTGGAGCATACCTTGCCAATCGAGTGAACCTTTCCTCATAGGCAGCCACTGAGTCTTCCTCTTGCCTCAATTCCAAGAATTTCTTTTCCATCCTAAGTCGAACAGCCTTAGGAAAATACTTCTCAAGAAACATACCTTTGAATTCATCCCAGTCAAGAGCATCAATCTCATCGGCGTCCCTGATATTCTTAACCATAGACCACCACTGATCTGCTTCACCCTCCAAACGGTAAATAGCAAGACTAACATTTTGATTGTCTGAACACCCCATGACATCAAAAATCTTCTCCAGTGCTTTAATCCACCCTTCAGCTAGCACAGGGTCAGATGATCCTCTGAATGATGGTGGATGTTGCCTCATGAAATGTTCCACCACTGACATGTTCCTCTGCGGTTGATCTGGCTGATCTCGTGCATGGATACCACCGCTATTTATCGCTTGAGTCAACTGCGCCATTACTGCAACAAACTGTTCAGTTCCAATTCCGACCATTTCTGGATGCTGGTTTGGAAGGTTATTTCCCTCTGTATGCCTTCCTAGCACTGCTTCCCTATTTCCTCTGCAAAAAACCATTCTGAACAAACATGTCTTAGATGAAGCAACATGGTAATCTTTAAATGCTATATCATTTCGAAAAAAAAAATCGGATAATAATTTAATAGGATTCTAACTCCTAAATTTATCTAAACCGACCTCTGATACCAACTATAAGTCCCCAGCCTTAAACCTTACCTAATCTTGAGTTATTACAAGATTACACATTGAGGATCTTCTTGGGTTTAGAGTTTTAGAGAATTAGATCATAAAACTTGCATTACATTCCACATATAAACAAAGTGGTTACATAAAGATAGTATTCTTCATTCCCATCAATGGAAACACATTTAAAATAAAACATGGATTATTTCTTGACACATCCTTGACTCTATCATCTTATCATGTACCTTTCCCTTGACCTGTGAAAAACATTTCAAAAACTTGGGATGAGCATAAAAACTCAGTATGGGTTATAAAAAAAACATGGAAAGGAAACATGAGTTCATATATACATAAGAATGAAATCATACTTTACCCATAAAACATAGGCACTTTAACATACCTCATAAAATCATGAATAAATCATAGAAATCATAAGACATAAAGGTAACTTGAGGCATTCATAACATTCTTACGTAGGGAGTAACCCTCTTGGTTACGTTTGGAATACCCATCACAGTATATTCCCTAAAATCTCTTTGGAGAAACCTTAACATTTCACTCCTTCGCGTTACCCAATGCATTGGAGAGCTATAACGGGCTCACCCGCCCTTAGTTTATCACGGAACCACCCGTCTTCATAATAATGCCCAAGAACCATAACATAATCATATCACATAAAACATGCATAAAGGAAACATAATATTTCCACATTTCAATCACGAGATATCAATACAAAACATTGATATAATAAAAACATTATGAAAACCATTTTCAATACCAAAGTAAAACATGGTATTTATTTTTCATCTTAAAAAAAAGGTATGGCTTGTAGAGGAAGCCGAAACTCAAATAACGGTCCCGACGGCGGAGAAGTTGTTGTCATCGCATACGTACGACAAAAACATTCCCTTTTGTCATTTAGTAAACGCTTCGTATAAAAAAGATTCCTTTTGAATAAATGAAAAAGTCAAAGGGGTTTATACACCGTATAAAAGAAAGTTGTGTATAAAATAAAATATGCCTCAACGAAAGGAGATTGAGACGAAGTCCCCTACCTCGTATCCGACTTGACCCGACCGCTATTTAATCTCCTAAATAATAAACTTGAGTTAATCTCTACTTGCTTATGAATCTTTTTCAAGTTCATTATTCCTTTTATACCATGTTATGGACATCATGTAATCATTTAAGTTAATAATGTTCATTTTGTCGGTATTTGGTTCTTAAGTCAAAAATAGACTTCTTACACTTACATGTTGTTAATTTGGTCAAAGTTTTATTATATCCAGAATGGTATTCATGATGTAGATATCATATATGTCATATATATCCAGTACATACATGAATTTATAATATTACATAATCATTTAGAGGTAAGAAATGAAATGCACCGTTCATGGAGACGGTAAGCCGTACGTACGCATGAACGCTACTTCCATTTCTATTTCATATTTTCTGGAATGGAATCATAATGATATAAGAGTATATTATAATTCCAGTATAATAACATATATAATATCATTAACTTTATCCTTTACACATCCCACATATGGTATTAACGAATCAAACCACTTTCAGGGGGCGGTAGTCCGCACTTCCTAAAATGAAGATATCGTGTTTACCCATAATGGAAACCATAAAGGTATGCCAAAAATGAAAAAAAACAGAAGCTTAAGGAAAACATAAACATATTATATATCATATATAAAAATAATGACATCATAATGGACACCTTTGAAGGTGTTAAATGAGTATTGAACAATCATCGTTTCGGGAGGCAGAATTTCGCCATCCACGGAAACTGTATGTTCTTTAACCATTTGATGTAGTTGTGTGAGAGTGTAGCTCAAATAAATCTTATAACAACATCCTAGTATATTGAATATACTTTTGTTCTTACAAAAGAAGTAAATAAAAAGAGTTTAGGGGGTTGTAGAATCAAAATAAAACAAATGAACATGAGAGAATGAATTACCTTTAAAAGTGTAACTCCTTTTGATTTTGAGCCTAAAGGCTTCCTTTGAAAGGATTCTGCCCAAAGGGAATCCTCTAGGATGAGGAGAGGTATGTGGAGAGACTAAATGGGCAGGGGTTGGCCGAGCCAAAGGCTTGAGGAGTGTGTGAAATGAGGTAGAGGTGGGGGCCTTTTATAAGAGGAGAGGAGGGGTACTTTTGGAAAGTAAAGAAACATTACTTTATTTGAAAATGTGTTTCGGTTTTAAAAGGTCCCACATTGATATAATTCGTGTATAAGGTGATAAGGGTTCGAAATCCACTCATCCACTTAGTTTTGGCCATGTTTAGTTCATAGATTTTACATTGTCTTTCCATTTTATTTAAATCGTCAAATAATGATGTCATCGCTGCATCATTATTATGTCATAAATAATTTAATTTATTTAATGTCTAAAAATTATAAAAAAAATACTATGATATAGGAAATCTTTTTAGATTTCCAATGACTATTTATAATAAAAAATCAGATCTTTATAACCCCATGTAAAAATTGTTTTCGTAAAACATCTCTTGTTTGTGTCATTTTTACTTTAACATTTAATAAAAAGTTATTTATGTCATTTCCAAACCAAAGTGTCTCCATGGGGTTCCCAAGTTGACCCATGGCTTGTCTTGTTCGTCCATGACACAACCAATAATGTTGGGACATGTTTCTAGGTCATTTCATATTATTAAAGCATTATTTATACCTTAAACTACCCTAATTACCACTAATCGCGATTAAGAACTTAATAAGTTACTATTCACCAAAAAATTATTTTAATCTCATTGAACCACATTTTACTTCTTAATGACAACCATGTATGTCGGATTTTCAAAATTCAGTACACATTAGTGGTAAACTTTCATTTAACTGAAAAATCAGTTTGCTTGATTACCACTTAGTGGTTTCACTATTCATCAAAAATTGAAGTTTTTCAGAAAATTACCAAAAATTCACCCTAAGCTATATTTGATATTCCGGATTCAAAAATGAAGTCTATTTTACAAAATTCAAATCATATAAGTCACATTAATGAATTTAATAATTAATTCCCGCTGCCAGAGCAAATAGCGTGTTTTTACAAAACAATAAGTATCAAAAGATTGACACCAGTTTAAGTCTAATTTCAAAGTGAAATTGATTCCAATGACCACCATTGGATAAAATGGTAAAAATATATTATAATTTCACTTCAAAACCAATTCAAAACATAATCTAATCATATAAATAAATTAGATTAAAAAGCAGTTTTGATGTAAAATGTAGTATTTTTCACTATTCATTAAAAAATGAACATTGTCAGAAAAATACCAAAAATTCATACAAGGTAAATTTTGATGTCCCAATCATAAAGAATAAGTTTATTTTGACAAACATAGTTTATAAAATTGTCAAAAGATAGATTCAAAAATGGTTTGCCATCAAAAGGCAGTAAAACAATCTTTTAAGAATATTAGTGTATTCCATGCATAAGATTGTATTTATTTTCATTTTAAGCCTCTATAACACTATCTTAACCATTAATAGACATAGATAAAAAATATCTATTATTCATTACTTACCTGGGATGTTACATTATTAACTATAATATATATAAATATATTTTTTTATTAAAATCATTCAATAATATTTAATAATTTAATTTATTAAGATAAAAGTACATTGTGTGCATAAAAACAGTTTTTCAAAAAATATCTCTTTTACTTTATAATGATTTTTATTTTAATTAATAGAAAAACAATGATTTAATTTTAGCCATATGTAAACCATATATTTTTCATAATTTATTTAGTCTCATTTATACTCTCCAATCCATAGGCTAAACAATAATTGTCACTTTAAATAATAATATTTTAATAGTATATCGTGGTTCTTTTAAACTTAGTGTCGCAAGGAAAGCTATTGAAGAAATTAGATTTATTTTAAAAAAAAATCATAAAATCTCAAGATGTTACATTTATTCTTAGATTTTTTTCATCCACCCTCAGGGTAACTCAGGGACAAGTTGTGTTGTGGAAAGGTGGGTTTAAATCCTAGTTTTTTGATAAAGAACATATCCTTTAATTTTCAATTTAAATCTCTAGTTTTACTTAAATAATAGTTTCAAAGGAATTCATGGAGGTTTCTATAGTGTTTAGGCATGGTTTAGAGCCTAGATTTTTGGGTTTTAAAGATACAAGTTGAGGTGCATAGTTGGTGCAGGGTTACTAGAAACTATGCAACTCAAATGTGCAGCGCAATAAAGAGAAGATTGTGGTTAGGGAAACCATGTGAGAGGATCCACACATACATGTAAAACATAAAAAAATTAAGTATATTTCACATCGTGTGCAAATGGTTTGTTTAACCTTGCACCTAATATATGCAGGGTGTAGCCTCACTAATAGTTGAGATTTCATGAATGGTGCACAGTTTCGAAAACGAGGCATCTAAATTGTGTGGACCATTAAAAAGGGAAAATGAATATTATTCCTTTTGAACACTTTAACCCTCTTCTTCCTCCCTCAAACGCACAATAATCCCTCCCACTTGAGAGATCTCCAATTTCTCCTCCTAGGATTTGTGATATCTTCCTCGTTTGAGATTAGAATCGACTATTTTTTTCATGTTGGATATCTAATGGTAGTTATATGATTCATATTTCTTATTTTATCATTTTCTATCTTGTAATTGAATTTTATTTTTTTTTGTGAACTAATATTACCTATTTTTAGGGTGTTTCTCAAGTTTCATCATTTTATCTCATTCCAACTCGAATCAAATAATGATACTATATAAAGAGTCTAAAACCGGTTTAAGTTATGGAATCTATAATTTTTTCCTAAAATTCTAGTTATTTATATGATGCATCATTGTGTCGTGCATTAGACCTTCTATGTGTCACCTCAAAAATGTAAAATTAATTAAATAATTTTTTATGCCTAAAATCGGTTAGTCCTCATACACTAAAATGATTCTTGTTGGTTTTGTACCTCAACTCTAAACACACCCTAAGGGAGTGTTTATTATAGGTCCATGAACCTATTAATATTTGGATTGAAATTATACCACCTTTTATGTGTGTTGCCCTATCCCATGCTAACTGGTTTATTAAATGAAATTAATGAGATGCATGTGGAATGGGCATACCCATGGACCATGTGATCACTTTATAAATGAATTAAATAAAAGTTGAATGGTGAGATCATGTCACTTGACCCTTGTTAAAGGATGTAGTGGAAATTATAATACACTTGGAGCCTTATTATTAATTATCAATTATATGACTAAAATGATTAAATGAATTGATAAATCTAAAGGGTTATATTTTTTAGCCTATATTGTAATATGATATGGATAAGATGACATCATGATTACCTGTTATAATTGAAATAAACTTCCTTATTGTTATTCAGAATTAATGTACATGATGTTCCATATTTTCTATTTGGAATTTATAAACATGAAATTCAATATTGTTGTTTGAATTTAATAGACACAATGCTCCTTATTGTTATCTAGAATTAATGGACATGATGTTACGTATTGATTATTTGGAATTAATGGACATGAATCTCCATATTTATCATTGTAAATAATTGACATAATGTTCCTTATTGTTTATGAGGTAATAAATGTTTATAAACATTCTGGATCTTTCTAAAGAAAGTAGTATCATATGGGTGTTCGTGGAGGAACCCAAGATGATATGGGTTTTATTTAGTTCATTCATTATTTTTTATTATTATCTATACACTAATTAATTATATATTTATATATTGGATTATTTATAGACATCATTGGGGGTGTCATACTGAGTTTTACTCACACCATTTTTGGGCCACCAATTGGTACCCAAAATTACTTTCATGGATTGAGGTTGGGATAAAGGGAAGTTCCCAACTATGGATGATTTATTTTATGTTCTCAGATGGATTATAGGTGCATAGGACTGATCTAGTTCTTGATATTCTATTATAGAAATATTTGGGTATTTTTTTATGTTTTTTACAGTATGTACATGTCATATTCTTACTACTCTATTTTCCTTATATCCCTCATTTCTATATAGAGTCATGGAATCATCATTTTATATATGATACAGCCTCTAGTTGTTATTTATTATTTATACTTATTTGGATATTTATTTTTTCTACCTTGTTATATTCCACTATTTCATTATTGTGATTCTATTGCTTATCTATTACTATCACCAATGTGATCCACTCTAATAAATAGGGTATAGTCTCCCCATTGTACCATCATAGACCCTCACTGTGAGTTGGAAACCATTAGAATATGGGGAGGCATGCTTGAGACCATATGGATAGCCATTTTTTGTTACTTATGAGTAAACCAGGCTCGAGACGCCATAGGTTCTATGTGTTTTACTTAAAATCTAGGATGGTGGTGACACAAATAGCGAACTCCTCCCCCTTACCTACTATATCTGCTATAAATAGTATAAGATTCAATGGATTGGTATTCTGGTATATATTTATATAGAGGTAGTAATGACTCAAGGATATGGTATACATGCACATATATATATATATATATTATGTGATGGATTTGTGGTTATATAGTTGATATGTGGATGCATGGTGCGGGAAGACATGGAAGGAGGCGGGAATGAGGTTGAAATCATTCATGATTATATAAAATAACATGAAAATACTATGAGGATATTATAAATATGTGATGATATGGTTGTGGTGTGTGGTATGTATCTGTAGTTGTGTGGTTTTTTCTGTGATGTGGCATGTGGTTATGTGAATATATAAGGGATGATAGTGTTAAGATATAAGACATTAGTGTATGAGGAATATTAGTTTATTAGGGAAGTGGTTTTGTGGTTCCTTCTATATATATATTCTCTTGGTATTATGTTACTATACTTGGATTATTTTTTTGGTGAGGGGGCATTGGTGAGGATGAGTGGTAGTTATCCAATCACATATAATGTATTAGTTTTTATATTTATTCAATGAAGCATTATTTTTATTCTTCAACATTTTTATGAGAGGTTTCGGTATGTAAACTACTGAGTATACTTGGATTATCACCCCATTTTGATTAATATTCTGTTATTAAATATTTTTAAGAGGGATTTGGTGATTGAGATAAAAATTACTAGCTCATGGTGATCATTGGTGTCTATCGGTGTTCATAAAGTAAATACCTTAAGAGTTTCATTTTCGTAATTTATTTGAGATACCTTTTCTTATGTATGAAATTACATGAATTGTGTGATTGTATTTCCTTTATATTATTGATTTTATGGGTGTGTTTATCTTACTTTCATAATATTATGAGGGTAATGCCTTTAATATGTTTGTTTTTATACCCTTAGTGGTAATCATCAACACATATCCTATTGAAGATAGTCTTTGGGGGTCACTATCTTATTTAATGATAACTTAGGAGGGGTTCCAATGGGGTTCGTTCATAGAATAATGGTATCATAAGTGTGGATGAGATTTATAGTGAAGTTTGGAGTTAGTAACTGGTGAGGATTGTATGGATTTGGTAGGGAAACAGTTATATTCAAGCTTAGTTGTGATATAAGAAAGGAGATCAGCTACGACATGGGAGTTTAGGTCACCTTATAATTCAATGAAAGGACATTAATATTACTAAATATATTATTTGAGAAGATGTTGATTAAGGGTTTGATACCTTAGACAAGTATATCTATCATTATTGATTAGGTCTTTGTTTGGATTAGGTTGGTTGTAGTGAAATTATAATAAATCTAATTAAATTATCTTAAATGAACTCCATGTTTCTATGATTAATAATTTCTTATTCTATATTTTTTTACTAGTTTTTGGGTATCATCCTCATGTGATTTGGGTTGTGGAGGTGTAGAAGGATTCTATGGTTGATCATGGGAGAGTTAACCCAATGGAGGAAGATAATTCTTAGAGTGGTACATTGCATGGGCCTCTGCATTATAGTTTGGTGAAGTATGATGGGGGTATATATGATCAAGATATATTTGTGGAAGTATCATTAGATGATTTCTATAGTGAATCTTATTTCATTGTGATCTTCAGGAGTCATAAGTCTCATGTATGATTTCTGGAATAAATTTCAAGATGATTTTATCTCTTTGGATATGAAGGTGGTTGGGAAACAATATTTTCTTTCTCTTCTATAGGGAATCTTGAGTGTACATGATCTTAGATTCTAGGTTAAGAATATTATTTTTTTCACTCATTATATTCAATAGGATAAGGAGCATATAGTGCAATATTTTGATAACATGTTGTGTCTATAAATATAGCACCAAGTCACCCCATTTATTTTGTTGATGCATCTGGTTTTTTTAGAAAGGGACAAGTTGATTAAGAAGATTATTTAATAGACCAGATCATCTCGTAAGGGGAGTTGTCATAACTTCCTAATTATTGATATATATGTAGGATCTTGGTTGTCTGGGTTTTCTATCTTTCAATCATCAGGGATTAAACCATAGCTTTCTTCTCTTTTCTATAGATCTGGAAGTTCTAGGGATATATCAGGAGTTATGGTTATTTTTTTTTATAGAGGTTTTGTTCATCCAAAGATTCAATTCCTGACTATTCTCAATGGTTAATGTGGGGAAAGAAGACATTTTCTAGTGCATCCACAACAATACTTGCCTTTAAGTCTATATCACTAATATCAATGCCTTTAGGATTTTGGGAAGTAGAAAGGTTATGAAGTAGTTATAGGATAGGACTGATATTTTATTCTTCCTCAAGGATATAGGGATAATAATTTCCATGGAGGTGGTCATCATTAGAGACAATGAGATATATAAATAGGGAATAATAAGTTTCATGCAAGGAAGTTTCCTATTATAGGAAGGTGGGAGATCATTTTATGTACCATAAATTTATCTTATACCTTGTATAATTATTTATTTTATTTATAAGCCTCACACTCCTTAAAAATTCTTACCTCAGTTAGAGATTTATTACTTAAGGTGGGATAATTCTTGTTCCCTAAGTGTTGACAGCACTCGTTGGAGTTTGGTGTAGTTTTATTGAGGTGTTTTAGGGATGTGATCGGCTAATTGGGAAGCATTAGTCTTCAATGTGTTTATTTTTATTATAGATAAATAGTTATTATGTAATTATTATCTTGGATTGGTTATATTATATACATGATGTTATTTATTGATTTTGGTGGAAGGTTATTTTCTTTGATGTGAAAGGTGAGTATGCAATGTTCATTAGTTAGTGTGGTCGTTAAATGCATCATAAGTTTTTAGAGAATCATTTTTCTTAGATTTTAAATTTTATATTGGGCTCAATGGAAGTTTATTCGATGTTGATTTCCATTTTTAGAATATTCTCCTGATTATTTACCTGAATAGGTTTTGACACTATTTCCCTCAATATGATATCGAGTTTGGGATAGTGTTACTGCCTAGTGTCTATCTAATTTTGATGACTCCTTATCAGTTAGAACCCTCTGAGTTGTAAGAGATAAAAATATAGATTAAATATCTATTATAGAATGGTTTTATTTGTACTAGTGTGTATCCTTAAGGAGATATAATATTTTTCATTAAGAATAAAGATGGTAGTATGAGGTTGTGCATAGACTAAAATAGGTTGAACGAAGTAATAGAGAATAATCATTTTCTATTTACAAGGTTATGTTTTCAATTCGATTAGTTAAATGGAGCTAGTTGATTCTCGAAGATCAATCTATGGATTGGATGTCATCATATGATGAAAAGGTAGGAATATATCCCAAATACTACCTTTTGATTTCATTAAGTGAATTTTGAGTTTGTTGTAATGTCATTTGGAGTTAGGAATTCCCCAGTTGTTTTCATGGGATTCATAAACTCAGTGTCCCTTGAGTTCTTAGATAAGTTCATGGAATTGTTTATCTATTAAATCCTTCTGTATTCAAGGTGTGAGGATGATCACGTTGAGAATCTAAGAGTTGTTTTTTAGGTTCTTCAATGACATCATCTCTATAGGAAGTTTTACAAGTGTATGTTCTGAAAGTGAGAGACATATTTTCTTGGTCATGCTGTATCTTAGTTGGTTTTAGTGGTTGATCCCTCAAAGATTGAAATATTTGTATCTAGGGTGGATCCTGAGAATTTATAAAAGGTCCACAACTTCCTCAGTATTGTGGGTATTATTATATTTTTGTGTATGATTACCCTCAGATTAAAACCCTTTTGACATATTTAACAATTAAGTGCCAAGACTTCATGTAGACTGATTCGTACTAGGAAGCATTTTAGTTTATTATGGAGAAGCTATTTAATGATCCAAATCTATAGTTTCCTTATGAAAGAGTTACATTTGAGGTCTTTTTCTACACTTCTCATCTCAGTTTTGGGTGTAATTTGATATAACAAAGAGAAATCATATTTTATATATCTCTATAGTGATGTCCTCATGAGTGTAACTTTTCCATCCAAGATATTAATTTGGCATCAGTATTGTTCATTATGAAGTTTTGGTTGTATTACCTTATAGTGGAGCACTTTATAGACTTCATGGATCACAAAATCTGGTGGTATATTTTCACTCAATGAAATTTGAAATTGTGTTAGTTGAGGTAGATATATTTCTTATAGGATTATGACTTCAATATCTCCTATACCTCATGGAAGGGAAATGCAGTGGATGATATAAATTTGTGTCGAGATGTTATCCATGGGTTGGGAGATGCAATGTAAGATATGGGGGGATTATGGCATTAAATCATGATATAGAGGAATTTTATAGTAGTGGTTTCCTTTATCAGATGATGGTTTAATCATCCTTGATAAAGTGGGTGGAAGAATTTTATTTGGGATATATTGAAGTGGAGTTCTAGTGTCATCATGTTGTTAGTAGTGATGCTCTTGAGGGATGGTCAGAGAATGACCAGTATTCAGTGTTATTTCTGATGAAGTTGTTTATTATATCTATGATTAAAGAGTATGTTCTCTATGAGTTTCATAGATCTCCTTTAGTATTTTATTCAGGTATATATATAGGATATATCATTCTTTGCGAATTTAATTATTGTGTCTATGGATAAAGTGGCCGGTGGTGGATTTTGTGTCTCGATTTTTGGCGTGTTAGTAGGTGAATGCTAGGAATTGTGTTCTGGGTAGTTAGTTTCACCCTTTGGGTGTTCTTAAGTAGAAGTGGGAGTGAATATTAATGGATTTACTTAATGTTTTTCCTTGAGCAAATGAAGAATGTGATTAATTCTCAGTGATTTCAGATCGGTTAGCAAATTCATCCCATTTCATGAAGATTAATGAGTTGAGTGTGGTGAATTCTTTTTCAACGCTATATATGGAGGATGTTTTTTAAATTCATGGGGTTTAAAAGATTAACAACTTTGATTGTAATCCTCACTTTACCTCATGGGTGTGAAAGGTTTAAAATGTTCTTTTTAACTATTATTTGTTATTTATCATAGCATTTCATCCTCATATTGATGTTCATACTCAGTGAAGAGTCCAAACATTAAAGGAAATTTTATGCACAAGTGTTCTAAATTTTTTAGGTTTGTGGGTGGTGCATACTATTGGAAGAGTTTTCCTATAAGAATAGTTATCACTCTTACAAAGGTATGCCTCTATTTAATTCATTATATTGGAGGCATTATGCAACAACCCAGGCTCCAAAAATCCAGATTTGGTAGTTATATGATATTAATGGTACAAAATAAAAGATTTCTCATAGGATTAAACATCTTAGTAGATTTATAATACTAGATACATATATATATTACATTAGAAAAAATATGATACATCATTAACACATTTCAAGAACATTATTATCACATCTATTATATCCTTGAAAATTAAACATAATTCTTGTAACACCCCGAGATTTTATGAAAAATATTCTTTTAATTTCATCAATGTCTTGTGTTGTATGCTACACCAAGATTACCTTGCGTTATATGCAACACCGTATTAGCTTGCAGTATACGCAACACTATTCTTGGATCGTGTTACACACAATTTTGATAATAGTTATTCTACGCAACATTGAGTCTATATATATATATATATATATATATATATATATATATATTCAATGTATAAATGAAATATGGTTGGATTCTGTTATAAGAAACAAGAAAGGATTCTTTCACAACACGCAACCCTGACTTGTCTTGCATTACACGCAATCGCAACCTTCCTCGATAGCGTGTGTTGTACGCAATACCGGGTTTTACTAAACAACAAAATATTATTATAATATTATTATGAACTAGCCGTTATGAATAGTATTAACTAAATTTTGAATTTTATAACATTATTATTCATCTTACACATTTTCTATAACATGGTATAAGAACAAAATAAATTTTTTGGGTAAAATAAGTATTTTTCAAAAAATGCAGTTTTGCCGCCTTTTGATAGCGCACCCACTTTAAATCTAGTTTTTGAAATTTTTATAAGTTCCATTTGACAAAATAAAATTATTCTTTGGAATCAAGAAATAAAAATTTACTTTGGATAAATTTTTCATTTTATTCTGATGACTTTCAAATTTTAATGAATAGTAAAAACACGCTATATTTTAATTAAAAATAACTTTTTTCATCATAATATCTTATGTGGTTAAATTATAATATTGAATGGTTATAAATTATAAATAGAATATATTTTTACCATTTAATATAATGTATGTCATTAGCATTGATTTTACCTTGAATTAGTAGGTTAAATCAATTCAATCTTTTGCAATGTTTTAAAGAAAAACTCGTTTTCTTTCGACAACGGGATTAATATTAATTTAATTTCTAAAACTTTTTTGTATTGAATTTGGAAAAATGGATTCCATATTTGGAATCAGTGGGTCCAAATTATGTTAATAAGCTACTTTTTATTTTTGGGAATTGTGAATAGTAACTACGGTAAATTTTATTTACTATAGTTAAAGGTAAATCGGGTAATTAAGGGTAAATATAAGATTATAAAATTACCCTAACACTTGGAAAAATCCTATTGGATGACTAAAAGTTGACCCATATCACCTAAGGGTAGGATTATATTCATTTAATGGACTTTTTTCCATGAAAATAATTTAATTATTATTAAAACCAAAGAAAGTGACAACATGTCACGCTCTTAAATACTATAACTATAATAGTTTTAAGTTAGTGATAAACTTCATGAAACTTTGATAATTAATAGTCTACAGAAATCTAAAAAAATTATCTACATCATGAGAATTTATTTAGAATTTTTTGGGATTAAATAATTATCATTAATTGTGACACAATAGTGATGCAGAAATTATTTATCTAGTGAAAAATCAAGAATATATTTTTTATTAAACTAATAGTGACCATAAAAGGCACAAAACCCTGACCAAAACTTATTTTTCATGTAAATTTAAATTATAATCATCCAATGGTAGAATATTTGACCATTTGGAGTCTTATACAAGCAATAATGACACTTATATTATTTTATTTTAAATGATGCAAAAGTTGTCACCTTCATAATTTAATAAATATAAGAATTTAAATAATGTTATTTTAAGATGATAAATTCTAGTAAAAGTATTATTGTGAAAGGTAATAGATTTATATTCATCATAGTAATTTATTTTAAATTTTTATGCAACAAATTAGTATATTAAATAATTATACAAAAATGTTGTAGTAATTACTTTATTAAGAGATAAACCAAATAAATGGTTTTAAAAATAATAAAATAAATATTATATAAATTATTTAATGTGATCCACTAATTTTCAAGATACATATGACCTTTTATGAATCTATTAAAGCTTTTAGTTCGAACATATCTTCTGTATATATTTTATTTAAATTCAAATAAATGAATAGTGTCAAAATTCACACTATTGTTATTTTATAAAAATAACATATTATAAAGTTGTTTAAAAATCACAAAAATATTTAAAGAAATATACATTTAAATTTATATGGTCTATAATGTTAAAAATTAAACAATTATGTAAAATGCACAACAAATAAGTAATTATTTGTTATAATTTTAAATTTAGAATTTTATTACCACAAATAAACCTAAATAGATTAAATAAGGATAAATAAAAATAATAAGGTTTAAAATAAGATCCAAACATGTCTAAATTTGATTGGTTGATGAGATTACAACCCTATCTCATCTAATCTTCGAATATGAGTCATTTTTGGAGGTTTTTAAGTGGGGTTAGATTTATTATAAATTAATATTTTTAAGAATTCCAAAGGTGCCCCTCTCTTCCCTTATAAAAGGGCACCTCCTCCCTCTCCTCCTCACACCAATTTGAGCCTTCAATCTCGGCCAAACCCTGCCAAAAAATATTATCCACTTCCCTAGAAACATCCTAGAGGTTATGTTCTACTTTAAAGACCAATATTAGTTCCCTGAGAGGAGGTTTCAAAGAGGCGTATCGAAGAAGAGGTAATTTCTTCTCCCGATTCTTTCAAGCTTCTTTCTTCTTCAACTTCTTCTTATTTAGTTGTTTAATTATAAAGTAATAACATAAGTATCACTAATATACTGATTTGTTATTATAAATATGAAACAACCCCATTTCACCTTCTATCCATCCTACGGAAAACAAAATCACCGCGCGTGCGTACATACGGAATACCTTCTCCACGCCGTGGTGTAATCTGTTTTTCCACCAACACCTTACATGGATGGGTATAATGGTGTAAAGAATAACTATACATAGTTATTATAACATCATACTGATTTTTATATACTGTATCATCCACTCCAATTCAATTCAATAATTATGGAAACGATATCATCGCTCGTGCGTACGTACGGACTACCGTCTCCACGACGCGATGAGATTTATTCTCCATGTTAACCATTTAAGAATGATTATAAAGTATATATAAGAAATAATAATGAAATATATGACATTATAAAGCTACTGGATTTATTTATATATGTATGTCATCTACTTAATTCCATTCAACTCAATAAGGAAACGAAAACAGCGTTCATGCGTACGTACGGTCTACCGTCTCCATGAACGGTGTATTTCGTTCCATTTATCGATCTATTATATATATGTAAATTCTGAATATATATTATATATAAATCATGTTTTATATTCTGGAATTATGTAATCTTGATCTAAGTAATCATATGAATAATTACAATTCAAAACACGGACGACAAATGAAACAATTTTACCCAAAACGCTCTTTAACATGGAATTTACAAAATAACGGGTAATATAAAGTCAAAAGTGAACCATATGTGATATCATAACAATGATTATGATTCTGGAATAAGTCAATGACATTATTTAAATCATTATACAGGAGGTTCGGACACTTACGAAGCAAATCGGACCTAAGGTAAGGGAAATATCACAATCTCATTTTTATCCGAGATTGTTTATACTTCAGAATTTACTGGAGTGTATTTTATCATCCGCATCCATGTTTCCTCAATATGTAATGTTATTTCCATCCACCTACAATTGTTTAAATCCAATTTTACCCTTTGTTGAGTTTTTAGTAAAAGATAAGAAAGGAATCTTTTTTCGTTTTTCGTACGAGGTACTTTTTGACTTTTCCGACAAAAGTACAAGAAGAATGTTTTTTTTAACTTATACGGCATGAATGGATTTTTAAAACATTATTTCCAAGAAGATTCCTTTACAAGTTTTCAATTTTATTTTTAATCAACTTCTTTTAGTTTAGAATTGTATGACATGTTATGAAAGGAAAAGTGTTTTTGAAGAAGAAAGGATATTTTCCTCAAGAATGGAGTTCAAGCATTTTATCAAAATTATTTTCCATCTAAGATAATTAAGGGTTCTGTTTCTATCCATATTATTACATTGATTGGATTATGTTATGATGGAATTATTTTTATGAATTCCTTTATGTTATATTAATTGCTTTATGATGTCACGATGTTTAAGATTCCCATTTTTATTACATGGGTTATGTTATGATGTATGGTTTATGATTTTGTGGCACACATAAGAATGGTATCATTATGAGATGGGTGGGACCTATATCTCCCTCCAATGCATTGGGTAAAGATTTTATATCTCATGAGATAGACATGGCTGGAACGGCAGGTTAAACCGGTTCAGTGAAGCAGGACTGAAACGAGGAATGAACTCAGTTCAGAAATGGACTTTGTTCACTAAGATAGTCTTGGCAATGAGTCTTGACTAATAAGAAATGATTCTCTATGATTATGTGTGTATGCCACAAAGTTTCATGTTTTAAGTTATGATTATTGGGATTACATTTCACTACTATGATTTATCCCATGTTATGATATTATGATCTCTTTTGCAGGATTAAGATTTCCAAAATGTTATGTTCTTATGAATATGATGTGATTGATATTTATTTTGTTTATCCTTACTGAGAATTTGAGCTCACCCTTTTATGTTTTATTTTCCCCAGGATATAAAGAAATGTTTTAGTTAAAAAAAAGGAAGATCTTTATGGGAGATGTTGAAGATCTTTCACCACGATTAGAAGATTATATTCCGAGTTTCCAAAGACACTAAACTATTATGGTCCTTGTGTGTGTGTTTTTGTTATGTACTAAGTATTCCGCAAAAGTAATGTAATGTCCATGTACGTTAAGCTTTGGGTCTCTAAATTTGGTATCAGAGGAAAGGTTTAGTCAACCTTTGGAAACTAGGATGCGAGAACTTTAGTGATATCCCTAGAGATATTTCTAAGGTATGTCTAGGGATTTCTCTAAGGTTAAGTATAACTATAGGTTATAGTCCTAGAATTTCACTAATGATCTTAGAATTAAACCTAAGATGATAGATATTGAAGGTTCTCCCCTATATTATGTTGTTTTCCCTAGCATGATTTTTG
Organism: Viscum album; assembly: GCA_963277665.1. Classification (NCBI taxonomy): domain Eukaryota; kingdom Viridiplantae; phylum Streptophyta; class Magnoliopsida; order Santalales; family Viscaceae; genus Viscum; species Viscum album. The sequence continues at coordinate 1,927,692,345 of OY728133.1, read as the reverse complement.
CCTCTCACACTATTCTTTTTGGGTTTTAGACGATGGCTGGAACCCGAAGGAACCGTGTTGATCAATGCAATGGACAATGCAATGATTGTCCTCCTGAACAGACAAATGTTATGGGAGATGGAGTGAAAAATATTATTGTTATACTTACACAAGCTATGAATCATTCTGGACTTCCAAATGAGCAGAGAAGGGAACAATATTTTATTGAGTCCTTCATGAGGCAACGTCCACCTTCTTTCAGTGGGTCTTCTGATCCACTTGTTGCTGAACATTGGATCAGTACCACTGAAAACATATTTTCAGTTTTTCAATGTTCTGAACATGATAAAGTCATCTTAGCAGTATATCATTTGGAAGGTGAATCTGATCAATGGTGTAATCTTATCAAGAATACGAGGCAAAGAGATGAAATTGAGTCCATGGAATGGGACGAGTTCAAGAACTTATTTTTCAATAAGTACTTCCCTCGTATTCTTCGAACAAAGATGGGGAAGGAGCTTCTTGAACTAAAGCAAAAGGATGATGAATCTGTTGTTATATACGATGCGAATTTTACAAGGCTTGCAAGGTATGCATCCGGATTTATCATCCAACCTGAAAGTAAAATTGATCGATTCTTCAGTGGCTTAAAACCAAATCTTCGAAGGTCATTAGCTATAAGAGACTTCAGTAGCTATGAAGAAATTGTGCGTTGTTCTATCAAGGTAGAAATGGAAGTTGGTGTTACTTATCCATCTCATAGTTTTGATAAGAAACGAAAGATGGAGTTCAAGGAGAAATCTCAGAATAATAGTGAAAAGAAGATGAATTTTTCCTTATGCTCAAAGTGTGGAAAGAAGCATGGTGGAGATTGTCTTAAAGGGACAAGTAAATGTTTCAAATGTGGAAAGGAAGGTTATCAGGAATTTGAATGCCGCAGTGATGGGAAGAAGATGTCTAATGATGCAAACAAAGAAAGGGATAAACAGAATGAACCTACTACACTTCAATGCTTCAAGTGCAAGGAAATGGGGAATTATGCTAATAAATTCCCTAATCCAAGGGTTAGTGATGATCGACATGAGCAACCACTTAAGGCAAAGGAAAAAAGGGAAGTCACATGCGATCACCATTGGCGATGTTGAATATGACAACGATGTGGTGGAATTATTAAGTGTTTATGTAATGGGATTCCAAAATAATGTTGTATATAGTATCGTGGAATATTGGAATATTTATGTATTGGTCTATTGTGGTTTTCAATAATTTTATGGTACCGGAAACCATGGAAAGTGATTGAGATATTTTTGGAAAAAAAGATGATATGCGCATAATGAAGGGAAAATGAGAAAATGAAATATTTGACAGTATTCATAAGCTCATGATTGATATAAGGACTAAGTGATATCATGGTTTGAGTATATAGAATTTTGAGGATTTTGGTATGTGGAAAGTGTTAACTTTTAACTACATTCATGTTTTCACTAAGGTTCAATGGGAATTCATTTTTCAAGAGAATACATGATTAAGGCCTTCAAATGTTTGGAATGTGACCAACAAGACATATCTTATGATATATGGGGATCAATGATGGTATTAAATCTCTGGTAATCGTTTTCACTATATTATGAGAGTGGACTGTAGTATTATGGATAAGCCTAAATATTGGAATGGATTATGTTGGACATAAGTTATTATTGTTTAAGTATAGAAGTTTTTTCGATATTATTGATCGGATGTTATAGTAATATAGTTTTAGAAAAAGGACAACCTGCAGGACGGGCGACAGCCCATCACATCGGACAGGGTTGTGGGAATCAAACCCACAACTGAAGTGCGACTGGCCTTTATCGCCTACCACTGGCCTACAGGAAGTCCCTGGTTAGTAGAAACTAGTTTTATTTTATTAAGCGGTATGATATATGAAGTATAAGTTCATTTTTGAAACCATATACGATTAATCTAACCATAAGATGGACTTATAAATTTTGCTAACATTTTGTTTGAAAGAGATGGAATGACCCATCATTCTATCACATGATCTGCTAACACATCACGAATAACAAATTCAACTTCATTTCTTTAAGGGATGAAGTGGAAATTGTTCAATTCACGAACAACAGTAAGATTGTACCAAAATCATGAGAGTATTTCTTTTAATTCATTAACTTTAGGGAAATGATCTTGAAAACCAAAAATGTTGTCCTAGTTCCCTTATATCTGATGAATCAGATGGTACCTTAGATCATCACAAATCAATAGCTTTGTGATTGTTGGCTTTTTCATAGCCATGTTCTCTACCACTCTCCATCAGAACATGATGGTTAGATTTTTCTTCCATATCCATATTTTCACCTATGTCCTCCTACGTGGAAACTCAGTGATGAGTTAATTTGGGTAACCATTACATTTCATACTTTAGTTTTTAAAGCCATGTTTTGGTATTCCTTTTTATGATGTGGGTTTCTATTAAACAAACTTTTGAGTTGTAAACCATTTATAACCCCGACGAATTTCGAGGGCGAAATTCATTTTAAGGGGGGTAGAATTTAACACCCCGAGATTTTATGAAAAATATTCTTTTAATTTCATTAATTTCTTGTCTTGTATGCTACACCAAGATTACCTTGCACTATATTCAATGCCATATTATCTTGCAGTATACGCAACAGTATTCTTGGATCGTGTTACACACAATTTTGATAATAGTTATTCTACGCAACATTGAGTATATATATATATATATATATTTAATTTATAAATGAAATATGGTTGGATTCTGTTATACAAAACAACGAAAGATTCTTTCACAACACGCAACCCTGACTTGACTTGCATTACACGCAATCGCGACCTTCCTCGATTGTGTGTGTTGTACGCAATACCGGGTTTTACTAAACAACGATATATTATTATAATATTATTATGAACTAGCCGTTATGAATAGTATTAACTAAATTTTGAATTTTATAACATTATTATTCATCTTACACATTTTCTAGAACATGGTATAAGAACAAAATAAATTTTTCGGGTAAAATAAGTATTTTTCAAAAAATGCAGTTTTGCTGCCTTTTGATGGAGCACCCACTTTAAATCTAGTTTTTGAAATGTTTATAAGTTACATTTGACAAAATAAAATTATTCTTTGGAATCAAGAAATAAAAATTTACTTTGGATAAATTTTTCATTTTATTCTGATGACTTTCATATTTTAATGAAGAGTAAAAACCCGCTATATTTTAATTAAAAACAACTTTTTTCATCGTAATATCTTATGTGGTTAAATTATAATATTGAATGGTTTTAAAGTATAAATAGAATATATTTTTACTATTTAATATAATTTATGTCATTATCATTGATTTTACCTTGAATTCGTAGGTTAAATCAATTCAATCTTTTGCAATGTTTTAAAGAAAAACTCATTTTCTTTCGACAGCGGGATTAATTTTAATTTAATTTCTACAACTTTTGTGTATTGAATTTGGAAAAATGGATTCAATATTTGGAATTAGTGGGTCCAAATTATGTTAACAATCAACTTTTTATTTTTGGGCATTGTGAATAGTAACTACGGTAAATTTTATTTACTATAGTTAAAGGTAAATCGGGTAATTAAGGGTAAATATAAGATTATAAAATTACCCTAACACTTGGAAAAATCCTATTGGATGACTAAAAGTCGACCCATATCACCTAAGGGTCGGATTAGATTCATTTAATGGACTTTTTTCCATGAAAATAATTTAATTATTATTAAAACCAAAGAAAGTGACAACATGTCACTCTCTTAAATACTATAAGTATAATAATTTTAAGTTAGTGATAAACTTCATGAAACTTCAAAAATTAATAGTCTACAGAAATATAACAAAATTATATACATCATGATAATTTATTTAGAATTTTTTGGGATTAAATAATTATCATTAATTGTGACACAATAGTGATGCAGAAATTATATATCTAGTGAAAAATCAAGAATATACTTTTTATTAAACTAATAGTGACCATAAAAGGCACAAAACCCTGAACAAAACTTATTGGTCATGTAAATTTAAATTATAATCATCCAATGGTCGAATATTTGACCATTTGTAGTCTTATACAATCAATTATGACACTTATATTATTTTATTTTAAATGATGCCAAAGTTGTCACCTTCATAATTTAATAAATATAACAATTTAAATATTGTGATTTTAAGATGATAAATTCGAGTAAAAGTATTATTGTGAAATATAATAGATTTATCTTCATCATAGGATTTTATTTTAAATTTTTATGCAAAAATTCAGTATATTAAATAATTATTGAAAAATGTTGTAGTAATTATTTTATTAAGAAATAAACCAAATAAATGGTTTTAAAAATAATAAAATAAATATTATATGAACTATTTAATGTGATCCACTAATTTTTTAGATACATATGACCTTTTATTAATCTATTAAATCTTTTAGTTCGAACATATCTTCTGTATATATTTTATTTAAATTCAAATAAATGAAGAGTGTCAAAATTGACAGTATTGTTATTTTATAAAAATAACAAATTATAAAATTGTTTAAAAATCACAAAAATATTTAAAAAATATAAATTTAAATTTATATGGTCTATAACGTTATAAATTAAACAATTACGGAAAATTCACAACAAATAAATAATTATTTGTTATAATTTAAAATTTAGAATTTTATTACCACAAATAAACCTAAATAGATTAAATAAGGATAAATCAAAATAATAAGGTTTAAAATAAGATCTAAACATGTCTAAATTTGATTGGTTGATGCGATTACAACACTATATCATCTAATATTCGAATATGATTCATTTTTGGAGGTTTTTAAGTGGGGTTAGATTTATTATAAATTAATATTTTTAAGAATTCCAATGGTGCCCCTCTCCTCCCTGATAAAAGGGCACCCCCTCCCTCTCCTCCTCACACCAATTTGAGAATTCAAGCTCGGCCAACCCCTGCCAAAAAATATTCTCCACTTCACTAGAAACATCCTAGAGGTTCTGGTCTACTTTAAAGACCATTCTTAGTGCCCTAAGAGGAGGTTTCAAAGAGGCGTATCGAAGAAGAGGAAATTTCTTCTCCCGATTCTTTCAAGCTTCTTTCTTCTTCAACTTCTTCTTCTTTAGTTGTTTCATTATAAAGTAATAACATAAGTATCACTAATATACTGATTTTTTATTATAAATATGAAACAACCCCATTTCACCTTCTATCCATCCTATGGAAAACAAAATCATCGCGCGTGCGTACGTACGGAATACCGTCTCCACACCGTGGTGTAATCAGTTTTTCCACCAACACCTTACATGGATGGGTATAATGGTGTAAAGAATAACTATACATAGTTATTATAAAATCATACGGATTCTGATATACTGTATCATTCACTCCAATTCAATTCAATAATTATGGAAATGATATCATCGCTCGTGCGTACGTACGGACTACCGTCTCCACGACGCGATGAGATTTATTCTCCATGTTAACCATTTAAGAATGATTATAAAGTATATATAAGAAATAATAATGAAATATATGACATTATAAAGCTACTGTATTTATGTATATATGCATGTCATCTACTTAATTCCATTCAACTCAATAAGGAAACGAAAACAGCGTTCATGCGTATGTACGGCCTACCGTCTCCATTAACGGTGTATTTCGTTCCATTTATCGATCTATTATATATATGTATATTCTGAATATATATTATATATAAATCATGTTTTATATTCTGGAATTATGTAATCGTGATCTAATTAATCATATGAATAATTACAAGTCAAAACACGGACGACAAATGAAACAATTTTACCCAAAACGCTCTTTAACATGGAATTTACAAAATAACGGGTAATATAAAGTCATAAGTGAACCATATATGATATCATAACAATGAGTATGATTCTATAATAAGTCAATGACATTATTTAAATCATTATACAGGAGGTTCGGACACTTACGAAGCAAATCGGACCTAAGGTAAGGGAAATATCACAATCTCATTTTTATCTGAGATTGTTTATACTTCAGAATTTACTGGGGTGTATTTTATCATCCACATCCATGTTTCCTCAATATGTAATGTTATTTCCATCCACATATAATTTTTTAAATCCAATGTTACCCTTCGGTGAGTTTTTAGTAAAAGATATGAAAGGAATCTTTTGTCGTTTTTCGTACGAGGTACTTTTTGACTTTTCCGACAAAAGTATGAGAAGAATGTTTTTTTAACTTATACGGCATGAATTGATTTTTAAAACATTATTTCCAAGAAGTTTCCTTTACAAGTTTTCAAGTTTATTTTTAATCAACTTCTTTTAGTTTAGAATTGTATGACATGTTATTAAAGGAAAAGTGTTTTTGAAGAAGAAAGGATATTTTCCTCAAGAATGGAGTTCAAGCGTTTTATCAAAATTATTTTCCATATAAGATAATTAAGGGTTATGTTTCTATCCCTATTATTAAATTGATTTGATTATGTTGTGATGGAATTATTTTTATGAATTCCTTTATCTTATATGAATTGTTTTATGATGTCACAATGTTTAAGATTCCCATTTTTATTACATGGGTTATGCTATGATGTATGGTTTATGATTTTGTGGCACACATAAGAATGGTATCATTATGAGATGGGTGGGACCTATATCTCCCTCCAATGCATTGGGTAAAGATTTTATATCTCATGAGATAGACATGGCTGGAACGGCAGGTTAAACCGGTTCAGTGAAGCAGGACTGAAATGAGGAATGAACTCGGTTCAGAAATGGACTTTGTTCACTAAGATAGTCTTGGCAATGAGTCTTGACTAATAAGAAATGATTCTCTATGATTATGAGTGTACGCCACAAAGTTTAATGTTTTAATTTATGATTATTGGGATTACATTTCACTACTATGATTTATCCCATGTTATGATATTATGATCTCTTTTGCAGGATTAAGATTTCCAAAATGTTATGTTCTTATGAATATGATGTGATTTATATTTACTTGTTTTACCCTTACTGAGCATTTGAGCTCACCCTTTTATGTTTTCTTTTCCCCAGTATATAAAGAAAGGTTTTGGGTAAAAAAAGCAAGATCTTTATGGGATATGTTAAATATCATTCACCACAATTAGAAGATTATATTCCGAGTTTCCAAAGACACTAAACTATTACGGTCCTTGTGTGTGTGTTTTTGTTATGTACTAAGTATTCCACAAAAGTAATGTAATGTACATGTACGTTAAGCTTCGGGTCTCTACAATTCTTCTCTATGTTTTCTGGGGAAAAGAGAATATATAATGGTGAGATTAGATTCTCAGTAAGTAGTGGAATACAATGGAATCTATCATCACATAAACATTTCATAAGTGATATAGTAGAAAAAAATAAATTTTATGAATCCATAATCAACTAAAAATGAGGGAATGTTATATCCAATATAATAAATTAAAACATGGATAACAACAATCATGGATCTCATACTGATGTAATGAATAATTTCAGACATAAAATCATGTTTTTAAGGCCTTATTTGGAAACATTGTACTCATGTGTGAAGAGGTATAAATGAAAATAAAATTTTTCTACCTCATGAGTGCTATTGATGCATCAAGGGGCTATATAATTATGGGCCCCACCCCTTAGCTGATTAGGCCTAATGTATTCACCATAAGAGTTAAAAAGATATTTGATACCATTTCCTAAGGAATCTACAGATAGATAAAAACACGGGTATCCATATAATGAAAAATATGGAAAAAAATACTTTCCCATTCATTTTAATAATATTTATTTCTAGGAGAACATTCTTTAACAAACTTAGAAGCTGAGGGGTATTATAAAAGTAATAGGAAGTACCCTTATCAAATAAATATAGTGGTGAGGGTTCTTTCAATGTGTTGGTTTACAAATAAAAGATAGTAATTAGGTTTAATAGTTTTTATTGGTATTAGACCAACTCAATTGTTGTAAAAATCCTTCATCTTTATTCATAAAGAGTGCATTAATATTTCAAATCATACCCCCTTGGATTGAATATCCAGGGGTGTAGTATTATTCCCACTCATCCTTCATTGGAGTCATGATTGAGTAAATTCTCAACCAATACATTTTAGGGTAATTAAAACTAAGTTAATATGTTCCACGACCGGATCCAATTTTCAGTATCCATACAAGGATATATTATCTAGGAAACTACACACACTTTTACATTACAAAAACTTTAAATAGTTTTTCCACTAAGGAAAATATTGATTTTTAAAAAGGTTATATAACACTTGAGTCAAAATAATGTGAGGGGACATAACAATATAGATTTTTAAATCCAATAAAATTTATTAGGAATGTTTTAAAATTATTCCATTGAAATTTGTTCACCCCAAAAAATAAAATAAGTTGGGAATATAGCATGCGTCCCTAAGAATGAAAACTATGATGGAAAACCCCACTTATGGCTTAAGTAAAAATTCAATGAAAACCTCTTGAAAATAGGGATTTAAATTGACCTTAAAATAATATTAATAAAATTTATTTCATGATGTAACATCTCAAATAGGAAATATATACGCCACAAAAAAATAGATTATGTGTATAATATAAAACATGTATCAAAGAGAGGAATTTGAGATAGAAAACAGTTACAACTTGAGGAGAATCAAAACCTATTGAAATAAATATCTTTAATTTGAACTTAAATTACCATGAATAAAATATATTTCATGATATAATATCTCAATTAGGTAATATATACACCACATGATATAATTAGGTTCATAATAAAAAATATGTCTCAAAGAGAATAATTTGAGATGAAAACTCTTACCTTGTGTCTGAATGTTCTCTATACTTGCACTTAACTTCATGAATAATTAAATTAATTTAATTAAATATATTAAAAATTAAATTATCTAACTATATTTAATTTTATAAGGTCTATTTATTATCTTTTGGTATTTATTGTTAATATAGTCTATGCTTACATCAGTTACTCAGGGTTATTCGGTTAATTTATTCATAACACTTTCAGTTTGCCGACTGTGGTCAAATGTGTTGTCAAATAATTTCATTGTCTCAAAAATTGTGGTGTTTAATTTTATTTATTAATCAATTAAAACAATACTTATACATTATAAAAGGTTATCCAAAAAATAGACCCAAATTAAGAAAGGTTCCTTGATAATTCCATTTAAGGTGGTTAAATTTAATATGATTATTTATTATTAATCACATGTATATAATGCCCCATATTATTCTTTAATAGTATTAATGGTGTAAAAAATATAATATTATTTTATTAAATTACCTTTTTTATCTTATATTTTAAAGCGGTGATGGAAAATTAAACACATCATACATGGAGGCGGTAGTCCACACACACGCATGGTGAATTTTTCATTTTTCTTAATAATTTTGGAGGAAGGAATAAAATGGACATTAAAATAATATAATAACACATAATTATAGTAAAAATGTTTTTGTTATCATAAATTCATGTACATAGGGGACGTTATGGGTGTAGAATAAGAAAATAACTAGAAGCATTGTCCCACCGTTAGTGGTGGGGTGGTAAGGGCTTGGGGGGTGAGGGGAAGGTCGCGGGGTCAAGTCCTCGGGCTTGTGATTTAATAAAAAAAATCTTGTGTCATGTGCCACTTTTTCGGTTGTACTCATTTCAAAAAAATAATAAAATAACTAGAAAGGTTGGGTTGAGAGCATTACCTCTACCTTGGAAATTATCCCTTGGGTAACTCTTTAAGGGTTCATAGCTTGGTATTTTAGTGGAAAAAGGTATTTAAAGGTTTGGGTAGGGTGTTAAGGAGATTTTAGGGTGTATTTTTTTAGCCAAATATTTGGAATGGGTGGATAAATGTGTAGGAGGTGAAATCCTTTTATAAGTAAAGAGAGTGGCATTTTTGTAAAGTTTCTTTACTTTTTAATAATGTCACTCCATTATTCAAGGAAAAAGTCTCAAAGAATATTCAATAATTATTTCTAGAAAGAGTCAAGGTTGATTCTACCTCCATCTTAAAATAGCATACATGTTTTTCACATTTTTTAGCCACTCGTACAAGGTTTAAATCATTTTTTCTTAAATTAATCTTACCGTGGTATCTTTACTTCCATCCTCAATAACAATTTTTAATGGAAAAAATTAAAATTAAAATTATTTAATAATTTTAAAGTTCTTATTTAAAAAATGGAAATAATTTTAAAAAATAAAATTTCTAAGAGTTGGAGAAATTAATTTTAGTATTAGCTCATATAACGTGTAAAAATTGTTTCTTATAAAAAGTTCATTTTAAACTTAAAATTTTAGTGTGGGATAAGATAATCAGTTTTTTTGATTTTCAAGATATAAATTGGTTCATTATGAAACAAAAAAAAATATTATTTACCTTTAAAATCAAACCATAACATAATTTTACCAAAACAATGTTTAATTAAATGAAAATACCAAAACTATTGTTTTATTATAATTAAAATATTACTTCTGTTTTATAAAGTTAAACATATGTTTGATAAATTTTAAAAAATATATTTAAAATAAATAACATTATACAATAAATAAATTAAAATTTTTGATAAAATTATAACTCACGCTAATATAATCATAAGGTAATAAAATTTACCATTTTGGAAAAAACTATATTTTTTACTATTCATATAAAAGTCAATTATTTTCAAAAAATACCATAATTTAAATTAAAGAAAGTATATTTATGAGTAATTTAAAAAAGAAGTTTATTTTTTAAAAATAAAATTATAACTTTTATAAATTAATCTTTTAAATATACTCATGAATAAAATCTTCTTAGAGTGTGCATTGTGTGATAGTTTAGGATACGATGTTTATCAGCTACAGTAGGGCCTCGAGTGTTACATTATCCCCCATAAATAATATCATCCTAAAAATAGAGTTATATATTATCTATTGAAAAAATTTGGATATTCATTCCCCATATATTCTTCAGGCTACTAGGTTTCCACATCTATTTTGTGATTTCTTCAAAGGACTTTCAGTGATCGAGTTGTCTAATTACACAACACTTACTCTCTAGTGTAAAGAATCTATAAAATATCTTCATTATAAGGCAAGTAAAAATCCAACACTATTCCATTATATGTGATCACATTCATTGGATCTTATATAAATTTCCACAGTAATGAAACAAGGAAGAAATCATGTACATTAGAAACATTTGGTCATATTTCTAATTAATAAGCTATACCTCCAATCCTTTCTTGTGTTTCAAAAATCCCAATGTACCATGGGATTAACGTCCCCTTTTTACAAAATATTTTAACTTTTTTCTATTCTGAAACCACCAAGAATACAAGATCTCCCACTTTTAATTCCAATTATTTACTTCGATTATCAGTATAGCTCTTTTGTCTACTCTACACTTCTTTAATATGATCACGAATTGTTTGTACTTTAATAGCCATTTGCTCCACAATATTTTGGTCAAAAAGATTTATTTCTCCAACTTATTTTCAACAATTTTGAGTATGAAACCTCTTCCTATATAATTATTCATATAGTGCCATATGGATTCTCAAATGGAAACTATTATTATATAAAAATTCCACCAAAGTTAGGAATTGATCCCACATACCATGGAAGTTAAGAGAATATAATCTCAGTATCTCTTCTAAAGTATGGATAGTTCTTTTAAACTACTCATCAGTTTGGAGATGATAGGAAGTTCATAAATTTATCTCATTATCAAGGTCCCTTTGAAGAATCTTCCTGAATTTCAATTTGAAATGAGGTCCGCAATCAGATACAATTGATAGAGTCTCCCCATGAAGCCATATGATTTCACTGATATAGAGTTTGGAAAGGTGCTCAAGGAGTATATCTTATCTTATCACTATGAAATGATCATACTTAGTATAATGATAAACAATGACCCATATAGCATTGTTCTTCCTTGGAGTCTTTGTGAGTCCAGTGACAAAGTCCATTGTAATATTTACCCTCTTCTATATAGGTATAGGCAGAGGTTACATGACTCTCTTAAGATATTATCATTCATCCTTTACCTAATAGTGTACTAAATATCTAGACACACAGTCCATAATTTCCATCTTTATACCATCCCACTAGAAATTTTCTCTTAAATCCCGATACATCTTTGTGCTTCTGGGTTATATAGGGAAATTTGAGCAATGTGCTTCATCTAGCAGTTCCCTTTTCGACTCTCGTATAGATGGAACATATGACCTCTTCCCAAACATCAACCATCCATCTCTATTTATTAATTATATCAATTTCCCATCCTTTACTAATTTAATTTTCCTTTGTAAGTTATCTACATAATAATAGGACTTCGCTATATTTTCTAGTAAGTATGGTTTATAAATTTCTTAGAAAATGAATGATGGCTACCTTTGCCTAAAGAACACCATATGCATCTTTACTCTATATCAATATAAAATATCTTTATTAATCCTCGTCATGTTTAAAATTGCATTCTCCCTCTTACTCAATGCATAAGACACCTTGTTTTCCTTCACATAACAGTAGTTTATATATCTATAATAGCCCTTGAGTAGTTGCAACCATCTTCTTTACCTTATATTTAGCTCCTTATGATAGAATATATACTTCAAGATCTTATGGTCCATATATATATCACATTTATCACTATAGATTTTATGTCCCTATATTTTCAAACAAAGGATTGTGGCTACTAACTTAATTTCATGAGTTGGATAGTCCTATTAAAGTATTTTCAATTACCTTGATGCATAGGAAACCACCCTATCATTCTGTATAATGAAATAACCAAGTCCTTTCTTCGATTTGTCACTATATAATAAAAAAACTTCCTTTCAAGATGGTAGATTTTATATCAACACATTAATCAGTCTCCCCTTAATCTCTTCAAAACATTCCTCGTATTACCTTTATCATGTAAATTTAACCAATTTACATGTTAACTTGGATAATAGGTTGGCCAATAGGGTGAAATTTTGAATGAACTACTGATAGTAGCTGGTTAAACCCAAGAAACTTTAGATCTAAATTACATTCATCGGTGTAGGAAATTCTTTGAATACTTTTTTCATTGAAGGGTCAATAGATATTCTATACTTAGAAATAGTATTTATAATAAAAGAAACTTCATTGATCTGAAATTCACACTTATTGTATTTCCCATTTAATTATTTTTTTAAAGGTTCTCTATAATTAATGTTAAATGACTCTCATGATCTTCATATATCTTAGAGTATATAAATATATTTTCAATGAATAACAACGAAAATTTATAAAAAATATACATTAATAATCTATTCAAAAAATCAATAAATATTGAAGGTTCATTAGTCAATCCAAAAGGCATTAATATAAATTTGTAATGTCCATACCCTATTTAAAATGCTATCTTTAGTATATCATCATTTTTTTCCCTTAACTAAAGATAACCAAAGTGAAGATCATTCGTTGAAAAGTATTTGGATCCTTTAATTTAATCAAATAATTCATCAAACTATGGTAATGGATACTTAATATTTATATTAATTTCATAGATCTCCCTATAATTTGTCCACAATCTCATATACCCAACCTTTTTTTCACGAATGAAACAAGGGCTCCCCATGGTGAAATGATGGGGTGTATAAATCAATTATCACACAACTCCTGTAGTTATTTCATCAACTCCACCAAATCCACTAGTTCTATTCTATATGGATTTTTAGATATAGACATTTCATTAGGAATGAGTTGAATAAAGAGCTCAACTTCATGCACTAGTGGATTATCGGTTAATTCTTCTAGAAAAACATCAATGAATTTTTATACCATGTGTACATACTCTATTATTAGGATATATTCCTTATCTATAGATCATTTTGGATCTTTATCTTTATTATTTTTAATTAGATACCACAATTTTTCTATATCTCCCTTCAGATGAAAGACTATGATGATGACTTTTCTTTTTCACTAATTCTCAAAGTGATAAAGATCTTCTCTTGGGACTTAATCCATTGTTCAGACACTAATGGATTATTAGTTCAACTGAATGTTATTGGTTTGTATCACATAAATTTTTTCAACATAGTAATGAAATTTTGTGGATCATTTAGTCACTCTATACGAGTGATCTTACTTATAATAACCTAGGTAAACAGCCCTAATAAGGTTATGATATGATTATCCTCAACTCTAACTTCATTTACTTGCTCATGGGAAACATCCCTACATTGGCTACGGGTGTTGATATTGTTATCATTATTCCTATTAGTTTCTATCTCTCTACCATTCCATACACATAATCAACTCATGATATTGAATTTTAAAATATAATTCCTATTATGTTTCCTATAGTGTTCCCTATAAATCTTGAGGTTTTTTCATTGTACTTGTGCTATCTAACTAAATTACTCTAAATTTAGTTCCCAATGTTCCTATTAAACTTTATTTGTTACAAACTATAATAACTTGGAATCCAAAAACCCAAATTATATAGTTATATTATATTAATGGTACTTAATACAATAGTTCACACAGGATCCAATAACTTATTAGTCATAGAAGACTAGATAAATACATTAAATTAAATTTAAAAACATAATAAACATCATGAACACATTATAAGAACATTATTATCCTTTCCATAATATCGTTAAAATTTTAACATAGCTCTCCTCTATGTTTCTGAGGGAAAGTAAAAAAATAAGGGTGAGCTTAGATGCATGATTATTAGTGGCATATAATGGAAGGTGAAAAAATATAAACATGAAATGGGTGATATTGAAGAAATAAATAAATGGCATGAATCCATAAAAACTAAAATTGAGGGAATTTTATTTCCATGACAATAAATGAAAACATGGATAACAATAATCATTGATCTCATACTGATATAATGAATAATTTTGGACATCAAAAAATATTCTCAAGGGTATGTTTCAAGACACTATACTGATATAGGAAGATTTGTATACCAAAACCCAAAGTTTTCTTTGTCTCATGCGACCTATTTATTCATTTTGGGGCTATATCATTCAAATCCCCACCTGTCACCCAATTAATTCTAAGGCATTCACTATAAGATTCATTGAGACAATTGATATCATTCCCTAAGAAACCTATAGATAAACAAAATCATGACTATTAGTATGATGAAAATATGGAAAACAAATACTTCCCCATTCAATGTAATAATGTGTGTATATTTAATAACATCCCTTAATAATCTTAAAAGATGTGGGGTATTTTCAAAGTAGCAGGAAGTTCCCTTATCAAAGAAATATAGTAGTGAGAAAAAAATTCAATGAATTGGGTTATCCATGGATGATGGTAATTGAATTCAATAGTTTGAATTGGTAGGAGACCAAGGAAATGGTAAGAAAAATCTTTAATCATGGTTCATAAAGTATACATGAATATTCCAAATATATCCCCTGGTAGTATCTAGTTAAGTGTGAATTTTTAGGCCCACTCATCAAGCATTATAGTGATGATTGATTCAATGACCAACAAAAACTTTTGGGGGTGATTACCCATGGGTATATTTATGTCACCATCACATCCATTTAGTGGTGTCAAGATAGGGGGGTATTTTCAAGGAAACTACACACACTTTTACTTTACCTAAACTTGTGATGGTTTTTCTTCCATGGAAAAGATTGAGTTTTACAAAAAATTTAGTAACTCTTAAATAAAAATAATATGAGGGGGGATAATAAAATAGACATTTAAATCCCTTAAAATTCATATGTAATATAGTAAAATTTATTCCATGTAAATTTATGAAACACACAAAAGGAAATAGGTGGTGAATATAATATGAGTCCCAAAGAATGAAAATTGGGATGGAAACCCCACTTATGGATTGGGTAGTAATTCAATAAAAACAAATTGAAAGAGGTGGACTAAAATTAACCTTAAAATACCATGAATAAAACTAATTTCATTATATAACATCTCAAATAGGTATTATATACACCACATAAAGTAAATTAGGTGCATAATACAAAACATGTCTCAAAGAAGGGAATTTAAGACTAAAAACCCTTACAAATTGAGGAGCATCAAAACCTATTGAAATAGATAGCTTTATGTTGAACTAAAATTACCATTAATTGCAGTTATTTCATGATATATTATCTCAATTAGGTAGAATGTACAATATATAAAGTAATTTAGGTGCATAATATAAATCATGTCTCAATGAGAGGAATTTGAGATGAAAACCCTTACCTCATGTCTGAATGTACTCTGCAGTTATCATTAAATTACTAAATAATTAAATTAAATTAATCAAATATATATCCAATAATATTATTTATATATATTTAATTTTATAATTTCCATTTATTATCTTTTGCTATTTATTTTTAATATAGTTTTCGTTTACATCGACTACTTGGGATTGGTCAGTTAATTTTTTCAAAAAAAAATTTATTTTTTGACCACGTTAAAATGAATTTTAGTTTATATCATTTATTAATTAATTATAACAATAATTATATAGTTTCAAAGTTTATCCCAAAAATAGTCTGAAATTAAGAAAGGTCTCTTGATAAGTCCATTTAAGGTGGTTAAAGTTACTATGATTATTTATTATTAATAATAAATATATAATTCCTAATATTATTATTATATAGTATAAATGGTGTCCCAAATATTGAATTATTTAATTAAATAGAAATTTTGAGCCTTCCATTTATGTTTTTGAGGGAAAATTGAACACATCATTAATGGAGGCGGTTGCCCGCACACACGCATGACAGCATTTTACTTTTTCTCAATGATTTTGGAGGATGGTGTAAAATGGATATTCCATTAATATAATATCACTTGATCATATTAAAAATGTTTTTTTATCATACCTTCGTGTATAGAGGGTAATTTAAGGGTGTAAAAGAAGAAAAGAACTATAAAAGTTAGGTTGGGAGTATTACCTCTCCCCTAGAATTTTCTGATGGATAACTCTTTAAGGATCCTTAACTTGGTATTTTTGTGAGAAAAAGTCTAAAAGTAACTATTAGGGTGTTGAATAGATACTAGGGTATAGTTTTGGTTGATCTAAGTCTTTGTAATGGTTGAAGAAATGGGGAGGAAGTGATCGCCATTTATAAGTAACTAGAGTGGCATTTTTGTAAAATCTATTTAATTTTCATTAATTCCAATCCACTATTTAATGAAAAATGATAAAAATAGAAAATAATGGTGTACGTAAAGATATAATGTTTGTACACCATCCACCATCAAATATCATACATTTTTTGCACTTGTTCTAGCCACTTTCATAAGGTTTAAATCATTTTTTCCTAATTTACCCTTATAGTGGTAACTCCACCTTCATCCTCGGTAAAAACTTTTAATGGAAAAATTTAAAATTAAAATTAAATACTAATTTTTCCAATATTATTTAAAATATATAAATAATTTTATATAATAAAATTTATATGAGTTAGATAAATATGTTTTAGTATTTGCACACATAACGCGTAAAAACTATTTCTTAAAAACATTTCATTTCAAACTTATAATTTAAGTGTGGGATATGATTATTAATGTTTTATATTTTAAATATATAAATTGTTTTATTATAAAACATATAAATTTTATTTTTCTTTCAAGTCAATCCAAAACTAAATTTTACCAAAATAATGATTAATTAAGTGAAAATACCAAAAATAGTTTTTTATTAGAATTAAAATAGTAAATTTATTTTATAATGTTAAAAATAGGTTTTATAAAATAATAATTTGATCTTGAATACTTATTAGGTAAAAATCATCATTTTGGAAAAAATACATTTTCTACTATTCATCTAAAAAATAATTATTTTATAAAAATTCCAAAATTTTGTCTTAAGATAATATCTTTATATCAATTAAAAATTGATATTTATTCTTCTAAAATCATATTCTAACATTAATAAATTAAACTTTTAATTATTCACTTTAATAAAGTCTCTTTATAGTGTTCATTATATGATAGTCCAAGATATGGTGTCTACCTACTACAGTAGGGTCTCAGGTATTACACCTTTAAAATCTTCATTGTACTGGACCAAGGTCAAGTATTGAGTGATTTTTGGACTATATTTGGTGTTGACAGTGATAGAGAAGGTGAAAATGATTCATGGGTAGATTAAGATGGCTTAAGGCCATCATAAATTTTATATTGACTAGAGGAGGATGCCTTTTAGCATGAGGTTAGTGATCATATGTTCTTGGAGGAATCTTCTCATCATGGTTAGTGGAGGTTTGGTTAAAGAATTAAAATTTATTCATGGTTCATCTGACCATTAGAGGTGTTATCTAATACTTTTTAGGTGGTGTTATAGTTAGTGAATCCTCCATAGAGGGATGGATCCATGATATTATCCATGTGTCATGGATTTATTTGTATCTTCATAATGACTCTGATGTTATCAATTGGGTTATTTTGGATGTTGATAATGATGTGATATTTGTAGAGTATCTTATTGATATTCATGATTATCAAGAGAAGGTGTTGTAGGGGTGTTTCATTCTTTAGAAACATAACTTATGGATAAAGAGTGTCTTGGAAGAGTGTATGTGGGAGCATGAGTCGCATACACACACATTATCTTGAGTTTTTTGAAACCTTTTTTTTCTTTTTCAGTGATGTTGAAATATTTTATTATCGGCTAATATAACTAATGTTTTTTCTTCATTTTGTGTTGATATACTTTCATCATGGAAAAGTTCTTGGTGAGAAGTGTCACCCAAGAATGTTTGGGATATATGAGATTACCTTGTTTTCACCTGGTTTTGGATTTTATTCTCAAGGATTGGAAACATTTAATAGGTATCTAATGTAAATACCTAGAATTATTCTTGTCATTTTCTTTTCACTTTTTATGTATTCCTGGTGTATGGGAGTGAGCTATAGGTGAATATTGGAAGAATGATGGAGTCTTAGATGTAATTTTAATTGGAATCTTATATCATGTTTTTACCGATTGTTTTAAGTCATGATTGGTTATCTAGGATAGAGGATTTATTGTAGTAAGGTTTGTTGCATCATGATAAGTGAAGTTCTATCATAAGGTGGTGTGTTTTTATGTAAAGTTTGATTTGTGTGGTTTTAATGTGCCTCTAGTTGGCTGGGATTTATCATTTTCACCAAGATTATTTTAGTTATAATGTGGATTATTATGTTTCACTATGGATGTTCATCTATAATATTTTAGTGTCTCTCAAGTAAATTATGGGGAAGTGTGTTGTGGTATGGTGTGCTTTGTTTCATTGTGGTTTTTTTGTTGAGGTATTTCATCTTTGAGATGAATGCATGAGGTTAGAGACATGATTATCAAGGATTAAAGAATTGTGATATATGTAATCATGCCCAGTGTGTTGTAACCTTTTTATTATATTGAATTTAAATGGTTTTAACCTCTAGAGATTTTGGGAGATCGCACTATGATTATCATATTTATACACCACTGTGGTGTAACCATTCTACCACACTGTAATCTTATATTTTCTAGTTTTTAATATAAACTTGGGTTCTTTCTCGGATTATCCTCATTCCCCCCAGCCTTATTTGAACCCTAGTTTACCTTTTACCCTATTTTGGTTTCTCTTGTTCATCCATTGGTGGATTTTATCCCTCGAATTAAATAGATAAATCTCTCATGATTCAAGGTACTCTTCTCCCCTATTTTCCTCTATTAATTTCTAATTTCTTCTCTATAGGGAGGCTATTAAAGTGGATTTTTATCGATTTTAATGATTTTGGGTCATGGTATTGATGGGGGATTGTTAGTTATAGGTTTTTTTGTGGTTTTTATGAGTTTGGTGACAATTTTTTATCATTTCCTTGATCTTGAGTTTCAACTATTGAAGCTCAAATTGAAGTGGTTGGTTTTAGGTCTCACTTCTCTTTATTATTGTGTGAATTTTGAATTGACATGACTACTGTTTAAATGGTTATATGGATATAATTATACTAATGATGATAATTAACTGATTTAAAGTAAATTATATGGGTAACATATGATTCTCATGTGTTTTATTAGATATCATGTTATTGCCAAAGAACTGTTTCCATGTTTATTGATAGGTGATGTTGTGATAATCCTGCATTATTTTCATTGATATTCCTTTCACCTTAATAATTGGTTAATCACTTAAAGAAATGAAAAGGGAGATATTGAATACTTTAATTTAATTTTTTTAGTTTTTTATACATGAAGTGTTCGTCCTAAATAAAAGTGTGAATAAAGAAGAATGTTTTATGTTGCTTACTTTATTTTTTGATGTTGTTGGTTGTTTTATTTGTGTGATTATACTTATTGTGGATGGGTTTGTTATGGTGGTATGTGTTTTTATGGTGGTATTTTTTTATGGTTGATCTATATATAGATGGATATCGTTGTGAAAGTGTTGTGGGAGATGTGGTGATTGTTGTCATGGGTGGTTAATGAAGTGTTGTGAGAGATTGTTCTGGTTTGTATTATAGTTACCTAGAAATATGGATTGTAATGGTATAGTGACCCTATACTTTTACACAAATCATTATATTATTTTAAACATAATAAAACAACATATTACAAGCCAAGTATTATAATGTCTAGTGTCTTGGAAGACTAGGTGCATAAAACTGAAAACATGGGACTAAATAAAACATTTCTTTATTTAATATTCATAAATATATCCTAACTTCTATTGTGCTCATACATATTCATAGGGTAGCCCAGGTATAACATGAATAATGGTATGAGATAAAATCCTAGTAAATGAAAAAACATAAGAACAAAGCTTTATCACATTATTTAGAAGGCATGATATAAGGATATAAAAAGGCATGGAACATATGGAATCATTACATATAAACATGGAATAATATAATAATTAATTAATAGTAATGTTTTAGAAACATAAAACATTAATTTAGAATGATTCAATTCTCGTTGCACATAGTAGAGCACAAGTCAAGGTTAACCACGAAGATCGTTGCACATGATAGCACGAGTCAAGGCTAACTGCCAAGACTGTTGTATATAACATCTCATGAGACTCAACTTTACCCAATTCATTGGAGCACTATCTAGGTTCACTCATTATAAAATATTCATTAATATTCCTTCTACATACAAAATCATACATAATCAATCATATATAAACATAAGGGTTACCCAGGGAAATAATTGGGTATCATATTCATATCTTAAAGCATAACAAATGGGTGTATCATAAAAGTGTTAATGAAGGTAAGGAATTAGATCATGAATTGAAATTAATAAGGTATAATAGTCATTTATCATGACAAGTTATGTCAATTTTAATTTATAACATGAAAAAATATCATTTAAGAAACATTAGAATTAAAACATTTTAGTGCGGTTTGAGGAAAATATCAAAGATCGCTTAAAATAGAAAGGTCATAATCTTTTATATAAAATAATAAGTTAACCAAGAAGGCTTTAATAATAAAAATCTAGTTTTATAAAATTAATGGTTTCTTCAAACATACTATAGAGAACACTTAAAATTAGGTAATAATTCAGGAAGTTCCCTTAAACGGGTTTGCTTATCGAGAAGTATTGAGGAGGGAACCACTTAAAAACATGCATATACCCAAAATAGAATAATGGATGGAACTTGATAAAAAAGTTTTTAAAATTAAAACATAATTTATAATATTTAAATAAAAATAACATATAAATTCATTTGGTTAAAAATAAAGATAGAATAACCCGAAGGAATAATGGAGGTTCGGGTAGAATCTATTACCTTAAGTACGATTGTGTCTTTCACGTGGTCTTAATATCCTGGATAATCAAATTAAATTAATTAATTAATATTTCCAGAACCTTTTATATGTGTAATTGGTTTATTATAACCTTATTAAGTTCATTAATGGTCTTTTTAATGAGTTAAGAAGTTCAATTTCATTGTTTGGGAGTGTTTGTTTCCTTGGTTTTCATAATTGGTTTACTTATATACATGTAAGAATAAACATGTAATATGAGAATGGTTGTCCAGAATTTAATTTTTATGTTATTATTTAATATTCAATATATTAATTGGTTATAAAATTCATTTGTTAATTTGGAGTGAATATGAATTATTATATAAAACTTTAATGATAACCATTTTAGTTATTTGGCGGTTTTTTATCACATCCAACACATTTTTCTTTATAAATTAACATCATGTGTAAAAAATATTAAAAAACATTAAATTAGACAAAATATATATATTATAGTCTGTTTCAACCATAAAAATGGTTTCATGACTATAATTTAATATGGTAAAAGAAATTGAAAACTCGTCATCCATGAATGTGATGAATTAACACATCTTGGATGGTGTTTTCATTTCTAGTATAAAGGGGGGAGAAAGGAGAGATGATGATGAATTATTCCATTATCATAACAACATTAAAATAAATTTAAGTTATTTTAGTCATCGTAACAATTGTATGAAAGGAGGTGAGGAAAGAAAAAGAAAGAGATGAACTTGAAAGAAAATAAAAGAAATGAAAAGAGGAATTTACCTCTTGAATATATCTTCCTTAAGAACCTCTTTCAGGGAGAGGATTTGGTATTTTTAAGAGGAAAAAGGATTATAGACATGTAATAGGTTCTTGAGAGGATATTTTAGAATAATTTATACAAGTCACAAGGCTTTAGATGATTGAATAGAAGAGGTAAAGAGTGGTGGTATTTATAGTGGAGTAGAGAAGAGGTTTCCCATTATTTTAATCATTAGTTTAATATTTTTGCTTGATACTCTAAATATTCTTGATTACTATGACCAAAAAAAGTAAAGAGAGAATTTTAGTTCAAACCAATATCCATCTAAATTATCCATGACACAATCAGGATGCATAATTTCATTTATTTATCATTTGTTGTAAATTATCATTTTTTACTATTCACAAAAAATTCAAGTATTTTAGAAAAATCCCAAAAAATTTACCCCAACCATTTTTTTATGTTTAGAAATCAAAAATTAACTCAATTTTAAGAAAATAATTTTCTAAATATGTTAAATTTAATTTATAATTAAAATCATAATTTTTACTTGAAAAATACCAATTTTAAAATTAAAACTGCGTTTCTAACACTTTAAAAAACTCATTAAGGCCTCTTAAAATTATCTTATAATCATAAGTCATAAAAATAATTTTTTATGCATACATTTTATGAAAATAAATTTTATTTTAAATTATTAAATTAATCATAAAATTTTAATTAAATATACATGACTTATAGAAATACCAACACTTAATTAAAAAAATTTAAAATTTTATTTACTTATACTATGATATAATTATATCATAGTGTCACATATAAGATAGATAAATTTTATTTATAATTTCATTGGTGAGGTTACTATTACATTGGCCAGTTTACTATTCATAAGGGTCACATTACTATTCCAAAGTTCAAGTTACTATTTCATCGGTATGTGTTTCTTAACTTCTAGAGATACCATATATTTTACTCATTCTTTGTTTATAAGGTTTATATTGTGTTCTATATGTAATATTATGTGATTATACTATAAGATATAATTATAAAAAGGAAATTTATTGATAAAACATTAAGTTGTTAAATTCTTCCCCCTTATAAAATTTCTCCCTCGAAATTTTTTTTTTTTACATTCTAAGCTGTAAACAGGTGTGGGAACTTTTCCTTCATTGCCTCCTCCAGTTCCCATGTTGCCTATTCATACTTATGGTTCTATTATAGTACTTTGACCAGGTGAGTAGTCTTGTTACTTATAAATTTATCTCTATGATCCAAGATCTTCACTGGCTGCTCCTCATAAGAAAGATCATTCTCCAACAGTACCTCCTCTAAAGAGAGTACATGTGAAGGGTCTAGTATGTACTTCCTTAGAGGGAGACATGGAAGATATCGTGTACTTTATACATGTTAGGTGGAAGTGCTAGTCGATAGAACACATCTCCAACACAATCAATAATATCGAAGGGGCCGATATACCTGGGACTTAGCTTGAAACACCCCAAGCTTCCACGGTATGTTTCCCTTTGAATAATGCAATGGTGTACATTATACGCAACTTCGAGATTCTAACACACCACAACCAATCAAACTATCCGTTATGAATAGTAATACCTAATTTTTAAAATTTTATAAATTTTATCTTTCAAAATGGACTTCATTTTTGGATTCATAATATCGAAATTATCTTAGGGTGAAATTTTGGTACTTTTTGGATAACTTTCATATTTTGATAAATAGTGAAAATTACTAAATTTTAATTAAAAACAACTTTTTTAATCGAAATAATTAATAGTGATAAATTACTAATTTGTGTGGTTTTAAATTATATTTAGAATATATTTTTACCATTTAATACAATGTTGGTCATTGGATGTAATTTCACATTTAAACCAGACATAAACAAGTGTCAATCTTTTGATAGTTATTATCTCTTAAAAACACGCTATTTATTTTGACGATGGGAATTAATTTTTAAATTAATTAATGCAACTGATATGTTTTGAATTTGGTAAAATATAAATCATTTTTGAATTCATAATATCAAATATATCTTAGGCCTAATTTTTGGTATTTTTCTGGAAACTTTCATTTTTTGATGAATAGTGAAACCACTAAGTGGTAGTTAAAAAACTGAATTTTTCATAAAACTTAATTTTACCACTTCTCTGAGTGGAATTTCGAAAATCCGAGAGACACGGTTAATATCAAAGAGTAAAATGTGGTTTAATGAGATGAAAATAATTTTTGGTGAATAGTAACTTTTTACTTTTATTTACCACGGTTAAAAGTAAATAGGGTAATTAAGGGTAAAAATGATTTTAATATTACCCTAACACATGTCCTAATTCTATTGGAAAAGTGTATCTCGACCAAAAACAACCTTAGGAGTAAAATATTATCATTTAGGTCCACTTGAATTACATTAGGACATTTATTATTATTTAATTCAAAGAAGAGTTAAAATAGTTAAAATCAAAGTTTATTTACTAAAACATTTTTAATATAGGGTTATACATAAAGTAAATTCGATTGTAAATATTCATTATAAAGATAAAAATATTTCCTACATAATTATATTTTATTTATAATTTTTATACAATAAATAATTTAATTTATTTATGACACAAAGATGATGCAGTAATTACTATAATAGTAAAAAATTAAAATAATTGATATTATAAATACCCAAATAAATATAATTTGAGACTTTATGAATTAAACTAAGTTTATAGGTTAATATGACATGTTATGAATTATTTAATTAACTTTGTTTGAAGTAATCATTCTGTTATGATTTTCACAAAAATCAATTTTTCAAAATAGTGTCAAAATTGACATAAAAGAGTGTTTAAAAAACATATTATATTATTAATTGATATTCAATTCCTAAAAATATAATGTTTGGACAAGAGACTTATATCATGATAGGTGTATCATTAATGGACTAATTGGGGTCTCTTGTAGGTATATAGTAAGTTTATTAACTATATAATATAAAAATACAAAGTAACATGGTAAGTGTCAAACTAATTAACTAAGAGTTAAAACTAAAACATAAGGTTAATATAATGACCCAAACCTGTCTAAATTCTATTGGTTGAGTGGTTTTCGACCCATCCCCACCTTAAAATTTAAATAATCCACTTTGGAGCCATTAGAAACTGATTATGAATTTATTATAAAATAATATTTTTAGCTTTTCCAAAGGTGCCCCTCACCCCTCTTATAAAAGGGAACTCCCCCTTCTCATTAATTCACACCTTCAAAGCCTTTTGGTTTGGCCAACCCCTACCCAAATACTCTCTCAACTTCCCTCAATACAACCTAGAGGCCTTAATTTGATCATAAAGCCAACCTAAGGAGCCCTTTTGATCAAAACAAAAGGAAGAACCCGAAGAAGAGGTAATGTTTTCACCACCCTTTTTTCAAGTTCCTTTCTTCTTCCACTTCTTCTTTCTTTGTTATTACCATTCTAAAATAATAAATCCAGTATATTATATATACATTGATGTTATTATAAACATGTTACAACCATATTTCAGTATTCTATCCATCCTTTGAATGGCATGTCACCATATGTGCGTACGTACGGCTTATCGTCTCCACGTCGTGGTGTAATTTTCATTCAATAAATTATTATTTTGATGGGTATAATAATTATGTGTAATTCATTTAAATAATAAATATAACATGATAATTATTCTGTCTATATGATATACCATCCAATTATATATTATTTTAACATCAAAAGAATGATATTGTCGCTCGTGCGTATGTACGGACTACCGTCTCCACGAACGCGATGTGACTCATTCTCCATTGTTTCCATTCAAGTATAATTCTCATTTGATGATTAAAAATAATGTTTAAGGAATTTATATAATTCTGGATATGAATAAGATACAACTTATCCATAACAAACACAGCTTATATAACAAATAATATAAAGGAAAACAAGTAAGTTAACACCTGAAATGACGATAATACTAAGATATTATTAACAAATCAATGTTAAAATATCATATATGATATCATATTAATGTAAATTATTCTTGTATAACTCAATAACAATTATTTCACCATTATACAGGAGGATAACCTACCGTCGACCAAGGAAAAATTACAAAGTAAGGGGTTTCTTATCTCACTTTTAATTTCGTGAGAATTCCATTGTTCACCACTTATTTATTACATGTGGTGTGTGTACTGCCCATGTTTATATTAATTGTGTAATATAATTTAATTCATTTATATTTACATCATCATTGTATGATCCTTCTTTAATGGGTGTATGTTTTTTATGTTACCAAATCAATAAGGGAATTTGAAATTTCAATTTCCACTCATTCGGCTTTACGCATACTTCATTGATTATTTTACTCCAAGATTATGTGTAGAATCACTATTCATTTGATTATGTCATAAATCCCACTCCCCTTTATGTGGATATAATTTTGATACACATAATCACTCCATTGATAAATTCTCAAGTCATTGGTATGAACTTGATAAGAGTAATTTTAACTCAATCTCCATTTGTTGAGTTAAATATCCAATTCATTGGTGTTGTTTTTACAAGAATATGTGTGAATGTCATCTGATTTATTTACAATAAATATCCAATCATATTGAGTGTATTTATATTTGTCACACATAATTATGTCATTGATTTATCCTTAACCTAAGGATATGGTCTTTATAACAGAATTCATCTCAATTTATATTCCATTGAGACTTCTTTGTTGTTATACATCAAATCACTTTTATATGGTGTATATAATGTACTTTGACATAGTATATCATGAATCCCTTTATTCTCATGATATTATAAATTTTGGATTACCTCAATTATTTTTATTCAAGTGTCTCTATTTTTGTTAGAAACTCTAACTAAAATACATTTTTAAGTGTTTTAAAGATTTATTTTTCTAAAGATTTCTCATTAATGTCCATGTTTTAAAAATGGTTTTAAGAATTTATTTATAAGGACATTAAAGTTTTAAAATTAAAATTACTTTTAAAAGTTTCAAAGTGGTATGGGACACTTTGATTCAAAAATCTATTTTTAAACGGCTTCTTAACAAATAGTGTGACTTTTAAATTATTTCAAGAAAAATGGGGATATTTCTCTCTAATAGTTTTGACGAATATTTTCATCTATGTCAATATCCTTCATTATTCTTGATTGAGATTAATCTAATACAATACAATCTCCTATATTGTATTGAATGAGTTATTTTTGACAGTGGATGTGCTATTTTTATACCATTCATGGTTTCTCGATTAAGTATTCACATTTCGTATGCTAGTTTAATATGAATGTTTATGTCATATTTCAAACTTTTCATATGAGGAATGCATTGGACTTAGTAAGTGATGGGTGGAGCCCGCTATAGCTTCTCGATGAATCAGTAGGTCTAATGAGACAAACTAGTGTCTTGGCATGAGGCCTTGACAAAATCTTATTTGTAGTCTTGGCATGATGCCTTGGCTGCGTGGTTATGATAGTCAGGCATTATGCATTCTGTCATTATGAAAGTGGTTATAAATATTTTCATGTGATTATTCTACTACTAGAATATCCATGTGAATAAGTAAATGGACTTATTTCATTTTATCCTTGCTATATTATGCTAAAGTTCAAGTTTAAAAGGCTTTTTTTAGTTATACATTGCCTTAAATTTTTATGTTTATTTATGAAAGTTTCGGCTATATTGTTATCCTTACTAAGCATCTGAGCTCACTCCTTTCAATGTTTTATTTTTCTCAGGATGTGAATAAGTATTTTATGAATGACCTGCAGGGATAGTATGAGGGGATATGAAGACAATATGTTGTTGTGGTTTTTCACTTATTGATATAATGTAAACTTTATGAATATATCTAGTGTTTCCTGGGCTACTAAACTAATCGGTCTTTCGAGACTTGATCTATCTTGTGATCATACCAATGTTATGTAATAATGCACCGACTCTGGGTATCTAGGGTTGGGGCATTACATAGCTTTCCTTTCTTCCCAAACCTCATGACCTTCTTCCATAGATATATATGGAGGAATACCATGTCTCAAACTTTAAACTCAACGTCTCCTTGATGATTTTCTGCATAACTCTTATGTGGACTTTGGGCTGCGTTGATGTGCTACTGAATGACTTTCACCTTCTCCACCATTTCATTGACCATTTTAGGTCCTATCATCTTATGCTCATAGAATTCATCCCAAAATATTAATGTTCTACACCTTTTCCCATAAAATGCTTCATATGGTTCCATTCAGATGCTCGAGTGGAAAATTTTATTATAAGAGAATTCGACCAGTGGAAGATGTTGGTCTTATCCTTCTCTGAAGTCCATAAAACATGCTCTCAACATGTCTTCCATTGTATGAATAGTTTGATCAGATTTGTCATCAGACTGAAGATGAAAGGTTGTACTGAAGCTCAGTTCAGTGCTCAGAGCATGTTGGTCACTTTTCCATAACTTCAAGGTGAATCTCATATATCTATTGGATACAACAGATAATGGTATTCAGTGTAGCTTTACCACCTCTCTGATATATATATGTGGAATATAGTCCAATGAGAAGTCCTATCTGATTGCGATAAAGTGATCTGTCTTTGTAAGACGATCCACACTAACCCATATAGCATTGTTTCCTCTATATGTCTTACTACAAAAAAACAACAGATTAGTGGTGGTTTTTTAGAAGGGGTTCTTCACAACCCCCTCTAAATTAATTTTAGAGGGTATTTTGCACAACCCCCTCTAATCATCGAATTTAGAGGGGGTTTACAACCCCTTGTAAATTGTTTAGCATTTTTCTTTGTAATATTTGGTTGGATTTTAGAGGCAGTTGTGTCAAAACCAATGCTAATTTAATAATTAGTTGCCATATATGTCTGGTTGGATTTTAGAGACACTATATATATATACATACATACATATATATATATATATATGATTCATTTGGATATTAGAGGTTATATATATAACATGTAAATTGTTTTTTTAAAATAAATATTGGGGGTTCACAGCCCCCTTTAATCTCTTAAATTAGAAGGGATTTATAAACTGTTGTTAATCGCTTAGATTAGAGGGGGGTTTGAACCCCTTCTAATTTATGAAATTAGAGGGGGTTGTTAACCACCTATGAAATATTATATTAGAGGGGGTTTTAAAACTCTCTAATATATGACATTAGAGGGGTTTCATGAATTGCTTCTAATTAGTTTCATTAGAGGATTTTTTATCCCCCTCTAAATGTTTATTTATTTTTTAAAAGAAATCTCATATAAATTCAAATTTTATAATAAATATGTGTGTATGTGTGTGTTTATGTATGTCTATAACATAAACACATTATATAAATGTATTTAAATGCATATAAATATATATATAAAGACATTATATAAATTCATTAAATAAATACTTACAAATAAAAATAAAAATGTATATATATATATTGGTATACATAACATAAATGTAATTATGAATATATTTATTCAAATATATAAAATTTATATATGGTTTTATAAATACTATACATTTATATTATGATTTAAATTATACGTATATTATATTAAATACAATTGTATTGTATATTTATGTATAAGTACATTTATATTATATTTTGTATACAAAAAATATATAATATATACAGAATTAAATATAAATATAAATATAAATATATATTATATTAAATTTATATTTATATTATATATATTATATTTATATTATATATATTATATTTATATTATATATATTATATTATAAATATTTTATTATACATAAATTTATATATATTATATAATTATATTATATATATTTGAGTATACCATATCAAATTATAAATTAATTTAGTAAATATATATATCATTTAATTATATTATATATTTCCAATTATGTGAATGTATTTAATTGAATTTATATGGATATATAAATATAATTGTATAATTTTTTGTACATTTATATATATTTATTTGTATAAATTGAATTTCATATAATATTCATTATATATAATATAAAAGAATAAAAATATTATTTAAATATATAAAAAATATTTTATTTAAAAAATATATCATATAAACACTCAAGCTTGTAGTTTTTATAATTTATATTACAATAAAAATAAATATATTTTTAAATAAAATTTTAATGCTTTTATATTATATATAATTAATATTATATGATATACAATTTTTACAAATA
This sequence comes from Viscum album, assembly GCA_963277665.1. Taxonomy (NCBI): domain Eukaryota; kingdom Viridiplantae; phylum Streptophyta; class Magnoliopsida; order Santalales; family Viscaceae; genus Viscum; species Viscum album. The sequence continues at coordinate 1,927,661,655 of OY728133.1, read as the reverse complement.
AATATATATTAATGTACACAATATTAAACTATTATATTTATTGAAATACATATATATTAATGTACATAATATTATACAATTATATTTATTTAAATAAATATATATTAACATGCATAATATTAAATATATCTATTAAAATACATTATATAAATATTTGTATAAATTTTATTTCATGTAATATTAAATATATATATAATATACATATTAATTATATATAATATAAAATTGTATTTCATATAACATTATATAAATATTTGAATAAACTGTATTTCATATAACATTATTTATATATAACATAAATATTTGTATAAATTGTATTTCATATAATACTAATTATAAATTAATTATATATAATATTATACAATTTATAAAAATAAATATATATTAATGCACAAAATAATAAAAATTTGTTTTGAAATAAATTATATAAATATATTTTTAAAGATGTTATATAAATATATAAAATAAATACTTATAAATATATATATATATATATTATAAACATGTGCATAATTTATAAATATTTATTTAAGAGTATAAATAATTTACATAAATATATAGATATATGTGTATATACATAATATAAATAGAATTATAAAATATATTTACTCAAATTTATGTAAATACATATAAAATATATAGTTTATATGAATATATAAACTGAATATAATATAAATGTATTATAATATATATACATAAATACATAATATAAAAAAGTATATATTAATCTATATAAAAATATATATATGTTAAATATTTATATGTATTTAAATATTTATTCAAATATTATTTATTTAAATAAGATTTATAATATATATATACATATAATAATATAAACTTATATTAACATAATAGCAATTACCTTAGTGTTGGAAGTGTAGGGTGTTAACCGACCGGTCCTGGGTTCGAAACCCACCAGGATAAAATTTTATAAGGGAGCGGCATTATAAATAATAGACTTGAAGGGTGGAGGCACGGGGCGGGTTCAGCTATGATGAAGGGTAATTGAACGAGGGGTAGCTACATGAGAACTGGAGAGGAGGCGAGGCAGGGGTGCTATAGGATAACGGGAGGCGAGCGAGGTGGGGCGGCTACAGGAGAACGGGAATTGAATGGGTCAAGGAGAGAATGATGGGTAGGTATGGGAATTGCACTGGGGCCACGTAGGAAATTAGATGGGGGATGGGTGGGTTTTGGGATTTAAAAATTTTAATATTTATTATTAAAAATTTATTATAGGTGGTTAAATAAACTGCCTCTAATAATGTTTTCAATTAGAGGGTTTTTTAACCCCCTCTAATATGGGTGTTTATTAGAGGTAGTTTCAAAAACCGCCCCTAATATGGAACTTACAACTCTATTAGAGGCGGTTTACAGCCGCATTTACTATGATTTTGAGATTAGCAGGGGTTAAAACCCCCACTAATCTAACATATTTTGGTGAAATGAGAGGGGGTTAAAACCACCTCTAATCTATCTTCTGTTAGTTAGGATCTAATTTACCATCACTTTATGAAAATCTTTGCTAACATAATATAGTAGTAACATTAGCGTCGGTTATGGGTAACCACCGCTGATGTGTTTAGAAGGGTTTATAACCCCTTCTAATCAAAAAAATAACCCCTTCTAACTCGGGCATTTTTTTAGTATCCTTGGAAGTCCAGTGAAAATGTCCATAGTGATGTTCTCCAACTTCCATGTTGGTATGGGTAATGATTGCATCTCCCCCTTATAATTTTTGTCTTTCAGCCTCCACTTGTTGACATACCAGGCACTTTGATGTATATTCATCAATATCCTTCTTTATATTTTCCCACCAAAAATTTTCTTAGAGATCTCGATACATCTTTGTGCTCCCTGGGTGAATAGAGAAGGTTGAGCTATGTGCATCATTCAAAATCTCCTTATTTATATCTGGATCAGATGGTACACATAATTGTGACCCAAATCTTACAACTCCTTCCTTATCAATCTTGAACTCAGAGTATTTCATATTTCTGATAGTTTTCATCCTTTTCTGAATTTCCACATATTTTCTTTGACCATCCTTTATTTTCTCCAAAAGGGATGGTTGAGAAATCATTTGATAAATGATTGATGATGTTCCTCTATTAATTATACCCATATACATACTTTTAAAATCTAAGAATATTGGATCCTTTTCAATTCTCATCATTGATAAAGATGTAGGATCCTTTCTACTTAGAGCATCTTCCACCTTATTTTCCTTTCCAGGATGGTAATGGATTGAGAAGTCAAAATCCTTTATGAGCTCTAACCATATTCGCTAGCGCATATTAAGTTCTTTTTGTGTGAATATATATTTGAGACTCTTGTGATCACTATATATCTCACAATTCTCCCCTTATAGATAATGCCACCATATTTTCAACACAAAGATCATAGTCGCCAACTCCAGATCATGCATGGGATAGTTTTTCTCAAGGATTTTAAGATGCCTTGAGGTATAGGCTATCACTTTATCATTTTTAATGAGCACACAGCCTAATCCCTTCTTTGAAGCATCACTATACACTGCAAAGATTTATCAACTTATCGGGAGTGTGAGTAATGGTGCAGTGATAAGCCTCCTTTTGAGCTCCTTAAAGATTTCCTCACATTCTTGAGTCCAGAAAAACTTCACTCTCATTCATTCTAGCTTGGTCATTGGGTTTGAAAATCGTGAAAATTGCTTCACAAATCATCGATAATACTCATCTAGACCAAATAAGCTACGGATCTTTGTTACCGATGTTGGCATGGTCCACTCTTCAGTTGCCTTTGTCTTAGAATGGTCCATAGATATTCCTTTGATTGTGATAACATACCTCAAGAATGATACTTCCTCCATATAGAACTCACATTTATTATACTTTTCATAAAGTTTCTCCCTTTTCAAATTCATCGACATAGTATTCAAATTCTTCTCATGTTCCTCCTTTCTCTGGAAGTAAATCAGAATATCATCGATAAAGACTACCACAAATTTTTCGAGGTAATCTCTAAAGACTCTATTCATTAAATCCATAAATATTTTTGGATAATTAGTGTGTGTGAAGGTCCTAACTATAATCTCATAGTGTACATACCTTGTTCAAAACATTTTTTTGGGAATATCTTCCTTCCTGGCCTTTAATTGGTGATATCCCGAACGAAGGTCCACCTTATAAAGAATAACTGGTCCTACATAGCTGATCAAACAAGTCATCTATCTGAGGGAGGGGATACTTTTTCTTTATAATGACTTTATTTAGCTCATGATTATCAATGAAGATGTGCATTTACCCATCCTTCTTCTTAACAAAGAGGATTATTTCACCCCATGGTAAAGCACTAAGTCATATAAAACCCTTCTCCAGATTCCCTTGTAACTGCTTTTTCAACTCTTCCATCTCAATGGAAAACTCAACCTATCATTCAATAGGAATTCCAGGTAATTATTTAGGGAATACATCAGTGTAATCCCTTGGGATGGGCATTTCTTAAAGTAGTATCATCTCCTTTGTCTCAGTCATTTGAGTTATACATGCTTGATCATAAGTTAGTAATATCCACACTTGAGACAATGATTCTAACGAAGATTCATCTTCCTCCTTAAACTTGTAAATAATTGTATGATACATCAAGATATAAAGAGTGATCTCCCTTTCCCAATAGTTTATGTTGGCTTGGTATAAAGATATCCAATCCATAATTAAGATAACATTTAACTCCACTAAAGGAAGTATGAAGAGAATTTTTGGGAGGTCTAGTATAAAACATTAATTGGGGAGGAGCTATATACTTTGGATGCAATGATTTCCCCATTAGTTATTCTCATAGATAACTCAACCTCTAAATTTCGAGGTGGTGTTTGAATAATTCTACTAAACTTGCAAGATATGAAAGAATATGTAGAACTAGAATCAAATATTACATTCACTATTCTTGAATGAATAACTAGTGTACCTATCACTAAATCATTGTTTGGACCCACCTCAGTAGTAGTGATAACATAATCCCTCCCTTGTTTCCTTATAGGTTGTTGTTGATTGCCTCTGAAAACCCTTATATTAGGTAAATTTTTTGCATAATTCTTATGTTCATTTAGGTTGTAACACTACACTATAGTATGAGTGTGGATCTAAACCTTCCTTTCTTCTTCCACATTAGTGGGATTCTTCATTTCCCATCAGTATTTTTTATCCATATGTTCCATTCTTTTATATTCAAAGCAATTCCTGGTTCCCTTTAGATAGTTCCTAGGATTCCTCTTCCCACGATTTTGACATGTGGGGTGTTCGATCTTCTTTCCATTATGGGATTTATTTTCCAAACCACCCATATTAAACTCCATTTTCAGATTTTTGTCACCAGGTCCATGAGACCATTGATAGTCTCTAATCTTCATTTCAACCTTTAGGGAACAACAGACAATCTCCTTATAACTATCGAAGTCTCGAATTGCCAACACTTCTTATAGACGCATCTCTAGTCCACTAAAGAAGTGATCCACCTTTCCTTTAATGTTTATGAAAAATTCGAAGGCATATCTTGCAATCCTTGTGAAGTTTGCTTCATATGCCTCGATGGACTCATCTTACTTTTACTTGAGTCTAAGGAACTCTCTTTCCATCTTGAGGAGGAGATTTCAGGGAAAATATTTATTCAAAAACATTTTCTTGAATTCCTCTCAATCCATGGAATAAATTTTTTCCTAGGACTTTGTATTATTGATTAGTGTCCACCACTGATTAGATTCCCTGTCAAAATGATAGATCCCTAGTACAACTTTCTCTTCTTCTGAGAACTAGAGGACATAAAATATCTTTTAAATAGAGTTAATACATTGTTCTATGAGGAGGGCATCAAAAGATCCACTAAACATGGGAGGCCTTTTTCACATGAAGGATTAAATAGCAACTTGATCTTTCCTTGGAGGAGGATGGTGTTCCACATGATGCATGTTATTATTCATTACTTGAGATAGCTGAGCAAGTACTATCATGAATTTTTGAGAACTTGTTTCCATTATATTTATAATATCATTAGATAAATCATTTCATTTCTTGTCACATTTATTTTTGGCACATGTTCTTCTATTTCCCTCTATTAGTTATTAAAAAGAATGTATAATTAGGGGGATTTAATACTTAGCTAATAAGCATAAAAAAGGAAACTTTAAATATAAAAGTATATCCTAACTTGTGATTCCCTAGGTTTCAATCTAGGTTATCCATGATCTATTTCCTGACATATATTCTTATGGGATTTTTTTTGTTCTCTTAATAATGGTTCGTACTAATCTTATGAATTTACCAAAGCATATCCATCAGGAGTGTCCAACCAGGAGTGCATAAAGGCTCGTTGTTGTGAACTAGTTCCTATTAGAGTATAGCTCAAAGTGGTGTTTTTGGGTTTTACCCCTAGATACATATGTGCCAAAACCAAATCCACTTGTTTTTATCCAGACATGGATGAATTTTCTTGATAAACTACTTACTCAATACTTACCAAAATTTAGGTATGTTTTCATATACTTAGTCACATCCATAAGGTTCTTGCTAAAGTTATTAATTCCTAATATCTAAAAATAACTAGACCATGCTCCGATACTATCTATAGAGTTCATATCCTTTTACACAAATTATTACATGATTTTAAGAATAATAAAACATCGTAATCCATGCCAAGGATCATAATGTCTAGTGTCTTGGAAGACTAGGTACATAAAACTGAAAAAACATATGACTAAATAAAATATTTATTTATTTAATATTCATAAAGATATCATAACTTTCATTGGTATCATACATATTTATAGGGTAACTTGGGTATAAAATGAAAAAAGGGATTATCTAAAAATCCTAATAATTTAATAAACAAAAGAACAAATCTTTAGCACATTATTTAGAAGGCATGCCATAATGATATAAAAAAGCAAGGAATACATAGAATCATTACATATAAACATGGAATCATATAAACATGGATTAATAATAATGTGGAAGCTACATAAAACATGAATTAACATGATTCAAGAATTTTTGAACATAGAAGAGCACAATTCAAGGTTTACCACCAAGACCATTGTACATGGTAGCCCGAGTCAAGGCTAAATGCCGAGACCATTGCACATAACATCTCATGAGACTAAAATTTACCCAATTAATTGGAGTGCTATCTAGGTTCACCCATCATAGCATGTTCATGAATATTCTTTCCAACTACAAAATCATACATAATCAATCATATAAAAACATAATAGTTACTCATGGAAAGAATTGGGTATCATATTCATGTCTTAAAGAATAAAAAATGTTATTATGATGAAAGTGTTCATGAAGGAAAGTAATTAGATTGTGAATGGATATTAATAAGGTAAAATAGGCATATATAATGATAATTTATGTCAATTTGAAGAGATAACATGCAAAAAGATCATTTAAGAAACTTTAGAATTAAAACATTTTAGTACGGTTTAAGGAAAATATCAATGATCACTTAAAATAGAAATGTTCATAATATTTTATATAAAAATAGAAATTAACAGAGAATATTTTCATAATAAAAATAGTGGTTTTATAAAATTAAGGGTGTCTAAAAAAATATTATCGAGTGCACTTAAAATTGGGTAAGAATTTGAGAAGTTCCCTTAAACGGGTTTGCTTATCGAGAAGTATTGAGGAGGGAACCACTTAAAAACATTTATATCCCCAAAAGAGAATAATGGATGTAACATGGTACATGAGTTTTTAGAATTTACACATAATTTAGAAGATTTAAATAAAAGTAACGTATAACTTCATTTGGACAAAAAAAAGATAGAGCAACACGAAGGAATGGTGGAGGTTCGGGTAGAATTCCTTACCTTAAGTATGATGGTGTTCGTCACTTGATATTAATATCCTGGATAACCAAATTAAATTCATTAATTAATATTTAAAGAACAAATTATACATTTAATTGGTTTAGTATAACTTTATTAAGTTCATTCATGGTCTTTTTGATGAGTTAATAAGTTCGATTTCATTGTTTGGGAGCATTTGTTTCCTTGGTTTTCATGATTGGTTTACTTATATACATATAACGATAAACATGTAAGATGATAATGGTTATATAGAATTGAAGTTGTATTTTATTATTTAACATTCAGTATATTACATGGTTATAAAATTCATTTGGTCATTTTTAGTGAAGATGAATCATTATATAAAACTTTAATGATAACTATTTTGGTTAATTGGTGGTTTTTTATCACGTCCAACACATTTTGTTTATAAATTAATATCATGAGTAAAAAAGATTACAAAACCATATATTAGAAATAATAGATATATTATAGTTTTTTTCAACCATAAAAATGGTTTTATGACTAGAATTTAAGATAATAAAATAAATTGAAAACCCATCGTCCTTGGATTTGATGAATTAACACATCTCAGATGGTGTTTTCATTTCTAGTATAAAAGGATAGGAAAGGATAGATAATGATTAATTATTCCATTATCTTGAAAAAATTATAGTACATTTAAGGTACTAGATTCATCATAACATTTGGATGAATGGCAGTGAGTAAAGAAAAATAAATAAAGGAACATTAAAGAAAATGAAAAGAAATGAAAAGAGAAATTTACCTCTTGAATATATCTTCCTTGAGAACATCTTTAGGGGATAGGATTTGATTTTTTGAAGAGGAAAATAGATACTAGACATGTGATAGTGGCTTAGTAGAATATTTTATCAAAATTTAGACAAGGAACATGGCTTGAAAGGAGTAAAGATAAGAGGTAAATAGTGCTGGTATTTATAATGGAGGAGAGGAGGGGTTTCCCATTATTTTAATCATTAGTTTAATATTTTTGCTCAAGACTATGAATAGTCTTGATTTTTCTGAAAAAAAATAGTAAATAGATCATTTAAATTTAAAACAATGGCTATTTACATCATCCATGAAACAAGCATGATGCTGAAATTCATTTATTTATCATTTAACGTAAATTATCATTTTTTATTATTCACCAAAAATTCAAATATTTTAGAAAAATCCAAAAACTTCACCCCAAACATTTTTCAGCGTGTATAATTGAAAAATGAACTTCATTTTTTGAAAATAATTTTCTAAATTTGTGAAATTTATTTTTTAATTAAAATCAGAATTTTTACTTGAAGAATAAAAATTTTAAAATTAAAACTACTTTTCTAACACTTTGAAAAAATTAATTAAGTTATATTAAAATTATATTATAATAATAATTCATAAAAAAAATTATTTATAAATAAATTTTATGAAAATAAATTTTATTTTAAATTATTAAATTAATCATAAAATTATAATTAAATATACATGACTTACAAAAATACTGACACTTAATTAATAATTTTTAAATAATTATTTACTTATACTATGATATAATTATATCAACTGTCACATATAACATAGATAAATTATATTTATACTTTCAATGGTGTGGTTACTATTACATTGGTTGTTTTACTATTCATAAGGGTCGCATTACTATTCCAAAGGTCAAGTTACAATTTCATTAGTATACATTCCTTAACTTAAAAAGATAACATTTATTTTACACATTATCCATTTATAAGATTTTTATTGTGTTATATATGTAATCTTATGTGATTATACTATAATAATTATAAGAATGGAATTTTATTAATAAAACATTAGGTCATTAGAGATGGGTTAGTGAACTTATTAATGGGGATGGTTTTTGATGAGGTAATTGAAAATATTGAAATTAATAAATGTAATAATGTAAAAGCAACATGTGGTAGAAGAGAGGGTAAATAAAGAAGAGAAAGTGATTAAATTAAATTTTAAATGGTTGGAAATAAAGTGTGGCATAATAAATGTAATGTGGTTTTCAAATAAAAAATATATAAATATATATTGATGTGATAAAATGGGAAGTTATAAACTCTATATAGTTGTTCTTTGGTGATGGTGTAGTTAGTTGTATTTTTATTAGTAGTGGCAGTGGTTGTGGTGGTGAGACGGTTGGGATGATGTGATAGTTGTAGACCATAGAAATAAATGCAATATATTTGAGATGTGACTCTTAGATTGGTCTTGTGTGGATTATTATATATTCTTTGTATTTTCAATTATTATTTTAATGTTACCGCTTTTGTTGGGTAACCTTACTGATGCTCATGTGAGGTTTTTTTGTTTCAGGATTTTTTGCTAACATCTATGATAGAGGTGACATGGATAGCTAACTACTCCTTCTCAAAACTATCTTATAAACGTAGTATGGATTGTAATGGATGGGGGTTATGGAATATATATATTTATAATATATAATGGATCAAGGTTTATGATAAAATTATAGATATGTGATAATGTTTTTGTGGTATTTATTATGTGGTTTTAGTTGTATGATTAAAGTTATGATGTGTCATGTGGTTATGTGGATATGTGGATATATAATGGATGGAGGCACTAGGATGTAAGTCATTGGATCATGAGGGTGTCAAGTTTAGTGGGGAAGTGGTCACGGGGAATATTATGGATATATATTCTCTTTATATTTTGTTATTATACTTGGATTCATTATTTTATTATTATTCCTTGTTGAGGATGGGTGGTAGTTGACCTAGCATAGGTAGCATATTGGTTTTTGGGTTTATTCAATGAGGCATTACTATGAATCTTCTACATTTTCACAAGTTTTCTTGGGGATGGTCATGCAGATTATACTTGTATGTTCACCCAATTTCTATTAATATTTTTTTTATAGATCTAAATGAGTGATTTGGTGACTGGTCTAGAAATTACTAGATTTTGGTGATAATTTTTCTTCATTGGTGTTCAAATTGATGTCATACGAGTTGCATTTTTTTGTATTTTATTTTAGAGACCTTTGTTTATGTGTGACATTACATTCATTGTGATGTTGGTTTTAATCTATTTTGTGGAGTTTAGTAGTGGATTAATCTTATGTTCCTGGGATTATGAGGGTAATATATCCCATATATGAGTTTTTATATCCACGGTGTGAGTTTTCAAACCATGACCAATTAGATACAGGCTTCAGAAGTCACTCTCATCTTCACTACTAGTCTGAGAAAGGTTCCATAGGGGTGGGTCATGACCACTGATTTTTCATTTACATGAAAAAACTACACATCAATCTAGTGTGTGATATGTAATTAATGATCCAATGTTATTTTTTATAATTAAAAAACTTTTACATTCAATAAACATATGCTAAACAATCAAAACCGAGAAAACTGACATTGATTATCTTGAAATCCTAATACAACAATATCTAATATATTTATGGATTCTTGAAAAAAAAATTAAATATCAATATGATATTCATTCTATCTAGAATGATTCAAAGTTTACTTTTATAACTATAATTAGTATTTATCATAATTTTTATATATTAATTTTTTTACTTTTTTTATTTATTATGTTGTCCTTTTTTGACTATATATTATGTCTTATAAAGAAAATAGACTAAAAATTACTTAAATTTTATCATGTATTATATACCATTATAGTTATAATTATTTTTCATTTTTAAAGTAAAATTAATAAAAAAATCATTATTTTTATTATGGAAACATGTTTCTTCAATATAAAATAGATGGTTGGTCCTTGTACATGATCTCATACATGTTATATTCTTCATATATTAGTTGAAGTTATTATAATATATAATTAATTTGTAAAAAATGTATAAAAATATAATTGATACAGTTGTAATAAAAAAATTTATCGTAATAATATTTTTTATTATTTGAAAAAATTTGAACCTTATTTATAAATTGTAACAATTTTTTTATTTTATTGGTTAATGTAGTTTGTTTTTATGTTCAAAAACAAACTATAGAAACTAAAAAACGCTTCAGTGCTTAAAAATATAGATGATAAAGGTTAGATTTTATCAATTCTATTAAAATTCATCAACTACTATCAACACATACAATATAAATATTCCAAAATAGCAAGTAAATCTCCCTTTTGAGTATTGATAAAGGGTAATTTTATAGTAGTGTCTTCAATAACCTAGAAGGTATAAATATTTTCTTGATCATTAAATTAATACCATCCCACTTATGATGAAACTAATGAAGAATAATTCACCATGAGAATATATGTTATGGTTTTCATCATTCATTTAAATACATGATTCATAATATAAATTAATAATGATCTAAAGTATAAGGACCATTATACTTATGCATATAATAATTTTATTTTATGTATAGTTTGTGAAATTCATATTGTTGGTTATATCCTCATAATTTCTTCTTTTAAAATATATCAAATTGTTAATTTCTTGAAAATAAGATTCAATGATTATGGTCCCTCAACACCTAGCATCTAGAAATTATTTTTGTTATATTAGAAAAATTTATCTAGATCATAGGACATTTAATCAGAATACTTTTATTACATACTAAAATTCAAGTTATTTCAAGAATACTTATAATTTTTTATTGCAATAAATACTCTAAGAACATTATTAGATGTGGTACATAAAAGAGAAAACTTATAGTAAAAATAAAACATACATATATCAAAATAGGATACATGTGGTCAAGTAATCAAAATTATACAATGAATGTTGGTTATATGGAATCAACACAAACACAAAGTTGGGTATTCTAAATATAATTTATATGAGTATATTATAATAACTAAATTTTCTTGAACACACAACATGCAAGAACAAATACAAAAACTAGTATATTTTAATTCATTAAGCACATCGGTTCCAAACACACATTAAGGAGGTTTTTAGTCTCAATGCTTTTGTAAAACCTTTGACTATTATTCCTATATGGAAGGTATATTAGAAAGAATCATCAATATCGTATAAAAATAAAACTTTGATGATAGTAAATTATTTTATATCATATATTATTTAAACAAATAAGATAGGAAAATTTTCTCTTCATGCTCCAACCAGACATCATTCCAAAAGCAGAAAAATCATTTATCATCCACATAATTGTCGCATGCATCTGAAATATGTATTTCAAACAAGAATTGTATGTGTGCACACCCACATTCTAAATATTCTTCAAAACTTTAATTAAAGGTTCCAACTATACATCTATATCATATCTAGGGTCAGATAGTCCGTATATGAGTATACTAAAGAAAGTGAATAGTTTTTTCATACTCATCCATAGATGAAGGTTATAAATGTGTATGTAAATTGGTCATGTGTTATATGAAGTAATCATTTGACCAAACAGATTAAAACCATCACATGATAGACTGAACCTCGCATTATGCACCTTAGTTGCAAAATCAGGATATTGGGCATCAAATTTCCACCATGATAATCCATTTGCAGGATGAAGGAACTCATTATTATCCTTATTTCTCTCAGTATCATGTCATCACATGTTTTTTGATATTTCATTAGACATGAAAATATTTTGGAGTTTATAAATCAATGGAAATTACCACATTACTTTTTGTGGCGCACAAGATGGTTTCCATCAACATTTGGCTTCCATCGAGATGTGCCACATTTTATACAGTCATTTAGGACAGCAATTTTCTCCCAAATATAACACCCCAAGATTTTAAGGTATGTATCTTATTAAATAAATCCAATTTATTTGATATCTAATATTTCATGTAACACTAAACTTAAACAAACTGGGATATACTATTAAATATTAACATGGTCGTTGGAATAGTAATGTGACTATTAGAAATAGTAAACTGGTCGTTAGAATAATAATCACACCAATAAAATTATATATAAAATTTAGATAGCTCATAAATGAAAATATGATATATTTATATCATATAATAAGTAAATAAATTTTTTAAAAATTATAAATTAAGTTTTGGTATTTTTGTGAAACGTAAATGTTTATTTTCAATTTTATAATTAACATAATGATTTAAAAGAAGCCACTTTGATGGTGGTGTGGTGGTGAAGGTGAGTGGTACAAAAATTTTGTTCTCTGGGAGGTTCAGGGTTCGAATCCTAGTAGTCTGCTTTCGGGATGAGCCTCTCCCCCGGATCCACCCATCTTGTCAGGTCACCTGGTCTCAACTGGGCGGGCAAAATGAGGTGTAGTCCACTGTGTTGACGGATTTCTTTGGTGAACCATCACTGATCTGGATGTCACCCTTCGAGATGCTCTTCCATATCTGTTGGCAATGGCTCCTTCCCTGGTTGGGGCTCTACCTCAAGGCAGTGATCCCTTCATGGGGAGGGGGGTTACCATGTGTGGAGGGTTTGAAAAGGCCACACATGGGAATTCCCTTTTTAAGAGAGAAAGAAGACAATGATTTAAAAGAAAATTTATTTTTATATAATAAATTAATAAATTAATATTTTATTTTCTTGTAATTATAATATAATTTTATGAGACCTTAATTAATTTTTCAAAGTATCATAAAATCAGTTATAATTTTAGAATCGATATTTTTTGAATAAATGATTATTTTAATTAAAAATTAAATTTCTCATATTTAGAAAACTATTTTCATAAAATGACATCCATTTTAGAAATATAAATTTAAAAAACATATTTATGGTTACTTTTTGGTATTTTTCTAAAATTGTAGAATTTTTGTGAATAGTGAAATACGATAATTTATGATATTTAAAATTTTAAGCCAAATACAGAATGTATGAGTCATGGCTGATATAAGAAACCATTAGTTTTAAATCACATGAACTAGTTACTATACTTATTCTCAATAATAAATACTATTAATATTCTTGATCCAAAATAATAAACAAATGATTAATATAATCAAAAACACCCCTCTCCTCCCATTATAAATACTACCCCTTCTCCTCACACAATCTAAGCCAACAAGCATGCTGATATTCTACCCAATTACTCTACCAAGAGTATTTCCTATGTTTGTTTTTCTAGTCTCACCAAAATACCATTTCCAAGTGCCTTAAGGAGGTTCTTAAGGAGATGATATTCAAGTGGTAAAACCCTTTTTCTTTCTCTTTTAATTTCTTTTCTTTTCTTTTCATTCCCTCACCACCCCTATCCAAAGTGAAATGATAACTCCATTGTCTTACATATAATGTAATTTTATTTTATTAATGGAATATCCATCATCAAATCTCTTCTCCTCTCCTTTTAATCCTAAAAATAAAAACATCATCCGTGAGGTATCGATTCACCACCTTCATGGATGACGAGTTATCATTTTTAATTTCCTCCTTCAAGGCTATTCATAAAACCATAGTTAAAATAGATTATAATATGTGTATTTAAAATTATTTAATTTTTTATAACTAGTATATAAATATAATATTAAATAAAAAGATACTAGTTTATGATGGTCGTAGAAACTGCCAAAATAAACTAATCATTTTTCGTTGAAGTTTTATCTATTGGATCATCCTCATGTCAAAAAAAGAAAATGATATACGATACCATTTAAATTTATATAAGTGAATTAATATCATATAATTTAAATTATTTATAATTATTCCAATTTGATAAGAACTTCAATAATTATACACAAGCGAACCTATCATGAAACCATGAAATGAACACTCCAAGAAAAATGAAATTAAACATTATAACTCATCAAAATGACCATAAATGAACTTAATAAAATTATAATAAATTAAATATATGTTTAATAGTATATAAATTAAGTAATTAAATAATATAATTTTATTATCTATGGCATTAAGTACAAAGTGAATAATGCTTTCGTACATAAGGTGAGGGGTTTCTCATCTCACTTTTATTTATGTGAGATATGCCTTATTCACCACTTATTTCTTGTGTGTAGTGTCTGTATACTTCAATTTGATATAAAATATCATGAATATATTTATATTCATGGTATTAAATTTTTTATTTTATGATTATTAATTTTATGGGGCATACGATTTGATTTATTACAAGTGGTAAGGGTTTTCTCATCTCAATTTTACTTTTGTGAGATATATTTCTTATTTAATGCATATTTATTTTGTGTGGTGTACATATTGCCCTTTGATATATCATATCATTAAGTTAATTTTATTCATGGTATTAAATATTTCATCTGATAATTATTACATTTATGGGGCATATGGTTCGACTGATTACAAAGTGGTAAGGAATTTCTTAACTCAATTTTTATTCATTGGGTTAAATTTTTATTTCATTGATTATGCCATGCTAAGGTTATGTGTAAAATTAATTTTTATTATATTATGTTTCATTTCCAATTTTGTATTTATATTTACTATAATACACATAATCTATTCAATTTATTAATGAAATGATCCGTGTAAAGGGCTTTGTCTCAATTTTCTTTCGTTGAGGCATATTTTTTGTGTTATTCACCTATTTTCTTTTATATGGTATATATACTACCCATTTTTATTTATGATCATAATTCATTTAATATTTCCTTAAATATTCATATTTCTTATATCATGGATATGAATATTTCCTAAGATGTATAAAAATTTCCATACGGTGTTCACTTTGAAATTTATTTAATTAAATGAGAAATAATGTTAAATTTGTATATTTTAATAAATATAGATATTTTTTAATAAGGCATGTTGATTAATGAATTAAATCAATAATTTTTATAGTTTAAAAATGCTTTGTACATGCTGAGATGGTTATTTCCTAGTTATAGATATCACCTTGATGCCTCGACAGTCTCATGAGACGACAATGTTGGCTAAATTAAATGGGTTTTTACCCATACTAATTAAATTGTCATGTAAAAGGTATTGATGGTAGAAGTACCTTAATGCCTGAGATAATGGAATAAAAATTATTAATATTTTCCTTACATAATATTTTAGTCATTATTATCCATGATATTTTCACTATAATATTATCTATGGATTCATATTGTGCTCGAGTTATTAATTAAATGGAATTTTTTTCTAATCATTTACATTACCATAATGATTATGCCTTATCCTCTCATGATTGAAAATTTTTTGATCAAGTGTTTTGTAATTTAGTTTTATATATATCATTCCATATTGATTATAGTTCATTTATTATTTTTTTCATGAAATCTTATATTGTATTTAACCCTTACTGAGAATCTGAGATCACCCTTTTATTTGTTCTCTTTTCCCTAGGTTATAATGATGAAATGATTGAATGGGTTCAAGGATGAAATTACTTTCCTTTTTTATGCTTTATATTTTATTACCAATGTAATTAGGATACCATTCATGTATCTAGTATTTTATACTACTATATTGATTGGTCCTTTGGTATTTGAATCTTGTTTCTAGGCCATTGTAATAAAATAACTACTGAATATAGACTGATGGGATCGGTGTTTTTATAGTTGGTATCATAGAAAGTTTAATAGAAACCTTAGGAACTATATTTTAAAATAAAAATAACCAATGTGAGAACTATAATAATTTCTTATAGTATTTAAAAACTTTTACTATTAGAATAATTTTTATTATGTGGCTCAATACTCGTGATTATTATAGAATAACATGGTCTGTGCCATTATTTAGTGATGGCTCCTAATGAAAGGAAAGAAAGAAATACCTATAGAGAATTTAGGTATTTCCCCACTAAGAAATTCAATATAGTTAGTGTTGGATCAAAGAAGATCATGGCCATATTTGGACAGATTACTTAGGTTATGATGAATAACCATACTACACCTGATTTGGATTGTTTCATGCAACAGAAGCCCCCATATTTTAGTGTGAATACTAATCCATTGGTAGTTCATCAATATATCAAGTCCCTTGAAAAGATATTTCTATAATTGGGATGATATGAAAGTTAAAAGGTAGTACTAGCAGTATTTTCCTCAAGGGAAATGTTAATCAATGGTGTTTGTTGATCCAGAATAATAAGAAGGAAGATTAAATAGAAGACATGGAATAGAGAACTTTTAAAGAAACATTCTATGATAAATATTTCCCTCATGAGTAATGAACTTAAATGAATTGAAAATTCCTTATATTAAAGTAAAAAAGGAAGAATATAGTGTAGTATATTTTGAGGCTACCTTCACAATACTAGCTAGGTGTGCTACATATTACATACATGATTCATAAAAAGAGATTGATAATTTATTTTAAGGTCTTGATAAAAGTATCTGAAGGTCGCTAACTTCTCAAACATTTTCATCATATGATAAAATAGTACTAAGTTCCATTAAAATAGAGAAGGAATTTTCTATATCTTAAATATTAAAATAAAATCAAAAGAATAAGAGGGTGTCTGAGAACCATGAGAAAGGTAAAGAACCAAATAGAAATAAGGTAATGAATCATTTTCAATCTTGTGAAAATTGTGGGAAGAAACATCCTTGGAAATGATTGAAATTCATGGTAGTTTGTTATAAGTGTCGAGAAAATGACCATCGAGTTAATGAATGCAAGGGGAAGAAACAAATAAAT
The DNA here is from genome assembly GCA_963277665.1 of Viscum album. NCBI lineage: Eukaryota > Viridiplantae > Streptophyta > Magnoliopsida > Santalales > Viscaceae > Viscum > Viscum album. The sequence continues at coordinate 1,927,644,298 of OY728133.1, read as the reverse complement.
TATGTTCAATGCTTCAACCATAAATAAATGGGGCATTATTCAAACCAATTTCCCAAGAATCAAGGGAATTTACCATAGAAGAGTACAAGTATAGATGGATAATCTTATACTATCACTACAGCTGAAAAAGAAGTACCCAATGATGTGGTGGTAGGTACATTAATCCTATCTTCAAATTTATCCAATGCTTGATTTTATTCTGAATCATCACAATATTTTATATCTACCCGGTTTTTCAAAAAAATAGATATTTCCCTTGTGATTTAACATGGTAGTTTTCAGTCAAAACCCATAAGGGAAGTCTAATTATGACACATAGATGTGATTTATTTTTTGAATTTATCATCATACCTATGATTTAATTTGATATAATCCTCAGTATAAACTATTTTTTAAAATATGATGTGAAAAATTATTATAAGAAGAATTAAATTATGATTTAGGAGGAATATATAGAATTATTTATCCTTAGAGCAGAAACTTCATCACCTGATTCTTATCTAGATCCATCCTTGATAGATCTACTGAATGAAATTATTGGGGAAGAAGAGAAAACAACATCTAGGGATGAATAATGTAATCTTAAAATTGAGGATATACCTATTCTATAGGAATATATTAATGTTTTTCTTGATGAGTTACCTGAACACCCTCAAAAATGTGAAGTTGAGTTTTCCATTGATTTAATCCCTAATGAAATAAAAATATCAACGACTCCCTATAGAATGGACATTGTGGAATTAGTGTAGCTTAAGAAAAAACTAGAGGAGTTGAGTAATAAGGGGATTATTTTCCCTAGTTTTTCTCAATAGGTATCCCTTTTTCTCTTTATTAATAAGGAATATGGATCCATGAGGGTGTGAATTAACTATGGAGAAATAAAAGATATTAAAATAAATAATAGGTATCCTCTACCTCTCAGTGATGATTTATTTGATCAACTTCATGGAGTTCAAGATTTTTTGAATATTGACCTTAATTATGGGTATCATAAATTTTAATTAAATAAGGAATACATTTCAAATATAGATTTCTATATAAGGTATGGACATTAAAAGTTTACATTAATTCCATTTGGGTTGACTAATGCACCCTCTATTTTTATTTATCTGATAAACAGAATATTCATGGGATATCTTTATGATTTTTTTGTAGTATTCATCAATGATATTTTGGTATATTCTAAAACCTATGAAGACTATGAGAGTCACTTGTGGATCATTCTTGAGACTTTAGGAGGAAAGAGTTATATGGTAAATTTAAAAAGACTAAATTTTGGATTTATAAAATTTATTTTCTTGGTCCTATTATCTCTAAGGATGGAATCTTAGTTGATATTGAGAAGATAAAGGTTGTTCAAGAATGGCCAAGGCCAAAAACATAACTGAGGTACAAATTTTTATTGGTTTAGCTGGTTATTATTCGAATTTCATTCATAATTTTACATGATTACCTAACCCATTAACTAAGATCACACATAAATAGGATAAGTTCATGTGGAAAAAAGGATGGGCATAGTGTTTTTAAGAATTGAAGAGAATATTTTTCAATTCCCTAATTTTGACTTTACCATCAGGAAATTATGGGTTTTTTATATATAGTGATGCATCGAAGAAAGGACTGGGTTGTGTTCTTATGAAAATTGATTAATTTATTTCAGATGAATCAAGGTAGTTAAAGATTCATGAATAAAGTTATTCAACTCCTGATCTTGAGTTAGCATCATTAATATTTGTTTTGAAGATATGGAGACACTATCTCAATGGTGAAAGATGTAAGATATATATAGATCACAAGAGTTTAAAATACTTATTTACACAAAAATAACTCAACATGAGGCAAAGATGATGGCTTTATCTACTCAAAGATTATGATTTATCAATACAAAACCACCCAAGAAAATCAAATAAGGTAACATGTGAATTAAGAAGAAAATATCATGGAGTTTTAACCTAAATGAGGATTTATATAGATCCAATGTTCTTCGATTTAGTAAATATGGATATGGGAATTATTATGGAAAGGGAAACTGAGCCCCAGGTACATCAGGCCATTTAAAATCCTGGAAAGAGTTGGAGTTGTAGCTTACTGATTAGCAATTCCACCATGTCTCTTCACATTTCATGATGTGTTCCACATATCACTGTTAAGGAAGTATATTCTAGTCCCAATGCATGTACTCACCTATGAAGAAATAGAATTGGACCCTGATTTTTCCTACTGTGAATAGCCTATCAAGATTATTTACTCTAGAGATCAAGTATTGAGAAATCAAATGAATCAATTGGTAATGGTTTTTTGGAGAAACTCTAAAATGGAAGAAGCAATGTGCGAACTTGAGGATTTTATGAAGAAAACTCACTCTCATCTTTTTAGAAGGTACTAGTCAAGAAAAATTTTGAGGATGAAATTTTCAAAGAAGGGAAGAATAAAACACCCCAAGATTTTGTGGTATATATATTCTTAAATAAATTAAATTTATTCGATAACTTATATTGCATGCAACACTGATATTAAATGAACCATGATATACTATTAAATATTAACATGATCATTACAACAGTAATGTGACCGTTAGGAATAGTAAGATAGACATTAGAATAATAATTTCATCTATAAGAGTATAAATAAAATTTAGGTATCTCATAATTGAAAATATGATATATTTATATCATGTAATAGGTAAATAAATGTTTTACAATTGATAAATTATGTGTTGGTATTTCTTTGAAATATAAATGTTTATTTACAAATTTATAATTAATATAATAATTTAAAAGAAGATTTATTTTCATAAAAAATATATTCATAAATTACTATATATTTTTCTTATAATTATGATGTAATTTTATGAGACCTTAATTAATTTTTCAAAGTGTCATAAAATCAGTTATATTTTTAAAATCGGTATTTTTCGAATAAATGATTATTTTAATTAAAATTAAAATTTATCATATTTAAAATTTATCATATTTAGAACATTATTTTCATAAAATTGATTCTATTTTATAAATCTACACATCAAAAAAATGGTTAGGGTGAATTTTTTGAGATTTTTTTGAAATAGTTGAATTTTTAGTGAATAGTGGAATACAGTAATTTATAATATTTAGCATTTTAAGCCAAATACATAAATTTTTGAGTCATGGATGATGTAAGAAAAAATTATTTTGAACTCACATTCAATATTTACTCTATTAAATCACAATAATCAATAGTATATATAGTCTTCATCCAAAATAAAAAACAAATGAATAAAATAATCAAAAACGCCCCTCTCCTCCCACTATAAATACCACCCCTTCTCATCACTCCTTATAATCCATTTATATTGCTAATACTATTAAAAATTCCTATAAAAATCCTTTTCCACATGTCTGGGTATTTTTGGTCTCACAAAAATACCATTTTCATGTGCCTTAAGGACGTTCTCAAAGAGATGATATTCAATAGGTAAAACCCTCCTTTCTATTTTAACTTATTTTACTTTCTTATCCTCCCTTCAGATCCCTTATGAAAAGTGACATGATAACTCCAGTATCATAAATACATTATAATTTTATTATGTAAATGTAATATTCATCACCAAATATCTTTTACTTTCCTTTTAATCCTAAAAATCAAAACATCGTCTGTGAGGTGTCGATTCACCGTCTTCATGGACGACGAGTTTTCATTTTTCATTACCGCCTTCAAGGATGGTAATAAAATCATGTTTAAAAAAGATTATAATATGTTTATTAAAACTTATTTAATGTTATTTAACCAATATATGAACATAATATTAAATAAAATGATACTACTTCATGATGGTCGTAAAAACCGCCAAAATAAACTAATCATTTTTCATTAATGTTTTATCTAATGAAGAATCCTTATGTAAAAAATAAAATGATATATGGGACCATTTAAACTTATATAAGTGAATTAATACCTTAAAATTTCATTTTTGGATAATTATTCTAATTTTATAAGAACTTCTATACTTACACACAAGTGAACCAACCATGAAACCATGAAACGAACGCTCTCTGAATGACAAAATTAAACATTATAACTCAATAAAATATCCATAAATGAACTTAAAAAATTATAGTAAATAAAATATATGTTAAATAGGTTCTAAAATAAGTAAATAATTAATCTAATTTGATTATCTAGTACATTAATTATAAGTGTATAACACTTTCAGACATAAGGTAATGGGTTTCTCATCTCACTTTTATTTTTGTGAGATATGTCTTATTCACCAATTATTTATTTTGTGTGAAGTGTATATAATTCCCTTTGATATACCATATAATGAATATATTTATATTCATGGTATTAAATGTTTCATTTGATTATTATTAATTTTATGGGGAATACGATTAAATTGATTATAAGTGGTATGGGTTTTCTCGTATCACTTTTCCTTCTGTGAGATATATTTCTTATTCAACCCTTATTTATTATGTATGGTGTACATAATTCACTTTGATATATAATACAATTAATTTAATTGTCTTCGTGTTATTCAATGTTTCATTTTATAATTATTACATTTATGGGGAATACAGTTTTACTGATTACAAAGTTGTAAGGGATTTCTTAACTCAATTTTTCTTCATTGCGTTAAACTTGTATTTCATTGATTATGACATGGTAAGGTTATGTGTAAAATAAATTTTTATTATTTTATGTTTTATTTCAACATTTTTATGTGAATTTATTATTAATATACATAATCTATTCATTTGATTAATGATATTATCCTTGTAAGGGACTTTGTCTCAATTTTCTTTCGTTGAGTCATATTTTTGATGTTATGCACCTATTTTATTTTCTATGGTGTATATACTGCCTTTTTTTATATATAATCATAATTCATTGTAGATTTCATTAAATATAATTATTTATTATATCATGGATAAGATTATTTCCTAAGTCATATACTAATTTTTATATAGTGTTTACTTTGAAAGTTATTTGATTAGATGGGAAATAATGTTAAGTTTGTATCTTTTACTCAATACAGATATTTGTTGATAAGAAATATTGATTCATGAATTAATTTGATCATTTTTATATTTTATAAATGATTTATACCTATATACACAAGTGTGTTATGATTATAGATAGCCCCTCAATGCATCGGTAGACTCATGAGATGAAAAAGTTGACCAAATTAAATGGGTTTTAACCATAATGATTAAATTATCTTGTGAAAGGTCTTGATGGTAGAAGTGTCATGATTCCTAAGATCATGGAATCCAAATTATTAATAATTTACTTCACTAAGATTTCATTCATTATTATCCATGAGATTTTCACTATGCTATTATCCAAGGATTCAGAGTATGCTCAAGTTATTGATTAAATGGAATTTTTTTCCAATCAATTACATTACCATAATGATTAAGCCTTATCCTCTCATGATTGAAAAGTTTTTGATTAATTGGTATGTATTTATATTATATATAAACCTTTCTATATTGATTATGTTTCATTTATTATTTATTCATGAACGCTTCCATTTTAGTTTACCCTTACTGAGTATTTGAGATCAACCTTTTATTTATTCTATTTTCCCCATGTTATAAAGATGAAATTATTGAATGAATTCAAGGATGAAATTACTATCCTTTGTTTTAATTATATTTTATTACCAATTTAATAAGGGTGCCATGAATATATCTAGTTCTTAAATACTACTAAATTGATCAGTCCTTTGGGATTTGAATCTTGTATCTATTCCATTGTAATAAAATAACCACTACCTTTGGGCTATTGGGTTCATGGTTTTTACCCCAAATCTTTTAGGCAAGGTTGAAATTTTTTTTTAGAAAATCCAAGTTGTTAAATTAACTTCCATATCATATAATGGTTTGAGGGAATATATGGATCATATAGAATTAAGTACTTTAAAATTTTAATAATATAATTTATGGAATCATTAGAAATTACATACATGGTTTTCCCTTGAAAAATTAATACTAAAATATTCATTTTTTTCATTTTATCAAATTTCTAATATACTAGAGTCATGGAAGCTTCCATAAATGTTTTCACCTTTTCAACATCATCATTTTCATTACATGCATCATGCGTACTTTTTCTCAGTGCTTTCTCACTGAGGTTGTGCCCTACACTATTATTGCCCCACATTCCCACTTTCCAAAGGCAAGCATATTTTTTCATCATGGTTGGTAATGATGGCTCCTGGATTGAAATGGGATGATATTATTTTGGTTCCTCCTTCCATTGATTCCTCTTTGGAGCCCAACTCCTAGTTTGGGTATCCCTTAAATATTTAATTCATTTTCATGAAACTCATTCTTGGTGCCATATAGAGGTGAATGCCAATTAATTACACTACTTCTATCTCAAAATGGTACTAACCTATAGTCAGAGGATATGGAATCATTGTCCATGTCTGAGCATTTTTGGACATTGGACATGTTTATCATATGTAAGTTCATCCCCTTTTAAAGGAATAGGCATCCCATGTGTAGGGTATCATAGGCGTAGAACCCAAAGCATCCTATGTTGTACATGGGGTAGTTGATGCTAAGAGAATAAGTCTTATAAGTGTTTTTACCCTAGGCATCCCATGTTTATTATATGGGGTATATATTTTAGGTAGGCCATGGGTTTAACGTCTAGTGGGGATAATTTGGTCATATTTTTAATATCTTATGGGGATAGGTGGTTTGGTTAAGTGTGTACCTAGGGGGAAAAGATGATCACACTTGATGGTTTGGTTAAGTGTGTCCCTTGGGAGGAATATGATCACAATTGAGGGTTGTTGTCTCCCATAGGGAGGACATACAGATTTCGAGGTGTTGGGATGTTGGGATTAAACCTCATTGAGGTATCCCAAGTTTTTTGATATTTCATGATTGAACCTCGTAGAGGTGTCTTATGTACCATGTTAGGATATAGGGATCAAAACCCTTGTAGTTCAATGACACAGTTTATATTCTTATGACAGAATTGGTCCATTCATTTTAACGTCATACGGTAGGTATGGTCTTGTAACAGAAGAAGTTTCAATGAGGCATGGTGTGGGGATTATGCATGGAAGCTTCCTAAAGCAGGTTTATTATCTCATGGTGGAGAAGGATGGTGTGGGTATTGCGCATAGAGGTAGCCTGATGTTAGAGTTTCATCTCGTAGTGGGGAACGATAGTATGGGGATTATGTATAGAAGATTCCCATGGTAGGTTTTTCATCCCATGATGGTGGGAGGTGGAATCTCATTATGATCATACATAAGGCATCTCATGTTCATCACATAGGGAAAGTGGTGTGGGGTCACCCCATGAATATCATACATGGGGTATCCTATGTTCACTGCACAGGGTAAGGCTATATTTTTACATCATCTGTTGAGGACATTCTCATGTAGTTTAACATTGTATGTCTAAGACATTGGGCTGTGTAATTTTACATCATGAAAATTAAAAATTGTCGAGGTTGACACCTAGGGAGACCATTTCCAAGTAATAGAGAAAGATCTGGTATAAGTCCAACCAACTAAGAAAGGTGGAAAGTTTACCTTGATGATGCCACCTTTGGGGCTTATTCATCTACTTCACATGCACCACTAGGTGGTTCATGGCATAAATATTTCCATGGAGGAGCGGAAATCAGGGGTCCTGATGTAAGGGAACCTATGTTTAGGATCAACAGGTGTTAGGGTTAATATGATTAGAATAAAAGAGAAATACAACTATCCGGGACATATTAGGAGCAAAGGGGGTTAGACATGATGGTTGTTGGTACTAGTCATGTAGAAGATCAACACACTAATGGATTGATTCAACATGGTGTGGGATACTTGATCACTCAAATTACACACAACTATGTTTGGAGGAAGGAGGTATGGAGGAAAGTACCTGAATATTGTTGTGTGAAACTCTACATTTATGTGTGTAAGTGGTGTTATGTGAACTATGGGTTCGATCACTAGACCCCTTCATAGATTCTAGAGGCATATGTGTGCAAAACTTATGAGTTTGTGCAAAGTTTTGGGTTGTGTGAAGGTAGATTCTCTTATGCAGAACTGACTAGACTTAGGGTATATTGCATGAGGAACTCACAGACATAGGTTAGGACATGTTAGGACCCATGGGAAAACAGTTTTACAAGTTTCCTACCCTTGGGAATCCAAGATTTGTGGAGTTTAGTGATGTTGCGAAAGAAAATGTAGCACAATCAAGACCTGACGCTTCAAATTCTAGATATTGGTACCTAAAGTGTGGGATGAGGTTCTACTTATATCCAAAATGGGTAAAGTATGCGTTCAACCCCAACTGGGTCATGCAACTGGGTTACATGCTTCCAATTCCTACTGTTAGGATGCGACTGTTCAAGTTTGAAGGTTTGACGTCACCTTTCTTGTGAAAAGTTCTTTTGTACGCGAACATCAGGGTTGCATGAGAATTCTTGATGTTGCATGAAAGCACATTTTACAATGTTTCAAAGCTCCTGAAGTACCCACATAACTTTGATATTCAACATTTCCTTTTGCGTACAAGACATGAAAGTTGTCTACGGGACATGATAGTTTCTTGCACCTAATTCCTTGATTCTAGAATGGTTCCTTGGCCCAATATTCATATTTGTTTAGGAAAAACTATCCTTTTTTAGGTCGATACATATTTTTAATGACAAAAAATGACCCCTTCAGAATTGGAGCTGATAAGAGACCAAAATGTCGAGTTTCAAGGTAAATATTGAAGTGTAAATCCACTTTCCAATACTTCACACAACTTTCTTATCTGGTCGTACAACCAATTTTCCTGACCACACAACCCGGGGGGTTTATGTTGGATTTGGTACCCTAGAAAAAAAATCTATGTACTTTATGATAACATGTATTCATTATTATGAATATTAATAAACTACTTATCACATCATGATTGTTCTTCTATATAACATAGTATGTGATAATGTTCCCAGAGTAGTTATCACCCTAAAAGGTCATAGTAGTTCCCAGCTATGACGATAACCCGGGAATTCTATGGAACTATTTTTAAATATATTTTCTATATCCAAATGATATCATTTGAGGGAAACAACTGATATAGGATATCAGGGGTGGAGACTCATAGGATTTTGAGTCACCTTCTCATGGTGTACACCCTTGGTAATATCTGGTAGAATATTATGAGAACGACACCCGCCTGTATGAAATCCACATTTATATGTTTCATTGGATGTTTCTATCTTCGGATGTGTTTATTGTTCCTTAGAATTTAATATTATTATTAATGATTATTATGATTTATGTACTTTGATGTATTGATGAAAATTGTGATGACATATATTCACGGTGAGGCAGGATACGTTGGGTGTGTCACGAGTAATATTACAATAATGAATAATGTGAGAAAGGATTTATCTCTTCTGTTCTTTAACAGAAGTTAATATCTCAGACTCTTTTATGGAAATGATATAGCCTAAATAAATCCATGTTCATGGTGTTCTATAGGCAAGTTCTATTTCTGGAATGTCAAATAAAGAGATATCGAGCACATAGGTTGATGGCACCGGTGTGCAACCTGCTTGATTCGAGATATCATGATAAAGGGATTACATTACATAGTAAGCATCTATATGTGGTATTATGTCATTGTGGCATTAAATTCTTTTTCTATGGGTTCCTTAGCGTATTTCTAGATGTTAACCTGGACTTTAGGCTGCTTCGCCTAATGCCACTGAGAAAGAGGCCTAGAAGGTCACACACTAAGTGTATCCAAAATCATAGTTAAATAATATATTATTATTTATTATTTAACAAGTTGAATAAATATTATTCCTGCATGTGTTTTAATATTTATTCATGTTTTACTGATCGCATTTATTTTGTCACTAGTTATTCGAGAGAATATAATCTGAAGAGAATATTTATTAAATATTTATTTAATATTAAGTGAATATAATATTTATTTATTTATGGAGAATTATGTAGTGATATTTATTTAATAAACAAATAGACATTATTAAAGTTCTGATAAATATTATAGAGGAATGATAGGGAGGTATTTTTGGTCTGATGATAAAATAACAAATATTGAATATTATTTGATTAAATAATATTTAATTACAATTCATGAGTTAAGTTCATGTCAAGAAATAATAAAATTATTATTATTATTAGACATGGGTTTTTTTATGGTATTAGATAAATAATTAAGGGCACTTGTGAAATTATTTTATTTTAACCCTAGCAATGTATAAACACAGTTATGTTATTTTTTCACAAGAACAATTAATTTTTTTGGGTTGTGCACAACGAAATTGGAGAATTATCTCAAGCCCTTGATATATATCTTCTCCAAGATCACTCCTAAGAATATAGAGCAATATTCCTCCACCAGATCAAGTAAAATTCTTTGGAAATAATTCTTATAGAGATCAAAGGCAAATGACGCAAGTTCAAGGATCTGTCATGCTAGCACCTGTAGATTCCTTCAATGATGTCTGTAGATTCATGGAACATGTATGGATAAATGTTGGAGAGAATATTCACTTTATTCCTACAATGTAACAATGGTGCATCACATATCTATTTTTAGATCCATCAATAAAGAAAGAATTCCATCAAAGTTAATTATTTATTTAATTAAATTGATTATAAATAATATGTGATGACCCTCTCTTTGTTTTGACGTTATATCCCTTGTCTCTATTATTTAATTAAATTCTATATATCATGACGTTTATCATTGTGTAAATATCGGATTGATCATCGATCATGGAAAAAAGAAAAGTTTGGTTCCATCCATCGCACACTACTACTGTGCCTTGAACCATCAAGTGGTATTAGATTGGTCACATAATTATTTATAACTCTTTAAAGATCATTGGTGATTTATGCATTTTAATTTAGTTTTTCATTTCAAGTTTAATTATTCTTTGAATTAAAATTGAAACATGTGCTTCTTCCTCCTTCATTTATCATAGATCTAATCAATAAGATTAATTTTATAAAAAAAATAAAATTGAATATCTCATATGGAGGTTCCATGGATTCTGGCCGGATAACATAGGATTATATGTCGTGTAATCAAAATTACACATCATGTACTTGTGGTCAATGAATCATGAATTAATTTAGAAATTAATTCAAACTGCTTGTATTGATTACATGTGGTGCATTAAATACCTTACACTGCATGATGACTGGACCAGGGTGGTGCACAGTCAGCTAGAGTACATGCCGTGTAGCCCATGTACACGGCATGAAGTCCCTTTGAGTCAAAGATAGGCCATGTATTACCATACATAGTCTACCTGACTTGTGAACATGTAATTCAAAGATATCACAGCATGTAGCCCATTGGACACACCATGTAATCCATTTTTTAAGGTATGATTTACATGTTGAGTCCCTAGGCATGTACCTCGGATAGATAGTGAGAGATTTACATTCCACGTAGCTCTCTTGTACACTTCATGTACTTATACCAAATTATGTAGATTTAAAATTTATTTATTATATTTTATTTAAAACTTGAAATATGTTCTTTCATGTGGTCATTAAGTTGATAGGACATGCCATGTGATGGGTTTTAATATGTGTGTGTGTGTGTGTGTTTAATTAATATATGCGTAATGATCGGATCTTCATATCATGTATGATTTTTATTATAGTTATTACTTTATGTGCATTAAGCATGGATTGTTGCAGAAAAATCATGTAATTCAAGTTATCATTAATTCGATACTACACCTCATGAAAGTATGTGATAAGTCATGTATACTATATATCATAAAGAATAAATAGTTATACGGGTATAATACATGTTGGATAGATCCGGATGGGTATTCACCATGTTGCCTTCAAGGTACATTTATGTATATAGTTAATTTTAAATAAATTTATTTTGTTTAAAATTATAATGGATGATAATCTCAAGAAAATTTGTATGAGAATTAAGATAAAATAATTGGTTAATTAAAGATGATAATTAATTGATTCGAGCATGATTTATCTTAAATAAGAATGATTAATAATTGAATTCTAGTTTTATTAAATGCGTAATTTGTTGCATGCATGTGGATGATCATGATGATAGACCAAGACCTTTGTATGTGATTGGTTTCATTTAATTTATTATTCAATTAAATTATTGGATTGTGTGCCTTCTCTCCTCTCATTATGTAAGGGCCGTTGTGCCCATGGTTTCTTTTATGTAAAACCTTTTTCACTCACCTGTGTGTGAGTCAAATCATATGTAATGGTTGGATCTCCCAACCTAGTTTAGGTGGTACAAGTTTGGAGCTAAGGTGAAACCAATACGAGAGAGATACAATAGTGGAAAAGTGGAAAGTTGTAACACAAACTTTAATTAGTTAAAGGTGTTTTTCCCCTAGGTCAATGGTTAGTTTATCAATCCCAAGATAAACTTAGTAAAATCTCATGATCATACTACTTTATTATTTTATTTATTCCATTTTCATGGTTATTTCATTGTGGATGTTTTTTCATGATCACATAAATTAATGAAATTAACAAACATGTAATATAGAACTAAAATAAATTGAATTATGTGTAAATATTATCTAAGACATCGTTAATCAAATAAGTAATATTAAGCATGTGAGAAAGATAATAATTAGTAATTCATGCATAAAGGATAAAATAATGCAATTATATATATTAAGTCATTATAGCCTTCCACTACTTCATTTAAAATCTAACCACAGTTCAAAGTGTTTGACCAGACAATATTGAGATGATTTCAATTAACGGGGAATTATAACATGAAGTTTTGGGTTGGATTAACTTAGTTTACATCATGGGTTGACTTCCAAATCAGGACTTTGTGTAACTAAGATGTAAATATTGAGGAAATTTAATTTAATTATTTTAGGATTGGGGAGCCCACTCAACAGATCAAGGAACTGTGAGTTCATGTAGTTGGAATTTGTAATACCTACCTAAAACCATTCAAGTTTCTTAACAAACTAAATTTCGGATAGTGAGAAGGTGAATATGGATCCTTTCCACTTGTATGTCCAAGAAATAGGATATTATGAAACCAATAGTGAGGGATATTGGGTTTTGAAAAAATAATGGGAGACTAATAAATTTAATATTTATTTATTTGTCTAAATTTTATTAGATAAAGTACTAAAATTTTGGTCATCTTATTTTGCAGAAACATAATTAAAATGACATTAAAAATATCGCTATGATACATACTTTAGAAGGATAAGATTCTCACCAACACAAATTTCTAAGAGTGGAAAGGTCACTTACACGTTATACTTCTCCATGAAAGGAAATTGTATGTTCTAGAAAAAACCTTTTCTAGTTGTGCCCAAAAATGAGGCAAGTAGTAAAGAGATATCTCTCTATGAGAAACATATTAATTATGATCTATATGTTCATTGTTTTATGCTATCATCCATGCTGATTAATAATTTTAAGAAACATGAGAAAATGGATGCATATAGCATGATGTCTCCCCTTCAGGATCTCTATCAAGAGAAGGTGAGACAAGAGGAGTAATAGATCTCCAATTCTTTGCTTATAAGTAAACTTGGAGAGTTTTTTCCAGCTGGGCCACATGTAGTCAAGATTATTAGCTACATTTAATTCTTATACATATTAAGGATTAAATTATCATATGAGTTAGGTATAGATCTCATAATTTCATCACTTCCCAAGACCTTCTCCAGTTTTATTATTTTTTAAAATATTAGCAATAATGAAAAGAGTCGTTAGGGGCTTCTTACTTTGATTTTCCATGTGGATAAGGATATGGGGTGTGATAAAATCGTGGTCCTTATGGTGAACAAGGAAATGGATCCTAAGACCTATAAATAGTCTAAATATCCCGAGAATCCTCCTTCCAAGAAGAGAAAGATCCAGAGGTAGGAAAATGAAAAAAGAGGAAGTGTGTTTTTCATGTGGAAAGCCTGACCACTAGAAGAAGAACTTCACCCAGAAGCTAGGGTAAGCTAAAGGTTCATTAGTTATCGAGTTTAATCTTTCCATATCTACACATTGGTTATTAGATACATCTTGTGGTGCTCACATCTATATCCAAATACAGAAACCAAGTGGATTCTAAAATATTTCCAAAGGAGAGGTGGATCTAAGAGCTATTAATGGTGCAAGGTAGGCTGCCCTAGCCATTGGTGACTACCGCCTTTCATTTCCAATGGGAATTATTTTGGTTTTGAAATATTTTTATTATGAACCTATGGTTACCAAGAACATAATTTTTGTATCATGTTTAGATGCATATGGGTTTATTTTCAAATTTGGAAATAAACTTTGTTTATTTTATAAAAACAACATATGTTATGGTATGGAGTATTTAAATGATGGACTTTATTTATTAAATTATGAAAATTAAGTGTTGTAAATTGATAACAAATAATTTTCACACAACTCATAAAACACCTAGTTATGGCATCACCGTCTTGGTAATGTAAACAAGAAGTGTTTGAAAAAGCTATATCAAGATGGTTATTTAGACTCTTCTAAGGTAAAACCACTTGAAATATTTCATGATTTTTTATAAGGAAAAAACTACTAAAACACTATTTGGTGGATAGGCTGAAAGGTCCACAGAGATTCTAGGATTGGTACGCATTGATTTGTGTAGACCATTTCTAGTAGAAGCTAGAGGTGGATATTCTTACTTCATAACTTTTACTGATTACTTGAGTAGATATGGATATATCTAATTGATGAGGTATAAGTCTGAGTCCTTTGAGAAATTCAAGGAATTCAAGAATGAAGTAGAGAATCAACTTGTTAAGAACATAAAAAATCATTGATCGGATCTAGGTGGTGAATATCATAAACAATATTTATCAACTTCTTATAATAGTTTTGGATTCTATCTCAGTTACCTCCACATTATAAACCACAATGGAATGGTTTTAGTGAAAGTAGTAATTGTACCATGTAATTAAAAGGTAAGGTTGATAATGAGTCATGTAGATCTTCCATTATCCATTTGGGGATACGCATTACAAACTACGATATACACATTAAACTGAGTACAAACTAAAGTGAAAAATGGAATTACCTTCGAGTTGTGGAGTGAAAAGAAACTTTTTTAGTCGCATACACATGTATGGGGTTGTGAGGAAGTTTTTTAGGCCTTCTCAGGAAAAACATTATCACCTCAGGGTACAATATGTATCTTTATAGGGTATCCCAATGAAATAAAGGGATATTACCTATACAACCCCTCATACATGAAATTTATTGTCTCCAAAAAATCCATATTTATTGAGAGGGATAACATCCTCAAAAAGGATAGTAGGAGTAAGATTTAATTAAATGAATTTGATTCTCAAGATACACAAGAGTTGGTACAGGAATAAATTCCACTAGTCCCCATGGAATAAGTTGTTCCTGAAACACAAGTGTTGCGTAGGAGTGTAAGAGAGGTAAGAGAACTAGAGAGATACGGTTTTCTAGTCACTAAGTATGGTGACTCATTATTAGTTGAGAATTATGAACCTCTCTCTAACAAGAAGGTAATAGAAATCTCAAAAGTTGTAAGATGGAAAGAATCCATGAATTTTGAAATGGATTCCATGTATTAGAACTAAGTTTTGGTTCTGGTCGATGTTCTAGTTGATGTAAAGAATGTTGGATACAAATGGGTATTCAACAGGAAACTAGACATGAAAGGTAAATTAAATACCTATAAAGCAAGGGTAGTGGATATAGGGTTTAAATAGCATCAAGTAATTGACTATGATGAAACCTTTTCACTAGTTTCCACGTTTAAATCCATAAAAAGTATTCTTGTTATAGCAGCTTACCATGACTATGATATTTGGCAGATGGATTTAAAAACTACATTCCTTCATGGTAACCTTTAAGAAGATGTCTATATGACACAACTAAAAGGTTTTGTGACTCCAGGTCATGCTAAAATAATTTTCAAGTTATATAGATCCATTTATGGATTGAAGAAATCATCTAGGTTATAGAACATTTGATTTGACAAATCCATAAAATAATTTGGTTTCATTAAGAATGAATGTGATTCATTTTCTTTTACAAGAGGTTTAGTGGAAATTAATTCATTATCCTAGTAGTATATGTTGATGACATATTACTTATTGGAAATGATATACCAATATTACAATATATTAATGATTGTTTAAATAAATTTTTCTCCATGAAGGACTTAGGTGAACTAGCCTGTATTCTAGGGATCAAGATCATTCGTGATATATCCAAGAGGCTACTTAGACTAAGTTAAAGTAAATATATTGAATAGATACTAAAGAGACTTAGTATGGAACAATCCAATAGGGGATTGGTTCTAGTGTCACATGGTTTACATCTTTCTAAGAAAATGTATCTTCAGACACAACATGAGAAAGAGATAATAGGTAAGATAGTATATGCTTTGGTAATAGGATCAATCATGTATGTCATGTTACGTACTATACTTGATGTTATCTATGAACTTATCAAGGAAAGCGGATATCAAGTAGATCCAAGAGAACATAATTGGTGTTACACCCGTCCTTTTTATATTATTTATTTTATTATCTTTATTGGGCATCGGATAGTTTGGGTCGAGGCCTGACTTAAAAATTTATGTGTTCTTTTTAGAAACACACTTTTTGGCCTTTACGACATTTAGTGCACCGCTGTCGAAACCACGCGACCTTGCTTGGGTCACCGTGTGGCCTCGCTCGGTTCTCCGCACGCCTTCTTGGCGTGCAACTAATTTAAAAAAAATTATTGATAAAGAAAGAAATTTATTTATATGAATAAGGTAGTTAGCACAAAATATAATGGAAAGAATAAAATGGATTACGAGTTCTAATAATAATAATAATAATAAATATTTATTATTATTATTATTATTATTAATCTTTTTATTAACGTTTTAATTAAGTTATTTTATTTAGTATTAATACTTCTATTTTAATTTATTGTTTATATTATTATTATATTTATTATCTTATTATTATTTTTATTTTTTTTATCTTGTTTGTTTTGATTTTTTTTCTATAGGGTTGCCCCCCCCCCCCGTTTTACCTTGGTCCGTTGTTTTTTTCTCTCCTACAGATCACCTCTCCATCCCATCGCGCCGCCTCCCCTGTTCCCCTCCTTCTCCTCTCGCCGGACAGGCCTCCCCTTTCCCCCTTCGGTGGCGTTGTGCCCCCTCCCTTCCCGCCTGCTACCTCCCCGGCTCCCCCTCGGCCCGTCGTAACACCCTCCCACTGGTACCCCATCGCGCCGCACCCCCTTACTCCTCCTGCTATCCCATGCAAGTTGTGCTCCTCCATATTCGTTGTAAACCGCTGTTGCGTTTTCCCCCCTTCCACGGCTCAACTCGTGAACCCCCTGGCATCACCTCGGTCCACCGCACCCCAAGGCCGACAACCTCTTCTTCTTCTCCGGCCAGCAATGTCGCCCGAAACAGCGGTCGTCCTTCATCCGCAGCTCCCCAACTGTCCGCAAACCCCATCCGGCCAACATCCCTCCAGCGGTCGCCCCTTCGGTTGAGCCTCCCCTCAATTGTTTTGTTTTCACATATTTGCTATATTTTTTTTTGGGTTTTTTAGCGGGGTTTAGATCTGATTTTGAGGATTAACATTTTATTATGGGTTCGATCTCCTTGGTTAGGGATTTTCTTTGATTCTTCGTGGTGCGATTGATGTGCGGAGTTTTTTTACCCCATTTTCGGAAGGATCTCCATGTGAGGTAGGTGGTTCCATGCCTTGACATCCTCTGGATAATTTAATTTGGTTGTTTAGTTAATTTAATATGTTATATGATTTAATTGCATGATGTGATCTATGTTTAAAATGGTTTGGCATGCTCGTTTGATGAAATCGAATTTCCAAAATAGTATGGTCTTGTTGTTTATATGTTTGTTGTTGTATAAATGGTGGTTCGTGCTTTGCAGGTTGTGCGAAATGCGTAAAAAAATTATTTGACATGTATGCATTTTGAAAATTTCTCTTTCTTTAGAAATGATCATGTTTTTCATTTTGACCTTATTGGGGTAAATCCTAAAAAAAAATTAAACAATTGTTATATGGTGCAAGTGAGGTTTTAGAATAGTTGAGTGTGAAATTGATTTTAAAATGGCCTTTGCACGTAAAAATCTGTGTTGTTTTGGTGCAATGTTTTCAAGTTGGGTTCTAGGTGCAGATGGTCCAGATAATTGTGTAGTTGGTGTGAAACTAGTTTTAAGGATAATTTATTAAGCAAGTGGTTTGAACGACTCTCTTGTTTGCAATTGGGTGTGTTTATTTGTGTCGACCCTTGTTGTGTTCTTTAAATAATGCTTTCTAAGTTGTGTGAATTGTTTATGTTCTTTGAGTGTTTCCAAATGGGGATTTTCAAAATGATTATGTAATGACAGATGTATTTTTGAAAAGGTGTTTTGGTGTGTGTGAGTTTTTGAAATGTTGTTTGGGTATGAAAATGGTGACTTTTGTGTGCAATATCTTGTTTGAAATATACTACGTGAATGTGAAACTTGATTGAGCACAAGTTAAAACCCTGAGTATCTAGGTGGGCGGACTAGAACTAGTGCGCCAGTGAACCGGATGGGTATCGTCCCTATTTCACTTAGCTGGATTGACGATTTCAACACTAACTAAACGTATGATATCTGAGGGTCGTGGCCTTCTAAGCCACGTGTTCTGAGGTTCTTGGAATTCTAAGCCACATTTTCTGAGGTTTGTGGCCTTCTAATCCACGTTTTACTGAGACACGAGGTTCTAGGGTCCCACTCGAGCTAGATGAACCTTAGGGGATTTACCCATAGTGCTCTACCATCGATGGCGTGGTGCCTTCTGTTGGCATATGGAGGACCACTTGGGTGTGTGTGTGTGTGCGTGTATGTGTGTGTGTGTGAGTATGTGTGTGAGAGAGAGAGAGTGTGTGTGTGTGTGCCCATAATGAACCTTTCTCTTCCTCTTTAAAATCGTGTTTGTGAAATGAGTTCTTTTTAGTGTTTTCCTTTAGCATTTGGTTTGTAAATGTTTTCTTTAAAATAATTTAGAAAGTATAACGTGAATAAGCACATTAAATTTTCCTTTTGATTTTGTGGCATGGAACCTTTTTATTGGGTGACGTCCTATTGGGCTTTTCGCTCGCACCCTACATACACCTTCAGGTGTATATAGACCTTGTTTCTTGTGTATTCCAGGTTGTGCATTGTGCTCAACGATGGTGGTTTTGGTCGATGATGGTCTTCTCGTGTAGGTTGGTGTTGTGGCGTGAAGATGTTATACCACTCTTGTCAGTTGGAGGTTTGAGTTATAGTTTTAGTCTCTTTTTCTGTCGTTTATTTTTGGATGTTAGTTCTAGTTGTAAACCTTTAAATTTTGATTTTAGTTTAATGGTCTCTTTGGTTGTCGATTCCTAGTCTCATTTTTATTATCTTATTAGTGTTTGCATATACCATTTCGGGTAAACTGTTCCCACAGGTTACTCTTGATACCTGGGCACTTGTGCCAGCCTGTGGGGATCGGGAACGCCCTTCGGGCCTTGCCGCGGACCGGGTCGGACACCGGGTCGGATGGCGACCTGGCCTGGTTCGTGACAAAATGGTATCAAAGGCAGGTTTTCTCTCTTGAGTCGCAATCGTTTGGGATAGAGTCACGGTGGACTTGAGTTAAGGTTGTCGGGACTTGGTGTCCTGGCTACGAGTAAGGTGCCTGGCCATCACACCTCGTGGCGGGACTCAAGTTACCAAAGTATGTTGAGGTTTGTCTGAGTTTTTGGTCCTTGCGGATGATCATGTCTAAGGGAAATGAAAAGGGAGTAAGGTTATTGGTCTTAGTGATCTCGCAGGGTCTGGAAAGCCTTGTGGATCCGGGGACACTGTCTTAAAATACTCTCTGTGGCCAACGGTGTGACTGACGTATGGCCGCCAACCATATGCTCCAATCACACGCTGACACTAGCTTCCTCCTGTATTGTTTCTCGTCTCTTTATTTTGGATTCGTGGAAATTTGGTTTTTAAGTAAAAAAATTTTTGGTCTTGGAAAATGTTTTCAAATGAAGCGCTTTGAAAATGAAATGGTGTGTGAGGTTTGAAAAGTGTGGGTTGGATGTTTTGGATTTGAAAAAAAAATGGAAAGGTTTGGTTTTGATCTTCAGCGCTCTCATGGGCAACCACATGCATGAGTGTATACGAAAAGGGAAATGGTTAATGGCACGAGCGGATGAGTGCATGGATGGATATGATGTGGGTGCCAGTGTGGCACGGGAACATGTATGTGTGAGGCCCATGGGACACCATTGGTTTTTGTGCAACCCACAAGTTTTGCTTATTTTCAAGAAGTTTTGTTAAATGAAAAATTTGGTGTTTTAAATAAGCGGTGATTGTGTGGTGTATCCTTGTATTTTTGAAAGGTTGGATGTGAGGTGTTTTGAGCTGAGGATCCCTTCTAGATGGTTTGTGTTTTGTGTTTTAATTCGTATTTGTAAGTTGGTATGCAAGCGTGTAGCTAGTTAATTCTTTTGAAAAGTACATCGGGGAGCCCTTGCAGTGGTTTCCCCTGCACGTTTGGTGTTCGCTTGTGGTATGTCTTGACCGTTAGACCAGTTTGGTTTGGTCCATGGTTTTCTTTCGTGGCTAGTGTATGCCCCCCATAAAGCATTGGCATGTGATTGAAGTATGGCCACAGGAAATTCGTCATTGGTCAACCCTCCAGTTGATCAGAGGAATCTATTCTTGAATTCTAGAATTGAACCCACCTCTCATTTTTACAACTAAGCTGATCCTCTCGCAGCATAATGACAGATGAGAGGGGAGTTGAAGGGAGTTTCAATCTCTTTGAGTTCTCTGAGTCGTAGGGTATGAATTTTAACATCTTTGTGTCTAAAGTTTCCCTTGGAAGCGGTGAAAGAAATTCTAGCGGGGAATGGTGAAGGCGATTCAGAGTTATCAGTGCTTACCGATGTCTTGAATGGGTTGCAGTGTTTTCATCACCTGCAAGGGTCATGTTTGGTGACCACTTGCAGTGTGAGTTCTTTTCGAAGTGCAAAGGTGGGAGCAACCCGGGGTTGTCGGTGCAGGCTGTTGTTTTAAATGACCTTTGGTCCTTCGACGGTTTTGTTTAAGAAAAGGGTCATGTTTGGCTACTAGTTTGGAAGAACCAGTCGTATGAGGATGCTATGGTCGTTTGCAGTAATCACGTGTTGTTCAAGACGCGGTTTAAAGTCTTTCTCAGTGTAAAGTTCCTCTCAACAGCAACGGTCACATTCAGGTGATGATTGGTGGTGTCGTGTTCTCATTCAGCGTGATAAAGGGTGATGTGCATGCACCATTTCAACTCTGGTGTTGGTGAATGTTCTGCGTATAATTAGTCAGATGTTGTAATGTGTTGTGTTTGATGGTGTTGCCTTGGGTGCAATACGATTGCGTGTGGAACCAAAATGAGAAGCTCCAATCGGGAGTCTTCAATGCCTGACTGCGAGGCAGAAGATGCTTCAAACATCAGGGCTCCAGCCATAGGCCTCGGAGTGAAGCTGGCGCATGGTCAGGAAGCCCGGGATTGTATGAAACCCCGATTTCATTTCTATCATCGGTGTTGAAAGTGAAAGCAGCTTAAATTGTTTTCTATGGTTGTTCTGTTCGAATGATCCGTCTGGTTGCATAAGGTTTCAGTGACCATGTGGACGAGTGTTCGTCTCGTGCATTAATGTCTTGGGGGTTCCGTTCCACTGGTTTTAATTGCTTTAGTGGCCTTATGGGGTTTTTTGAGTAAATCTGTCTCAAATCTGAATAGTTCTCATCCAGGAATGTGGAGATGCTGGTTTGTTTCGGGTTGTGGTTTTAACGCCCCGGTATTTGGGCCCCTCCCTCCCCGCACCTTATGGTGGGGTGTTTGGTCACCATCGTGAAATTTTTAACGTTATGTATCTCCTATTAGTTTTAATGGTGGGGAGACCAATGTCGGGTCTCGCTCAAAAGTCTTTGGAGTGAATTGGGTTGGCCCTTCTTCATAATAGTGGGGAGACCGGCCGGGCCTCCTCGTGAAGGATTTTCAGTCTTGTCGCAGATATTGGTAAATTTCTAATGGTGGGGAGCCCCTTCGGTCTTTTTTCATGTTGACCTTTTGGTTTTGTTTCTAGATATGGCTTGGCGGTAGGTAATAAATGTGTTCCTTGGACGTGGTTGATTTTGTTTTCCTGTTCCAGTCAAACAACATGGTTGTTATTCTATGGTGCTTGAGGTTTTTCGGTTTGTGAAGTGGGTTATCAAGAGTGCGAGAGTTCCTATCCTTGATCAATCAACTGGAGGTGTTCTAACTCTTTGGGGCGGGTGACACTTAGAGGAAAAATATTTTTACGGGTTTCTTGAGTTGTTATCTAAGTCACCTTCTCTAAGCATGATGTTTTTGCCTCTTCTCACTTGTTGTTTGTGGGGATCCTCTTTGAACCTTATGGGGGTGTCTTTCCCTACTTTGGGTCTCATCCCTAGTTGTGGCTTTCCAGGGATGGAAAGCTTTATGGTGGGGAGAATTGTCACACCCGTCCTTTTTATATTATTTATTTTATTATCTTTATTGGGCATCGGATAGTTTGGGTCGAGGCCCAACTTAAAAATTTATGTGTTCTTTTTAGAAACACACTTTTTGGCCTTTACGGTGTTCAGTGCGCCGCTGTCGAAACCATGCGACCTTGCTTGGGTCACCGTGTGGCATCGCCCGGTTCTCCGCACGCCTGCTTGGCGTGAAACTAATTTAAAAAAAATTACTGATAAAGAAATAAATTTATTTGAATGAATAAGGTAGTTAGTGCAAAATATAATGGGAAGAATAAAATGGATTATGAGTTCTAATAATAATAATAATAATAAATATTTATTATTATTATTATTACTCTTTTTATTAACGTTTTAATTAAGTTATTTTATTTAGTATTAATACTTTTGTTTTAATTTATTTTTTATATTATTATTATATTTATTATCTTATTATTAATTTTTTTATTTTTTTTATCTTGTTTGTTTTGATTTTTTTTCTGTAGGGTTGCGCCCCCCCCCCCCCCCCCTTTTACCTTGGTCCGTTGTTTTTTTTTCTCTCCTGCAGATCACCGCTCCATCCCATCGCACCGCCTCCCCTGTTCCCCTCCTTATCCTCTCATCGGATTGGCCTCCCCTTTCCCCCTTCGGTGGCGTTGTGCCCCCTCCCTTCTCGCCTACTGCCCAGGCCGCACCCTCTCCCTCTCCGCTTTCTACCTCCCTGGCTCCCCCTCGGCCTCTCGCAACACCCTCCCACTGGTACCCCATCGCGCCGCACCCCCTTCCTCCTCCTATTGTCCCATGCAAGCTGCGCTCCTCCATATTCTCTGTAAACCGCTGTTGCATTTTCCCCCCTTCCACGGCTCAACTCGTGAACCCCCTGGCATCACCTCGGTCCACTGCACCCCAAGGCCGACAACCTCTTCTTCTTCTCCGGCCAGCACTGTCGCCCGACACAGTGGGCGTCCTTCGTCCGCATCTCCCCAACTGTCCGCAAACCCCAGCCGGCCAACATCCCTCCGGCGGCCGCCCCTTCGGTTGAGCCTCCCCTCAATTGTTTTGTTTTCACATCTTTGCTATTTTCTTGGGGGTTTTCTAGTGGGGTTTAGATCTAATTTTGAGGATTAACCTTTTATTATGGGTTCGATCTCCTTGGTTAGGGCTTTTCTTTGATTCTTCGTGGTGCGATTGATGTACGGAGTTGTTTTACCCCATTTTCGGAAGGATCTCCATGTAAGGTAGGTGGTTCCATGCCTTGACATCCTCTGGATAATTTAATTTGGTTGTTTAGTTAATTTAATATGTTATATGATTTAATTTCATGATGTGATCTATGTTTAAAATGTTTTGGCATGCTCGTTTGATGAAATCGAATTTCCAAAATAGTATGGTCTTGTTGTTTATATGTTTGTTGTTGTATAAATGGTTGGTCATGCTTTGCAGGTTGTGCGAAATGCATAAAAAATTATTTGACATGTATACATTTTGAAAATTTCTATTTCTTTAGAAATGATCATGTTTTGCATTTCGACCTTATTGGGGTAAATCCTAAAAAAAATTTAAACAATTGTTATATGGTGCAAGTGAGGTTTTAGAATAGTTGAGTGTGAAATTGATTTTAAAATGGCCTTTGAACGTAAAAATCTGTGTTGTTTTGGTGCAATGTTTTCAAGTTGGGTTCTAGGTGCAGATGGTCCAGATAATTGTGTAGTTGGTGTGAAACTAGTTTTAAGGATAATTTATTAAGAAAGTGGTTTGAACGACTCTCTTGTTTGCAATTGGGTGTGTTTATTTTTGTCGAACCTTGTTGTGTTCTTTAAATAATGCTTTCTAAGTTGTGCGAATTGTTTATGTTCTTTGAGTGTTGCCAAATGGGGATTTGCGAAATGATTACGTAATGACAGATGTATTTTTGAAAAGGTATTTTGGTGTGCGTGAGTTTTTGAAATGTTATTTGGGTATGCAAATGGTGACTTTTGTGTGCAATATCTTATTTGAAATATACTACATGAATGAGAAACTTGATTGAGCACAAGGTAAAACCCTTAGTATCTAGGTGGGCAGACTAGAACTAGTGTGCTAGTGAACTGGATGGGTATCGTCCCTATTTCACTTAGCTGGATTGACGATTGCAACACTAACTAAACGTATGATATCTGAGTGTCGTGGCCTTTTAAGCCACGTGTTCTAAGGTTCGTGGCCTTCTAAGCCACGTTTTCTGAGGTCGTGGCCTTCTAAGCCAGTTTCACCGAGACATGAGGTTCTAGGGTCCCACTCGAGCTAGATGAACCTTAGGGGATTTACCCATAGTGCTCTACCATCGATGGCGTGGTGCCTTCCATCGACATATGGAGGACCACTTGGGTGTGTGTGTGTGAGAGTGCGTGTATGTGTGTGTGTTTGAGTGTGTGTGTGTGTGTGTGTGTGTGAGTGTGTGTGTGTGTGTGCCCATAATGAACCTTTCTCTTCCTCTTCAAAATAGGGTTTGTGAAATGAGTTCTTTTTAGTGTTTTCCTTTAGCATTTGGTTTGTAAATGTTTTCTTTAAAAGCATTTCGAAAGTATAACTTGAATAAGCACATTAAATTATCCTTTTGATGTTGTGGCATGGAACCTTTTTATTGGGTGACATCCATCTGGGCTTTTCGCTCACACCCTGCATACACCTTCGGGTGTATGTAGACCTTGTTTCCTGTGTATTCCAGGTTGTGCGTCATGCTCAACGATGGTGGTTTTGGTCGGTGATGGTCTTTTCGTGCAGGTTGGTGTTTTGGCATGCGGATGCTATACCACTCTTGTCGGTTGGAGGTTTGAGTTATAGTTTTAGTCTCTTTTGTTGTCGTTTATTTTTGGACGTTAGTTCTAGTTGTAAACCTTTAAATTCTGATTTTAGTTTAATGGTCTCTTTGGTTGTCGATTCCTAGTCTCATTTTTATTATCTTGTTAGTGTTTGCGTATACCATTTCGGGTAAACCGTTCCCACAGGTTACTCTTGATACCCGGGCACTTTTTCCAGCCCGTGGGGATCGGGAATGCCCTTCGGGCCTTGTCGCGGACCGGGTCGGGCACTGGGTCCGATGGCGACCCGGCCTGGTTCGTGACAATTGGTTTTTTGTTAAGGTTATCCTTAAGTATCTAAAAATAACTAAGGATATATTTCTAGTGTAAGGATGAGATGAGGAGCAGGTCATCTGGGGTTATACTGATGCTAGTTTTTAGATAGATCAAAATGATTTGTAGTTATAGTCATGATATTTTTTTGTCTCAATGGTGGAGTAGAGAGCTGGAAGATTTCAAAGAAGTTAATTGTTACTGATTCTACAGAAAAGTATGAGTATATAGAAGCTTCGAATGTAGCCAAGGAAGCTGTTTGGATTTGGAACTTTGTTCATGATCTTGATGTGGTGCCTAGAATTAAATATCCTATAAAATTGTATTTTGCTAATACTATAGCATTGGATCTTGAAAAAAAGTCAAGTTCACACCAACAGACCAAGCACATACTCTAGAAGTATCCCCACTTGAGGTATTTTTATCAAAGGGCTAAATTTTTAGTGAGTAGAGTACCCATGGAAGAGAACATGGTGGACCCCTTGAATAAATTCCTTTCTCAACAAAAGCATGAGTATCATTTGAGAGATATCGGACTAAAGGTTCTTATCAGTTGGATCTCATACAAGTGGGAGTCTGTTGGAGTTGGTGCCCTAAAACTAACTTTTATGTACTTTATGATAACATGTACTCATTATTTTGAATATTAATAAACTACTTATCACATAATGATTGTTATTTTATGTAATATAGTATGTGATAATATCCCTAGAGTAGTTATCTTACTAAAAGTTCATAGTTGTTCCATGCTATGATGAGAATCTGGAAGTGTTATGACACTATTTTTAAATATATGTTCTATATTTAGATGATATCATTTGAGGGAAAAATGATACAATCTATCAGGGGTGGATTCTCATAGGAATTTCAGGAACCTTCTCATGGTGTACTCCCTTGGTAATATCCAGTAGTATATTATGAGAACGAGACCCTCCAATAGGAAATCCACATTTATATGTGTCTTTGGATGTTCCTATCTATGGATGTGTGTATTGGTCCTTAGACTTTAAGATTATTATTAAAGAGTATTATGAGTTTCATAATTTGATGTATTGATGAAAATTATGATGACAAATTTTCGTGGTGATGTGGGATAGGTTGGGAGTGTCATAAGTAATATTGCATTAATGAATAATGTGAGAAAGGATTTATCCCTTCTGTTCTTTAACAGAAGTTAATATCTTAATCCCTTTGATGGAAATGATATAGCCTAAATAAATCCATGAACATGGTGTTCTATAGGTAGGTTCTATTTTTAGAAATTCAAAGAAAGAGATACCAAGCATATAGGTTGATGACACCAACATGAAACCTTCTTGATTTGAGATATCGTGATAAAGGGATTACATTACATATTAAGGGTCGATATGAGTTATTATTTCATTATGCCGTTAACTTCTTTCTCTATGGGTTCCTTGGCATGTTGCTAGATTCTAACCTTTGAATTTAAGATTATTCGCCTAATGCCACTAAGAAAGAGGCCTAGAGGGTCACACAGTAAGTGTATCTAGAATCTTAGTTAAATAATATATTATTAATTATATTTAACAAGTTGAATAAATATTATTCTCTCATGTGGTTTAATATTTATTCATGTTTTATTGATCTAATTTATTTCATCACCAGTTATTCGAGATAATATAATGTAAGTAGAATATTTAATAAATATTTATTTTCTATGTAGTGAATATAATATTTATTTAATTATTAGTGAATAATGAAGTGATAATTATTTAATAAATAAATAGAGATTATTCATGTTTTGATAAATATTATAGAGGAATGACAGACTGGGATTTTAGGTATGGTGAGAAAATATTAAATATTGAATATTATTTGATTAAATAATATTTAATTATAATTCACAAGTTAAGCGCATATTGAGAAATAATAATATTATTATTATTCTTTGACATGGGGTTTTCGTTTGGATTAAATAAATAAATAGGAGAACTTGTGAAATTATTTTATTTTAACCCTAGAAATGTATAAACCCATTTATGTTATTTTTTCACAAGAAAAATTTATTTTTTTGGGTTATGCACAATAGAATTAGAGAATTATCTCAAGCCCTTGAGATCTCTCTTCTCCAAGATCGCTCCTAAAAACAAAGAGAAATCTTCCTCCCCCAGGTCAAGGAGAATGCTTTAGAATCAATTCTCATAGCAATCACAGGCAGACAATGCAAGTGTGAGGATCTATCATGCTATAACCCAGATATTCCTTCAATGATGTCTGGATATTTGTGGAACATGTGTGGATCACCGCTAGAGGGAATTTTCACTTGATTTTTATAATGAAATGATGGTTCATCATAGATCTATTTCTAGATCCATCAATGAAGAAATAATTTCATCAAAGGTAATTATTTATTTAATTAAATTTATTATAAATAATATTTCATGATCCTTTCTTGACTTCAATGTTATATCCCTTTTCTATATTCATTGATTCAATTCTATAGACCACTACGTTTATTTTTTTGTAAATATTAGATTGATCATCGATCATGACAAAAAGAAAAGTTGGGAAATACCCATCGCACACTTCTACCATGCCCAGAACCACCATTTTATGCTTAAAAATAAGGCTATGGGTTCACCTTGTATGGTCACCTAACCTCCATGTGTGATAATTCCTCTCTCATGTGCAAAATTTGACATTTTGTGTGAACTCCTAGGTGTTCAGCTATGATGTTCACACAAATCCTTCTTATCCAACTGAAATTGCATGTTAAACTTTTCATTTTGTAAAAACTAATCAAAATTTTCATGAAACGAAACCATTTTCCTAAAAGAAGACCCACTTTCACAATAAAAAGTTTTTGAACCCTCTGAATTCCCTAAAAGTGTCTAATATTTCTGAACAATACATTTTC
Source organism: Viscum album (assembly GCA_963277665.1). Classification (NCBI taxonomy): domain Eukaryota; kingdom Viridiplantae; phylum Streptophyta; class Magnoliopsida; order Santalales; family Viscaceae; genus Viscum; species Viscum album. The sequence continues at coordinate 1,927,615,829 of OY728133.1, read as the reverse complement.
GATGCTTCCGCTACTACCCATAGGGTGGAGATGTCCGAGAATCCTAAAATTCCCCATGCCAATAAGATTGTATTCATGAACAGAGAGTTTTTGGGCTTATTTATTGAATCTAAAAGGGAATAATTGTTAAGAAATCACCTACCAATATATAATTTCAGACTCATGGATGATGTTGCTATCCTGACCATGGAATTCAACACACCATGATTCTGATTTTCCTATTGTGATGAACTAAATCATTAGAATATCATGGCCACCAGTCATCCAGTCAGGAAGTGTAGAGATATTGTTTTCTATACCTTGATTAGAAGGATGAGGATGATAATGGGATAAATATCGGTATATAAATAATTCCTTGCACACTATGCGAGCATCATCCAGACCAGTATCCAAAACAACAGCATGGGTTAGTATGAGAAGTGAGACTTATGAGCCAGGGGAACTTCACTAACCAATACTCATGGGTGTATGAGTGTGCTTCACTTTTCAGGAGTATGGGGTTGATCTACGTCACATAGGGCTATATGAAGCACTGTGGACATCCCAATTCCATATCTACCGATAACATGAGCTACTATCAGATCTTCTTAGAAGGTGGTCCCCAAACACCAAAACCTTCCACCTCCATTATGGGAAAGGGGCAATCAACCTATGGGACCTCCACTGCATTGGTTTCATCCCACTAATGGGGTTCTAATGTGATGAATTCCTTCCAGTACCCAAATCCTGAGGGAATAGGTAGAAGACCCCTATCTCAATGAAAATTATTCTAGATAGTTTGACCTAGTTTTTGAAGAATGACTCTCTTTTATTTTATACATCTTCCAACTATGTGATATTGAGAGGCCTCTTTCCATATATTGAGGTGCCAACTGGTGACGAGGGGTCCCCAATGGTGGAATTTCCCTTTGAGGCACAAAGAAGGAATCTCATACAAACTTTCACCTCCTATAATTTCTTTTATCTTACATGATTTATGTTTTCCATGTTTTTTTCATAGGTCAAACTAGCTAGAATTTCTTTGTTTGAAACAGTGCTCAAGAGATTTTTCTATTAGAAAATATATATGACTAGGGAATTCAAGGTGCTTCCCCTAAAATCTGAACTGACCCTCACGGAGTCAGCTGTTCAGGGTAAGTTGGCCTTGATCTTAGGAAGGAAATCTATTGAGAATGTTGATATGACTATGGGGGAGTCCAAACTCAAATCTAGAGAAGGTGTCATCACTAGCAAAGAGTCAGACTAGAATAAATCTCCTCTCAACATGGAGCTCAGTCCATTAGAGTGGATCCTAGAGGAATTACCTTCTACCAATGTTCTTGTGTATTTTTTAGATAATGATATAGAACCACCTGAATAACTAGAAGATGTTAGGTCTGATGTTTCCAAATAGAACCACATTTTCCAGTTCAAGGTGTGAGTATCATGAAGAAATTTATCACCCATACTCTGGAGACATGGTTAGTGAGTTGGATGGGGTCTCCCTTCCACTTTATATTGAACTTGGCCACTTGAGGGGTGGACTCTCACACCCTCCTCACATTTTCTCATTCTTACCTCACTAAGAGGGTGTGCATGTAAAATCAATAGTTTGATATTTCCTAGAACAAGGAGAAATCTGAGGGTACCAAGAAGCTCTATGCAGTCGAACATGAAATTATGTGGTTAGAAGAGAAACTACATGAGAATGTATCCATTTTTATCACTCAAATGGATATCTTCATCCAATTAAGGTACCATTTGGTTACAACTGAGTTTATGGTAGTAGGGTCGACATCATTGGTGGCTAAGTGCCAAGATGGGCAAGACACGGTGCGAATTCATGATGACGAGGTCCACTCGATGGCTGGGGAGGAAGCGATAAAACTTTCTAGGCTACAGGAAAATATATAGCCAACTCAACAGAATCTAGCTAGGCTGAATCAATTGGTTTTTGAGGTGGATCCCTAGGTTTCATTAGTTTGGTTGAAATAAAGTAGAGGTTCCAAAATATGGATTCCCCTCCCAACATTTTAAAGTTTTTTCTTTAAATTCCCTATATTCATGAGTTTTCTTCTCTTTGATACACCTTGATATCATTAATTAGAAACCCAAAAATTAATTCCTAATCCTATTTGAGTCATGCTCGGTGTGGGAAACAAAGGGAAAAATGAAAATTCTCACTTACATGAGAGTGTCAGATAGTGGTTGAATACTTAGGGTTTGGATTGTTCATTAACCACTGAGAGTATCCTAAACAAGAAAGATTTGGTTAGAGAGTGGGACTCTCAGCATAGCCAACTTTCTTTCTCAATGTGAATAGATGTGTGAATGAGGTAACACCATGGGAGTTGAGTTTTTCCTAAACAAAGTAGGGTGATGAAAATTGTGAATCAGGGACACAAAGGGGGTGACAGGGAATATAGGATAATTTCTAACCATGTTCGTAAAATAGATTCAACTACCATTACATCATAGATGGGAAAAATAAATGAGGGTTGTTCGTTGACCATGTTTGAAACATATGACCTATCAAAATTTCATCATAAGACTTTCAAAGTGAATTCCCAGGATGGCAGGTGAGCCAATTTGGCTAGTCAGCATTATCATTAGGTAGGGCCCATTTAGATTTGGAAGACGATGGGGGTCCAAATCAAGGAGTACATGAAGTGAGGGGATAAATTGATATGATGTTTGAATGTATTTTAACACCCTCAAGATTACACCACTATGTTTTTAAGCACATTGGGTAGCTGTATCAGTTTTAATGAAATCTAGTTCCATCCCTCAAGGGGAGCGTCATCTTGTATTTCAAGTGATGGTCAAGGACCTTGAATGATGTGGTAGGTAACTGGAACTAAAGTGGGAAAGGGGAACTCAGGTGAGGACATGGGACACTGTGTAGTTTTATTTTGTACAATGAGGATAGAGTATGTGTAGTTTAATGTCTTATGGTAAGGATGTAGAACATGTAGTTTAGCGTCTTACAGTGAGTACAATGCATCATATAGTTTAACATCATGTGACTAGAATGTTCATATCACATTTTAAAATATTTAGACTAGGATGTTGAACCAACATGAATAAATCTCCCTCATCAGTGTAATGGGATGCAAAAAAAGGAATCACAATTGGTGGAACCTCATATTGGATCTCGTGAATCAAATGGTGCTATGATTTGTCTACAAATTTTACCTAAACCTATGGAGTCCAGTGAGAATAGAATTTTTTTTAGGTTCATGGTGGATCCTACTAGCTTTTTACCTGTTTATTTACACCCTCGTTTTTCTTCTCCAAGTTTCATGAGCATCTTGGCAAGAAAATTCTAACTTTTGCTCGAGTTTCATTTATGTGTTTTAAACTTGACATACATTTTTTACTCTTGACTTGAGAATTTTAAAGTCATGTCAGTCTAACCATGATCACAAGTTCGGGTATAAATAACTTGGACCAATATTTTAAATTAGTTTAAGTTCATAATTCTTAGACCAAGAGCTATGAAATTATGTCCTTAAAATGCTCATGTAGTGAAAAATAGCAGAAACTCAATGTGAAGATAGGTACAATGGGGGATCTGTACCGTATGAGGCATATCCAACACAATTCTCACACAATTTAAGAACATGATTCTTAGATCATGGATCATAGTATAAGGTCATAGAGTTTAGATAAAAAAATTCATAAATTGTTTAAGGTCAATGTGATTGGACTAAATAGGGGTAAATGTCCCAAAAGAATGTATGTGGCATAGGATAATGGTAACCCGAAGTGAATTGAGGGTCAAAGAGGACCTTTTCCAAATGAAACATCCCTAGGGTGACTCGTACATGGTTTAAATTTATTATTCTTGGACTTGGGATCCTAGTTTAAGTTTGTAGAGTTCAGACCAAAAAATATGTCATTCCACTTAAGGGGAAACTATGCATCTTAAACTTTCTTAGGTAAATTCTTTCCCAATTCCTAATCCCATGTGATCCATTCTTGGTGTGAGAAATAAGGAATGGTAAAAAGTTTCCATTGTCGCATGGGAGAGAATAGTAAGGGGAAAAATAAGTTTACTTAGTCATAATACATGAGTGTATGAGAGAACAAAACACAAGGTGATGAAGTTCCTACTATAGCAAAGGAAGGTGGAAAGGGGCATAAATTGTGACTTCTAAAATCTGGATCAAAGAAGGAGGTGATCAATGGGTAGGGAACATTGTTTACCATGTTCAAAACATTGGTTACACAATCATGCTAGTTAAGGATGGGATGTGAAAATGAGGGTCATCCATTAACAATTTTCAAAACACGGGGCCTATCAAAATGCATCCAAAGATTCTTTAGGGCATTTACCCAAGATGGTAGGTGTGTTGGTGTGTACACAACCCTTTTTTTATAGGGAGATATTCAAATTATAAGGAATTATGAGGATCTAGCTATAAGGGATCATAAAGTGAGAAAGTTTAAGTGGGGGATGTTCCATGGGATAAAGACTTTGGGGATAACTTTACCCTATACTCTAACACGCTAGATGAGCATAACGGTAGGCAAGGATTAATCTCAATTCTAAAGATAAAGGACCTAAAAATAATTTATCATTGGATATGGACCTATAATAAGAGACTCAAGATTCATTATGTATCTCATGGGAATAGAAATCATGCCACATGCAGTTCTATAGAACGACTTGGAGGGTGACCAATTTTAGAAGGGTGGTGTCCTCTCTAGAAAGGAAATTAAATCATCACATATTTTTCAAATAATGAATCTTATGTTTGTAACATAGTGTAAGGCTAAAGGTTAATATCTTATGTTGAGGACGCTAGTTTTGGTCATCCTATATTTTTCATATGAGGAATCCTATGCTCATTACATAGGATAAATCTATAGTTTAATGTTGTGTGATAAGGATGTTGTGTTCATCCCATGTTTTTCATATGAGGCATCTCATATTTATCACACAGGTTAAGGCTACAATTTAACATTGTATGTTGAGGATGTCATTCTTAGTAGTTTAAAGTCATATAGCTCAAACTATGGATACTACAAGTTTAAGGTCATGGAGCTTAGATTATAGGGGGTGGGTGTCTTAAAGAGGCATGTGTGGCACAAAAGAGTGATAACCCTATGTGAAAATAGGTCCAAGGGGATCCTTTTCCATGAAAACATCCATTAAAAACTGCACAAGGGTTTAAGCCATGATGTTGAGGGTAGAAAGACCCCGTGATGATTTAACGGTGGGGTTGGACCCAGGATAAGAGATCTGGGTATCATTGTGCATCCCATGGGAATGGGAATCAAGATACTTGTAGTTCTAGAGAATGTAATTATGGGAGAACAATGTTGGTAGGGTTCAGTTCTCTTGATCGAGGATGTGATGAAAAAGAGAGGGGGAATTAGTTTGATAAAACGCCATGGGTGAAGTAAACTATGAAAATAAGTGTCCATAGGGGGGAAGATGCACACAGTTTAAGGTCATAATGATTGGACCTGAAGGGGATCATGTACTTTAAGGATATTTGGGTGGTGTAAAAGAGTTAAAAATCGACGTGAATAAGGATCCAAGGGGGGCCTATACCAAAAAAAACAATCATGAAACCAGTTGCATGCATTTTAAGGTCATGAGGCTTAGATTAAGGGGAGGCCCAAAAATAGGTTGGTTCTAAGGATACACATGTTATGTTGGATCCAATAATCTTTATGTATCCCATCAGGTCTTGGAATCAATCCATACATAGTTCTGGAACATTGTGTGGTGGGAGACCAATGTCAGAAGGGTGGTTCCCTCTCTAGAGAGGACATTCAATCATTCATATTTTTATACAAGGAATCCTATGTTTTTGATACTAGGTATGGCTAGAGTTTAATGTATTATACTGAGGATTATAGTTTTTTTATCCCATATTTGTCATATGTGACATCTTGTTTTCATTACATAGGGTAAAACTACATTTTAACATCATGTACTGAGGATGTGGCGGTCATCCCATATTTTTTATATGATGTGTCATGTATTTATCACATGTTTTAAGTCTATAGTTTAATACCATTTGTTGAGGATGTCAAGATTTTTAGTTTAAATTCCTTCAGATTTGACTATGTTTGCTACTATTTTATGGTCATAGAGCTCAGACAATAGGGTAGCTGTAATTTTAAGGTCATAGAGTTTGGACCAAGGTGGTTCATGAATAGTACTACTTGGGGAACCTAGAATTATTGGGAGGTGCAATGCGCTCCCTGGTCATGGTGATCTATGAGTACACACCATTGCAATAGAGCTTATGAATAGTGTAAGGTCCTTTATATTTGGGTTCTAGCTTCAATGTCTTTTTTATAGTTATCATTGGAATTCTTAAATTCAATACCATGTCACCCTAAAGGAAAGAGTGGAGGTGGACCTTATTGTTAAATGCTCATGCTACATTGTTTTGGTGCCTCTCTAAGTTATGAAATTTCTGGAATCCTAATTTACTCAAGAGATTCCAACTCAGCTAGATGGACTTCCACTACCCTATCTAGCATTTTCTGGTCATAAATAGTTGTTCGAAGTGACGGAAACTGGACCTCTATAAGTAAAAATACCTCTATTCTATACACCGGGGAGTATAGAGTTTTATGGGTGGAACTTGGAGTTGTTTTATCCTAATCTCAGAGGAAATTTGGGAGCTTATTATGCTAAACATTATTATTCTTTCATGACACCTTCTGGAGGATGTTAGAGAGGGTCTTTTTGAATGTCTCAATCTCTCTATTTGCCTACACATGATAGAAAGAAGTGTGTTTGGACTATATTTTGTACTTAGTGTAAGATTTATTCAGCTTGGTAGCTCAGAATTTAGTGTCATTTTCTATGAGAATAGTGTGTGGAAACCCAAACTGGTGAATGATGTGGGAGTTCATGAACTCGATCATAGACCGAGTTTTAACTTCTTTGAGGGAAACTACTTTTGTCCACTTTGAAAATAATTTTGTTGTGGTTAGAATGAAACTTCACTATCAATATGTCACTGGTGGGTAGGGACCCACAACATTGAGCCCCTGAACTATGAAGTTCTAAGAGTATTTAGTAGTGAATAGAAGCTCTGGTGGTTAATGCATAAAATTGGTATGGATATGCCATGCATAACACCTTTTGGTGAACTCAATACAGTCATAAATTATGGGGGGAAAATAACCTAACCTCCGAATTTGGTGGGAGATCTTCAATACTACTTGATGGGATCCAAAAGACTTGGCATGGACCTCCTACATAACCTGATTTATCTCCTTCCCTTTGATGTAACAAAGATTAATTCCATTAAATATGTACCTATAGAGAGTCTGCTTAAGGTTATGTCCACTCTAGAGGGTGATATATATTTCATGATGGTGGATTCAATCATGCTTAGCTCATTATACTAGGATAATATCATTCTAGAGATACTTAATGAAGGTGTAACACCTCGACCCTAGAATCCTGGAGTCGGTGCATTATTTTAATACATTTACATGATTACAAGGAATCAAGTCCTGAAGGACCGATTAGTTTAGAAATCTTGGAAAATAGATTAAATACAAGAACTTAACATTACAATTTATAACATAAAATACAGCATAGATAATCCTTTGAGTATGACATTATTATTCTATCTTAACCCTTCATATCAATCATAACTCACTTCTTGGCATCTTGGTAAAATAAAACATTTGAAAGGGGTGAGCTCAGATGCTCAATAAAGATAAACAATATAGAGGAAGCTATCATAAATAATCATAAACTTTTATGGAAAGGTATAAAATTGAAACACAATCCCTTTAAACATAAAATTCAGCATAATATGGAAAATATAAATCAAATAATTCCATTTAAATATTCACATGTATATTCTACTAGTCGAATAGCCATATTTAACATCATTAACTAAACTCAAAATGATGGAATGAATAATGTCATACATCTTAACCACAAAGTCAAGGCCTTGTTCCAAGAACCTAAATATAAATTTTGTCAAGGACTTGTGCCAAGACACTAGGTTGTCTCATGAGACCTACCAATGAATTGAGGGGATATAGCAGGCCCGCCCGTCACTTACTAAGTCCAATGCATTCCTTATATTAAAAGGGTGAAACATAACATAATCATTCGTATTAAAACTAGCATATGAAATTCCAATACCTTAACCATAAACCATGAATGGTATAGAAATAGAACATCCATATTCAAACATATCATAACTCATTCAATGCAATATATAATATTGTATTATAATAAATCAACATCAATCAAGAATAATATCTAGTAAATGATGTTGACATAGTTGAGAATGATCAGTAAAACTCTTAGAGATAAATATACCTTTTCATGAAAGCATTTAAAAGTTACACAATATATAAAGGAATTAATTTAAAATTTATTTTTGAATCAAAGTTTTCCATACCACTTTGAAACTTTGGAAATTAATTAACATTTAAAAAAAATCATGTCTATATAAATAAATCCATAAAATCATTTTGAAAGTATGGACATTAATTAAATAGATTTTGAAAAATAAATATTTAAAACATTTAAAATGGTGATATAGTTAAAGATATCCTTCTATAAAACCTTAAAATATTCCTTTTGAAAAAAAATTATGAAACATGTACATGGATGATAAATATGTCCCAATAAATACTTATACATAAACAATCTCTGATAATAATGAGATTGGGGAATTAACCCTTACCTTGTACTTTCCTTTAGTCGAGGGTACATTTAACCTCATTTATAATGACCATAGTATGTTATTAAATTATAATAGAACCATATTCACAATTATGATATCATACATGATTAATTTATGACTTTATACTACCCATTTAATAATAATTTCCATGTTAAAGTAATATTTCGGGTAATAATCGCTTTCTTTATCGTATGTGTTTTAACTTGTTATTCTTGATTTTATCACTTAGATCATGATTTAAATACTTAAAGAATATAAAAAATTATTTATATATCATATATATTCTGAATATAAATATGTATAATAGATAGATATATGAAATGGAAACACTGTTCATGGAGACGGTAGTTCGTACATACGCATGAACGTTGTTTCTGTTTTCTTATCGTATAGTATGGAAGTAAGTAAATGACATATATTTAACTACATAAATATATATTATTCTAGTAGTATTATTATTTCATATATATCATACTTAATCAATGTATATGTATTTATAAATATTCTTGAATGGTGATCGTTGAATATGAATCTCATCGCGTCGTGGAGACGGTAAACCGTACATACGCATGAGAGAGAATATCATTCTATTGATGGTGAAATTATATGTAATTGGATTTTATATTATATAAAAAATCATTAAAATGTTATATTTTTTATTTACATAAATTATATGCATTATTATACCCATTCAAATAATAAAGTGTTTAATAACAAACTACACCACAACGTGGAGACGATAAGTCGTGTGTACGCACGTATGGTGACTTTGTCATGCATAGGATAGATAGAATAATGAATATGGTTGTATCGTATTTATAATAACATCTCAGTATGTATAAGTTACTGGAGTTATTATTTTAGTATGGCAACAACAAATAAAGAGTAAGTAGAATAAGAAAATAACTTTGGAAGAGGTGATGAAATAATTACCTCTTCTTTGGGTGCTTCGTTTTGATTTGAACAAAAGGGATACTTAGGTTGGATTTATGATCAAATTAAGGCCTGTAGAATTAATTGAGGGTATTTGGGATTATATTCTATCATGTTTTGTCCGATCCAAATGGATTTGGGTTTTGAATTAAAATAAAGGGATGTTTCCTTTTATAAGAGAGGTGAGGGGCACTTTAGGAAAATATTGAAATATTAATTTATTATAAAATTATTTTCAGTTTATAATAGCTCCAAATGGATTTATTTAGAGTCTAATGTGTGGATGGGTCTAAATATTCTCAACCAATATGTTTTAGACATGTTTAGGTTACTATATTAACCTTATCTTTTAGACGTAACCCTTAGTTAAATAGTTTAACTTTTACCATGTCTTCTTGTATTTTTATACTACATGGTTAATATAGTTACTATAAAATGCCAAGAGAACATAAAGTGGTTTATTAATGACATATCTAACATTATCTAAGTCATTTGGATAAATCTTAGATTTTTAGGACTATTATATAATTTAATACAATAGTATTTGTTTTAAAAACTCATTTGTGTCAATTTTGACACTATTTAGTATTTGGTTTTTGTGAAAGTCATAACAAGTTTATTCCTTTGAAAAAAATACATTGAATCAACCATAACATGTCATATTCACCAAAAAATGTGTGTATGGCATCAAAAGTTTCAATTTAAATTTATTTTAATATTTATAATATCAATTATTTTAATCATTCATTAATAAAGTAATTAATGCATCATCATTGTTTAATAAACAAATTTAATTATTTAATGTCTAAAAATTTTAAATAAAATACCATTATGTAGGAAATATTTTTATATTTCTACTAAATATTTATAGTCGAACTTATATTTTGTATAACCCTATATTAAAAAATGTTTGGTTATTAATATTTGAATTTAACACTTTTAACTATTTTTTAAATAAAATATAATAAAGGTCCTAATCTAACCCAAATGGATAAAAATTGATCTTATTTTTGTCCTAAGGTTGATTTTGGTCAAAAAAAATTATCTAATATAATTAGGACATGTGTTGGGGTAATGTTATATTATTATAATATTATTTTTACCTTTAATTACCCTATTTACTTTTAACCGTGGTAAATAAAATTCAAAAGTTACTATTCACAAAAAATTATTTTCAACCTATTGAACCATATTTTAATTACAGATGAAAATTGTGTATAAGAAATCGAGTTTTTAGAATGGGTCAAAATCCCAACCCTGTTAGAAACTTTGACTTGTTCCTGAGAAAACTAGGAAAATCTAGGATGTTATGGAACTTTCCAGACTACACGCCGTGTACTCTAGAGTACACGCCGTGTATAGGTTGGGTGAGTATCGTCCACGTGCTCGCTGAGTACATGATGTGTGATGACCGTGTAGGAATTTCTTACTACATGGCTTGTAGTTATAGACACGTTGTGTACCCTTAACCATGTGGAGGCCATACTTGGCGTGTAGGCCTATTGGTTGGGTAGAATGTTTTTAGCATATACACGTCGTGTACTATTAGTAAATGCCATGTAGAGGGGCCATGTATGGGGATATACATGGAATTTTGGGAATGTCAGCAGGGTAAATAGGAACACACCGTGTACCATAGGTACACGCCGTGTAGTCAGTCGAAAAGTCCTCGGCGAAATATCAGCCGCCTTATGAATAGTAAAATGATACATGGCATGTATTCCTAAAGTACATGCCATGTATTTTCTTTTTTTTGCTAAAACAGGCAGTAGCCTTGTTTTAAGGCAGAACCCAAAACCCTTAATGGTTTTGAGCAGTGGGAGCCAGCCGAAGCCGTTTTTGCTTCCGATCTTCCATCTAAAATCCATTTCAATCATCGTAGGATGAGTTAGAACCCCCTCGGTAAGGCCTTAATTCCTCTTGAGTCGTTCTTCTTGATTTTTGTTCTAGGAAGAGTTATAGGGGTTTGAGTATTTTTTGATTCTTTTATAGATCTACCGTGTCTTAGACCTAATTGGAGGTTGTTATCGGAGGAGTAGCATCGTATGAGTCTCAGGTAGGCGATGCATACCTCTTTTTGTGTTTTTGTAGAATTTTGGGTGGTGCGGCCTATGGTGCATTTTCGGGTATTTTGAGCGAGACCCTAATTTACCTATTATTCCCTATTTAATTGTTTATTTGACCTATGGAATGCCCTTGGGTATGACCTTTTACTGTTTTTCTTGAGCAAGGTCGGGCAAGGGGTCGTTGCTCATCGGGGCATTTTAACCGGGGGATGCCAAAATGGTTATAATTGTTTTGTATTATTTTAAACTATTGAGTTTAGTGTATTGAACCTTGATATGAATTTTTGGAGACCTTAAAAGACCCCAGTGCTAGTATGGGACAGCACTTGGTTAGCACATAAAACTGTTTAGATTGTTTTTCCTGTTTATGTGTTTTGATTAAATGTAAGTACTGAATTGCATATGCTGAAACCTTTGGGTTGTGTTGGGCATGGCTCAGATATTCTTGAGTGATGTTGATCATATGTTGGGCTTGGACCTGGTTACTTTGGGTGGTTTTGACCACGGTATTAGGCGTCAAGGGCATTGTCTTAAGGTAGGATGACTGTCAGGTTGGGCATGGCCCAAGTTACTAGGATGGTGAGGCCATTAAACTTGAGCAACATGGTTGCAGGGACACAAGGTGTTAGAGGTGTGGTGTGTTGGGTACTGTTTTGGTGATTACCACTCACCCAGAACTATGATTAGTGTTCACATAGAGAGACTCTATGGTGAGGTGGTTTTGACCACTCATGTGGGTAGAGGGCCCTGTTAGTTGAGGTTTAGGTACTATTGGTTTGGGGGTGCTTTCCGTATTAATCCATGTGGAAGGTGAGGAGCCTTTAGGGGATAGCATTGAGGCTATCAAGTTGGGGGAAGAGGCTTACCGTGATTTGAGGGAAGACATCATTTTCCCTCCGGTTACTTTATTATGAGGGTAGACATCATTGTCCCTCCGGTTACTTATTGAGGATAGGCATCGATGTTCCTCCAGGTTACTATTTCTCAGGCATGCCTTCGAGACGTCAGTACTTGAGACACGCGGTGTCAGGGGGCACATGGTGTTGGGTTACATGATAGAGATTCCAGTGTTGGTCGAAGCAAGTGACACTCCATGGTGGCTGCTGAGCACCAGTGGAGTTTTTGTTTATTTGTGCATCGTACTATTTATTGTTTACCATATAAATGCATGCCTTCTTAAACACTTATATTAGGTACGCACCATTGGGTAGTGTCCTACTAAGATTCATATCACACCCTGCATGGGCCCTTCAGGACGCATGTAGACTTTATGGAATTATGTGTAGGAAAGAGGCCAGCTTCAGGAGCTGGACTACATTAGTTGTTGCATGGAGATGGTATGGACCTTGAGGTCTTGCCTAGCTAGAGTTTAATGTGTTTTTCTTACTTTCCTGTATCATCATACTTACTTGTTTTGTAGCTACATTTGGTTATCCATTGGTTCCCTTACATATGGATATGTATGACCTTCTTTGGATTCATGTTTGTTGTTTAGTGTTAGTTACAAATGATCATCATGCTGTTGTGTTTACTTTCCACTATCGTTGTTTATATTTATTACTTCCGCTGTTTATTGATATTGAATGTGTTTCCTCTCTGCGGATCTAGTTCGAGTCTGCTGAGTCGTTTATTTCATTTCATCTTTATTATTATACTCGGACCAGTACCATTATTATCTTCTGATAGGGTATAGCCTCCTCGCTATACCTAAAAAGACCCTTGCTGCTAGTCGGTAGCCTTTGGCATTCGGGGAGGTGTGCCTAAGGTAGTAACACCTGACCCATTTAGCACTATTTGGGTGGCTGTTTGGGTTTGGTTTGTTACAAAGTAGTATCGGAGGGGTTCTTGATATGGATTTAGTAGTAGTGTTTTTCTGGCTACTAATGAGATTGAGACTTCTCTTTTTATTTCTTCCGGTTCTACTATTTGGGATATGGTAGACTAGAGACAAGTTGTTACTAGAACTGGGTTTCTAGCTTGTTCTTGGGTGCCTGCAGCCGTAGGTACGAGTGATGGACCAAGTTTCCTTGGGTGGGAATTTCTATTTTTCTTTTTCTCATATTACAGTATACATGATTTCTACCTCAGTGGCTCACTTTATGTGTGATGTTATTGAATGTGATATGTAACCCTTAACTTGGTGTGGTAAGGGAGAATTGGACCTTGGCCCGGTATGGAAAGGTTGCTTTCTTGGATTTTGATAGGCACATTTTAGGGTATTTCAATGTCATAATTGCACGTATACTTTGTGAAGTGATAATTCCATGTGAATAATATCAATTGTTATGCCTTATATTCTTTCAAAATGTGAATAAGTGAAATTCATGATAAAATTTCTTGTTTATTTCAATGTGTTATGCCATGATTTATATAATTGTAGAATTGCATGTGGTAGTATATTTGGGTCTGGATCTCGTACGAGCAGGGAGGTACTATGGTTGAGGTGATTTTGATCATTAGGATTGGGTGACTCGGTCGTCGGTTGAGGCAATGTTGGTTGTCAGGATGGGCATGACCCGAGGTACTTTTGATACTTGGCTCTCTTGAGGGGCGGGTAAGGAGACCATGAGGTCAGGATTCTGTGGGCATGGGTTGCGGTGGGGGAGAGTAAAGGTAGTAGTTACGCGTTTCCTTTTAATTCTTTTCCTATCTGTATGAATATATTGTTATATATGTGTGTGTGTGTGAGTTGTAGGAATATTTATGGTATTTAGCGGGTTCCTCTTATACGTCTAGATGGAGTGTCAGACGGGTGGTGATACAGTGTCGCAGGTGCAGGAACAGGTTCAGGATTCGGCACAGGTAGTGCATGAGCCGTAGGTACAGGCTCAAGGACATGATCAGGTTCAGGATCCAGTGCATGTAGGACAACAACTGGGTTTGGCAGCGTTTGGACCATGGCTCGATGAGCAGCTCTGAGCTAGCCTGGTACGTGTCTTGCAGGGGATCTACAGAGGTGTGCGGGGTACAGAGCCATCTATAGCATATCTGATGTAGGAGTTCCAGTCGTAGCACCCACTACTTTTTTAGGGTGAGGGTGGTTCTCAAGAAGCTGAGAAATGGATAGAGAGCATGAAAATGATATTCGAGTAGCTCAAGACGCCTCCAGGGTAGAGGGTCAAGCTGGTGACATACATACTGTGGGGACTGGCGAAGCATTGGTGGGATGTGTAGGTTCAGGATCATAGGTATGAGGGACTATCATGTAAAGACTTCGAGGACAGGTTTTTCAAGAACTTTTACCCATAGAAACTGAGGTAAGAGAGGGCTCAAGAATTCTTGAGCCTTCAGTAGGGAGACATGTCCATCATGGACTATGCAATTACTTTCATTGAGTTATCCCACTTTGCACCTGGTATGGTAAGTGATGATGTGGATAGGGTGAGGCACTTCAAGGATGGCTTAAGACACACCATTCAGATCCAGGTGAATATCTTCAGGCTGGGTTCTTTTACAAAGGTGGTGAATTAGGCGCTCATAGTGGAGGGAAACTAGAGGGATAGGCCCCAAGTTGGTCGGGTGATGGCTTCAGATGATGGTTAGGACAACAATAAGCGAGGATAGGATAAGTTCCAATAGGGAATTCAATCCAAGGACTCTACTAGACCACCTTGTGGTAGTTCTTCAATGGTTTTCTTTCAGTGTGGACAGCCAGGACATGTCTGGAATCAGTGTGATAGGCCTCCAAAGGAGTGTTAGGCATGTGGACAGGTCGGGCATCTTGATATGTTTTGCAGGTATCCTTCACAGAAAGCCGGAAAGCAAGGACCAGGACAGACAGTGGCATCTAGATTTGGTTCAGGTTCAGTACTTGGAGAGGGTAGCCTAGGTTCAGCTGCACGTGGGGGACGTGACAGAGATAGCGAGATCTAGCTAAGGGGTCATTGGTCGGTGACTAGAGCAACACCGTAGAGAGGTCAGGCATCAGGTAGTCGTACTTTAGGCTAGGTGTATGCCATGGAGCTGTCAGAGGCTAAGTAGGCTGGTGATCTGATGACGGTTAGAGTTACACCACGGGTGTGGTCGTGATTTCCATGTTTTCTTTTTGGCATGACCTGTAGAGGCTTGTCCGTTTTGAGTGCACGTAATGCACAGGACCTGTGTGGACTGACTAGATGTTGGTCAGTGGGATTGGCACCATATCAGGTGTGTGATATATTTATATATATGTATGAGATGCGTAGAATCAGGGGCATCGAGGATGCGGGTTACTTGATGTGTCATGGGCATCAGGGCATCGAGGATGTGGGTTACTTGAGGGGTCATGGGAATCGGGGCATCGAGGATGCGAGTTACTTGAGGTTCCTTATGCATCAGGGCATCAAGGATGTGGGTTACTTGAGGTGCATGGAATCAGGTTTTATTTTGAGTGTCCATGGGATGCAGGACCTCATGGAGGCAGACGCCAATGTGGTGCGGGATACGTTTGGGTGACAGAAATGATGCAGCAGCACCAATGAGGCATAGGGGTGATGATGCGTCACAAGAGGACCATATATCCAAAAAATAGGTTAATGAACCTTTTCTTGTTTGAGTTTTATCGGGTTGAGACTGAGTTAGTCAAATCCTAAGGTGGGGAGCCCCTTGAGGAATTTAGCCAGAACCTTTGAGACCGGGGAAGTCTGGGTTACTTTGATCGGGGTGGTATTTTCGGTGCCATCTTCAGGTTTCATTTGATAGCTCAGGTATGAGCTATATTAAGGGGGAGATTATAAGAACCTGTCTTTTTAAAACGGGTTAAAATCCCGACCCTATTTGAAATTTTGACTTGTCCCTAAGAAAACTGGGAAAATATAGGATGTTATGGAAATTTCTAGACTAAACGTCATGTATTCTAGAGTACACGCCATGTATGGGTTGGGTGAGTATCAGTCGTGTGCTTGCTGAGTACATGTCGTGTGATGACCATGTAGGAATTTCTTACTACACGGCGTGTAGTTATAGACACTTTGTGTACCCTTGACCGTGTAGAGGCCATACATGGCGTGTAGGCCTGTTGGCTGGGTAGAATGTTTTTAGCATGTACACGTTGTGTACTATTAGTACACGCCATGTAGAGGGGACATGTAAAGGGATATACATGGCATGTTGGATATTTCGGCAGGGTAAAGAGGTACACGTCATGTAGTCAGTAGGAAAGTCCTCGGTGAAATATCAGTCACCTTATGAACACTAAAATGATACATGGCGTGTAGTCCTAAAGTAAATGCGGTGTATTTTCTTTTTTTCGCTAAAATGAGCAGTAGCCTCGTTTTCAGGCAGAATCCAAAACCCTTGAGAGGTTTGAACTGGGAGAGCTGTCCAGAGCTCATTTTTGCTTCCGATCATCCGTTCGAACTCTCTTTCAATCATCTTTGGATGCGTTAGAACCCCCTTGGTAAGGCTTTGATTCCACTTGAGTCGTTCTTCTTTATTTCTATTCTAGGATGTGTTATAGGGGTTTGAGAGTTTTTGATTATTATGTAGATCTACCGTGTTTTAGACCTAATTGGAGGCTGTTATCATAGGATTAGCATCATACAAGTCTCAGGTAGGTGGTGCATACCTCTTTTTGTGTTTTCTCAGACTTTTGGGTGGTGCGGCATATGGCGCGTTTTCAGGTATTTTGAGCAAGACCCTAATTTACCTGCTATTGCCTGTTTAATTATTTATTTGACCTATGGGATGCCCTTAGGTATGCCCTTTTACTATTTTTCTTGAGCAAGGCTGGGCAAGGGGCCATTGATCATCTGGGAATTTTGGTCAGGGGATGCCAAAATGGTTATAATTGTTTTTTATTGTTTTAAACTATTGAGTTTAGTGTATTGAACCTTGATATGAATTGTTGGAGACCTTAAAAGACCCCAGTTCTGGTATGGGGAAACACTTGGTTAGAACATACAACTTTTTAGATTGTTTTTCCTGTTTATGTGTTTTGATTCAATATAATTACTAAATTGCATATTATGGAACCTTTGGGTTGTTTTGGGCATGGCCCAGATATTCTTGAGTGATGCTGATCACAAGTTGGGCTTGGCCCGGGTTACTTTGGGTGGTTTGGACCATGGGATTGGGCATCATGGGCATCGTCTTGAGGCAGGATGACTGTCAGGTTGGGCATGGTCCGGGTTACTAGGATGGAGAGGCCATCATACTTGAGCGGCATGGTCGCCAGGACACGAGGTGTCAGAGGTGTCATGGCTTGGGTATTATTTTGGTGATTACTGCTCACCCAGAACTATGAGTAGTGTGCACATAGGGAGACTCCATGATGAGGTGGTTTTGACCACTCATGTGGGTAGAGGCCACTGTTAGTTGCGGTTTAGGTACTAGTATTTTGGGGGTGATTTCCGTAGGAAGCCACGTGAAAGGTGAGGAGCCTTCAGGGGATAGTATTGAGGCTATCAGGTTGGGGGCAGACGCTCGTTGTGATTTGAGGGTAGAAATCGTTGTCCCTCTGGTTACTTTAATTTGAGGGCAGACATTGTTATACCCCTGGTTACTTTATTTTGAGGGAAAACATCGATGTTCCTCCGGTTACTTTATTTTGAGGGCAGACATCCCTGTCCCTCTGGTTACTTATTGAGGACAGGCATTGTTGTTCCTCTGGGTCACTATTTCTCAAGTGTGCCCTCGGGACGTCGATACTTGAGACACACGGTGTCAAGGGGTACATGGTTTTGGGTTACATGACAGAGATTCTAGCATTGGTCGAAGTAGGAGACACTCCGTGGTGGCTGTTGAGCACGAGTGGAGTCTGTGTTTATTTGTGCATCGTACTGTTTACTGATTACCTTATAAAAACAGACTTGCTTAAACACTTTTATTAGGTACGCACTATTGGGTGGTGTCCTACTGAGATTCATATCACACACTGCATGGGTCCTTCGGGATGCGTGCATACTTTATGGATTTACATGTAGGAAAGAGGCTAGCTACAGGAGCTGGGTTACATTAGCTGTTGCATGGAGATGGTATGAACCTTGAGGTCTTGCCTAGCTGGAGTTTACTATGTTTTTCTTACTTTCCTGTATCAGCATGCTTACTTGTTTTGTATCTACAGTTGTTTAGCCATTGGATCCCTTACATATGGATATTTATGACCTGCTTTGGATGAATTTTTTTTGTTTAGTGGTAGTTACAAGTGATCAGCATGCTGTTGTGTTTACTTTCAGCAGCTGTTGTTTATATTTATTGCTTCCACTATTTATCGATATTGAATGTTTTTTCGCTCTGCGGGTCTGGTTCGAGTCTGTTGAGTCATTTATTCTACTACATATTTATTATTATACTCAGACTGGTACCATTATTATCCTCTGAGAGAGTATAGCCTCCCCACTATACCTAAAATGGCCCTCGCTGCTAGTCGGCAGCCTTTGGCGTTCGGGGAGGTGCGCCTAAGGTAGTAACACTCGATCCGTTTAGCACTATTCGAGTGGTTGTTTGGGTCTGGGTCATTACACTGTGTCTATCAGATTTTTGAAATTCAATTCATAGAATCAGTAAAATTAAGTTTTATAAAAATTTGCAAATGTGCCTAGAAGGTGGGTAAAAGGCGTTAAAAAGTTCAATAAAATTTTATATATCTAATCTTGTTATAAAATGGCTCAAAGGACTTACATTGGACTAATATATGTATTGTGTATCTATTTTGACTTATTGATAAATTTTAATTGAAAATAATTATTTAAATGAAAAAAGTCAGTTTTTATGTACTATGCAGTATTTTTCACTATTCATCAAAAATTGAATGTTTTCAGAAAAATACCAAAAATTCACCTGAAACTAATTTTGATATTACAAATTCAAAATTTAAGTCTATTTTACCAAATTCAATTTTTAGGAGTATCTAAAATTAATTTTATTATTGTTCACAAAAAGACATAAAAATTGGGCCTGCGGGCTATGTAATGGGCTATAATCCCACTGGGCCTTCGGGATATGTAATGGGTCTCCCTCTACCTAGTTAAAAGAGGTATTTGATTTTCTTCAATAATAAAAAATGAGGCTTCGGCCCCAACCTTTAAAAAAAACATAAAAAGTGGTTCTTTTAGGAAAATAGTTTTTCTAAATATATAACTATTTTAACAAAACTTATACATTTCATTATAAATATGTTTATTTATGTGAAAAAAATTTAAATAACATTTAAATTTTCTTTGTTACTATTCATATTATAATATTTAATTGATAAATAAATATATCGTTTAAATAATTATAACACTAATGCATTGTTTTATAGAAACTCAATCTTGCATATAATGCAATACAATTCAGTGTTACGTGCAATATAAGCTATTAAAATACTTTAAAGAGATAATGTACTATGAAATATTAGGGTGTTACAGAAGGGATTGATCCAATCAATCGTTTCCTCAACTATGGGGAAATTTGAAGGCCCTAGAGCAGAAGTACCAGTGGCTAGTTGATATACCCATTGGTTGTTATCATCTAGAGTGTCCAAGGTGATGACCCTCCAATGTGACACATGAATAACCAATTAATCCTGGAAAAGATCTACTAGGGATGCATTTAGGCTTTATTAAGTGTCGAATCAGCCATTTTGAGACCAAGTAACATGGGCCACCTTTGGTTGGGAAGGGAACCAGGTCATTAACTGATGAGTCTGCTCTAGTAGAGGCACAAGTTCTTACTTTACAATAATGTAGCCACCCTTGATCTACTTGATGATCATCTCAGAGTATCTTCTCACATGTAAATAGAGGACGTAAATCTCAAGGTTGAACTTGATATTGGTAATAAGAGCCTGATACTCTTCCTTATTATTAGTGAAACCTTCTAACAACAAGAATGGGTATGGAAAGATGGTATACATAGGAGAAATGATGATAATCCCCAAGTATACTCTATTAAGCATGGATTTATTGATCCTTCTACCGGTAGGACTCTATAAGGCACCATCAAAATGCATTTACTAACACAACATAACCTGGTCTACTAAGATAATGGATCTATTTGGGAAATCAACATCTATAGGCAATTTCTTAGGGGTTGTATGTGAAACCAGGATGTATTCCAGTGCTTGGCGCTTGATGTATTTCTACAAGAAAAAACTAATGTCAGATTACTATATGATTACCACCCAGTGCACTAATCTCTCTGTCATCATAGGTCAGTTGAGGATTTACTTTAGCGAGTTAACATGGGAAACCAGCTATATCTCATGGTGTTTCAAGTAATTTCGCAACATTTTCACTGCAAATACTAGTGTGAGGAAACTCTTATTGATGGTAGAAATCTATTATCTATATTGAGAAGTATTTGGATGAGATAATATATGTTTTTCTCTCTTCCCTCATTGTTTTTCTGGTCCAGAAGGGTTCTAAGGGACCATTCCAGGTTGGTCACGTAAAGAACCATGGGATTTTCTAAGATGGATGTCATCATAACCAGAGGTTATAAAAGATAATATGTCATATCTTTAAATGCAGTTTTTCAATCCTCATCCCACTAGTAAATGGATCCTTTCTTCATGATCCTCAAGAAGGGATTACACTTGTTATCCAGATTTGCACTAAATTTGTGAGTATAGGAAAAGTGGCCTTGGGGCCTCACAACTCTTAGAGGTTTCTTGTATAAGAAATTTTTATTATAGACTTTATTTTCTCAGGATCAATCTTGATGCATCTATATCTGATGATGAAGTTGAGAAAAATTTTATAGGTAACTCCTAATACACACTTCAAAGGGTTTATTTTCATGTGGTGATAATGGAGGAATCTGAACATTTTCTCAAGATCTTTGAGATTCTCTTGGAACTAGAGATATTTAACCACCAGATCATCTATGTAAAACTCCACTAATGTCTTGGGGAGCTATTTTAAGATATGGTGTGTGGAACATTGGTAAGTGGCTCCAGCATTCTTCAATCTGAATGTAATTACCAGGTAGCAAAACGTTACCTAGGGTTCCCTGAAGGCAGTGGACTTATCATCCTTGAGGGATATCTAGATTTGATTAAACCCTGATTATCCATCCATGAAGAAGAGGTCTTAGAACCCATCTATAGCATCAATCAATAGATCTATCACCATAAGGGAAAATTAATCCTTCAAACAATGGCAGTTAAAGTCCTGGGAGTCAATACAAACTCTAATTTTCCCATTATTCTTGCTAACTATAACAATTTTAGACATCCATTTGGGGTATTAGACCACTCTAATGAAGTTTTCATTAATAATCTTTTAAATTTAGGCCTTTACCATGGCACCATGTGAGGGGTGCATTTTCTGGGAGGTTTTTTTGACCCATGATGACCCACTAGGATTCCAATGTAATTTTCATCAATCTGGGGATCAAGGCCTAGCATCTCACTATAGCTCTAAGAGAACACATAGTGTTGTTGTTTTAGAAAGGCCAGATACTACTATTGTTCATCTGGTAATATGGTTGCACTTATTAGTGTCGGACTTAGATCTTTCTCAATGCTAAGTTTTACTTGAGTCAACTCATCAAAAGTGTAGAAGTAACCTTCTTCAAATGTAGGAGGGGCATATTCAAAATCCTCTTCTTCATCTGAGATACAAAGGTTAGAGGGAGGAAGTAACTCTCCTAATACTGAAGATCCAAGAACAACAATAGAACCCAATATTATGGGGGGATATTCCTTAATAAGGAACTCTTTCTTTATAGAGACTATAGTGAAAAAAGCCAATGAACAAATATCATGTAGTTTCCAAACATGAGGTCCACTCCAAATATCTAAGAGATGATGATGGTTCGACTTCTGTCAAGTCATCCCCACTTTTTAGAACATGCAAGAATGTTTTGGATCGATGGGTATGGGGTTAACTTATTAGTAATTTATAGGGGTAGGTACTTCCGGCATCGGTTAGGCATATCTAGTGTAGGAGTATGATGTAATCTATGGTCACTCTTTCTTCTTTGGGACTATGAAACAACCTCCTAAGTCTAGTGTTGTGGGTTTTAATTGATTTATTAGGAGGAAAAAAAAATCTTGCAATTATTCCTAGGGATTTGGTATAGTGGTTTTCAGGTCGTCGAGGGATTTGATACACTCAACCTCATCAATCTAGGGTTGTTTCTATTCCCTTTTGTAGTACCTGACATCTAAGTAATGAGACTCACAAGGATTGAAGGGAGAAGCGTCACCCTGAAGTACCCCTACTTTACCGTCAAGGGATTATTTGAGGCACTAGTGCTTCAAAGGTGGGACCACTACTTGTAGATGGAGATAAGGCCTTCCCAATATGACATTTTAGGTTATATCCTATGAGACTACCATAAATTTAGTGCTTAATATCATTCCAAAAAATTAGTTATTTAGCTAAATTTTATCACATAGCTTATACTCACTCTTTTCATACACCTAAATTGTTAGGTTAAAGGGGATCAGATCCTCTTTTATGAGCCTCAGATTGTGGAGTGTTCAAATCAGGATGAGATTGATCCTAGTGTTGATAATAACTATAAAATAGTGGATTTCCATGCCATTGAACTGGCCTGTGATATACATCAGGTGTATGCACACCTAAATGCTAGTAACCTCATATTATTTGAAAAATGAAATGATGGACCGAAATTATTCATGTTTGGATTCTTCTACATAATAGGCCTCGGAGGTAGCAACCTCAGACTCAAACTAAGGGGTCTCTTCAAGGATTCGATAAGCACCTCATGCATCTATTTTGATAGGCAGAGTGCCTCGAGGATCGAGATCCTCACTAGTATGTTTTAAAGGTGCTTCTAAACATCATACTTCCATGTTAGGGTCATATTTTTTCCTATAGAGGGTAATTCTTTAGAAGAGAGTGTATAAATCACGGTTGGATGAGGCACTAGGGCCCGGGTAGTGTTATCTATATTCTAATCTTGGTTATCCAGTTTTCTCTAAACACCTGATGGTCGGTCACCAGATGGCTGAGGTCGGTCCTTGGATGGGCATAGCTGATCATGGTGTGGTTGGAGCTTAGTCATGCGCAATATAGTCTGCTATAGAGACATACCTGATGGAGTAGGCCAGGAGGTTTGTGCTTGTTGAGCCCTGCACGAGACCAGTTGTTTGGTCTTAGTTGCATGAATATCATGGTTTGGAGTGACATCTTGGAAATTCTTCCTATTGTTATGTCCCCTGAATCTCCTTTATTTACATCATTCATAGGATCCTAAGGGGTTCTCATAGAGTTCCTCATCATTGATCATCGTATAATGATCCACCAATTCAGCGGTATTCACAGAGGCATACTCTTTCTTCTCATCATTGGAATACTTCGGGACTGGACAAACTCTGGGTACATCTTCTAAGTTAGGAGGCATGAAATCTCTAAGGGTATATACTAGTTTTGGTACCATTGTGGGACTCTGAAACCCCTTATGCTTTGGACACTTGCTTTTTTGGGACTTGGAAGGATGTGACGTAGATGTGGAGGTGGCAGCCAAAGGATATGCGATAACTACAGGAGGTTCTGGTCTGCTCAAGCGGGCATGGATGATACCATGGGCACAAGTGACTATCTTTTGAGCCAACCAATCATTTTACATATGTGTTCCTCATCTAGGAGCCTGCTTCCACTCATCGGAATCTTCACTATCACTATCGATATCAGTAAATATGTGTTCTACATGTGTCAGTGCTTCCCCCAATTTGACTAAATCGCATCCCACTTGGTCCTAGAACTAATCTTTAAATACAAAAAATTCTTTTACGGTATGTATGAGGACTCTGTGGTATGGTAAGTGATTGTATCAATCGACAAGTTCATCCTCTTGGGGTTTCTTACATTATAGAAGCTTCAAAATCCATTTTTCTTGGGATAAGATGAAATAACCTGGTACTTGTGCAAAATTGAAGGATTAAGTCATGTTCTTTCTTTCTATTAGAAGAAAATAGGGTGCCTAGCCCTGACAAGGGGTCAGGTAAATGTTCTCTCAATGAGTTTCTACCTTACAAGGTTTCACTAGGTGAGGCTAATCTTAGCAAGGCTACACCTGGTAGGGTTCATTTGATAAAGAGTCTAGTAGGTAAATCGGATCAGGAGCCTCTGTATGCACAATAGTAGTTGTATCTTCTTTCAAAGTCCTTCACACAAGAGCTAGAATAGATAATGGGTGTGACTGTTTCTTGGTCCATTAAAAGGCTTCTTCTATACACTAAGTTTTTTCAAAGAACTCCTAAAATATTCCCAAATAATTTAGGGATATTAGAGTAGGGACCAGCTCATCCTTAACATTCTTCACACATTATGAGCAATTATTCCTGTGAAATTTTCATTCCAAGAGAGCATGTGAGTCCCTTCCACTATGTAATGAAGTTATCAATTCAATCGTCGAACCACTATTTTTATTTGGATAGGTTGGACATGCTAGTATTGCATGAGGTGGAGATAAACTAGTGGAGATACTAACTACGGAGATCTTACCAGTCTACAATGGATCCTAGAGCTAACTAGTTGTACCACCTAAATGTAAGTCCTTCTAGGGTCTGAACAAAATATCATAGCTTGGTTGCTTCCTATTTTTCTGAAGTTCCCAACATTAGGTCACACCTTGAGGTGAAGTGGTCCAAATGTTGTAGTGAGTCACCCACCCCATTAAATGGGGTAAACCTTGGATTTAATAATTCTGGTGGTGGGTAAATCTGGTCTATCCATGTCGGATATGACTTTATTTCATGGGGGATTGACACATTTCTTGTTTCCAGATCCTCAATGTGGGAAATGAGAGTGGTTATCATGTCATCCTAGTGAGTATTTGTGGTTATCAATGCTTTTCCCATCTCATCGGATCATGAGGTGGGGTGTCACTGATCTCAATATGAATAGGTTCTCTTTTTATATAAATTCAAAAACTCATATCTCGATCATTTTTCATAGCCCCCAGCTTCTACCCAGATCAGATGTACAAGGCCAACCAATTCAAATCAAGTAATCTGGCCAAGAAGTCCTATATTTCCAACTAGAGGAGATTCGGGGTCCGTTTTGAAATTGTCACAACCTAGGTGCTTCTCAAAAATAAGTTTAATAATAAGCCTTTTGTATCCCTATAGATCCTAAATAAAATCGGCTATACTCACATCTAACTCAGTTTCTTCTATGATCTCATATAGACCAAAAGACTTATCGAAACCTTTTACTTTTTTGATATATCAACAGTTGGGTGGAAATTTATAATTGGGGGGACTCCCAAGGCCCATGACGGTGGTCGTAGAAGAACATATAAGAAACTGATTTAACCATGACAATGGTCGGAGAAGAACCTTCACTTCCAATTGGTAGGCCATACTAAATATCTCATTATTTTCATGGGATAGGGTTTAAATAGGGGTAGTGTACTACCCCCAGTCTCTGATCTTCATGTGTTGTGATGCCTCTTCCATGACTCATCAAAGCACAGTGAGGATCTTGATACAGGTCTTCTAGAAGGTCTGAAAGTATCCATACGCATCATGGCACTGGGCTACTAGAAAGGGTGTGATTTCAAACCTATTATATTGTTGGTGGATGGCATCGAGATGAACCTAGCTTCTCAGATAAATCATTTTTTGATCCTAAGGGTGGTTGAGTGTCACCCAAATATTGTGACATAAGCATGTTGTCTGGACCTCAGTGAGGAACTCCAATATAAAAAATATAGGGTTTTAGGTGATCAAAATGTGGCTGAGATTTGGTTAGGGGACAAGATTCTCCACAAGTCCTTTTCTTCATTACCTAGGGAAGCTTCCTACTCTTGATCGGTCCTAACCCCAACTTGAACTGGCTAGAAAAATGGTGGTGGCAATGATGTAGACCTACTTTGTTGCTTAATTTCTGGCAGGTGGGGTGTTTCACGTACCAATCGTCCACTAAAATTTGGAATTTCTTCCAGTGGCTGGTTCAACTTCAAGATCATGTCCATGTAGGATTGGGTATTCAAAACTTCTTCATGAGTGAGATTTGTGATATCTCTATAGGGATTAATGGAGTGCTCACCATCGTCTGAATGTGTCAATATAGAGCTCTATGTCTTTCCCACTTCTAGCGTGGAGTTTGAGAGGAGGTTGGATGGTGGTGGTGGATATAGTTTCACTATGATTCCTTAGAAAGAGTCCAAAACATCCTCCACCTGCAAGTACCTACAGAGGTATTTGAGGATTTTTTAGACTTAGAATTTAGGGATCATTAGCTTTAGATAACGGGCTTTTGGCCTCGGCTCTAGTAGTGAAGGTGATGACTCCTTCATCAAGTCATCCTTTATCTCCAAATCCAACATATCTATGGTGACATGTCTTTTCCTATAGTTCTTCCTATAATGTCTCGAGAGTTCCCCAGGTACCAATTTCTGGTAGTCTCTTGGGTTTCTTCCACATGCATTATGACCTACGTCATGAGCACGGCCCCCATGGTGGTTGATTTTTCTCTTTCCCCAGGATGGTTCTTCATAGAACTAAATTTATTCATAGAACTAAATTTCTTCTTCATGGGGAGGACCTCTGCATCGGTTGGTCGTAGTTCAGGGAGGACCTCTGTTGTGAAATTTTTCACCATGGGATGTCCCATGATGGTTTTCGATGGCACCCACAATTTAGAGAGTCAACCCAACCTACCTAGGAGGTGGCTTGGTTCTCAATCCCAAGAGATCAAAGATGGGGACCTACAAGGTGGTTTCGGGGGTGAGGTGAGATGTGTTGGTAGTATTTGGGCCACTGGAGTCATGGAATAAGCCTCCTAATAGGAAAGGTCTGTGGAATACCCCTAACGTCGGTGTCGGGTGTTTTAGACCATGGTTGGTGAAGAAGAAGTAAGATAGACCTACTCTTTAACCTGTAAAGTCTAGATGAAATCATCAACATGGTTGAGTGGGAACCCTCCTTAGTGTCTCCTGGTGGTGGTAACTGTGGGTGTGATCCATACATCTTCTACTTCATTGGTGTATTTGGGGAATCTATTAGAGTTTTTTGGGAAGAGGCTCTCGAAATGATTTGTCCTCATGATTGGGGGGATTTACCCCAATGAGACCCTCATGGACGGTGCTTTTATGGTGGTTTCAGGGATTCCAGGTCTTATCGAGCCATATCCCTGGTCGGGATGATCCCTTCTTATTCATATTGACAAACAAGAATGTTGATAACCCTTCTATAGATGATCTTAAAAGGGGAGATGGGGAGAGGGTGCCCAGTAGTCATGGAAGAATCTTCCATTGTGGAAGAAATATAGTGGTGTGGGATCACCGCACTGTTGGTGCACCTTCCCCCATGCTTTTTAGTGGCAGGTCTTCATGAGTTTCTGGTGGATTGATTCTTGTGCAAATATATGGATCCATCCATCAGAAAACATACCTTGAAAGAAATTCCCAATATTCCCAACATTATTCTTCCTTACCCAAGTTATATGTAGGATTCATGATGATTATGTCTCAAATTAGGTATTCCTAATGAATTTCACTTAACCTAGTTATATGAGAAGAGTTCTGCACCAATCCCACCATCTATTTGGTGGGGTCCTGGTGCTAGATATATGGATCTGATTGTGCTCAAATCTAATGGTTCCCAACATTACTAATCTACTCATTATTGGATGATAATAAATTCATGTCACGTTAACCGTTTTTGTTTCTGATGCTTTCTCATTGGGTTCATGCACCACACTGTTCTTTCCCCGCATTCTAGCTTTCCAAAGGTGGGCGGCCTTCGCCTCCATGGTTGGTGATGTCAGCTCCTTGATCAAAATGGGATGATGGGATGTTGGTTCCTACTTCCATGGATTCCTCCTTGTATATAATCACCTATTCTAGGTATCCCTTAAAGATTTAAGTCATGTTCATGATACTCATTCCTCACACTATCTTGATATAGATACTAGTTAATTATACTGCTTATGTCTCGACAGGATAATAACCTTTAGTCGGATTAGATGGTAACTTTGGTCATGTAAGAGAATTTATGGATGTTGGATGTGTTGGTCATCTATAAAGTATTACCCTTTTTAAGTTGAAGGCATCTTGTGTGTGAGGCATCTTAGTCATAGAACCCAAGGAATCCCATGCCAGCCATAGGGTAGTTGAATCCATGGGTATAAGACTTCAGATGGTTTTTACCGCATGCATCCCATGTTTCTTATATGGGATAGAAATTCTAGGTGGTTCATAGGTTTAACATCTTGGGTGGAAAATTTGGTCGTAGGTTTAATGTCTTGTAGGGATAGGTGGTTTGGTTAAGTGTGTTTGTAGGGGGAAAATATGATCACACTTGAGGGTTTGGTTAAGTGTGTACCCAGGGGGGAAGATGATCACACTTGAGGGTTTTTGTCTCCCATAGGGAGGAAATACAGATTTGGTGGTATTGGGATGTTGATATTGAACCTCAATGTAGTATCCCAAGTTTGTTGAGATGTTGGGATTGAGCCACATATAGGTGTCCAAATTAATTCCTGATGCATTGAAAACAACTACACGACATGTAACTCCAATTATATGGTGTGTACTAATATGTTATCTGGCCAAAATTCCTAGAACCTCTGGATGAGATCTTTGATTTTTAGTTTATTTATAAAATTAATCATATTGATTAGATCTAATAGAAATGAATTAGGAAGAATTAGATCTCTCAATTTAGATTAAAAGAATGATTAAACTTGAATTTAAAAACTAAATTAAAATTTTTAAATCACCAATGATCTTTAAATAATTATAAATAATTATGTGATCGCTCTGATACCACTTGTAGGTTATGGGTGTAGTGAAAGCATGGGATGGGTGGTGGCCAACATTGCTTTTTTCTATTATCAATGATCAATCCAAGATCTACACGATGATAAATATAGTGTTCAATGGAATTGAATCAAATAATATAGACAAGGGAAATAATGTCAGAACCAAGAGAGAAGATCATTACATATTATTTATAATTAATGTAATTAAATAAGAATTACCTTGATGGAATTATTTATTCATTGATGGATCTGGTAACAGATATGCGATGCACCTTTATTTCATTGTAGTAATCAAGTGAAAATTCCTTCTAGCGATGAGACACACATGTTCCACTAATCTCTAAACAATGCTAAAGGAATCTTTGGGTACTAGGACAAAAAATCATTGCGCTTGCATCATATGCCTTTGATCACTATGAGAATTAATTCTAAAGTATTATCCTTGATCTGGTGGAGGAATATTTCTCTCCATTCTTGGGAGAAATCTTGGGGAAGAGAGATCTCAAGGGATTGAGAGAATTCTCCAATTCTGTTGTGCACAATCCAAACAAATCAATTGTTCTATTGAGAAAATAACATAACTGGGTTTATATATCTCTAGGGTTAAAATAAAATAATTGCACAAGTGCCCTTAATTATTTATTTAATCCTAGAAAAAAACCCGAGTCAAATAATAATATTATTATTATTATTTCTTGACCTGTGCTTAACTTGTGAATTAAAATTAAATATTATTTAATCAAATAATATTAAATATTTATTATTTTATCACTAGATCTAAAATCACAGCTTTTCATTCCTCCCTAATATTTATCAGATCTTGAATAATGTCTATTTATTTATTAAATTAATCTCACTTCATTATTCACCAATAAATAATTAAATATTATATTTAATAAATAGAAAATAAATATTTATATTAGATCAAGCATATATGGATAATTATTAAACCACGTGCAGGAATAATATTTATTCAAATTTTTAAATAATAAATAAGAATATATTATTTAACTGAGATTCTGGATACACTTAGTGAGTGACCCTCTATGCCACTTTCTCAATGGCATTAAGTAAAGTAGCCTAAATTCCAAGGTTAAAATCTAGAAACACGCCAAGTCACCCATAGAGAAAGAATTTAATTCTACAATGTCATCTTCCCTCATACAAACGCTTACTGTGTAATATAATCTCTTTATCGTGATATCACTAATCAAGCACGTTGTATGTTGGTGCCATCAACCAAAGTGCTTGATGTCTCTTTCTTTGATTCCCCAAAAAATGAACTTGCCTATTGAAACCCATGGCCATGGATTTTTTAGGTTGTATCACTTCCATTAAAGGGGATGAGATATCAACTTCTGTTAAAATAGAAGGGACAAATCATTTCTCAAATTATTCATTAATGCAATATTACTTGTGACGCACCCAACATATCTTATCATGCCACGAACATATATTGTCATGGTTTTCATCAATACATCAAAGTATGTGACTCATAATATTCATTAATAATAATCTTAAAGTATGAGGATCAATACAATTTTTTGAAGATAGAAATATCTAATGACACATAGAAATGAGGATTTCCAAATGGACGGTCTCATTCTCATAATATCCTACTAGATATTACCAAGGATGTACACCATGAGAAGGTGACTCAAATTCCTATGAGTCTCTACCCCTGATATCCTATATCATTTTTGTCCCTCAAATGATATCATTCAGCTATAGAACATATATTAAAGAACAATTCCATAGCACTTCCAGGTTCTTATCATGGCGGATAATTACTATGACATTTTAGCTTGATGGATACTCTTAAGACATTATCACATAATATGTAATGCAGAATAATAGTCATGATGTGATAAATAGTTTATTAATATTCAAAACAATGAATTTATGTTATCATAAAGTACATAGAAGTTGGTTTTAGGACACCAAATCCAACAAACTCCCACTTGCACTAAAGACAGCTACTTACAACCTTTAGTTCACTATATCTCACATGATACTCATGATTCTAATGTGATAGGCCTTTAGTCAAGGGGTATGTCGTGTTCTATTATGTGGCTACTTTGGTCACTGCAAATTCATCACTTTTATAAAAATCCCTCAAGAGGTGATACTTTTGGAGTATGTGATTTTTCTGTTGGTGTGACCTTGGCTCTTTTGTAAGAGCCATTGATGCAGTATTATCACAATATAATGTGATATGATCTTTATTTCTAAGTATCACATCAAGATCCTAGACAATATTCTAAATCTAAATGGTTTCCTTGGCTGCATCAGAAGCTGTTATATACTCTAACTCCACTCTAGAATCAGAAACAACTGGCTTCTTTGAACTCTCCTAGCTCACATATCCTCTGTTGAGATAGAAAACATATCCTTACTACAACTTCAGATCATTCTAATCTGTCTAAAAACTAGAATCATTATAACCCCTGATGATCAGCTCCTCTTCTCCTCCATACACCAGGAACATATCCTTAGTTCTTCTCAAATACTTAAGGATAACCTTAATAGAAGACTAGTTTTTTCTACTGGATATGCTTGATATCATTCTACCATGCTCAATGCATTGGCAACATCAAGTCTAGTACATAATATGGCATTATGATTGATCTTATCACTAAATCATATGGGATATTTATTATTCTCTATTTCTTATGTTGTGTCTAAGGACACATTTTCTTATAAATATGTAAATCATGTGACACTAGAACCAATCCCCTCTTGGATTGTTCCATACTAAATCTTTTTAGTATCTGGTCAACATATGTACTTTGATTTAGTCCAAGAAAACTCTTAGATCTATCAAAAATAATCTTGATCCCTAGAATATAGGCTACTTAAACTAATTATTTCATGAAGAAACACTTGTTTAACCACTCTTTAACTGACTGTAAGACTGGTATGTCATTTTCAATAAGTAATATGTCATCCACATACACTACTAGGATAATGACCATATTCCCACTAATCCTATTGTAAATACACAACTCACATTCATTATTAATGAAACAAAATTCTTTTATGGATTCATAAAATTGAATGTTTTGTGACCTAGATTCTTTCTCTAATCTATAAATGGATCTCTTTAATTTGAAAATCTTCTTAGCATCACATGTGTAACAACCCAAACTGTTATGAATAAAATTACCTTTCTTTTAATTAAATGTCTTATGGATATAGAAAACACATGCACTCCTTTTGCTTTATTATATACAATTGGATTTAAATGACTGTTAAGTATCCTTACCATTGATAATATAGTCATTTAATATTGATCACATGACTAGTATAAATATAGGGTTTAAACAAATCCTTTTAACACAGACAAAGGAAATGATGCCCTCAACCAGTAGGATCGTACCCTATGAAGTCCATTTATCAGAGCTTCTGAGGGAGATAGAATTTCTGGGTTTTGCCCTAGACCAATCCCAATCCAAGATCCGACAACTTAATCATGAGAGAAACCATTTATGGGAGAAGCTCAAGCTCATCGAGATCACGGCCCAAACCATGTTCACTGAACAGCCCCATGAAATCTCCACCATCACACACCTTACTCTTAGGAAATATGTTGGTGTAATAAAGGGATATGTAACCAAACCATATCATTATGATTATGTTCATTATTATTGTATAGAATAATTAATATACTTTTATTCTATTATCGTTACTTTGTAAATGATTTTTAAAGCACGAATAGTATTTTTGGTTAATATTCAAATTTAATTAAGAAATATATTTTGATGAATTAATGTATTTTTTAATTAAATAATATTTTAATAAAATATTATTATTAAATTACTTTTATTAAATATAAATTATCATAAAATTTTTATAAAGTCAATTGTAATTTTTATTAAGGTTTGAAAACTATTTTTATTAAAACCCATCAATTTTCAATAAATATTGGTTTTTATTTTAAAAGTGAAAATTCACATATTTAGAAAATTATTTAGATAAAATAAATATTATTTTTGGAATCAGGACATTGAAATTATTCAATAGTTAATTTTTCATAATTTTCTGAGACAGTCAGTTTTTTGGTTAAAAATTAAATACCGTATAAATATATAATGTGTTTTATGACATCATAATGACCCGATAGTGATGTAATAAAATAGTATAAAAGGTATATTCATAAAAATATATTTTTTCCCTTTAAAATAATATAATTTTAGGTTTATTTTATATATTTTATAAAGCCTTAGTGAATCCTCTAATATATATAAAATATTTTAAGATTTTAAAATCATTTCCTTGAAAGTATGAATCGCCTCCACATAAGCAAGGGCAGTATTTTAATATCTTCAGACCTTATCCTTTTAAAATAATTTATACCACTCCCCTTTTTTCATAAACCATAGGCAAAAACTATGGGATGGTTAGTGGTTTTGAAAATTTTAGTGTGTAGGGTCCAAAACCAAAATAATAAAGAATTCTCTTGTCTTTCCTATATAAACCCACCCAAGAACCCATTCCTCTTCACTCGATATTTTTAAAGCTCGACCACCCTCTTCCCCCTACTCCCTCGAGTCCTCCCAAGGCACCCTTGTCTCCCAAGAAGCCTCTCCCAAACCTTTGGGATCACACATCCAAGTAAGGGATCCTCACCTTTCTCTCTTCCTTTCAATTCAAGAACCTTGTTTGAAATTAGTAATTTTAATTTTAATTGGTTATATTTTCATATTTTTTTAATAAATTACCTACTATCCATTTTATGTTATTTCAATGAGGGATCATTTATCCTCTCCCATTTATACCCTTACCTACGTCGTTACTATGTAGAAATTCCATAAGGGATTTCTCTCTTCTCATTTCCATTTCAAGCACTTCATTTGTATTATGCATATTAAATTTCATTTCATATGTTGGTATATTATGTCCCATGATACCCTCACTGTAGATTTTGTGTATAAATGATGAGATACCCCTTTCTCTCTCATATACCCATTTTATGAATTTTCATATGACGTTGTTATGCTGCCAAAATTGCACCATGATTTTCCATGACAAAATCATCGTGTAATGAATACCATACCCATTACTCTATCAATGGTATTCACCTTTATGAACATATAATTATTGATTGGGGACTTACATGTATTCATTATAAATTCTTTGATCATTTAATAAATTATGATGTTGAATGAATCCATTTTATATGATCTATGTGTCACACTTAAGCATGAGATTAAAATGATTACGAAGGGTGTGCTCTGATATCGCTTCAATGCATTGGATAATGTTTAGTATCATGATACGTCATGTTGGGATAGGGATTTACCTAATTCCTTTATAGTACATTTTTCCACTATGTTGGTACAAGGGTTTACCTGATTTCATTATGTTAATGATGCAGTGTTTTAAGTTGTTGCCACATTTCCATGTTATGACAATCATGCTATATCATGCCATTATTTTCATGTTTCTCTTATACTACATTGATATGCCTATTTCCTAAAATGTGTTGTATTCTTCATGTTATGCCTTGTTTACTCCCTTACTAGGTGTTATAGCTCACCCTTTTCTTATGTATGTCCTTATGTTATCCCATGCAATGCTAAGTATGAAGGAATATTGTGGTCATATAAAATAAGTTTTCAATAAAGATGTGTATTTCATGTTTTAAGTTGTTATGTAATGTTTCTAATCCCCAAAGACACTAGACCTATCAATATTCTAGGTTTTATTAAGTGAAAGTTTATGTAATAAATCATGTTTAAGTGTTTAATAAAGACCAGGATCATTATAACCTGGAGTCACAAACCCTTCTTATTATTTCATATAGACATCTTTCTAAAGGTTCCCGTTAAGAAATGTAGTTTTGAAAT
This sequence comes from Viscum album, assembly GCA_963277665.1. Taxonomy (NCBI): domain Eukaryota; kingdom Viridiplantae; phylum Streptophyta; class Magnoliopsida; order Santalales; family Viscaceae; genus Viscum; species Viscum album. The sequence continues at coordinate 1,927,580,667 of OY728133.1, read as the reverse complement.
CCATCTACCTAATTTCATAGTCACGGTAAGCTGTTATATCAAGTAGAATTATAATGGATTTAAACATGGAAACTGGTGAAAAGGTTTCATCATAGTCAATTCATTGATATTGTTTAAACCCTTTATTCACTAGCCTTACTTTATAGGTATTTACTTTACCTTCTATGTCCAATTTCCTCTTGAATACCCATTTGCATCCAATAGGATTTACATCAATTGGTGCATCGACCAGAACCCAAACATGAATATGATACATGGAATCCATTTTAGAATTCATGGATTCTTTCCATCTTGCAGTTTTTGAGCTCTTTACTGTCTCCTTTTATGAGATAAGTTCATCATTATCAACCAATAATGATTCACCATCCTCGGTGAATAAAAAACCATTTATCTCTGGTTCTCTTACCTCTCTTGCACTCCTAATAAGTACTTGTGTTTTAGGAACTACTTCTTCCAGGGGGACCTATGGAATATGTTCCTATACCAACTCTTGTGTATCTTGAGAATCAAATTCATCTAATTCAATCATGATCCCACTATCCATTTTGAGGATATGCTTTCTATCAAGAAAGATGGCTTGTTTGGAAACTATAACTTTCTTGTCTAAGGGGTTATACAGGTACTATCCCTTTATTTCTTTAAGATACCCTATAAAGATAAACTTTGTGCCCCAGGGTGCTAATTTTTTTCCTAATAAGGAATTAAAAAATGTATCACAACCCTATACATGTGTATGTGATAAAACAAGTTTCTTTCCACTCCATAACTCGAAAATAATTCCATTTTCTGATTTAGTTGGTACTTGGTTTAATGTGTATACTGTAGTTTGTAATGCATATCCCTGAAAGGATAATGTAAGATCTACATGACTTGTTATTGACCTTACCATGTCTAAAAAGGTATGTTTCCTCCTTTCAAAAACACCATTCCACTGTGGTGTGTAAGGTGGAGTGAGTTGAGATAGAATCTCAAAATCCCATAAGAAGTTGATAATGTCTTCGTTAAGATATTCACCACATTGATCTGACCTAAAATTCTTTATCTTCTAACCAAGTTGATTATCTACTTCATTCTTGAATTCCTTGAATTCCTTGAATTTCTCAAAGGACTTGGACTTATACCTCATCATGTATACATAACCATATCTACTCAAGTCATCAGTAAAAATTATGAAGTAAGAATATCCACCTCTAGCTTCTACTAAAAATGGTCCACACACATCAGTGTGTACCAATCCTAGAATATTTTTGAACCTGTCCACCAAATGGTGGTTTGTTCATTTTTCTCTGTAAACAATCATGATGTCTATCAAGTGGGTTTAGCTCAAATGAGTCTAAATAACCATCTTGACAGAGCTTTTTCAAGCGCTTCTTGTTTACATAACCAAGATGGTGATGCCAAAGTTTGTTATTATATGATTCATTTGAACATGATTAATTATCAATTTACAACACTTGGTTTTAATAATTTAATACATAAAGACCGTTATTTAAATGTTTCATACCATAATATATGTTTTCCTTATAAAAGATACAACTTTTATTTCCAAAATTAAAAATAAACCCGTCTGCATCTAGGCATGATATAGAAATTATGTTCTTGGTAATTGTAGGTACATAATAACAATCTTTAAAAACCAAAATCATTATTTTTGGCAATGAAAGGTGGTAGTCACCAATGGCCAGAGCATCCATAATAGTACCATTAGCAGCTCTCAAATCCACCTCTCCTCTAGTAATCTTTCAAAATCTACTTGGTTCATGCATTTGGATATAGATGTGAGCCCCAAAAATTGTATATAATACCTAATGTGTAGATAATGAAAGATTAAACTTGATAACGAATGCACCTATAGATTCCCCTTGCTTCTGGGTGCAGTTACTCTTCCTGTGGACTGACTTTCCACATGAAAAACATACTGCCTCCTTTTCCTTTCCCTGCCCCTGTATCTTTTTCTTCTTAGAAGGATGGTGCTTGGGAGCTTTAGACTATTTATAAGTCTTGGGACCCTTTTCCTTGTTCTTTTTTTCTTATTCACCATAAGGACTATTGTTTTATCACTCTCTATGTCCTTATCCACTTGGAAAATCAAAGTAAGAAGTTTTGAAAGACTCTTCTCATCATTTCTTATATTGTAATTAACAATAAAGTTGTAGAAGGTCTTGGACGGTGATGAAAGTATGAGATTTTTACACAACTCATTTGGGAATTTAATCCTTAAGATGTTTGAGAATTCAATACAGCCAATAAGCTTGAATACATGAGGCTCGGATGGTGCAGACTCTCTAAGCTTGGTTGTAAAAAAATCATTGGAGATCTCATACCTCTTTTGTCTCACCTTCTCATGATAGATATTCTGAAGGTGATACATCATGCTATAGGCATCCATATCCTCATATTGCTTCAAAACCTCATTAGACATGGATTATATCATGAAACATTGAACATATATGGAATTTTTCAAATTTTTATCATAGAGTTTTAACTCTTCATCAGTTGCCTCATTTTTAGATGAATCGGGAATAGGTTCTTCCAACACATAAAATTTCCTTTCATGGTGAAGGATAGCACGTAAGCGTCTTTGCCACTCTTGGAAATTTGTGTTGGTGATAAGGTTATCCTTATCAAGTATGGATCATAGAGATATGTTTGAAGTCATTTTAATGTTGTTTCTACAAATAAGACGAGCAGAATTATAGAACTTTATCTCATAAAATTTATACAAATAAATAAATATTAAATTTATTAGTCTCCTGTTATTTTATCAAAACCCAATAGCCCTCACGATTGGCTTTAGAATATTTGTTTCTTGGATATTCTAGTATCAGGGATTAATATTCCCCTTCTCATTACCCTAACTTTGGTTGGTCAAGAAACTTAAATGGTTTTAAGTAGGAATTCCAAATGCCAACAGTATTAACTCATAGTTCCTTGATCTGTTGAGTGGACTCCCCAATCCTGAAATCCTTAAATTGTATTTCCTAAACCTTTGCCTCTCATTTACACCAAGATCTACTTTGGTAATCAATCCTTGATGTAAACTAAGTTAAATCAACCTAGAACTTCAATTTAAAATTCCCCAATAATTGAAAGCATCCCAATTTTGTCTAGTAAGCACTTTGAACTATGGTTCAATCTTAACTGAAGTAGTGGAAGGTTATATGGACTTAATATCTTATTGACAGATTTTATCTTTTTATGTGTAAATTTAAAATTATTATCTTTATCACATGCTTGTTAATATTAAGTGTATTTACTTAAGTGATTAACCATGTCTTGGATAATATTAACACATAATCCAATTTATTTTAGTTCTATATTTTATGCTTGTTAATTCATTAATTCATGTGATCGTGAAAAAACATCTATAATGAAATAACCATGCAACTGACAAAAATAAAATAATAAATTGTTATGATCATGATCTTTACTAATGGTTATCTTATCTAGCGGTTGATAAACTAACCTTTGACCTAAGGTAAAAACACCTTGAACTTATTAAGGTTCATGTTACATCTTTCCACCTTATCCACCTATGTATCTCCTCGGATTGGTTTTTCCTCAACTCTAAACTTGAACTGCCTCCACCATAACGACCCGAACTTTTGAATAATATTTTTTTCCTGATTTTGTGTGTTATTTTATTTTATACTCAAAAAAACTATATCCTTTAATTGCTGAAGTAAGTATAATTAAAATGATACCATTGGGTTTCAATTGTTATATGACTATTGGTCAATATGACCATTGAAAACTATACTCTTAACGTTATGATTATTGTTTATAAATATAAGTGATCATGGTTAATTAATATAGAAAGAATATTTGATGGCCTCATCCAGTAGACTTAGGTCATACGAAGCCCATCTGTCATAGCTTAGAAAGTAGGTTTCATCATTGGGTTTTACTCTGGACCAAGCCCAAGCTGAACTCCAACACGTTAAGCTTGAACAGAATCGCTTAAGGGAGAAGTTCAAGCTGATAAAAATCACCACTCAGGCAATGTTGTTCGATCCGCCCCAAGATTCTTTCACCATTACACACCTTACTCTTAGGTCCTATGTAGGTGTTATAAGGGGCTATGTAACTGGCCTTAGTTACTTTGTGTAATCCTTTTTTATAAATAAAATTTTTATTTCTTATTATGGTAAAATTTGTGAATTTCAAATATCAAGATAAATATAGAAGGAATTTATAGAAGTTCTATTTTATTGGTAAATTTTGGGGAAAAAGGGTATTTAAACATATTTTTGTATACTTTAAATAATTGATAATGTGAAATGATTTTCAAAAAATGGTCTTCTACAGTTGTGATTAGTAAGATATTTAGAGTCTAATAAGATTAACTTATTTTTTTAGTGAATAGTAAACTATGACTAGTAATATTACCCTTATGAATAGTAATGTGACCAATGGAATATTAATTTCACTTAATAAAGTATAATTATAATTTAGGCATCTTTTTTGGTAATGTGATATTATATCATTAGTAAATAACTGTTTCAGAAATTATTAGTTAAGTATTAGTATTTTTTTCTGTAAATAGTGTTTTTACTTAAAAATTAAATATCTCATAATTAGAAAATTATTTTCATAAAATGTATTTAATTTTTGAATTCAAAGCATCGATATTAGGTTAGGTTGAATTTATGAGATTTTTATAAAATGTTTTGTTTTTCAGTGAATAGTAAAAAATGCAGTTTTGAGTTTTGGTGTGTTTAATGACATCATTAATGATATAATAATGATTTAATAATTCTGGTATAATTTTGTATAGTAATATATTTTATGAGGTGTCCCCAGTGTCCAATACCATGGAAAAATACCATGGGAAATCCCATGGTTTTTCAAATACCACTAATGAGGTGTCCCTTGGAAATTAATAAAATATTCTCTCACATTTGCTATAAATACCAACTCATTCCTTCATTAATTTCACTCCAAATTCCTCCTCAACTAAGCTCTGGTATTTTTACCTCCCAAGGAGTCCTCACAAGGTTCCCTCAATCCCCCCAAGGTCCCAACCTTTGAGCTTTTGAAGTTACTCTTCAGAGTAAGGGAACCTTTCACCCTCCTCTTTTAAGTCATGACTTTCTTTATGTTATGTATTCTATTTTACATATTATTATGTTGGGGTTACGTTCTTATATATCCTTATTATTTTCTATTTTATTTCCAAATTATGAGAGACCCTTTCTATTCTCATCAATAGTTTTTCTGAATTTTTAAGCGACGTCGTTAGACTACTGAATTTTCGTAAAAGAAATCACATCTTCTCTTTTCTTTCAAGTTTCCTTTTCATGTGGTATTTCATTCAAACATCCATACCATGATCTTATTTACATTTTATTCTGTCCCTATACTATATTATGAGTTATTTATGGGTGGGTAACCTCTGTTTCTCTCTTTTTAATATTTTCTAAAACCATGTTGCATATTCGTTATGCTGTAGAATTTTCATCTCAAAATCTCTCTCTTTCTCAAGAAATTGTCTTATTTTATTTATGTGAATACCCAAACCTATTGAATTTACATGGGTATTCATAAAGACATAAAATTTATATATTTTATTCTTTAATTGACATATATATACCCCTCACTCCCTTTCCATGGGTTATAAATGACATAATGATCTTATTTTTAAGCACTTTTTAAACCTCATGATTTTGACATGAAACCCATTTATTTTATTCTCTTTGGGTTATTTATCAAATTTTTTTATTATGATCTATTTGGTTCATAAGAAAATAAATACATATTAATGGTGTGCCCTGATATCGCTTCAATGCATTGGGTAAAGAATTTAATCTCTAGAGATGACAAGTTTCACAATACCTTGGAGAATAACCCTGGTAATTTTTATGACGCCTTGGGGATAAACTTTGGTGATATGTTCATGAATGTATAAATTAAATGTTGTAACCACATATTCAAGTTATGATTCATGTTCTTTTTATTATTATATTCCTCTTCTTCCATTTCTCGTGTCTTTATGTTTTTCATCAAGTTCTTATTGATATCACAAGTAAACTGATTCCCTTGCTTTCCTTACTGGGCCTTCTACTCACCCTTTCCTTTGATGTATGTCTTCATGTTATGAGATGAAGTAATTGTACTTAGTATTAACCTATGGTTAATCCTTACAAGTATATTATAATAATTTTTTATATTTTCATGTATTTTGTTCTTGATTTACAAGACACTTGACTTTAAAGATCCTCTGTTTGTAAAATGTAATAAAAGTTATGTAATAAAAAGGAAAGATTACATATCCACTAGCTTGGGATCTCCATCCATTACATGTGTTTTTTACTCACACAAAAGTGAGGGAATAAGGGGTTTACATAAAAGAAACCATGGGAATGTCGACCCTTATATAATAAAAGGAGAGAAGGCACAGAGGCTAGCAATTTAATTTAATAATAAATGAAATGAAATGAAACCAATCACATAAAAAGTTTTGGTATATCCTCATGATCATCCACCTACATGCAACAAATTACGCATTTAATAAAATTAGTATTCAATTCTTAATTGTTCTTATTTAAGATAAATCATTATTGAATCAATTAATTATCATCTTTAATTAATCAATTATTTTATCATAATTCTCATCTAAATTTACTTGAGATTCTCATCTATTATAATTTTAAACAAAATAAATTTATTTAAAATTAACTATGTACATAAATGTACCTTGGAGGCAATATAATGAATACTTGTCTAAATCTAACAAACATATATTATACTCATATACTTGTTTATTATTTGTGACATATAGCATACACAACTTATTGTGTACTTTCATGATGTGCATCATCAACTTAATGATTAAACGAATTACATAATCTTTCTGTGATGTGTCATGATTTAATGCATGTAGAGTAACAACTGTAATATGACTCATACATGATATACAGATTCGATCATTAAACTGATGTTAATTAAACATTTATACATATATAAATATTAAAATCCATCACATGGTGTGTCCTATAAACTTAATGACCACACACAAGCACATGTCGATAAGGTTTACATAATATAATAAATAAATTTTAAATCTATGTAATTTGGTATAAGTGTACATCGTGTGAAGCTGAGCTACACGGCGTGTACATCTCTCACCGTATATCTAAGGCACGCACCTAGGGACTCAATGTGTAAATCATACCTCATAAAAATGGAGTACATGTAATTTATAATGGGATACACAACATGTGGGTTCCAAATTATGTAGTCAGTAGTCAGGTAGGCCATGTATGGTAATACACGGCTCATCTTTGACTCAAAGGGACTACATTCCATGTTTGTGGGCTACATGTCATGTACTCCAGTTGACTATGTACCAATATGTCCTAGTCAACACGTGGTGTGAGGTAATAACTACACCACATGCCATCGATGCATATGATTGAATTAATTCAGAATTAATTCATGGTGCACTGAACACAACTACACAGCGTGTAACTTCGGTTACACGACATGTATTGTTGTGTTATCTAGCTAGAATTATTAGCACCTCTAGATGAGATCTTTGATTTTAGTTTATTCATAAAATTAATCATATTGATTAAATCTATGAGAAATGAATGAGGAAGAAGTAGATATCGCAATTCAGATTAAAAGAACGATTAAACTTGAATTGAAAAACTAAATTAAAATGTGTAAATCACCAATGATCTTTAAATAATTATAAATAATTATGTGAATGCTCTGATACCACTTACAGGTTTCGAGCACAATGGAATCGTGCGATGGGTGGTGACCAACATTGCATTTTTTTCATGATCGATGATCAATCTGAGATCTACACTATGATAAACATTGTATTCAACATAATTGAATCAAAGAATATAGAAAATGTATAGAACATCGAAACCAAGAGAGGGGATCATCACATATTATTTATAATTAATTTAATTAAATAAGAATTACCTTGATGAATTATTTCTTTGTTTATGGATCTAGTAACATATCTGTGATGCACCATTGTTTCATTATAGGAATCAAGTGAATATTCTATCTAGGGGTGATCCACACATGCTCCACGAATCTCCAGACATCGCCGGAAGAATATTTGGGTGTTAGCACGGTGGATCCTTGTGCTTGCATCATCCGCCTTTGATGGTTATAATAATTGATTCCAAAGCATTCTCCTTTATCTGGTGGAGAAAGATTACTCTTCGTTCTTGGGAGCGATCTTGGATAAGAGAGATCTCAAAGGCTTGAGATAATTCTCTAATTTCATTATTTTTTCTTAAAGGGAATTCCCCAATGTGGCCTTTTCGAACCCTCCACACAGAGAAACCCCCCTTCCCCACGAAGGGGTAGCACCCAGAGGCAGCTCCCCGGCCGGGGAAGGAGTTGTTACCAGTCGATATGGCAGAGCGTCCCGAGGGTAACAGCCCGGCAGTGATGGTTCGTCACAGCGATCCGTCAGCAATTGGGCCTCACCTCATTTTGCCCGCCCAGAGGAGTCCGGGAAACCCGGCAAGGTGGGTGGATCCCAGAGGAGAGGCTCGCCCTGAGATCAGACTCCCAGGATTCGAACCCTGAACCTCCCATAGAACGACCATGTTTAGGAAACTCACCTTCACCACCACACCACCACCGAAGTGGAAAATTCTCTAATTTCATTGTGCACAACCCAAAAAAATGAATTGTTATATTGATAAAATAACATAAGTAGGTTTATATATTATTAGGGTTAAAATAAAATAATTGCACAAGTGTTCTTAATTATTTATTTAATTCTAGCTAAACCCCATGTCAAATATTATTTCTTAACATGCACCTAAATTGAGAATTAAAATTAAATATTATTTAATCAAATAATATTCAATATTTATTATTTTCTCAATGGACCTAAAATATTGTTCCATTATTCCTTTATAATATTTATCAAATCTTGAATAATTTATATTTATTTATTAAATAAATTTCACTGCATTATTCAGCAATAAATAAATAAATATTATATTTACTAAATAGAAAATAAATATCTATATGTGATTAAGCATGCATTAATAATTATTAAACCACATGAAAAAATAATATTTATTCAACTTGTTAAATAATAAATAATAATATATTATTTAACTGAGATTATGGATACTCTTAGTATGTGACCATCTAGGCCTCTTTCTCAGCGGCATTAGGCGAAGCAGCCTAAAGTCCAAGGTTAACATCTAGAAATATGCCAAGGCACCCATAGAGAAATAATTTAATGTTGTAATGATATGTTACCTTGTATGGATGCTTACTATGTAATATAACCCCTTTATCGCGATATCTATAATCAAGCAGGTTGCATGCCGGTGTCATCAACCAAAGTGCTCGATGTCACTTTCTTTGATTTCCCGGAAAATGAACTTTTTTATCAAACACCATGGCTATGATTTTTTTTAGGCTATATCATTTTCATCAAAGGTCCTGAGATATCAACTTTCATTAAAATATAAGGGAAAAATCCTTTCTCACATTATTCATTAATGCAATATTACTCGTGATGCACCCAACGTATCCTACCTTTCCATGAACATATATCATCATGATTTTCGTCAATACATCAAAGGATGTGACTCATAATATTCATTAGTAATAATATTAAAGTCTAAGGATAAATACATAAGTCCATGGATAGGCATATCCGATGACACATAGAAATGATAATTTCCTATTGGTGGGTCTCGTTCTCATAATATCTTACTGGATATTACCAAGGGCGTACACCATGTGAAGGTGCCTCAAAGTCTTATGTGTCTCTACCCTTGATAACCTATATCTTTTGTGTCCCTAAAATGATATCATCCGGCTATAGAACATATATTCAAGAATAGTATCATAGCACTTCTGAGTTCTCATCATAGCGGGAAAATGTTATGACCTTTTAGTTTGAAAGCTACTCTTAGGACATTATCACATACTATGTCATGCATAAGAACAATCATGATGTGATAATTAGTTTATTAATATTCAAAAAAATGAATACATGTTATCATAAAGTATATATAAGTTGGTTCTAGGGCACCAACTCCAACATCTTCCATAACTTGAAGGGATAAATCTTTTCTTGGCCATTCAATTAACATCATACCACTTATGATGCACCTAATGCAATTTGTTTTACCATGAACATATATATTGTGGATTTAATCATTTATTTAAATACATGATTCATAATATAAATTAATAATGATCTAAAGTTTAAGGACCATTATACATGCTCGCATATAGGAATTTCTAATTGTGTATAGTGTGTGGAATCCATATTGGTGGATTTTTCCTCATTATTTCTTTTTTAGAAAGATAACGAGGTTTTAATTTCTTGAAAATAAGTTTCAATTATTATGGGATCTCAACACTTGGCAGTCGGAAATTGTTTTTTTCATATCACACAAATTTATATAGATCCTAGGACATATTTTAAGAATATTTCTATTGCATGCCCAAATTCATGTTATAGTGGTAACAATTATAATTTATTATTGAGAAAAATATTCAAATAACATTATTACATGTGGTACATAAAATAGAAAACATGTAACAAAAATAAAAGATGCATATATTAAAACTAGATACATGTAGTCTAGTAATCAAAAGTATATATATAATTTTGGTTCTATGGCATCAACACTAACAAAAAGTTGGAGATTCTAAATATAATTTATATCAGTACGATCTAATAACTACATTTTATTGAACATGCAACATGAAAGAACAGGAACAAAGTAAATTTTCATTCATCTAACGGATGACCATGGGTATTCTTTAGTCATATTATTGTTAAACTGTGATGACTAAGACAAATATTTTAAAGATGAAATGAAAGAAATGGGCCTGTAAAAAATTTAATCCAATCATCTATATTTATGTAAAATGAAACTCTGGTGGAATTCCTAATAGTTTCCCTAATTATGGACTTTGACCAAGAATATGAGAAGTAATTAAATGATATTTCATACTTGGCACCTCATCTTTGCATTAGTATTGCATGCAATATGATGTGAAACTTTACACCATGGTAAATATACTAAAATACATCACAACATTGAAATCTAATTTTATATTAAACATTAAAATTAAAATATATGAAAATATATTTTGACATTCAACATATATGATAAATAGTTATTAACTATATAATGTTTAAAAAGATAAAATATAATTTTTGAAAATAAAAAAAACAAAAATAAAAGACAAATCACTTTTTATTCAATTAGATAATGAACAGTGATTTATGATTACAAATGATATCATTTAGACTAATATGTAAGCTGAATTTAATGATAAACAATTAGATTGTTAGGTAATTAATGTGTCACATGAACCATGTGGGGCTTATGCATGGGAGCTGCCCGTGGCAGGTGTTTCATCCCATGATGGGGAGGATGTGGAATCTCATGATAATTGTACATAAGGAATCCCATGTTCACCACATAAGGTAATCTTATAGTTTTATGTCATGTGCTAGGGACATCGTCGTGTATTTTAACATCGTATGACTAGGATGTTCAGCTATATAGTTTTATGTCATACAACTTGAACGTTGTCGGGGTTGACACCCAGGGAAACCATCTCCAAGTAGGGGAGAAAGATTCGGCATAAGTCCTCCCTAGTAGTAATGGTGGGTAATTTCCCTAGATGATTCCACCTTTAAGGCTTACGCATATACTACGCATGCACCTCAGGGTGGTGCATGGTGTAAACACTGTTGTGGATGGGTGGAAATCAAGGGTTGCGACGTTAGGGTGACTATGATTAGGAGAAATAGGCATTTGTGTGCCTATGCATAGGGTAGAAAGGAAATACAATCATTCATGTTGTGGTGGGAGAAAAGGGGGCCAGACATGGGGGTTGGTGGTACCGGTCATATGGAATATCGGTGCACGGATGGACCGGTTCGACATGGGTGGGGTACCTGAGCACTTGACTTGCATGGAAACTATGTTTGGAGAAAGGAGGTATGGAGGAAATTATTTGAAGGTTGTTTCACACAACTCTATAGTTATGTATGCAAGTCAAGTTGCTTGAACTGTGGATTCTATAACAAGACCCCTGCATAGATTTTGGAGGCATATGTGTGTGCAACTTAGGAGGTTTCACACAGCTTAGGGTAGTGTGAAGGCATCTTCTCTTGCGTGAACTCAATTATCCTTAAGAGATGTTGTGCAAGGAACTCTCAAACACAAGCCAGGACATGTTGGGGCCCATGGGAGATCATTCGTGCAAGTTCACTACCTTTGGGAATCCATGAGTTGTGGAGTTGCGTGTTGTCGTGGAAGAAGAGGTTGCGCGAGCGAGAGTTGATGCTTTGACTTCTAGAGATCTATCCCTAAAGTGGAGGGTGAGGATCTATTTATAGACAAAATGGGTGGCAGTATGTGTGCAACCCCAGCTGGGTCGTGCAACTAGGTCACACACTTCCCATGCCTTTTCCACTGGGATGCAACCACGCAAGTTTGACGGTTTGAAGTCACCTTTCTCACACAAAGTGTTTTTACGTGCCAACGTTAGGATTGCGCATAAACACCCATTGTTGCATGAAATCATTTTTTCAAATGTTTCAAGGCTCCTGGATCACTCGTGGAACTTTGATATTCAACGTTGCCTTTCACGTGAAAATTGGTGGTGTGAGGAACATGGAAGTTGTGTGCGGGACATGATAGTTGTGTGCACCTGATTCCTTGATTCTAGAATGGATCTTTAGCCCAATATGCACATTTTTTTAGGAAAATGACCTTTTGGAGGTTGAGACATATTCTCAATGTCAAAAGTACTCATATCATTATCTTCTTGCATTGGCATACTTTCTTTCTCATGATGATGAATAAACAAAAACCAGTCATATAATAAATTTTCTAATTCAATCCTCTCATTTAGATCATAAACATTTTGAGATTGTCTTTTCTTATGATACAAAACATAATAGTTTATTTGAGAACCAAATTTTCTTATATTATAGAAAACTTTTTTGTGACTTAACCAAGGTCTTCCAATGAAATTATAACATGTGTGGTGTATAAGAACACTATCTAAATCATTGTTAAATGAAAAATCTAAAAAACACTCTGGATTGTTTTGAAAATCAATTGACATCTGGTTAGTATCATACATCCAAATTATATCCATTCTGTTAAAAAACAATTTTATATGTCATCTCATAAAATTATTGAAATAAAATTGAAGTCAAGTCCAAAATATATTTGTAACAACCCAAAAAAAAGTACTTCTTTTATTTATGGATCTCTTTCCTCCTAATAACTTTTTATTATGTTTTACAATGGAAGAAAATCGAATTACTTCAGACCCAAACTGTAGATTTCAAAAATGATACAATTATTATAACAAATTAAGGTGTATGAAATAATGATTATTTTAATTAAATAGTATGATTAAAACATCCCTTTTTAAATTTAAATGATAAAATAATTTTATTGTTTTTATGTCAGAAATTTCACTATGCAATTTCCCTATTCAATATATATCCGCTATTATTTTTAATAACTAAGGATTTTTATATTTAAAAGTCAAATTTCTCATACTTAGATAATTATTATGGTTAAATAAACATAATTTTTGAATTCAAAATATCAAAATTTATCTTGGGTGAATTTTTAGTAGTTTTATATGAAGTTTCAATTTGATGAATAGTGTTTTTTATGAATAGTATTTGATGAATAGTGTTTTTTATGAATAGTATAAAAAATTTATTATTAACTAACTTTTTCTGTGAAATGATTTTTGAAAATCGAACATACATGGTTGTACTTAGGGTGAAAAATGTGGTTAAATAAGATCAAAATATGTTTTTTTTGAATAGTAACATACCCTTATGAAATAGTAATGAATAGTAAATAGGCCAAAAAATTATAAACTTCACCCATGAATGTATAAATACAATTTAGACATCTTAAAAGTGAAAAAATGATCATCGTATAAGTATTGTTATTTTTGTATGTCATAAATATTTTATTTACAATTTTATAGTTAATTTAATAATTTAAAATGGAAATGTATTTTCATAAAATGTAATCATAAATTTTTACTTTATTGTATTATGGTTATATGTTAATTTTATGGGACCTTGGTTACTTTTTCAAGGTGTTGCAAAACAAGTTATAGTTTTAGAGTTGTTTTTTTGAATAAATAATGATTTTATTTAAAAATTAAATTAAAATTATTTATAAAATTATTTATATAAAATGAAGTTCATTTTTGAATTCATAGCATAGATATTAAGTTAGGGTGAATTTGTGATATTTTTATAAAATGTTTTGTTTTTTGGTGAATAGTGAAAATACAGTTTGGAGTTTTGGGTGTTTAATGACATCATTAATAATGTAATAATGATGTAATCATTCTGGTCGACTTATGAATAGTAAGATATTCTATGAGGTGTACCAAGTGGCCAATACCATGGGCAAATTCCATGGGTAAGCCCATGGTTTTGCAAATACCACTGATGAGGTGTCCCTTGAAAATTAATTAAATATTCCCTCACTTTTTCTATAAATACCAACCCTTTCCTTCATTATTTTCATTCCAAATTCATCATCAATTAATCTCTAGTCTTTTTACCTCCCAAGGATTCCTCCCAAGGTGCCCTCAAGCCCCCCAAGGTCCCAACCTTCAAGCTTTTGAATTTATTCTTCATGGTAAGGGAACATTTCACCCTCCTCTTCTAAGTCATGACTTCCTTTATGTTATGTCTTCTAGTTTCCATATTTTTTATGTTGGGGTATGTTCTTCTATGTCCTTATTTTTGTCCATTTTATTTCAAAATTATGAGAGACCCGTTCCACTCTCATCAACTTATTTTTCTAAATTTTAAGCGATGTTGTTAGGCTAATGATATTTTCGTAAAAGAAATCACATCTTCTCTTTTATTTCAAGTTTCTTTTTCATGTGGTATGTCATTAAAATATCCATACCTTGTTATTATTTATTTTTATTCTGTAACCATGCTATATTATGAGTTATTTATGAGTGGGTGACCCTTTTCCCCTCTCTTTTCAATATTTTCTAAAACCATGTTGTATAGCTGTTATGCTACAGAATTTTCGTCTCAAAATCTCTCTCTCTTTTTCTTAGGAAATTCTCTTATTTTATTTATGTGAATACCCAAACCTATTTCATTTATAGGGGTATTCATCAAGACATAAAATTTATCTATTTGATTCTGTAATTGACATACATATATCCCTCACTCCCTTTCCATGGGTTATAAATGACATAATGATCTTGTTTTTAAGCACTTTTTAAAACATCGCGATTTTGAAGTGAAACTCATTTATTTTAATCTCTTTGGGTTATTTATTAAATGTATGATTGTGACATATGTGGATCACATGAAAATAAATACATATTAAGGGTTCACCTTGATATCACTCCAATGCATTGGGTAAAGAATTTAATCTCTATAGATGACAAGTTTTACGATACCTTGGTGAATTACCTTGGTAATTATTTTATGAAACCTTGGGGATAAACCTTAGTGATATGTTAATGAATGTATAAATGAAATTTTGTAGACAAATATTCAAGTTATTATTCAATTTCTTTTTATTATGATATGCCTCTATTTTCATTGCTCATGTCTTTAAGTTTTTCATCAGGTTCTTATTGATATCACAAGTAAACTGTTTCTCTTGCTTTCCTTACTCAACTTTCTGCTCACCCTTTCTTTTGATGTATGTCTCTAGGTTATGAGATGCAGTAATTTTACTTAGGATGAACCTATGATGAATCCTTACAAGTGGTTTAGAAGAATGTTTTATGTTTTTTTCATGTTTTATGTTTCTGATTTTCAAGACACTAGACTTTAAAGATCCTCTGTTTGTAAAATGTAATGAAAAGTTATGTAATAAAAAGGAAGGATGCCATAGTTAGTATCAAAGCATACTTTAGTTATTTGTGGAAATTAAGCTATGAAAACTTTATGAAGAACCCTATAGAAAAGTTTAAATATAGAATAACTTCCTAATATTTTGGTGAAATATTAAGTAAGTGGTTTCCGAACAAATAAATACCTATCTGGATACGAACAAGTGGATGTGGCTCTAGCACAGATGTACCTAGGAGTAAAAACTCCAACAAGGAGTTTTGGGCTTGACCTGGGGTTTCCTGGTACACGACAATGGGTCTTGATGCACTCCTGGTTTGACACTCCTAGGGGATTTGTTTGGCTAATCAAAAGATTTTTATGAATCATTATGAATGATTTATAAAAAATGTAAATGTTGTTAAAGAATAATATTTTTAAGACATGAAATAACTCTATAATTTTAATTTTCCAAATAGTATCAAATTTTTAATAAGAGAAAATTGTGAGGACACGATTTCCTTAAGGGGGGAAGAATGTAATGACCCGAAAAAATATACTTCTTTTATTTATGGATCTCTTTCCTCCTAATAACTTTTTATTATGTTTTACTATAGCATCCCGCCTTTTTATCACATAAACTTTCATTACATTATACAAAACTGAGGATCTTTAAGGTTTAGTGTCTTGGAAACCAGGAACTTAAAACATGAAAACATAAATCATTCTTCTAAAACACTTGAAAGGCTTCTCCTCATGTTCATCCTAGGTTCATTACTGCATCACATAACCTGGGGACATACATCAAAAGAAAGGGTGAGCAGAAAGCCCAGTAATGGAAACAAGAGAAACATTTTACATGTGAACTTGAGATACTTCAATAAGGCCATGAAAAGAACTTTAAGGCATGAGAAAGAAATCTTGAGGCATATCATAATAAAAATAACATTTTTCATAACTTTAATATGTGGCTACATCATTTAATATTGACAATCATTTCGTTTCACCAAGGTCCATCCCCAAGGTGTCGTTAAAAATTACCAAGGTTATTCACCATGGCGTCGTTAAAAATAGTCATCTCTAGAGATTAAGTCTTTACCCAATGCATTGGAGCTCTATCAGGGCACACCCTTAAATTTACCTTTATTATAATGTGAGCCACATATATCATCATCAAACATTTCATAAATAACCCATATATCATAAAATAAATGGGTTTCATTTCATAATCACAACGTTTTAAAAACTGCTTTAAAGACATGATCTTTACGTCACTTTAAAACCCACAGAAAAGGAAGGTGGGTCTCATGTATGTAAATCCCAGAATTTAAAATAGAATATTTTGGCATATATGTGAATACCCTTTTAGAATAAAGAGCTTTGAGTATTCACTTAATAATATAAAATAACTTTAGAAAAAGAGAGGGACATTTTGAGACGGAAATTCTGCAGCATAACGGCTATGTTACGAGGTTTTAGAAGACATTAAAAAGAGAGGGAATATGGGTCAAACATTCATAAATGACCCATAAAACAGTAGATGGACAGAATAAGAAGGATACATGATCATGGTAATGAAATTTCAAGGACATACCATTTGAAATGAAAAACATGGAAGAAAGATAAAAATTAGATTTCTCTTATGAAAGTTCGGCAGCCTAACGACGTTACTTAAACTTCAAACACAATGATTTGAAAAGATCAAATAGGGTCTCTCATCATGTGAACATAAGAGTTCAGTATGATAGATATAGAGATAATGCCCCAACATAATTAAAAAGGAACTTGAAAGACTTGACATGAAAGTAGAACTTTGAAAAGAATGAGAAGGGTGAAAGAATCCCCTAAAAATTCGGCAGCCTAACGACGCCACTTAAAACTTCAAAATACTGAATTGAAGAGATCAAATGGGGTCTCTCATCATATGAACATAAGAGTCCAGTATGATAGATATAGATATCATACCCCAACATAACAAAAAGGAAATTGAAGGAATTGACATGAAAGTAGATCTTCAAAACGAGAAGGGTGAAGAACCACTTAAAAATTCAGCAGCCTAGCGGCGCCACTTAAAACTTCAAAATACTGAATTGAAGAGATCAAATGGGGTCTCTCATCATATGAACATAAGAGTCCAGTATGATAGATATAGATATCATACCCCAAAATAACAAAAAGGAAATTGAAGGAATTGACATGAAAGTAGATCTTCAAAACGAGAAGGGTGAAGAACCACTTAAAAATTCGGCAGCCTAGCGGCGCCACTTAAAACTTCAAAATACTGAATTGAAGAGATCAAATGGGGTCTCTCATAATATGAACATAAGAGTCCAGTATGATAGATATAGAGATCATACCCCAATATAACAAAAAGGAACTTGAAAGAATTGACATGAAAGTAGAACTTCAAAACGAGAAGGGTGAAGAACCACTAAAAAATTCGGCAGCCTAACGGCGCCACTTAAAACTTAAAAATACTGAATTGAAGAGATAAAATGGGGTCTCTCATCATATGATCATAAAAGATCAGTATGATAAATTTAGAGATCATACCCCAACATAATAAAAAGGAAATTGAAATACTTTACATGAAAATAGATCTTGAAAAATGAGA
The DNA here is from genome assembly GCA_963277665.1 of Viscum album. NCBI lineage: Eukaryota > Viridiplantae > Streptophyta > Magnoliopsida > Santalales > Viscaceae > Viscum > Viscum album. The sequence goes on along the minus strand of OY728133.1, from coordinate 1,927,562,227 downwards.
AGGGAGAAAGAGTCTGTTACAAAAATTTCGGCAGCCTAACGGCGCCACTTAAAACTTCATAAAACGAAATAATGAGAGTAAGATGGGATCTCTCATTATATGAAAATAAAAAGGGCAGTAAGAGGAGTATAAAAGAACATCCTCCAATATAAGAACATGTAGCATAAAAGGAATGACATAAAAGAGATTACTTGAAATGAAAGAGAGAGGTCGGATCCCTTACCTTAAAACGTAACTCTTAAAACTCAAAGGTTGGGACCTTGAGGGCATGGGAGCACCTTGGGAGGACTCCTTGGGAGGTAATGAGACCAGAACTTCGTTGGGGGAGAGTGAGGAGTCGAAATAGATGAGAGGATGGCTTGGTATTTATAGGGAAAGTGAGGTGACAAGGCATTAATGGCCAAGGGACACCTCACATGTGCTTTTCTCAAACCCATGTGCTCTCCCTTGGCATTTATCATGGAGTTAGGCCACATGGGCCCCCCCAAAACAATAATTCATCACCCTTGGCCGGCCAACCCTTAAAAGATCTCATGACATCATCATGACACAGTTATGATGTCATTAAACATACCGAAACCCTAAAACTGCATTTTTACTATTCACTGAAAATTCAACTTTCTCAGAAAAATCCCAAAATTTCACACTAACCAAATATCAATGCTCTGATTTCAAAAATGAACTCCATTTTATAAAAACAATTTTTTAAATATTTTTAAATTTATTTTTAAATAAATACACTATTCACCGAAAATTCATTTTTTCAGAAAAAACCCCAAAAATTACCATAACATAATATCGGTGCTCTGAGTTCAAAAATGAAATACATTTTATAAAAATAATTTTCTGAATATTTTTAATTTAATTTTTAATTAAAAAACACTATTCACCCGAAAAAACTAATACTTGAATAATAATTTATGAAACTGTTATTTAACCATTTTATTGAATCACATTACTTAATCAAGGTGCCTAGATTATATTAATACTTTCTTTAAGTGAGATTACTAATCCATTTGGAGACATTACTAATCCTAATCATAAAATCACTATTCATATTTTACTATTCATCAAAAATTAAGTTGATCTTATTAGTCTCTAAATTTCGTACTAAACATAATTGTAGAAGACCATTTTTTGAAAATCATTACAAATTTTAAATTATTTAAGGTTTACATAAACATTTTTTTAAAATATCCTTTTGAAAATTCATCAAAATATGCATACTATTTTTATCTGGTCATTTGAAAATTCATAAACTTCATCATAAGAAGAAATCCCAATTTTTATTTAAAACAAAGATTACACAAGGCAGTTATGGTCTCGTTACATAGCCTCTTATAATACCAGCATAGGACCTAAGAGTAAGGTGTGCTAGGGTGATAGAATCTTGGGGCGGCTCAGTCAACATCGCACGAGTAGTAATTTCTATCAGTTTGAACTTCTCACGAAGGCGATCCCATTCTCGCTTCACACGATGAAGTTCGTCTTGGGTTTGGTCCAGAGCAAAGCCCAGTGGTGCTACCTCCTTCCCAAGTTCTGTTAGATGGGCTTCGATCGGTCCAAGACTACTAGGTGAGGCCATAGAATCTTCTTTCTATAATAATTAACCAAGATTACTTGTATTTAGAGACAATAATCAAAACATTTTGTTCACAGCGGTCATATTGACCGATGGTCATATAACAGTCAGAACCCAATAGTCTCATTTTAATTATAATCATGTTTATCAAATAAAACATTTTTTTTGAGTATAAAAATAAAATAAAATAACACATGAAATTAGGAAACAAGATTTATTCAAAATTTCGGGTCGTTACAATCTTCCCCCCTTAAGAAATTGCGTCCTCGCAATTTTAAAAATTGGGTTTTGAAATTTCATTGAAAGTCCCACATCGAAAAAAGTGTCAGTGACACCATTACTTTAAAAGAAAGAAAAGGAAGTACAAAGGCCACCCGAGTTTACTCATACTAGGATTCCATGTAGGAAACATGGACATGGAGGAGAAAACAAAGGGTAATGTCCTAAAGGAGAGTGATAGAAAACATGATTAGGAGGAAGTTAACCACCAGAAAATCCCAAAATTATGATGTGTGCAAGCGGTCTTTGATTACCTAGTAGGAAACGTAAACCAACAACATTTTTGTTTTACGTTCCTTTTCATAACTTTGAGGAATTTATTTACAACATAGAACAAAAACATAAGGAAATATATCTACCTTCATCTAGAGTTTCATCCTTTAATAAGTTTCTACCCAAAACTAATCTTTTCTCCAAACTATGAGCATTCAAAACTACTTGGTCTCATCAAAACACAAGAATCGTCTTCTAGAGAATCACATAATCCACAAAAGATTAACTATCTATTTCTTTTATCTTTAAACATTATCCCAAAAATAGAAAGGGTAAGGTAAAACAACTCTTCAAAAAGAATCCCATAGGAATGGAAACTACTTTTAAATCTTCAAAGTTCCATGGTACTACCCAAAGTTCATCATATACCATTCCGTAAATAATGGTCCTTAAGATTCCTCAAAATAAACCAAACTAAGATTGAAACCCAAATACAAGAAGGATTTGATAACATAGTCTTCCAAAATAAACTTCATTGTTCATCTCCAAACAACATCAACCACTCCTAACATCTAAACTAAACATATTTTACGCAAGATAGGTTAATCATTCCCATAAGTAGCCTAAATTACTATAAGTCCACCATAAATTTATCGATTCTTCAAAATATAAGTCAACCTTACTCCTCAATGAAAATACCATAGTCATCTATTTACCTCGATCATATAGGGTCCCTAAAATAGTGAACGTATTCCAAAATAATAATCATCTTTTAATCCACTAATCACCTCTGTCATATTAATATGACAATCGTCGCATTTCCTATCACATTGGTTTTTGGGACATGTTCTTCCATTTCCCGCCATTAACTAAGAAAAGAAACTATAATTAGGGGCTTATTTACTTAGCTAATAATCATGAAAAGGAAACTTTAAGCATAAAAGGATAAACATGTAGAATAAAAGTATATCCTAACTTGTGATCCACTAGGTTCCAATCTAGGTTATCCATGATCATATATTCTTTTGTGAATCCTTATTTTGTTTTATCCTTGTTCCTTTAATAATGGTTCATACTAAGCTTATGAATTTACCAAAGCATATCCCCCGGGAGTGTCGTAACCAAGAGTGCAGCAAGGCCCGTTGTCATGTACCAGTTCCCGTTCGAGTCTAGCTCAAAGCGGTGTTTTCGGGTTTTACCCCTATGTACATCTATGCCAGAGCCACCTCTACCTGCTCGTATCCAGACAGGGATGTATTTGCTTGGAAACCCCTTACTCAATACTCACCAAAATACCAGGAAGATTTCCTATATTTAAACTTTTCTATAGGGTTCTTCCTAGATTTTTCATATCCTAATTTCCACAAATAACTAAACCATCCTTTGATACCAACTATAGCATCCCTCCTTTTTATCACATAAACTTTCATTACATTATACAAAACTGAGGATCTTTAAGGTTTAGTGTCTTGGAAACCAGGAACTTAAAACATGAAAACATAAATCATTCTTCTAAAACACTTGAAAGGCTTCTCCTCATGTTCATCCTAGGTTCATTACTGCATCACATAACCTGGGGACATACATCAAAAGAAAGGGTGAGCAGAAAGCCCAGTAATGGAAACAAGAGAAACATTTTACATGTGAACTTGAGATACTTCAATAAGGCCATGAAAAGAACTTTAAGGCATGAGAAAGAAATCTTGAGGCATATCATAATAAAAATAACATTTTTCATAACTTTAAGATGTGGATACATCATTTAATATTGACAATCATTTCGTTTCACCAAGGTCCATCCCCAAGGTGTCGTTAAAAATTACCAAGGTTATTCACCATGGCGTCGTTAAAAATAGTCATCTCTAGAGATTAAGTCTTTACCCAATGCATTGGAGCGCTATCAGGGCGCACCCTTAAATTTGCCTTTATTATAATGTGATCCACACATATCATCATCAAATATTTCATAAATAACCCATATAGCATAAAATAAATGGGTTTCATTTCATAATCACAACGTTTTAAAAACTGCTTTAAAGACATGATCTTTACGTCACTTTAAAACCCACAGAAAAGGAAGGTGGGTCTCATGTATGTAAATCCCAGAATTTAAAATAGAATATTTTGGCATATATGTGAATACCCTTTTAGAATAAAGAGCTTTGAGTATTCACTTAATAATATAAAATAACTTTAGAAAAAGAGAGGGACATTTTGAGACGGAAATTCTGCAGCATAACGGCTATGTTACGAGGTTTTAGAAGACATTAAAAAGAGAGGGAATATGGGTCAAACATTCATAAATGACCCATAAAACAGTAGATGGACAGAATAAGAAGGATACATGATCATGGTAATGAAATTTCAAGGACATACCATTTGAAATGAAAAACATGGAAGAAAGATAAAAATTAGATTTCTCTTATGAAAGTTCGGCAGCCTAACGACGTTACTTAAACTTCAAACACAATGATTTGAAAAGATCAAATAGGGTCTCTCATCATGTGAACATAAGAGTTCAGTATGATAGATATAGAGATAATTCCCCAACATAATTAAAAAGGAACTTGAAAGACTTGACATGAAAGTAGAACTTTGAAAAGAATGAGAAGGGTGAAAGAATCCCCTAAAAATTCGGCAGCCTAACGGCGCCACTTAAAACTTCAAAATACTGAATTGAAGAGATCAAATGGGGTCTCTCATCATATGAACATAAGAGTCCAGTATGATAGATATAGAGATCATACCCCAACATAACAAAAAGGAAATTTAAGGAATTGACATGAAAGTAGATCTTCAAAACGAGAAGGGTGAAGAACCACTTAAAAATTCGGCAGCCTAGCGGCGCCACTTAAAACTTCAAAATACTGAATTGAAGAGATCAAATGGGGTCTCTCATCATATGAACATAAGAGTCCAGTATGATAGATATAGAGATCATACCCCAACATAACAAAAAGGAAATTGAAGGAATTGACATGAAAGTAGATCTTCAAAACGAGAAGGGTGAAGAACCACTTAAAAATTCGGCAGCCTAGCGGCGCCACTTAAAACTTCAAAATACTGAATTGAAGAGATCAAATGGGGTATCTCATCATATGAACATAAGAGTCCAGTATGATAGATATAGAGATCATACCCCAACATAACAAAAAGGAACTTGAAAGAATTGACATGAAAGTAGAACTTCAAAACGAGAAGGGTGAAGAACCACTTAAAAATTCGGCAGCCTAACGGCGCCACTTAAAACTTCAAAATACTGAATTGAAGAGATAAAATGGGGTCTCTCATCATATGATAATAAAAGATCAGTATGATAAATTTAGAGATCATACCCCAACATAATAAAAAGGAACTTGAAATACTTTACATGAAAATAGATCTTGAAAAATGAGAAGGGAGAAAGAGTCTGTTACAAAAATTTCGGCAGCCTAACGGCGCCACTTAAAACTTCATAAAACGAAATAATGAGAGTAAGAGGGGATCTCTCATTATATGAACACAAAAAGGGCAGTAAGAGGAGTATAAAATAACATCCTCCAATATAAGAACATGTAGCATAAAAGGAATGACATAAAAGAGATTACTTGAAATGAAAGAGAGAGGTCGGATCCCTTACCTTAAAACGTAACTCTTAAAACTCAAAGGTTAGGACCTTGAGGGCATGGGGGCACCTTGGGAGGACTCCTTGGGAGGTAATGAGACCAGAACTTCGTTGGGGGAGAGTGAGGAGTCGAAATAGATGAGAGGATGGCTTGGTATTTATAGGGAAAGTGAGGTGACAAGGCATTAATGGCCAAGGGACACCTCACATGTGCTTTTCTCAAACCCATGTGCTCTCCCTTGGCATTTATCATGGAGTTAGGCCACATGGGCCCCCCCAAAACAATAATTCATCACCCTTGGCCGGCCAACCCTTAAAAGATCTCATGACATCATCATGACACAGTTATGATGTCATTAAACATACCGAAACCCTAAAACTGCATTTTTACTATTCACTGAAAATTCAACTTTCTCAGAAAAATCCCAAAATTTCACACTAACCAAATATCAATGCTCTGATTTCAAAAATGAACTCCATTTTATAAAAACAATTTTTTAAATATTTTTAAATTTATTTTTAAATAAATACACTATTCACCGAAAATTCATTTTTTCAGAAAAAACCCCAAAAATTACCATAACATAATATCGGTGCTCTGAGTTCAAAAATGAAATACACTTTATAAAAATAATTTTCTGAATATTTTTAATTAAGTTTTTAATTAAAAAACACTATTCACCCTAAAAAACTAATACTTGAATAATAATTTATGAAACCGTTATTTAACCATTTTATTGAATCACATTACTTAATCAAGGTGCCTAGATTATATTAATACTTTCTTTAAGTGAGATTACTAATCCATTTGGAGACATTACTAATCCTAATCATAAAATCACTATTCATATTTTACTATTCATCAAAAATTAAGTTGATCTTATTAGTCTCTAAATTTCGTACTAAACATAATTGTAGAAGACCATTTTTCGAAAATCATTACACATTTTAAATTATTTAAGGTTTACATAAACATTTTTTTAAAATATCCTTTTGAAAATTCATCAAAATATGCATACTATTTTTATCTGGTCATTTGAAAATTCATAAACTTCATCATAAGAAGAAATCCCAATTTTTATTTAAAACAAGGATTACACAAGGCAGTTACGGTCTCCTTACATAGCCTCTTATAATACCAGCATAGGACCTAAGAGTAAGGTGTGCTAGGGTGATAGAATCTTGGGGCAGCTCAGTCAACATCGCACGAGTAGTAATTTCTATCAGTTTGAACTTCTCACGAAGGCGATCCCATTCTAGCTTCACACGATGAAGTTCATCTTGGGTTTGGTCCAGAGCAAAGCCCAGTGGTGCTACCTCCTTCCCAAGTTCTGTTAGATGGGCTTCGATCAGTCCAAGACTACTAGGTGAGGCAATAGAATCTTCTTTCTATAATAATTAACCAAGATTACTTGTATTTAGAGACAATAATCAAAACATTTTGTTCACAGCGGTCATATTGACCGATGGTCATATAACAGTCAGAACCCAATGGTCTCATTTTAATTATAATCATGTTTATCAAATAAAACATTTTTGTTGAGTATAAAAATAAAATAAAATAACACATGAAATTAGGAAATAAGATTTATTCAAAATTTCGGGTCGTTACATTTACAATGGAAGAACATCGAATTACTTCAGACCCAAACTATAGATTTAAAAAATGATATAATTATTATAACAAATTAAGGTATATGGAATAATGATTATTTTAATTAAATAGTATGATTAAAATGCCCCTTTTTTAATTTAAATGGTAAAATAATTTTAGTGTTTTTATGTCAAAAATTTCACTATTCAATATCTATCCGCTATTATTTTTAATAACTAAGTATTTTTATATTTAAAAGTCAAATTTCCCATACTTAGATAATTATTATGGTTAAATAAACATCATTTTTGAATTCCAAATATCAAAATTTATCTTGGGTGAATTTTTAGTAGTTTTCTAAGAAGTTTTAATTTGATGAATAGTGTTTTATGAATAGTGTTTTTTATGAATAGTATTTGATAAATAGTGTTTTTTTGATGGATAGTATAAAAGAATTTATTATTAAATAACTTTTTCCGTGAAATGATTTTCGAAAATTGGACATACATGGTTGTAATCAGGGTGAAAATGTGGTTAAATAAGATCAAAATATTTTTTTGGTGAATAGTAACATACCCTTATGAATAGTAATGAATATTAATGAATAGTAAATAGGCCAAAAAATAGAAACTTAACCCATGAATTTATAAATACAATTTAGACATCTTAAAAGTGAAAAAACTATCATCGTATGTAACGTCCCAGTTCCGGAAGTCACCCAGAGGCACCCCGTATCTGGTTGGTCACATGGCCTCAATTACATTTCCCCTAATGCCAGAGGCTACTGACTAGAAGCGAGGGCCTTGGGTGTGATAGTGGGGGAACTATTCTCTCATTGGCAGAGTAACACAGTGGAAGAGAAACATATATACAAATAGAGGAAGCGGTAATAATGTCAAACAACAAGAACAGCGAAAGACTGATGAGGAAACAACTGGAGCACACATATATAAATGATTCATGATACATATGTCTAGGTTAGAATCCAAACACATCACAATGATAGAATACAGTACTAAACCAAAGTACAAAAGAAAATAAGAAAACAACTCCTCAGTATCGCAAGCCTCAGCTTGGTCTCATGCTCTCCAGCTCCCAAAGCAGTCAAAAACCTGAAGTAGAAGGGCGCTTGCCCTTATCTATACCTGCAACAATATAATCTGTTTGGACCCAAAAGCATGACCCAAACAAGGTGTGAGACTAAATCCCAGTAGGCAACCACCAAGAGATCAGTGACTAATAGTTAGTGAATATATATGGCAGGTAATAAGCAAAAGAAGCAGTAAACAAAGAAGTACTTAAAAGTAAACATTCCTACCATTTCAAAGCATTCAAACACCACATGGAAAGTAAACAGATAATCACAAATGGGTAACCCTCTGGTATGTACTCACAGCCTATCCCCTCTGGTCCTACCTAGCAAACACAAGCAACCCTCTATGAATTACACACAGTCTAACCCCTCTGGTTCAACTTTAGTATAGACTCTCTAGGGAAGCATTCACCGTCAATTCCCCTTATAGTCTTGTATCAGTAACTAAAAGGTGCTTTGAAGAATCACTTACATCACATTTTCCCTGTGGCCCGCGTTGAGGAACTACAAAAACTTTGAGGAATCACTTACGTCAATTCCCCCTATGGTCTCACATAGTAACAAAAATAACGGACACTCTGGAGAAGCCCTTACGTCCATTCTCCCTATGGTCCACTACACCAGGTTCTCACGACCCTATGTAATTCAAACAAGCATATCAATGCGTATCGACCAAAGTAAACCTCAATAACTACTTGGCTAACAGTCTACAGTATAACAGCATGGTAGATAAACAAAATCACTTTATCCTACAATACTAGGCATGGAAAGTAAATAAAAGCCTAACAGGAAAACTAGACCAGACGGTCATAAACAAACATAGATGGGAAAACACTTCCAGAGCATATCAATTAACCCTATTCTCATTCAATTAGCCTCTTTTAAAGCATAAAAACATAGCAGAAAATTAACAATTCTAAAATAGTAAACACGCAATACTCCATTCAAGGGTATTGTCACTTTTCACATATAACTCAAATACTTTCAACAGAAAGGTAAAAACCACCTACCTTGATGTTTTAGGATCATTACACGTGAACCTTAAGCCTTGAATCACCAAATAAAACCATAGATCTATAAAAATGCTCAAAATGATCAACTGGTGATAACTCTTGAAAGAATAGGAAACAGGAAATGAAGCTCTAGGAGAAGGAAGAGATTATCGAGGTGATCACAACGCAATCGACGACGGTTGAATTGGAGAGAGGATTCTTGGTTGGGGGCTCAGAGAAAGATCTTGGTCGTACTCTCTCTCTCTTGGACGAACCAGACCTAGAAGGATATGGTTATGTCCGTCAAACGTGACCCCAGTGTGTTTAATGAAAAAAAAAAGTACACGGTGTGTACTTGCCCTTACCAGCCCCCACATTAGACGGTCTCCAGGTCACCACACACGGCTGTGTGCATGGCCATTACACGGTCAGCACCCGGTTACCCACGGTAACCGAGTACACGACGTGTACTCATAAAGTACATGTCGTGTACTTAAGAAATTTCCAGAAACTCCTCTTTTCCACAAAAACACCCGAAAAGGGAAAAAATACCTGAAAAGAAGATCCAGGTTCTTACAAACTTCCCCCCTCAAAGAAATTCATCCCTGAATTTCCCTAGCAAGGCGGCGTAGAAGAAGAATCCTCAAACAGCTCCGGCCACTATGATCATACATTGGTCTCCCTCTCCCAAGTCTCTTCTTGTACTCGTTCGTGTTGCCATAGCACTTATACCAGAAGAACAGACCGTCCATGGAGAACCTTCATACTATGATCAAAAATCTGGATAGGATGCTCCTCGAATGAGGCGTCCACCTCTAACTCAACCTCCTCAGGTTGAAAAGCAAGATACAGGTCTGAGAAGTAACATCAGAGCTGAGAAACATAGAAGACATCATGCATAGCCCGGTACCTCTGAGGTAACTACAACCGATAGGCAACCGGCCCAACTCTCTCCAAAACCTCAAATGGCCCGATGTACCTCGGTGAAAGCTTACCATGTCTTCTAATCCTTTGGTATCCCAACCTCGGTGTGACACATAGGAAAACCTGATCCCCGACCTCAAACTATAGAGGTCATATTCGCTGATCATCATAAGACTTCTGTCGAGACTATGAATTAGCCATACTCTTCTGAATCAACTCTATCTACTCTATGGTCTCCTAGACAAGACAAGGTCCCAGCATAGCTGCCTCTCCTGCCTCCATCCAACATAAGGGTGATCAGCATGGCCTACCGTATAAAGCCTCATAAGGTGTCATCTGAATAGTTGCTTGAAAACTATTGTTGTAGTAAAACTCCACAAGAGGTATGTGATTCTCCCAAGAACCTCCAAAATCCAAGATGCATGCTCCAAGCATGTCCTCAAGCACCTAAATCGTATGCTCAGATTGGCCATCTATATGGGGGTGGTAAGCTGTACTCAAAAGAACTTATGTACCCAAGGCCTTCTGCAATCCCTGCCAGACCCGAGAAGTAAAACAGGAATCCCTGTCTGAAACAATGGAGTGTGGAACTCCATGTAGACGTACTATCTCGCAGATGTACATTCATCCCATCTCATCAGCACTGAAGGTTTCCTTGATTGGCAATAAGTGAGCTACCTTCATGAGTCTGTCAACGACAACCCAAACTGCATCATTCCCTTGAAGCAACCTCGAAAAACCTGTCACGAAGTCCATCGCGACATCATTCCATTTACACTCAGGAATGGGTAATTGTTGCAAAAGCCTGGCTGGTCACTGATGCTCCACCTTCACCTGATGATAGGTGGAACACCTCATCACGAAACCAGCAATATCTCTCTTCATACCTGGCCACCAATACTGATGGTATATATCATGATACATCTTAGTGACGCTGGGATGAACTGCCTAACTAAGGAGTGAAAGTCCCACATCATCTCCTCATGTATGTCTGCTGACACCCATACCCACCCATGAAAACGCAAGATCTCATCCTCGTCTATGGTCTATCTAGAAATAGGTTCCTCTCCTGACACGCTTTCTCATAGGACTAGGATTTCAGAATCTGATTGCTACCTCATTCACACTTGATCAAGAAGAGTATAGGTAACAGCTACAGAAGAAAGAAACATTTTCCCCTGCCTGTCTTGAACCTCCAAATGCATCTCAGAGAACAAAGCCATAAGTTGTCACTCACTACTGTCCTTCTAAACTGCTTGTATCTGAGTCCTCCTACTCAGTGCATCAGCCACCGCATTGCCTTTCCCAGGCGTATAGGCAAGCTCAAAGTCAAAAGATTGAAGGTACTCAACCCACCTTCGCTGTATAAAATTCAAGTCACACTAAGTGAAGATATACTTGAGACTTTTTTGGTCGGTGAAAACCAAAAAATGCTTTCCCAGAAGATAATGTCTCCAATAGCGTAAGGCATGAACAACTGCAGCCAACTCAAGATCGTGCATCGGGTAATTTCTCTCATGTGGCCTCAACTGCCAAGACCCGTACACAACAACTCCTTCCCCCTACATAAGCACAACTCCAAGCCTGATACCTGATGGATCACAGTACATAGTATAGCTCTTGCCCTACTCTGGAAATACTATTATCGGTGCTGAAGTCAGCCTCCCTTTCATCTCATGAAAGGCTAACTCACAAGAATCTGACCACAAGAACTTTGCACCCTTCTTAGTCAGGCCCTTCAGTGGTGCTACTAAGCGTGAAAAGTCCTGTATGAAACGTTTGTAGTATCCAGCCAGCCCTAGAAAACTCTGTACCTCAAAGATGTTCTTCGGCTGCTCCCAGGAAACTACTACTCTCACTTTCTATGAGTCTACTGATACTCCTGTCTCTGAGATAACATGACCCAAGAAGTGAATTTTATCCATCCAAAAGTGACATTTTGAGAGCTTAGCATATAACTGATGATCTCTCAGTTTACTCAAAATGATATCAAGATGGGTAGCATGGTCATGTCGAGTGTGAGAGTACACCAAGGTATCATACACAAAAACCACCATGAAAGAGTCCAAGTATGGATGGAACACTCAGTTCATCAGTGCCATGAAGACTGGAGGTGCATTAGTGAGACCGAACGGCATAACCACATACTCGTATAGAACATACTTACTCTGGAAGGATGTAAGAGGTATATTAGATGGTCTAACGCGCAACTGATGATAACCAGATCTCAATTCAATCTTTGAGAACACCCAGGATCCTCGAAGCTGATCAAAGAGATCATCAATCCTTGGCAAGGGATATCAGTTCTTGACCGTCAACTGGTTCAGCTTCCGATAATCCACACAAAGTTTGAGGGTACCATCTGCCTTCTTCACAAACAGGACAGGTGAACCCCAAGGAGAAGTACTGGGTTGGATAAAACCCTTTGTCTGTAACTCCTCCAACTACCTCTTGAGCTCTTATAACTCTTGTGTATCCATCCTGTAAGGAGGAATGGACACCGGTGTCGCTCCTGGCATGAGCTTAATAGAAAATTCTACCTCTTGATCTGGAGGAAAACCTAAGAAGCCCTCTGGAAAGACATCCCTGAAACGATCCACCACTAGAGGAAAGTCCATCTGAGAAGTCCCCTAGTCATCCAGTTAAAGACTAGAAATCTGGGTTGTAACTCCTCTCAACCCATGATGCTCGAGTCCTGCTCTGCTCGCCTGGACATCCCATTCATCCTTATGAAGAAACGATCTGCCCTTTGGTGATGTGAAACTCACCCTACGACAATAGCAATCAACAATAGCCTGGAAGGGAACTAACCAGTCCATTCTAAGAATGACATAATATCCTGTCATCTCTAAGACATAGAGGTCCCAAAAGAAGTGACACCCACCAACCTCAAGAGGGAACTCCTTGCACTAACGTATACTAGCCATTCTTGTCCCCAACGGTGTGTCCAATGTCAAGAAATCAGCAGAAGTAAAGATACAGAGCCCAAGACTCTCCACAACAGCAATTGATATAAAGTTATGGAAAGCCCATGTATCAAAAAGACCAGAAGCTAAAACTGAGACAACTAAGATCGTACCTCGAACTGTAGAGGGTCTGGTATCCTGCTCCTGCTGGGACTACTCCACTACAAAAGTTTGACCTACACTGTGGCCCGGTGACCCTGCCTGACCACTCTGAGCTAATCCACCCTATTGTCGCTAAAATCCTGGTGACTGACTACCACGGTCGCGACCTCCACCTCAACCTGAATGGCTGGAAGAACTCCACTTCCCAGACTGATGAGAAACTGGTGGCGCTGCTCCTGAATGCGATATCATATAAGAACCACTATCACCAGCTACTGGTGAGAAGATCTGATAGAAATGCTAAAGAAGACCCATCTTGCAGTAAGATCGGCACTCCACTAGGTCTCTCGGGCAATGTGGCCTCGTATGCCTGCTCTTTCCGCATTGGTAGCACACCACCTAGCTACCAGAAGAAGTGTCTCGCCTCCTTGGATCATCATACGAAGACCCCCTTTGGTGATTCCTATTGTTAGTAGGAGGGATACTAACCCTAGATGTCAAACCTCCCTGGTTCACAACTCCATAATTCCTCAAATTGTGCTTCGTTATCAGCTCCTGGTTAATGATAGAAGTGATGGAAGTCAATCGGAAGATGTTCATCGGAGATCAGATGTCGTGCCTGAGACCATCCCCAAACTTCCCTGCCAGGAATAACTCATCACCTCCTGGAATAGGCATGAAGTGTTGCAACTCTATGAAACGAGAAGAGTACTCCATGATTGAGAGAGTACCCTGATCTATACTCATGAACTCTCAGGCTTGATCGGCCCTCAAGGTCTCTGGATAGAAGTAGTCATAGAAGAGATGCTAGAACTCATCCCAAGCCATAACCTACTGGCGTCCCACCTATGAGAACACATCCCACCATCTCTTGGTGGAATCCTGAAGCATGTACGTAGCGAGCTTGACCCTACTCTCGGGAGGCGTCTCCAGATGCTCAAAGATGGTAAGCATGACTCTACAGCCTAAGGTCCTCCTTCCCTGGTGAAAGTGGGAGGATGCTGCTGCTAGAAAATCCGCATCAACTCTGCCATAGAAGGGGCAGGATGCGGTACTCCTAGGAAGGTCTACATGAACCTCATGAAGCCTTCTTGGAACTGTGCATTAGCACCTGTGTCCAAAATGATGGTTGGTGCCAAGACTGGCACTACAGGAGAATCTGCTAGAAGTCCTTGACCATCCATGTCTAGTGTTTGATTGTTTCCCTATAACTGGCGTACAACCGGAGGGCATCTCGGTGGAATGACTCTACAAGGTCAAGCGCACACCTTAGATAAAAATCATCAAGGATTGAATACTATAAGAGTAATGAAGGAATAGGAGAAAGAAGCATTCAAGTTTTTCAAAACATGGATACATGAGATGTATGTTAAACTACATGGCGTGTTCCTTTAATCCATTCACATGAGCATGTACTTCTACCAAAACTGGTTGTGTAACAACCCATACATGGTGTGTTGTTTTTACACACGGCGTGTACTTGAATCTTCTTCTCCTGCCTGAGTTCCCTTAAATGGCTAGGTCACACGGTTCTCCTAGAACAAGACTACATGGCTTGTTTATGCTAGAAGCGGCGTGTACTAGACGAGCTTCACTGACCCGTGTTGTTAGTGACATGGTCAGATACACAGCTCACACTACACATCGTGTTCTAGATGGACACGGCGTGTACTAGGAAGATTTTGTCGACCCATGTTGTTAGTGACATGGCCGAATTCTCGGGTTACACTACACGGCGTGTTCCATATGGACATGGCATGTATTAGAAAAGACTCAACAGACCCGTTTTGTTAGTGACACGGGCGGTTACACGGTTCTACAACACGGCATGTACATCCAGTACATGGCATGTCCTACCAAAGTTTCCAAACCTCGTGTCCCTGCCCACATAGTCTGGACACGGTTAGAGACTACACGGCGTGTATATATGGTACATGGTGTGTACTTAAGAAAAACAATTTCTTCCTGAACAGAAGAACACATGGTGTGTATTCAACATTACACACCATGTATTCTGGGTTTTTCCAGACAGTAAGCCTCAGAAACTACTCTGAATCCCAGAAAAACACTGAAACGAACATTAAAGTGCCAAATTTTGATCTGTGAGGGCCCATACTCCCTACGAATCAAAGCATGGCATCTTACACATGTCATAAACAAGAATAAAATATCAATGATCCACCAAATTCCGATCCATGAGGGCCCATAACACCTCAAGAACCAAAGTTTGGCATTCATTCAAACAAAAACTTACACAAACAATACCCTATCAAATAGCAGGTATTTTTATCAAGGCATCTATCACAACAACATGCATATCTAGCACAACACCTATCACAACAACATGCAATCACTAATGCTCCCTAAATGGCATGGAAAGAATGCATGAAATGTGATTCCAAGAAAGTGCCTATATGATGCATGAGATGGCATACCCTCATCTCATCAGGTTTCAACAAAAATAGAACCTCAATAACATCAACAATAATAGCACAAAATATGTGAATCACCCAACGGTGAAAATCAAATCAACTGTAAAATTGAAAAACCAGAAAACTTGCAATAAATGAGGTAGATTGGATTTTTCCTGTACATGGGTTAGCTACTCCTGGGAACAGCTTATTACCAAGTACATATTCCTTCTTATCCATGACTATAGACTTCAAATAGTAAGTCAAGAGAAAATAATCCCTCTGAAACCACTTTGTAACATCCCGGTTCCGGAAGCCACCCAGAGGCGCCCCATACCCAGTTGGTAACATGGCCTCGAGCACATTTCCCCTAATTCCATAGGCTGCTGACTAGCAGAGAGGGCCTTAGGTGTGATAGTAGGGAAACTATGCCTTCATTGGCAGAGTAACATAGCGGAAGAGAAATAGATATACAATAGCAGAAGCAGTAGTAATGTCAAACAACAAGAAAAGTAGAAGACTGGTGAGGAAACAACTAGAGCACACATGTATAAATGATGCATGATACATATGTCTAGGAAAGCATCCAAACATATCACAATGATGTAATACAGTACTAAACCAAAGTACAAGAGAAAACAAGAAAACAACTCCTCAGCATCGCAAGCCTCAGCTTGGTCTCGTGCTCTCCGGCTCCTAAAGCAGTCAAGAACCTGAAGTAGAAGGGAGCTTGCCCTTATCTATACCTGCAACAATATAATCTATTTGGGTCTAAAAGCATGACCCAAATAGGGTGTGAGACTAAATCCCAGTATGTAACCACTAAGAGATATGTGCCTAACAATTAGTGAATATATATGGCAGGTAATAAGCAAAAGAAGCAGTAAACAAGGAAGTACTCAACAGTAAACATTCCTATAGTTTCAAAGAATTCAAACACCACATGCCAAGTAGTCAAATAATCACAAACAGGTAACCCTCGGATATACTCATAGCCTATCTCCTCTGGTCCTACCTAGAAAACACAAGAAACCCTCTAGGAAGTACACATAGTCTAACCCCTCTGGTTCAGCTTTAGTATAAACTCTCTGGGGAAGCACTCACCGTCAATTCCCCCTATAGTCTCGTATTAGTAACTAAAAGGCTCTTTGGGGAAGCACTTACGTCACATTCCTCTTGTGACCCATGTAGAGGAACTATAGACACTCTGAGAAAGCACTTACGTCAATTCCCCCTATGGTCTCGCATTGTAACAAAAATAATGGACACTCTGGAGAAGCCCTTACATCCATTCTCCCTATGGTCCACTACACCAGGTTATCACAGCCCTGTGTAAGTCAAACAAGCATAGTAATGTGTATCGGCCAAATTAAACCTCAAGAACTACTTGGCTAATAGTCTACAGCATAACATCATGGCAGATAAACAAAATCACTCCATCCTGCAATACTAGGCATGGAAAGTAAACAGCAACCTAACAAGAAAACTAGACCAAACGGTCATAAACAAACATGCATGGTAAAACACTTCCAAAGCATAGCAATTAGCCCTATTCTCATTCAATTAACCTCTATTCAAGCATACAAGCATAGCATACAATTAACAGGGCTAAAATAGTAAACACACAATACCTCGTTCAAGGGTATTGGCACTTTTTCACATATAACTCAAAGACCTTTAACATAAAGGCACAAACCACCTACCTCGGTGTTGTAGGATTATTATATGTGAACCTCAAGCCTTGAATCACCCAAGAACATCATAGATCTACAAAAATGCTCAAAATGATCAACCGAGGATAACTCTTGAAAGAGGAGGAAATAGGAAACAAAGCTCTAGGAGAAGGAAGAGCTTACTGAGGCGATCCCAATGCAATCGACGGAGGTTGAATCGGAGAACGAATGCTCAGTCGGGGGATCAGAGAAAAATCGCGGTCGTACTCTCTCTCTCGGACGAACCAGACCTAGAAAAAGACGGTCTTGTTCGTTAGACGCGACCACGGTGCATTTAATGAAAAAACGTACACGGTGTGTACTTTATAAGTACACATCATGTACTTTCCCTTACTGCCCCCCATATTAAGTGGTCTCCAGGTCACCACACATGGCTGTGTGCATGGCCGCTAAACAGCCAGCACCCGGCTACCCGCGGTAACCGAGTACACGGCGTGTACTCATAAAGTACACGGCGTGTACTCATAAAGTACACGGTGTGTACTTAAGAAATTTCCAGAAACTCATATTTTTCTCAAAAACACCCGAAAAAGGAAAACATACTTGAAAAGAAGATATGGGTTCTTGCATCATATAAGTATTTTTATTTTTGTATGTCATAAATATTTTATTTAAAATTTTATAATTGATTTAATAATTTAAAATGGAAAGGTATTGTCATAAAATGTAATCATAAATTGTTACTTTATTGTCTTATGGTTATACGATAATTTTATAGGACCTTGATTACTTTTTCAAGGTGTTACAAAACAAGTTATAGTTTTAGAGTTGTTTTTTTAATAAATAATGAATTTATTTAAAAATTAAATTAAAAATATTTAGAAAAATATTTTCATAAAATGGAGTTTATTTTTGAATTCATAGCATTGATACTAGGTTAGGGTGAATTTATGAGATTTTTATAAAATGTTTTGTTTTTTGGTGAATAGTGAAAACACAATTTTGAGTTTTGGGTGCTTAATGACATCATTAATGTAACACCCCGACCCCAGCTACCCAGAGTCGGTGCATTACTTCATAACATTGGAATGATCACAAAAGATCAAGTCTCGAAAGACCGATTAGTTTAGTAGCCTTGGAAACACTAGATACATTCATAAGTCTTTCATTACATCAAAAAGTAAACAAACTACAATAACATGGTCTTCATAGTCCACACTCATATCCATTTCTGACTACCCCTGCAGGTCATTCATAAAATACTTCTTCACATCCTGGAAAAATATTAAAACATTGAAAGGGGTGAGCTCAGATGCTCAGTAAGGATAACAATATTGTGGAAGCTTTCATAAATAAACATAAACATTTAAGGCAATGTATAACTAAAACAAAAGCCTTTTAAACTTGAACTTCAACATAATATGGCAAAAGTAAAATGAGATAATGCCATTTACTTCTTCAAATAGATATTCTACTGGTCGAATAATCACATGAAATATCATTAACCACTTTCATAATGATGGAATGCATAATGCTAGACATTCTGAAACATTTTGTCAAGGCCTCGGCCAAGATGTCTAAAATGATTAAGGCCTCGGCCAAAACCATAAATCAAATTGGGAAAGGGCCTCGGCCAATTCCACGTCTAGTTGTCTCATGAGACCTACCGATGCATCGAGGAGCTATAGCAGGCTCCACCCGTCACTTATTAAGTCCAATGCATTCCACATATGAATAGGTTTAAACATATCATAAACCATAACATAATCGTATCACACAAAAAAATGGATAAAGGAAACATAACATTTCCACATTTCAATCACAAGATATCAATTCAACACATTGATATAATAAAAATGCTTTCAAAACCATTTTCAATACCATAATAAAAGAAAGTTAAAACTTTGTATTTACTTTTCATTAAAAAACGTGATGGCTTGTAGAGGAAGCCGAAACTCAAATAATGGTCACGGCGGCAGAGAAGTCGTTGTCGCCGCATATGTACGGAAAGAAAAACATTACCTTTTTTCGTTTAGTAAAACACTTCGTATAAAAAAGATTCCTTTTGAATAACGTAAAAGTCAAAGGGGTTTATACACCGTATAAAAGAAAGTTGTGTATAAAACCAAATATGCCTCAATGAAAGGGGATTGAGACGAAGTCCTTAAAAAGATCATTTTTTTAAAATAAAATAGATCTATTATGTGTATTCACTATAAGTAAACATAAATAAAGTACAAATACGATATAGGACATAATAATATCATGACATAATTTGAAAGTAAGAGATTAACCCAAAGAATGGAAATTGGGTTAAGAAGTTCCCTTACCTTGCGTCCTGTCCTGACTCGACCGTTCTTTAACCTCCTGAATAATAAACTAGAGTTCATTTCTATTTACTTAAGAACCTTTTTCATGTTCATTATTCCTTTTATATCACTTATTACCATGTTATGAACATTATGTAATTATTTAAGTTAATAACGGTCGTTTTGTCGATCTTTGGTACTTGAGTCAACAATAAACTTCTTATAATTACAAGTTGTTTATGTGGTAGAATATCCATTATCTCCAGAATTATATTCATGATTTAGATGTCATATATATCATATATATCCAGTATATACATTCATTCATAATATTACGTAACATTTAGAGGTAAGAAATAAAATGCACCGTTCATGGAGACGGTAAGTCGTACGTACGCATGAACGCTACTTTCATTTCTATTTCGTATTTAATGAAATGAAATCATAATTATATAAAGGTATAATATAGTTCCAGTATAATATCATATATAATATTATTTACTCCATCCTTTATACATCCCACATATGGCATTAACGATTCACATCACTTTGAGGGGGCGGTAGTCCGCACTTCCTAAAATGAAATTATCGCGTTTACCCATAATGGAAATCATAAAGTATGTCATAAATGAGAAATAAAGAAGCATAAGGAAAACATAAACATAATATATATATCATATATGAAAATAGTGTCATCAAAATGGCCACCATTATAGGTGTTAAAAGAATTTGAACAATCATCGTTTCGTGAGGCAGTATTTCGCCACCCACAGAAACAGTATGTTCTTTAACCATTAGACGAAGGTGTGTGTAAGTGTAAACCAAATCCTTATCATAACAACATCCTAGTATATTTTAGATACTGTTGTTGTTACAAAAGAAAGGAATGAAAAGAGTTTAAGGGGTTGGAGAAGCAAAATAAAACAAAACAACATTAGAGAAGACATTACCTTAAAAATCGGGTAACTCTTTTTGATTTGAGCCAAAGGCTTCCTTGGGAAGAATTCTGCCCAAAGTGAGGCTTCTAGGAGTAAGGGAGGGAAGTTGGGAGAGTATTTGGGCAGAGGTTGGCTGAGCCAAATGGATTGAAAGTGTGAATGAGGTGGTAGAGGTGGGGGCCTTTTATAAGAGGAGAGGAGGGGCACCCTTGGAAAGTAAAGGAATTTTACATTATTATACAATGCTTTTCAGATTCTAAAGGTCCCACACTTATATAATTTGTGGCTAAGGTGATAATGGTTCTAAATATACCCATCCAATAGTCTTTTGACAAGTGTAAGCCTTGGATTGTACATTATCTTTTCATTTTATTAAAATCGTTAAATAATGAGGTCATCGCTGCATCATAATGATGTCATAAATAATTTAATTTATTTAATGTCTAAAAATTATAAAAAAAATACTATGACGTAGGAAATATTTTTATATTTACAATGACTATTTATAGTCAAAAATATGACTTGTATAACCCCATATAAAAATTGTTTTAGTAAAACATTTCACGTTTGTGTCATTTTTTTACTTTAACATTAAATAAAAGGTATTTATGTCATTTTCCAACTAAAGTGGCTCCATGGGGTCCCCAAGTTGACCCATGGATTGTCTTGGTCGGCCATGACACATCCAATGAGGTTAGGACATTGTCAAGCTCATCTCATATTATTAAAACATTATTTTTACCTTAAACTACACTAATTACCTCTAATCGCGATTAAGAACTTAAAAGTTACTATTCACCAAAAATTATTTTAATCTCATTGAACCACATTTTACTTCTTAATGACAACCATGTATGTCGGATTTTTGAAAATCAAATCACAGAAGTGGTAATATTTCATTTAAATGAAAAATCAGTTATTTAACTACCACTTAGTGGTTTCACTATTCATCAAAAATTGAAGTTTTTCATAACAATGCCAAAATTTCACCCTAAGCTATAATTGATATTCCGAATTCAAAAATTATGTCTATTTTACAAAATTACAAACATATAAGTTGCATTAATTAATTTTATAATTAATCCCCACTGTCACAACAAATAGCGTGTTTTTAAGAAACAATTTATATCAAAAGATTGGCAATTGTTTATGTCCAATTTCAATGTTAAACTAATTATAATGACCACCATTGGATAAAATGGTAAAAGTATATTCTAATTATACTTTAAAACCACTAAATAGTATAATTTATCACTATAAATTATTTTTATTAAAAAAGTTGTTTTTAAGTATTTTTCACTATTCATAAAAAATTAGATGTTCTCAGAAAAATACCAAAAATTCAACATAGGCTAATTTCGATATTCCGAATCCAAAAATGAAGTCCATTTTGAAATATAAAATTTCTATAATTTTAAAAAGTGGTTATTACTATTCATAACGGCTACTTTGATTAGTCGCAGTGTTTTAGAACTCGAAGTTGCGTACAATGCAAGCTATTACATTATTGAATGAGAAGCGTATTGTGGAAGCTTGGGGTGTTACATTCTCCCCTCCTTCAATAAATTGCATCCTCGCAATTTGAAATTTTTCTTGGAAAATAAAAGGTTGAAAATAGAAAATACCTTTGTGGAAAACCCACATCGGAAATAAGGTTAATAAAATTTAGTCATAATAAGAGGGAAAGGGAAATGAAAAAGTCACCACCCAATTATGATCTCGATTAGGAGAACATTGGTGGAAATTAGAGACATATAATTGGAGGAAAAATGTAAATATTTGTAGGGAGTGATTGAGGTCATCAATCACAATCAACTGTCAAATTGAGGGCCTCAAAGCATTCAATCTATGTTGATTTAAAATATCATCAGTTCAACAAGACATAAGGTATTAGGATAACACGTTTTTTTTTCAATATCCCTTTACTAAAGTTTAAGAATTAATTTATTCATTGATTAAGAGATAGGTATATATATATTTATGCTTGACAATTAGTGTTTCAACCTTCAACTCATCTTTCACTCAAAAAGATAATAGAACTCAAAAATATTATACTTATCCTAATTGTATAAGGTTCCAAATGTTAACACATACCATTTAGATTAGTAAAATTATTTTGTAACAACCAAGGACTTCCTGTAGGCTAGTGGTAGGAAATAAAGGCCTGTAGCACTATGGTTGTGGGTTCGATTCTTGCAGCTTTGTCCGACGTGACGGGTTATGCCCCACCCTGCAGGTTGTCCTTTTCCTAAAACTATAGTATTATAATATTCCAAAAATAATCTTCATAAATTTTTTAACCTTAAACAATACTATCCAAAGTTCAACTTAATCCACTCCAACCTTTATAGTTATCCAAAATACCTCTGTCCAGACTTTCTCTAAAAGGTCTCTTAATTCCAAAATCAATTTATCAGATTCCCCAAACAAAGTAAAGTTTCTCTTATTGTCACATACTAAAAATATAATTACCTTCATCATATTAAAACCTTACTGAAATCAACAAGTACTGCAGTAAAATCCTTATATATATATCACATTATTCTAATAACCAAAATATAATCCATGAGTCCAAAAGCACCAATACATTAATTATTCCACTTCAACTGTAGTCACAGCATAAGATTGGCCTTAATCCCTTGGCCTTTTCTGAGGTAAGTTTCCCTGATGCTTAGGACATTCATTTGCATAATGCCCCATTTCCCTACAATTGAAACATTCAACATTGATAGCCTTTTTCTTTCCCTTGCAATCACGAGCCTGGTGACCTTTTTCTCCACATTTGTAACAAACTCTCATTCCCTTTAGGCAAGTACCAGGGTGATTCTTCCCACAATTATCGCATAATGGAAAATCCTTCTTTCCCTTTTTCCCTTTATCCGTCTCTTGTTCCACCGTTCTCTTCTTTTCTTGCTTTGCTTTAAAGTCATGAGACTTAGAGAATTCTTTTTCCGTCTTGATTGCACATGAGACAATATCTTCGTATGTTGAGAAAGATTGTGATACTAAAGCTCGACGGAGAAATGGTTTTAACCCATCAAAGAAACGATCAATATTACTTCTTGGGTTACGTATATAATCTGCAGCATGTCTCCCTAACCTTGTAAAGTTGGCCTCATACTTTGCGACATTCTCATCCTCCTTTTGTTTCAGACTCAGAAATTGACTTTCCATATCTGCTCTATGGTCATGAGGAAAGTATTTTTCTAAGAAAAGATCTTTGAACTCTCTCCATTCCATATTTGATATGTCATCATCTTCCTTTGTGTTTTGAATCAATGACCACCATTGATCAGCATCTCCAATGAGGCGGTAAACTGCCATGATAACCTTTTCCCTTTCGCTACTCCCCAAGGCGTGGAATATTTTCTCTAAGGAGTTTATCCATTGCTCAGCTACTAATGGATTTGTACCCCCATTAAATGTTGGTGGTTGTTGCCTCATGAAGCGGTCTAACATTGATCCTCCACGTTGCGGATCAGGGTGCTCCATACGAGTAAGGTTATTATTCATAACCTGAGTGAGTTGTCCCAGTATGGTAATAAGTTGATCAGCACCAGTTGTATCTCCGAATCCACAATAATTATCTTGAGCAGGAGGGAAATCCCTATACGGAGTGCGTGCATTGATACGGTTTCCATTCCTTCCACTAGGCGCCATTTTTAAACAATGGCATAAACTATATTAGTTTATGAATTAAAATACATAATTCCATATTTGTAAAACTCTTTACATAAATTGAACTATTTATGGATATAATCCATAATCATAAAAAGAAATGTTTTCTTTGATAAAGTATATACTCATAACCCTTCATAGTTGTTTGTAAAGAAAATGAGAATTATCCTAAGCATATCCCCCGGGAGTGTCGTAACCAAGAGTGCAGCAAGGCCCGTTGTCATGCACCAGTTCCTGTTCGAGTCTAGCTCAAAGCGGTGTTTTCAGGTTTTACCCCTAGGTACATCTGTGCCAGATCCGCCTCTACCTGCTCGTATCCAGACAGGGATGTATTGCTCGGAAAACTCACAAAATCTCTATAATACCAAAATTCTAGGAAGTTCTTCTATACTAATCCTTAAAGTCTATCTTCGGGCTATGTGCTCTAATCAGAGTTTATCTAAATCTAGCTTCCAAGGTTAGTATTAAACTTCCTCTGATACCAACTGTAACGCCCCGACCCCAGCTACCCAGAGTCGGTGCATTACTTCGTAACATTGGCATGATCACAAAAGATCAAGTCTCAAAAGACCGATTAGTTTAGTAGCCTTGGAAACACTAGATACATTCATAAGTCTTTCATTACATCAAAAAGTAAACAAACTACAATAACATGGTCTTCATAGTCCACACTCATATCCATTTCTGACTACCCCTGCAGGTCATTCATAAAATATTTCTTCACATCCTGGAAAAATATTAAAACATTGAAAGGGGTGATCTCAGATGCTCAGTAAGGATAACAATATTGCGGAAGCTTTCATAAATAAACATAAACATTTAAGGCAATGTATAACTAAAACAAAAGCCTTTTAAACTTGAACTTCAACATAATATGGCAAAAGTAAAATGAGATAATTCCATTTACTTCTTCACATGGATATTCTACTGGTCGAATAATCACATGAAATATCATTAACCACTTTCATAATGATGGAATTCATAATGCCTGACATTCTGAAACATTTTGTCAAGGCCTCGGCCAAGACGTCTAAAATGATTAAGGCCTCGGCCAAAACCATAAATCAAATTGGGAAAGGGCCTCGGCCAATTCCACATCTAGTTGTCTCATGAGACCTACCGATGCATCGAGAAGCTATAGCGGGCTCCACCCATCACTTATTAAGTCCAATGCATTCCTCATATGAATAGGTTTATACATATCATAAACCATAACATAATCGTATCACATAAAAAAATGGATAAATGAAACATAACATTTCCACATTTCAATCACAAGATATCAATACAACACATTGATATAATAAAAATTCTTTCAAAACCATTTTCAATACCAGAATAAAAGAAAGTTAAAACTTTGTATTTACTTTTCATTAAAAAAACGTGATGGCTTGTAGAGGAAGCCGAAACTCAAATAATGGTCACGGCGGTGGAGAAGTCGTTGTCGCCGCATATGTATGGAAAGAAAAACATTCCCTTTTTGTCATTTAGTAAAACACTTCGTATAAAAAAGATTCCTTTTGAATAACGTAAATGTCAAAGGGGTTTATACACCATATAAAAGAAAGTTGTGTATAAAACCAAATATGTCTCAATGAAAGGGGATTGAGACGAAGTCCTTAAAAAGATCATTTTTTTAAATAAAATAGATCTATTATGTGTATTCACTATAAGTACACATAAATAAAGTACAAATACAATATAGGACATAATAATATCATGACATAATTTGAAAGTAAGAGATTAACCCAAAGAATGGAAATTGGGTTAAGAAGTTCCCTTACCTTGCATCATGTCCTGACTCGACCGTTCTTTAACCTCCTGAATAATAAACTAGAGTTAATTTATATTTACTTAAGAACCTTTTTCATGTTCATTATTCTTTTTATATCACTTATTACCATGTTATGAACATTATGTAATTATTTAAGTTAATAACGGTCGTTTTGTCGATCTTTGGTACTTGAGTCAACAATAAACTTATTATAATTACAAGTTGTTTATGTGGTAGAATATCCATTATCTCCAGAATTATATTCATGATTTAGATGTCATATATATCATATATATCCAGTATATACATTCATTCATAATATTACGTAACATTTAGAGGTAAGAAATGAAATGCACCGTTCATGGAGACGGTAAGTCGTACGTACGCATGAACGCTACTTTCATTTCTATTTCGTATTTAATGGAATGAAATCATAATTATATAAAGGTATAATATATTTCCAGTATAATATCATATATAATATTATTTACTCCATCCTTTATACATCCCACATATGGCATTAACGATTCACATCACTTTGAGGGGGCGGTAGTCCGCACTTCCTAAAATGAAATTATTGCGTTTACCCATAATGGAAATCATAAAGTATGCCATAAATGAGAAATAAAGAAGCATAAGGAAAACATAAACATAATATATATATCATATATGAAAATAGTGTCATCAAAATGGCCACTATTATAGGTGTTAAAAGAATTTGAACAATCATCGTTTCGTGAGGCAGTATTTCGCCACCCACAGAAACAGTATGTTCTTTAACCATTAGACGAAGGTGTGTGTAAGTGTAAACCAAATCCTTATCATAACAACATCCTTGTATATTTTAGATACTGGTGTTGTTATAAAAGAAAGGAATGAAAAGAGTTTAAGGGGTTGGAGAAGCAAAATAAAACAAAACAACATTAGAGAAGACATTACCTTAAAAATCGGGTAACTCTTTTTGATTTGAGCCAAAGGCTTCCTTGGGAAGAATTCTGCCCAAAGTGAGGCTTCTAGGAGTAAGGGAGGGAAGTTGGGAGAGTATTTGGACAGAGGTTGGCCGAGCCAAATGGATTGAAAGTGTGAATGAGGTGGTAGAGGTGGGGGCCTTTTATAAGAGGAGAGGAGGGGCACCCTTGGAAAGTAAGGGAATTTTACATTATTATACAATGCTTTTCAGATTCTAAAGGTCCCACACTTATATAATTTGTGGATAAGGTGATAATGGTTCTAAATCTACCCATCCAATAGTCTTTGGACAAGTGTAATCCTTGGATTGTACATTATCTTTTCATTTTATTAAAATCGTTAAATAATGAGGTCATCGCTGCATTATAATGATGTCATAAATAATTTAATTTATTTAATGTCTAAAAATTATAAAAAAAATACTATGACGTAGGAAATCTTTTTAGCTTTCCAATGACTATTTATAGTAAAAAATATGACTTGTATAACCCTATGTAAAAATTGTTTTAGTAAAACATTTCATGTTTGTGTCATTTTTTTACTTTAACATTAAATAAAAGGTATTTATGTCATTTTCCAACTAAAGTGGCTCCATGGGGTCCCCAAGTTGACCCATGGATTGTCTTGGTCGGCCATGACACATCCAATGAGGTTAGGACATGTGTCAAGCTCATCTTATATTATTAAAACATTATTTTTACCTTAAACTACACTAATTACCTCTAATCGCGATTAAGAACTTAAAAGTTACTATTCACCAAAAATTATTTTAATCTCATTGAACCACATTTTACTTCCTAATGACAACCATGTATGTCGGATTTTTGAAAATCAAATCACAGAAGTGGTAATATTTCATTTAAATGAAAAATCAGTTATTTAACTACCACTTAGTGGTTTCACTATTCATCAAAAATTGAAGTTTTTCAGAACAATGCCAAAATTTCACCCTAAGCTATAATTGATATTCCGAATTCAAAAATGATGTCTATTTTACAAAATTACCAACATATAAGTTGCATTAATTAATTTTATAATTAATCCCCGCTGTCACAACAAATAGCGTGTTTTTAAGAAACAATTTATATCAAAAGATTGGCAATTGTTTATGTCCAATTTCAATGTTAAATTAATTCTAATGACCACCATTGGATAAAATGGTAAAAATATATTCTAATTATACTTTAAAACCACTAAATAGTATAATTTATCACTATAAATTATTTTGATTAAAAAAGTTGTTTTTAAGTATTTTTCACTATTCATAAAAAATTAGATGTTCTCAGAAAAATACCAAAAATTCAACATAGGCTAATTTCGATATTCCGAATCCAAAAATGAAGTCCATTTTGAAACATAAAATTTATATAATTTTAAAAAGTGGTTATTACTATTCATAACGGCTACTTTGATTAGTCGCAGTGTTTTAGAACTCGAAGTTGCGTACAATGCAAGCTATTGCATTATTGAATGAGAAGCGTATTGTGGAAGCTCGAGGTGTTACAATTAATGATGTAATAATTATGTAATCATTCTAGTCGAATTGTGAATAGTAATATATTCTATGAGGTGTCCCAAGTGGCTAATACCATGGGCAAGCCCATGGTTTTGCAAATACCACCGATGAGGTGTCCCTTGGAAATTAATTAAATATTCTCTCACTTTTTCTATAAATACCAACTCTTTCCTTCATTATTTTCATTCCAAATTCATCATCAATGAAGCTATGGTCTTTTTACCTCTCAAAGAGTCCTCCCAAGGTGTCCTCAATCCCCCCAAGGTCACAACCTTCAATCTTTTGAAGTTATTCTTCAAGGTAAGGGAACCTTTCACCCTCCTATTTTAAGTCATGACTTCCTTTATGTTATGTCTTCTAGTTTCCACCTTTTTATGTTGGTGTATGTTCTTCTATGTCCTTATTGTTGTCCATTTTATGTCCAAATTATGACAGACCCTTCCACTCTCATCAACTTATTTTTTTGAATTTTAAGCGACGTCATTAGGCTGTTGATATTTCGTAAAAGAAATCACATCTTCTCTTTTCTTTCAAGTTTCCTTTTCATGTGGTATGTCATTCAAATATCCCTACAATGTTCTTATTTCTTTTTATTCTATAACCATATTGTATTATGATTTATTTATGAGTTGGTGACCCTTGTCCTCTCTCTTTTCAATATTTTCTAAAACCATGCTGTATAGCCGTTATGCTGCAGAATTTTCGTCTCAAAATCTCCCTCCCTTTTTCTCAGAAAATTCTAGTATTTTATTTAAGTGAATACCCAAACCTATTTCATTTTCAGGTGTATTCATCAAGACATAAAATTGATCTATTTTATTATGTAATTGACATACATATAACCATCACTCCCTTTCCATGGGTTTTAAATGACATAATGATCCTGTTTTTAAGCACTTTTTAAAACGTCGTGATTTTGAAGTGAAACTCATTTCTTTTACTCTATTTGGGTTATTTATTAAATGTATTATTATGATCTATGTGGATCAAATGAAAATAAATACATACTAAGGGTGTGCCCTAATAGCGCTCCAATGCATTGGGTAAAGAATTTAATCTCTAGAGATGACAAGTTTCACGATACCTTGGTGAATAACCTTGGTAATTTTTTATGACATCTTGAGAATGAACCTTGGTGATATGTTCATGAATGTATAAATGAAATGTTGTAGCCACATATTCAAGTTATGATTCAAGTTCTTTTTATTATGATATTCCTCTACTTCCATTGCTCAAGTCTTTATGTTTTTCATCAAGTTCTTATTGATATCACAAGTAAACTGTTTCCCTTGCTTTCCTTACTGGGTCTTCTTCTCACCCTTTCTTTTGATGTATGTCTCCAGGTTATGAGATGCAGTAATTATACTTAGGAAGAACCTATGATGAAGCCTTACAAGTGGTTTAGAAGAATGTTTTATGTTGTTTTCATGTTTTATGTTTCTGATTTCCAAGACACTAGATTTTAAAGATCATCTATTTGTAAAATGTAATGAAAAGTTATGTAATAAAAAGGCGAGATGCCATAATATTTATGGAAACGAGACTTGTTCACTTAAATTCAATCACTTTGGAAAACATTGAAATAAGATTGAAATCAAATCCATTTTAAATCACTCTCCTTTTTTGTGCATAAATAAGAAAACAGCTCATTTTATCATGAAAGATGCAATTTGAGAAAGGGAAAAGCCATTTGAAAATAATTCAAACTATATATTTATCACCTATATCCTTAATTTCATAACTCAATCTCATAATATAACATAATACCGTATATATAAAACCATAATATTGAAATCCATTATATCAATGAGTAATAACTATACATAATACCACACAACAAGTATATGTATGGCATAATTGACAAACTATTCCATATGAGAATTATAATATAAAAGACAAAAAATGCATATCAAACACGAACCATGGTATATATAGTGCTCTAAAGCTCACAAGTTTCAAACCAAACATGGAATTAATTGAGGTTGGTCAATAAATTGATTATATTAGTAGTAAACAAAGTAATTGTTTAGTGTGGAATAGGTCATAAAAAACTCTTACTCAAAACAACTCACATAAGGCATTAGGCATAACAAAAACATCTCTTTAAACGTATGCTCGCCTTGTGGGGTCACTTAGGTGTCTCATTGGGTGGGCAGAAGGGTGCAGCCCACCTCGCTGATGGATTGTTGTGTCAAATCATCGCAGATAGGGTTGTTACCCCGTGGGATGCTATGTCATCTCGGCTAGAAATAGCTCTCTTCCGGTTGGGGCTTCTCTGGATGACCTCTTCATGGGGAGAGGGGTTTCTATGTGTGGAGGGTTCGAAAAGGCCACTCTTGGATATTTCCTTTTTCTAATAAAATATATATTCAAACCATATATTACATTTTAAATCCAAACATATTTAAGATCTAAATTGAATAATTTCAATTATTAAAATAAAATATTGAAATGTATAATTCCATAACCCCCTAATAAATTCACATAACAAAGTACTATAATAATTAATTGCAAATTTACACCATATATTGCACAAAATAATAGGTTTATGTTTGATTTATGTAGAAGTAGCGAGAAACTGAATTTAAAAAAAAATGCATCACTTACAATCATATTTATTATGCAATATAATAACAAATATAATCAAAACTAACCCTCATTTAATGAATCGGGAAGAATCCCGACATAAAATAATCTAGGTTAGTATTTTATACCTAGGAAAAAATGGAAATGATGCTTGGAAGAAGAGATGGTGAATTTGGAACTCACCAATTTGATGTTCAAGAAGGACGAAATCAGAACACTTGAGGAGAGATCACTAGGGTTGGAGAAAAAAAGGAAAGGCCGCTCATAGGGTTAAATCTATATGGGAATGAGATGGGAGGGTGATGGTTCCAGACGGAACGTAAGTGTGCGGAGGTGGGCGATATATTAAAATTTCCTTTAATAATCATTGTCCAAAACCAAGAGCGGTGATCTTGCACGTCAAATTTATAATTAATTTATTTAATGTTTGAAAAAATAAATATATAGGCTTAGGAACTTTCTTCGTTGGTGAATGTTGATCGTCCGAAAAGACCCTTTTGGATTACCTTCGTTGCGTTGTGAGGATCCAAAGATAGAATCCCTTTAGCGATGACTCACACATACTTCTATGGTCTCCGATCAAAACCACTTGATCTCTGGGTGCTAGCGAGGCGAGTCAAATGTCATGTGTTGTTTGTTCTTGATTGCTCGTTCTTTGGTCTTGAAAAAATCTCCCTTGTACTTCTCGTTCTTGAGAGGAAAAGAGAAGGAGTTGAGAGAGAATTTGTTGTGCGTAACAATTCTCTATTCTCAATTTTAGATACTCTACGCAATAGACATAGCCGTCTATTTATGGAGTTGGGATTTAAGTTAAAATATTATTTAATTGCATACCGACCATTAAATAACATTTGTTACCTTCAATAAATCTCATGTCGCATAATAATAATTATATAATTATTATTTTGTGGTGCGTGCCAACTTGAGCAATGATAAATATTATATAACAATTTTGTTAATTAATATTTGTTGCCGGACTCGATCTTGGTCCGTTCAAACTCCTCTCGCATTTATTGAACCGAATAACGAATAAATAGTTTTAAAAATATTCAATAGATAAAATAAATGTTTTATTCACAAGTCGATGAATAAATATTTATTTAATTTATGCGGTCAGTATAACTTGAATAAAATTATTCCTCAAACTTGAAAATAATATTTATTCCATTAATTAAACTCAAATATAATTTATTTGAGATCAATGAAAATACTTAGTGTGACCCTCCAGGATTTTTTCTCGTTGGCATTAGGCGGGCTTGCTTAAAATCCGAGATTATTGTTTAGCAACAGGTCAAGGCACCCAAAAGAAAGAACTTAATGTCACAAAGTCGACAACCACATATGAACGTTCATTGTGTAATATAATTTATTTGTCACAATATCTCTTCAAACATGTTGCACATATGTGTCACCAAGCTATATACTCGATATGTCTTTCTTTAACTATCTGAAATAAACACGTCGTTACACCATGATCATAGAATTTAATACGACAGTTTTATTCCAATCAAAGGGCCGAGATATCACATTCCATAAGATGAAAGAGACAAATCCTTTCTTGACTTATTCATTGATGACATGTCACTCGTGGCGCACCCAACGTATTCAACTTCACCATGAATTGTTATCACCATGGTTTACAAAATACATCTAAGTATGTGAGTTGTAACATGCATTAATAACAATCCTAAAGTTTAAGGACCATCACACACGCTCGAGGATAGGAATATTTGATGACACCAAAAACATGCGGAATTCCTACTAGCGAGTCTGTTTTCCTAATCTTCTGTCTTTGAGTTTACTAAGTGCGAATTTCATGAGAAAAAGACTCATCTTCTTACGAGTACTTACACTTGGCAATCTATGTACTATGTGTTCCATCGTAGTACATTATCCAACCGCATAACATTATTTGAGAATATCATCATAGCACATCAAAGTTTTCATCATAGCGGGAATTGCTTGACTTTATCAATGCGACGTATACTCTCAGACATTATTATATTAGAGTCATGCAGAACAACAAACAATATGTAATAATGAGTTTTATTAATATTTCATTCATTGAATATACATGTAATCAAAGTACAAATAGTTAGTCCTTGAACGCCAACTCCAATAGATGAAAGGTTGCACGACTGAGATGAATATTGAAGGCTATACCAACTATTTTTAAAACTGTTGGTATGACCTGAATATATACCAACAGTTTTTAAAAACTGTTGGTATAGCTTAATCTATACCAATGGTTTAAAGAAAATCGTTGGTATAACCTTCTCATAAACAAGTTATACCAACGATTATTTTGAACTGTTGGTATAAATCTCATTTCTAGTAGTGCTTGGACAAGCTCAACTACGTGTTATAATCTTTTTTTTTTTGCATCAGTTGTATTTATTGTAACTTATAATTGGTTTGTAACTATTGTATACAAATATTATTGATACAACTGTATTGAAATGTTGTGATATAATAGTATTTTTTATTATTCGAAAAAAAGGTAACCTTTGTAAATTGCAATTGCTTTTTTGTTTTATTGGTTAGCGTAGTTTGTTGTTATGTGCCGCAAGAAACTGCACTAGGTGAGAAAGGATTCACTGCTTAAATATAATACTGATAAAGACCTAGTTTTATTTGTGGTGATAAACACATGCATTATAAATGCTCCAAAAGCGCTAATAAATGTCTATTTTGAGCGTTGATAAAGGATAATTCTGTAGTAGTGTCCTCCATAACTTGAAGGGATAAATCTTTTCTTGATCATTCAATTAACATAGTACCACTTATGATGCACGTAATGCAAGCTGCTTCATCATGAACATATATGTTGTGGGTGTCATTATTCCTTTAAATACGTGATTCACAATATACATTAAGTTTAAAGACCATTATAAATGCTCGCATATAGAATTTTTTTATTACATATAGCATGTGAAATTCGTACCGGCGGATTTGTCCTCATGATTTCTTTTTCAGAAGGATAACGAAGTGTCAATTTCTTGAAAAGAAGTGTCAATGATTATGGGCTCTCAACACTTGGCACCCAGAAATTGTTTTTGTCATATCATATGAATTTATATAGATCATAGGACATATTTTAATAATATTATCATTTCGTACCCAAATTCATGTTATAGTGGAAACAATTATAATTTATTATTATGACAAATATTTTAAGAATATTATTACATGTGGTATATAAAAGTTGAGGTCGAAGCCTCAGTTTATTCGAGAAAGGGGCTACAGTACAAAGAATAGCATGCAACAGGTAGTATAGGGATGAACTCGGCAAAACTCGAACTCGAGATCTCGTCGAGACCCACAGGGGCAACTACCCACCGAGCTGCACCCTGAGGGCAACACATGTGCTATATAAAATAGAAAACATGTTATAAAAATAAAACATGCATATATCCAAACCAGATACATGCGGTCTAGTAATAAAAAATATATAAAGAATGTTGGTTCTATGACATCAACACTAACAAAAAAGTTGGAGGTTTTAAATGTATTTTA
The DNA here is from genome assembly GCA_963277665.1 of Viscum album. NCBI lineage: Eukaryota > Viridiplantae > Streptophyta > Magnoliopsida > Santalales > Viscaceae > Viscum > Viscum album. The sequence continues at coordinate 1,927,527,508 of OY728133.1, read as the reverse complement.
TATGAGTACGGCCTAATAACTAAATGTTCTTGAACACACAACATGCAAGAACTAGTACAAAGGAAATTTTCATTTATCTAACTGATGACCTTGGGTATTCTCTAGTCATGTCATTTTTTTAAGGTTGGGGTTAAAGCTTCATTTATTATTAAATCAAAGCAAAGACCTCTTTAACTGGGTAGAGGGAGACCCATTACATAGCTCGAAGTCTCAGGGCATTTAGCCCATTACATGGCCCGTAAGTCCAATTTTTTGGCCTAAGGCTCATTTTGTAAATAGTACTGCTACAGTACCATATGCTACAGTACCACACAGTACCCGTAGCCGCTACAGTGACCGCCGTTGATACAGTGTCGATGTTGGTACAGTGCGCTACAGTGCCTGCGCCCAATGGGTTTTGAAACCTCATTTTTCATGTAGGATTATGAAGTGTTTACCACTAAGTCAAACCCCAACTACACTAGAATTACTGCTCTAGTCATATCATTGTTAAACCGTGAAACCGTGATGACCTCGACAAATATTTTAAAGATAAAATAAAAGAAATAGGCCTGAAAAAAGTTTAATTCAATCATCAATATTTATGTAAAATGTAAAGGTCTTAATAGTTTCCCCAATGTGTGATAGTTAAATGATGTTTCATACTCTTGCACCTCATCTTTGCATCAGTATGGCAAGCAATATGATGTGCAACTTTGCACCATGGTAAATATACCTAAATACATCACAACATTGATATATAATTTTATATTAAACATTAAAATTAAAATATATGAAAATATATTTCCACATTCAACGTATATGATAAATAGTTATTAACCATATGATGTCCAAAGGGATAAAATGTAATTTTTGAAAACAGACAAAAACAAAAATAAAAGACAAATCATTTGTTATTCAATCAGATAATGAATCGTGATTTATTATCACAAATGATATCATTTAGACTAAACAGTGAGATTGTCAGGTAATTAATGCGTCACACGAACCATGAAGAATATAAGTATATTAGGCAATTATGACTTACAAGATATTCCATAATTTATTCAAAAAAAGCCCAGCCAACATTGTTTATTTTAAACTTATTTTAGTACTTAATCAAATCAGAAATTTAAATTTGTGTGCCGTCCAAAATTTGGACGGATTTTAATTGGTTCTTAATTATAAGATTTTAATTTTAATTACTTTTTTGTTTGAAGTGATTCTATTTTTTTTTTACACACTTGATTGTTTTCGTAGTTTCGAATTGATAACATAAATTTTTTAAGACACAAGACACACACATATACAGAAAACATTTAAAAATATAATTCACTATAGTTTTGATAATTTTTTTTGTCACGAGTTTACAAAAAAATATAAAATAAAGAATATATAAAATGGGATGGGAGTGGAATAGACGCGCCAACTTTGCAATAGGCCCTCGGTGGCAATTTTTTTGGCCATAAATGATACAAAAAGAATGTTCATCCTAAATAATGGATGTCCCGTCCTTATTTGAAATTATGAAAATATCCATACCTTTTTAAAAATGTATATATAAGAAAAAAGAATTCAAAAGGGACAGATAATTAATATATAGCGGGACAGATAATTAATACCATTTTTAATATTTTTTTGATATTTTATTAAAATTTAATTCAACCAAAAAAATCTATGTGGGCTGAAATAACGATCGTAAAAAATTGAGTGTTTTTTTTAGACAACATTTTATAGTTTTGTAATAATTAATAATAAGAAGAACTTATATAAATATATTTAAGTAGCATCCGAATCGCACACTTGGGGGGAGTCCGGAATCGGAAAACTCCCCCAACCATCCGCACAAACAATTCCAAAACAGCCTTTTCGATATTGCAGCTTGTCCTTTACCTGCTCTTCTTCCTATAAAACAGAGACGAGCACGCACTGAAAGAGCGCAGTTTCAGAGACTCAGACAGAGAGAGAGAGTGTGATTCTTCCGAGCTCGCGTAACTCAGCCATGGAGATTACAGAGGCCGACAGTTTGTGGGTGATGTGGGTTGCCCCGAAATGCTCAGGAGTCTTCTCCTCTCCCCTTCCCTTCCTGGCTTCCCTCCTCTTCCTCCTCTGTTTCGCCCGCCTGGTTAAGTCCCTCCTCTGCTGGGCCTACGCCGGCGGGCCGGCCTGGGGCAGGTACCACCACCACCGTCAATTCCGGCAGGGATCCCCGCCCCGCCGCGTCATACCGGGGCCCAGGGGGCTCCCCTTCATCGGCAGCATGCCCCTGATGACCGGACTGGCCCATCGCCGCCTCGCCCACGCGGCGGAGCGCCACCGGGCGAGGCGTCTCATGGGGTTCAGCCTCGGGGAGACCCGCGCCGTCGTCACCTGCGACCCCGACGTGGCCAGGGAGATACTCCACAGCCCCGTCTTCGCCGAGCGCCCCCTGCAGGAGTCCGCCCGCGGCCTCATGTTCGACCGCGCCATCGGTTTCGCCCCCCACGGCCCCTACTGGCGCTCCCTCCGTCGCCTCTCCGCCCTCCACCTCTTCAGCCCCGGCAAGGTCGCCGCCTCCGAGACGCGGCGGTTCGCCATCGCCGCGCAGATGGTGTCGGAGATATCGCGGCGGAAGGGGCAGCGGTTCGAGGTGCGGGAGCTGCTGAAACGAGCCTCGCTGAAGAACATGATGGGGTCGCTTTTCGGGGGCGCCGGCGATGGCGAGGCGGAGGAGCTGGAGCGACTGGTGGGGGAGGGGTACCGGGTGTTGGGGTCGATGAACTTTTCCGACCATCTCCCATGGCTGGCGCCGCTGGACCTCCAGGGATTCCGATCACGGTGCTCCCGGCTGGCGCCGAAGGTGAAGCGGTTCATGAACAGGATTATCTCGGAGCACCGGAAGGCCCCCGAAAAATCAGATTCCGGCTTTCTGGACGTACTGCTCTCGCTCCCGGAGCCCGACAAGCCGTCCGACGAGAACGTGATCGCCGTCGTCTGGGTAATCCGCCTCCCCGTGGTTCAGTGATTTCTTTAATCCGCATTGCTACCACTTTGGTTGAGTTGCCGGAAGTGTACTGCGCGCAGGAAATGATTTTCAGAGGAACCGACGTGGTGGCGGTGGCCGTGGAGTGGGTCCTGGCGAGGATGGTGCTCCACCCCGGTGTCCAGTCGAGGGTGCAGGAGGAGCTGGACAGGGTGGCCGGGGCGTCCCAGAGCATTACGGATTCCGGCATCGCGTCGGCGGTTTACCTGCCGGCGGTGGTGAAGGAGGTCCTCCGGATTCACCCCCCGGGGCCGCTCCTGTCGTGGGCTCGCATGGCGGCCACGGACACGACGGTGGCCGGGTACGACGTGCCGGCGGGGACGACGGCGATGGTAAACATGTGGGCCATCGCTAGGGACCCCCGGCTCTGGGAGGCCCCCCTGGAGTTCCGGCCGGAAAGGTTCCTCCCCGGCGGCGGCGCCGAGGGGGTGTGCGTGGGGGGGTCCGACCTGACGCTGGCGCCGTTCGGGTCGGGTCGGAGGGCTTGCCCCGGGAGGTCCCTTGGCCTGGCGACCGTCGTCTGCTGGGTGGCGAAGCTGCTGCACGAGTTCCGGTGGGCGGCGCCGCCTTCCGGGGAGGTGGACCTCTCGGAGGTCCTGAGGCTGTCGTGCGAAATGGCCCGCCCTCTCGCCGTCGAAGCTCGCCGGAGGCGTTAGTAAATTCCGGCCGTCGGATCACAGAATAAGGAACCCTGTGTTTGTGCGTTTTTTCTTTTTTTAATTTCCTTCCCATTTTTAATCCCTGTATGGCCTGTTCTGCTTGTGTCCTGTACGTACGCGTTTTATGGGAAACGAGGAAAAATATAAAATTATAATTTTTGATTTATTCACATTTTAATCAGAAAACTTTAATGAAAAGTCACTTTTAAGCGCAGTCCAAACAACACTCGATCGGTCCCTTTCGCCAACCACTTTACAAAATAATTTCATCGCCCCAAAATAAACTCATCATGTCCCCACTGTCATTATAAACGGTACTTTGCCACTTTGGCCAATGGGGCACGGTTCGATGGTTAATTAAACTTTAGTTGAGGAGGTTCATATTTATTTCAATTGTACCCCCACCTTCGAAATTAATGTTGCATAGCACTTGGAATTAAACAAATATGTGTAAACTTAAGAAAACTAGTATAATTTTGAAATTAAAAAAAAAATATGAATCTCACGGAGTTAATTTGAATGACTGGAAGATAAAAAATAGAAATTCATCGGAATATTGCAAATTTAAATTTCAGTGGATGCATGAAGGATATTCAATATATGAATATTCCATATTGAAGTTCCACCATAGGCATGCTTCTAATAAAAAAATAGCAATTACAAATACTTAGAATGAGACCGCTCTGATCCAATTCACTGGGAACTCATTGTAAGGATCAATGTTGCTCAACCTTTAATGAGAGGCCTATTCTTGTCAATAGAGGATTCAAACATCTGACTATCTTTTGAATTTGAAAAGTTCACAGTCTTCTATTTCTTTTATGGATGTATTGGACACCTAGAATCTATTTCTTTTATGGATGTATTGGACACCTAGAAAAAGATTGTGGCTCGAGGAAGGAGAACAAACAAGGCAATATTATTATAAAATATGACCCTTGACTTTGTACAAAAAACTATCGAAACAACTTTTATCCCCGAGTTTGAAAAACAAAAAGTTCGAGACAAACCTGCGAAAGCCTTCATTAAACAATTTGAACCTAATCATAATAATATCATTATGCTTGGACCACTAGAGTTTTATGCTGGCACTCAAGTGGATTAGGGGGTGAAAGGAGTGCCTTTGTGCAACAAAACAACTTTGGTGGACTCCGGGGAAAATCAAGCCAGTTAGGGAAATGATTCATCTGTCTACTCATCCAAGGTCTCAGACTTCGCAAAGGACACGCCATTTCAATCTTTTGGGCTGAAGCCACATTGTGAGGAACCACCAAAACCAGGTTCTGAACTGGAACCATTTTGTGTTGAACCCTCAGATCCAGTTCTTCCTCCAGGTCATGAGTCCCCGGTTCTTATCTCTCAGGATGGAGAAGATATGCTTGGGTTTACGTCGTCAGGTGCTAAACAACATCATACGTGGAAAATGAAGATTAGAGGGGACCAGGGTGGTGATCCAGTCACCACACAGGCCGCTAAGCACAAACAAAGCTTGGAGGATGGTCAAATAACTGTGAACCTTCCAAAGAGGTGGAAACCGACGGGTAACAGACAGTTTCGTGAAACTACAGAGGCGGAGTCGGGTGTGTTTTAACCCCATCTGGAGCAATGAAAATCTTATGTTGGAATTGTCGGGGGCTTGACAACCCTAAAACGGTTCGTGTTCTCCGTCACTGAAGTTCAAACTACCGCCATGACATAGTTTTTGTATCCGAAACTATGTTGGATTACAAGGATGCAGGCCTTTTGGGTTCGAAGATTGGCTTTAAGAACGTCTTTCTGATGGGACGACAAGGGCACTCTGGTGGTCTGCGCCTTTTTTAGGAGGACATTGGAGTTCAGGTTACTAACTTTTCAAGTTATCACATTGCCGTGACAGTTGATGTTCCAGGTTCTCCACCTTGGTCTTTTGTTGGTTTCTATGGATGGTCTCACTGTCAAGATAAACATAAATCTTGGAACTTGCTGAACCGCTTGCGGAACTCCCTCCCTGGCCTCTGCTGGTTGGGGGTGATTTTAACAAGGTCCTTTCTCACCAAGAAAAAGAAGGGGGCGATTGAGGAGTGGGTCTGCTTTGGAAGATTTTAGGAATTCTCTTATGCTGAACTCTCTTCACGATCTCCAGTTCTCTGGCTCTTTGTTTACATGGCAACGAGGAAAATCAATGGAGAACTGTATTGCTGAAAGGTTGGATAGATTTGTTGGAACAGATGACTGAAAATCTCTTTTTCATGCCTTCTCTATTGTTCATCTACCTCCGGTTTCTTCCAACCACTATTCGATCATGTTGTCGACAATCTCTCAAGGGGATAAGAGGACTGTGCGTGCTTTTCGCTTTGAAAATTTATGGCTCCAAGATTGTAATTGCGAGAAGGAGGTTAGGTCGGTTTGGGAAGGATCGAACTGCAACCTTACCTCCAATATCCGTAATATTGCACCCATTTTGTAGAAGTGAAGTTCGATTAGGTTTGGAGATATTGACAGACGTATTAATGCTGCAGAAAATCGCTTGAAGAGACTACACTCTCTTCCTTCTTGTGATTCTTTAATCAGGGATATCTCTTATGCGAAAAAGAATCTTAATGTGGCGTTGAGGGAGAAGGATAACTTTTGGTTTATGAGGGTAAGAGAATCCCATATTAGGGATGGTGACCCGAATACTAATTTTTTTCACCAAAAAGCATCTGTAAGGAGGAGGAAAAACCACATCACTCAACTTGAGGATCCTTATGGGAGGCTTGTTAACGATAACACCAATATTCACTCCATTATTCTGAACTTTTTCAGCAACTTCTATAAAACAGAAGGTATTGATACTCCTGAATGTCTGACTAGATGTATCCCAAAAATTGTCACAGAGGATATGAACTGTAAGTTGGAGAGAGATATCTCTGATGATGAAGTGCTTGGAGCTCTCCATCTTATTCACTCTACAAAGGCCCTGGGGCCTGATGAGTTTCATGCAATGTTTTTCAATCAATTTTGGCATATTGTTGGGCCTGATGTGATTACCCTGATGAAGGAGATGTGGGTAGGAAGACATTCTCTGGAAGCCCTGAATGAAACTCTTATCACTCCCATACCAAAAACACAGAGCCCACAGAAAATCATGGATTTTTGACCAATCAGTTTGTGCAATGTTGTTTACAAAATATTTTCCAAGATCTTGGTGGCCAGACTTAGGGAGTACCTCCCGCATCTTGTTACTGAAAATCAAAGTGCTTTTGTCCCAAAGAGATCTATTATTGACAATGAAACCATTGCATATGAGTCATTCCATTCTATGAAAACTCGGTCTTCATCCAAAAAAGGCATCATGACAATGAAATTAGATATGATGAAGGCTCATGATAGAGTTGAATGACATTTTCTTGAAATTGTTCTTTCCAGGTTGGGCTTTGGGACAAAATGGATTGTTAATATCATGAACTGTGTTACATATGTCTCTTTCAGAATTAATATTAATGGGGCCCTTTCAAAGAGCTTTAAGCCCTCAAGAGGTCTGCGGCAAGGAGATCCACTCTCGCCTTATCTTTTCATTTTGGTGGCTGACATTTTCTCTTATCTCCTTTTGAAAGCGGTGGAGCAAGGAGTTATCCATGGTGCTAAGGTATGTCGAAATGACCCCTATCTCCCATCTCTTCTTTGTAGATGATAGTCTTCTTTTTGTACGTGCTACCCCGCAAGAGTGCAGATCTGTTATGAAAATCATTAATCAATATAAAAGGGATTTCGAGCAACGTATTAACCCTTTGAAGTTCGAATTATCCTTCAGTAAAGGTGTGGTTCAAGCAAAGAGGGAGGAATTGTAGTGGGTGTGTGGTTTCCCTCTGGTCGAAAAGCATCTTAAATACCTGGGCCTCCCGACCGTTATCGGTAGATCGAAGAAACAAGTGTTCTCTTCAACTATGGATAGGGTGGATAATTTGATTTGCTTATGGTTGAGTAGGAAGCTCTCCAAGGAAGGAAAGGAAGTTCTCATTAAGTCAGTGGCCCAAGCAATCCCATCTTATGCTATTTCGTTTTTCAAATTTCCAGAATATCTTATTGATCAAATCCATTCTTAGTTGGCTAATTTTCAGTGGGGCTCCCATGATGGAAAACAAAACACCCATTGGATGCCATGGGAGAACTTGTGTGTTTTGAAGTACCATGGGGTCTCAGATTTAGGAATCTCAAATGGTTTAATGAGGCACTTCTGACGAAGCAAGGATGACGCCTTCTCTCCAACCCAAATGCCCTCTTCTCAAAGGTTTTACATTCAAAATATTTTCCTCATTCTGACTTTTTACATGCCCATCTTGGACCACGACCAAGTTTTCTATGGAGAAACGTCTGGGGTGCTAAATATCTTCTTGAGAGAGGCTGTGTTTAGAGAATTACGGATGGGAATGACGTTAGTGTGTGGAATGATCTATGTCTGGAAAATGGAGAAAACCTTAAGGTCTCCTCAACCACTGTTCCAGGCTTAGAAAATGCAAGGGTGATATATCTGATCAATGATTCGTTGGAGGATTGGGATTAGGAAAATATTTGTAGCTGGTTTAATGAGTTTGATCGTCATCTCATTCTCAGTATTCCTTTTACGTTGGGGATGAGCATTAATCAAATTTTCTAGATGGGGGAATCTTCTGGGAGGTACTCAGTTCGCTCAGGATACAAAATGAAAGCACATTGTTTTCCTTAGACCCATCTTGTTGATTCTTGGAGGATGCTCTAGTCGCTCACCTCTCTACCCAATTTTAATTTTTTTGGTGGAAAGTTTGTGCTGGTGTACTTCCAACCCATGACCTTTTGGTAAGATGACATCTTGCGGAGGATGAAATCTAGGCCTCCAAGAGGTGGAATCTCCTATGTATGCAATTCTTTTTTGTCGTGAGGTGGAAGGGGTGTGGAAGGAATGGACACCAGACTTTAAAAATTATTTTGATCCATATGCTGGGTTGGTACAAAATCTCAATAAATGGGCGACTTAGTTGGAACTGAACATGGTGGGGATGCTTTGCACAATTTCTTGGTTGATTTGGACTAGAATAAATGAGTGCATTTTCCAAAAGAAGGTAACCCAAGACCATATTTGGATCGAGAGGGCCATTGAATGAGTGAATTGCTGGAATGAGAACAACGTGAGGCCCTTGTTGGGTAGACTAGAAAGGATTCTCAATGCTGGACTCCTCCCCCAGAGGGTTTTATCAAAATTAATACTGATGCGGCAGTCTATGCTAATTCGAGGGTGGGTGTTGGATTTATTGCTCATCACAACAATGTCTAGGTTGTGGAAGCCCATTGCATGGCTGTCCAAGCCACTTGGAGTCCTGTGGTGGAGGAGGCATATGCTATTCTCCAAGGTATCCTTCTTGCTTGGTCAAAAGGTTGGAATTTTATTTGGGTGGAATCAGTTTGCCTTGAAGTGTTTACCACTTTATCAAAGAAAGAGGAGGATTTGAAACTGTTTGGCCTAATCCTGAGAAATATTTGGTCTTTGATAGAGAGCTTTGCTGAATGAAAATTTTCCTTCATCAATCGAGGGGGTAATATGGAGGCTCATAGATTGGCGGGCTTTGGGAAATCTTGGGGTTATCATTGTTGGGTTGACTCCTTCCTCGATTGTATTTGTAGGTCTAGTGTTTTTGATCAATAATATACTATCTCTTTATCTAAAAAAATGAGGTTTTATGATGATTATTATATTATTCAAGGGACAATACATGATTAAATAATATTTTAACATAAACTCCAACTCTATAAAATGTATATTTCAAAGGGTTAATCAAGATATAGAGATTTGTTGCACATAAAAAATTCTCTCACAAATTTATTTATCACTCTCCCTCTTAAGAACAAGAAACACAAGAGAGATTCCTTCAAGACCGAAAGACGGACAATATACACAAATGATGCAAGTCAATTGATTCGCCACACTAACACTCAAAAATCAATTGACATTGATCAGAAATCAAAGGATCATGTGTGGATCACCATTAGAAGGATTCTACCCTTGGATCCTCACATTGCAACGTAATCAATACAAAAAAGGGTCTTTCGAAAGATCAATAACGTCATTAAAGAAAGGATCCTAAGACAATATATTTTTCTTCTTTAGATATAAATAAATTAATTATAAATTTAACGTGAAAGATCATCGCTTAGGGTTTCAGGAAACTAAATATTAAAATAAATTTTGATATATTTCCCACCACTACACTCTTCTGCTGTGTCCAGAACCTTCAAGTGGTATTAGAACAATTACGTTTTAAATTTATAAATATTTATTTGATTGTTGATCTATATGCAGTCATGGTTGAATGTTTTCATTTCATATTATTCATTCTTTAATCCAATTTGAATTAACATGTTATCAACATATTAATCATGTTCGTTTAGTGTTTCATTTTATTATAGGTCTAAGAACATATGAAGAACGACCAAAGATATCATCAAGAAGTGTCAATTTTTTGGTCGGTAAAATTGGGTTACACGGTGTGTAGTTGGAGTACACATCGTGTAACCATGTGCACTACACCTGGATGTGTCATGGGATACATGACACACCAAACAATTAATTACACATGGTGCATTTATTGCACACCGCGTGCAAACCAAGCCAACCTGAAACATGGGATGTCAGATTACACGATGTGTAGCTAGCATACACGCTGTGCAGTTTGGATGGGTTAACGGCATAAATTGCGCAATTTGTGTTTTCATTATACATGATCAAACCGTGTAAGACTGATAGCTTGTAGAATTTATGATATACACGACATGTATGCGGCGTATACTCTATAAAGTTCATTATTTCCCATGTCTAAAATACACGTTGAGCCATTCGGTGAGAACATCAGACATACGACATAAGGGATACATGGCGTGTAATTTTCTTATACACACCGTGTAGTCTTGCCGAGATACATGCATAAGACTAGACGTTTATCTTGGGCACACGACAATTGAATACACAGTGTGTAGATGACGTGTACATACCGTGTAGTCCATCCAAGTTAACATACCGAAGCCCTATGCATGTGACACGAATACATGACAACTAAGGTACACAACATGTATCTGGATAGTACACGCTGTGTAGTCTCCCAATTAACAACAAAATTAAATTACATTAAATTGAAAATTGGAGTATTAAAACCTTATTTTATTGATTTAAACCTCTTGTATTTGATAGTTTAATAACGATTTTAAATAATTTTAAATGATCAATTAATTTATTGTAATAATTTGTGATTATTGGTTTTTCCGTTTATTTTCCATTAATGCATTAATGATGGTTATCTCCAAGAGGATTCATATAGTCATTAAAATGAAATGGAATTAATAAATAAATAAATTATTCATTTAATTAATGCGACCACGTTTATCTTAATAATCAAGAACAAATAAGAAATTAATATTAACCAATTTACTTTTGCGTATGCATTGCATGTATGACCATTCATGAACTAGACCAAGACCATTATATGTGTTGAAATTTATTTAATTTAATTTATTGCACGGGTTTTCAATTTTAACTATTAAATTAAATTTGATAGTCTGAAAGTCATCTGTCTCTCCATTATTATGTAGGATTTGCATGTCCATGGTTATTTATGTAATTCACATTAAACAATCCATTGATTCCCCTTACCTGCATGTGAGTTATAAATACTTGTAATTAATGAAGTATCCCAAGATGCGTGGAGGCAGTTGCCAACGAGCCTGTACCCGAGTGGTAAGGGCTCCTGCTTGGCATCCAAGAGACCCAGGTTCAAAACCGGGTGGAGGCGAATTTCCGGGTACTGTAGCAGTTACTGTAGCAGTACTGTAGAAGTTTCTGCAGCAGTTACTGCAACAGTTACTGTTCGATATTGTAGCAGCCAGAACTATTCACCCGATTTGGGCCTTTGGGCCACCGGTTTGGGCCTATGGGTCTCAAGGGCCTTCGGGTCATCTAAGGCCTTCGGGCTACAGGGCCTTCGGGCCATAAAGACCATGGAGTTGCCCAGTTCACACAGAACAGGCCCCAGATGAGGATCATAGCAACAAGAGTAGCAGCCACCAGATGCAGAGCTAACCGGATTGGAAGAATGAGAGGGTATGGTAGCCGCCATCGGGACCAGACACTATGCAGCTTTGTACGGGGCAATGCTAGCTGATCAGAAATGCAAGGTGGGGAGCTAGGTGATCAATGACGCAGAAGCTGGAGAGGGGCAGTTCAAGTGGGCTGGGCCTACGGGTCATGTATTGGGCATGGTATTCCTCTGGGCCTTCGGGTCATGTAATGCAAGTTAGTCGGGCCTTGTGCCTTGGGCCTATAGGTCATGTACGGGTTCACCTTCAACCCTCAAAAGGAGGATTATCCATAATAAAATAAAAAAAGAAGGCCTTCGGGCCATTCAGGTGTGGAGGAAGTTCAAGATAGGACCATAATGATGGTAACCCAGGTGATACATAGGTGTACAAGTGGAATGGTGAAACTCATGCCAAGACCGACACACAAAATTTTCCCCCATGTCAGAGGTTGATTTAATGCCCGCTCATTAAATCAACCGTTAGATATGCTCATGAACGAGTCATTTAATTAATTAATTATTTCCGTTGATGTATAATTTATCATATCGATGCAAGACCACGATCACATAAATAAATAAATTAATGTGAAAAGATAGAATTTAAATAAATTGATTATGTGTAAATGTTTTATCCAGCATAGTTAATTAATTAAGTAAAATCCACTCATACTGACAGATAGATGGGATTTCTTTCTTGGGGGAATTTTCACCTCCCATGCTCCACTCACCTTTTCAGATCACCTGGTGTCTCACGGGTGGGTATAAGGGCACATACCACCTAGCTGACAGATTGTTGTGTTGAACCATCGCCGATCGGACTGTTACCTTGTGGGATGCTCTGCCATCTCGGCTAGCAACGACTCCTTCCTGGCTGGGGCTTCTCTCGATGACCTTTTCATGGGGAGGGGGGTTCCTGGGTGTGGAGGGTTTGAAAAAGACACCCCCAGGGATTCCCTTTTCAAAAAAATTGAGTAAAATCCACTCAATATTAACAAGTTATGTAAATGATAAAATAAGATAAAATTTATGCATAATAAAATAAAATCTCTCAACTTAATATTAAGTTAAACCTGACCTTCCATTATTTGACTAGGAATGAAACTCAATAGAACTAAGTGTTTGACCAACCCTTGTTAGGATACTTATTAAATTTTTGGGTTGACTTAACCATTTCAAATCAAGAGGAGTAGCCCTTGCTAGACTTGGTATAATTTGGAGGCAAGTGTTGAAGAGATCCAAGTCAGGATTTCAGGATTGGGGATTCCACTCAACAGATCAAGGGGATAAAAACCCATAGTTGACAAAGATCTGCCTACCTAAATACCTAAAAGTATCTTAACCAACCCTTGTTAGGGTTATAAGAAGGGGCATATGGATCCTTTCCACTAGAATTTCCTAGAAACCAGAAATTATGAGTTCAATAGTGAGGGCTATTGAGACTTAAAAAAATAGTGTGAGGTTTAATAAAATTAAAATTATTATTATTTCTCACATAATTTGTAATCAAGTAAAGTACTAATAATTTGTTTTAATTATTATAGAAAATGGAATAAAAAACCACAACAACAGTGCAATCATTTCTTAACTCAGGGTATGTCCTTACAAATATAAATTTCCAGATATGGTATAATCATTTATGTGATTCATTATTACCATAAATTTTGTATAATGTGTTGGAATCCCCCACTCATGTTTTTCCACCCCAACAGGCGAGAAAAGGTGAAAAGGATGCCTACCAGAGATATGTTGAGGATGCTTCTTTTGTACATTGTATTATATTATCAACTATCCCTGGAGAGTTGATGATACAACATCAATACATGTATGCTTACACCATAATATATCATCTTTTTTTATCTTGAGAAAGATAAAGAAAATCTTGAAATAAATAAGATGGTGAATGCACTATATCAGTGTAAAATAGAAGAAGGAAATATATCTGCTGATCATTCTTTCAAAATGACGGGGTATATTGACCAGTTAACAAAATTGGGCTTCCACTTAGATAAGAAATTATCCATTAATCTTATCTTATTATCCTTACCACCAAAATTATCCTTATTTGTCCAATCCTAGATAAACGAAATGAATAATTCACCCAGGAAACCTTTTTCCATACTTCACCAAGATAATAAGGATTGGTTGAAACTTGTTTCTTCACCCCTTGCGGTGAAAATTTTGAAAGAGGATGCTATAGATCCCATAGCTAATATAAATCCAAAATACCCTTTATGATGTCCTTCAAAGAGACAAAAGATTCAAAGGTAGAATAATGAACAAGAGGCTATTTGCTTCTTATATGGAAAGAACGAACACTGGAAAATAAATTTAAATGAATTGAAGAAGTAAGAAGTTTCACCCACTTCAGATATATTCATCAAGTTTCTATTCATCACTTGTGTATTAAATATAATATGCTTAAAACATACATGTATTTAAATACTGGAAACGAGCAAGAATAGAAAGATTATAGAGTGAACTCAAAAGGAGCAGTGAAATGGTGATTCCTATGTTAACCAATGGGAGCTTGCTATTTTTTCATTTCCAAATTGTATTTATTCAAGTTTTTAATAAGAATTAGAAAAATATCTATCTCAGTGTCCAGATAGACAAAACAAGACATTATTTATTTTTGGAATGAATGTTGTCATGGTAGTTTAATACCAAACTAACAATTTATTGACTCTTGAATCATAAATATCCATTAAAATGAATGATGAATATAAAATAAGACTCATACCCAATTATATAAATATAATTCATTTTCAAACAAAACTGAAATTAATTGTCTTCTTTATTTCCATTAAATTATTTTTGTCTCAATTGAGATAAGATATTGGATATACAAACAAACTACTTATCATGTTTTAGATAAAGAATCCTTTTTTTAAATAACGATACATCATAAAAATTTTAGAGTTATTTTAACATAGCCATGTGAACTATTCTAAATCTAAAGATAACTTCATATACATAATGAGAAATTTTAGAAATGCTCAGTGAAGTAAATGAGTGCACTTAGTAAAAGGAATATCTGAGTTGGCTTGCCAAAGTATATCTTATCCAAGTAATCATTGATCATATATATGGATTAAAGCTTATCCCTAACCCACATTTTATTATATACATCAATGTTATGATGGCAGTAAAAGGAATATTAATGACGAGTATTATATATATATATATATATTACAAATCTTCTATTATTCCTTCCAAGACATATTTTGAAAATAAAAGTGAAACAACTAACCGTATGCCAATTATATTGTTTAATGGATATCATATCAATTGAGATATGATAAGAATCAATTATTACACTACCATAAGTTTTTGTTTAAACTCGTTTGTTAAAAGTTATCCTTAACTACAAACAAACATAAAAAAACTAACGTGCATCTAAGTTAATGACCCTATAGCTATTGAGGATATTAATGAATAGTCAAGATTGACTATATTTCCATAAAGGAAGCTTGTATATTTGATGATACCAGGATCATACTTAACTTCTATAGTTTAAGACTCTTGATGCACATAAGTTGTCATAGGAATATTGGACTCCACTAAGCTTAGTGGGAGGAGTAGTTCCAGAGACACATACTGAGTAGGAATTTATAACCAAAGAGGTGGTTTATGTTCACCATACATGGTGATACATGTATTATTATTTTAGAATAAAAATTCCTACAAATAAGCAATAAATACTAATATGATAAGGTTTAAAATTATATATATAAATTCAAGTAATGGTCTCCATGTATCAAGATTTAGGGACTCTATATTTTGAATGTTTCTAAGACTTGATATTGCTGGTGAGTATTCAAAAGAATCTAGACATGGATGGTACAAGATGGTACCAATAAAGAATGATTGATTATTTAAATGTTTAGTCTATGAAAAACTAATTCACTACTCATAATTTCTAAAATCCTTTTTGAATTCTATTTATCAAATCATATTTATATGATCATCATTTTGGGAAATTGATTTTCAAGGCCACCTATTTTAGAGGATTCCTTATGGAAGATATCTACATGACATGACCAACAAAGAGAACCTATGGTACATGTCTACTAGGCATAACTAAAAGGGTTGGTGACATCAATAAATACCAATACAATATGCAGATTGCATACATTCATTTATGAATAAATCATGTATAGCGATCATATAATATTCATTTGGAAAAAATGAGTGACATGTGTCTCTAACTGGTTAGTGGGGGCATTATTAGTTTTCAAGATAAACATGTTGATAACATATGAATTTTTTTTATGTCTTACCAATTTATTAAGATTATTTAAGGATATTTCTCTAAGTATAACTTAAAATAGAAACCGTGTTCTGGGAAACAAGATCTATAAAATGGATATATGAGTTTTCTGAATCTAGTCATAATACATATATTAAAAAATTATTGAAAGATAAAAGTTGAAACAATTCAAGACTGAATTGTTACTGGCATATAATCCTTCCAGTAGAACATGCATGGGCATAAGAAGAGATTATAGAGATTAAAAATAATTTCACAAGATTAAGTGCTTGGAATTCATCTCATGTTCCATGATATGTAATGATGTTTGATATTAATGATGCATAAATCATAAAAGGCTAATACCAAATAGATCTAACATAACTTCATAAACTTATAGTTATAACTATTCGATAACACTTGGAAAGGTAAAACTGGATGAGTTCATGGTATCTGGAGAAGTGGGAATACTACCAATCAAGGGAATCAAACTCATGTATATACTTAGTTCAATTTGATCTAGTATCATAAAAAGGGGATAATTTATTATGAAAGAAAAACTTATTACTTCCATTGGTTTTCATATCTATAATATTCGAGTTTTTTGTGGATTTTGATGCAGTTTAAGAAGTGGTTTATCATCATCCTATTCCAAGTTTAGGTTATAACAAAATAAATATATTTATCATTTTATGAAAATATTTGAATATGGATTTATTCAGGATTTCATGATTTTGACATGGGAATAAGAGGTGGATACTCGGTTATATCACTACTTGAGGGATTTTTCTCAAGAGAGCAATGTTGCAGCAAACAGATTCACTGCATAGACATTTGGCTTTCCCAACCCTAGCCATGGAAACATGGTAGGACTAATAGATATATTCATACTTAGCAGAAGCATGTTTAACATGTGAGGAACAACCAATCATTAGTAGTTATCTCTAGTGAAAGTGAGAGTTTATTAGATCTGGTGCCCTAGAACCAACTACTTTGTAATTTAGATTACTTGTATATTTAAATAAATGAATAATAATTTAAATATCTTATCACATATTGATTGTTCTTCTGCATAACATTAATGTGATACTGTTTTAGATTATATGCTACATTGATAAGGTCATAAAAGTTCCCCTCTATGTTGAGAACCTTTAAATGCTGTGACGATATCTCTTAAATATAATTCTATAGTCAGATAACGTACTATGATAGGGAACATAGTGTTGGTTCTGGGTGGAATAGAAGCGTGCATTGGTGGGTGATATATTAATTTTTTTCTTAATTATCACATTCCAAAACAATGAGTGAGTATCTTTCATGTCAAATTTATAATTAATTTATTTAATATTTGATTAAATGAATACATTGTCTTAAGATATTTCTTCATTGATGAATGTTGATCATCCAAAAAGGCCCTTTCAGATTGCCTTCATTGTGCTTGTGAGGATCAAAGGGTAGAATCCTTATAGTGGCGATCCAATGATCTCTAAGAAACACCACTCAATCTCTGGGTGTTAGCGCAGTGAATCAATTGTCATACGTTGTTCTTTTTTGACCGCTCATTCTTTAGTATTGAAGAAATCTCTCTTTCATTCTTGTTCTTGAGAGGTATAGAGATGAAAGAGTCGAAAGAGAATTCTTTGTGTGCAACAATTATTATTTTTTGATTACACACTGATACTACACATAATAGACATAATCATCTATTTATAGAGATAGGGTTTAGGTTAAAATAATAATTTAATTGCATGCTAACCATTAAATAATATTATAACCTTTAATGAAACCTCATGACACATAATAATAATAAAATTATTTTGTGGCATGCGCTAACTTACACAAATTGATAAATAATATCTACCAGTTTGTAAATAATTATTTATCATAAGATGCAACCTTGGTCTGTTTGAACAAATAAATATTTTATTGAATACCCAAATAACATTTTATTCATAAATAAATATTTCATTCACATATCGATAAATAAATATTTTTTAAATATTCAATAAAATAAATAAATAAATTTTTATTCACATATTGGTGAATAAATATTTATTAAATTTATGTGATCGATATAACTTAAATAAAATTATTCCTTGGTCTTGAGAATAATATTTATTCCAATAATTAAATTCAATTCTAATTTAATAGAGATCAATGAAAACACTTAGTGTGTGACCCTCTAGGATTATTTCTTACTGGTATTAGGTGGGATTGCCTAAAGTCTAAGATTACAGTCTAGCTATGGTTCAAGGCACCCATGAGAATGAACTTAATATCACATTTTTGACAACCACATACAAATCTCACTATATAATATAATACTTTTTTCATGATATCTCATCAATCAGGTTGCACAATAGTATCATCAACCTATATGCTCGATATTATTTCTTTGACTATCTGAAATAAACTCATCGTTACACCATGACCATGGAATTTAGGTCGACAATTCTATTCCAATGAAAGGGATGATATATCATATTCCATAAAGATGGAAGGAAAAAAAATACTTCCTTGACTTATCCATTAATGACATGTCAACCGTGATGCACCCATCGTACCCCACTTCTCGTTAACATATGGCGTGATAGTTTTCATTAGTAAATCTAAGTGTGCGAGTCATGGAATTCAATAATGATAATATTAAAGTCTAAAGATCCTTATACACACTAGAAAATAGGAATATCCGATGACACCAAAACATGCAGAATTCGTACCAGCGAGTCTATTCTCATAATCTCCCATCTTAGAGATTATCAAGTGTGAACTTCATAAGAAGAAGACTCATATACTTATGAGTACTCACACCTTATGGTCTGAATAATATGTGTCCCATTATAATATGTTATCCAACTATAGAACCATATTAAGAATATTGTCATAGAACTTCAGGGTTCTCATCATAGCAGGAAACTACAATGACCTTATCAATGCGACAAATACTCTAGGACATTATTACATTAAATCCATGCAGAACAATGAACAATATATAATAATATGTTTAATCAATATTCAATATATATAATATACATACAATCAAAGTACAATTAGTTGGTGCTGCTTCGGCGGTGGCGTGGTGGTGAAGGTGGGGGCCTAAATCGGTCATTCTTTGGGAGGTTTGGGGTTCAAATACCAGGAGTCTAATTTTGGGGAAAACCTCTCCCCTAGGATCCACCTGTCTTGATGGGTCACCCATTCTCATTATGGGTGGAAAAAATGAGGCGCAACCCACACATGCTGAGGGATTACTTGAGAACCATCGCCGATCGGGCTATTACCCTCCGCAACGCTCTGCTATCTCGGCTGGCAACAGCTCCATCCCGGCTGGGGATCTACCTCTGGGGAGTGACCCCTTCATGGGGCAGGGGTTTCCTTGTGTGAAGGGTTCGAAAAGGAAACACATGGGAATTACCTTTCTAAGATAAAAGAAGAAAAATTAAAATTAGTTGGTCCTAGGAAACCAACTCCAACAAACTCCCACTTGGACTAGAGACAACTTCCTATGAATTTGAGTCTGCTAGAACTCACATGATAATCATATTTATAATGAGTCAAGGATTTAGTCAAGGGGTTATCCACATTGTAATCTGTGGAAATACTGATCACTACAACCTCACCTCTGTGAGAAAAATCTCTCAAGAGATGATACTTTTGAAGTATGTTCTTCGTCCGCTGATGCGACCTTGGCTCTTTTGTGAAAACCAATGCTATAGTATTATCATAATAGAGTGTGATAAGATATTTTCTGTTAGGTACCACATCAAGCTATTATACAAAGTTTCAAATCTATACCACTTCCTTATCTTCCCCATAAGTTGTAATATATGCAGACTCTACTATAGAATATGTGACCACAACCTAATTTGATCTCTTCCATCTCACAACACCTCATTTCAAAGTGAAGATGTATCCCGTTTGTGACTTCATGTCATCTTGATCAGTTTTGAAACTAGCATATGCATATCCTCTGATGACTAGTTCCTTATCTCCTCGATAGACTAGGAACATATCCATAATACACCTCATATACTTAAGGATAATCTTGACTTCCATACAATAGTGTTCACCTGGATCAGCTTGATATCTTCCTATCACACTCAACATGTAGGAAAAATCTATCCTAGTATATATCATAACATATATGATCGACCCAAACACTGAAATGTATAAATTCCTTTCTATTATGTTTCTTTCCTCATGTATATGAGGTCACATTTTCTTTGAAAGATGAATTCAATGTGATTCTAGTAACAATCCCCTCTTGGATTGTTCCATACCAAATCTCTTCAGTATCTTGTTAATGGATGTACCTTGTTTTTGGTTGAGCGGTCTCTTGGATTTATCATGATGGATATTGATCCCAAGCATATATGATGCCTCGCCTAATTCCTTCATGGTGAATCATTTATTCAACCACATATTAACTAACTGTAAGGTTGGTATTTCATTTCCTATGAGTAATATGTCATCAATATATACTATTAAGAAAATGATCACACTCCCACTAAACCATTTGTAGACACAAGGATCAAATTCATTCTTTATAAAACCAAATTCTATTATGAACTCATAAAAATGAATGTTCCATGACCCATATAATTACTTTAATCCATGAATGGATCTTTGCAACTTTCATACCTTGTTGGCATCCTTTGGAGTCACAAACCCTCTAGGTTGTGTCATAAAGACATCTTCCTAAAGGTTCCCATTAAGGAAATATATTTTGACATCCATTTTCCAAAGATCATAATTATATAAGGCCACAATGGAAAGTAGAATTTTGATTGATTTTAACATTGTAACTGGTGAAAAGGTCTCATTGTAGTCAATTCCTTGATGCCGTTTAAACACTTTTGTAACCAGTTGCACCTTATAGTTACTAACTTCTGCTTCTATGTCCATTTTCTTCTTGAATACCCATTTGAAATCAATATTATTTACATTTATTGTAAGCCCTACCAAAATACAAACTTTGTTTTGGTACATGAAATCTATTTTATAATTCATGGATTATTGAAAATTAGAAAAATCTGTGCCACTTACATCATGATTTTAGATTAGAGGGTCATTATTATTAACTAATAACGAGTCACCATCCTCAGAAACTAGAAAACCATAACATTTTAGTTCTGTAACCTCTCTTATACTCATATAAAGTACTTATGTCTCGAGAACAATTTCTTCTTCCACATAGCTTTGTGGAATATATTCCTTTACCAACTCTTGTGTGTCGTGAGCCTTGACTTCATCGAATTCTATCTCACTACCACTATCTCTTTTAGATATGTTCTCCCTCTTAAGGAATATGAAACTTATTAAAACTATAACCATTTTTCTGAGGGGATGTATAGGTAATATCTACTCATTTTCTTGGGGTATCCTATAAAGGTACAATTTATGCCTTAGAGTACAAGTTTATTACCAGAAGAGGCCTTAATAAACGCCTCACTTTCCCATACATGTAAATTCAATAACATGGTTTTTATTTTACTCCAAAATTTATATAGAATGCAATTTATCGATTTAGTTGGTACTTGATTTAGTATATATGCTACTATTTGTAATGCATATCCCCAAAAGGATAATGGAAGACCCACATGACTCATCATTGATCTCACCATATCCAATAAGGTGTGATTCCTCCTTTTTCTTACACCATTCCCCTAAGGTGTGAGTTGGGATAGGATCCCAAACTCTCATAAGTAATCAATAAAATATTAATTAAGATATTCTCCATCACAGTCTGAGTGAAGTTTCTTAATATTATTACCAAGCTTGTTCTCAACTTTATTCTTGTATTCCTTAAATTTGTCAAAGGAATCCAACTTATACCTCATTAAGTAGATATATCCATATATAATAAAATAATCAGTAAAAGTTATGAAGTATTAATACCCATCCCTTACTTCAATAGGAAATGGTCCACACAGGTATGTATGAAATAATTCCTGAAGCTCTTTGGCCCTTTCACCTTTCCCAATAAATAAATATTTGGCCATTTTCCCTTGTAAACACACATGAAATACACCAAGTGGTTTTAGTTCAAAAGAATATAAATATCCATATTGATGTAATTTAGTTAATCAATTTTCATTTACATGACCCGACCAGTGATTTCAAAGTTGGGTGCAGTATGAGTCATGTGAATTAACTTCATTATCGATTTCTATTACTTGGTTCATGTAATTCAACACATAAAGACCATTATTTAAATATTAATTACCATAAAAATTATATCTTTATAAAAGAAGAAAAATTTATTCCCAAATTTGAAAATAAATCCATCTGTATCAAGTTTGGATACAAGAATAATGTTTTTGGTAATAGATGAAACATAATAAAAACCTTTCAAAACTAAGATCATTCTGGTTGGCAATGTAAGGTGGTAGTCCCTGACAACTACATTAGAAATTTTAGCTCTGTTGGATGCTCATATATCTACCTCCCCTCTGTTAATGTTTCTGAATCTACTTGGTTCTTGTATTTTAATACATATATGAGCACCAAAATATTTATCTAATACCAAATTTTTAGAAACATATAAATTGAAATCGATAAAAAATGTACCTGAAGTTTCCACTTGATTCTTTGGCTGGGTGAAAATTTTCTTCCAATGGCCCTTCTTTGCACATATAAAATAGACAGCATCTTTATCCCTTTCTTTCCCCTTGTCATTCCTATTCTTGGAAGGGCATGAAGAAGATTTGGGATTAAAGATATTCACTTTACCTTTTTTTTGTTCACCATATGGATGAAAGTTTTTTTATGCTTCATATCCTTATCTGCTTGGTGAAGAAGAGTAAGAAGATCTAGAAGATATGACTCAATATTGTTTATATTAAAATTAACAATAAAATAGGAGAAGTATCAAGGGAGTGATGCCAGAATGAGATCAGTGCCCAATTCTTCAAGGATTTTAAAACCTAGAACCTATAAGCACTCAATGTAGTCAATGAGCTTGACTACATGAGGCCCAACTGGGGAACCTTCTCCAATATTACTCTAAAAGAGTGCCTTGGAAATCTCAAACCAGTCATGTCTAACTCTCTCCTGGTAAAGACCATAGAGTTTTTTTAGGCATGCTATATGTATCTATGTTTTCATGAGACTTCATGAATTCACTAGACATATACAAAAGCACCAAACATTGAACATTGACCACATTGTTCATATGATTCTCATAGACTAGAAACTCTTCATCACTCACCTCCTTAGCAGGTGGATCAGGAAATGATGATTCTAGCATGTATGATTTCCGTTCATGGTGCGAAACAACTTGAAGTCATTGGTACAATTCCTAGAAGTTACTTCCAGTTAGGAGGATATCTTTATCTAATATTGATCATAAGGATAATGCGGATGATGAGTTTTCCATTTTATTATACAATTAAAAGAGAATATTATTAGTACTTTTATTGATTTAAAAATTATGTGAGAAATACTAATAAATTAATTTATTTTATTAATTATTAAATCACCCACTATTTTATTAAGTCCCAATCAACCTCACCATTGAACTCAGAATGTCTAGTTGCTAATAAATTTTTGTGGTAAGGATCCTTATTCCCCTTATCATAACCCCAATAAGGGTTATTAAAACTACTTAAATCTATTTAGGTAGGAAGGACTTTTACATCTATGGGCTTTTAGTTCCTTGATTCGTTGAGTAGACTCCTCTATCTTGAAATCCAAATATTTATTTCCTAAACACTTGGCTCAAAATTACACCAAATCTAGAAAGGGATAACCATATTGATGTAAAATGGTTAATCCAACCCAAAACCTTCATAATAACCCCCTGATAAAAGTAAATGTATTAACAAGTGTTAATCAAACACTTAGTTCTATTTAGTTTCATTCCCAATCAAGTAGTGAAAGACTAAGTCCGATTTAATATTTAATTGATGGATTTTAGTTTATTATACAAAAATTTTATATTTTTTAGTGGATGCTACTTAATTGATTAACAATATTGGATAAAACATTTACACAAAATTTATTTATTTAATTTCTATCTTTTCAAATTAATTCATTTATTAATAAGATTGCGGCCTTGAATCCATAAAATAGATAATTACACAGACAAAAATAAATAAATAATTAAATGAATCATTCATGAGATTTATCTAATGGTTGATTTAACAAGTGGACATTAAACCAACCTTTGACCTAGGGGAAATAAATCCTATTGCTGGTCTCATCATGATTTACAACATTCTACATATCCACCTATGTATCACCTGAGTTGGAATCATAATGGTTCCATCTTGAAACACCTCCATGCACCTTGGAATACTTCATTAATTACATTTATTTATGACTCACAGATAGGTAGGGGAACCAAAGGATTGGTTGAAAAGGTATTACATAAATACTCTTGGACATATAGGTCCTATATAATAATGGAGGGAGGGATGAATCATAATCCATCATTTAATTTAATATTAAATAATTTAAAACCCATGCAATAAATTAAATTAAAACATCTGACACATACAAAGGTCTTGATCAAGATAATGAATGGTCATACATGCAAAAAATATGCAAAAGTGACTCTCTAGAATTCATTTATTTATTCATTATTTATTATTGAGATGAAAAATCTTGGATTAATTAATGAATTAATGAATTTATTGATTCCATTTCATCTTAATGATCATATGAACTTAATTGGAGGTACCTATCATTTATGGAATTCATGGAAAATAAATAACAAAACCAATAATGACATATTTATTACAATAAATTAATTGAGCATTTAAAATTCTTTAAAACCATTATTAAATTTTCAAAAAAATGGTGTTCCAATCAATAAAATAAGGTTTTAATGCTTCAATTTTACAATTTAATGTAATTTTTAATTCTTTTCGTTAATGGGAGACTACACGACGTGTACATACAACTACACACCATGTATCTTGGTTGATGTGTATCCATGTCACACGCCTCGTTCTATGGCATATACCTCATCCATACTACATGACATGTACATTCTAGCTACACATTATGTATCCACTTACTATGTTCCTGAGATACACACCTGGGTCTTTGGCCTGTGTCTTAGTGGACTACACAACGTGTACAAGCCAATTACACACCATGTATCTCTTTGAGCAGTGTGTCATTTTTTCTTATCGAGTGGCTCAGTGTGTTCTTTGGACACAGGATTTGATGAACTACATGCAGTGTACACCACATGCATGTTATGTATATAATAAATTCTCTAGTTTTTCAGTCTCATGCAATTTTGACCATGTATAATGACTACAAAGATTTCATGATTTATATTTCTAACCCATGTAGACTACATGGTGTGTACACTGATACGCTCCATGTAATCCGACAACCCACATGCCTCCCTAGATAGTCAACATGTGGCATACACCACATGTAATTACTATATGGCATGACATGTATCCCTTGGTGAATCTATATGCAATGCACTAGGGTACATGGCGTGTACTTCTGAGTACACAACATGTAACCCTGTCTCACCGACCAAAAATTTGGTAGTCACCGATGGTATCTCTGATTATTCTTCATCTATCACTAGACCTTTAAGAAAATGAAAACACTTTAACAAATAATATTAATATGTCTAATTATGTTAATTCAAATTATATTAAAGAACGAATAACATGAAATGAAAATCTAACCACAATTGTGCATAGATCAATAATCAACCAAATAATTATAAATTTAAACGTGACTGCTCTGATACCAATTATTAGTCCTAGGGAAAACATAAGTGAGTGGTGGTGGGAGATATATTAAAATTTCTTTTAATTATATTTTCCTGAAACCATGAGCGAGGAACTTGAATGTCAAATTTATAATTAATTTAATTAATATATGAAGAAATGAATACCCCATCTTAGGAAATTTTTTCATTAATGAATATTGATTGTCTGAAAAGATCCTTTTATATTGACTTCATTGTGATTTTGAGGATCCAAGGGTAGAATCCCTCCAGTAGCGATCCACACGTGCTACAATGATCTCCGAGCAATGCCACTTGATCTTTGGGTGCTAGCACAATGAATCAAATGTCTTGCGTTATTCTTTATTGATCACTCATTCTTCAGTCCTAAAGAAATATCTCTTGCATTCTTGTTCTTGGGAGAGAGATATTGAGGAGTTTAAAGAGAATTCATTGTGCACAACAATTCTCTTTTTTTTCTATTGCACACCGATACTCTATATAATAGACATAACCGTCTATTTATAGAGCTAGGTTTTATGTTAAAATAATAATTTAATCACATTATGACCATTAAATAATATTATAACCTTTAATGAAACACCATGACACATAATAATAATAATAATAATAATATTATTATTATTTTGTGGTGTGTGTCAAGTTGCGCAAATTGATAAATAATATTTACCATCTTGTAAATAATTATTTATCACCGAACGCGGTCTTGTTCTGTTCGAACTCCTCGGTATTCATTGAATACATGAATAAATATTTTATTCATAAATAAATATTTCATTCACATACTAGTAAATAAATATTTATTAAATATTCAATAAAATAAATAAAAGTATTTTTATTCACATGCCGGTGAATAAATATTTGTTAAATTCATGCGATCAATATAAATTGAATAAAATTATTCCTTGATATTGAGAATAATATTTATTCCATTAATTAAATTTAAATAGAATTCAATCAATATCAATGAAAACACTTAATGTGTGAACCTATAGGATTCATTCTTATTGGCATTAGTCGGGCTTGACTAAAGTCTAAGATTAATATCTAGTAATGGGTCAAGAAAAAAAAGAGAAAAAACATAATGTCACAACACCAACAACATAAAAATTCTCACTGTTTAACATAATCCCTTTGTCACATTATCTCATCAAGTAGGTTGCATGATAGTGTTATCAACCTATATGCTTGATATGTCTTTCTTTGACTATCTGAAATAAACACATCGTTACACCATGACCATGGAATTTAAGGTGATGATTCTATTCCAATCAAAGGTCTGAGATATCATCTTCCATAAAGATAGAAGGGAAAACTCTTTCCTTGAATTATCCATTAATTACATGTCAATCATGACTCACCCAACATATCATACTTTTTACCACAAATGGAATGATGATTTTCGTCAGTAAATCTAATTGCACGAGTCATGACATGCACTAATGACAATATTAAAGTCTAAGGACCACTACACATGCTCGTAGATATGAATATCTAATGACACCAAAATATGTGGAATTCCTACTGGTGGGTCTGTTCTTATAATCTCCCATATTATAGATTATAAAGTGAGAACTTCATGAGAAGAATCCTCATCCGTTTACGAGTACTTTCACCTGATAGTCTAAATACTATGTGTCCCATCATAGTACGTTATCCAACAATAAAACCATATTAAGAATATTGTCATAACACTTCAAGGTTCTCATTACAGCGGGGAACTGCTACGACTTTATCAATATGGAAAATACTCTAGGACATTATTACTTTAAATCCATACAGAACAATGAAAAATATATAATAAGATGTTTAATTAATATTAAATACATATAATATAAATTCAATCAAAGTACAATTAGTTGGTCCTAAGACACCAACTCGAACACATAGTACATAAATTGTCAGGTGTGAGTACTCATAAGCGGATGAGGATGATTCTCATGAAGTTCACATTTGCTAATCTCCAAGATGGGAGATTATGAGAACATACCCACCAGTAGGAATTCCACATGTTTTGGTTGTTAAAGTTGGTGTCCTAAGACCAACTATTTTTGCTTTTATTACATGTATATTCGATGTATTGAATATTAATTAAACATCTTATCACATATTTTTCATTATACTTCATGGATTTAATATAATAATATCATAATGTATTTTTTATATTGATAAGGTCATAGAAGCTCCCTACTATGATGAGAACCTTGAAATGCTATGATAATATTCTTAATATAGCATTGTGGCTGGATAACGTACTATGATGGTACACATAGTATTTAGACCACCAGGTGTGAGTAATCAAAAGAAGATGAGTCTTATTCTCATGAAGTTCACACTTGGTAATCTCTAAAATGGGAGATTATGAGAAAAAACCCATCATTAGGAATTCCATAAATTTTGGTGTCATCGGATATTCCTATCCATGAGAACTTGTACTGGTCCATAGACTTTAATATTATCATTAATGCTTTTCATGAATCACACACTTAGATTTGTTGATGAAAACTGTGATAACATATGTTTGCGGTGAGGTAGAGCACGTTGGATGTGTCAGAATTAACATGTCATTAATGGATAAGTCAAGGAAGGATTTATCCATTCTATATTTATGGAAGCTAATATCTCACCCCTTTGATTGGAATAGAACCATCACCCTAAATTCTATAGACATGTTATAACGATGTATTTATTACGGATAGTCAAAGAAAGACATATCATGCATATAGGTTGGTGATACATATGTGAAAACTTCTTGATGAGATATTTTGACAAAGGCATTATATTACATAGTGAGTTTTCTTATGTGATTTTTATCATTGTGACATTAAGTTCTTTCTCTTGGGTGCCTTGAACCATTTCTAGACAGTCATATTAGACTTTAGGCAAGCTCTCCTAATGCCAATGAGAAATAATCCTAGAGGGTTACACACTAAGTGTTTCCATTGACCTCGATTAAATTCTATTTAAATTTAATTAATAGAATAAATATTATTCTCATAACCAAGGAACAATTTTATTCAAGTTTTATTGATCACATAAATTAAATAAATATTTATTAATTGGATTGTGAATAAAATATATATTTATTTTATTGAATATTTAGTAAATATTTTTTTATTGGTTTATGAATAAAATATTTATTTAAGAGAATGAAATATTTTATCCAGGTATTCAATAAATGATAAAGGAGTTCAAATGAACCAAGACCAAGTCTGGTGACAAATATTAATTCACAATTTGGTTAAATAATACTTGTTAATATGCAAGTTGAAGCATGACACAAAATAATAATAATATTATTTTATTATGTGGCATGAGGTTTATTAAAGGTTATTATATTATTTAATGGACCGACATGTATTAAATAATTATTTTAACCTAAACCCTAGCTCTATAAATAGATATTTATTTTTATTATGTAGAGTATCAATCAGTGTAATCAAAATATAGAATTGTTGAGCACAAAAAATTCTCTCTCGAATCCTCCCTCTGTCTCCATTTAAAGAACAAGAAATTAAAGAATGATTTATTCAAGAACAAATAATGAGTGATCAATAATAAACAATGCAAGACATTCAATTCTCCATGCTAGCACTCATATATTGAGTGACATTGCTTGAAGATTATAGGAGCACATGCAGATTACTATTAGAGGGATTCTATCCTTGGATCCTCATAGTGCAATGAAGGCAAATTGAAAGGGTCTTTTTATATGATCAACATTCAACAATGAAGACGGATCTTAAGACTAGGTATTCATTTATTTAGATATTAAATAAATTAATTATAAATTTGACATGAAATATCCTCACTCATGGTTTCGAGCAATGATAATTAAAATAAATTTTAATATATCACCCACCACCGCATGCTTCCACTGTGCAAAAAACCAACAAGTGATATCAGAGTAGTCACATTTAAATTTATAACTATTTATAATATTTTTGATCTATGCACAATTTTGGTTATATTTTCATTTAATGTTATTAGTTTTTTAATTTGATTTTAATTAACATGATTCAACATATTAAACATGACTCATTCAGTGTTTCATTTTCTTAAAGGTTTAAGAACATATAAAGAATGTCCAAAGATTACATTGGTAAATTGATAATTTTTTGATGGTAAGAAAGGGTTACATGGTGTGTACTCAAGAGTACGCAACGTGTAGCCTAGTGCACTACATTTAGATGTGCCGAGGGATACATGGAGCACCATGCAGTGATTACATGTGGTGTATGTTTCCTGTTGACCATCCAACCTGACACATGGTTTTCAGATTACATGACGTGTATTGGTGTACACTCAATGTAGTATACAAGGGTTAGAGGCATAAATCACGCAATCCAAGTGTTCATAATACATGGTCAAACCACATGAGACTTACAACTTGGAGCATTTATGATATACATAATGTGTATGTGGTGTATATGGTGTATTGTTCATCAAATCCTGCATCTGAAGAACACACCAATCCACTTGATGAGAAAACAGACACAAGAATCAAAGAGATATATGGCATGTAGCTGACATGTACATGTCATGTAGTCCACTTAGACACACACTGAAGACCTTGTCATGCATCCTAGACACACAACAAGTGGAATACAAAATGTGTATTTAGTTTTTACATACCGTGTAGTCTGATTTAGGTACACGCTGAAAACACATGCATATACCCTTGATACATGACAACCAAGATACTTGGAATGTAGCTTGTTTTTATACTAAGTGTTGTATCCCATTAAAGGAAAAAATTAAAAAAATCACATTAAATTGAAAATTGTAGCATTAAAGTCTTATTTTTTTGATTGGTACAATAATGCATATCTGGAAACTTAATAATTTTTTTAAATAATATTGAATGCTCAATTAATTTATTATAATTAATATTATAGTATTGGTTCCACTGTTTAGTTTTCATGAATGACATAAATGATGGGTATCTCCAATTATGTTCAAATGATCATTAAAATAAAATGTAATTAATTAATGCAGCCATGTTCATCTTAATAATAAATAATGAATAAAGAAATTAATGCTAGTGAGTTACTTTTGTGTATTCATTGCATGCATGACCATTCATGAGCTTGAACCAGACCCATGTATGCGTTGGATGTTTTAATTTAATTTATTGCACGAGTTTACAGTTATTTATTATTAAATTAAATATGATGGCATGTGTGTTATACATCCCTCCATTATTATGTTGGACCTATGTGTCCAAGGATATTTATGTAATACCCTTTTAACTAATCCTTTGGTTCCCCTCATCTGTATGTGAGTCATAAATACTTGTAATTAATGAAGTATCTTAAGGCATGTAGAGACGGTTAAAGATGGAACCATTATGATGCCAACTCTGGTGATATATAGGTGGATAGGTGGAATGCTATAACTCATGCCAAGACTAGAAATATGATTTATTTATCCTAAGTCAAAGGTTGGTTTAATTTACACTCATTAAATCAACCATTAGATAAATCTCATGAAAATTTAATTTAAAATATTTATTTATTTCTATCTATGAAATTATTAATTTTATGGGTACAAGGCTGTGGTCATATAAATAAATGAATTAATATGCAAATATGGAAACTAAATAAATGAATTATGTGTAAATTCTTTATCCATCATAGTTAATTAATTAAGTAAAATCTATTTAATATTAAAAATACATGTAAAGGATAAAACAAGATAAAAATTTATGCATAATTAAGTAAAATCCCTCAATTAAATATTAAGTCAAACTTGGCCTTCCATTACTTGATTAGGAATGAAAGCCTTGAAACTAAGTGTTTGGCCAACCCTCATTGGGATACTTACTTTTAATGTGGAGTTCTTATAAAGGTTATTAGTTGACTTAACCATCTTACATCAAGAGAAACAACCCTTGCTAGACTTGATGTAACTTAGAGGCAAGTGTTGAGGAAATTCAAGTCAGAATTTCAGGATAGGGGATTCCACTCAATGAATAAAGGAGAGGCAAGCCTGTAGTTGTAAAATAATTTCCTACCTAAATACCTTCAAGTATCTTGACCAACCCTCATTGGGGTTATGAAAAGGGGAATATGGATCCTTTCCACTAGAATGTCATAGAAACTAGACATTAAAATTTTTTATGGTGAGGGCTATTGGGACTTGATAAAATAGTCATAGATTTAATAAAAAATTAATAAAATCAAATTAATTTATTATTTCTCACATAATTTTTAATAAAAAAATTTAATATAACCTACTATGTTAATTGTAGAATAAAACAAAAATCTCATTATCCACATTATCCCTATGACCAATATTGGATAAAGACAACCTCTTCACTAAAAGTAACCTATGTGAGTGGTTTAGATGCCTTCATGTTGTTCTATACCATGAATGGAAATCTTACACACTAGAATCCTCAATGCCCGATCCACTTGCTAAAGAGGTGAGTGATGAATAATTCATGGTCTATGAAAAACATTTGAATGATGCGGTTGACATTCAATGTTTGATGATTTAATATATGTCTAATTAACTCAAGAAGTATCATGAAAACATGGATGTGTATAGAATGATTGAGAACCTATTTGGTCATTAGAAGGAGAGATCTAGAAAGTAATAGTTTTAGATATCCAAGGAACTCTTTCAGAGAAATCTTGGAGAGGGTGTCCCAGCTGGACCTCACGTAGTCAATCTATTTGGCTACATTGAGCACCTAGAGGTTCTAGGGTTTAAACTCCCTAAATAATTGGGCACTAATATCATTATGATTATCTATATTTGTTGTAAATTTTAATATAAACAACATTGAGAAGTCTCTACCAGATCTTCTTACTCTCCTTTACCAAGTAGATAAGGATATGAAGCACGAAAATCATTCTATCCTTATGGTGAAAAAATAGAAAGGGAAAAAAATATATTTGAGCCCAAACATTCTTCATACCCTCCTAAGAATAAGAATATCAAGGGGAAAACAAGGGAACAATATGCCACCTGTTTCACATATGGAAAGAAGGACCACTGAAGGAAAAGCTGCACCCAACTAAAGAAGTAAGGGGAAGCTATAGGCGTGTTTGTTATCAAGTGAAATGTATCTATTTCTATAAATTGGGTATTAGATACTACTTGTAGTTATCACATATGTATTCAAATATAGGAACCAATTAGATTCATAAATATCGACCAAGGGTATTCATATCTACAAGTAGCCAACAATGATAAACATGTTGTTATAGCTATCGTGACTACCACATCATGTTTGCAATTGGGATGATCTTGGTTTTAAAGGGTTTTTATTATGTTCCTTTAGTTACCAAAAAAATTATATCAGTATCTATACTAGATATAAATGGTTTTATTTTCAAATTTGGAAATAAAATTTTCTTTTTTATAAAGATAACAATGTTATGGTAAGTCACAATTAAATAATGGTCTTTATGTGCTAGAATACACAAACTAAGTAGTGGAAATTGATAACAAAATAACCTCACATGACTCATACCACATCCAAATTTGAAATCACTATCTAGGTCATGTAAATGAAAAGCACTTGACTAAACTACATCAAGATAGATATTTAGATTACTTTGAACTAAAACAACTTGATGTATATCACTCATGTTTGTAAGGTAGAATGACTAAATCCCTATTTAGCGGGAAAGGTGAAAGGGATAAAGATATCCTTGAATTAGTTCACACTAATGTGTGTAGACCATTTATTATTGAAGAAAGGGGTGGGTACTCATAATTCATAACTTTTAATATTGATTTCAGTAGATATGTACACTTCTACTTAATGAGGTATGAGTTGGATTCATTTGATAAGCTCAAGGAATAAAAGAACAAAGATGAGAACTTGGTTGGTAAAAAGATTAAGAAACTCCACTTAGACCATAGTGAAAAATATCTTAATCAAGACTTCATTCATTATTTATGGGAGTTTGGGATATTATCTCAAATATCTTATCCTAATATGCCTCAGTGGAATGGTGTAAGAGAAAGGATGAACCAAACCTTGTTGTACATGGTGAGATCAATGATGACTCATGCGAGTCTTCCATTATCCTTTTGGGGACACACATTACAAACAATATCAAAAATACTAAACTATGTGCCAACTAAAGTGGTAGATGGTATACCATACCAATTATGGAATGGAAAGAAACCGATGTGATCATACTTATATGTGTGGGGTTGCAAATCATTTGTTAAGGCCTCTTTAGGTAACAAATTTTCACCCCAAGGTACAAAGTATACCTTTATAGGATATAACAAGGAAATAAGGGGATATTACCTATAAATCCCCTCATAAAAAAAGGTTACAGTGGAAAGAAACACTGTGTTCATTGAGAGTGAGAACATCTCTAAAAGATATAGTGGAAGTGAGATAGACTTCGATGAAGTTGAGGCTCAAGGTACACAAGAGTTGGTATAAGAATAAATTCCACAAATACCCATGGAAGAAGTAACTATTTCAGAGACACAAGTACTGTATATGATTACAAGAGAGATTAGAGAACTAGAACTTTATGGTTTTATTTTCAATGAGGATAGCGACTCATTATTAGTTAATAAGAATGATTCTATAACCTATAAGGAAGCAGTAAGCGGCATAGATGTTTCTAAGTGTCAAGAAGCCATGAATTCTAAAATGGATTCCATGTACGAAAACCAATTATAGATTTTGGTAGATCCTCTAGTGGATGTAAATCCCATTGGTTTCAAATGGATATTTAAGAAGAAACTGAACATGGAAGGACAATTTAATACCTATAAGGCATGACTGGTTATAAAAGGTTTTAAACAACATCAAGGCATTGAATATGATGAAATGTTTTCACCAGTTGCAATAATGAAATCCATCATAATTCTACATTCCATTACATCTTACCATGACTATGAGATTTGGAAAATGGATGTCAAAATAGCCTTCCTTAATGAGAAGCTTCTGAAAGATGTCAATATGACACAACCTGAAGGGTTTGTGCCTCCAAAGGATACCAATAAGAAATGAAAATTTAAAAAAAATCCATTTATGGATTAAAGAAAGCATCTCAGTCATGGAAAACTCATTTTGATGAAGCCATAATGGAATTTAGATTCATAAAGAATGAGTATGGGTATTGTGTCTGCAAACAGTTTAGTGGGAGTGCAGTCATTTTATTAATAGTATATGTTGATAAAATATTACTCATTAGAAATGAAATACCAATCTTACAGCCTGTTAAGGCATGGTTGAATAAATTATTCTCTATAAAGGACTTGGTTGAGGAAACATATATTCTTGGGATCAAGATTTATCATGATATATCCAAGAGGTTTCTCTACCTAAGTCAAATTAAATACATTAACAAGATAGTATGGAACAATCCAAGAGGGGATTGTTACCAGAGTCACATAGAATTCACCTTTATAAGAAAATGTGTCCTCAGACTCATGAGGAAAGAAATAGAATAAAAATTATTCCATATAAATAAGTGATTGGGTCATTCATGAATTCTATATTATGTACTAGTCTATATTTAGCCTATGAATTAATTATAATAGGAAGATATCAAGCTGATATAGGTGACCAACATTGGATGACACTCAAGACTATTCTTAAGTATCTGAGGAGTATTAAGGATATGTTCCTAGTTTATGGAAGAGATGAGGAGCTATTAATAAGATGATATGTATATTCTAGTTTCAAAATTGATCAATATGACATGAAGTCACAAATGAGATACATCTTCACTTTGAATGGAGGTGCTATGAGCTGGAAGATCTCAAAGTAGGCAGTGGTCATAGATTATACAGTAGAGTTTGAGTATATTGTGGATTTTGAGGTAGATAAAGAAGTAGTATGGATTCACATATTCATCCCAGAGTTTGATGTGGTACCTATCAGTAAAGATCCTATCACACTCTACTGTGATAACAACACAACAATGGATCTTACAAAAGATCCAAGGTCAGATCAGCAGATGAAACACATACTTCAAAATTATCATATCTTAAGGGATTTTTCTCAGAGAGGTGGGGTTTTAGTGAGAATTATTTCCATATAAGACAATGTGGTGGACCACTTAAATAAATATTTAACTTAAAAGAAACATGATTATCATGTGAGGTCAAGCAGACTAAAAATAACAGGCAGTTGTATCTAGTCTAAGTGAGAGTTTGTTGGAGTTAGTGTCATAGGACCAACTAATTGTACTTTGATTACATGTATATTCAATGAATTGAATATTAATTAAACATATTATTATATATTTTTTCATTGTTATTAATGGATTTAATATAATAATGTCTTAGCGTATATGTCGTATTGATATAGTCATAGTAGTTCCCCACTATGATGAGAACCTTTAAATGCTGTGAAAATATTTTTAAAATAGTTCTGCGGTTGGATAATGTAACGAACCAAACTTTTATTAATGAAAATTACTCTTGGTATAATTAAATGTCTTATTATATAAAATGGTTATATAAAACATATGCACTTCCTTGGTTTTATGTTTTAGATTTTAAAATACTATTAAGAATTGTTACCGTTTCTAATATAGCTATTGAACAGTGACCACATGATTAGTATAAATATAGGGCTTTAACAAATCCAATTTACTTAGACAAAGGAAGCGATGGCTGCAGCCAATAGAATTGCTCTATAAGAAGCTCATTTTTCAGAGCTTGGAAAGGAGGTGGCGTTATTGGGCTTCGCTCTTGACCAAGCCCAAGCTGATTTTCAACATGTTAAGATTGAAGGGAACCGCCTACAGAAGAAGTGGAAGTTAATAGAGATTACCACCCGAGCGATGTTATTTGAGCCTCCCCAAGAGTCTGTCACCATCGCACACCTTACCCTCAGGTTTTATACGGGTGTTATAAGGGGTTTTGTAACAAGACCCTAACACTATGATTATGTACATTATTTTTTTATAGAATAAAGAATATACATTCATTTTATTATTGTTACTTTGTAAATAGTTTTTAAAGCACAAATAATATTTTTAGTTAATATTAAATTAATAAATCTATTTTGATGAATTAATGGATTTTTGAATTAAATAACATTTTAATAAAATATTATTACTAAATTACTTTATATTAAATACAAATGATCATATAATTTTTATGAATACAATTGTAATTTTTATTAAGGTTTGGAAACTGTTTTTTCAAAACCCATGAATTTTCAATAAATGTTGGTTTTTATTTTAAAAATTCACATATTTAGAAAATTATTTAGATAAAATGAATATTATTTTTTAGAATCAGGATGTCGAAATTATCCAATGGTGAGTTTTTCATAATTTTCTGAGACCTTCAAATTTTTGGGTAAAAATTAAATACCATTTAAATATATAATGTATTTTATAACATCATAATGACCTAATAGTGATGTAATAAAATACTATAAATGGGATGTTCTGCCAATATATTTTTTAACTTTAAAATAATGTGATTTTAGGTTTGTTTGATTTATTTTACAAAGCCTTAGTGGACCCTCCAATAATTATAAAACATTTAAACTTTTTAAAATGATTTCCTTGAGAGTCTGACTCACCTCCACATAAGAAAGCCTAATATTTTAATAAGTTTGGACATTGGCCTTATAAAATAATTTTTTCCACTCCCCTTTGGAAAAAACCATGGGCAAAAACCATGGGTTGGTTTTTGGTTTTGATTAGTTTAATGTGTGGTGTCCAAAGCCTAAATAATAAAGAATTCTCTCTCTTTTCTTATATAAACCCACCCAAGTTCCCACTTCCTCTTCACTCAATACCTTTGGAGCTCGACCAACCTCTTCCCTCCTATATCTAGAATCCTACCATGGAGCCCCAATTTCCCAAGAAGTCTCTCTCAAGCCTCTCCTAAGCCTTTGGGATCATCCATCCAACATTAAAAGATTTTATTGATAAAAGGGGGAAAATCCCAAAAAAGTCATGGCGGGTGAAAGTAGTGAAGTCTGAGAGCATCAGCCATTACAAGACTTACACATTCATGGGTAAGGGACCCAGTGGTGGTAAAAATGGTACATGAATTTACTGGAGAGATATGGGAGGCCAGGAAGTCTGCAACCATATTACCCTCTTTCCATGTGTGGGAAATAGACATGTGACTAGAAATCAAGTTTCTACATCTGCGAACAATATAGATGATAGAAAAAGGGATTGGGATAGCTTTTGTGAGAGTACCATAGAGAATGGAGGAGTCTGTCTCCACTCCTGCAAGCAGAATATTGTGAGAATGACATAGATCCAGACCCTTATTCATGGACAACACTTCAGCACAGAGAGAGTCACCCATGCCAAAATAAACACTAAAGGAAAAGATTACAGAGCCATCCTGGTTGTGGAAACCCCCCCTCTCATCATACCGTTGATGCAAGACCTATAAATATTCATTTTGAGACCAACTGAAAGAGAAAATAATTGCACCCATTTTCCATGTGAAGATGATCTGAGAGTGATTCTAGGAAAGGATTTACCCTGCAAGAGTCGAAGAAGAGAAGGAGAAGTTTCCCAGTGTTTATAAAGAGGAGCAAAGTCGACGGCTAAAGAGAGGGCCTGAACAAGAACATCCAAATTCGAGTTGTTATTCCCCTCGTACCACCACTTGTTGCGAGCATTCCAAATATTCCAGCAACCTGCGACCATGAACATTGTCCGCGCCCTTCTCTCCTGAGAGTTGTTCTATGCATTTTGAAACCAACAAAGCATAAAATTAATACCAGTGAACTCTTGATCATGCATTATGTAGAAAAATCCCAGACCGTTCCACACAGTGGCCACCCATTCCCCCTCGAAGAACAGATGGTTGATAGTCTCTTCACTATGATGGCGACAATAGTTACATTGAGAGGCCATCGCGACACCTCGCCCCCGTACCAGATCATCAGTTGATAGGGCATGATTATGGATGTTCCAAAGCAGAAAGGAGATATTAGCTGGAATTTCCTTACACCATAGGGATTCTACCCAAAAATCAATCACAGAAACACCATGAAGAAAATACTGATAAACTTTCATTGAGAAGATCCTAGAGGAGGAGGGGGTGAAGACTAGTCTATCGGGTTCCGAACTGGGCGTGATGCTGTTGAAGGTTGCCTGCTCCTAGAGATCAAGGGTCTCATGGATAAAAGAAGGATACATGATGGAATGAGAAAAAGAGATATCTAGAATAGGGAAGCCCATAAATACAAGAATCCTCACCATCTAGTTAGTGTTCCAGTATCCAATAGATCCACATCCAACAATCCAATGAGAGTGCTATTGAAGGGTAGGTAAGTGAAGCTGAATTTAGTTCCATAGTCTGGAGCTTCTACCCTCTGGACCAGCCATACCCTTCTCATATTTGCTGTGAATCAACCTTGCCTACAACAAAGTCCCTTCCATTTAATCCCATGCTAATATTTCTTGGAGACTCTCCATGGTATTAGTGATACTTCGCAAGCCAATTCCTCCGCATTCAACATCGTGAGCCAGCCTATACTAGGATTCCAAATGGTATTTAACTTCCCTCTGTGCATCCCAAATGAAAACATTAAGGATTTTTTCAATGATATGGAGGATAGCCATATGGATAACGAGGGTAGAAAATACAGGCATGGGGATGGAGGAGAGGACATTATTAACCAAGGTTATCCGACCGCCAAAGGAAAGGAAGTAATTTTTTCAGTTGAGAATACGATTGGAGATTTTATCAATAAGCCCATCACAGTGATGAATCCGAACTCTACCTGGGGAGATTGGGGTGTCCAAATATTCCAAGGGAAGGGATCTTTTTTAGATTCCTAGAATATCAGTAATTCTATTTCCCCTGGTAGTCAGGCAGGAATTAGGGAGATAAACACCACTCTTCGACCGGTTAATGGATTGACTGCTCCATTTACAATATAATTCAAGGACCTGATCAAGCTCCCTGATTGATCTGATATTACCATTCAGGAATATAATCATATCATCTACAAAGAAAAGGTGGTAGGGTCCTTTGATGTTAGGTTTGTAACAAAAAACACTAATGCATCCCTCATCAATGGTTTTGTTGAGATATCTGCTAAGCACATCCTAAACCAAAATAAAGACACTCGGGGAAAGTGGATCCCCTTTTTCCAAGTAAGGGATTTCTTCCTTTATCATTTTTGTCCAAATTTATTTATGTTGTTTTGCCCTTTTTATTTTCAATTAAAAATATTGGGGTATGATTTGGCACCTCTCTTATACTTCCCTCCTTATGTTTGAATTATGAGAGACCCCCTTCTCTCTCATTAATTCCTTCCATGTACACCCGTTATATAGTTTCATGTATGAATTAAAAATTACTTTATCTTTGAATAAATGATGACGTTTAATGAATCCATGTTATATGATCCATGCGACACACTTATGCATGAAATGAAATGACTAAGAAGGGTGCGCCCTGATAGCGCTCTAATGTATTGGGTAAAGATTAGTATCATGATACGTCAAGTGAAATGAGGGTTTACTCATGATAATTCAATTTTAATGAGGGTTTACTCACACTCCATGTTCAATGAGCCTTGGATCATGCTAA
This sequence comes from Viscum album, assembly GCA_963277665.1. NCBI lineage: Eukaryota > Viridiplantae > Streptophyta > Magnoliopsida > Santalales > Viscaceae > Viscum > Viscum album. The sequence continues at coordinate 1,927,487,295 of OY728133.1, read as the reverse complement.
TACCACGTTAAATTTTGTTTCCACATTTCCAAGCTATGATAATCATGCTATATCATGCCTTTATGTTCATGTTTCTCTTGTGCCCCGTTGATATGCCTATTGTCTAACATGTACTATATTATTCATGTTATGCCTTGTTTACTCTCTTACTGGGATTTATAGATCACTATTTTCACATGTATGTCCTCAGGTTATCCCATACAATGCTAGGTACGAGGGAATGTTGTGGTCATATAAAGGAATTTTTCAATAAAGATGTTGTATTTTTATTTCTTAAGTAGTCATGTAATGTCACTAATTTCCCAATACACTAGACCTCTCAATCCTCATAGTTGTCTTAAGTAAAATTTTATGTAATAAATCATATTTAAGTGTGTAATAAAGAGCATGGTTGTTATAAATAATGTACTATGGTAGGGAACTTAGTATTTAGACTGTCAGGTGAGATTACTCATAAGAGGACGAGGTTTATTCTCATGAAGTTTTCACTTAGTAATCTCTAATATGAGATATTATGAGAATAGAACCACCATTAAGAATTCTGCAAGTTTTGGTTTCATTAGATAATCCTATTTTTTAGCATGTTTAATGGTCCTTAGACTTTAATATTATCATTAATTCATTTCATGGATAACACAGTTAGATTTTATGATGAAAAATATGATGATATATGTCTGCAACAAGGTAGGGTACATTGGGTGCATTGCGATTGACCTGTCAATAATGGATAATTTGAGGAAATATTTTTCCCTTCCATCTTTATTGAAGATGATATATTTACTCATTAATTGGAATAAAAATGTCACCATAAATTCCATGTCCATGGTGTAATGACATAATTATTCTAGATAGCCAAATAAAGACGTATCAAGCATATAGGTTAGTGACACAGATGTGAAACCTTCTTGATGTGATATTGTGAAAAAGGAATTATATTACATAGTGATAATTCATATGTGGTTTTCATCATTGTGACATTAATTTTTTTCTCTTGGGTGCCTTGACCTATTTCTAGATAGTAATCTTAGACTTTATGCAATTCCACCTAATGCCAATGAGAAATAGTCCTAGAGGGTAACCCACTAATTGTTTTTGTTGATCTTGATTAAATTATTTTTCAATTTAACTAGTGGAATAAATATAATTCTCAAGACAGAGGAATAATTTTATTCAAGTTTTAGTGATAACATAAATTAAATAAATATTAATTCATCATATTTTGAATAAAATTTATTTAATTATTTTATTGAATATTTAATAAATATTTATTTACTAGTTTGTGAATAAAATATTTATTTATGAGAATAATTTGTTTTCATTTAGGTATTTATTAAATGCTAGAGGAGTTTAAATAGACCAAGATCGAGTCCGGTGACAAATATTAATTAACAAGTTGATTAAATAATACTTGTTATTGCGTAAGTTGGAACACGCCAAAAAATAATAATAATATTTTTTTATTATGTGGAATGAGGTTTATTAAATTTTATTATATTATTTCATATACTTACATGCATTAAATAATTATTCTAACCTTAACCTTAGATCTATAAATAGACAGTTATGTCTATCATGTAGAGTATCGATCGCTAAAATCAAAATAGAGAATTGTTGCGCAAAGTGAATTCTATATAGACTCCTCCACCCCTCCATCTAAATAAAAATAAATGAAAGAGATATTTATTCAATAACAAAGAACGATCGATCAAAAGTGAACAACACAAGACACTAAATTTTTCATGCTAGCACTCAGAGATCGAGTGACATTTCTCGGAGATAATAGGAGAATGTGTGGATCACTGCTAAAGGGATTCAATCCTTAGATCCTCATAGCACAATAAAGAAAATCCAAAAGGGTATTTTCGGATGAGAAATATTCATCAACAAATAAAGTCCTAATCCTAGGTCCTCATTTCTTCAGATAATAAATAAATAAATTATAAATTTAATGTGCAAGATCCCCGATCATGGTTTTGGGCAGTGATAATTAAAATAAATTTTAATATATCACCCAGTTTAACACTCCAAGATTTTATGGTATGAATCTTTTTTAAATAAATCTAATTTCTTCGATATCTTACATTGCACAGAGTACAGTGCTTAACGAAATCCAAAATATTATTATTTCAACAAGACCATTATAAACTAGCCGTTAAATTGGTGGGTGTGAATATGATTAACTATATCATGAAATATATATGAATTTCATGTTCAATAAAAAATTATTTATTCTTATTAAATAAACACATAATTTTTAGCAAAGTCATTTTGTTCTTTAAATATATTTTTTCTTCAAAAAAGATATTTTTATTTCTTTCCATGAGAAATTAAATATAATTAATTTTTGAAACTTTTATAAATTTTATTTAATAAAATGAAAATAATTTTTGGATTCATCATTTCAAAATTATCTTACGATAAATTTATGAGAATTTTCTAAAAATTTTAATTTTTCAGTAAATAGTAAAACAATACCAATTTTTGTAAAACCTTCATTTTCTTTATATTTAAAAGTAATTTTATGATTTTAAACTAATATCAAATTAAATTTAGTATTTTTTAGTTAAATATAATCTAATTAATTACATTTAAATAATATTTATACCTTATTTTGGGATAAGTACATTTTTGGGCTTAAAAAAACCTTTTTTTTTATGAAAAACTATTTTTGTTGTGTTTTTCTAGTTTAATTTAAATTTAAAATTTGAAACTCTTGTGTTTCGAATTTTTAAAAATTGATTCCATATTTTGAATCAAGAGTTCCAAATTAGGTAATAATGTTATTTTTATTTTTAGGCATAAAAAATTTACCATGGTAAAAAAAAAGATTTACTGTTGTATGAGTAAAATAATGTAGCAGGTTAAAGTTAAATGGTAAAAGCTTAAAATATGTAAAAATGACAACATTAAATGGGTGTTTGATGTGTTTATTGAACTTAAATAGCCTTTAAAACACTAATCATCAACCAAATTCATTGTAATTAATGACACCCAAATGAGGCTGGATTAAATATAAAACAATCATTATTTAATCACTCAAAACCACCCCTTATAAAGTGTAAATACCAATCCTCACCATCACCTTTATCCTCACAAGCCTTGAAGTTTTTCAAATATCTTCCAAACCCTATCCTCCTTACTCTTCCCACATCCAAGTGCTATTGGTCTCACTTAAATAAAAATTCCAAGTTCCTTAAGGGGTCCTTCAAGGAGGTGATATTCAAGTGGAGTTTAAAGTATGAAAAACTAAAGGGAAGCATGAGGTAAGAGTTTCTCATCTTTTACCTCTATGAGATATATGCATGATTCACCACTTATTTCTTTTTTTATGGTTTATATAAATCCATTTGATCTATCATATCATGAATCTCACTATCTTCATGGTATTAAATGTTTCATTTAATAATTATTATTTTTATGGGGAATACGATTCAACTAATTACAAAGTGGTAAGGGATTTCTTAACTCAATTTCCATTCATCAGGTCAAACTTCTACTTCATTGATTATATCATGACAAGATTTTGTGTAAAATGAATTTTGAGTATCTTATATTGTATTTCTACTTATTTTATGTGGATTTATAGCAGATACACATAATCAATTCACTTGATTAACACTTACTTCAATGATATGATATTTGCATGGTTCTTTATTTTAAAAAAATTATCTTTAAAAATTTACCCTTAAAAATATTTTTTTTCTTCCATGTATGTATTTTTTGAAATTGTTTCCAAAAATGTTTTTACTATTATATTATAATTGTTTAAAGTTATTTTTAATCATGTTTAAATTTTTACAAAATGATTTGAAAGGATTCTTTTTTTCATTTTCTAAAGAAGGTTCGTTTTAACTTTTCTGAAAAAAATAAAGATAGAATATTTTTTTTAAATTATACGGAATGAGAGGATTTTCCCGATGTCATGACACCTCAATTATTTAATGTTTCTTTTATAAGCTTACAAGGTTATTTTCAATGAAATTTGTTTCCTTTATAATTGTGTGGCTCATTAAAAATAAATGATTTGAAAATGGAAATGTTATTTTTTTAAGAATCAGTTCAAATGATATTTAATTTTTTTTCCATCTAATATAAAATTATTTGATGTTACTTATGCTTTACTGGGTATATTATTCAAGGATAAAATCCTTATTCTTTCTCTGTATGGTTTATGTTTATAATGGCATGATGTTTACGAATCCCGTTTATTTTCAATGAGTTATGATATAATGAAATGTTTATGAAACTCATTTCTTTACATGATTTTTGAAATTATGAATGACTTGTGTTCTTATGGAACACATATATATGGTTTTCATTATGTGATGTTGGTTACATTATAACCAAGGATGGTGGGTTTTTTATAACCAAGGATGGTGGTTATGTTATAACCAATAAAGGGTGGGACCTATATCTCCCTCCAATGCAATGGGTGATGATTTATATCTCATGAGATTGATAGGACTAAAATGGGAAGTGAACTTGATTCAACTAGACATAACTAAAATGGAAAGTTAACTCTGTTTAGTAATATAGGACTGAAATAGGGAGTGAACTTGGTTCAGTAATATAGGATTATAACGGGGAGTGAACTCGGTCCAGTAAGGGACTTTGTCAGCTATTATGGTCTTGGGAGTGAACCTTGAATACTATGATGGATTGAGAAGTGAACCCATTCCACTACGATTAAAGGGATTCCACTGGGTATAGTGGTGTGTCCCACCCAAGAGGTGTACACTAATACAAAAACGGGCTTTATCAGTGCTCAAAACGGGCTTTATCAGTGCTAAAAAAGCATTGTAAAGCTCAGCGCTGGTAAGGGGGGGGGGGTCCCCTTTATCAGTGCTAAAAAAGTGCTGATAAAATGTACATTTATCATTGCTAAAAAAGCTCTGATAAAGGATCAGTTTATCATCACTAAAAGTGCGCTGATAAAGGAAGCCTTTATGAGCGCTTTTTTAGCGTTGATAAATGGACATTTTATCAGCACTAAAAGAGCACTGATAAAGGCTTCCTTCATCAGATATCTTTTTGGGACGATAAATGTGAATTTTATCAGTACTTTTTTAGCGCTGATAAAGGCTTATTTTATCAGTGCTAAAAAAGAGCTGATAAATGCCCTGTCTGCTGCAAAAAAAATTTCTGCAGCAACACACCCAAACAACACCTACAAATAATTCAGTATCTCAATAAGTATACCCATACAAAATTAACACATAAATCATAAGCTAATTACACCAAGTATACCCATACACCATTAACACATAATTCATAAGTTAAATAAATACATAAAGAATTCTATTCAGAATTCAAGGGGTTGGGGGGGGGAGGGGGTTGTTTAGGGGTTTTGGGTGGCTGTCTAAGGGGGGGTAGGGGGTGTCCAGGGGGTGGGGGGAAGTCCAGGAGGTTGGGGGGCTGTCCAAGGAGGGTGGTGGTGTCCAGGGGGGGTGGGGGGGTGTCTAGGTGGTGGGGTGGTGTCTAGGAGGGGGGGGGGGGTGTCCAGGTGGGGTGGGCTGGTGTCTAGGGTGTCGAGGGGGCTTTCCAGGGGGTGGGTGGGGTGTCCGGGGGGTGGGGGCTGTTTGGGGGGTTGGTGGGGCTATCCAAGGGAGGTGGGGCGGTGTCTAGGAGGGTGGGATGGGGGATTCTGGGGGGATCGGGGTGTCCAGGGGGGTGGGGGTGTCCAGGGGGGGTTGGGGGAGGTCCAGGGTGTTGGTAGGGCTGTCCAAGGGGGGTAGGGTGGTGTCCAAGGAGGGGGGTTTCCGGGTGGGGGGGGGGGGTCTATGGGATGTACATGGGGGTGGGCTGGTGTCTAGGGTGTCGGGCAGGCTTTCTAAGGGGTGGGGGGATGTCTGGGGGGGGGGGGGTCCAGGGGGTTGGTGGGGCTGTCCAAGGGGGGTGGGATGGGGTCTGGGAGGGTGGGGGTGGCCTTCCATGTGTGGGGGGTGTCCAGGGGGGTTGGGGGTACGCAGGTGGTGGGGTGGTGTCAAAGAGGGGTGGGGGTGTCGTCCAGGGGGGTGGTGGTTGTCCAGGGGGGTGGGGGGGGGGGGTATCCAGGGGGGGTCGGGGGGGCTATCCGAGGTGGGGGGGGACTGTCCATGGGCGTATCCAGGGGGGTGGGGGTTCCCAGGGGGTTGAGGGGGCTTTCCAGGGGGTGGGGGTTGTCCAGAGGGGTTGGGGTGTCCATGGGGTGGGTTGGTGTCCAGGGGGGTGGGGTGGGGGGGATCTAGGGGGTTGGTGGGGTTGACTCTTACATGCCACAAAGGACCCATGTATAGTTCTCATAAAGGATCAAGACAATCCGAATGCGTTTGGTCAGATTTCCGTAGGTCAGTTGTTGTTTTCACTTAAAATTGTTTCCAATTTAAACAAAAGAGAGACCCTTTGAGTGATACCGGCCACAAAGTGACTCAGATTGATGTGGGGATGACTCGTACACATCCCAAAGGACCCATGGATTGTTCTACTAAAGGATCAATACAATCTTAATGCGTTTGGTCAGATTTCCGTAGGTCAGTTGTTGTTTTCACTTAAAATTGTGTCCATTTTAAACAAAAGAGGGACCCTTTGAGTGATAATGGCCACACCGTGCCTCATATTGAGGCAGGGATGACTTATACACGTCACAAAGGACCCGTGTATCATTCTCTTAAAGTATCAATACAATCCGAATGCATTTGGTTGGATTTCTGTAGGTTAGTTGTTGTTTTCACTTAAAAATATGTCCATTTTATACAAAAGAGAGACCCTTTGAGTGATATCGGCCACACCGTGCCTCATATTGAGGTGGGGATGACTCATACACATCCACAATGCACCCTTGGATCATTATATTAAAGGATCAACACAATCTGAAAGCGTTTGGTTAGATTTCCGTAGGTCAGTTTTTGTTTTCACTTAAAAATTTGTCCATTTTAAACAAAAGAGAGACCCTTTGAGTGGTACCGGCCACACCATGCCTCGGATTGAGGCGGGGATGACTCGTAAATGTCAAAAAGGACCTGCAGATCATTATCCTAGAGGATCAAGACAATCTGAATGCGTTTGGTTGGATTTTCGTAGGTCAGTTGTTGTTTTCACTTAAAATTGTGTCCATTTTAAACAAAAGAGAGACCCTTTGAGTAATACCGGCCACACCATGCCTCATATTGAGGCGGGGATGACTCATAAACATCACAAAGGACCCGTGTATTTTTCTACTAAAGGATCAATACAATAAAAATGCGTTTGGTTGGATTTCCGTAGGTCAGTTGTTGTTTTCACTTAAACATTTTTCCATTTTAAACAAAAGAGAGATCCTTTGAGTGATACCGGCCACACCGTGCCTCAGATTTAGGCAGGGATGACTCATACACATCCCCAACACACCTGTGGATCGTTATCTTAAACAATAAACACAATCCAAATGCGTTTGGTTGGATTTCCGTAGGTCAGTTATTATTTTCACTTAAGCATTTGTCCATTTTAAACAAAAGAGAGACACTTTGAGTGGTACCAGACACAACATGACTCAAATTGAGGCGGGGATGACTCTTACACATCAAAAAGGACTCGTGGATCGTTCTCCTAAAGGATCAAGACAATCCTAATGCATTTGGTTGGATTTCCGTAGGTCAATTTTTGTTTTCACTTAAACATTTGTCAATTTTAAACAAAAAAGAGACCCTTTGAGTGGTACCGGCCACACCATGCCTTGTATTGATGTGGGGATGACTCTTACACATCAAAAAGGACCCATGTATCTTTCTCATAAAGGATCAAGACAATACGAATGCGTTTGGTTGGATTTCCGTAGGTCAGTTGTTGTTTTCACTTAAAATTGTGTCCAATTTAAACAAAAGATAGACCATTTGAGTGATACCGGCCACACCATGCCTAAAATTGAGGCAAGGATGAATCTTACACATCTTAAAGGACCATTTTATCATTATTCTAAAGTATCAATACAATCCAAATGCATTTGGTTGGATTTCCGTAGGTCATTTGTTGTTTTCACTTAAAATTGTGTCCATTTTAAACAAAAGAGAGACCCTTTGAGTGATACCGGCCACAAAGTGCCTCAGATTGAGGCGGGGATGACTCATACATGTAAAAAAAGGATCCGTGGATCTTTCTCCCAAATGATCAATACAATTAGAGTGCGTTTGGTCGGATTTCCGTAGGTCAGTTGTTGTTTTCACTTAAAATTATGTCCATTTTAAACAAAAGAGAGACTCTTTGAGTGATACCAGCCACACCATGCCTCAGATTGAGGCAGGGATGATTCTTACACATCAAAAAGGACCTGTGTATTTTTCTAATAAAGGAAAAATACAATCCTAATGCGTTTGGTTAGATTTACGTAGGTCAATTGTTGTTTTCACTTAAAAATTTTTCCATTGTAAACAAAAGAGAGACCCTTTGAGTGGTACCGGCCACACCGTGCCTTGGATTGAGGAAGGGATGACTCTTAAACGTCAAAAAGTACCCATGGATCATTCTCATAAAGGATCAAGACAATCGGAATGCTTTTGGTCAGATTTCCATAGGTCCATTGTTGTTTTCACTTAAAATTGTGTCCAATTTAAACAAAAGAGATACCCTTTGAGTGATACCGGCCACACCGTGCCTCAGATTGAGGCAAGGATGACTCTTACATGTCAAAAAATGACCGTGGATATTTCTACTAAAGTATAAATACAATCCAGATGGGTTTTGTCGGGTTTCCATAGGCCAGTTGTTGTTTTCACTTAAAAATTTGTCCATTTTAAACAAAAGAGAGGCCCCTTGAGTGATACCGGCCACACCGTGCCTCGGATTGAGGTGGGGATGGCTCGTGAACGTCCCCAATTTACCTTTAGATTGTTCTCTTGAAGTATAAATACAATCCAAATGCATTTGGTCGGATTTCTGTAGGTCAGTTGTTGTTTTCACTTAAAAACCTGTCCATTTTAAACAAAAGAGAGACCCTTTGAGTGGTACCGGCCACACCGTGCCTCGTATTGAGGTGGGTATTACTCTTTAATGCCCCCAATTCACACATGGATCATTATCTTAAAGGATCAATACAATCCGAATGCGTTTGGTCAGATTTCCGTAGGTCAGTTGTTTGTTTTCACTTTAAAATTTGGTCCATTTTAAACAAAAGAGAGACCCGTTGAGTGGTACCGGCCACACCATGCCTCATATTGAGGTGGGGATTACTCATACACGTCAAAAAGGACTGGTGGATCATTCTCCTAAAGTATAAAGAAAATACGAATGCATTTGGTTGGATTTCTGTAGGTCAGTTGTTGTTTTCACTTAAAAATTTGTCCATTTTAAACAGAAGAGAGGACCCTTTGAGTGGTACCAGCCACTCCGTGCCTCAGATTGAGGTGAGGATGACTCTTAGACATCAACAAAGTACCCTTGGATAATTATACTAAAGGATCAATACAATATGAATGCATTTGGTCAGATTTACATAGGTCAGTTGTTGTTTTCACTTAAAATTGTGTCCATTTTAAACAAAAGAGAGACTCTTTGAGTGATACTGGCCACACCGTGCCTCGTATTGAGGCAAGGATGACTCTTAAACATCAAAAGGACTCTTGGATCGTTCTAATAAAGTATCAATACAATCCAAATGCTTTTGGTTGGATTTCTGTAGGTCAATTGTTGTTTTCACTTAAAAATTTGTCCATTTTAAACAAAAGAGAGACCCTTTGAGTGGTACCGGCCACACCATGACTTTTATTGAGGCGGGGATTACTCATACACGTCTCAAATTACCCTTGTATCATTCTCCTAAAGGATCAAGACAATCCGAATGCATTTGTTCAGAAATCCATAGGTCAGTTGTTGTTTTCACTTAAAAATTTGTCCATTTTAAACAGAAGAGAGACCCTTTGAGTGGTACTGGCCACACCGTGCCTCAGATTGAGGCAGGGATGACTCTTACACATAAAAAAGGACCCTTGGATTGTTCTCTTAAAGGATCAATATAATCCAAATGCGTTTTTGTCGGATTTCCGTAGGTTAGGTTGTTGTTTTCACTTAAAAATCTGTCCATTTTAAACAAAAGAGAGACCTATTGAGTGGTTCCAGCCACACCGTGCCTCAGATTGAGGTAGGAATTAATTTTTAAACATCAAAAAGGACCCATGGATTGTTATCCTAAAGGATTAATACAATCCTAATGCGTTTGCTCAGATTTCCGTAGGTTAGTTGTTGTTTTCACTTAAAATTGTGTCCATTTTAAACAAAAGAGAGACTCTTTGAGTGATACCAGCCACAAAGTGCCTCATATTGAGGATTTGATGACTCTTACAAATCAGAAAGGACCTTTGTATCATTATCCTAAAGTATCAAGATAATAAAAATGAATTTGGTCATATTTCTATAGGCGAGTTGTTGTTTTCACTTAAAAATCTGTCCATTTTAAACAAAAGAGAGACCCGTTGAGTGGTACCGGCCACACCGTGCCTCAGATTGAGGAGGGGATTACTCGTACACATCACAAAGGACCCTTGGATCGTTATAATAAAGTATAAAGACAATTTGAATGTGTTTGGTTGGATTTCTGTAGTTCAGTTGTTGTTTTCACTTAAAAATTTGTCCATTTTAAACAGAAGAGAGACCCTTTGAGTGGTACCGGCCACACCGTGCCTCAGATTAAGGCGGGGATGACTCTTAAACATCAAAAAGGACCCTTGTATCATTATAATAAAGTATAAACACAATCCAAATGTTTTTGGTAGGATTTCCGTAGGTCAATTGTTGTTTTCACTAAAAATTATGTCCATTTTAAACAAAAGAGAGACTCTTTGTGTGATACCGGCCACATCGTTCCTCGGATTGAGGTGGGGATGAATCTTACACATCAAAAAGTACCCTTTGATCATTCTCATAAAGGATCATGACAATCTGAATGCATTTGGTCGGATTTCCATAGGTCAGTTGTTGTTTTCACTTAAAAATCCGTCCATTTTATACAAAAGAGAGACCCGTTGAGTGGCCACACCGTGCCTCAGATTGAGGCGGGGATTACTCTCACACATCATAAAGGACCCTTGGATCATTCTACCAGAGGATCAAGACAATAATAATGCGTTTGGTTGGATTTCTATAGGTCAGTTGTTGTTTTCACTTAAAAATTTGTCCATTTTAAACAGAAGAGAGACCCTTTGAGTGGTACCGGACACACCTTGTCTTGTATTGAAGAAGGGATGAATATTACATTTCAAAAAGGACCCTTGGATATTTCTCCTAAAGGATCAATACAATCCGAATGTGTTTGGTCGGATTTTCATAGGCCAGTTGTTGTTTTCACTTAAAATTTTATCTATTTTAAACAAAAGAGAGACCCTTTGAGTGGTACCAGCCACAATGAGCCTAGGATTGAGGCGGGGATGACTCGTGCATGTCCCCAACTCACCCTTGGATCATTATATTAATGGATAAACAAAATATGAATGCGTTTGGTTGGATTTATGTAGGTCAGTTATTGTTTTCACTTAAAAACCTGTCCATTTTAAACAAAAGAGAGACCCTTTAAGTGGTACCGGCCACACCGTGCCTTGGATTGAGGTGGGGATGACTTTTTCACGTCCCCAATGCACCAATGGATCATTCTATTAAAGTATCAATATAATCCAAATGCGTTTGGTCAGATTTCCGTTGGCCAGTTGTTGTTTTCACTTAAAAATTTGTCTATTTTAAACAAAAGAGAGACCCTTTGAGTGGTACCAGCCACACCATGCCTCAGATTGAGGTGGGGATGACTCATTAATGTCCCAAATGCACCCATGGATCGTTATCTTAAAGTATCAACACAATCCGAATGCGTTTGGTCGGATTTACTTAGGTCCGTTGTTGTTTTCACTTAAAAACCTATCCATTTTAAACAAAAGAGACACCCTTTGAGTGGTACCGGCCACACCGTGCCTCAGATTGAGGCGGAGATGACTCATGCATGTCCCCAACGCACCAATGGATTTTTCTCTTAAAGTATCAACACAATCCGAATGCGTTTTGTCAGATTTCAGTAGGTCAGTTGTTGTTTTCACTTAAAAATCTGTCCATTTTAAACAAAAGAGAGACCCTTTGAGTGGTTCATAATTATTGCATGTTGTTGGTGCATATCATCTGTTAAAATGGGAAATTGAATCATTGGATAAAGGATGTTATATTTAATAACAATTACAATATTCCTATGAACATTTACATACAACAATGTGTCATCTCTTGATCCCCTAAACCCCTCTAAAAAATGACCGCCAATTGTACACTTCCCCATCCAAGATCTTCATGTTATTTGTGTACAATCTGTCATCAGGTATGCGGCCCCCTCATTTCTGAACATATCTATATCTTCTTGTGAGTATGAGGATTTTTGGTAGTCAGAGTAGTGCTTCAAAATATAAAAATAAAGAATTAATGAATAAATTAAACGAACTAGTAGTTGTTTTTGAAAATACCTCTTTAGGGATGCTTGTTTGTTGATGAAAAACGATCTCTTTCATAAATTTACAAACATAATAATCGCAATCATTATCGTTTGTTTGTTTTGGACAATGCAAAAAAATCTATCATTCGGAGAATAAGTAACTTGTGTTGAGATGTGTTTGGATAGTGAAATTTTATTATATATACCCTGATATTTGTCTAGACGTAGTACTTGATCACCTCCTTATGCTTATCCCCTGTCCTCATTCCTTTTTAGAAGATAATGATACACCGCCCTATCATAATAGAATCCTCAGTAAAAGATAATATAAATTATATTACTTGATTTTTAGACCTAAAACGTAGGATGTAGTGTCTTATAGATTCAAAAACTCCATCAAGAGATATTTCACATGAATAAACCATCCCTTTAGTCTGAGATATATGGATTTGAACTAAAAATCCAACATCCTAGTTATATGTTGTTTCGTATGGTGTTGAGCCACCACAAGCCCCTTCTCACATCAGGTCGTTATTCTTGCATGACATGCCAAAAATTCTGGGAACACCCCCTTTGGTCCATGAATCATGAACTTAAACCTTTTTCATCCTCTACCCATATTTCACATGGTATAGGGACTCTATGGATAGAAAATTCAGCTCACCCTCACTATATGTTCTAGTTTTATGATATGAAACCGTGTGACATTTTGGTAAAATATATTCAACCTTAAAATACATTATCATAATCCTAATCAAAAGATATTAAAATGTGTTTCCAATTTTCTCATTGAATGAAGTTAAAAAACATGGTTCATGTCCCTATTGTATGATATAAAACTTTGAAATGAATTTATCCTTCAACCGAGAGGGATCCCTCTTTCTAATGCCGATCACTTACCACACCATGTTGAAGAACTAAATAAGTATTGATTCCCATTTAATATCATGGGATATAAAGAGACTGAAAAATTATATATCATTGGCTCAGCTTACTCATTTAACTACCTCAACACTTCCATCAATGAAAACAAGTTTTCTCTCACTCACGGATGCACTCAATCTAGGTGTGTTCCGACATGTGGTGGCAGAAAACCAAGGGTGTTAAACCTTCACTCAAAAATTTCACAAACTCAACTTCATGATGTAATAATACTTAAACATAGGTCCTCATAATTCTAGAAGAGTATGTGTAATAGGGGACCAAAAAAACATTTCACACCTGGTCCGACAACGTGAAGTTTGAGGGAGGCGGAGGTCCGACAACGAAGATCAAGGGAGGCGGAGGTTCGACAACGCGAAGCTCGAGGGAGACGGAGGTCCGACAACACAAAGCTCAGTGGGTAGAGGAGGTTTGACAACACGAATCTTGAGAGCGGTGGAGGTCCAGCAACGCGAAGATAAGAGGGAAACAAAGGTCTGGCAACGCGAAGCTCGAGGGCGGTGGAGGTTCGGCAACGCGAAGTTCAGTGGGCAGTGGAGGGGATTCGCAAGGTTCCAATACCGTGAGATCTTTAGGTTGAGATAAAACGAGGGCACTTTGCGACCGAATTTATAATAAAAGGGACTACGGTTTTATCAGCGCTAAAAAAGCGCTGATAAAGGTCCTCTTTATCAACGCTAAAAAAGAGCTGATAAATCCTTCCTGTATCAGCACTAACATTTTAATGCTGATAAAGGGATTCTTTATCAGGGCTTTTCTAGCACTGATAAAGAATCCCTCTATCAGCGCTAGAAAAGAACATAAAATAATCCCTTTATCAGTGCTAAAATTTTAGCCCTGATACAGGGTTTCTTTATCAGCGGTTTTTTCTTAGCCCTGATATAAAGTGGCACTTCCCTTGCCTGTTTTTGTAGTAGTGTTAGCTGCCCATATAACACCCTTATATGTTTTGTCATTGATCCTTGACTACTAGGATAATTATTTTCTATGATTATGCATATGCCAAAATTCCATGTTTTATGCCAATGTTATTCTCTCATGTCTCATGTTATTTTATGAGTCATGTATTATGAACTTCTATGATTTATTCCATGAATCAAGATTCTGATCTTTAATATATAAGGTATAATTTTCAAATACTATGTTCATGTTCTTATGACCTTATGCTTATGTTATAAATGAAATATCCCGGGTTTACCCTCACTGATCATATGATCTAACCATTTTATTATATTTATTTTCCCCAATGCATGAAGAAAAGTATTAAGTATGATATGCCAAAAATAAATATAGTTATGAAGGAATAAGTAGAAGATGAGGTAGTTTTTTTATGAACTAGTTATTTATGTTTACATGTTTCTAAAGACACTAAACCCATAAAATTTTGGTAGAGTTTTGTTATGTAATGTAATGAATATTCATCAATTTAGATTCAATATCTATGAATGAAAAGAATGATTTGTTACACCCACCACCACATGCTTCTGTTGTGCCTAGAACCAAAATTGGTGTCATTGGATATTCCTATCTACGAGCATGTGTAATGGTCCTTATACTTTAAGATTATTATAAATTCATGTTATGACTCATACACTTAGATGTATTTCATAAACCATGATGATAACAGTTCATGGTGAAGCTGGATATGTTGGGTGCGTCTCAAATGAAATATTTTTAATTAATAAGACGAGGAATGATTTTTATCTTCCATATTTATGGAAGTTGATATCTCAGACCTTTGGTTGAAATATAATTTTCATATTAAATTCCATAGCCATGGTGTAATGAAATTTATTTCAGATAGTCAAAGGAATAAGTATCGAGCACATAGGTTGATGACACAAATATAAAACCAGCTTGATGAGATATTGTGAAAAAGAGATTATATTACACAGCAAGTGTTAATATGTGGATGTCATCATTACAATACTAAGTTCTTTGTCTTGGATTTATCGAACCATTACTAGATAGTAATATTAGAATTTAGTCAAGCCCACCTAATGCTAATGAGAAAGAATCCTAGAGGTTCACACACTAATTATTTATGTTGATCTTGATTAAATTCTATTTCAATTTAATTAATAGAATAAATATTATTCTCAATACTGAAGAATAATTTTATTCAAGTTTTATTGATTATATAAATTAAATAAATATTTATTCATCAGATTGTGAATAAAATATATTTATTTATTTTATTGAATATTTAATAAATATTAATTTAGTATTTTGTGAATAAAATATTTATTTTATAGAATAAAATATTTTATTTGGGTATTCAATAAATACCTAGGAAGTCAAATAGACCAAGAATACATCCAGTGATGAAAATTTATTTGCAAGTTGATAAATAATATTTATCTCTGTACAAGTTATCTCATGCCATAAAATAATAATAATAATAATAATAATAATAATATTTTATATCTTGGGGTTTTATGATGGTTATTATTTTATTTAAGGAGTGTTATTAATTTAAATAATATTTTAACACAAACCCTAGTTCAATAAATAGATAATTATGTCTATTGTGTAGAGTTAATTTAGATATATAGAATTGTTACACACAATGAATTTGTAAAAAACTAACCTGGGACATCCACCCATTGGATTTACGAGTCTATCTTCCATATACCTGAGGAAGATCCTTGATCCCCCTAGGATGATGAAAAGCGTCAAGGTTATCATACATAACCATTGGGGATAGTTTTACCCTCAAGGAACCAAATAAAAACATCCAAACATGGTGTAATAATAAAAACAAATGATACATTCTAAGAGACATATCATATAAATAAACAACCAATCAGAACTACAAAACTACAAAAAAATATAAAACAAAATAAATACTGAATAATACAATAAAAATCTCAATCCAACTAGTTCCATGAAACTGAAGGTCTGATCACCAATGTTGTGTGAATCCCGAGTCACCACCATTATCCATACAATAGCTGATTCCCAAGGAATATAGAACCAAATCCAACCTAAAATCCAAAACGAAGAGGAACCCGTACAAGAAATGAAGACTACATACCCACCAATATGAGTATGTAGGGTGTGACCTGAATCTAGTAGTATACCACCATGAGTCCAATTCACTCCCTTTATAAAAGAAACCAAGATCACTAGTTTTGAAACAATAGGAAAAAATTGTTTTCCATTTTCCTTTACATAGTAAAGGGACAAACAAAGCACGAGACATGAACTTTATCAAAATCAAATTTTCCTAAAACATTCCATAATGAGGTTTTAACAAAAACCATTCCAATTAAAAGTGCTAACCATTTCTATTTAAAAATTCCCAACTTTTGAAAAAATAAAACCACACATGGATTAAAACATTTCAAACACATTTATAATCAAGTATGTCACTGGAAACCATTTATCCCTTTTTCATTTAAAATCCTTTACACACCCAATATAAGGGACACAATTAAACAAGGGAAAATACAACTAAACATAAATGAAAAGGTTGAAATTAATGCCAAAAAGTTGATGTAATAAAACTATCCAACATCATGAATAAATACAGGATGATTAAAAAATAAAATAAGACCATCCAAGAAATAAACATCACACATGCCAATATATATGAGAAAAGGCATAACATATGATACATATCATGATTCAACACCACGGGGAATAACTAGAAAACACAAGACAACCAAAAGTGGACCTAACCACCAGAAGGTTAATAGTCACACATCCATCCACCGAATATCTCTAAGAAGTATCCCCAGTGAAAACCCCCAAATATATGTGTTACGCACAACTAAGGGGGGTCTAGCCAGTTAAAAACCTCAAATAGCTAATAAATTATCTACTACTTCCCACTTAAACAACCTCAGTCTCCTAATGGAATAATAAAAAAGGTGGGCTATGAACAATAACATCATCACATTAAAATAACAATCCCCTAGGGATAATACCATAATCAAATCCTTTAAACCTCCCACACTACCCTTAAAATGATCCCCAACACATAATCACCACACGAATCACATCAAAAAGCATCTATAATGTGGATATGCATACGCATCATCAAAAAAAGGGGGATCAATAAGGGAATAATCAACATCACATCACAAAGTGTCAACCAAGATTTCACTTATCACATATAATACCTATAATTTTGGAAATTAATTTTTTAAAACCATTTGGAATCGAAATAAAATTCCAAAACAAAGCATAATCAATTTTATAAACCATCAAAAAATTCAAGGGAACTCCATTTTTATTTATAAAATGATGCCACCAATTTATAATGGGGGAGCCCTTTAAATACAAAAGGGAACCACACTTTGAAAACCCCATTTGAACTAAAGCCTAAATATCAAGTGTATTTCATGATGAAAACCCTCTTTCAAATTAATCAAACACAAGGAATGCATAAAGAACCAATTTCAAACCAAATTAAATAATACAAGACAATTCACCCATTTTTTTTCAAATGAAAAGAACCACTCAAGAATGAAAAACCTTCAACAATCCAAACTATATATCATATACATCATTACTTTAAATCTAGAACACATTTAAAGAATCAATAAATCGTAGAACTCTTAAATAAAATGAAGTAAATCAGAAACACTTACCTCAAGTGGAGGAACCTTATTGAATTTGATGAAATCTACTGAAAAATGACTCAAAGGAGGGCCCACAACCCCTAGAAATAAAAAAATTCAAGTTTGTAACAACCCTAGGAATTAAAATCACCCAATCATAGCTACTAGGGTTAGAGGAGAAGAGGAAAATAGAATAAAACCAGAGAAGGAGAATAAGAATACCCCTACCTCTTGAACCAAGTGAAGAATCACTAAGAAACCACCCTAAAATCACTTTAGAGGAGGTTTGGATGATCCAAAAAGGGATAAGAGAGGATTATAAGGTGCGGGGTTAGAATAGAGAAATCCAAGGGGAGAAACCCCATTTAAAAAAAAAGGAGATAAGAAAAAATACATCTTTCTGAGTGGGTCACACAATTTACTCACATGGTTAAACAAACCATTCACAAGCCATGAAAATCCTCACTTTTTTGAGCTACACAACCACAAAATTAGGATGCATGTTTAGTTTAATCATGTGATAACCATGAAACCTGGAGAAATACACTACAAGAGGCTGCACAGTTAAACTAACCATGCATCTTAACCCTTAATCTTGGAAAAAGTCCCCAAAATTCACCATTTTTAGCCCAAAATACCTCTAACTCAGGGGATAAACCATCCATAAATTACCCCCACATAAAAGTGACACTATGGGTGTCACAATATCCCCACCATTCCACTTTCTTACCCCCAAAAGTCCCAATACAATATGTAATTAAAATGAATATCCACAACACACCTTCCACAAAGCGAGGTCAGTTGGATGACAAACCACTAGAGAGGTCCCTAAGAAGAAACTCTTAAATAATAAAGTTTCATAAAAAAAATCCACAAAATCCACAATAATACTAAGAGTATCTAAGAAAAAAACAACCACACTTACTTATATGAGACCAAAAAGGAAATGGAGACCGGGCACAGGTCTACCCACCATTTAGAAATCTACTAAATGGTGTAAAAAAAGAACTCCTCAAACAAAAACCTCCACTATGGGAAATATCTTCAAAAAGCTCCAAAGAACACTTATAAAAAAACTCTTACTTCATCAAAGAAAAAATAAACCAAAAAAGTCAACACCCATATGGTTGAGCCATCAACAATCTTAAAACTCACCTCTATAAGGGATAACCTCAATGAATGCTACAACAAGAGATGACATGGACCCTTGATCCATGTCACCATACTTGAGGGTTAAACTAGGACCTCAATATGGAAAACCATCCCATGGTGAACCCCACAAAACTAGCACCATAGATTAATCAAAATCCTAAAGGAAACATCCGCCCTAATAACCCACATATCGAACACAAGGTCACTTATGGCCACATCAAAAAGAAACTATCCTTAAAATAATATATGACATAAGAAAACATCAGAGGCTTCAAAATAAGTCAAAAAACAATAAGGAATGCATTAAAGTTAAAAACCTATGATATCACACAATCCAGATGATAAACACACAAACCAAAAGAATTTATATTCCAAAATACACACAAGCATTTCAAAAAATTATCCCAATTGGTTTAAATTAACAACCACTTGAATGTAAAATTTATAGGTATTAACCATATTTATGAAACACCTAAAGAAGTCCATTTACTAAAAATCACATAATCATGAAAAAACCATTTTTTCCTCTTTCAAAACGTTATCCCAAAAACAAGTCAAAGAACAATGCCTTTATTTTCCAAAACCACTAAACAAATCATTTCTAAAATCTAATTTGAAAGTGAATTAAAAGAAAAATAACCCACCCCATTTAGGAAAACACAAAAAAGTGACACTTTTAAATGGTTGAAGTCCATCCTTCAAACCAACCTTTCAAAACCAAGCTCTTGAAATCCATTTTAGAAAACATATTCCTAATTAGTTTTCACAAACCCAAAGGAGAACAATTTCAAAAACCGAAGAATTTTATTTTAATACCATCAATAGGCTTAAAACACCCCTTTTAAAATTTCACAACATGACCCAATTAGGGTTGAAATGTTATAAAATATCACACTCTTGAATCACCCAATCAAAACCTCTAGAATTTGGAAACCAAACTTTCCATTTCATTTCAGGGCCCAAATGAGGTCAAAACACATTTAAAATTCCGTATCCAATTTTAAATAACCCTTTAAAATTTAACACTACTATTTATTTCAAGGCCCACTTGAAAATACACATGAAAACCAACTTTCAATAAGAACAAATAAATTTACCATGAACACATTTTAAAAACCCAAACAATCCCACACACAAGGGTTAAACCTTAACACTAGGTCATTTTAAAACTATCAATCACTCAGGGAATGAAATATATAATAGAGGAGTTCTAAAACCTATAAAAAAAACCATAAAAATATAACCCCTAGAAAAAAAACTCTCTCTTCTGTCAATACTTTTCTAGGAGGTACTTAGTAAAAAACACAATATATGAGCCTAACCACCCATATTACTCAAACAAAACAAGCATCCTCATAACCAAGGGAACCAAGAAAAACACCATTTCAAAACATACTTTGATAATAAATTTCAAAACACTATGAAAATAAAATTTAAAAGATTAACCCATTACTATGATCCACCTATATTCAAAACCAAGTACACAAGCACACATATCAAATCAAACATATTTTCCATTTTGAAAAGCATTTTTTTTACACTTCACAAGAAAAACTCCTCAAGGGACAAAACCAAGTACAGAAGCACACATATCAAATCAAACTACATTAAAACCCATAAATTTCTATAAAATACCAATTAAAAATCATCTACATGATACCAAACAAATAGAATACTCCATTAGAGTTAATCTGAGAAGAAAGGGAGGAAAGAATCCATTTCTTGAGAAAAATATGCACTATGCATGGTTTGGCCACACAAATTGGTAAAACATATGCCAACCATAAAATAATCACTTTTATGGCATTAGAACCATGTATTATAGGCACCACATGGTTTACCAGACCAAGCGTACTAACCGTGCGACCCTGCTTTATTCACGATTTTTCCACGAAAACTCAAATTGACCCCCAAAATCACCAATGCACTCAAAATACATTAAAGAAACATAAAAATATATAAAAAAATTAATAAAAAAAATATAAATATGAGATCAATATCAAGACTTAATCCTGATGCACCCATGGAAACTCAAGGTTCAATGTGACAAAGGGCTAGCCAGGCCCTTGCCTGCACACTCCATCCAATCCCCAATGACAATACTAGTATCTATATTACCCAGACACATCCCAAATAATAGAGGGTGGTTTTCAAGAACCTTGTAACATTTTCAATAAACCCAAAACCCCACCTATGATACCATTTTGTAATGAACCAACCTTAGATATCCACCCATCGAATTCTTAGGCTAGCTTGGTACATACCCGAAGAGCATCCCGGACCCCCCAAGCTAATGAAAAGCATCAAGGGTATTATACATAACTTTTGGGGATTGATTATCCAATAAATGAGGCTAATATTCATTGTTAATATATATAATATTCATGTTATTTATTATTCATAAACACCATTTTATTTCATTTTACACTTTGAACATCATTTCACATTATGATTGTAATACCTTCTTAAAATGCACTATTATGTGGTACATTTTTGAACATCATTTAAAGTACCAAATGATTCATCTGATTATACATATTTTAATTTGATATTTTTGGAAATTTATCTACACTCCAATATGAACATGTTTAATTCAGGGATCAATGGATAATTCATGGAGGATGATGGAGATATTTGGCAATGAAAGGAAGCAATTCTGGAGAAGGCAGATTGGACACCATCCCACTGATGAGATTGTGGGGCCCAAAATACAGGCCCAATGAATCCCAAATTTCGTGCTATTCTAGAATACATGTATAGTAACAAATAAATGTTCAGGATCAAATGCTAATTCGGCCTCCATGGTGTCTATTTAGGCAGCTCAAGTTAGAGATAAAATTATGGTCCAGATTCTGCGGCCCAGAAAAACATCCCACCAATTAAACCATATCTAGAAAAAAATAACTCATTTTGGGATGATATTTTACAGGAGGTTAGAAAACATCTAAGTCTCCATTTTATTATTTTATGGCCCACTCTGATTATGCAATATAGAAGGTATTCCAAGCGCGTCTATTCGGTGGATGAAAGATGGCTGCCACCTCGGGTCAAATGTGGAAAAATCCAAATTCCACAAGCTTTCCACCACCTATGGATTACCAAAATTAATTGAGATGATTTGTACTGTTGGAGGATCGACCCAAGGGCTCAAAAATTCCTATTTAGGGCAGTGGTGTTGGAGGATTTAGGAATCTTTGAGCTTTCTTTCATTGTAATGTTATGCTGTGGTTTTATTGTCTCAAATTTATCTTCCACATGTAAGTTGTTTTAAATCATCCTTGTTTCTTAATAAAAGTTCTTCTTATCTTATTATTCTGTTCTTCTACTTATCACTTTGATACCGTTGGTTCAGGGTGTGAACTTGTTCATACCAAACCTTGTGAGATTATCACACAACGGTGGAGTGATTTTTATTTTATTACGTTTTTTTACTTTTCCATTTCCTCGCTCATGAGTCTACTTTCCGCTTCCATTGAAACCATGGGATCAATGGAGGTCTAACCAACTTATGGGTTGATCCAAGGGAGTAGAAAGGGGATGGATTGGATGTTATTTATCACCTCATTAATGTATAATCACTTCTTTAATTGAGATTTTTATTTGATGGTTTTTAAACTCCATCGTCCTTTTTGAATTTAAGGTCACACACTTCAAGTGCTAATACGAACCTTTACCTTGAAGTGATCAAAACTTTGATCCTTAAAGTTTATAGGTGATTAGTATTAAAGGGTGTAGGCATTAAACCAGTAAGTGATGATGTTGTTTTATCTCCTTAAATGAACCCATCTCAAATATAAGAAATTGAAATCATTAAAAAGGAAATACGTCCAGTCCACCCCGAGCGATAACCTAGGATCAACTCATTATTTTAATTTGAATTCACTTAAGTCTCTTAGAGTTCACTTAAACCCATATAAAATCAACCCAAAGTTGGCCACTTCATAGCCAAAAATAGTTCTTATAATGTGCGTTTCTATAGGTTACTTCTTAGGTCTCTGTGGATTCGATAACCCAAGCTAGACTACAAGGACCATTCTACCTTCATCTCTTGGGTAAATTTGAGCGAGAATAAAATTTTTGTGTCATTGTCGGGGACCTAAGTAAGTTATCTTAGACATTATCATTCTTTTTCTTCATCCCTCTTCTCTTTTCTCACCCCTCACTCCTATGGAAGTCAATTTTGAACAAGTCCAAACATGGGAAACCTATCCCCACTTTGATCACCCAACCCCATGTGTGATGTACAATGACCATCCTAATTTATACATGTGGGGTCATCGACAACCTAATGAACCACATTGTTTTTACCCCTATGATCCACAAAACATCCCAACATATAATGAGTTTCAATCACCACAAAGCCAATATGAACACCCTCATGTGCAATTCCAACAACTTAATTATCCACCTGAAATAGACCGTATTTCTCAACCCCTTACCCATCATGATCCACAACCATTACTTGAAAAATTGTTTCAACAAATGGAAATAATGAATTTTGAGGTTTCATCATTGCGGTTATAACTGCAAAGCATTAAAAATTGTGAGGAACCCATCCCTACACAAACTGTCCCTTCCATAACCTTATGTGAAGTGTCTAGTTTCCCACAAACGTCTCATGAATTTATTGAAGAACCAACCTTTGGATTTTGGATAGATGAAAAGGATCAAGGAATTTTTAAAGGTTCTTTAAATCAGGAGGAAATTAACTTTTTGGATTCAAAAGAGGATAATTTGACATCATGGATTGAGTCTCCTAAGTACAACACCATTGATGAATTTTCAAAAACACAAATCACTGAACCATTAAGAGAAATCACAAACTTTGATTCTATACCCATTCTTAACACTAATATTTTCAAAATTTTGGTTGAATCTTCTATTCAAAAGGAACCAATTTTTTTGAGAAATTTGGAAAATGAAACTGATTTGGATTCAAAATCTCAACCTGTGTTTGAATGTACTATCCAACCTGAGCTCAAAATTATTGTCTTTACTTCCATGATCAACTATCCCTTCATAGGATATAACCATGAACATTTAGTTGGAATTCATTCTTCTCTTGAAACCAAAAAAGTTGGAATTACCATTGATGTCTTTGGAAAAACTACAGTGGAAACTGGATCAACCACTTCAAACATTCCTTGGATTTTCCCACTCATTGTAGAATATAGTATTGTGAATGAAACAAATTATAAACATAGAATCAATCCCAACCTAGTATAATTGGTTAAACATGTGTTTCTTAAAATATTGAAAGTTGGTATTGGGTAAGTTGGGGGGTTCAAGTCGAGCTAACGACCTTAAACAAAACGCTGCATGGGAGGAAACCCGTGGTTTTCATCTTTGCAAATCATTTTTTTAATAGGATTAATGAATCATTTTTATAAATAAAAAAAATAGACTATTGACCTGTTCTTCTATTATGAGTATGGATTGGTATGAAAGGGGAGAACCATATTCATCCGTGTCACGTGGTGTGATCCTTGAGTAATACCTTACCCAAAAATTTAAAAAGAAGACAATGTATCATCAGTTTATTTTATTTTATATATATACTTATATTTTACTTATATATATATATACTCTTTTGTTTTGTTTGTTTGTTTTCCTTTTTCCACTAGGGAACTCTGCAAGCGACATGGATATCAAAGGACTAAAAGGGAGCAGCATGAACTTCAAACTTCAACCACCAGGTGACTTCATTCCATAACCCTCATTTTCAATTTCCTTTTTGAACTTTCATTCTCTACCTCTACCCCCTTCTAAATTTTCTTTTCTTTAAACACTGGGGACAATGTTATTTTAATTTTGGGGGGGAGATAAAATAAAAAAAATGCTTTTGTGTCAAATTTTTTTTGAATGATTTGAAAAAACAATGTTAAATGGAAGGAAAAATTCCTTTAACTTTGAACATGGTAATACACATTGTACAATTTGAAACTAAATATCAAATAATTTATCATGCCCTGATTCTGATTTTAATCCTTGTATAATTTCATGGGCATAGATTTTGGAAAGTGTGGCTGTCCAATGTGATATTTCATTGTTTATATTTTCATCCAAATAAAAAATTATCACAATGCACGTCCTTTGGATAGTGGTGTATTAGTTTGAGTTCATGGGGTCCCCTTAATAAATAGCATAGGTTTGGTGATCATTTTAGTTTAATAAGAGTATTCAAAAAAAAAATGTGCGTTGAGCAATGAAATGACCTAATGCGTGGCTTTCGGCACTTGGGGATCGTGACTCCATAGTTGTCTGGCCCAGAGTTAGTAATTTTATCTCTATTTTTGGTAATACAAATTTGTTTTTAACTGAGTTAACTCGAGATGATGCCTGATTATGTGGGATTCACTTGGTGCCCTAAGGTCTTTGAGCATGGGAGTCATCAGCAAAGTCTCGCTACAGGGGTTGACTCTTTTGAGTGCAATTTCAATTACCCTGGCAAAATTGAAAAAAAAAAAAAAATAATACAAAAAAAAAAATTGAATACTCATCTTAATATTGAAATGTGATTCCACCTAGCACTTCTTTAATTTCCCCCTTGAATAAAGATTAACCCCCATGTCTATTGTGATCCACAACACATCCTCATACTTAATTGACATTGGATGAAATATGGAAATGAATTTGAACAAAGGAATGGGAATGGGATTGGGATCTGCTTATGAAAATATCTTGTATTAAAATATTTTGATGGGTTTCATGATTGTTTGGTATATGTGTTTCTGGTGATCATTTTGTATTAAAATGTTTTTGGAAAAGGGAATTCGAATTTCATATTGTTGAGATATATTTTGCTTGGGACTAGAAAAACTCAAGTTGGGGGGTGTGATTAGACACTAAATGAGGATAATATTCATTGGTAATATATATAATATTCATGTAATTTATTATTCATAAACACCATTTTATTTCATTTTACACTTTGAACATCATTTCACATTATGATTGTAATACCTTCTTAAAATGCACTATTATGTGGTACATTTTTGAACATCATTTAAAGTACCAAATGATTCATCTGATTATACATATTTTAATTTGATATTTTTGGAAATTTATCTACAATCCAATATGAACATGTTTTATTCAGGGATCAATGGAGAATTCATGGAGGATGATGGAGATATTTGGCAATGAAAGGAAGCAATTCTGGAGAAGGAAGATTGGACACCATCCCACTGATGAGACTGTGGGGCCCAAAATACAGGCCCAATGAATCCCAAATTTCTTGGGATGATATAAGACATGTATATTAACAAATAACTGGCCACTTCATAGCGAAAAACATTTCTTAGAATGTGCGTGTCTATAGGTTACTTCTTAGGTCTTTTTGGATTCGATAACCCAAGCTAGACTACAAGGACCGTTCTACCTTCATCTCTTGGGTAAATTTGAGCGAGAATCAGGGATAGTTTCAACTTGAAAGAAACAAATAAAAACATCTAAACATGGTGTAACATTAAAAATACAAGATAAATTCCAAGATAAATCTCATATAAATAAAAAACCAATCAGAGTTACAAAACTAAAATAGAATATAGAATAAAATAAAGACCAAAGAAGCTGATACAATGATTGAGCCAACCAGTTCAATGAAACTGAGTGTTCAAGCACCAACTCTATGTGACTCTTCAGTAACCACTATCATTTGTACAATATCATCTTCCCAAGGAAGATAAAACTGGATCCAACCTAAAATCCAAAACCTAGAGAATCTGGCACAATACATGAATACTACATACCCACCAATGTGAGTATCTAGGGTGTGAGCCAAATCTAATAGGATACCACCAAGAGTATAATTCATTCCTTTTATAAAAGAAACCAAGATCACTAGTTTTAAAATAATAGGAAAAATTTGTTTTCATTACTTTACATAGTATAGGGATAAATAAAGCATGGTATATGCACTTTCTCAATTTTTTTTTCTAAATCATTCTAAAATAGGTTTTACCAAAAACCATACCAATTCAAAGTGATAACCATTTCTCTTTAAAAATACCCTACTTTTGAAAAAAATAAAACCACACATGGATCAATTTTTTTAAAAGAATTATAATCAATTATGTCATTGGAAAAATTTTACCAATTTTTCTTTAAAATCCTTTGCACACCCAATACAATATAAAATAGTAAATAAGGAAAAAAACTAAACATAAATGAATTGGTTGAAAGTAATTCCAAAAATTGGATGGAATAAAACTAGCCAACATCCTGACTAAATACAAGACGATCAAAACATCAAAAAATTTCCATCCAAGAAATAAAAATCACACATGAAAATATATATATAAGGCACAACATATGATACATAGCACGATTCAACACTATGAGGATTAATAGTAAAATGAAAGACACACAAAATTGGACCTAACTACTAGTAGGATAATAGTCAAACATCTATTCAACGAATCTCTCTATGTAGTCTCCTTGGTGAAAAACCCCAAAGAAAGGTGTTATGTATAACTGAGGGAGGTCTATCCAATGTAAAACCTAAACTAGACAAGCAATGTACCACTACTTACCACTTAGAAAACTCAGTCTCCTCATGGAATAATAACAGAGGTGGGCCATGAACAATAACGTCATCACATGAAAATGACAATCCCCTAGGGGTAACACCACAATCACGCCCCTACCATCTCCTACACTACCCTTAAAATGAGTTCCAACACATAATAGCCACATGAATCACATAAAAAAACATCTATAATATGGATACAAATACACATCAACAACAACAATGGGGGATCAATAAGGGATTAATCAACATCACATCACAAAGTGCCAATTGGGCCTTCAATTATCACATATAATACATATAATTTTAGTAATTCCTTTTTAAAACAATTTTTAATACAAAAAAATTCCAAAAGAAAGCATGATCAATTTTACACACCATCAAACAAGTTTAGGGAACTCAATTTTTATTTACAAAATGATGCCACTACTTTAAAAAGAGGAAACATTTTAAACACAAAAGGGAAACCCAATTTGAAAACCCCATTTGGTCAAAAGCCTAAATAATAATTTAATTTAATGATGAAAAACCTATTTAGAATTTAATCAAACACAAGTAATTCATCAAGAACTAATTTTAAACCAAATTCCATAGCACGAGACAATTCACCCATTTTTTCAAATGAAAAGAACCACTCAAGAATGTAAAGCCTTTAACAATAAAAAATAGATATCATATAAATAATTAATTTAAGTCTAAAAAACATTTCAATATTTAAGAAATATTGTAACTCTTAAATAAAAGGAAATGAACTAGAAACACTAACCTCAAGTGGTAGAACCATGTATCCTTCCACAAAATCCACCAGAAAAGGACTCAAAGGTGGACTCAAAACCCATAGAAAGAAACAAATTCAAGTTTAGAACAAACCTAGTCATTAAAATAATCCAAGAATGGACACTAGGGTTATATTAGAATAGGAAAATGGAAGAAAACCAAAGAATAATAATAATAAACTAGGGGTGTCATAATCTCACCACCATGCCACTTCCCCCCCCCCAAAATCCCCAAGTAAAGATGGAAGCATAAAAAACAGGCACAACACACCTTACAAAAAGCGAGGTGGGTTGGATGACGAACCAATAGAGAGGTCCCTAGGAAGAAAATCTAGATCAATGATAATTCCTCAAAACAAAACCACAAAATCCACAAGACTACCAAGAGTCTCATAGAAAAACACAACCAAACTTACCTGTATGATATTGAAAAGGAAATGGGGACCGGGTATGGGTCTCCCCACCACTTAGAAATATACTAAATGGTGTAACAAAAAAACACCTCAAAAGGAAACATCAAATATAGAAAACATCTCCAAAAAGATTAAAAGAACACTTAGAAACAAAATCTCACTTCTTCAAAGGAAAACCAAACCAATCAACTCAACACCCACATGATCAAGACATTAACAAAGTTAATACTCACTTATTCAAGGGATAACCTCAAGTAATGACACAACAAGAGACAAAATGGGCCCTTGACTGGGTCACTATACTCTAGGGGTAAACTAGGACCTCAATACAGAACACAATCCCATGGTGAACCCCACAAAAATAGCATCATTGAGTGCTCAAAGTCCCAAAGGAGACATCTTTCCCAATTACCCACATACCAACACAAAGGTCACTTATTTTCACATCAATAATAAAATTTTCTTAAAATAGGTCATGACATAAGAAAATACCGAAGGCTTCAAAATAAGATAATCAAATAACAAGGTATGCATTAAAGATCAAAACCTATGACATCACAAAATGCATAAGATAAACATACAAACCAAAAGAATTCAAATTCCAAAAAACACATAGAAATTTAACAAAATTACCCAAATTGTTTTAAATTAATAGCCACTTGAAAATAAAATTTTTAGGCCTTAACCCCATTTTATGAAACACCTAAAGAGGCCTGTTTACTAAAAATCCCACAAGTAAGTCAAACTCATTTTTTCCTATTTCAAAATGTTTTTCCAAAATCAAGTCAAATAAAAATGCCTTTATTTTTAAAAACCACTTTCAAAATCATTTCTACAATCCAATTTGAAATTGAATTAAAAAAACTCACCCTTCCCATTTAGGAAAACACTAAAAGTACCACTTTTCAATGGATTAATCCCCCCTTAAAACCATCCTTTCAAAACCAAGATCTTGAAATCAATTTTATAAAACCTTATCCCAATGAGTTTTAAAAAAACCAAAGAATAAAAATTCCAAAAACAAAATAATTTTCTTTTAATACCATCAATAGGATTAAAACACCCCTTTTAAAATTTCACAACATGACCCAATCAGGGTTGAAATGTTATAAAATACCACACTCTTGAATCACCCAAGCAAAACCTTTAGAAGTTTGAAACCACACTTTACATTTAATTTCATGACCCAAATAAGGTAAAGAACCATTTAAAATTCCATATCCAATTTTAAACCACCATTTATAATTTAACACTAATTTTTATTTCAAGTCTCACTTGAAAATCTAAGTGAAAACCACCTTTTAAGAAGAAAAAATAAATTTACTTTGATTTTTTTTAAAATACCAAACAATCCAACACAAAAGGGTTAAACTGTAACACTAGGGCATTTTATAAATATCAAGCACTCAAGGAATTAAATCTAGAATAGAGGTGTTCTAAACCCTAGTAACAAAACCATCAAAAGAGAACCCCTTAGAATAACACTCACTCTTCCATCAATACTTTTCTGGGAGGCACTTAGAAAACAACACAAGACATGAGCCTAAACACCCATGATACTAAAATAAAAAAAGAATCCCCATAACCAAGGAAACCAAAAAAACCATTTAAAAACATCCTTTGATAATAATTTTCAAACCTCTATGAAAATACACTTTAAAAGATCAACCCATTACAGTAACACATCAGTATCCAAAATTCATTTAAAATAATGGGATAACCCCATTATTTTTCAAATGAATCACATAAATTTTGATAAAAAAAGAAATATCACACACATTTCCAAAAAAAATTCAAAAAACATCTTTTAAATAAACTATATCAAAGAAAACACTTTCATAAATCAATTCTTAAAACATCCACTTTAAGAATTAAAATGTTTCACAAAAATTAATTTTTTTTGACTAAAACTATTTTCAAATAATTTTTTTAGCCTAGTTTCAAAAAAAACACACACATAGTTTTCAAACTACCATAAAATGGGTTTTTATAAACAAAACGTCTTTTCCATTTTGAATTTTTTTCCACTTCACAAGACAAAGTCCCCAAGGGATAAAACCAAGTATACAAGTACACATCTCAAATAAAACTACATTCAAATGAATCAATTTCTATAAAATAAAAATTAAAACTACCTTATATGATACCAAACCAATGGACTACTCCATTGGAGTCAGTCCAGAAAGAAAGGGAGGAAAAACCCCAATTCGGAAGGAAAAAATGCACTGTGCACAATTTGGCCACACAGACTGGTAAAATGTGTTCCAACTATGAAATAAGAACTATCATGGTTTTATAACTATGTCGCATAGGTACCACATAGTTTAACAGACCATACGTGCTAACCGTACAACCCTGGTCCGTTCACTATTTTTCCAAAAAAACCCAAATCGACCCCTCAAATCACTAATACACTCAAAAAAGATCAAAGAAACATCAAAATATATAAAAAATACATCAAAACATACAAATATGGTCTCAAGATCATGACTCAACCCTAATAAACCCATGTAAAATCTATGTTTAGTGTGTAAAAGAGCTGGAGAAGCCCTTTCCTGTATACTCCACCCGAGCCCCAATGATAATTCTAGTCTCCAAACTACCCATACATATTCCAAATAAAAAATAGGTAGGGTCTTAATAACCTATTACCCTTTCTAATAAACATATAACCTCACATATGATACCATTTTGTAATGAACCAACCTCAGATATCCACTCATCAGATTCCCGAGCTGGCCCTCCACAAACTCGAGGAGCATCCTTGATCCCCCTGAGTTAATGAATAGAATCAAGGGTATTATACATAACAATTGGGGATGGTTTCAACCTCAAATAACCAAATAAAAACATCCAAACATGGATTAATAGTAAAAACACAAGATACGTGATAAGATACATCTCATATAAATAAATAACCAATCAGTTCTACAAAACTAAAATGGAAGCTAAAATAAAATAAAGATTGAATAAGCTGATACAAAGCTTGAGTGAACTGGTTCTATGAAGCTGAAGGTCCGATAAACAACTCTATGTGACTCTCCAGTCACTACTATCATACATACAACACCCGCTTCCCAAGGAAGATAGATCTAGATCCAACTTGAAATCTAAAACCTGGAGGAAACTGCATAAGACATGAAGAATACATACCCACCAACATGAGTATGTAGGGTTTTATCCAAAGCTATTTGGATACCACCATTAGTACAATTAATTCCTTTTATAAAATAAACCAAGATCACTAGTTTGGAAATAATAGAAAAAATAGGTTTTCATTTTTTATTACATAGTATAGGGATAAAAAAATGACAGGAAATGAAATTTCTCAAAAGAAAATTTTCTTAAAACATTCCATAATTAGGTTTTACTAAAAACCTTTCCAATTAAAAGTGATAACCATTTCTATTAAAAAATACCCCAGTTTTGAAAAAATAAATGTACACATGGATTAAAACATTTCAAAATAATTTCCAGTCAAGTATGTTACTGGAAACCGTTTCTCCCTTTCTCCTTTAAAATACTTTACACACCCAATATAAGGGGAACAAGGAAAAAATGAAAACAACAATTGAACATAAATGAAAAGGTTGCAAGTAATTCCAAAAAGTGTATGAAATAAAACTATCCAACATCATGACTAAATACATGATGATAAAAACATCAAACAAGTCCATCCAAGAAATAAAAATGACACATATCGATATATATATATAAAATTCATAACATATTATATATAGAATGAGTCAACACTACAAGGATTAATAGGACAACGCAAGACACACAAGAGTGTACCTAACTACCAATAGGTTAATAGTCACACATCCATCAACCAAATATCTCAAAGTAGCATCCTTAACGAAAAACTCCAAATCCAGGTGTTTTATATAACTAAGGGAGGTCTAGCTTGTGTAAAACACCAACTAACAAGTAATGTCCCACTAATTCCCACATAGAAACCTCAGTCTCCTCATGAAATCATAACATAGGTGGGTTATGAAAAATAACTTCATTACATGAAAATAATAACCCCTAGGGATAAAACCACAATCACATCTTTCCCACCTCCTACACCACCCTTAATATGAGCCCCAACACATAATCACCACATGAATCACATCGCAAATCATTTATCCCGTGAATAAGCATACACATCGTCAACAACAAAGGGAGATCAATAAGGTAACAATCAACATCACACACAAAGTTACAAATGGCCCTTCAATTATCACATATAATACATATAATTTTGGAAATACCTTTTTAAAACCATTTTGAATCTATACAAAATTCCAAAATAAATTATAATCAATTTTAGACACCATCAAACAAGTCAAGGTAACTCCAATTTTCTTTATAAAATGATGACAACAAATTAAAAAGGAAACCCTTTAAAAAAAGGGAACCACACTTTTAAAACCCCATTTGGACTAAATGCTAAAGAATAAGTTCATTTCATGATGAATACCCTCTTTGTAATTTAATAAAACACAAGGAATGCATAAAGCACCAATTCCAAACCAAATTCCAAACCAAATTCCAAACCATAAAATAATTCCCCCATTTTTTCAAAAGGAAGAGAACCACTTAAGCATAGAAAACCTTTAATAATCCAAAATATATATCATATATTTCATTAATTTAAATCTAAAAAACATTTAAAGCATCAAGAAATCATGTAACTCTTAAATAAAAGGAAATTAACTATAAAAACCTACCTCAAGTGGTGGAACCTTGTTGCCTTCGATGAAATCCACTAGAAAAGGAATCAAACGTGGGATCAAAACCCCTAGAAAGAAACAAAATAAAGTTTATAACAACCATAGTAATTAAACTTAGCCAATCATAGCCACTAGGGTTATAGGAGAAGAGTAAAATGGAATAAAACAAAATAAGAAGAAGAATACCCCTACCTATTGAACTGAGTGAAGAATCACCAAGAAACCACTATGAAATCACCTTGGAGGAGATTTGTAGGATCCAAAAAGAGTTTGGAGATACATCCAAGGTGTGGGGTTCAAATTGGGGATTCCAAGGAGAGAAACCCATATTAAAAAGGAGGAAATAAAAAAATACCCCCTCTCGTGTGGGTTGCACGATTTATCTGCATGGTTAAACAAATAATGCACAAACCATGGAGATCCCCACTATTTTGAGTTTCATAGGCTATAAACTTAGGCTGTATGGTTAGTTTAACCATGTGCCAACCATGTTTCCTAGATAATTATACTAAAATAGGATGCACATATAGGCTGAATTGTAAAAATAATTGTGCACCTTAACCATGTAACATGAAAAAAGTCCCCAAAATTCACCATTTTCATCCCAAAATACGTATAACTTAAGGGGATAAACCACCCATCAATTTACCCCATATAAAAGTGACACTATGGGTCTAAAAAAATCCTCTCTTGAATTCATTTTTCTCTCTCCATCTCAATAATGAGAATCACAAGAAATATTCCTTCAAGATTGAAGTACAAGCGATCAAAATGAATAACGAAAGACAATTGATTCACTGTGCCAGCACCCGAATAACAATTAGAATCGCTCAGAGATCAAAGGATCATGTATATATCACTTATATAGGGATTTTTCTCTTGTATCCTTATATCTCAATGAAGGTAATCTGCAAAGGGTCTTTTAGAAGATTAATAACATCCTCAAAGAAAGGATTCTAAGACAAAGAATTTATTTTCTTCATATCTAAATAAATTAATTATAAATTTAATGTGAAATATCCTCAATTATGGTTTTTTGAAACTAAATATTAAAATAAATTTTAATATATCACCCACCAACATATGCTTTCATTACACCCAGACCTTCAGTATCAAAAGGTTATAGCAGTTCTCAACTACAATGAGAATCACAAAATACTATGAAAATAATATTAAATATATTTCATATGGTCTATATACATTATAATAATAGGACACATATTATCTATGACTATTAGGTTCTGGGGGCTCATAAACATGAAGACTTCTTCTCATGAAGTTCACACTTGGTGATCTCGAGTAAATGAAATCCCGAGGATTGACCCCTATGTAACATCCCAAGTAATGATAGAATAAGTGTTTTTCATATTTATTAATATTTAGGAATTATATATTAATTATACCTTAAAATTTACTCTATTTACAATAACCAACCCAACACAAAACAATGAGTTTCTTCAAAATCTTACGTTTCATGCAAGATTGAGTTATACCGAACAATAATATACTGTTAATATTATTATTTTAAAATACAGTTATCTCTTATCCATTATATAGGTGGGTATTAATAGTAATAACTATATCATGTTTAAACACATTTTTAATTTTTTTTGAAATTTATAAAATATATTTTATAGGTATAAGATAAGAATAAATTTAGTTTTACGCTTAAAAGCTCAATTTTTTCTAAAAAGAAGTTTTACCGCTTTTTAGTGGTGCACCTATTTTAAAACTAAATTTTGAAACTTTTATAATTTTTATATGAAAAAATATAATTATTTTTTTAAATATAAATATCAAAATTTACTTTGGGTTTATTCTTGGTATTTTTCCAAGAACTTTAATATTTTTATGAATAGTAAATAATACTGAATTGTAATTGAAAAATGATTTTTCATATAAATAATTTATATAGTTAAATTGTGTTTTTAATTAGTTTTAAAGTATAATTAGATAAATTTTATATAATTTAAAACAATTTATTTCATTTTAATCAATTTCAAATTGAAATTGGATATTAAAACTTAGCAAACTTTAGAACATATTCACTTTAAAAACCCACTTTGTCATCCCGTCTGCAGGATTAATTTTAAATTCATTTCCACCACTTCTTCAATTGGAATTTGGAAATTTTGATTCCATATTTGGAATAATAATAATTTATAATTTATAATAATATCGAATTAGTTTTTACCAAAAATATTAGTGAAAGCAATTAAAATTAATTAGAGTGATTAAGGTAAAAGTGTGCTTACTTAGTGGTTAAACTTTAATTTTAAGAGTCTAAATGACCTATAAACATGTAAAAAACCCATTTTATGAACATTTTTAAAACATATACACTCTATAATATAATTGGGATCATTATTGGAGGCACATGATGTAAGAGAGACATCCATATATTGTTTACCTTTTTATATTTACAAGAATGCCACTCCCCCTCCACTATAAAAATGTACTCACCCTCTTCATTTACTCACACCTCTAAAGCCATTTATCTCATAAAAAACCTATAAAAATTATCTTTAAAAATACATCCCATCAGCCTATATTCCTAGCTTTGGGAATATATAAAACCAAGAATTCCTTTTGTGCAAACCAATAGAAGTTACCCAAAGAAGAGGTAACATTCATCAATATGCATTTTTATTTTGTTTCCTT
This sequence comes from Viscum album, assembly GCA_963277665.1. Taxonomy (NCBI): domain Eukaryota; kingdom Viridiplantae; phylum Streptophyta; class Magnoliopsida; order Santalales; family Viscaceae; genus Viscum; species Viscum album. Next base: position 1,927,451,126 of record OY728133.1, on the reverse strand, counting down.
CTTCAATCCCACAATTTCAATTTATATCATGATTATATAATGAAATAAGTATATTAAATAAACTTATATTTTGTTATATTGAGGGCTATACCTACACCTACACACACTTCCATCAAATGGGATACACAATCATCGTTCGTGTGCACGACAGACTACCTTCTCATGAACCTATGCCATTCGTTCTTCCATTACCACCTCTAAAGGTTGGTAATAATGATGGAATCACTATTTTTATATGATATATATTATATTTATGATGTTTTAATACTTATTTAATTATTATATAACACAAAACTTCATGATTTCCATTTTTGTAGAAATACTGTAACATAGTTTGTGGACGTGTGGACTACCGCCTCCTCAAAGCGATGTGATATGTTCACACTTTACATGGACTATATTAAGGATATATGTAATTAAAAATATGTGAAATAAATTAAATATATATGATATTAATGACATAATTAACTTTATTGAACTATAATATATAATTTTTAACACCTTTTCATGCACTAAAATAACAACTACATCGTTCGTGCATGTGTGGACTACCGCCTCCTCAAATCACTACTAGAAAATAAGGTTATACCAATGGTTTTAAACCATTATTATAGGATGGAAAACCATTGGTATAGCCTATACCAATGTTTTTCCAAACCGTAGGGTAGTAAGCCGTGAGGAAATCCCTATACCAACGGTTTGATCTAAACCGTTGGTATAGCCCACTGTATTTATTGATATAACAACGGTTGTAGGCTAACCGTTGGTATATGTTTGTATAAAATTTTTACCAATGGTTTACAGAAACCGTTGGTATATATTGAATACTAAACACTATACCAATGGTTTTAAAACCATTGGTATATTTTTTAATTTCTCTCAAAGTCGTTAGTATTGTGTTTTCCCAGAACTATTATACCAACGGTTTAAAACCGTTGGTATTGTATTTTTCCAGAACTATTATACCAACATTTTAAAATAGTTGGTATTGTGTTTTTACAGAACTGTTGCACAACAACCCTCCAGTAGCCCCTTCAGTATACACCTTCATAAAAAATATCACAAAAACCACATACAAACTTAAACCATCATAAAAAACACCTAAAATAGCACAAAAAAAACACATAAAACCATCAAAATATTCAAACCATGTCATTTACTACAATTCCCTATTTCAATCTTCATATAAAAACAATCATCCAGTGGAGTTAATAACAGTTTCAATAACTCAAATATTATTTACACCCATTTCAATCTTCAAATGAAAACCACTCTTCCAGTAGTAATTCACCTCACCCCTGCACAACCCCCCCAACTAGAACAACCCCCCACCTCCCCATAAAATTCTAATAGGCAGAATAGTCTGAGAAATACTTATTAGAGTTGAGTAAGAGTTTGAAATTGGCTCAAATCCCAATTTTGTTTTTCTGATCCTAGATTTGGGTATGTAATGATCTGTGATGCATTTTTCATTGAACTTGTATTTTTTATAATATATGGTGAAGAGGTATTTTATTAGGAGTATCATCACATATTACCCCATGAGTGAAACTACCCAACTCATTAAAAAGAGTTTGCGACTATCATTGATGAGTGTAAATTTCAGTTGTTGTATTCACTTAAAATGATGTCATTTTGAAACAAAAGAGAGAAACATTGAGTGGTTCCGGCCACACCGCACCTCATATTGAGGTAGGGTTGACTCGTACACATCACAAATGACCCATGAATCGTTTTCCTAAAGTATCAACACAATCCGAATGTGTTTTTTTGGTTTTCTGTATGCGGGTTGTTTTTACTTAAAAGCGTATCCATTTTAAACAAAATAAGGACACTTTGAGTGGTACCAGCCACATAGTGCCTCAGATTGAGGCATAGTTGACTCGTACATGTCAAAAATGACCCATGGATCCTTGTCCTAAAGTATCAACAGAATAAGAATGCATTTGGTACATTTTCCGTATGTCAGTTGTTGTTTTCACTTAAAATTTTGTCCATTTCAAAGAAAAGTGAGACACTTTGAGTGGTCCCGGCCACACCACACCTTGGATTGAGGCGGGGTTGACTCTTACATGTCAAAAAATGAACCATGGATCTTTTTCTTAAAGTTTCAATAGAATCTGAATACTTTTGGTTGGTTTTCTGTATGTCAGTTGTTGTTTTCACTTAAAATGATGTCCATTTTAAACAAAAGAGAGACATTTTGAGTGATTTTGGCCACACCACACCTCATATTGAGGTGAGGTTGACTTTTTAATGTCAAAAATGACCCATGTATCTTTGTACTAAAATATCAACACAATCCGAATGCGTTTGGTCGGTTTTAAGTATGCCAGTTGTTGTTTTCACTTAAAATCTTGTCCATTTCAAACAAAAGAGAAACACTTTGAGTGGTGCCAACCAAAACTGACCTCTTATTGAGGTGGGGTTGACTCTTAAAAGTCAAATATTACCCATGAATCATTTTCCCAAAGTTTCAATAGAATCAGAATGCCTTTGGTCAGTTTTACGCATGTGAGTTGTTGTATTCACTTAAAATGATGTCCTTTTGAAACAAAAGAGAGACGCTTTGAGTGGTGTTGGCCACACCGCACCTCAGATTGAGGCGGGGTTGACTCGTACATGTCAAAAATTACCCATGGATCGTTTTACTAAAGTATTAACACAATTCGAATGCGTTTGGTCAGTTTTCTATATGTCGGTTGTTTTTACTTAAAAGCGTATCCATTTTAAACCAAAGAAAGACACTTTGAGTGGTACCGGCAAAAACGACCCTTGTATTGAGGCAATTTTGACTCGTACACATCATATATGACCCATGGATCATTTTACTAAAGTTTAAACAAAATAAGAATGCGTTTGGTTGGTTTTCTGTATGCCAGTTGTTGTTTTCACTTAAAATCCTGTCCATTTCAAATAAAAGTGAGACACTTCGAGTGATACCAGACACACCATGCCTCGGATTGAGGCGGGGTTGACTTGTACAAGTAAAATATGACCCATGGATATTTTTACAAAAGTTTCAATAGAATTCGAATGCCTTTGGTCGGTTTTCCGTATTTGTCAGTTCTTGTATTCACTTAAAATGATGTCCTTTTGAAACAAAAGAGAGACACTTTGAGTGGTGTCAGCCACACCGTGTCTCGGATTGAGGCGGGGTTGACTCTTACACCTCAAAAATGACCCATGGATCATTTTACTAAAATATCAACACATTTCAAATGCATTTGGTCAGTTTTAAGTATGCCAGTTGTTGTTTTCACTTAAAATCTTGTCCATTTCAAACAAACGAGAAACACTTTGAGTGGTGGCAGCCACACTAACCCTCGGATTGAGGAAGGGTTGACTCGTACACATCACATATGAACCATGAATTGTTTTCCTAAAGTTTTAATAGAATCCGAATGCCTTTGGTCAGTTGTTGTATTCACTTAAAATGATGTCCATTTTAAACAAAAGAGAGACATTTTGAGAGGTTTAGGCCACACACAAGGTGGGGTTGACTTGTACACATCAAAAATGACCCATGGATAGTTTTCCTAAAGTATCAATAGAATCCGAATGCGTTTGGTCTGTTTTCCGTATGTCAGTTGTTGTTTTCACTTAAAATGTTGTCCATTTCAAATAAAAGTGAGAAACCTTGAGTGGTACCGACGACACCGACCCTAGGATTGTGGCGAGGTTGACTATTACACATCAAATATGAACCATGGATAGTTTTCCAACAGTTTCAATAGAATACGAATGCGTTTGGTCAGTTTTCCATATGTCAGTTGTTGTTTTCACTTAAAATCCTGTCCATTTCAAATAAAAGTGAGACACTTCGAGTGCTACTAGACAAACCGTGCCTCATATTGAGGCGGAGTTGACTCGTACACATCACATATGACCCATGGATATTTTTCCTAAAGTTTCAACAAAATTCTAATGCCTTTGGTTGGTTTTCTGTATTTTCAGTTGTTGTATTCACTTAAAATGATGTCATTTTGAAACAAAAGAGAGACACTTTGAGTGGTGTCGGCCACACCATGCCTCAGATTGAGGCAGGATTGACTCTTACTGTCAAAAATGACCCATGGATCGTTTTCCTAAAATATCAACATAATCCGAATGCGTTTGGTCAGTTTTAAGTATGCCAGTTGTTGTTTTCACTTAAAATCTTGTCCATTTCAAACAAAAGAGAAAAACTTTGAGTGGTTCCGGCCACAATGACCCTCAGATTGAGGCAGGTTTGACTCGTACATGTCACATATGACCCATGTATTGTTTTCCTAAAGTTTTAATAGAATCCAAATGCATTTGTTTTGTTTTCTGTATGTCAGTTGTTGTTTTCACTTAAAATGATGTCCATTTTAAACAAAAGAGAGACATTTTGAGTGGTTTCAGACACACCGCTCCTCGTATTGAGGCGTAGTTGACTTTTACAAGTCAAAAATGACACATGGATCGTTTTCCTAAAGTATCAACAGAATATGAATGCGTTTGGTCCATTTTCCGTATGTCAGTTGTTGTTTTCACTTGAAATGTTGTCCATTTGAAAGAAAATTGAGACAGTTTGAGTAGTGCCGGCCACACTGGCTCTCTAATTGAGGCAGGGTTAACTCTTACACGTCACATATGACCCATGAGTCTTTTTCCTAAAGTTTCAATAGAATCTGAAAGCCTTTGGTCGGTTTTCCGTATGTCAGTTGTTGTATTCACTTAAAATGATGCCCTTTTGAAACAAAAGAGAGACACTTTGAGTGGTGTCGGCCACACCATGCCTTATATTGAGGCGGGGTTGACTCATACATGTCAAAAATGACCCATGGATCGTTTTCCTAAAGTATAAACACAATCCTAATGTGTTTGGTCAGTTTTCCGTATGTCGGTTGTTTTTACTTAAAAGCGTATCCATTTTAAACAAAAGAAAGACACTTTGAGTGGTACCAGCCACACCGGCCCTCGGATTGAGGCGGGGTTGACTTGTAAATTTTACATATGACCCATGGATATTTTTCCTAAAGTTTCAACAAAATCCAAATGCGTTTGGTCAGTTTTCCGTATTCCAATTTTTGTTTTCACTTAAAATCTTGTCCATTTCAAATAAAAGCGAGACAATTTGAGTGATACCAGCCACACCGTGCCTCAGATTGAGGCGGGGTTAACTCTTATACATCACATATGAACCATGGATATTTTTCCTAGAGTTTCAATATAATTCGAATGCCTTTGGTTGGTTTTCCGTATTGTCAGTTGTTGTATTCACTTAAAATGATGTCCTTTTGAAACAAAAAGAGAGACACTTTGAGTGGTGATGGCCGCACCGCACCTCAGATTGAGGTGGGGTTGACTCGTACATGTAAAAAATGACCAATTGATCTTTTTCCTAAAATATCAACACAATCCGAATGCGTTTGGTTAGTTTTAAGTATGCCAGTTATTGTTTTCACTTAAAATCTTGTCCATTTCAAACAAAAGAGAAACACTTTGAGTGGTGCCGGCCAAACCAGCCTTTAGATTGAATTTGGGTTGACTATTAAACCTCAAATATGACCCATGTATAGTTTTCATAAAGTTTTAATAGAATCCGAATGCATTTGGTCAGCTTTCCGTATGTCATTTGTTGTTTTCACTTAAAATAATGTCCATTTTAAACAAAAGAGAGACATTTTGAGTGGTGTCGGCCACACTGCACCTCTAATTGAGGTGGGGTTGACTCGTACATGTCACAAATGACCCATGGATCGTTTTCCTAAAATATCAACACAATATGAATGTGTTTGGTCAGTTTTAAGTTTGCTAGTTGTTGTTTTCACTTAAAATCTTGTCCATTTCAAACAAAAGAGAAACACTTTGAGTAGTGCCGGCCACACCGACCCTCAAATTGAGGCAAGGTTGAATTGTACACGTCACATATGGACCATGAATCATTTTCCTAAAGTTTCAGTAGAAGAAGAATGCCTTTGGTCATTTTTCCGTATGTTAGTTGTTGTATTCACTTAAAATGATGTCCTTTTGAAACAAAAGAGAGACACTTTGAGTGGTGCCGGCCACACCATGCCTCAGATTGAGGCAAGGTTGACTCTTACACATCACAAATGACCCATGGATCGTTTTCCTAAAGTATCAACACAATATGAATGCGTTTGTTCAGTTTTCCGTTTGTCGGTTGTTTTTAATTAAAATCGTATCCATTTTAAACAAAAGAAAGACACTTTGAGTGGTATTGGCCACACCGGCCCCCATATTGAGGAAGGGTTGACTTGTACATGTCACATATGACCCATGGATAATTTTCCTAAAGTTTAAACAGAATCCGAATGTGTTTGGTCAGTTTTTCGTATGCCAGTTGTTGTTTTCACTTAAAATCCTGTCCATTTCAAATAAAAGTGAGACACTTCGAGTGATACCGGCCACACTGTGACTCGGATTGAGGCGAGATTGACTCTTACATGTCACATATGACCCATTGATCCTTTTCCTAAAGTATCAACAGAATCCGAATGTGTTTGGTCAGTTTTCCGTATGTCAGTTGTTATTTTCCCTTAAAATGTTGTCCATTTCAAAAAAAAGTGGGACAATTTGAGTGCTGTCGGCCACACCGTGCCTCAGATTGTGGTCGGGTTGACTTGTACATTTCACTTTGGGCATTTTGAGTTCCATCAAGTGCGGATTGATGATCTGGGTGAGTCTAATCCTCTCCTTGATTCTTCTTTTCGATTAGGGTTTGCACTCTTCTCTCATCTTCTTCCGAAGTTCTAAAACCCTCTTTTCCGTTGGTATGTAGGGTGAATCTTGAAGAGATATTAGATTGGGATAAAAGGTCCAGGGATGAGGGTTGGGGGGGATATTTGGGGGGCTGTCTGGGGGGCTATCCGGGGTCCAGGGAGGATGGTGGGGGGGGGGGGGGGGGGGCTGTTCGGGGGGCTGTCCGAGGGGCTGTCCGGGGTCGAGGGAGGAGGGTGGGGGGGGGGGGGGGGGATGTCCGGGGGGCTGTCCGGGGTCCTGGGAGGAGGGTGGGGGACTTTTCGGGTGGCTTTCCGGGGTCCAGGGAGGAGGGTGGGGGTGGGGGGGTGTCCGGGGGGCTATTTGAGGGGCTGTCTGGGGTCCAGGGAGGAGGGTGGGGGGAGGGGGGTGGGGAAGGGCTGTCCGGGGGCTGTTTGGGGTCCAGGGAGGAGGGTGGGGGGGGGGGGGGTTGTCTGGGGTCCAGGGAGGAGGGTGGGTAATGTATCTAAAACTCTATCTGGGTATCATACATTGAATTCTGACAGGACTGCGAACCGCCGCGAAGTGTCATCCCGGAGCAGGGCCAAATCAAGGCATTACCGTGGCGTGACTGCGGCATGACCATGGAGTGATCACGGCGTGACCGCGGCGTGACCGCAACATGACCGCAGCATGACCGTGGCATGTTGGCCCGGTCCAACAACATCCGCGGGGCAGTATCTTCCGACCAGGATTCCAAATAAATCCCATGTAGTTGTCCTTCACATTATAGAAACTGATCTTATGTTATAAAAAATAGACTCTTGATTCGGTATTGTGGTATGATAAAGATATATATTTTATATTTGTTGTTTTTAAAAGTGGTACTAGGTAGTTGGAACTACTGATTTAGAGTCAAATTATCACACCCTAAACTATCACTGTGAGTTTTCATAGATAGCGCATCTCCATTGGATGAGTTTTATTATAAAAACATAACTTTATTTATCAAATGAAACAATCATATTAAAGAAAAATTATTCAAGATATTCAATTAAATATAATGAATCATAATTAAGAAAGAAGATATATTCAATTTAAATAATTCTTAAATTAAAGAGGATACAAGAGAGACTCCACCTCAAGGGGTGTCTCCCATGGGTGTCTTGTGGTGTGTAGTGTCTATCTATGATTTTTATGGTGTTTCCATATTGTAAGAAATGTGTATTGAATGGTCAGTTTAATAAATACATTAGTCGATTATAAAATACACCCATAGTAAATAGATATATACCCACTTTTTATAGAGAATACCATCCAAATAACCAAATCGGAAATCCGAGACCAGCATTTTACTTTACAAATTCCAATTACATAATATATGCAGCACCAACTTATGTTTTATGAACCAATCAATTAAAGGGAAAGAAAATCCCCACAATAACCCATAAAATCTCATATAACATCACTCAGCTCCAAACCATTATAACATCATTAGGATTCCATATTTGGTCTAAAATAAAGAGTTATACTAAATTAAAAAATATCCATACCAGAGTGAAAAACCTAGTTCAAAAATAAAGAGTTATACAGAATTCAAAAATGTAATGGATCAATCTTCCCCTGATCACCATCACCATCACCACTATCATCATCGACCTCAAACTCACCGCCATCTCTATCCTATGTCGTATTCATCATCGTCCCCATGCTCATCATCGACCCCATCCTCACCCTCGGCCCCATCCTCGCCCTCGGCCCCATCCTCACCCTCGTCCTCATCCTCATCCCCGCCCTCATCCTCTTCAGCATCCTCGTCATCACCAGAAACTTCATAATATCGATCTCCACTAGAACTGACACCTGGTGTATTGGATAATTCACCCATCTATGATATATATGTCTGACAAGCCATGCTGGCCTCTGGTGGAAGTGATGAAGATAAAGCTTTGATCAGTTTCATAAATTCTTTCTCCCTTGTTTGAACCTGTTCTTCCAACTCTGCGACCCTTTTATCAGACTTTCTTGCATGCTCCTTGAACTATTCCAACTCAGTGGTACTAGAATGGATACCTGGAGAGGACCAATACCTCATTGGGTCTATATTCTTACCAGGTCGACAACGTACTCAACCAGAGTGATCATCTCCCAAAACCTGATATAAATGATCATGTGGCCCTAAATTATCAGGATCCTGAGCATCAAGAGCCTCTAAAGAATATTGTTAAAAATGTTAATAGATTATTAAATTTCAAAATATATATTAAACTTTTAAATAAACAAATTAAAACTTATAATCTTTTCTTGTGTCGGTTCATTAACCACAGTTCCATCTTTTTTCCTTCTACTCGAGCAAAATAATTTTTCTCGAGGGATACGTCCTTCAGTATTCAATTTGTTCTTCTATAATGACATTGAAGCAATATAAAGTGAAAGTATAATCATATATTCAATATTCAATAAATAACATAATTTAAGTAGGAAACAATAAAAAGGGCAAGTCCTAAAGAAAAATTATAAACAACTATATCGTACCAGCTTCCTCTCATGATCTGACATATTTGTGCACCCTAAAGTGTGGAGGTATTGATTTGAATAAATGTTTTTTTTGTTTTTTTCATAAGATTCCTAAATAATGTTTAATAATAAATAATATAATATTAATGAAAAATATGAAAACTGTCATTTAAATATCTCAAATGGGATTAATACCTTAAATTTGGCAGTCACCCAATGGGTAATCATTTGGAGATATTGCTTTATCGGGCATTCATCCACAATAGGTAATTTCTCCAACTTTGTGCCTACTCTATCACACCAGCCAACATACAGCTCATGATTATAATCTCTCCAAAGCTCTCCTAGATCCTTTAAACGTGCTGATCGTGCAGCTTCGCCATCAGGGAAGTTAAACCGAAGCTGACACCTAATAGATTAATTCATATAAATACAAAAAAAAAATACTACATTAAATCCAATAAATTTTTACCCATATTTGTGCCCACACATTATCCTTGACTTCCTGTGGCAGATGTCTCTAAGAGAAAGGGCTGACAGGAATGATGTCAGAGGATTTGGCTAGCGTCACCAAAAAACCCCCGACATTCCTTCCCAGATTTATCAATAATCTATCCATCATCATTGTATTCAACCATCAACTGTGTCTGGTGGTTACATAACGCAATCAAGAGAGTAATCCCCCTCCCCTGCCTCCTATCAGTAGATGAATTTGTTATTAAAGAAAAAAATATAAGTACAAGTTATAATAAAAAAAAATCTGGTATAAAAATTTGTTAGAGTTATATAAATATACCTGTGGTAGTCGGATCAATGGGCATAACTGGATGTGGAGAAGCTGAAGGAATATCCTATACAGGTGGAGTGTCCCTCAGTGTACACTACTCAGCCACATACTGTGTCAGAGAAGGAGTCGAAGAAGGTAGAATATAATAGCTCAGAGATAATGAACCAGAAGAAAAAGATGATGACACAGATGTTTGGCCAACTGGTAGTGTAAACATTGGAGGCCTAAATACCCCATGTGTCCCTAAAGACACAGCAGGATCAAAATGGGGCGTAGAAGATACATCTGTGGTAGGGGCATAGTCCAATCAGGTACGACCAGTGAATCGTCTAACTCTTGCACCACGAGACCTCATACCACCGGACTCAGTACCAGGACCACCAGATGGTCATCTAACTCTGACACCACCCCCATCCTACCACCAGCCTTTGTACTGGGAGAAATATCGGGCTCCTCGTAGGACATCTCTCATCTAGTGGGTGAATTATGAAAATTTTTTTAACACAAAAGTAAAAACATGATATTATAAGTTATTGAAATATATATATTTGAAATAAAATACTCACAACAGGGATGATTGGAGGAATTCCCATCTGTATCATGCGATGATTATTTTCTGTCATCTTTTTCCACCACCTCTCTTCAATGGGTTTCATTTCCTGCAATGAAAACAAATATGGAAGTAATTAGAAATAGATAACTAAACTGTAACCCAAAAAACAAAATATATAAAAACCATTATGATAAAAAAAACATAAAGAAACATAATATTTATGGTGGTTTGAAGGTTAGTACTAGGATACACACTCTGAATGATGTAGGTGAAACATGTAGGTGAGAACACGACTGTATGATTCTATATATTTCCCACCACAACTTCGGGTTCACAATCAACTCTGACAATTGAGCTATTGGAGTCATCATAAGTAATAAACGGATTGCTTCCAATTGCAGTAGGGATAGTGTCAACTTCATCATCACCATCATCAAAATCATGTCTAGGATTTACTTCAATAATTACACCAAATTTAGGATGATGATGATCTTTGACATAAAAAACATGTTTCACCATTTATGCCAATACATATGGTTCATTGATGTCAAGACTGTGAGTCATGTCAATAACTCGAAATCCACAATCATCAATAAAGGTTCCTTGCCTCGTCATTGAATCAAACCATTGACATTTCATCATCGTGACTCGACCATGTGAGTAATAATACAAAATTATTATTTTCTACACAAATCTATAATATGCTATATCTTCAGAACGAGGTCTATTATCTGATGAACTGGCATAACAGTCTGTTGTGGCAGTTAGCATAACACCATCATGTTGTGTTCTCATGTTTCTTTCTCTTTTAGTGATAATAAATTTGTATCCATTGATCACAAGTGATTTACAAGAACGAACCATGGTATTAGAACCAAAATCCAAAGCTCTTATTTCCTCAGAAATAGAGTCTGTTGGCAAACTCGATACCTGGAATATAAACAAATAGAAAACCTAATTAAATATTATTTTTATTTAGTTATTACAGAAATATTTTTACCTTCAATTTCAACCAAGCAGAAAACCATTTACTATGAAAAGTCTCTTTCCTTCTCAAAGATAAAGAATGATGCTTTGTATATATCAATTATTTATGTTCCCTATAGATAAAAATAATAATAGTTTAACAAATATTTAAAATTACAAGAAATAAGATAAGAGATACATGTACAATTTACTTACTTGATATACTCATCGAACAAATCACAATTGAATAACACTGTGCGATGTGCCATCTCTCACTCTTCAAGGCTTAATATCGTCAATGTATATGATCCCAGAATTCCTCCTGTCTAAGGAAGTGATGGAAAACTGGGTTCAATTTTCCCATACTGTTCTTCTTCATTTCTCATTGGTCTGTTTATTCTTGTAGTAAGATCAGACAAATACATTGATCAGAAATCCATACATTCTTGATCCAAGTAACCATTCACAATAGAACCTTCGGGATAATTCCTATTTCGAACATATGATTTCAATGTGAACATGTTTCTTTCAGTTGGATACATCCAAAGGAAAGCAACGAGTCCTCCAAGAAGTATTTCGGTCGGAAGATGGATAGTCAGATGCAACATGCATGTAAAAAATGATAGAGGGAATATTTTCTCTAACTCACACAAAATTAATGGTGTCTCTGCCAACAGTTTTTGCAAGAAGGATTTGGAAAACCTCTTAGCACAACGATCTCTAAACAAATAGCACAACTGAATAACTGAGACTCTTACATTATTGGACAAGAGATGACAGATTGCTATTGGAATCAACTCATGCAAAAGGACATGATAATCACGAGTCTTCAAAGATTTCATCTTCAACTCTTTTCTATTGACCCATTTTGATATATTTCTTGAATAGCCATAAGGAAATTTAATAGTCTCTAGCACTTCTAGAAATTGATTTTTTTAGTAGGTTTCATCACATAAGAAGCACATGGAACTTTCCATTTATTTTCACTAATACAGATAGGATGCAATTCTGGTCTGATCCCCCAATCTACCAAGTCACGCCGAGATCGTAAATCATCTTTTGTATTCCCCTTGACATTTAGAAGAATCGAAAAAAACATTTAACATATATTCTTTTCAATGTGAATTACGTCTAAGCAATGACGTAACAAGTTGGTTGACCAATACGACAACTCAAAGAATATACTCTTATTCTTCCAATTGTAACAGGTGTCATTGTAAACATTTTTCCTCTTTATAGATTTCATTACACCCTTCCCAAATGAATAACTAAAATCTTTTAATTCATTAATCACATCAGTTCCAAACATACGCTGAGGTGGATCGTCAGTCTCCATGGTATTGTCAAATCTTCGAAGATTGTTTCTATATGGTTGGTTCATTGGAAAGAATCGTCGATGTCCCATAAAACTAAAACTATGACGATATTTCAATCTTCTCGATCGAGTATTCTTCATAAAAACAGGACATGAAAATTTTCCTTTTGTGCTCCATCTAGACATCATTGCATAAGCAGGAAAATCATTGATCATCCACATAAGCGCAACACGCATCTGAAATATGTCTTTCGAACATGCATCGTATGTGGGCACACCCACATACCAAAGAAGTTTCAACTCTTTTATTAAAGGTTGAATGTATACATCTATATCATTAACGGGATCAGAAGGGCCAGATATCAGTATAATCAAGAAATTGTAATGCTTTTTCATACACAACCATGGGGGAAGGTTATAAATGTGTATGAAAACCGGCCATGTGCTGTGCAAAGTAAGCATCTGCCCAAATGGATTAAAACCGTCACATGAAAGACCCAATCTCAAATTACGCATGTCGGCTGCAAATTTTGGATATCGAGCATCAAATCTCTGCCATGAAAATACATCTTCAGGGTGAACCAACTCTTTATTATTCTTTTTTCTCTCGGTGTCATGCCATCACATTTTTACTGATATTTCATTAGACATGAAAAGGTTTTGTAATCTGGGGATCAATGGAAAGTGCCACATTACTTTTTCTGGCACACAAGATGGTGTTCCATCATCTTTTGGCTTCCATCGAGAGGTTGCACATTTTATACAATCATTTCTTTCAGTAGTTTCCTCCCAAAATAAGCTTCAATCATTCGAGAAAGCATGATTTTTTTGAGAATCCAAGTTCATAAACTAACTTCCATTCCATATAGTGGTTTGAGGGAATATCTGCATCATCTGAAAGTAAGTCCTTCAAGAAGGTAAGAATGTAATCAATTGTAGTATTTGAAATCCCATACATAGTTTTCCCATGAAACAATCAGATTAGAAATTCTAACTTTTTCATTTTACCACATTGCTGATATACTAGAGTCGTCGCATCATCATTCAATTTTTTCACCCTATCAAAATCATCATTTTCATTGGATGCATCATGTGTGCTCATATCAAAATCTTGTTGGCTGGACATCATTTTCTTCTCATGATACCGAATAAATGGAAACCGATCATATATCAAACTCTCCAATTCAGTCCTATCATTTGGATCATCAACATTTTGAGATTACATTTTCTCTTCATTGTGATACCTCACATAATAGTTTGTTTGGAAACCATATTTGGTTATATGATAGCCAACTGCTTCATGAATCAGCCAAGGTATTCCAACACAATTAGAACATGAGAAGTGTATGCGAACACTATCTGAATCCTTGTCAAATGAAAAATCTAGAAAGCTGTTCAAATTATTTTTAAAATCAGTTGAAATCTGATCAGTTTAGTACATCCAACTTCTATCCATTCTATAAATTTTTTAAATAAGTCATTTCAAAGATATTCAATAATATTGAAGTTCAATCAAAAAAATATTTAGGTAAACAACAATTGTTTACTTTAAATAAAATAATAACTGACACATTACTATATATGAGAATCATATTAAGAAATACAACAAAATACAGTGTATATAAGAAAATAAGATACATAATTTCTAATGCCTATATTCAAGAATTTCCCAATAATATATTCGAAGTGGATCAAGGAATACATAATCCTTAACGGTCTTGTTGGGAGTAAATGAGTTTTATACTTTAACTTCTTCAGGGAGATAAGGATGGAGAGTAGGATGAGGATCAGGGGAGTGGAGGGGCTGTCCAAGGGGGGTGAGGGGTGTCCAGGGGGGTGCGGGGGTGTCCAGGGGGGTGGTGGGGCCGTTCGGGGGGGGGGGGGGGTCGGAGGTGTCCAGGGGGTGAGGGGCTATCTAGGGGGGTCGGGGTGTCTAGGTGGGTGGGATGTCTGCGGGGTGGTTAGGCTGTCCAGGGGGGGTAGGGGGAGTCCAGGGGGGTGGGTGGGCTGTCCAAGGAGGTGAGAGGGGTTTCCAGGGTGTACGAGGTGTCCGGGGGGGGGGGGGGTGGGCGGTCTGCCCATGGGGGTGGCGGGGCTGTCCAGGGTGTCTGGGGTGTCCAGGGGGTGGGAAGACTGTCCACGGGGGGTGGTTGGGCTGTCCACGGGGGGTGGTCGGGCTGTCCACGAGGGTGGTGGAACTGTCCAGTGGGGTCGGGGGTGTCGGGGGGGGGGGGGGCTTTCCAGGGGGTGGGGGGATTCCAGGGGGATGGGGTGTGTCCGAGGGGTGGTGGGAAGGTGTCCGGGTGTGGGGTGGGCGGGCTGTCAACAAGGGTGGGTGGGGGGGGGGCTATCCAGGGGGCATGAGCTGTCCAAGGGAGTGGGAGGGCTGTCCACGGGGGTGGAGGGGATATCCAGGGGGTTGGGGGTGTCCAGGGGGTGGAGGGTGGGGGGGCTTTCTTGGGGGTGTGGGATGTCTAGGTGGTACGAGGTGTCCAGGGGGTGGGCGGGGTGTCTAGGGGGTGGCGGGGGTGGCGGGGCTGTCCAGGGGGTACAGGGTGTCTGGGAGGGTGGGCGGGCTATCCCAAGGGGTGGGGGGTAGTCCACAGGGGGAGGGGGTGTCTAGGGGGTGGGCAAGGCTATCTAGGGGGTACGGGGTGGGTGGGCGAGCTATCCATGGGGGTGGTGGGGCTATCCAGGGGGGTACTGTGTGTCCAGGGGGGTGGGCGGGCTGTCTACGAGGGTGGGGGTGGGGGGGGGGGCTGTCCAGGGGGTACAGGGTGTATAGGGGGGTGGGCGGGCTGTCCACGGGGGTGGAAGGGCTGTCCAGGGTGTCGGGGGGTCCAGGGGGTGGGGGGTCTTTCCATGAGTGGGGGGGGGGGGCTGTCCAGGGGGTATGAGGTATCCAGGATAGGTCACCCCCACCCCCTTGGACACCCTACACCCCCACCTGGACAGACCACCCCCCACTAAACCAAAAACATACAAAAAACTTTTACCCCCTGAACTAAACAAACTCCACTAAAAAGACCATTTACGATGTATGAAGTGTAGAACAAAAAAACATAAAACAAACAAATAGTTCGGTGCTCCAACAGCAATAACTCTAATTTAACCGAAATCAGAAAATCAAATATAAAATAAAAAGAGGAATAACACTAAAACTAAGATAACATTTACTAATTTGAAGTGTAGAAATAAAAATTTGTTTGATTGAAGAAGGATCTTCGGTTGGAAGGTATTTCGCGGTCGATAATACGTCAGGAGGAGGTCTGGATTAGTTCTACAATCAGACCTACTGAGAGATGGGGCACTGGGTATTTGGGGGAAAACATTCCCAAGTCAAGCGCACTCCATGGGTGGATAATGTTTAGGCTTCTACACTAATAGGTTGTTCATGGATCGTAAAGAGGTTTAATTTCATAAAGTATAGACAAAAACATTTATTTTTAAATTTGAGATTAATAATAAAGTATGTAAATAATACTATACACATCATAAAGAACACAAAACAGTGATACTTTTAAGGGATGGTTTATAAACCATATTCTATATACTCATAAACATCTACCAATCATGTATTGGTCATTGATTCAATATCAAATAGTGTGAATCATAAAATTTTCCAAAATCCCTAAAATAGGAAAAATGATGTGATCTTTCTAGATATTGAAATAAATGTAGAAATCAAAGGAATATGGCTTCTATGATTGTATTTGGGAAGAGTTTTAAAGAGTCTAACCTGGATGGGGGAGTTGCAATCGATCGGATGGAATAACTCAGGTTAGGGTTTACCTGCGTGCCGAGGCTTCTGGAAATTGGGGGAAACAACTTTTGTGCTGTGCTACGGGGGATTATGGATATTGGACTATTCAAGGAGACCTTTCCCAAGGGTTTATAAAAACCATTGGGAAATCATTTCTTTTCCCAACGGTTTCTAAAAACAGTTGGAAAAAATGGCATTTACCAATGGTTTTCTACAAACAGTTGGTAAAGGGTGAATTTTTTTTGGATTTCCCAATAGTTTCTTCAAACCATGGGGAAAGCCTTCATGAAACCAATATTTACCAATGGTTTTTACAAACTATTGGTGAAAAACACTTATACCAATGGTTCTGGAGAACCATTGGTATACAAGTGTTGGGAAAACCCAACTTTCCAGTAGTGAAGTGATGTGATTCCTTTTACATCACAATAATTATATATATAAGTATATATGATTTAATAATATTATATTTTTGATATAATTATCATCCTATAAAGATAAATGTTACTTACCTTCTTTCCATAATGATCATTGAAAAATGGAAATGTTACTTATACATACGTACGACCTATCGTCATCATGATTGTAACGTTGGTTCATTTTTCCTAAAAATATTTCATGATTAGTTCTAAAAGTATAATTGATATATAAATATGATAATTATTTCATGATAATTATTTCTGGAGATGTTTATATAATTCCCCTTTGACCTTAGTTGACCTACCAAAGTTTTTTTTGACACATAAATTGAATATGGTCAAAACACTCGATGTAAACTGAATTGTTTAAGTAGTTGTTTGCAATTTTATAATAAAAAATAAAAGTAATGATAAAATTGAAAAAGTTTCTGAATTAATTAAATAATTAACATAAGTTTATTATTCAAAAATATAAAGACATACGTGACAAGTCAGACTCAAGGTAAGGGACTTCGTCTCAATCTCCTTTCATTAAGGCATATCTTGATGTTATACACCTTTATTCTGTAATAAGGTGTATATATAGCACCAATGACATGTTATATCATGAATTTTATTTATTCTCATGATATTTAAGGTTTTTATTAGTGTTATTATTTAATTAGTTTGATGATTCGAATATTTCAAAGAGTTATGGGACACTTTGATTTAAAAATCTATTTTTAATTGTTTTAAGATTTAATTTAAAAATATTTTCCTCCATGTAAATATTATTGATATTATTTTATAAGTCTATATAAAAGTATTATAAAGAAAATTTTATATCTATTTTGAATTTCATTCAATTTTTTTCAAAAAGGAATATTTTTACATGTTTTATATGGAATGTTTTGAAAAATAACAAAAGGAATGTTCTATTATTAATGTACATGATGCAAATAAAATTTCCACCACCATGACTATTATTTTTTATTTTTATATTCCTTTTAAATATTTCATGTTTACTTAAATGAAAAACCCTTTTTATATTTTGGGTATTTTGGTATTGAAAATGGGTTCTCAAATGAAAGGTATTTTTTTGTTAAAAACCAGATTTTGAAAGATAATGGTATTTTATTATATGAAAGTGATTTACATATGATTTTAAAAGAGTTTTTAAAATGATGAAATTATTTATTCATGTTGTGTTTCTTGGATATTATAAACTATAGGTGTGACTATATAGTGTCGGGTGAGCCTGTATATCTTAAAAAATGGGTGTGCCCAGATAGTGCTCCAATGCATTGATTATTATATTCTCTGAAGAGTTATATTGAAATTTGTTCATATGGTTATTCCAATTTGTAAGGGTTCTGTAATGGTTCTATGTAATGAATTCCTAAGTTACTTACATTATTTTCTATTTTTTCTAATGAGTTTTCATATAAATCATTTATTTCAAAATGTGAAATAAATAATCTTTTTAAAGGAATGATATTTCCATTTTTCAATAAAATTTGATGTTTTTAAGAAAGAGTTTTTCATGAGTTTTAATTTTTATCAATGAACTAATAGTTTCCTTATTTTTATATCCCTTACTAATCTTTTTATGCCCATACAAGGTTTTTAATGATTTTCACAGGACTTAAAGATGATTAAGGGATTGGAAGAAGTCATGTTGTAAGTCATGAAGTGTTTTCTTAAAAGAGATCATGATTTATTTTAAAAGTTTTAGATTATGGAAAAATTGGATACTATTCCAAAGTGACTAATTTGTATTTTATGGATTTGTTATGTATGCGTTATGGCCTAATTCTCTAAAATAGTAAACCTCAAAAGATACTTAATGCGAAAAAAGTAATTTCTTGACTAAAACTCAAGATTATGTAATGTTTAAGGCTAAGGAATTATAACCTGATAGGAATGCCACATGTTTTAGGTTTCATTGGTTGTTTCTATCTATGAACATGTGTATTGGTCTCTAGACTTGATATTTTTATCAATTTGTACCATTTTCCCGCGTGCTTTGATTCAAGGAATAAACCATGCCTTTAAATTCACGATGAGTTAGATTATATTTGGTGTGTCATTTATGGTATAACATTGGTTGATTGATCAAGATAGAATTTATCAATTATGAGTTGAGGAAGACATATCTTGTGGGCCTAGATTGACCAGGATTTTAGTAACTTCATTAAATCCTTGCTCATGTTACAAAAAGGTAAGTCCATGGAGTAAGGTCATGAAATAAATAAAGCATTAAAAAGATGTTGACACAAGTGTGCATCCTACTTTATGAGATATCACAAGACAGATAGATTATATTACACATAATGTGTTCATAGTTACTAGTTTTAACTATGAAATTCCTTATGTCCTTAGGGGTATGATGGTTTTCTAGAATTTGTTCTTGGTTTGTGGGTTGGAATAACTACTATCAATATAAGGACATATAGGGCCACACCCTAAAGTATCTAGAAGTTCCAAATATTTGTATAAATATGAGTTTATGATGAAGTGGGCCCTATGTATTGGGACCGGTAAACATACAAGTGTGATCGATTGAAAGTAATATAATCCAATTATATTATTCAAGTTTATAATCATGATAATTTACTTTACCACTCAAGGTATTCAGAAGTTTTTTTATCATAAAAGTGAATATGATAAAATATAATTTTTTGAATGAACAAAGGATGTTTAATCTTCATTAAATTACTTGGGGAGTGTAATGTCCAAGTTAATGGTTAGTATTTTATCATGTAACATGTTAAATTGATAAAATTGAGTGATAAAATATTTGTTAAATTTATGAAAATTTTATTAATTCATAAATATGCACAAAGGTCTAAAATAAAGTTTATTACTTTCCAGGTACCAAAGTGAAATTTTGGAAAGTATAACCTAGTTATAAAATCTCATTTTAGCTTCTTGAATAGATAGATCCACCATTTGGATAAATTTCATGATAGAATATATCCTCTACTCTCCTATCAAGATCATAGAGATATAATCTGAAGAAAGAACATGGTCTGATCAATTCTTCTTTCTCGATTGAGTCCACATTCTTCATGCAATCAAAGGGATTCCATAAATCTCTTTAATTTCCCAAGCCAACACTTGGGAATCATAGATTAATGATCCAATAGCTATGGTGCACATATAGATGATATACAAGACACCTATCTTGGAACCTTTGAGGAACGTCATGCCAAATGCGATTGAATAAAATTATATACTTCAAACGAACAAGGTATCATTTATGATTTCATTCAATTTTATTTTTCATTCTTAAATTTAATTTTATGTAATCCTTTAAAAAATCCAAGTTAGAGGTTTTGTGGATTTAGTATTTCTAACATGAATTTGAACATAACATTTTAAATTGTGTGTTCATGCTTCTTCTATGCCCCATGTTCATTAAATTAGTATCAGATCGAACATGAAATTAATTAAGTATATATATATATATTTTAAATTTTAGTTAAATTTTCTATGATTCATAAAGAGGGTTTTGATACAGTACCAAAACAATTAATGATGAATTTATCTAAGTTCATATAGATAAGATATGAACAATCTAATATCGATAGGTCTTGAATATAAATTGTGATGAAAATTTAATTTGTAATTTTTTCTGCATTTTAATGGCTACTAGTGTGACAAATGTTTATCCAGGGAATGACACAGGTGTATTTTGTATTATTCAGATATACTGAAAGCTGGTTTTTGGTAGTCTATTGGCCATAAATCTTGATGTGCATGCATGATTTATTATCCAAAAATAAAAAAAGTGTCCTTATCCTTATATAAGGATAATATTAATAAATGTTTTTTAAAAGTAAACACACATATTAACATCCATTAAATGGATGTGGAAACCGTGTCCCCTCCCATTTATGGGTAGGATGATGCGTTTGACTTTATATATATATATATATATGTGTGTGTGTATATTGTTTGTATATATATACCCTTAAATGGATGCCCCATATTAGACTTAGTCTGGACCAGTATAGTTCAGGTCCGACCAACCTGACCCTTCAACCCTATCACAAGCCTTAAATTAACATCCAAGGATCTACTTTAGGTCCAAGTAGACTTGAAAAAGTATGAAAAAATTTCAGAAATAAAATTTATTTTTCTGGAATTTATTAAAATTATTCTAGGTGCTATGAGACATCTTGATAATTAATTGAAATTATTTTAATGCAAGTTTAAGAATTAAATATATAATTGAGAAATTTTTTAGAAAATTTTATTTTTATTATGAAATATAATTTCATGTTGACTGATCTTGATCTGATACTGATCTGTACATGTTTGGTTTATTATTTATTTACTTTAATTATTTCATTTATGATTTAAAATGTAGTAATTATTTTATTTTGATGATCTACACATCACCCCCCCATCTTTGATTTTTATAAGGACAGGTATGTCCACATTTAAGTGATAAAATGTATTTTTCACCCCGAGTTCCCATCACATGCGTGTGAGTATACATTTTAAATATTATAGGAGTTCTTGGTGACACAGTTCGAGTTGAGATATGGTGTAAGCCAAAGAAGTTAAGTGCACGAGATTTGTGGGAACTTCAATTAAAGTTAGGTATTAACTTAAGTAATTCCTCTATGGTTTTAGTTAATCCATTATTCACTTTATAGATTAACTAATAGTTAATGGCTCATGATCATATCATTATTTTTTTTATCGTGTGCATGTTTTATTATTTTGTGAATGTGTATTTATTACGTGTAATCACATAGTATAATAATAAATAAGAATCCATAGATAAAATGAACATATATAGTGAATGTTTTATATTTAAAACATGGTTAATTTGTGTGTAGTATCACATATAACAATAATATTAAATATAAAATTATTTCATTTGATAATATAAATTAACAAATCCCTCAAAGAAAATATCAAGTCTTTAAATTCCTTCCATTGCTTGAATTTAGAAACAAATAATTATTTGAGGTGATATTTTAGCCTAGTTGAGGTTTAATATTACTATTAGGGAGTTATTATGAGAGTGGTGGGATGAATTAACTAAATTTTAAAATAAATCAGTATCCATAGCTAGCATGTTGCAACTTTAGATGAAAATCATTGAGAAATGAAAAGTAAATCTTTACAGGAGATGAGACTCCACTCAAAAGATCAAGGATCCATGAGTAAATACAGTTTACCAGTAAAAAACCCACCCTAGACTCTGATAGTAGTGGTGATTACATAGATCAGGCTATGATGATTGGTTTATGGATCCTTTCCTGTAGAATACTTGAGGAACTGAGTTTTTTGAATCTAGTAGTTGAGGGATACTGGGATTTGATAAAATAGTGAGAGACATTTAAAATTAATAATTTGAAAATGTCTACTAGTAATCAAGATAAAGTGCTAATATTCTAAGTTTATTTGTTGTAACTCAAATGGAAACCACCACTAATTCAATTTCACTTTTATCAATATTTGATAAATTGAATATCCTGACCGAACATAAATTTCAGGAGTGGTGTAGGTGCTTGTACCTAAAACTACGCCAAGGGAGGAATATTTATGTGTTGGAATCCCTAGTTCCTGCTGATCCACCTCAAGAAGAAATAAAGGTGAATAAAGATAAATATAAGAATCATATGGATGATGTTCTAGATGTTTAGTGATTCATGTTTTCATCTATATCTAGCGAGTTACATAAAATGCATGAGGACAAAGATTCTTTACAAATGTTATCTTATCTCCAAGAGTTATACCAGGATAGATCTAGGAAAGAAAGATATGAGATATCAAGTGATCTATATAGATGTGGGATAACATAAGGGAATAAATAAAGACCTCATGAACTCAATACGATCAGGCACGTTGAGAGACTAGAGACCCTTGGGTTCAAACTAAATCAAGAACTAGAAATTGATCTCATTATTAACTCTTTACTATATAACTTATCAAATTTAATTATTAATTATAATATGAACAACATAAATAATTAACTCATTTTTTTGGAATTAGTTCACCAAGATGATAAGGATATGAATAATTCTAACTCTTCAGTCCTTATGGTGAACAAGAGGAGAAAAGGAAAGGAAAAAGTGTCAAGGGATAAGTCCCAATCAAAGACACTGATGCACCACCCTTTCAAGAATACAAATATATAGAGAGAGCGCAACAATAAGGAGGAAGTATGATTTTTATATAGCAAGAAAGGCCACTAGAAGAAGAATTGCACAACTAGTAATAAGAAGAACATTGATGCTTTTGCTTCAGATATATTTGTCATTGATTGTAATTTTTTTTTCTATAAGTTGGGTATTGGATAATACATGTAGATCAAACATTTGTATTTAAATATAGGAACCAATTATATTTAAGAAAATTAAAAAAAGGTGAATTAGATATATGATCAAAAAATTGTTTGAGACCAAAAACATTAGCATTAGGATATTTTCATCTTACTTTTCCTAGTGGGATGGTTATTGTACAAAATAATTATTATTATGTACCATCTATTACCATAAATATAATCTCATCATTGAGTTTAGAAACTTTGGGATTTTATTTCAAGTTGGGAAAATATTTTCTTATGTACAAGGATAACATATGTTATTGTATGACACATCTTAACAATGGGTTATATATACTTGAAGTAAAAAAAAATACTATTTTGGAAATCAATGAAAAATCCAATTAGAATGACTCATATCCTTCCCACCTATGTCACTTTAGCCTAGGTCATTTAAATGAGAATAATTTAAGAAAATTACATCAAGAAGGTTATTTAGACTCCATTGAGTTAAAACCCTTGGATATATGTCACACTTATTTACAAGGTAAAATCACCAAAGCACCTTTATCCCAGGTCATGTAAACGAGAAGTGTTTAAGAAAATTACATCAAGTAGGGTATTTAGACTCCATTGAGAGTTAAAACCCTTGAATGTATGAAAAAATTATTTACAAAGGTAAAATCATCAAATCAACTTTTAGTGGGAAAATAGAAAGAGCCAATGAACCATTGGAATTGATTCATACTATTGTATGGGGTCCATTTTTAGTAGAGGAAAGGGGTGGTTTTCTTATTTCATTACTTTTAATAATGAATATAGTATATATGGATATATATAATCAATGAGGTATAATTCATATTCCTTTATCATGTTTAAGTAATTTTATATTGAAGTAAATAATCAACTTAGTAAAAATATTAAGAAACTTTTCTCAGAACATGGTGGAGAATATCTTAACCAAGATTTCATTGATCATTTAAAGGAGTGTGGAATTGATTCCCAACTCACTTCTCCTTATACACCTAAGTATAATGGTTTTAGTGAAAGGAGGAATCAGACCCTACTTAACATGGTCAAATAAATGATGATTCATGAAACTATATATTTATCCTTTTGTGGATATGCACTATATACTATGACATATACACTAACCCAAATACCAACTAAAGTAGAATATGAGATTCCATATGAGTTGTGGTATAGAAATAAACCCAATATTTCACACATATGTGTATGGGTATACAAGTATTTTTTTCAAGAATATATATAGTGAAATATTAGAATCTCTAAAAAAATGTGCATCTTTATTCATTATCCTAAGGAGACTAAAGGATACTCCTTATATAACCCTTTAGATAGAAAGGTGATTATAGAAATATATGCTATATTTATAAAAAGGGAACACATTTCCAAAAAAAAATTGTGGTATTATGATGGATTTTGAAGAAGTTGATGCACCATATGCATAAGAGTTGGTACATGAATAATATCCACAAGAGATAGTGGGAGGGGAAGATTTTCTCATGACAGAGGTATTGCATAGGTCTACTAAATATGTTAGAGAACCAGATAGATATGGTTTTCTTATCACTGAGTCATGTGACACATTACTCATAGAGAATGATTAACCTCTAACTTATAAGGAAGTAATATATGTTAAGGATGATGCTAAATGGAATGAAGATAGACATTCTGAAATGAGGTCTATTTTCCAAAAATCAATTTTGGATTTTTTTAGACTCACCAGATGATGTAAAACCTATTGGGTGTAAATGGGTACTCAAGAAAAATATAGACATGGATGGTCAAGTAAGAACCTATAAGGCATGAATAATAGAAAAATATTTCAGGAAATGTCAAGGCATTGACTATGATGGAACCTTCTCACTCGTTTCAATGATGAAATCCATCAGAATGTTACTTGAAATAATAGCGTTACATTATTATTAATTTTTCAAATGGATATCAAAAATACTTTTCTTAATGGGAAGTTAGTTGAATACATCTATATGACAATAACCTGAAGGTTTCATTATGTAAAAGTGTTCCAATAAAGTATGTTAGCTGTAGAGATTAATTTATGGATTAAATAAAAAATCACGATCATGTATTGTTTATTTTGATGAGGCCATAAGATAATTTGGTTACATTAAGAATGGATAAAATTCATGTGTCTATAAGAAGGTTAATGGGAGTTCCATTATTTTCATAGTATTATAAGCTGATGAAATATTATTAATAGGAAGTGAAGTGCAAGTCTTACATTTATTGAAGACTTGGTTAAATAAATACATATATATGAAAGACTTAGGTGAATCAATCTATATTCTTGGGATCAATATCTATTGAGACAAATCTTAGAGTATTCTTGGGCTAAGTCAAAATACATATATTGAAAAGGTACTCAAAAGGTACAATATGAAACAATCCAGGAGAGGATTGTTTCTAATGTCACATGGAATTAATCTCTCCAATAGTATATATCCAAAAACATAGGATGAGAATGAAAGAATGAATAGAATACCTTATGATTTAGCAGTGGGATCTATCATGCATTCCATAGGTTTGATGTTTCCTTTCCTTTAATCATGGTGGGAATATATAAATCCAACCTAGGAGAGATAAATTAGGAGCATGTATCCTAAAGTACTTGATATGTAAAAAGGATATGTTCTTAGTGTATGGAGAATATTAGGAGCTAGTTGTGAGGGTATACACTGATTCTAGATTCTATATAAATCAAGATGATCTAAAATTATAGTCAGGATATCTCTTTTTCTAGAATGGTGGTGCATGGAGATGGAAGAGCTTAAAGTAGTACATGGTTGCCGATTCTATAGAAGAATATTAGTATATTGCAGCTTCTAATGCAACTAAGGAATCAGTTTGGATACGTAGCTTTTTTTTATGATCTTATCATTGTACATAGTAGTGTAGAATTTGTTAAAGTATACTATGATAATTTTATGATAGCTTTGCTTTATAGGGAGCCCGAGTCACACATGAGGACAAAGTATATATTTCAGAAGTTTCATCACTTGAGGGATTTTACTTAGATATTTGAAGTCTCAGTTAGTAGAGTAGCCATAGAGAATAATGTGGAAGACCCTTTGACTGAATCCATATCTCAACAGAAGCATGATAATCATGTGAGATCTAACAGGTTGAGAATTGTTAGCCATTGGCTCTAGTGCAAGTGTAAGTGTTGTGAGTAGGTTCCCTAGGCCTAACTACTTTATGTACTTTGATTACTATTAAATGTATATAGTTTGATATAAAAATATTTTTATTCTTACTATAATAGTGTTGATACTTCTCTATACACTGTTTACATGGAAATTTCTTTAGATTACATGTCGTATCAAAAGGTTATAGCAGTTATAAGATATAATTAGAACCTCTATATACCATTATAGTAATCTTAAATATATTTCTTATGTTCTAGATACATCATATTAATGGGGGACAGATGACATATGACTATTTGGTGCTGGGGGATCATAAGCATTGAGACTTATTATCATAAAGTTTTCACTTGGTGATCTCACATAGATGATATTCTGAGGACAAACTTTCTAATAGAAACACCACTTATTTTAGGTGTCATTAGCTGTTCTTATATATGAACATGTGTATTGGTCACCAGAATTGAGATTGTTATCAATGCGTACGATTTGATCACATGAATTAATGAACATTTAAAACCATGACATTGAAGTCATGGTTAGGTATCCTGTTTTGGGTGCGTCATTGATGGTATGATATTGGTTGAATGATCAATTTAATTTTTTTTCTTTAAGTTAAAAAAGATATATCTCATGGTCCCATATTGACCCGAATGGTAGTACCTTCATTAAATATATAGCCATGGTATAAGAAGGTTAGCCCATGCAGTAAGGTCATGAAATAGATAAATTATCAAAAGGATGACGACACAAGTGTGCATCAAACTTTATGAGATATCACGAGACAAAGAGATTATATTACACATAACATGTTCGTAGGAGGTAGTCATAACTATGAAATTACTCATCTTCTGAGGGTTTATGATGGGTTTCTAGACTTATCTCTTTTTATATGATTTGGACTCACTATTATCAATATAAGTATCTATACGGTCACACACTAAGTTTATCAACAAATTCCACCTATTTAGATGAATAAGATTTCAGGACGAAGTGGACCCCACATGCGGGGGTTGATGAATTTCCAAGTGTGATCGATCATAAGTAAAATAATTAAATTTTATTATTCAAGTTTATAATAATGATGAATTAATTTATTTCTCATTGTATTATCATTTTTTTTATCATAAAAGAGAATATGAAAAAATATAGTTTTTCGAACAAACATAGGATGTTCAAGGTTTATTAAATTATTGGGGAATCTTATGGGAAAATTTAATGATTCGTATTTTATCAAGTGAAAATTTAAAGTTCTATAAGAAAGTGATAAAATATTTGTGACATTTATTACAAGTTTATTAAGTCATTAGTGTGCACAAAGGTCTTAAATAAAGGTTATTACTTTTCAGGGATGAAAGTAAAATTTTGGAAAGTATAAACTACGCATAAAAGCTCACTTTAGCCTATTTAACATAGAGATACACAATTTGGACAAAATTAGTGAGATAATGACTTCTTTAATCTCCTTTCAAGCTCTTAGAGAGAGAATTAGAAGAAAGAATAAGGTCAGATTGATCCCACTTTCTCAATCGAGTCCACATTCTTCATGTGATCGAAGGAATGTTGTAAAGATATTTTATTTCACACACCAGTACCCATGAATCATATATCGATGGTCCAAGAGTTATGGTTAAAGTGTGTAATATCTATAGGACACCTATATTGACACCTTTAAGCCACAAAATTCCAACAGTGAGCGAATAAAATCATTAATATCAAATGAACAAGGTACTATTTATGCTTTTGTTTGATTTTATTTTTCATACTTAAATTGAATTTCACATGATATTTTAATTAATACAGGTATGTGGTTTTGTTAATAAAGTTTTTTAACATGAATCTATAAAAAATCACATTTTTTACACTTTCTCTGTGCCTTGGGTTCATTAAATTTTCTGAAATGTGTAAAACATTATAGGTTTTTTGTTCAGAGGCCTAATGATGATTCAAAATATTGTATTTAGATATTTCCAAGGCCAAAATCATGGTTTTTTATTTCAAAATATTCAGTTTTGATGGAAATTTTAACTCTTCATTATTCTATATTATAATGAATTATATGTGTAGTATTATTTATAAAAAAGACAAATAAAACTAGTTACCGGAATAGTTCCAAGATAGTTTTTTTGTTATAAACTGCATGATTTTTTTTGAATATAATTACTAAAATTGTTTCAATATAGTTTTTGAACATCAAAAATAACTCTAAATTTATAAGTATGAAATAAATATTTCTTAAAAAATGAATATGATAAGTTCAAAAAAAAATTCATACTCTTTTGCGAGTTAAAAGATATAAAAATTAAGAGTATAATGTTGGAGTAGTGCATGTTGGAGATACATTACAATTATTACATCAATTATTTCGATTGGAGTTTTGAAATTTATTCATAGAAGAGTTGAAAGATTCATTGAATCAACTATTGTTGCTTCTAATTTTCTTAACTACTGTTAAGGTCAAACATCTCATAGGATAATAAATAATAGAAAAAATATATTGTATTAAAATTAAAATATTAATAAAAAAATAACATTTAAGGAACTTAAATTATAAAAAAATAATGACATGTTAGTAATCTCTTGATGATTATTGATTTCATGTAAGTTTATTTTGTTATTGGAGAAAACTAATGACGTTGTAAAACCACTATATATAATGATGATGAAGGACTAATAATTTGGAATAAATTGACCAATGTGAATTTGAAGTTAAATATTTATAAAATTTAAACATAAAAAATAATTATGAAATAACTATTAATGTTATTATTATTTTGAAATTATGTAAATACTAAAAAAATAAAAATAAAAATTTGAAATGTAACCTATTTTTTAATGTATCTATTGTCAAAATATTTAGTTTGAACATAAATTTTGTCTTGTTAACACTCTTACTTACAATAATATATTTTTTATAAAATCATAGAAAAAAATCAAGATGAATTGGTGATACTTGTAATGAAATGTTAAAAAAACCATAATAAAATGAGAAATTACTACTTAATAATTTTTACCACATGAGTTTCATTACAAAAAAATTGGACGATTATGTTGCAAATTTCAAAAAATTACTTAATTGTTTTTATAATTATCCCATAGTGTATAGTTAATTATCACACCTCTAAAAAAATTGATAATAGAGATGGAGATTTTATGTAAAATGAGATTGTTGTACTTGTAAGATAAACATAATATATGAATAGGATAACCTTTCATCCCATAGAATAAATTTTATTCTTTTGTTATAATTTTCCCAAGGTTTCATTGGTTGATAATAATGAATATTTCCAATAATATCTTTTGAATTACTAAAGAGAATTATGTTTTATAAAATACATGCATACATATATCTCATATATGAAACATATGAAATATATAATATGTATATGAATATGACATAATAATAAAAAGAATAAAAATATAAACAAAATACATATTGTAGAATAAATAATAAATATGTTGAGTATGCCTTAAAAAAGGGGTATATCATGAGCTATAAGATAACCAAATAATAGGTTATGATATCCTTGTAGTGAATATCATAGCTATGATATACATATATCATAAATATTCATGGGATGAATATTTTTTCCTATATCTTATAGTACAATAGGGATTTTGAAATGGGATTTTCAAGTATGAAACATCCATATTGCACAGTTTCATTAATTATAGACAAATGGGATTGGTTTATTAATGGTCTACATTCATTATAGGATTTATATGAATAAAGAAAAATGAGAAGTAATATATGGGTGTATGAGATGCTACCCAATATGGAAAATTATATTCATTTAATGAAGATCATCGAGGATGGACTATAAAAGGGAAGAGTTCCCTTTATTGGTCTTAATCTCGTTTCATACCATAAATTGATACCTTATTCTATTCAATGATGATTAATTTACATTCTACAAAGAAGGTTCTATTACCCCTTTGAAGAATTAGGATCCCTAAATTACAAACATAGATATATATGCCGGTATAATCCCCTCGATGGCGGGAAGAATTTGTTTACTACTTTAGTTACCCCCTTCTGACTCACTCTATTGAATATTAAAGATGGAACTTATATCTATTAAGGTATGCACCCATTTTTTTCTTTATATTTTATATCATGTTGATCTGTTGAAGATAATTTGGGTTTGTTCATGGGATTTTTCCATTTATAGTTCATTAGAAGGACTCTCTAAATTCTATAAGTGGTATTAGATAAAGGTTTTTCAATGTATCAACATTTTTTTCTGGCGATTTTTCAAATAACATTGATTTTGTAATGCGTTTTTGGCCATATCCTTAAATACGATATGGAATGGATGAATTTCTTCTATTGGATTTCTATTTTGCGTAATCATAGCGTATGAATAATCAATATCACAATATATGATATAGTTTAATATTATGGATTTTTTAGTACCATAAGTTACAATATATGATATCATAATTCAAAACGGAACTAGGGTTTCCTAAAAAACAGAGTGTCGTAACATAATTATGATATACACGATATCATAAAATAAGATTGATGTATTATGATATCGCCAGTTGTAAGAGATGATACCAATCATAGCACATGATAGAGATTTATATCATATAATATAATTGATACATGTGGATTCCCAAATGCATCAATCATTATTTATGACTGATAATTCCCCTTATCAATCATACAATATGATATATGTGAAAACTGTTAAAATTTATATTTTGATATTTTTGCTTATGGTTTATAAAATTTTTATAAATTATAGGAGTTAGGAATTTTAAAATGATATTTTTTATATATAATTTTAATATGAAAAATTTATATTGGTATATCATGTTTTGGAAAATAAATAATGTGTTGATTTATTTGTTAATTCCATTAAATATTCATGTTTATAATGAGGGGACCCAAAAATTAGGTATATAAATATTACATCTTATTTGATGAATATTCATTACATATCAATACCATCCAAATCAGAATCGTAAAGTTTTTTTGTCTTTGGAAACTTGGATACATAAAAAATTGGTACATAAAAGATTGACTTTAACTCCCACTAAGTTCTTCACAACTATCATCTTCTTAAAAATATCATACTCAAAACAATTCTTCAAATCCTAGGGAAAATGAAACATAATAAAGGCTGAGATTAGATGTTTAGTTAGGGTAAACAAGAAAGATATCAATCAATAATAATTTTTAAACATAAATGAGAATAAGGGTATGAAAAAATGAGTTAAATATTTGAAAATCATACCCAAAAATTCATAGACCATAATCACGAGTCATGACATAATGTTTAGTGTTTCATAAGACATGGATCATAAAGGAATGAAATAAAATCAGCCATAAAATCATAAAATTGGCATAATATTATTAATAGACCAAGAAATGTTAATATAAAACATTTATATATATATTAATTAGTTAATTATAAAATATTAAAATTTCTTTTGGTCAAAATAAAAAGCATTATTTCTAACCAAATTGGATTTTAAAGTATTATATAGTTTTATTTAAAAATTTCACTTTCCAAATAATGTAATTTTAATATTAAAAAATTAATTTTATTTTTTTTATAAGTTCAAAATTATCTTTGGATGTTTTTTTAGAATTTTATGAAATTTTTTATTTTTCAATGAATAGTGTAAAATACTGTTTAAAAAATGTATTTTATTTTAATGTATTTATAAAGTAAAATTATATTTTAGATTAATTTTAATATTTAATTATTTATTATTTATTTAAAATAATCCAATTATTATTTTATATGAATTTTATACTTAAATTTAGTATAAAAACATTTTATGCTAAAAATGACATTTTTCTAAAAAACTATTTTTCGCTGCGTTTTTTCAGTTTAATTTTAATTTAAAATTTTCCACTTCTATGATTTTGATTTTGAAAAATTGATTTAATATTTTTAATTAGTGGTTCTAAATTTTCTAAATATTTACTTTTTTATTTTTTTTCACTATGAATAGTACCATAGTAATTTTTTTACCACGGTAAAGGGTAAATCAAGTAATTAATGTTAAAAATAAAATGATAAGAACTATAAAAAGACCCTAAAACTTGAATTAATTTTAAGTTATTAGTTAATTTCATTCATAATCATGCAATATTCAGTTATATGGAATTTTTCCCATTTGTATGTGATTATGACCTTTATTATATTTTATTTAAAAAAAGTAAAAAATGTCACACTCTTGTTTTTAGAAACTATAGTATTTTTTACATAAAAAAATGAGAGGATATGTTCATTTATAAATATTATTTTGAAATATAAATGATTTATATTCATCATGGTATTTTTTTTATTTTTTATTGAATAAATAATCACCTTAAATTCTTACACAACATTGACGTAGAAAGTATTCAATTAATGGAAAAAATAAAATAAATGATATTAAAAATATTAAAAGTAGTATAATTTGAAATAATTAATGTGAACCATTAATTTTATTAATAAAAATTACATATTATAGATTTTTGGATTCATAATGAATAGTACTAAAATTGACATTAATGATATTTTATAATAAATAATATTTTATTAAATCATTTAAAATTTATAAAAAACTTAGATTTAGAAAAATTAATGTTATATGATTAATTAAATAAACCATTTTCAATTTATGTGTTTTTTATCATTTTATAGTGACATTATTAACCCTTAAAGGGTAGAAGACTTTAATATTACAGTAATTATCAAAAGGGTTTATAAAGGGTTAAAACCAAATAATAAGGGTGAGAATGTAATATAAACTTGTCCAAAAATTATTGTATGAGAAAATTTAGAATTATACTCATATTATCTTTAAATATTATCAATTTGGATCCATTTTGAAGTTAAAATTAATTTATATTAAATTAATATTTTAATAAATTCCAAGCGTTCCCCTCCCCTCTCTTATAAAAGGGAACCAATTATTCTAATTTATTCACACTTAAAATCCTCTTGGTTTGACCAATACCTACCAAAATTACTTCATATAGTCTATCCACACATTCTAGAGGCATTATTTTGGGTATAATACCAATATTAGAGGTCTTAAAGTGTTAAGAAAATGAGATTTTCCAAGGAAGAGGTATAGTTTTTAGCCACATATTTTAGTTTTATTTCATCTTAAACTTCCTTAAATTCTAGTTCAACCATGCTTAAATAACAACAAAAATATTCTACATATAATTATACATTATTATATTAATATAATAACCTATATCCATCTCCAATATTCGTCAATTGGGTAATAAATTCACCATTTGTGTGTACGGAGGACTACCGCCTCACGAACCGATGTAATTCGTTTTCTATCACCACATCTCACAGCTAGTTATAATGATAGAATAAATTATTATATATTATATTAGTTAAACATTTATCATTATAAAAATATAATATATCATTTAGTTTATTAGCTTTCCATTCACTGAAAAATTATAACGTCATTGAGGCGTACGTGTGGACTTCCACCTCTACAAAGCGATATGATTCATTTTTCATCACTACATCACATAGATGATATATATTATAGTTTTATGAATAATAGAGGCATATATTTGTGGGTGATATATTCAAATTTCTTTTAATATTTATTTTATTGAAACCCTGAGTGAGGATCTTTCACATTAAATTTATAATTAATTTATTTAATATCGGAAGAAAAAAATACCTCAACTAAGGATCCTTTCTTTGTTGATGATGTTGATCTTATGAAAGAATATTTTCAGATTGCTTTCATTGTAATATGAGTATTCAGGGGAATAATACCACTAACGATGATCTACTTGTGATCCTTTGATCTCCGAGCAACGCCAATTGATCTCCAGGTTCTAGAGTGATGAGTCAATTATCTCACATTATTCATGTTGAATTCACATCCTATGATCTTAAAGGAATATCTCTTATGTTTATAATTCTTGAGAGGAAGATAAGATGTAATTCCTGACCCTAGTTACCCAGATTCGGTGCATTATTACATAACATTTGCATGATCACAAGATATCAAGTCTTGAAATAACGATTAGTTTAGTAGCCTTGGAAGTGATAGATACATACATAAGTTTTACATAACATCATGAAATAAAAAAACAACAACAAAATTGTTTCCCCTTTGAACACACTCATATCCCTTAGCTTATTACTACAGGTTAATTTTAATATACTTTTTCGAATCCTGGGAAAAATAAAACATAGAAAGGGGTGAGGTCAGATGCTCAGTAAGGATAAAAATATAGCGGAAATTATCATAAATAAGAATAAAAATTTAAGGAAATGTATAAGACTAAAACACAAGACTTTTAAACTTTAAATTTAGCATAATATGTCAAATATAAATCAAATAATTCCATTTACTAATTCACATGGATATTATACTAGTCAAATAATCACATGTAATATCAATAGCAAATTTCATAATGATGGAATGCATAATGCCAGACATCATAATAACATAGTCAAGGCCTCGTGCCAAGACTAAAAATAAGATTTTGTCAAGGCCTTGTGCCAAGACACTAGTTTGTCTCATGAGACCTACCGATCATCGAGCAACTATAGCAGGTTCCACCCATCACTTACTATGTACAATGCATTCCTCATATGAAAAGGTAGAAACATAACATAAACATTTGTATTAAAAATAGCATACAAAATGTTAATACTTTAA
This sequence comes from Viscum album, assembly GCA_963277665.1. NCBI lineage: Eukaryota > Viridiplantae > Streptophyta > Magnoliopsida > Santalales > Viscaceae > Viscum > Viscum album. The sequence goes on along the minus strand of OY728133.1, from coordinate 1,927,416,011 downwards.
CCATAAACCATGAATGGTATAAAAATAACACATCCATAGTCAAACATATCACAAAACATATTTATGATTGTTTCATAATAAATCAACTTCAAACAAGTGTAAAATCCATCATAGGATGTTGGCATAGATGAAATCAAAACTATTTGAGAGGAATATATATTTCTATTTTGAAATCATTTAAAAGTCATGTAATTATAAAATAAAACTTTTATTTTGAAAATATTCTTATAATATTGTAAGGTAAGCTTCAAAGGTGTTATAACGACAGAAAATAGCTGCACCTGCCATATAAGTTAAAAAAACATTCTTACCTAAATTTGTTGAAAAGGTCATAAAGTACCTTGTTTGGAAAATGACGGAAATATTCCTTTCAAACCATTTTATAAAAAGTAAAATGAGGGTATAAATGAATTTAACCCATATTATAGTAAATTGTAAAAATGTTTTGAAATAATTTTTTAAGAAACACAGATGTGGATGATAAAAAGGTCCCACTAGATACTCATATATAAACAACCTCAGATAATGAAGAGATTGTAGAATTAACCCTTACCTTGTAATTTTCCTTGATTGAGGGTAATTTAACCTCTTATATAATAGTTAAATCATTTTTATTAAATTATAAAATAACCACATTCATAAATATGATATCATATATGAACTTCTAGCATTGCTTTGTTAATAATATTTCAGTAGTATCATTGTTTCGGGTGTTAACTGATTCATTTTACTTTATATGTTTTGTTATATAAGTCATGTTTGTTATGGATAGGATTTATTTGATTCATATAAATATTGATAATAATTTCATAAACATTATTTTTAATCATAAAATGAAAATTATTCTTGAATGATTATGATGGGGAATTAATCTCATCGCGTTCGTGGAGGCGGTAATCCGTACGTACGCACGAGCGACAATATCATTATATTTATGGTGAAATCGTATGTAATTGGATGTTATATTATATATAAATAACCATTAACATGTTATATTTATTATTTACATCAATTATACTCATTATAATACTCATCCAAATAATGAAGTGTTTAATAACAAACTACACCATGTCGTGGAAACAGTAAGCCGTACATACCCACGTATGGTGACTTTTTCATTCATAGGATGAATAGAATAATGAATATGGTTATACCATATTTATAATAACATCAAAGTAAGTATAAGGTACTGGATTTATTATTTTGGTATGTAAAAAACAAAGAAAGAGTAACTGGAAGAACAAAAAAACTTTGAAATAGGTGATGGAATTATTACCTCTTCTTTGGGTTCTTCCTTTTGATTTGATCAAAAGGGATCCTTAGGTTGGATTTCAGATCATAGTAAGGACTATAGGTTTAATTTAGGGTAGTTGTGAGGAAATTTTATCAGGGTTTGGATGAGCCAAATGGATTTGGAGGTGTGATTTTGAGAGAAGGAGAAGTATCCTTTTATAAGAGAGGTGAGGGTCACTTTAGTAAAAGATTGAAATATTATTTTATTATACAATAATATTCAGTTTGTAATGGTTCCAAAAGAATTTATTTCAAGGATAAGGTGGGTATGAGTCTAAAACCTCTCAACTAATAGGTTTAGACAGGTTTAGGTCACTATATTAACTTTATCTTTTAGATTTCACTCTTAGAAATAGTTTAACTTTGACCATGTATTCTTGTATTATTATAATAAATGGTTAATAAACTTACTATAAAAATTAAAGAGAACCCCAAGTGGTTCATTATTGATATATATAACCTTATCTATGTCCTTTATCCAAACCTTATATTTTTAGGAATATTATATCAATTAATAATATTGTATTTGTTTAAAAAACTCATTTATGTCAATTTTGACACTATTAAGTATTTGTTTTTTGTGAAAGTCATAAAAACTTTATCACTTCGAAAAAAATTTATTTAATCAACCCTAACATGTCATCTAAACCTATAAAATTCATGGAATACACCAAAAATCTTAACTTACAATTATATTATTATTTATAATATCAATTATTTTAATCTTTCAATAATAAGGTAATTACTACATCATCATTGTGTCATAAATAAATTTAATTATTTAATGTCTAAAAATTATAAATAAAATACCAATATTTAGGAAATATTTTTATCTTTATAATGAATATTTATAGTTGAATTTATCTTATGTATACCTCTATATTAAAAATTGTTTAGTTATTAAACTTTGAGTTTAACACTTTTAACTATTCTTTAAATAAAATAATAATAAATGTACTAATCTAATCCAAGTGAAAAAAGGATCATATTTTATTCATAAGGTTTATTTTGGTCGAAATACACTTATCTAGTAGAACTAGGACATGTGTTAGGGTAATTATAATATCATTTTTACCTTTAATTACCCTATTTACTTTTAACTGTGGTAAATAAATTTCAAATGTTACTATTCAGCAAAAATTATTTTCATCCTATTGAACCACATTTTAGTTACTAATGTAAACTATGTCTCTTGTATTTTTGAAATTAAATTCGCAGAATCAGTATTTTTTTTATTGCAAATATGCAAATGTGCCTAGAAGGTGGGTAAAAGACTTTAAAAGTTCAATAAAATTTTATATATCTAATCTTATTATAAAATAAATCCAATGAATTACATTGAACATATATAAATATTATGTATCTATTTTGACCTAAAATAAATTTAAATAAAATAAATAATTATTTAAATAAAAAGTTGGTTTTAAACAACAACACAATGTTTTTCACTATTCCTCAAAAATTGAAAGTTTTCCAAAAAATACTAAAAATTCACCCTAAGAAAATTTTGATATTACGAATCCAAAAATGAATTCCATTTTGAAAAATAAAATTTATAAAATTTCAAAAAGTGGGTATGACTATTCATAACGGCTAGTTTGATTAGTCATGGTTCACTGGAACTTGAAGTTGCATACAACGCAAGCTATTGCATTATTCAAAAAGAAATGTACTTTGGATGCTTGGAGTGTTACATTATTTCCCCCTTAAAATAATTTCGTCCTGGAAATTTCTAGATTATTACTGCATAAAAAGATTTGGGTGGTTCTTCATCATAAGTTCCCTATGTTTCCACGTTGCCTCTTCTATCTTAAGGTTTCTCCATAGAACTTTCACTAGACGAGTCATCCAGTTTCTCAACACTTGTTCTATGGTATCAAGAATCCCAATATGATCTTTACAATAAGACAGATCAGGTTCTAGTTATATTACTTCATAGGTGAGTACACGTGTTGGGTCAGGCATGTATTTTTTCAACAGTGATACGTGGAACACATCATGAACTTTGGAGAGACTAGGAGGCATTTCCAAATGGTAAGCTACAACTTCAATTCGTTCTAGTATTTCGAAAGGTCTGATGTACCTGGGACTTAATTCACCCTTCTTACCGAATCGTACAACACCCTTCCATGGAGATACCTTCAAGAAACAAGATCTCCTACTTGAAATTTAAAATCCTTCATTCAGTTATTGGCATAGATTTTTTTATTACTTTAAGCTGGTTTTATGTGGGTTCGGATAATCTTTACCTTTTCCATTGTTTACTCAACAAGTTATGGGCCTACGAATTTTATTTCACCAACATCATCCCACCAAGTTGGTGTGCGAATTCTCTTTCTATATAATGCTTCACATGGTTCCATCTGAATACTTGAATTGAATCTATTGTTATAGGAAAAGTCTACAAGAGGTAAATATTGATCCCACATACCTTGAAAGTCAAGTGATCATGATCTCAACATGTCTTCTAAGGTTTTAATAGTCTGTTCTGATTGTCCATCAGTTTGAGGGTGGTAGGTAGTGCTGAAATGAAGTTTAATATCTAGGGCATTCTGAAGACTTTTCTAGAATCTTGATGTAAAACAGGGATCACGATCATAAATAATCAATAGTGGTACTTCATGAAGTCTTACAACTTCATTAATATATAGTTTTGCTAAACATTCAAGTGGTAAATATTCTATTATAGCAAGAAAATGTGCCGACTTGGTAAGACGATCAACAATGAACCATATTGCGTCATTCCTTATAGGAGTCTTTGGTAGCCCCATGACAAATTCCATCATAATATAATCCCATTTTAACTTAGGTATGGGAAGAAGTTTCATTACTTATCTATGATATTGTCTTCTAGCCTTAACCTATTGACAAACCATACATCTTGACACATAATCAGCAATCTCCCTCTTCATGTTATCCCACCAAAAATTTTCCTTCAAATCTCTATACATCTTAGTAATACTAAGGTGTATAAAGAAATTGGAGCTATGAGCATCATCCAAAAATTCTCTTTTTAGATCAGGTATGTCAGGAACACAAAGTCTCTTCCCAAATTTCAAAATACAATCTTCATATATGAAGTCGACCAATCTCCCATAATTCACAACTTTAATTTTATTTTAAAACTCCTCCTCATCAGTCTAAGAACTTTTTATCCTTTCTAGTAAATATGGTTTAAAACCAATTTGAAAAAGTATTGACATTTCACCTTCCATGATTATTCCCATATCCATCTTTACAAGATCCACGAATATAGGATCCCTTTCAAATCTAATATTATTCAAAACTCCATGATCCTTTCTGCTCAAAGCATCTTCCAAGTAATTTTCTTTCCCTGGGTGTTAGTGTATAGTGAAATCATAATCCTAGAGTAGTTCAATCCATCGTCTTTACCACATGTTGAGTTATTTCTGTGAGAAAATATACTTCAATCTCTTATGATTAGTATATATATCACATTTTCACCATAGAGATAGTGTCTTCATATCTTCATGGAAAAGATTATAGATGATAACTCAAGATCATGAGTGGGATAGTTTGGTTCATAAATTTTTAGCTATCGTGATTCATAGACAATAACTCGATCATTCTGCATAAGGACACAACTGAGTCCTTTCTTTGAAGCATCACTATAAATAACAAACCCATCATTCCCTGATGGTAGATTCAAGATAGGAGCATTGAATAATCTTTTATTCAGTTATTCAAAACATTCTTCACACTCTTTTTTCCAGAAAAATTTAACCCCTTTACATGTGATCTTGGTTAATGGGTTAACCAATCGGGCAAAATTCTGGACAAAACGCTGATAATAACATACTAAACCAATAAAACTGCATACCTCAGTTATACTCATCGGTGCTGACCATTCTTCTATTGCTCTTTTCTTAGAAGGATCAATAGAAATTATATCCTTAGAGACAATATGGGCAAGAAAATAAATCTCTTAAAGCCAAAATTCACACTTGGTAAACTTCTCATATAATTTATTTCTTCTAAGAGTCTTTATAATAGTGCACAGGTGATTTTCATGATCTTCATAGCTTTTGAAGTAAACCAATATATCATCAATAAATACCACTATAAAGTCATCAAGATATTCCTTGAAAACTCTATTCATAGGATCTATAAAGACAGAGGGAGTATTAGTCAGGACAAAAGGCATTACTATAGACTCTTAATGCCCATACCTGGTATGAAATGCTGTCTTTGGAATGTATTCCTTTTTCACACACAACTGATGATATCTAGATCAAAATTCAATCTTTGAAAAATATTGATCTCCATGAAGTTGATCAAATAAAACATCAATGCGAGGTAGGGGATACTTGTTCTTTATTGTTATAGAATTGATCTCCCTGTAGTCAATTCACAACCTAATAGATCCACCTTTATTCCTAACAAAAAGAATAGGGGCTCCCCATTTATAAACACTAGGGTGAATAAATCCGTTATTACTCAATTCCTCTAGTTTTTTCTTTAGTTCCACTAATTCCACAATTTCCATTCTATAAGGGGTCTTCGATATGGGCCTTGAACCAGGAATTAAATCAATAGAAAACTCAATTTCTCATTCTGAAGGATGTCTAGGTAAATACTCAAAAAACACCTCAACATATTCTTGTGCAATAGGTACATCCACTATTTGAACATTCTTTTCCTCACCCATAATTATTTTATTGTCTTCTTCTCTAATAATTGAATTTAGTAGAGCTACTAGGGGTGGATCTAGATAAGAATTAGATGGTGATGTTTCTACTATAAAGATAAGGTAATCCTTATCATCCTCGAAAATTTTAACCTCCTTCTAATTAAAATAAATTTTCACATCATGGTCCGAAGTCCAATCCATACTGAGAATTATATCAAATTCAATCATGGGTGTGATGATGAGATCAACAGATAAAGCATGTTTATATGCCCAAATGGGAACTAATTCACAAAAATTTGTTGCAATGATACTTCCCTTAGGAGTTTTTACTGACAAATCCCTTGTTAAATCAAATTAGAAATATCTAATTTTCTTAGAAAACTGGGAATATATGAAACAATGCGATGATCCAGAATCAAATAAAGCGCTGGCTAAATTTGAGGAAACCATTAAATTACCTGCCACCACGTCATTCGGAGCTTCAACCTTAGCAGTAGTGATCAAATAATCTTGTCCTTTCTCCCTTGTACTTTTTTGAGGTAAGTTTCCTTGGCACTTAGGAAATTAATTTGAATAATTCCCCATTTCTCTAAAATTGTAGCATTCAACATTGACAACCTCTTTCTTTCCCTTGCAATCACGAGTTTGGTGGCCTTTTTCGCAACACTTGTAATAGACTCCCATTCCCTTCAGGAAAGTACCAGAGTGTTTCTTCCCACATTTACTGTAAGATGGAAATTCAAATTTTCCCTTCTTCCCCTTATTTCTATTTCTGTAGTGTTCAGTAGATCTCTTCTTCTCCTGCTTTGCTTTAAAGTAACAAGACTTAGAGAATTCCTTTTCTGTCTTGATAGTACATGAGACTATATCTTAGTACGACGAGAAGGATTTTGAGACTAATGCTCGACGGAGAAATGGTTTTAACCCATAAAGTAATTGATCAATCTTACTCCTTGGGTTACGTATATAATTTGTTGCATGCCTTTCTAACCTTGTAAAGTTATCCTCATACTTTGCGACACTCTCATCCTCATTTTACCATAGACTCAGAAATTGTCCTTCCATATCCGCTCTATGGTCACGAGGAAATTATTTTTATAAGAAAATATCTTTATACTCCCTCCATTCCATATTTGATACTTCTTAATCCTCCTTTGTGTTTTTAATTAATGACCACCATTGATCCGCATCTCCTGTGAGGCAATAAACTGCCATGAAAACTTATTCCTTTTTGCTACTCCCCAAAGCATGAAATATTTTCTCTAAAGAACTTACCCATTTCTCATCTACAAATGGATTTGTAGTCCCATTGAATATTGGTGGTTGTTGCCTCATGAAGTGGACTAACATTGATCCTCCACGTTGTGGATCAGTGTTCTCCATACGGGTAAGGTTATTATTCCCAACCTGAGTGAGTTTCCCCAGTATGGTTATAAGTTGTTCATCACCAGTTTCATGACCAGATCCACTATAATTATCTTGAGTATGAGGGAAATCCCTACATGTATTATGTGCGTTGATACGTTTTCCACTCCTTTCACTAGGCTCCATTTCTAAACAATGGCATACACTAGATTAGTTTATGAATAGAAATACATAATTCCAAAGCAGGAAAATACTTAACATAAATTGAAAATTTCATGCATATAATCCATAATCATAAAAAAATGTTTTATTTGAGGAAGTATTTACTCATAAATCCTTTATAGTGGTTTGTAAAGAAAATGAAAATTATCCTAAGCATATCCCCCAAGAGTTTCATAACCAAGAGTGCATCAAGGGCTATTGTTGTGTACCAGGATACCCTGGGTCAAGCCCAAAACTCCTTGTCGGAGTTTTTACTCCTTGGTACATCTGTACCAGAGCCGTATCTACCTACTCATATCCATACATGGATGTATTTCTTGTAAAATAAACAAAATCTCTACATTAATAATATTCTAGTAAGTTCTTCTATACTAATCTTCAAAATCTATCTTAGGTTAATGTTCTATAATCAGAGTTTTTTTAAATATAGGTTCCAAGGTTTGTACTAAACTTTCTCTGATACCAACTGTAACGCTCTGAACCTAGTTACCCAGAGTCATTGCATTATTACATAACATTGTCATGATCACAAGATATCAAGTCTCAAAAGACCTATTAGTTTAGTAGCCTTGGAAGTTCTAGATACATACATAAGTTTTACATTACATCATGAAATGAAAAACAACAACAACATTGTGTCCCATTTGAACACACTCATATACCTTATCCTATTACTACAGGTTAATCATAATATACTTCTTCGTATCCTGGAAAAAATAAAAGATAGAAAGGGGTGAGCTCTGATGCTTAGTAAGGATAACAATATAGTAGAAACTATCATAAATAATCATAAACATTTAAGGAAATGTATAAGACTAAAACACAATCCTTTTAAACTTAAACTTCAACATAATATGGAAAAGATAAATTAAATAATTCCATTTAATTATTCACATGGATATTCTACTAGTCGAATAATCACATGTAATATCAATAACCAATTTCATAATGATGGAATGTATAATTCCGGACATCATAACAACATAGTCATGGCCTCATGCCAAGACTACAAAAACGATTTTGTCAAGGCCTTGTTCCAAGATACTAGTTTGTCTCATGAGACCTACTGATTCATCGGGGAGATATAGTGGGCTCCACCCATCAATTACTAAATCCCATTCATTCCTCATATGAAAATGTTGAAACATAACATAAACATTCGTATTGAAACTATAATACGAAATGTTAATACTTTAAAAATAAACCATGAATTGTATCAAAATAAATCAACTTCAAACAAGTGTAAAATCAATCGAAGGATGCTGACATAGATGAAATCAAAACTATTTGAGAGGAATACCTCATTCTATTTTTGAAATTATTTAAAAGTCATGTAATTATAAAAGAAAATATTTATTTTGAAAATATTATTATAAGCTTGTAAGGGAAGTTTAAAAGGTGTTATAATGGTAGAAAATATCCTCACCCACCATATAAGTTAAAAAAACATTCGTACCTTAATTTTTCAAAAAGCTCATAAAGAACCTTGTTTGTAAAACGACAGAAAGATTCCATTAAAAACATTTTATAAAAAGTCAAATTATGGTATAAATTAATTTAACCTATATTATAGTAAATATTAAAAATGCTTTGAAAAACATTTTAAAAATGCTTTGAAATACATTTTAGTGAAGTCAATCTCTCTATAACTATCTATTTTAGAGAAAAGATCCTTCTCAAGAAATATGGGTCATCTATCAACCAAAACCTTTTTCTATGAAGGATTTTATAGGTAGTATCCCTTTGTTTCTTTGGGATATAATATAAAGATACAATTTGTTCCTGGGGGAGAATTTTTTTTCCCTAAATCGGCCTTAACAAATGCTTCACAACCCCACACATGTAAGCAAGACAACATAGGTTTCATTACATTCATTAATTGGTATGGTATACCATATTTTACTTTAGTTACCACTCAGTTTAGTATGTATGCTACTATTTTTAACATATACCCCCAGAAGGATAATGAAAGACTCGCATGAATTATCATCGATATCACTATATCCAAAAAGGTGCAATTCCTCCTTTTTCTTACACCTTTACACTAATGAATATAAGTAGGAGTGATTTGAGATAGTATCTTGAACTACCATAATTAATCAATGAAGTTACAATTAAGATATTCTACACCAAAGTATGATCAAAGTTTCTTAATCTTTTATCCAATTTTTTTTTTCAAATTCATTGTTTTATTCCTTGAATTTATAAAAAACAATTTAACTTATACCTCATTAAATAGACATATCCATATCTACTAAAATCATCAGTAAAATTTATGAAGTATGAGTACCCATCCCTTTGTTCAACATGAAATGTTCCACACACATTGGTATAAAAAAATTCAATAATCTCTTTATCCCCTTCACCTTTCCCACTAAATAGGGGTTTGGTCATTTTTCCTTGTAAACATGCATGACATACACCAAGTAGTTTTAGTTTAAAATAATCTAAATATCCATCTTAATGTAATTTTATCAAGAATTTTTTATTTACATAACCTATCTAGTGATTCCAAAGTTAGTAGTGGTATGATTCATGTGAAGTAACTTTGTTATCAATTTCCATTACTTATTTTGAGTAATATAACACATAAAAACTGTTATTTAAATGTGCCTTACCAGAAAAAATTTCATCTTTATAAAAGATTAAAAATTTATTACCAAATTTGAAAATAAATCCATAAGTATCAAGTATAGATATAGAAATAATGTTTTTTCTAATATATGGACCATAATAATAACCCTTTAAAACAATGAATATTCTAGTAAAAAATGTGAGGTGGTAGTCCTCGATAATTATAACAACAAGTTTGTCTCCACTGGATACTTGTAGATCTATCTCCCCTAATTCAATATTTCTACATCTACTTGGTTCCTATATTTGAATACAAATGTGAGGACCATAAGATTCATCTAATAATCAATTTTTAGAAATAGATAAATTTCAGTTGATAACAAATACACATGAAGCTCCCCCTTTCTTCTTTGGTTTGGTGTAGTTTTTATTTCCATGGATCTTATTTACACATGTGAAACAAATAACATATTATTCTCTTACTTTCCCCTCTATCTTCCTCTTCTTGGAAGGGTATGAAGAAGCATTTGACTTAGAGTTATTCACTTTATCTTTACATTTTTTCACCATATAAACAAAAGGATTTTCACGTTTTGTATCCTTATATACTTGGATAAGGAGAGTAAGTAGATCCAAGAGATACTTATCAATACTGTTCCTATTAAAATTTAGAACAAAGCTCGAGAAGCTCTAATGAAGTGATTCAAGAATGATATCGATTCCCAATTATTGAGGGAGTTTAAACCCTATAACTTATATGAGCTCAATGTAGCCAATTATATTAACTATGTGAGGCCTAGCTGGCAAACCCTCTTAAAGTTTACTCTAAAAGAGTGATTTGGAATTCTCAAATCATTATTGTCTTGATCTCTCTTATTATAAACCTCATAGTTTCTTAATCATTCTATATGCATCCATTTTTTCATGATAATTTATGATTTCACTAGAAATATATGAAATCATCAAACATTGAACATCGACCCATCTCTCAAATATTTTTTGTAGAAAAGGAACTCTTTATCACTTTCCTCTTTCTCCAATATTGATTATAGGGATAATGTGGATGAAGTGATTTCAATTTATTATACAACTATAGAGAATATTACTTGTACTTTTTCTTGATTACAAATCATGTGTGAAATGATAAATTAATTGATTTTATTATTTAAATCTCCCACAATTTTATCAAGTCTCAATAGCCCCCCAATTGAAATCATAATGTCTAGTTTCTAATACATTCTAGTGGAAATGATTCATATTACTTTTCTTAATGATTGACAATTTAGCAATGAAAACTATAAGAAAGTAATTAGGTAGGTGGTATTGCCAAACGCGGGCTTGTAGCTCCTTATTCTATTGGGTGGATTCCCCTATCTTGAAATCCTGACTTGGATTTCCTCAAAACTTTTCTCTAAATTTGTATTGAATAGATTTTTAATATTAAACTCAATACAAATTTAGTGAAGTCAACCCAAAATCCTCATGTTATATCCTCAATAAAAGTAAGTGTCTAGAATTTGTCCATGTACTACACTTAGATATATGGTTTCATTCCCAATCACATAATGGAAGACTTAGTTTGACTTAATATTAGGTTGAGTGATTTTAATTAATTATTTATAAATTTTTTCTTGTTTTTATTCTTTCTATTTCTTATTAATATTATATGGATGTTACTTAATTAATTAACCATGTTGGATAAAACATTTATCCATAAAACATTTATTTAAATTCCTTATTTTTACATTAATTCATTTATTTATATGATAGAAATCTTGCATCCATAAATTAAATAATGTATATACAAAAATAAATAGGAAAATAAATGACCCAATCATGAGATTATCTAACTACTGATTTAATGAGACGATATTAAATCAACCTTTGACCTAGGGTAAATAAATATTATTTCTAGTATTGTCATGATTTATAACATTCCACCTATCCCCCTATGTATCTCCTAGGTTGTCATCATTATAGTTCCATCTTGAACAACCTCTACACACCTTAGTAAAATCCATTAATTAAATTTATTCAGGACTTAAACACAGGTGAGGGGACACATTGGTCCTACATAATAACAGAGAGAGGGATAAATCACATGCCATCATTTTTAATATAAATAATTGAAAACCCATAAAATAAATTAAATTAAAACATCCCACACATAAAAAGGTCTTGGTCAATCTCATGAATGGTTATACATGCAACATATATCAAAACATAAATGGATAACATCCATTTATTATTCGTTCTTTATTATTAAAATAAATGTGCTTGAATTAATTAATTAATCAATTCCCTTTAATCTTAATGACCATCCAAATCCTCTCAGAGATAACCATAAAAAATGTATTAATGAATAATAAAAAGAAAAACAAACAGTTTTAGATTTTTTAAAATAATTTATTTGAGTATTTAAAATTCTTTAAAAACCTTATCAAATTATAAAACACCAAAATTTAAACTCAAAACAATAATATTTTCATGTTTTAATTTTCAATTCAATATAATTTAATTCTAATATTAATTAAGAGGCAGAACCATATGTACTATTCAGCTTCACGCTGTGTACCTTGGTTTTTGTTTATCTAGGTTACACATCTAGGGCTTCATCATGTTGAATCAACCAAAATACATGATGTGTACATTCCAAATACACACCATATATATAATTTTTTTATTTTCCTGAGATACACACTAAATTATTCAACATGTATCTCTGTGGGATCACATGGAATTTATAAGCTAGCTAGATATTTTGTATCTCTCATGCCGTGTGTCTGTTGTTCTCACCGAATGGATCGACATGTATTTTAAATGTGGAAAATGTTGAACTACATAGAGTTTACACCATATACAAGCTATGTATATCATAAATACTCCAATATATATGTCTCGCGTAGTTTGATCATGTATAACGAGCACACGAATTCTTGGATTTACGCCACTAACCCATGCAGACTACACAACGTGTATGCCATATACATTACTTGTAATCCAACATATCATATTCTAGATTTTCTGGTCAAAACATAGAATACATCACATGAAATAATTGCATGGCATGCCATGTATCCTTTGGCATGACTAGGTGCTACATACTAGTGTAGACGATAAGTACTCCTACTACACGTTATGTAACCCTATCTTACTAGCCAAAAATTTAGTAGTTCCCAATGCCATCTTTGGCAGTTCTTTATCTATTCTTATAGCCTTAAGAAAATAAAACATTGAATAAAAATGATTAATATGTCAATAAAATTTTAATTTAAAATAGATTAAATAAAGAATAATATGAAAGGAAAATTCAACCACTATTGGAAATCTCACCTTTCCCAATGCTTCTATACCAACGGTTTGTAAAAACTGTTGGTATAGGTCCCCTTTCCCATATGTTTGAAAAACCATTGGGAAATCCCACTTTGAGGACACTTTTCCCAACGGTTTGCCAAAACTATTGGGAAAGGGTATGGCTTTCCCAATGGTTTGGATAAACTGTTGGGAAAATTCTACTTTGTGGCCACTTTTCCCAACGGTTTGGCCAAACCGTTGGGAAAGGGTACTTTGTGGCCACCTTTCCCAACGGTTTGGCCAAACTGTTGGGAAAGGGTATGGATTTCCCAACGGTTTGGCCAAACCATTGGGAAAGGTCCCCATATACCAATGTTGCTCCCAAAATCAAAGGTCCTATACCAAAGGTTGTCAAAACCGTTGGTATAGGTCCTTTGATTTTTTATCGAATCTTCTTACCGAGAAAATTATATAAATAAAAATTTAAAATAATTATGACTATATATATATATATATATTTATGAAATTATGTTCACAAAATTCATGTTAGGTTAGTGGTTAGGTCGTTGAAAGATAAACTAGAGGTCTTGGGATCAAATCTCACCGAATGTTTTTTTTAAATACATATACCAACAGTTTTGTGGAACTGTTGGTATAGATTTTCATATTACTTATACCAACGATTTTTAAAACCATTGGTATAGGTCTATACCAATGGTTTTCCCAAAACCGTTGGTATAGACCTATCCCAACGGCTTACTTTCCCACGGTTCTCCAAACCGTTGGTATATGCTATACCAACGGTTTGGAGGCCTATAACAATGGTTCCAAACCGTTGGTATATGGTATTTTTCCAGTAGTGAACCATGATTTCATATGGATCAACAATCAAATAAATAAATATAAATTTAAACATGACCCCTTTAATACCACTTTATGGTTTTGGATGTATTAGAAGCATGTAGTGGTGGGAAATATATTAAAATTTCTTTTAATATTGTGTTTCCCCAAATCCTGAGAAAATATCTTGCACATCAAATTTATAATTAATTTATTTAATATTAGAGGAAATGAATACCTCATCTTATGATCCTTTCTTCATTGATGATGTTGATATTCCAAAAGACTCTTTTTTGATTGCCTTCATTATAATGTGATGATCCAAGGGTAGAATCCCTCTAGCAACGATCCATGTATACTTCATTGATATCTGAGCACTGACAATCGATCTATGGGTGCTAGAGTGACAAGTCGATTATCTTTATTTATTTATTTTGATCACTCATCTTTGAATATTGAAGTAACCACTCTTTCATTTATCATTCTCAAGAGGAACATAAAAGGAGTAGTTGAGAGAGATTTTCATTGTGCGCAATGATTCTCATATTTTTATTTTGAATGAAATATGCAGTAGACATAATGGTATATTTATAGAGCTAGAGTTTAGGTTGAAATAATTATTTAATTGTATGATGAACCTTAAATAATATTACAATCCTTAATAAACCTTATTCCAAATCATAATAATATTATTTTGTGGCGCACTTAAACTTATGAAATAAAAAATATTATTTAGATAGATTGTTAATTAATATTTATCCCCAGACTTGGTCTTGATCCATTAGAACTCCTATAGAATTTATCGAACTCTTGAATAAATATTTAATCTAAATATTCCATTCCCTAATAAACATTTATAATCAATTAAACTTGAATAAATTATCCTTTAGTCTTTAGAATATTTTTTTTAATCAATTAAATTCAAATAAAATTTAATTGAGATCATTAGAAACACTAAGTGTGTGACACTCTAGGATTATTTCTTTTTGGAATTAGGAAGGCTTGCCTAAAGTACAAGTTACTATCTAGAAACTAGTTAAGAAACCCAAGAGAAAGAACTTAATGTCACGATGATGTCAACAACATACGAATGTTCACTGTGTAATATAATCTCTTTGTCTCAATATCTCATCAAGAAAGTTGCATATATATGTCACCAAACTATATAATCAATACATCTTCCTTTGACTATCTGAAATAAACAAATCATTTCACTATGTACAAGAATTTAACGAGAATGTTCTATTCTAATAAAAGGGATGAGATATCTACTTCTATAAATATGGTAGGAAAAAAAATCCTTCCTTGAATTATCCATTGTTGACATGTTAATCATGGTGCACCCAATGTATCCTAACTCACCATGAATATATGGTATCATAGTTTTCCTGAGAAAATCTAATTGCAGGTGTCATGACATGTATTAATGATAATCTTAAAGTCTAAGGACCATTACACATGCTCATATATAGGAATATAAAATAACACCAAAACATGCATAACTTCTATTGGAATGTATGTTCTCATAATCTCCCATATTATAAATTACCAAGTGTGAACTTTATGAAAAGAAGCCTCATCTGATTAATTTTACTTACACCTAAAAGTCTATGTACTATGTGTCCCATTATAGTATGTTATCCCACTAAAGAAAATTATTTAAGAATATCGTCATAGTACTTCAAGGTTATCATCATAGTGGGGAAATACCAAGACTTTATCAATGCGATGTATACTCTAGGACATTATTACATCGTAGTCATGTATAATAATGAATAATATGTAATAAGATGTTTTTTATTCAATATATTGAATATACATGTAATCAATGTACAAACAGTTGGTCCTAGGATACAAACTCTGACAATATATAAGTATAATTTATTAAATATTATTATATTTATGATATTAAGACCATTTGGGGATGATAAAATGATTTTTAACTTATTTACATAATGATCATTGAAAAATGGAAGCGTTAGTCATACATACGTATAGCCTACCATCTATATGATTGCAACATAGTTCATTTTTTACAACCATATTTCATAATTTATTTAAAAACCCATAAAATTCAAGGGAAAGTTTTTTCTTAATTTTCTTTGAGATTTTACAAGAACGCAGTTTCTGACGGCACCTGATTCCGAGGCCCAGTGTGCCCAGAATAATTTTCCGAAGTTTAGCCCGAGTACGTTCAGTGAACGAACGAGCGGGTTTTTCTAACTTTTGATCCGGTGCTCGGAATTTAAATCCGAGGGCACCGATGAAACCGCAATGCCAGTAATTGCTTAAGAATACCTTTACTGGAGTTGCTTTTTCTTGGGAGGAGTTGTTAAAAATTAGGGAATTAAATGTTTGGTAAAATAAATTTTGTGCAAATTTATTTTATCCATGGTAGTTTAATTATCTCATGGGAAGTTGTTGGTGGGGCCCAAAACCACCCAACTTCTCATGTGAGGTTATGAGGGTGGTGGGGCCCACACGATCCCCCATCTTCTCATATTTCCGAACTTCTCTAAACTCCCTCTTAAGTGTGTAACCCTTAAAAACTTCCCTTTTAATTTGTGACCTTCCCTCTCCCCACATTTACTCAATGCCAACTCTTTTATTTAATTAAGTGAGTTATGTATTTTGAAATTTGTAATTTTGAAAAGCATGGCATAAACAATTAAAATAAGGGGTGACCTTATTTTAATTTGGGGTTAGCTTATTGTGGGAGGATTGGGGAAAGAAAGCTCTAAGTCTTGAAGTTCATATTCTTCCTCGTCGAAGAACGTGAAGAACGCCGAGCCTTCGACGAAGAACTCCGTCACCGCAAAGGGGAGTTCGTTGTACCGTCTTCTTCAATCTTCATAGCCGGTGAGAGACGCCATCCTCAGAGATCGATGATGCGACGCCGTGTACCGCGACGCCGAAAACTCTCTTCTCCGTGACGCCGACGACGCTTACAGAGTCTTCTTCCGCGATGTTCTTTTCCGCGACGAACCTTCGTTCAACGACTTCAACGAGGTAGGGGTTAATTACTTTTTGTTCATGAAATATCCTTCGTTGTTCTTAGTCTTTATTTTTTTGGGCTTCTTGATATCAAATCATCAGGAGGAGGTCGGACAGCACGAACACAGCCGACTCTCATCCCCCCGTTTGTTGTTTTGTTGTTGCGGTTCGAAAGAAGGCGGCGCGGTGCAACGACACCACGCAGAATCATGGAGAAATGCGGCAAGGATGCGCGGCGCCGTCGCGCCATGCAGTAGAACCTCGAAGAGGCCGCGACTGGAGCGGGGCCACGGCGGAGGGGCGCGGTGCCGTCGCACGGCGCCAATCAGACAAGGCCGCGGCCTATGGCCACAGTGGTGCGGGGAGCGGCGGCCAGAATCACCGGCCGCCAGAGCAAGGAGGGTGGGACCCGCAGGGGGGTCCCGCGGTGACTCACCGGCCGGCCAAGCCAACTGGTTACCGTGAAGGCCGGGGGTCGTAACCCCTGGCTAGCCGAAGGAGAGGCCCCCCCCACGTGGGGGCCGCAATTCATCAATCAGGGGGGCAGCACACCCCCATGTTCTGCTCAGCTCGGCCAGCTGAGCTGGCCACGCGGGCCGCCCGAGCGCGCCAGGCCACTGGTCGCCCAGGCCGGGCCGGGCCGCGGCACCGGTCCGGGCCGCGCCCTAATGGGCCGGACCCGGAACCGGTTCGGGTCGACCCGGTTCGGGCCGACCCAGGGGGTCTCGGGCCAGGTCGGTCCGGGCCCAAAACCCCCTAAAAACGGATAGGTATGTTCTTTTTCCCATATCTTGGGTTGTGGACCTCCGATTGATGCACCTTCAGTTTCAATGAGATACTTGGATCGAGACGGTTGTTTCGGTATATTACACTCAAGGTTTCGGAGAATTTTGGGTATGACCAGGTTGGTTCAAACACGAAACCAACCAGGCCCTCATTGCGGAAACACTTATTACTTGAGCTCCGGACGTCCGATTGACATGCTGTTGACTTTGATGGATTCCTCTTAGTGAGACGGACCTTTTGTCTTACTCCGCTCGAGGTTTGGATGCAGATGGAGTTCGGTCGGGTTGGTTTTGACTTAAAAACCAACAGGATCCTTGGGATGAAAAAGCCAATAACTCTCAGACCGGGCGTCCGATTGACGCGCCGTCTATCACGTTGAGTTCCTTTTGACGATATGGAAATTTTGGATACATAAACTCCGGACTTCATGTCAGTTGATGTATCAGCCCCTTGGCTCGTGGAGCGGACCCTCCCTGAACGAGCTTGCTGTGTGCGGGGTCTCTAGAGCTGGCTGCGACTACGACGATGATGACGACTGTACAGAAATCCTCCGTGGGTTCGACAACGACGACTACAACACTCAACGATCCTGTGTGGATCAGTGCTTACCGATCCTGTGTGGGTCAGTGCTCAGCAGTCCTGTGTGGGCCAGCACATACCAATCTTGTGTGGGACAGATCTTGTGTGGGTCATTGCGGGGGTTAGTACCTATCGATCCTGTTTGGGTCATTACGAAGGTTAGTACTTATCGATCCTATGTGGGTCCGACAGCTTAGATGAATCAGTGGCTACATCTGATCATCTCTATCGTCTTACGAAGAAGTATACCTGTGTGAGATGAGTCTTGACTTCAATCAATATCTTCGATATGATTGACTTGCTTTCCTATGGGGATTGAGTTGTGTTATTCCTGTGTGGATTGGATTGTACTCCTATGTGGACGTGATCGAACATGGCATGGATGCTAGAGCCGAACGAGAATTGATGACTTAGGTATATGTATGGGAATATACCTGATTAGTGTTGGATGTTACTTCGTGATTGTATCTTTCCTTTGTGGATTATCCTTTCTGGACTTTGGGAGACCTTCGGGGGTCTCAGGGTCCCTACTGAGTAGCATATACTCACCCCTGCACGGGAAATGCCCGCACTACGTTGTGTTGGATGCAAACGACAGATAGCGCTGATCACGGTTGAGGCTCGTGGAGCGAGACAGTACCTGGAGGTGGACCACAGGGCGGGACGTACACAGAGAGGACGGCTGGAGCCGTGGAGATGTGGAGACTATCTGTACCCACACTTCAGGTGGGACTTCTAGTGGACGGGTCAACGTTGCGGCTTTACTTTTCAGTTGCTGTACTTCTTTTCCAGTTGTACTTTACTTTCAGTTTAGGTTTGTATTCTGGCCCACTTTCTTTTCCGCACTTACTATTGTACCCAGTTTTACTTAGTGTTTACTTCTTCTTGCTTACTCTATGTGTTTGTTTACTTTATAAATGAAATGCTTTCCCTTTTTATCGGGAATTACGCCTTGGTGCTAGTCGCCAGCCCCTGGCCTATGGAAGGCGGGCTTGGGGTAGTCACGACACGGGCCCCGAGGATGGTTCGTGACAAATTGGTATCAAAGGAGTTCGGTTCTACCGAAGAACTCAGGACTCTAATATTTTTCTATGTGAAGCAATAGTGTTAATAGTATTGAGTGTGGTTATCAGTCCAGGGAGTCTTGTGTTGGTGCGGCGGCCGACGTATCCGTACACGAGGACCCTGACTTCTGATTTCTGACTTAGTGCATGAAGACACTGATTGCATGTGTGATTCAAGTTTTCTTTGTGATTAATTTGTGTAAGCTCACCAGGTATACCGTATTGACCGTGGCGCACCTGTCTCTTTTCAGGATGGCCCCACGACGGTAGCCAGCTAAGGTTCCGAGTTTTGTACGTGACGACAACCCACCGAGCGACGAGGCCTCGGTGCAGGGACCTATTACTGCGGAGGCACCGGCGGTACCACTACCTGCCGAGCCACCGATGCTACCAGCCCCAACCGCTGAGAGTGCAAGTCACCTTGGTGCACTGCATGAGTTTCAGTGTCAGAGACCGCCCAGGTTCTGCGGGGAGACGGACCCTCAGGTAGCCGCGGATTGGCTAGAGGCGGTTTTGTGAGTTTTTAGGTTGGTAGGGACACCAGCAGACCTCATGGTGATCCTTGCAGCGAGTCTCCTACACGCGGCAGCAGGCAGATGGTGGAGATTGATGCTCCAGGTGCACGACGAGGAATCTCTCCTCTGGACGGACTTTGAGAGCCTCTTCCGCTCGGAGTTCTTCCCAGCCACCCCCCCGCGCGGTGCGCATCCAGGAGCTACTACAGCTGTGGAAGGGCATCTTAACGGTCGCCCAGTACTCGACGAGATTTACCGATCTCTCGCACTATTCGATGGACATGGTACGAGACCTATTCTTTCGGAACTGGACCTTCGAGCAAGGATTGAGGCATGAGATCAGGGAATCGCTGATCTCCCTCAGCATTCCGACATAGGAAGGGGTACTAGAGAGATCCCTTCTCATTGAGAGATTTCTTGCTAATCCTACACCAGCAGGGAGACCTACCGCAAGACGGCACATAGCAAATTCTTCTGCAGTTGGAAGTCGACGGATGACACATGGGTCCAGACGAACCAGAACCTCAGGTGGAAGACCTCAGGACACTGGATTAGTGGTGCGGGACACACAGCGCAGAGCCAGTCTTTCGAGAGGCAGACAGTGCTACGCATGCGGCCGACAGTTCCACATGGATCGGAACTGCCCGACCCGCCGTGCGGAGGAGCAGCAGACGATTGAGGGACCACCCAGGCATAGGCAGAGGGTCGACCGTGGCGGTCCGCCGGGAGCATGCGGACGAGGCATAGGAGCTGGCCGATCAGAAGGTGGTGGGCGACACTTTGAGGCTCTACCAACACCACCACCAGGAGGTCCACCCCGACCACTGGGAGCTGGCGGGCAGAGGCAGGCATAACTTCAGGCAGCGGAGGCCTACGACCACGGCGCGCCCGAGATGATTCTAGGTACTATATGTATCTACTACACCCTTGCTGTAGTTCTTATAGACACAGGAGTGAGTCATTCCTTTATTCCTGCTGCCCTTGTTCAGATCTAGGAGATTCCGACGGAGCCGTTGGCTTGATCCTTACGGCTAGAGACTCCTACGGGAGCAGACTCGAAGATTACGCACTGGTGCCGGCAGTGTGAGCTTACTCTAGGAGGTGAGAGTTTCGGCTGGGATATTCTTGTAGCGGCGTCGAGGCCTTACGATGTCATCTTGGGCATGGATTAGTTATCTACATTCCATGCTCAGATCGACTGCATTAGTCGCAAGGTGTGATGTGTTCGCACCGATGGGAGCATGTTCACCTTCACCGGCGAGAAGGGATCCTTTGCAGCACAAGATGGACTCACACAGAGGAGAGGAAAACCGATCACTCATCATTTGGCTAGCCTCATCCTAGGAGCAGTTGACGTGCGGAGTCCGAGATTACCTGCAGTGGTGGATCAGTATGCGGACGTATTTACCGACGACGTTCCAAGACTACCTTCTCGCAGAGAGGTAGAGTTTTATATTGACCTGTACCCTGGGACATCCCCGATATCCACCCCAGCATATTGGATGGCTCCCGCTGATCTTCGAGAGCTACGGGTACAGCTGGAGGACTTACAGGGAAAGGGATTCATCTGACCCAGTGTTTCACCCTGGGCTTCCCCAATTTTGTTTGCCAAGAAGGCAGACGGGAGCTTGCAACTGTGTGTCGATTACCATCGCCTGAACCAGGTGACCGTGAGGAACAAGTATCCGCTACCGAGGATTGAAGACCTCTTCGATTAGCTCAAGGGAGCACGGTGGTTCTCGAAGATAGACCTCAGGTTAGGCTATCATTAGCTCAGAGTTCGGGACGAGGACATGCAGAAGATGGCCTTCAGGTATCGGTATGGCCACTATGAGTTCTTGGTTATGCCTTTCGGCATAACCAATTGTCCAGAAGTGTTCATGGGCCTCATGAAAAGGATCTTTCAGCCTTACCTCGATCTATTTTTTGTGGTCTTCATCAAAGACATATTGATATACTCGACGAGTGAGGAGGAGCACGCCTACCACTTGCGGGTTGTACTTGACACACTCCGAGAGCACCAGCTTTATGGTAAGCTCTCAAAGTGTCAGTTCTGGATATGTGAGGACCACTTCTTGGGAAACTTCATCTCTAAGGTGGGAGTTGCGGTGGATCCTGCCAAGATCGAGGCAGTGCTAGCTTGGGAGACACCAAGGAGCGTGACAGAGGTGTTGAGTTTCTTGGTACTATCTGGGTACTAACAGAGATTTGTTACAGACTTCTACTGAGTTTCAGCACCACTTTCATCTTTGACGAAGAAGGGGAAACCATTCATGTGGTCAGACAGATGTTAGCAGAGCTTCTAGGAGCTGAGACAGAGATTGACCAGCGCACCTATCTTGAGGCTACCGGAGGAGGGAGTAGGGTATGTAGTTTACTGCGATGTATCAGGGATCAGACTCAGATGTGTCCTGATGTAGGAGTGGGTAGTGATTGCTTATGGATCACGTCAGTTGAGAAAAAATGAGCAGAACTACGCTACCCAAGACCTGGAGTTAGCAGTAGTGGTCTTCTCTATGAAGATGTGGTGACACTACCTGATGGGCGAGCGCTTTACAGTCTACTCTGACCACCAGAGTCTCAGGTACATCTTCTCGCAGAAGGACCTAAACCTGAGACAATGGAGATGGCTCAAGTTCCTCCAGGACTATGAATTTGAGATAATCTATACTCCTGGAAAGGGGAACTTAGTAGCTGATGCTCTCAGCAGGAGGACAAGCATTCCTCTACTTGGGGAGGCGATAGAGCAGCTAGCTGCTTTGAAGATATCCTTCGTGGATAGTGATGGAGCAACCTTTCTACAGTCACTCACAGTCACTCCTCCACTTCTTCAGTGGGTCAGAGAGGCACAACGTGGGGAACTTGACTGTGAGATGCGGCGTGTACAAATATCCTCAGGACAAGCACCTGATGGATTCTCTGTGGGAGGAGAGCACGTCATCCTTTTCAGAGGACGTACCCTGGTACCAGTTGCTTTAACGGAGGAGGTTATGAGGGAGTTTCACACTTCCCCTTTAGGGGTACATCCAGGAGTGGCGAAGATGTACCAGGACCTTAGACAACAGCACTGGTGGCCGGGTATGAAGAAGGCTATAGCAGAGTTTGTTTCTCGATGCCTCACCTGCCAGCAGGTGAAGGCAGAGCACCAGGTACCAACAGGCTTGGTACAACCCTTGTAGGTCCCAGAGTGGAAATGTGATGGAATATCTATGGAATTCGTTACTAGACTTCCACGTACTTCTAGAAGTCACGACTCCATTTGGGTAATTGTCGACCGACTCACCAAGTCGGCTCACTTCTTACCCATCATAGAGCATGGATTAGTTGAGAGCTTGGAACGTATCTACGTTTAGGAGATTGTACAGCTTCATGGCGTTCCATCATCTATCATCTCCGATCAAGATGCTCAGTTTACTTCCTAGCTTTGGAAGGGGTTGCAAGAGGAATTTGGGACACAACTTCGTCTGAGCACCGCCTTTCACCCTCATATGGATGGTCAGATGGAGAGGACCATTCAGAATCTCGAGGACATGCTCCATGCATGTGTCCTCGACTTTGGTTGCAGCTGGGAGGATCACCTACCCTTGGTGGAGTTCGCGTACAACAACAGCTACCACTCCACCATCGGTATGGAACCATACGAGGCGTTGTACGACCGACCTTGCAGATCACCGCTGTGCTGGACAGAACCTGGGGAGTCAGCACTTGTGGGACCAGAGATAGTCTAGGCCACGACGGAGAAGGTCCAGGTCATCCAGGAGCGGATGAGGACAGCTCAGAGCCGACAGAAGTTATATGCTGACAGGAGGCGAAGACCACTAGAGTTCGAGGATGGAGACCACGTCTTCTTGTGGGTCTCACCTCGACGTGGATTACGGAGATTTGGCCGAGGCGTCAAGTTGTCTCTGCGCTTCATCGAACCATTCCTGGTCCTCAGCTGGATTGGCGAGGTGGCTTATCACCTGTCTCTACCACCTCAGTTGCACCGGGTGCACGACGACTTCCACGTATCTCAGTTGAGGAGATACGTGCATGACCCGACGCATATCATTGACCATGGGGATCTGGAAATTGACGATGGGGAGACTTTTGTGGAGGTCCCATTGGAGATCGAGGATCGACAGGAGCGGGCCCTATGTGGATGGTCGATTCCTCTAGTGCGCATCAGATGGCAGCACGAGAACCTCTAGTAGATCACTTGGGAGCAGGAGGCTCAGATGCGTGCTCAGTACCCACATTTGTTTTCCTAGTTTATGACGTATCTTTACGGGGACGTAAAGCCATGAGGTGTGAGTAATGTAAAAACCTGTAAAATTCATGGGAAATTTTTTCTTAATTTTTTTTGAGATTTTACAAGAACACAGTTTCTGACGGCACCTGATTCCGAGACCCGATGCGCCGAGAATAATTTTCCGAAGTTTAGCTCGGGTACGCTCAGTGAACGAACGAGCGAGTTTTTCTAAATTCTGATCCGGTGCTAGGAATTGAAATCTGAGGTCACCGATGAAACCGCAGCGCTGGTAATTGATTAAGAAGACCTTTACTGGAGTTGCGTTTTCTCAGGAGGAGTTGTTAAAAATTAGGGAATTAAATGTTAGGTAAAATAAAATTTGTGAAAATTTATTTTATACATGGTAGTTTAATTCTCTCATGGGAAGTTGTTGGTGGGGCCCACAACCACCCAACTTCTCATGTGAGGTTATGAGGGCGGTGGGGCCCACACGAGCTCCCATTTTCTCATATTCCCTAACTTCTCTAAACTCCCTCTTAAGTGTGTAACCCTTAAAAACTTCCCTTTTAATTTGTGACCTTCCCTCTCCCCAAATTTACTCAATGCCAACTCTTTAATTTAATTAAGTGAGTTATGTATTTTGAAATTTTAAATTTTGAAAAGCATGGTATAAACAATTAAAATAAAGGGTGACCTTATTTTAATTTGTGGTTAGCTTTTTCTGAGAGGATTGGGGAAAGAAAGCTCTAAGTGTTGAATTTCATCTTCTTCCTCGTCGAAGAACGCAAAGAATGCCGAGCCTTCGACGAAGAACTCCGTCACCGCAAAGGGGAGTTTGTCGTACCATCTTCTTCCCTCTCCGTAGCCGGTGAGAGACGCCATCCTCGGAGATCGATGATGCGACACCGTGTACCGCGATGTTGATGAATCTCTTCTCCATGACGCCGATGATGCTTACAGAGTCTTCTTCTGCGACGTTCATTTCCGTGATGAACCTTCATTCAAAGACTTCATCGAGGTAGGGGTTAATTACTTTTTGTTCATGAAATATCCTTCGCCGTACTTTGTATTTATTTTTTGGGCCGCTTGATATCAACTCATTGGGAGGAGGTTGGACCGCATGAACACGACCGACTCTCCTCCCCCCGTTTGTTGTTTTGTTGCTGCAGTTTGAAAGAAGGTGGCGCGGTGCAACGGCACCGCGCGAAATCATGGAGAAATGCGGCAAGGATGAGTGGCACCGTCGCGCCGCACTGTTGAGGTCGAACAAAGCCGCGACGCCTTCGTGCTGTGCCGGAGAACCTCGAAGAGGCCGCGGCCGGATCGGGGTCGCGACGGAGGGGCGCGGCGCTGTCGCGCCGTGCCGATCGGACAAGGCCACGACCTATGGCCATGGTGGTGCGGGGAGCGGCGACCGGAATCGCTGGCCGCTGGAGCAAGGAGGGCGGGACCCGCAGGGGGGTCCCGCGGTGACTCACTGGCCGCCCAACTCGGCCGGTTACCGTGAAGGCCGGGGGTCGTAACCCCAGGCTGGACGAAGGAGCCCCCCCCCCCACGTGGGGGCTGCGGTTCATCAATCAGGGGGGCAGCGCGCCCCCCTATTCCGCTCAGCTCGGCCAGCCGAGCTGGCCACACGGGCCGCCCGAGCGCGCTAGGCCACCGGCCGCCATGGCCGGGCTGGGCTGTGCAGGCCGGGCCGGACCGCGCCACCGGGCCGGGCCGCACCCTAATGGGCTGGACCCGGACCCGGTTTGGGTCGACCAGGTTCGGGCGGACCCAGGGGGTCTCGGGCCGGGTCGGTCTGGGCCCAAAACCCCCTAAAAACGGACAGGTACGTTCTTTTGCCCATATCTTGGGCTGAAGACCTCCGATCGATGCACCATCAGTTGAGATGCGATCCTTGGATCTAGACGGTCATTTTGGTATATTACACTCAAGGTTTCGGAGAACTTTGGGTATATCCGGGTTGGTTCGAACACGAAACCAACCGGGCCCTCGGAGCGGAAACGCTTATAACTTGAGCTCCGGACGTCCGATTTACGTGCCGTCGACTTTGATGGATTTCTCTTAGTGATACATGACTTTTGGCTAATTACGCTTGAGGTTTGGATGCAGATGGAGTGTGGTCGGGTTGGTTTTGACTTAAAAACCAACCAGGCCCCTGGGACGAAAAAGCCAATAACTCTCAGACCGGGCGTCCGATTGACGCACCGTCTGTCACGTTGAGTTCCTTTTGACGATTCAGAACTTTTGGATACATCAACTCTGGACTTCATGTCAGTTGATGGATCGGACCCTTGGCTCGTGGAGCGGACCCTCCCCGAACGAGCTTGCTGTGTGCAGGAACCCTAGAGCTGGGTGCGACTACAACGACGATGACGACTGTACAGAAATCCTCCGTGGGTTCGACAGCAACGACTACAACACTCAGCGATCCTGTGTGGATCAGTGCCTACCTATCCTGTGTGGGTCAGCGCTCAACGGTCCTGTGTGGGCTAGCACATACCGATCCTGTGTGGGTCAGATCCTATGTGGGTCATTGCGGGGGTTAGTACTTATCAATCCTGTGTGGGTCATTGCGGGGGTTAGTACCTATCGATCCTGTTTGGGTCCGACGACTTAGATGAATCATTGGCTACATCTGATCATCTCTATCGTCTTATGAAGAAGTATACCTGTGTGAGCTGAGTCTTGACTTCAATCAATATCTTCGATATGATTGACTTGCTTTCCTATGTGGATTGAGTTGTGTTATTCCTGTGTGGATTGGATTGTACTCCTATGTGGATGTGATCGAACTTGGCATGGATGCTGGAGCCGAACGGGAATTGATGACTTAGGTATATGTATGGGAATATACCTAAGTAGTGTTGGATGTTACTTCGTGATTGTTTCTTTCCTTTGTGGATTATCCTTTGTGGACTTTGGGAGATCTTCAGGGGTCTCGAGGTCCCTAATGAGTAGCGTATACTCACCCCTGCACGGGAAATGCCCGCACTACGTTGTGTTGGATGCAGACGACGGACAACACTGATTGTAGTTGAGGCTCGTGGAGCGAGACGGTACTTGGAGGTGGACCACAGGCCGGGATGTACACGGAGTGGATGGCTGGACCCGTGGAGATGTGGAGACTATCTGTACCCACCCTTCAGGTGGGACTTCTAGTGGACGGCTCGACGTTGCGGCTTTAATTTTCAGTTGCTATACTTCTTTTCCAGTTGTACTTTACTTTCAGTTTGGGTTTGTATTCTGACCCACTTACTTTTCCGTACTTACTATTATACCTAATTTTACTTAGTGTTTACTTTTTCTTGCTTACTCTATGTGTTTGTTTACTTTATAAAGGCAATGCCTTCCCTTTTTATCGGGAATTACGCCTTAGTGCTAGTCGCCAGCCCCTGGCCTATGGAAGGCGGGCTTGGGGTAGTCACAACACGGGCCCCGAGGATGGGTCGTGACAATTTATTTTAAAAGTGTAATGTTTTTATAAAATTGATAATTATGTTATGATTATTATTCTGTATATGTTTTAATAATTAAATCTTGGACCAAATTCAACTTACCAAAGTCATTTTGAACTTATGAACCTAATATCCTCAAAACATCTGATGTGAAATTAAATGATGAATTAATTTTTATAACATGGTAATAAATAATATATAAGAAAAAATAAACTTGAAAAAGGTTCTCAATCAAGTAAATAATTAACAATAGTTTTTTATTCAGGAAGATAGAGAATGTATGCAATGAGTCAACTCAAGGTAAGGGCTTTATTTTAAAAATCCTCTTTTAAAGTTTCCCTAAAAACTCTCTTTTTCTTCCATATACATATTTTTAAATCTATTTTATAGATGATTTTATTTGGAAATAAAATATCTATAAAGGAAATTTTATGTTTATTTTACTTTTTTTCAATGGTTTTGAAAAGGAATCATTTTATGAAATGTTTTTAATTTATTTACCAAAAGACAAAAATAATTTTTTATTTTAACGTATATGGAGACAATAACTTTTCTTACTGCCATAACCATTATTTTATGTTTTCATTCCTTTATAAGATTTCATGTTTTATTCAAAGAAAACCCATATTTCAATTTATTAATGGATTTTTTTTAAATTTTTTTTAAAGAAACAGGATATATCAATATCTAAAAATTATTTCTTAGAGTGTAAAAAATGTTTTTATAACGAAATATTTTATTTATTGTGATTATGTTATAGTTTTTGGACATTATTTCTAATGATCGTTTGTTCTTTTATAAAACAAGGATGGATGGTTATGTTATTAACCAAGGTTGGGTAGTTCCGTAATAATCCATAGTCGGGTGAGTCCGTTATATCTCTCTAATGCATCGGGTAAAGGGGAAGAGTTAGTCGATTAAGTTTCTCCTAAGAGATTATTGGAATATACTACAATGGTTATTCAAAATATGGGATGGAGTTATCCAATTAGTGTTATCTAATGGGATTATGGGAATATATATTTATGGTTATTCCATATATAACCATGATAGTTATTCCATGTGTAACCGTGAGGGTTACTTCATATGTAAGAGTGATATGAAAATGATTCCAAAGTTTCTTAGATGTTTTATCTATGCGTGCTATGGGTTTTATAATTTTACTTTGAGAAAATGTGTGTGTTTTTCATTTAGAAATTATTTATTTCACTAGATCAAAGAATAATGTGATAAAGGTAAGTATTTTTTTTGGTTTTCTTGTTTTTCACTGGACTAATGAATTTCTTTCTTTTTACGTCACATATTAATTTTTTTCTCCCCATCCAAGATTTTAAATTTATTTGTATGGTTTAAGGATGTTTAAGGGAAAATAAAATTCATGATGAAATTCATGACTTTTTATGAAAATAATACATTTTTCTTTTTAAAAGTTTTGTTTGATGGAAAAAATGGATACTGAATAGAGGTTTCAACTTTTTTATATATGTTTTTTTTATATAAGAGTTATGAACTAACTCTATAAAACTATAAACCTGAAAGACATTTTGGAACATAAGAAAGTGAATTATAGTTTAATGTCACTTGAATATATAATGTTTAAGGCTGGTTCCTTAAATTTTCTATCAAAGAAAGGTTTAGATAATTTTTTAGGTTAGGAAAATGATAATAGAATACCCTTAAACTATTTTACTTAATTGTAAAGTTAAAAAGATATATAATTTGGTGATTAAAATGTTTATTTGGATAAAATATATCTATTCAGAATGGTGTTCGATAGAGGAAACATGGAACATAAAGTTGGAAGGCACCTAGGGGATGATATCCTTCTAAATCAACAACCCATAAGTTTGGAATTGGAACTGAACAGTTTGTTATAGTGATGGATTAGATGACACATGATATAAATAGTGGTGGTATACATGCAAGAGAGAAGCCAAATATTCCACATAGTTACATGATAATAGTATATAATTTTATAAGAAAACATCCTTTAACATTCATTGGATCATTTGACCAGTGGTAGCTGAAGGATGAATTGAATCATAAGAAAGATTTTTGATTTTATGGGATGTTCAGATATTCAAAAGGTAAGTCTTTCTATTTACCATTATAAAGGTGAAGTCGACAAGTGGTGATAAATGATCAATAATATCATCGAAAGTTAGAAAATTGATTCATTGTAATGGGTTGAATTTAAGAATATTTTCCTAAGGTGGCTTGAATTATTATGTAAAAGAAATTCTAGGAATTGAAAAAATGGGGAAGATTCAGTGTCTACATACAAAGAAAACTTCACTCTATTGGCTTGGAATGCAACAAATTTTATCTATGATCTTGATAGTAATATTAATATATTTTACTTAGGATTTAATCTGAAATATAAAATGGAAATAACTTCCCAAGAATTTAAAAGTGACTAGAAACTTGTTCATCATGTGAATAAGGTAGAAATGGAGTTTTTTGTTGATCATGTGTACTTTGAAAACTAGTAAAAAAAGTGGTCTAGGTGGAAGGAAAAGGGGAATAATGGATCAAAGTAATCTAATGGTAAGAAAATTAAATATTTAGTTTCTGAGATTTGGGGTAAAAAGTACACTAGGAAATCCTCTATAAAGTATAGTAAGTTATTTTGATGTTCTAAGTTTGGGAATATGGATCGTAAATGCAATGTAAAGATATTAGTATTAGTAAGTAACATTATTATAGACATGTGGTTAAGTGTTTTAGCTGTTACGAGATGGGTCATTATGCACATTACTGTCTGAATAAGAACCCAAATGATGGGAACTAGCTAGAATATAAGCATAAGGTTGTGGTGAAATCCTTTGCTTATACTTTATAATATTTTAGACTATCAAACAATCTGGTATCAAGTAGAATTATTGTTTATTTAGATTATGCTAATGTATTTTTTTCATTTGGGGTCTACACATCCTTTCATTTCTAAGAAACTTTATGGAAAATTAGAAATTCCACCTTAGGAAATGAATTTAGAACATTTGGTAAAAGCACCTGGGAGAAGTATTAAGGAAAAAATAAACTATAAGAATATTCCTATCATAGTTTCTGGATTTATTTTTCCTGAAAACCTTATTATCTTTTTTCTATTATAGTCTGATGTTATTTTGGGTATGTATTAGCTCTCCGTTTACTATGATACGATATATTATAGAGATACATAAGTTTTTTTAGAAATAGTTTCAGTTTATATACAATAATGAACCCATAATTTTGATAACATATTAAGAAGTCAAGAAACTATTAACATATGGAAATCAAAGCTATCTTGCACATATTGTTGAACATAAGGGAACTGTTCAAATTAATGATGTACCGGTAGTAAAATAATACCTATATGTTTTACCTCATGAGTTTCCCAATGTTATGCTTAATTGGGAAGTTGAATTTACTATTGAATTAGTTCCTGATAGAAAGATAATTTCGAACCCCCTTATCTAATGGCTCAAGTATAACTTATAGAATTGAAAGATAAGTTGGAGGAGTTTCTTGATAAAGGTTTAATTTATTATAGAACTTCACCACATGGTGCTCCTATTTTTTTTGATAAAGAGAAATATAGTTCCATGAGGCTTTTTAGTGATTATATATCTTTTAATATGATTGATATTAATATTAACTATCCATTTACTCATATCAATGATTTTTTTGGTCAACTATAGGGAGATCAATATTTTTCAAAGTTTAACCCAGGGTCTGGGTACTATTAGCTGAATGTAAACGAGGATAACATTATGAAATTAACATTTTGGACTAGATACAAGAATTATGAGTTTTTGGTTATTCCCTTAGGGTTGAAAAATTCCCCAGCTATATTTATGGATCTTATAAATAGAGTCTTTCATGAATATTTGGATTAGTTTGTTGTTTTTTTATTTATGATACCTTTATTTATTCAAAAAATTATGAGGATCATGAAAAATATCTATGGATTTTTTTTAAAACACTGAAGTAAAGAAATTATATTGAAAATTTAGTAAATTTGGTATTTTGTTATAGTGAATTTCATTATTTGGACACATTGTAAATAAATATGGCATAATAATTGATACCAATAAAATTAAAGTGGTTTATGAATTTCCAAGACCTACAAATATTACTAAGATTTATAATTTTATTATATTAATAGGATATTACTAGAGGTTTGTTGAAAAATTTGCATGGTTATCTGGCCCACTAACTATGTTAACTCAAAAGGGAGTTGGGTTCATATGGAAAAAATTATGTGATGATTGTTTCAAGGAATTGAAAATAAGATTGATGAATGCTCCAATTTTTGGTCTTCCCTAAAAAAATGGAGACTTTGTAATATATTGTGATGATTCATTAAAAGGACTTGGTTTTATCATGATATAGAATTAAAATGTAATTACTTATCCTTCAGGGTAACTGAAACCTCATGATTTAAATTATCCTACACATGATCTTTAATCATCTTTTCTGATTATTACTTTAAAAATTCAGAGGCATCATTTATATGGATTAAAGTGTGAAATATATATTGATCACAATAGTTTTGAGTATATATTCACTTATAAATAGTTTAACATGTGGTAGAGAGGATGAACAGAACTAATTAAGGGTTACAATTTCCTAATCTAATATCATCTTGAAAAATAAAACAATGTAGTTGATGCTTTGAGTCATAAAAATAATATTGCATTAACCATGTTTCATTTGTAACATGACCCTTTAGTTAATGATTTTATAAATTTTGGCCTAAAATTTATGGATGTAGGAAATTACTTTATTTTGTTTCAAGTGTCAGTATAGTCATATCTATCATAAATAATTAAGCAAGATCAGAAGGAAGATCATGCATTAGAGGAAGAGGTAGAATTTGTTAATAAGGGTTGGTTGTCTAAATTTAATATTGACAAAGAATGTGTTATGAGATTTGGAAAGAGATTATGTGTACCTTATTATTCCTAATTGAGGATATTATTGTTGAGTGAAGCTCATAGTTACCCATTTTTTATTCACCTTGGTAGTACTATGATGTATGAAGACCTTCAATAGTATTACTAGTGTGATGGAATAAAAATAAATATTTCTGATTTTACCATGAAATATTTTACTTATCAATAGGTTAAAGTAGAATAAAAATTACAAAAGGGGAAATTTTAGCCTTTTCCAACATGAGAGTGGAAATATGAAAATGTATTCATGGATTTGATAATGGAATTGACCAATAAATATCAAGGAAGTAATGTGATTTGGGTTATTTTTGATTGATTAACTAAATAGAAGAATTTAATTCCCATTTGAGATAATATGAATTTATATTAGCTTTCTCGACTGCATCTTAAGGAGATAGTTTGGGTACATAGAGTTAATCTATCCATTTTATCTACCCATGATCCCAGGTTCACTTCTAATTTTTGGAAAGGACTTCAGAAGTCATTGGGAACTGAATTTAAATTTCACTATAAACTTTAATAATAATTCTGATATAAAGTCCGAACAAAAAATTCAGACCTTGAAAGTCATTCTTCACACTTTTGGAATTGATTTCCATTAAATTTTGGATCAACATGTTTCTTTAGTTTGTTTTTATTGTAATAATATTTTTTGTTCTAGTATATAAATTAAACCTTTTTAGGCCTTGTATAGAAAGTGGTTTCAAACTCTAGATTTTTGGGATTATGTTGGATAAAGTAAGTTTATTGTTCTAGAGTTTGTGTTTTTTTTGATAAGGTAAGGATGATTCAACGAAATATGTGGATAGAACATAGAAGGTGGAAAATTTATGTAGATAACTAGAGAAAATATGTTTCTTTCGAGGTTGGTGATCATGTTTTTCTTAAAGTATATCCATGAGAAAATGTTATGCATTTTGGTAAAATTGGGAAGTCAATTCAAATGTTTATTGGACCATATAAAATCCTAGATAAAGTTGGATCATTTTCCTATCCAGTGTCCTTGTATCCAAGTTTATATGAGATACACAATGTTATTCATGTTTCGAAATTAATAAAGTATGTTCTAGATTCATATCATGTTTTGAGCCCTGAGGTAGTTCATTTGGAAGATAACCTTTTTTATGAGGAATAAAAAATTTAGATTCTTGACTATAGTGAGAAATTATTGTTGAAAAAAGTAATTATATAGGTTAAGGTTTTGTGCAAAAACCATATGGTTGAATAAATAACATATGAGTTTGAAAATTCTATGAGGTAAAGGTATCCCCACTTATTTAATAAGTGAATAAAATTGTAAGGACAAAATTTACAAAAGGAAGAAGAGTATAAAAAACTTGTTAATGTTTATATATAACATTATAATGAACACAAACACACACACACAGATATTTATATTCATTGGTTAATTATAAAATATTATACATTTTCTCGGGTCAAAAGGAAAAAGCATTATTTCTAACCAAATTGGATTTTCAAGCATTATATAATTTTATTTAAAAATTTTTGTTTCCAAATAAGATATTCTTAATATAAAAAAATTAATTTTATTTTTTATTCATCATTTAAAAATTATCTTAGGATTAATTTTTGATAATTTTCTAAAATGTTATAATTTTCAATTAATAGTGAAAAATAACGATTTTTATTGAAATTTGAATTTTATTTTAAAGTATTTATA
Organism: Viscum album; assembly: GCA_963277665.1. Lineage (NCBI taxonomy): Eukaryota > Viridiplantae > Streptophyta > Magnoliopsida > Santalales > Viscaceae > Viscum > Viscum album. The sequence continues at coordinate 1,927,381,524 of OY728133.1, read as the reverse complement.
ATGTAAAATTCTATTTTATATTATTTTTAATTTTTAATTAGTTAATTTTGATTTAAAATAATGTAATTATGTTTTTAAATTAACTTTATAATTTAATTTAGTGTACAAACACTTTATACTTAAAATGGTATGTTTTTAAAGACTATTTTTTGTTGCATTTTTTCTGTTTAATTTTAGATTAAAATTTTCCAGTTTTGTGTTTTTAATTTTGAAAAATGGATTCCATATTTCTAATTTTTGGGTTAAAATTTAATAAATATGTCCCTTTATTTTTGGTCAATATAAATAGTACCATAATGATTTTTTTATCATGGTAAAGGGTAAATCAGGTAATTGAAGTTAAAAATAAAATGATACAGACTATAAAATAACTCTAACACTTGCCATAATTTTTTTGGATTGTCAATTTCATCCATATTCATCCTATATTAGGTTATATATACTTTTATCCATTTGAATGTGATTATGCTCCTAATAATATTTTATTTAAAGAAAACTAAAAAAATTTCACATTCTTGTTTTTAATAACTATAATATTTTTAACATGGGAATAAATAGAGTATATGTTTGGTTGTAAATATTTTTTTAAATATAATTAATTTATCTTCAACATGGTAATTTATTTTTAGTTTTTAATGAATAAATAATTACCTTGAATTCTTACACAATGCTGACACAATAATTATTTAATTGGTATTAAAAATATTAAAAGTAGTATAATTTGAAATAATTAACGTGACCCATGAATTTTATAGTAATAAATTAAATATTATATTGGGTTGGATTAATTTTATTATAATTCCTTTATTTTATTGATTTTTTTAATGTCAAAGTAAATGAATACCACAAAAATTGACATTAATGATATTTTATAATAAATAATATTTTATTAAATGATTTAAAATTAATAAAAATATTATATTTGGAAACATTAATTCTATATTGTTAATTAAATCAACTATATTCCATTTATTATCCTTTTATTATTTTATATTAACATTATTATCCCTTAATGAGTTGAAAACTTTAATATTACGGTAATGGTAAAATGGGTTGATAAAGGGTTAAAACCAAATGATAAGGGTAAAAATGTGATATAAACTTCTAAAAAAACTATTTTATGAGATTATTTCGACTCATAATATTATTATATTATAATTTTATTAATTTTGGATCCATTTGAACATAAATATTGATTTATTTTAAATTAATATTTTAATAAATTCTGAAAGTGCCCCTCCTCTCTCTTATAAAAGGGAACCACTTCTTTTCATTTATTCACACTACAAATAATTTTGGTTAAATAAATACCTACCAATTTTTTTTCTATAATCCCTAACCATATTATATAGTTATTATTATGGTCATAATTCCAATATTAGAGGTCTTAAGGTGTTAAGAAAAGGATATTTTCCAAATAAGTGGTATAGTTTCTAGCCGAATACTTTAGTTCATTTCTTCTTCCAGTAACTTAAAATATTATTTAACAAAAATAAAAAAATAAAACCATTATAATCCATATAATTATAGTTTATTATGTTAATGGAATAACCAATATCCATCTCCAACATCAATTAATTGAGAAAAATATTCATCATTCGTTTGTACGGTGGACTACAACCTCACAAACCGATGTAATTTGTTTTCAATAAACACCTCTCACAGATGGATATAATGATAGAATTAATATTTATATATGATATTAATAACATATTTATCATTATGAAAATATATAATATCATTTAATTTCTTATATATCAATTCCTAAAAAAATGATAACGTTGTTCATGCATATGTGTGAACTACCGCCTCCATGAATCAACATGATTATTTTTTCATCAAAACATCACATTGATGATATATATAAGTATAATTAAAGATATAACATGATATTTATGATATTATGATCACTATTTAAAGATAAAATTATACTTACCTTCTTTCAATAATGATTGTTGAAAAATGGAAATGTTACTCATGTGTACGTATGACCTATCGTCTTCATGATTGTAACATAGTTAATTTTTCATATCCATATTTCATGATTGGTTTTAAAATTATAATTGATGTATTAAAGGGATAATTATGGAATGATTATTATTCTAGAGATGATGGAATAATGACCACTTTTACTATTGTTAACCTACCTTTGTTATTTTTGACATATGAACCAAATATCATCAAAACATCCAACATTAACTTATATGATTAAGTAATTGTTATAACATGTTAATGGGTTTGATAAAATGAATAATAAATTTGAAAAATTTTATGAATCAAGTAAATAATTAACATAATTTTATTATTCTGAAAGATAAAGAATTTACATGACAAGTCAGACTCAAGGTAAGAGACTTTATTTTAAAATTCATCTCTTAATGTTTCCCTTAAAACTCTATTTTTATTACATATAAATATTTTTAATGTTATTTTATGGATGTTTTTATCTGGGAATAAAATCTTTATGAAGTAAATTTTATGTCTTATTTTACTTTATTTCAAAGGTTTTGAAAAGGAATCATTTTACCTAATTTTTTTACTTTATTTACAAAATGAAAAAAATAATGTTCTATTTTACCATATACCGTGATAATGAATGTTCCCACCATGATAACCATTATTTTATGTTTTTATTCTTTTATAAGATTCCACATTTTATTCAAATAAAAACTATCTTTCAATTTATTTTGGAAATTTTAGTTTTTAAAATTATCGTTTAAAGAAAATGGATACATCAATATCCAAAAATTATTTATTATGGGTGTAATGAATCCTTTTATGATACAAGATCTTGTGTGATATAATTATGTTATGGTTTCTGGGAATTGTAGATGATGATGGGTGGTTCCATTATAAAAAAATATGGGTGGTTACGTTATTAACCAAGGATGGGTGGTTCTGTGATAAAACAAGGTTGGGTGATCCTGTTATAGCTCTCCAATACATTAGGTGAAGAGACCGAGTTATCTGATTAGGTTTATCCTAAGATATTATGGGAGTATAATGTGATTGTTATTCCAAATATGGGATGGATTTAAGCAATTATTTTTCTTCTATGATATTATTAGAATATACTATGATGGTTATTCCAATTATAAATGTGATGGTTATTCTATGTATAATCGTGAGGGTAAATCCATGTGTAAGAGTGATATAAAAGTGATTCACAAGTTTCCTACATATTTTATCTATTATTTATATGGGTTTTAAAAGTTTCATTTGAGAAAAAAGTGTGTGTCCTTAGGTGGAAATTATTTATTTCATAATCTCAAAGAATAATGCGATAAAGGAATTATTTTATAGGTTTTCATGATTTTCTATAGAATAACATATTTATTAATTTTTTATGTCCCTTATTGAGTTTTTTTAGGTTCATTCCATGTTTTAAAATTTTTTCTATTGGGTTTATGGATAGGCATGGGAAAATAAGAAGTCAAGTTGAAAGTCGTGAATATTTTTCATGAAAATAAAACATGTTTCTTTTTAAAAGTTTTTTTATTGAAAAAAATAGATACTAAATAAAAATATTGGATTTGTTATATATTAGTTTGTTAGTAAGAGTTATGAACTATCTAAAACTCAAAACCTAAAATATCTTTGGAAATTTAAGAAAGAGAATTATAGTTTAAAGTCTCTAGAATATGTAATGTTTACATATGATTCATTAAAATATCATGTCATAAAAGAGTGTCATAATGTTTGGAATAATAAGAATCATAGAAATATTATGTCAAGGATACTCACTAAGACATCCATCACATGTTACACTTGGGATGAGAACCAATTTGGTCTTGGGATAACCTGTAATGTACCCTATTTTTTTGTTTGGGATAATCTTATATGTACCCTTAGAGCTCATAAAAAATTAATATTTACCCAATTCATTAAAGGAAAATAAAATAACCACCCATAAAATAATCATAATATATTCATTTATTTTATAAAATATCATGTAAACATTAATAATTTCATCATAGCTTAACCCATAGAAAAAAAAATGTTTCAAAAAGATTTTATCATTATAATAAATAACCATATTGAGAAATAACAAGTATGTTATCAAAAAATTATATCCCCAATGGATCATAAGTAACATCAAATGATGTTATCATAGATAAAAAATACCTTTAAAATATCACCAGAACATTTCTTAAGGAAAATACCATATTCATTTTGAAATCACTTATTTCAAATCTAAAAATTTAAAAAATATTTAGGGAAATTTTTTCTTTGAATGTAAACATGAAAATTTATAAATTATTCTTTAAGGAAAATAGTGTTCATGATGGCAGGAAGATCTATTTATACGGTTCATGTTAAACAAATTTTTCATCTACACCTTTGGTTAAGAGAACCTCGTTTAAAAAATGATAAAAAGATTCATTTTAAAATTTTTATAGAAGGTAAAATAAAATTAAAAATTAATTTTAAAAATAATAGGATAATATTAAAAATATTCTTGAAAACATTTTAAATAAAATTTGGACATGAAAAAAATATTCCTGACCGAATATAAAAACAAAGTCAGTTTTACATAAAAACAATATTTCAAAATTTTGAGTTCTTATAGAGAGGAAAATAAAAGGAAAAACTATAATTTATTGAAATAAACTGATTATAATAAAATATATAATATTTTTGAGAAATATTTCTTATAATTTCATCATAATAAATTTAAGCATAAACAAACCCAGTAAAAATGATACTGTAACATAAATCCCTTACCTCAAGTTCTACTTGCTTCATAAGCACTATAACCTCATCTATAATAAATTTATATTTAATTTAATTATATAAAAAATCCTTATTCATTGTTATAATATTATAATTTTTTTACTTATAACATATTATTACCCATTCATTAACTATTCTATATTAAAATCATTATTCTGTGTGAAAATTCTTTCATTTTTCATAAATGTTTCAATTCGGTTATTATGATCCTTGCTTATTTATCAGAGTTACATAAATTTAATAATTTTAATAATGATATAAATATCATATATATTAAATATATATATATATATATATTCATAACCATCCATAAAATGTATAGATAATAAAATAAGTTACACGATTCATGGAGACGGTACTCCGTATGTACGCATGAAAAATGTTTTCATTTTCTAAAAAAATGAATAAAAGAAAGATAAATAATATTTTATCATTGAATTATAATGATTATATTATAAATATTATATATATTTATTAAATACATTATTATATTCACTATTTTTAGGCAATGATGGGAAATCAATCACATCGCAATGTAGAGGTGGGAGTCCACATATACGCTTAAGCTATACTTTCATTTTCTATTTGATGAAAATGGTTTGCAAAATGGTTTTGAAACCATAATAATAAAATATAATTATATTAATGAAACTATATTTATCATGTTATTATAGATAAAATTGTTTTATAGAGGATGTGAGAAGAAATAAAATTGAATTATCTGAGTTAAGATTTATACATCTTCTTTGAGAGACTATCATCGGCTAACACCTTTAAACTTGAATGATTAGTCTTATGAGAAGCAAATAAGCTCTAGGAAGAATATAATGAGGCTAGTAATGTTTTTAGTAATGGATTGGTGGATCCATAAGGCTCAAAATTCATGAATAAGGGAGGATAGGAGGTGTCCTTTTATAAGCGAGGGAGATGGCACACATGGAATTACTTAAATGATTTAAATAATATAAGGTCAATTTCATGTGAAAGTTGTTCAAAATGGACAAGTATTAGAAGGAAATTTAATATTGGATAAAAATATATTTAACCAATAATAATTATACACATTTATGCAGAAATCATACCCTTATCTCTTATTTTAACCCCCGGTAAACCCATTTTAACCTTAATCGTGGTAATTTTTTTAATATTTTTACTATTAATTAGGAAAAAATGATAATGAAATCATTTTAAAATTTTGAAATCATGATTAAAAATATGGAATATATTTTATCTAATTAAATTTATGTAATTATTAGAAATTAATTTTAAATTTATCATGTGAAACACAATGAAAACCTGTTTAAAAAAATGCATTTTAATAATAAAACTGAATTTAATGTCATTACTTACCGAGTAAAAATAATAAAACAAATGTTAAGATATTTTATTGAATATATAATCTATAAATTTAATTAAAACCATTAATCTATAATGATTTATTTAATTTATTATGATAAAAACACATTGCACACATAAATACAGTTCTATGAAAAATAACCTTTTTACTTTTAAATGATTTTATCTTCATTACTAGCCTTTATATATTTAATTTATTAATTTTTATTTATAAATTATCAATATATTTCACTAAAATATTTTTTTAATATTTACCAATATAGTTTTTTTACATAATAATACATTACATGTAGAGAAATACATTTCTTTGAAAAATTGACCTTTTAATCATTAAATGATTTTATTAAAACTTTAATGATTATTTAATTGGCATTAATACATACATTTGAATTTATACTTTTTTATAAAAATTTCATAACGTGGTTAGTTATACTCATATCTTCCAATCCAATGACTAGGTTATAAAGTTATAATATCTCAAAGGTTCATTTAGACATAGGGTTTCATGTAAAGTAAGATATTGAATACTTTAAGTTTATTTCAAAGGAGATACATATAAAATATTGGTGTGTTACATTATACCCCCCCTTAAAATTAATTTCTAACTTGAAATTATATCACTATGACATACAAAAATGTGGTTATATCTACTTCATCACATCTTTGGGTTCCCATACAACTTCTTATAATTTTTGATTCTTACAGAGAACTTTAACTAGGTGAGTAATCTTGTTTCATATAACTTTATCTCTAAAATCCAAGATTTATACTGGTTATTATTTATAGATAGATTTTTCTATAATGGTAAAACCTCTAATTTTAGTACATATGGAAGATCATATATGTACTTACCCAAAATTGATACATGGTACACATCGTGAACTTAAGAAAGGTTCGTTGGAAGCTCCAAGTAATAAGATACAGTCATTACTCAATAAAGAATATCGAAGGGACCAATATACCTAAGGATCATATTACCCTCCTTTTAAAATGTCATAACCCTATTCCGTGGATAAATTCACAGGAATACATTCTCACCAACTTTTAATTCCATATCTCACCATCGATTATCATGATAAATCTTTTTCAACTCTGATCTACCGTGATGTACTGCAGAATATATCTAACCTTATCTATAATTTCCCTAGCTAGCTTAGGTACCAATATATTTCTCTCTCTAACTTCATCCCAGAAAATTGAATTTCTATAATTATTTCCATATATGTATTCACAAGGTAACGTCTGAATGATCGATTTAAATCTAATGTTATAAGATAATTCTATAAGAGGAATGTGTTGATCTCAACCAAATTTAAAATATAAATAACAAGATATTTTCATATACTTATGGGTTTAAATTGTTCTATTAGACTGAACATATATATGAGGATGATAAGAAGTACTAAAACACAACTCTATATCCAGATCTTGCTGAATACTTCATTAGAACTTTGTGGAAAACTTTAGATCTCTATAATATATAATAAAATGTCATAATCCATGAAACAATTTCACTTACTTAATATATATCCTAAAAGACTATTAAAAGATAAATATTCTCTAATAGTAATGAAATGATATGGCTTCATAAGGTGATCAACTATAACTTAAATAGAATTATAGCCTTTAGATGTTTTTGGGAGTGCGATGATAAAATCCAGGGTGATATTTTCCTATTTCTATATTGGTATGGGTAATGGTTGTAATGAACCCCTAGAATTATGTCTCTCATCCTTAACTTTCCAACATAACAAGCACCGAGATACCCACTCTGCAATATCTATCTTCATTTTTTCCCACTAGAAACACTCTTTCAAATATCTATACATCTTCATTATTTAAGGACAAACCAAGAATGATGAGCTATGAGATTCATCCAATAACTGCTTCTTTAAGACTAACACTGATGAGACACAGACCTGGTTCTTGAACCTTATCATTCCATCACAATCAAGGTTAAACTTAGGAACATTTCTTACTTTTTCAGCTCTATATATTCCTTATGAACCTATTTAATCCTTACATGGATAGATGTTTGAACACTCATTTGAGAAAGATAATATTTCCCAAATTCCTTCAAAATTTAAAGGTCCATCCTTTATAAATGTAGATATATTGTAACCTTTATGATCCTTATCATAGATAATCTATCATAATCCTTTTGACTCATCCACCATGTTTACTTTCCTAGGGTGGTAATGCATTGAGAAGTTATAATATTTAATCAACTCCAATGATCTTATCTGGTGTATATTTTACTCTTTATGGGTGTATATATACATTAAAATTTTATAAACAATATATATGTCACACCTTTCCCCATATATATAATTCCTCCATATCTTTAATGAAACAATTACCACTATTAACTCTAAATCATGAGTTAGGTATTTTTTTCTAAAAAAACCTTCAATTAGCATGAGACATAAGATATCACCATAGAATTATACATAAAAATCATCCTATCACCTTCTTATGTGAATCACTATAAATAAAAAACCACTCTCTACTATGGGGTAGTGTGACCATAAGTGAATTAACCAACCTTCTATTCAGTTTTTTGAAATTTTATTCAAATGCATCAGTCCAAAGGAACTTGTTTCACTTCCGAGTTAACTTGGTGAGGGTATTAGACAACTGTGAGAAATAATTCACAAATTATCAATAATATATCAAAAACCCAAGAAAACTATGGATTAGAGTCAGAATATTTTATTTGATCCAATGTTCAATAACATCCATCATTTAAGGATCCACCTATATACCCTTCCTTTGAATTATATGACCTAGTAATGAAACTTTCTATAGCCAAAATTCACACTGAGTAATTTTTTCATATGGATTTTCATTCCTTTGGTTCTTTAGTAAAATCCTCAAGTGAACTTAATTCTATTCCTTTATATTGGAATATATTATAATATCATCTATATAGACTACCAAAAATCAATCAAGGTAATCTATAAAGTCTCCATTCATTAAATACATGAAGATAATGGGAGGCTTAGTAAGAAAAAATGGATTCAATATAAATTTACAGTGTCCATACCTCATACAAAATAATTTATTGGGTATGTATTCACTTTTGATGCTCAATTTATAATATCCAGATCAAATATCAATATCCTAAAAATATTAAGCTTCTCATAATTGATTGAAAAAATCAATAATATGGGGCAGTGGATACTTATTTTTGATTTTTGTCTTATTAAGTTCCCTATAATCAATGCAAAGTCACATTGATCTATCTTTTTACCTAAAAAAATGAAAAGGTGCACCCCTTGTTGATAAACATGGATGAATTAATCCCTTATCAATATTATTTTGGAGTTTATTTTTCAACTCCTATAACTGAATCAAGGCCTTTCTATTTGGATTATTGGAAGTGGGTGTAAAAGTAGGCATGATTTCAATTAAAAACTCAACATTACAATTTAGAGGAAGACTAGAACACTCTTATGGAAATACATTAATAAACTCCCATAAAATAGGAATATCTTCTGTGTGAAATTTCACCCTAACTATCTAAGATAAATACCCCCTTTTAATAGGAATCAATACCCATACAATGGAGGTAATTCCATTGGAATTTCATATCCATCCTCGCACTTATAAAAAATCATAGGTTGGTTTGAAATATAAAACGTGACTTCCCTTACTAAGCAATTGATATGATGCAAATATAAATAAATCCATTCCATGCCCAAAATTACATCAAATTCAACTAGAGGAAGAGTAATGATATTTTTTGGATGCACCATCCCAAAAAATTCAATTGGATAAGAATCATAGACTTGATATGTGATCATTGTAGCATTAATATTCTTCACTAATAACTAAAAATCTAATTTTTTAAGAAGTAACATGATATACTTATAAAATTATTCAGATGTAAAAGAGTGCATGGATCTTGAATCAAATAAGACATTAATATTTCTAGAGTGGATGGTTAGTGTACCTTTTACCCCATTGTTATCATATCCCACATTGATAATAGAGATCACATGATTTTTAAATTATCTTTGGGATTAAGTGGTTGGTGAAATTGATCACAATCACTAACCCTCATATTAAAGCTTTGGTAAGATTAATGTTGATACTCTTTGTATTTGAAACACTAGAGCATGGGTGGTGTATTCTGTAGATATTTCTATCTATTCGCAACATTAGCTAAACTCTCCCCATCACTTCAGCATTCGATTTCCCGATGAAGTTACTTTACTCATATAATAAATTTACTAGCACCCTTAAGATAATTTACTCCATGCTTCTTCCCACACTTTTGGAATAAATGAAGACCCATATTTTTCCCTCAATGTTTTTTATTATTATAATTTTCTTTGAATTACATATTTATATTATTATCAAAACCATGATATTGATGGGTGAATTTTATATCCATTTGTAGCTTTAGAGAGCATCAAATTATTTATCCATAGATACTAAAGTATCTTATGGATAACACCCTAGAGACTTGGTTTTAATCCATTTATGAATCGATCAATATTGCTTTTAGGTTAGATGATAATACCAAAAGAAAACATCAGAAGTCTTGTAAAATTTTCCTTATAGGTACTAATTATAAGGCCCCAACCTTAAACCTTACTTAATCTTGAGTTATTACAAGATTACACATTGAGGATCTTTTCAGGTTTAGAGTTTTAGAGAATTATATCATAAAACTTGCATTACATTCCACATTTAAACAAAGTGGTTACATAAAAGATTGTATTCATTTTTCCCATAAATGGAAACATATTTAAAATAAAACATGGATTCTTTATTGACACTTCCTTGACACTATCATCATATCATGTACCCTTCCCTTGACCTGTGAAGAACATTTCAAAAACTTGGGATGAGCATAAAAAGCTCAGTAAGGGATATAAAAATATGGAAAGGAAACATGAGTACATGTATACATAAGAATGAAATCATACTTTACCCATAAAACATAAGCACTTTAACATACCTCATAAAATCATGAATAAATCATAGAAATCATAAGACATAAAGGTAACTTGAGGCATTCATAACATTCTTACTATAGCAACCCCCAAAACCGGGGTGCTTAATGAGACATGATACACTTAACATTACATCATTACAAGTTTAAATATCATGTCTCATCACAACAGAGGATCGCGAGGCTCGGGATTCTGGGAAACCAGCTGCTTCTGATTAGCTTCATTAATATAAACCGTGCCTGAAAAATTTTAAATAAAACGTAGGGTGAGCAAAAATGCCCAGTAAGGGGTTTTAAAACATTTTATGAAAGTCCTTTATTAAGTCCTTTTGAAAAGAATAAATCGTACTTTGCTAAAACAAAACATTTTCATTTCTTAAAACATGAAATCCATCCGTGTTTGAAAACCATTTGCACAAAGAAGCACGTACTTGAAATAAGCTCTAACGTAAACATGGTCAGAGTGCGCAATATAAGCAGAGTAAGCAATGCATAAATTTTAAAACAAGGTTACTTTAATTCCAAGGGAATTTCTATGGCTAAGTAGGAAAACATGCATATCATGGTTCGTGAGTAGGATGCAGTTCATTTAACAGTTTACCATATGAAAAACAGTTCTTATCACATTAAGTACGGTTTCATGATCATGGGAGCTTTCAACTAGGGGTTGTCCTGTTAGTTGAACAAACCCCTGATTAACCTTTATCATTACATGTAGAGGGAATGTATAATCCTGGACTTTGTCATGACTTTTCATCACGACCATAAAACATACTTAACGGGTCAAGGCTCACTGCCCACCCCGTTTCCTTTGCTCAAGCCAAGGCTAACCTGCCAAGACCGTCGCACATGATCGTCTAATGAGACTCTTTCTTTACCCAATGCATTGGAGCGCTATATAATTCCGGGCGCACCCGTCACATGTAGTCCTATACATCCCTTACATATCTTGACGTGGCCATTCGTTCATAGGGTTTCATGCATTCTTAATTAAACCTCATTTTCACATACTTGTTCATTACATGAAGACCATTTAATCATTAAGAACCTGATGACATGCATGCTAAAACTTCGTTCACATAACAAGTTACCTTTCAATTAAAAGCATGGGTTTCAAGAGAATGAACATATTACTTAATCATTACATAACATCATAGTATCCAATTAAAACATAGTCGTTTACACATATACTGATAAATGGATTTTGAGGGTTTTCACCCAAAACTGTCTTATAAGAACTCTTTTATTATCACTTTAAACAAACATAGGTACATACCTATGAATACATGTATATATTTTTAAAAAGAAAATTCAAGGAGTCCATTTTCACAAAAAATCCTCATTTACCCTGAGCAGTGATAAATGAAAGTTCTCGGTTTCACGAATGAATTTGTAGTCCAACTAACCATAAAACTCGTAATGCTTTATAAAAATTGTAAACATGGTCTCTAAATTCATATTGAGGTATATACACATACGTGTATGTATATACCACAATAATATACATCATTCACTTGCACAATTTCACAAATTCACCCATTTACTCAAAATCTTCATTTTATAGAAGGAAAGAAAAGTCATGGGGTTTAAACATTGAGAAAAGATTGTATATCATCTTATAATATGTGTGTATGAAAGTGTATATATATATATATAAACTTATATATTTATATAAATAGAAACCGAAACTTGATCAAACTTTGTAAAGAAAAGTTTTACCCTTACATGTATTTCATATATTAAGAGCATCATTTCATAAACAAATTATCATCAATTGTAAATCATAAGAAAAAAAAAATGAATTGGTTTGTTTCACATATACATACATAAGTATATATATGTATTCATATTTATATATATACATATAGTGTATATATATATATAAACCAAATTGTACAAACACAACTTAAATTTGGTCTCCTGCATTTTTATTTCAAAACCTAAGTGAGGTAGAGGGGTTTTCTCTATCATTCGGGTATGCATACACAGGGTGAGTATATGCATAAGGATATATATATACATGTAAACTTGTATATATATATATATAAACCGATTATACTTGTATATATATGAAAACCGAAGTTTAAAACAAATTTTTTAAAAACATAGCCCAACCCTTACCAGAATGGAGAGGGGATGATGCGGAAAAATGAAATCTAGTGCAGAACCATCGGATGTATATATATATATATACATAACATATATATATATGCGAATATATAAAAAAAAACGAACTCAAAGTTGAACCACAACCGAATCATCAAACATCACCCTTACCTGATCGACGAGGAGGTGGAGAGGAAGAAGATCCAACAAGTAATATCGGGTGCAAAACCATAGGATGTGTTCAAATATACATAACAAATATATATGTATATATATATAAAAAAAAACCGAAGCTGAAACTGAAACACAAAAAATCTTCTCCCTTACCTTAGTTCGACGAGGTGGAGGAGGAGAAAAAGGAAGGCCGGAGCGTCGCCTGAAGGTCGGAGAGTTCAGGAGATGATCCTTCGGTCCTCGGTGCAACAGGGGGGTTTAAAAAAAAAAGAAACGAAGAAGGGGAAGAGGGAGACCTCGGGCAGGGCGAGGGGTCAGTGTCGACCTGTGGAAAGGAGGAGGCATCCTGGGTCCCTTCGCCGGCCTACACGAAGAAAATAGGGCACCCTACGACCACTGGTCCGGCGACGTGGGGAAGAAGGAGAACCGCACGCGCGAGGAGGAAGGAAGCTGGACAACGAAACACGGAAAAAAATATGGATGGCAGGGATTAAAAACGGCCCGATCCAGCGGCTGTAACTGATGCGGTCTTAAAAAAAAAACGACGGCCAAGATCAGAGGGGAAGCAGATCGGATGGCTGGAAAACCACCGCGGTTTAAAAACACGGGTTTTCTACAGTTTTTCCTAAAAAAAAAGAATCTCTTTATTAATTAAGTTATTATTAATTTATTAAACTCAATTATTAACATTCATTATTTTAATAAAAAGTCTTTTGTCAATTAATTTAATCAAGGCTAATTTATATTATTATTATTAAACCACTCTTATTTAAAATATATCAGTGGTTAAAAAAAATATATATTGATTTAATCAAAACGTTTTATTATATGTATATATATACATTTTTGAAACATCAAAAATTAATATTAGATTGTCATTATTATTAATCCTTAATTATTAACTACATAATATTTCATTATGAGAAATAATGATCAAGAACATTGAATAATAAAAACATAACACAAGTATATATATTTTAATTTCCCTTGCTAGCTATCTACCCTAATTTTCTTAATTAGATGATATCATTTAATGCAACTATATTTTATCACACATACAAGTGTGTTGATGAAAATATTATTACCACGAAACACATAAGTGAAAGAAACCATAATTTGACGTAGTTTCTAAAATAGATAATAAAAGTTAAATTATACGAGAAATAATGTATCTAATTTGATGCAGTATAAAGATATAACTCATAAAAGAAATCCATCAGGTTTGTTATAACTAGAAAAAAAACAAATGTTTAATTGTTCAAATAAAAATGTATAGTGGAAGAAGACAATAATACTAATTTTTTTCTCCATTTGAAACATTAAATAAAATTCTTATTTTTGGAAAAAAAGAGATAATTAACATTGATGTCATTTTAAAATATTAAAGCAAAACTACACATTTATCATTCCGATCATTTTATTTACAACGGTCAAAATGATCATTGGATTCTTTGGGAAACCCAACGGTCGGATTGGTGGCCGTTTGAGGTCCAACGGTCAGATTTGTGGCCGTTTGTGGTCCAACGGTCATCTTTGGTGCTTATAAAAGGGTTTGGTCTCGGGTGTCCCTTACTCCAAGTGACCGAAGAAGAACGAAAGATGGTTCGGGTGATCCCCTTGGTGCTGAGCACGGTCGCGGTGGCGTCAGCCATACTTATGTTCCTTATGATGGATGTTCGGAATACCTATCGCATTCTCGGGCTCCTCGTAGTTCTAAGCAGTCTTCCCGTCGTTGTAATTGGGTTCTTGGTTGGGATCTTTGGTTAGTGATGTTTGATCGTGGGAAGTTGTAAACGTCAAGGTGTTTCTTAATAAAGGAGTATTTCATTCATGCTTGTTGCTACAGGTTTTCATTTATCTTCATTTTCTTTTTAGAGAAAGATGGTCCAATTAAAGGGAAACATATCATTACACGAAACTTGAATTCTCGGGTTGTTACATTATCTCCCCCTTAAAAGAATTGCGTCCTCGCAATTCTATTCGTAAAAAGAAAAGAAAAATACTTCGGTCGCACAACATTACCAAAACTGAAGGCCTGGCTCGGTTAACGGAACCCCTAAACTGGTACACAACTCTGCTGTTTCCCTGACCCAGATACACTTTGAGCAATAAGACTTGTACTCCTGCTCATGGGCACTACACACAGGCTTCCACAGGGAGGCCCATGCAATAAACATCTCTGAGACGTACGAGCAGACAAATCCCCTAGTAACCCTTCGAACTTCATCACGCTCGAGGTAGTCGAGGGGGACGACGCGATTGAGAAGGCTGACGTTCAGGATCTGGAATATGTAGGCGGCTCTGAGGTTGCTGTCCTGAGCTGCTATGAGAAAGCAGGCTCTGGCGGAGAAGTTCCGTGCCATAGAGAAACACTGAAAAAGCCCTTCATGGTATCTCCCCCTTCGCCTATAGTGGGGAAGCTGAGTGGTGGCAAGGAGGTGAATCACATGTTCATTCTCCTGACATGCGCGGAGAATTTCCGGACTATTCGCTATGTCCAGTAGACTTTGACAGGACCCTCGTAAGTGGAGAAAAGAGGGAAAGTCCACCATACAAGTTCTGATCAAGATAATCTCTAGTAACTCGTCAGGTAGGGACGAGAGGTTCATCTGACTTGCCATCTGGAAGAAAAAGTAAATAAGAGAGGTCACTCAACAACACTAAGAAGAACGAGATCATAAACTTTTTAATTAAGAAAGTTTACACATTAAAGTCTGAGTTTTCGAGACGGACACCACAAAGAGAGGCGAAACTCTCTAACTCCACAAACCATACACAAGATGAACATACAGGACTAAAGTCATGGGGACATTTATATCGCCTCTTGAGTTTAGCGTGGGGGGTGTGGAGTTGGGAAACGTCGGTGTACACTTCTTGCCTAAGAGACACACGAGTGGACTCATTCTCCAATGCTTCGAAGTCCATTAACTGGCCCCAGAAGCCATAGTGCAGGACCTGACACAGATAAGCCGCTTGAAGATCTCCGGCAGCAGCAGCTTCTTGGAAAGGGTTATCTAGCATTGTGCCAAACTCCTCGCCCGCAGTAAACACTCGGAAGAGTCCTTCGTGATACCTTCCTCGACGTGCATATGAGGGAAACTGGGTCATCATCATTAGGAGATAATCTATCCCCATTCCCCGGTGGAGACTAAGCACCCTAGATGAGTTCGACACATTGTACAAGCGCTTACACGTCATGCGAATGTGAGCATAGTTTAGGAAGTTTTCATGGCTAACTAGAGACATAATGTTCTCTAGAGCCTCGGTGGGGAGTGACAAAAGGTCAGTAGGTACATCAGCCATCTGAAAGTCACAACGTTTTTACTTAATTAGTCTTAGCAATATATTTATATCACCTGGTTTTCCAGAGTTTCCTGAACCCATCCTATGATACCAACTATAGCGACCCCCAAAACCGGGGTGCTTAATGAGACATGATACACTTAACATTACACCATTACAAGTTTAAATATCATGTCTCATCACAACAGAGGATCGCGAGGCTCGGGATTCTGGGAAACCAGCTGCTTCTGATTAGCTTCATTAATATCAACCGTGCCTGAAAAATTTTAAATAAAATGTAGGGTGAGAAAAAATGCCCAGTAAGGGGTTTTAAAACATTTTATGAAAGTTAATTTAAAAGAGGTTCGCCATCGAAAGGCGGTTAATCGACCTTTTAATGAATATTAGAATGTTTACGCTTAAAATTGGATTCATTCGCATTTTTAATCCACTAACATTTATTGTAAAGAGTAAAAATATTTGACAAACATATATAATCATTTTGTAGTTAGTTCTGTTCATTCCCACCATTACAACAGCTAGGCGTTAACTACCATTTAAAATAATATTATTTTATTATTAGAGTGCAACGTAAGATTCCCAAGAAACTCGTTGTTGCGTATTGGGTACGCCATCGAGCATAGAATCCCCTTTAAAGTAATATTAATATTTTATTCACAAATATGGATAAATATAAAAATGTCATATTCTTTATTTACCTGGGGTGTTACACTAATGGATTTATCAACCTTATGCTTTAGCTAAATTAATTCCTTATCCATATTTATTTAAAAATTACAAGGAAATAACTTATTAAAAAACAACCATATAAAATTATCCCACATCATAGATTCAATTTATTCCTATTGACTTGTTTTCTTGATAAGATTCCACCATTTATTTACTTATCATTCCAAATTAAAAAAAAATAATTTTTAATGATCCAAACACTAGAGAATAGAAAATATCATTTTAGTAGTATTTATCCATTTATATGTATTAGTGGATTTATACACCCACTATATGAAGGTGGATGTTTCCTCATGAACGACTTAATATAACATTGTTACATACTTTACTTGTTTTTGAATCTCATCATGATTTATGGAATGATAAAGTTTTATAAGCATAATAATGATATTTTTTATTCCAATTCACATAAAATTTAGTTTTTCAAGAGGAAAATCATTACATTATAAATAACATTCATTATTGACATGGTTAATTTTAGTTCCATCCATTAACTAAAATTAAAAATCCTAATTTGACCAATTATAATCATAACGAGAAACCAAATAATCATGAAAATCATTTATAGGATGTCTAAATAATGAAACATTATTTTGAATATATGATACCTTTGTTTTAACCTAGGCCATCCATGGTTATCATATATTTAGATACTTTAAAATAGCTCAAAAAAATGTGAATTAACCTAAGAATAACCCCCAGGAGTGTCTAGCTAGGTGTATAGTCTTAGGACCATGCATCGTGCAATAGTTTTGATTGAGTTAATACTCAATCAATCCATTTTATAGTTGTTAACCCTAGGTGAATCTATGCCATGGTTTTGTCCACTTTCTAGTATCCATAAAGAGATATATTTTCTAGGAAAACCATAATCGTTTACTATAACTTAAGGCGTTATCGTATACTTAGTCCAATCCTACAGGTTCCCACTAAAGGTTTCTCATATTAGTTTCCAAAAATAACTAAACCTTGCTCTCACACCAACTGAGGCTACCCAAACATTTCATAGAAAATGTTTACATCTAATTAGATGAATATTAATTACATATCATTATGATCCATAATAAAATTACAAAGTATTAGTGTCTTTAGAAACTTGGATACATAATCAAATGGTACATAAAATATCTACATCATATCCCACTAAATTGCTCACAACTATCACCCTTATTATAAATATCATACTTAAAACATTTCTTTATATCATAGGTTAAAGTAAACCTAATTAAGGTGAGATAAGATGATAAATAGGGGTAAAAATATAAATATTAATAAATAATCATTTTTAAGAATAACATTAGCATAAGGGTATAAGAAAATGAGCTTAACATTTGAAAATCATACCAATCAATTCATATATAATAATCACGAGTCATGGAATAAATATTTGTAGTTAATAAGACATGAATCATAAAGGAATAAAAGAACATGATCTATGGTATCATAACAGGGAATAATATCATACTATAAAAGAGTGGAATAAATTATTTCACAATCATAATAATATAAATATTTTGTTAAGGCTACCAACCCAGACATTAATCACTTGATAGGATTTGGCTAACCACCTGTGTACCTACTTTGGGCTTGGGAAAACCTCCTATGTTCCTTATTTTGGGATTGGGATAACCTTCTGTGTATCCATTGAGCTCATAGAATATTAACATTTATCCAATTCATTGTAGGAATATAACAGAACCACCCATCACATAATCATAATCTATTAGTATGTATTCCAAAAGATCCTGAAAATGATTATCATTTCATTATATCTTAATCTATGGAAAATAAAATTGGTTTCATCAATATTTCATCATCGCAGTCAACAACCATATAAAGAAATAACAAGTATGGTATCATATAATCATATCCTCAGTGAATCATAAGTAACATCAATGGATGTTATTACAGGTGAAAAATTATTTTAAAAGACCATAGGAATATTTCTTGAGGAAAATACCATTTTAATTATTAAATCACTTATTTAAAATATAAAAATTTCAAAAATATCATGGAAAACATTTTATTTAAAAATAAAAATGGTAACTTATAATAGGATATTTAAATTAAATAGTAACCATGATGGTGGTATAAGATATTCATGTGGTGCATGTTAAAACAAATATTTCATTCACACCATTGGTAAAAAGTACCTTATTTTAAAAATGACAAGTAAATTTATTTTAAACATTTTGATAGAAAGATCGAAATTTTTAAAAATGAATTTAACAAATTATAATAGAATAGTAAAAAAATTCTAGAAAATATTTTAAAGTAAATATGGACATGGAAGGAAAATATTCCCAACTGAATATAAAAACAAGGTTAGTTTTCCATAAAAAACACTCTCTTAGATATTTGAGTAATTAGGGAGAGGAAAATGAAAGTAAAATTTTTTATTTCCAGAAATAACCATAGTATAATAAAATAAATAATATTTTTGAGAGATAAATCATATAATTTTGTTATCATAAATTTAATATCAAACAATCCCGAAAATATGAGATTGTAATGTAATACCCTTACACCAAGTTCGACTTACATTGTAAGCACTCTAAACTATTATATAATAAATTTAAATTTATTTTAATTATATAAAATTACCTTATTAAAACTTATAATACCATACATGGTTTACATATGGCATTATATTACCTTTTCATTAAAATTATTTATTAAAATCACTGTTGTGGGTGATAACTGTTTCATTTTTCCAGAATGTTTTGATTTAGATGTTATGGTCCTTGCATGTTGTTCATGGTTACATCATATAAAGACTTTTAATCATGAAATAAATATCATATATATTCATTATATACATATTTATAATAGTACATAAAGGGTAGATTTAAAAAAATTAATTGCACTATTCAAGGAGATGGTAGTCTGTTCATAAGCATGAATGCTGTTTTCATTTTCTAATGAAAAGAAGGAAAGAAAGATAAATAATATTTTATTATTAAATAATAATAATTATTTTATAAATATCATATATATATATTTATTAAATCAATAATTATATCCATAAATGTGAGGTAGTAATAGAAAATGAATCATATCGCTATATGCAGGAGGTAGTCCACACATACACATGGGCGATACATTTATTCCCCATTTGATGAAAAAAAGGTGAAAGTAGATTTTAAACCCACATAATAAAATATTATTATATTTATAATACTATATTAATAATGTTATAATGGATACAATAGGTTTATATGATATGGAAGAAGAAATAAAATTGAAAGAGTTTGTTTAAGACTTATATATATTCTTTGAGAGACCGACTTTTTATTACACCTTAAGCAATGAGAGATTGGACTTAGGATAAGAAAAATGGGTATAGGATGAAGGTAAGTAGGATAATAATGTTTTGGGGAAAGTATTTCATGAGATATAAGGCTGAAAGTCCTTCTATAAGGGATGATAGGAGGTTTCCTTTTATAATTGAGGGAGAGGAAACATATGGAATTACTCAAAAGATTTAAATTATATAAGGACACTTTCATGTGAAAATGGTACCAAATGAACAAGTATTTTTAGGAAATATAATATAGGTCAAAATATGTTAAAATAATAAGAATAAATCAAGTTTATAAGTTATTATTACCCTATTCTATTAATTTTACTCCCCAATAAACCCATTTTAACCTTAACCCGAGTTATACATTTTTATAGTTTTTACTATTCATTATGAACAAAAATGAAAGTGGCCTTATTAAAAATTTTGTAAATAATTATTCAAAATATTAAATCCATTTTATTAAATTAAATTTTGATAATTTTTATAAATAATTTAAAAATGATAATGTGAAACACAATGGAAACTCCTTTTTATAAAAATGCCTTTTTAAGGAAAAAATTGAATTTACCTTCATTCCTTTCCTCGTAGAAGATATCAAATGGATGCTAAAATATTTAATTAAATATTTAATCTATAAATTTATTTATAAATTTTAATCAATAATTATTTATTTAATTTATTATAATAAAAACACATTGTTCCCATAAAAATAGTTTTATGAAAAATAACACTTTTTTACCTTTAAATGATTTTACCTTCATTAATAACCTTTAGATAACTAATTTATGGATTTTTATTCATAAATTACTATTAAATTTTATTAAAATAAAATTTTAATAGTGATCTATATATATTTTAGATTATAATACATAACATGTAGAAAAATACATTCCTCGGAAAAATAGTTCTTTTAATCATTAAATGATTTCATTAAAAATTTAATTATTATTTCTTAATAATTAATCAATACAGTTTAATTTATAAAAACAATTATATATATATTTAATAATGTGGTTAATTTTATCCATACCAACCAATCCAATGTATAGGTTATAAATATATACTATACCATGGGATCATTTAAACTCAAGGTTGTGCGTAAGGAAATATATCAAATTCTTCATGTTTATTTCAAATGAAATATAGAAAATAATATCGTGGTGTTACATATTTTTTTTATGAATTATGAAAATTTTTTTTTATTTATTTATGTGAAAAATTTATTCTAGTATATTTTCAAGACTTACATTACAAATGAGGGATTATATCAAAAGATTTTGTTTTCATCTATCTTAACCTCATTTTTTAAATTAAGTTATAAGATTGAATTTAGTTTCTAGGAATAGTTTGTAAATATTAAGTTATAGATTTATTATGAATTAGATTATCCATTTATTAAAGTATACTTTGGGATAATTACTTGGGGTTATACTTCCCATAGGTATAAAGGCTTATACATTGTTCTAGAAAGTTGTGGATTGACTATCTGTCACTCCAAGCTTACTCATGTGGAGTTTTTCAATATCATATAATTCTAAAATTTAGATGAAGATTTAATTTACCTTATTAATGAGAGGAATTTTAATATGTATGAAATTTTTTATATTCTATTTTTGAGTTATTAACAAAAACATGTGGGTTGTGGAAAGAGTTACACATTATTGGTGTGTGAACATATTAATTTGGTGGATGGAATAGGGATTCCAAAACTAAATCATTAGAAGAATTTATAAAAAAAGGAATAAAACCTAAGAATATAAAAGTTTCATGATATTAAATATATTTTTGTTTAATATACATATGATTCATATTTTTGTGAGACTTTTAAAAGAAAACCCTTCTAATACTATGTGTAAAATTCCTTCTAAAGCTGTACTAGTCAAGACCTCGATCATCCAACTCAGTAGGATATACTAAATATGGGAACCCTTGGATTATCTTGTGTATGGAAAGTAAATAATGTGTGATCATAATATGATTAGGCACCTCTTCTAGGAATTATTTTTAGGGTACACTATCCAGGACACCCTAATTGGATTAGGTTACCAGAGGAATAATGTTGACTGAACACATATGTTGGATTTGGATAATTAATTATTCAATCAACTATCTAAGAATCATAACTATCAGTATTAGAAATTTTACCAACCTAAATAACTAATTTATGGGATAAATACTAAAGTGACCAAAAAATTAGTGAATTATGGATCTTGTCTTACAAAATAGATGCTATATGAGGTCATCGTTTTTAGCAAGATTAATTTTATTAAAATTCCTCAATGAATTGATAAAAGACATGATACTCACTGATAAATATGTCTTTGTTGAAGATTATGTCTTATATCATGATAATCATTTTTAGATCTCTTATAGGTATTACTTATAGATAAATACTAGATTAGTATCTAAGGCTGATAAGTGTTCACAAGGTGAATCATTCTGAGCATATGAATGTGAATGTTATGGAGGTTAATTTCACCAACTCTAACTCATGGGTATTGGATATTGGGTGAAAATAACACATTTTTACTGATAATAATAGATTCATAGATTTTATGGAAATTGAAAAATGTGAATTATATCAATGTGTTAGTAATAGAGAAATAGTTTTTGCATTGGAAGTGGAAACTTATGATCTAACTTTACCAAGAGGATTAATTCTCAAAATAGAGAAGTGTTATTATGTTACTATCATAAACAAAAATTTAATTTCTTTAAATTTTTTAACAAGATGGGTTTTTTATTCATTATTAAGAAAAATAGTTTTTATATATATAATAATGAAATTTTTTATGTAATTTTTAATATGGTGACTGTTTTATACATTATAGATATTGATAAACCTATCTATAACATTCAACATTAAAAGTCTAAGGTTGATTCTAATCCCACATACCTATGGAATTTTCACCGTGAATATATAAGTGTGAAAACATCCAAAGTCTCCATAGAGATTGATTGTTGGAACTATTAAATTATGAATCATTTAATATATATGAATTTTTTTATTAGTAAAAATAATCGAAGTACCTTTTAGTGGAAATAGTGAAAGAGCTAGTGGGATCTCATATCTCATACATAATGATGTGTGTGGACTAATGAGTACTCAATAATGTGTTAATTTTCAGTACTTTATTACCATTATAATTGATTTTTAGTAAGTATGGTTATGTGTTTCTAGTGAGAAAAATATGTAATAATTTTGATTGGTTTAAATAGCTTTATAAAAAAGTTCAA
Organism: Viscum album; assembly: GCA_963277665.1. Taxonomy (NCBI): domain Eukaryota; kingdom Viridiplantae; phylum Streptophyta; class Magnoliopsida; order Santalales; family Viscaceae; genus Viscum; species Viscum album. The sequence continues at coordinate 1,927,357,618 of OY728133.1, read as the reverse complement.
AATCCACTGGAAAAAAGTATTAAAATTATCTGATTGGATTGGGTTGGTGAATACTTGAGCAAGGAATTCACTAATAATTTGTGAGATTGTAGAATTGTTTCATAACTGACGAATCTTAGAACACCATAGTGAATTTTTGGGTCTGATAGGATTAATATTAACTTGTTAGACATGGTTTGATTAATGATGAATCAACATGGATTTCCTATTTGATTATGGGTTTATACTCTAAAGAATACTATATTTTTACCTGATCTCCATATAAAGTGGTCATAGAGACACTATATGAGATATGTATTTTCAAACATCAAATAATTCATTTTATGAATATTTGGGATTGTGAATAAATTATTTGATTATAATGAGCTCATCCCAAATTTAGATTTTTTTTCTTTTTTTATTATCTCAAGGAAACTATGAGACATTATTTCCAAAATTCTACTAAACAAAATGTGGTTTTTGAGATGAACTGGTTTATTTATTTTGAAGGAATTTATAATTAAAGGAATTAGTGGAATAAAGTTATCATTAGATATGTCTAAGACCAATAAATGTGAAGTGTTCATGGGGTGGATGCTGAGTCAGTTTCACAAAGAGTAGTGGAAGAAGAAACGACTCAAGTTACACAAGAAACTCAAAACTATGGAAGGATTCATCAGGTTCTCATGAGGTATGGATTTATCAAAGACGGATAAGTAATTTTTATAGGAGATAAACTGATTACCTATCCTGAATCTGTGGATAATTATGATTCCAATAATGGTTAATATCCATAAAATATGAAATAGACTCCATATACATTAGAAAATTTTGAAACGTGGAGGATTCAACTGGAGGGGTAAGAACCATAAGGTACAAGTGGGATTTCTTTAATAAAATTGAAATGGATTTTAAAGTTTCTACCTATAAATCATTCCTAATGGAAAATAGTTACAAGAAAATTCATGGTATTAACTATTAAGAAACATTTTCACCCACTGTGATGGTAAAGTCCATTCAGATATTTATCTGCATAACAACTCATTTTGATTCTAAGATGTATCAAATGGATGTTAAAACCAATTTCCATAAATAGAATTTAGTTGATGATTTGTAATTATATATCTTGAAGGTTTGAAGTTCCAAATGAGTATGCTAAGTATGCATGTTGCAATGGTAAATTTTTGTATTGAAGAATAATTACTAGAGTTGGAATATATGGTTTGATGTTTCAATCAAAGAGTTTGATTTTATCAAGAATATAGATGATTCTATTGTATATAATCTAATTTGTGAGATTATAGTAGTTTTTATAATATTGTATGTGTGTTAAATAATTAATATTTAAAATAATATCCCCAATTTACATTCTATAAAGCTATAACTAGGAAAGTGATTCTCTATGAAAGATATGGGTGACTTAGCCAACATATTGGGTATAAAGATATATAGAGATATATCTAAGTGGATACTAGAACTAATTTAAAACAAAAATATTAAGTAAAGCGATAAAGAGGTTTATCATAGTTAACTTCAAAAGGGGTCTTTAATAGTGTTACATTTCATGAATCTTTTGAAGATTTAGGATCCTTCTAAGGAGTTAGAAGTTATATATAAAGTTCACTATGCATCCTATATAGGCTTTATCATGTATTCCATACTGTGTACCTGACCTTCTATCACCAATATTCATAGAATAACCAATGTATACCAATATAATCCTGGTGATATTGGTAAAATTTCTATAAATAATATCCTTAAGTACTTAAGAAGGACCGAGGATATATTCTTGATTTTTGGAGGAGAGGATGGTATCTTTGTATAAGGATACATTAACATTAGTTTCTAATCCAATAAATATGAAATGAGATCTAAATATGTTTTCTTATCTTTTATGAATGGTATAACTATCATTTTTAAGAGTTCCAAGAAACCCACTATGGTAGACTCGACAATAGAGGGGGAGTACATCGTTGTATTAGATGCCGGGAAGAAATATGTTTTGATCAGGAATTTCATTTCAAAATTTGAGGTGGTTCTAGTGTAATGTTGAAATTATTTATCATTTAAAGATAAATTTTGGAATACTATATTCTCTTCTTTTTATAAAGTATAAAGAATATCATTCTTCTCTATATTCTCATAGAGTCTTCACTATCTCTTCTCCTACTTTTATTTCTTATTTTAATATTTTATTCATCAATTTTCCACATGAGAAATATTTCTATATTTGAATATAGAAACTTTAGAAATCCAGTAGGATCCTCCTTTTAAAATTTGTGTCATGTTATATCTTTCAACTCATGGATTTACCTCTTAAATAATAGACTTATTGAATTACACCACTAATAACTTGGCACTTCCATGCATGTAGATACCTAAACATCACATTTAAATTCTCAAATAATGCCAAAGTATTTAGTTACCCTAAAATAGACATGAATCTCCATTCAAAATTAGCCACATAATCAATTATAAAATTTTATTTATAATAATAATTTTAATCCATGTGGCCTGATCTAATTGCTTACATTCATGTTGATGTAAGATCAAGAATCTCTGGCAATAATTTTCCTAACCATTGGATTATATGTAAGAAGTGTGTATTATTTGGAATTATTAATTCTAGAAACTAAGTATCACATCATATATATCACTCTATCATTTATACTTATTAATATACCTTCTTATATATGAATTTGTGTTTCATATATATGAACCAAATTGAATCTTATAATTACCTACCTTTGTCTCATTTCACAATTTCCAGAGCATGCATCCTATGTATTGTCCCTACACATCATATGTATACATGGAAGTTTTTCCCTTTGATAATTCTTATTCACTAGTTACATCATATATATTCCTATAATATATAAGTTTTTTTAAATTTTGATTCATTCACTCTCCATACATATCAAAACTTCTAGATATTAAGTGTTTCATTGCACATATAAAGAAAAACGTTTTTGGTATACAAGGAATTCTCAGACTTTGTCATTTTAAACAATCCTAGTGTATCATACGTATATAGGTAGACATCCAACACATAGAAAAATTCATAAATTATTCTCAAAACCAGACTATACAAGAATTTATTTAGAATAATCACAAACCTCTTCCATCCTTCAAGATATTTACTTCATAATAGAAAATAATCTCCCTTTAAGATTCCTACCTCTTGTTCATCAACAAACACAACCTAAAAACACACCTAGGGTATTTTTTATAACAATATGACCCTTCAGATTTTTTAAAAACTTAAAAATAGATTTAGAAAAAATTCATTCAAAAACCTCATAAATAAATATATCTAAGTATAACCCTAATTCAAACCACTAGACTTCAAAGAGTGTACCAATGATTAGTTAAACATCAACTCTAATCCCACCTGAGTCAATATCAATATCAGAAAAAAGATCTAATTATAAACATCCTCTTGATAAAACTTAATTTATCCTCATTATATGACACCAAAAGATTTTATAGGTATTCCTTTGAAATAAATTTTAAGTATTGGATAGCTTTGTTTATGTGAAACTGCAATTCTAAATAAACCATGGTATTTGATGACCTTTATAACCTATCTATTGGATTGGAAGGTATATATCAGATTAACCACATTATTAAATATATATAGAATTTTTTTCCTTAATTAAAATTTATTGATTAATTTTTAATAAACAATCATTTAATTTTTAATAAAAACATTTAATCATTAAAATACATATATTTTTGAAGAAAATTATTTTTTTAGGTGTTATGAATTTTCATATAAATAAATATATTGATAAATGTTTCAAAAAAAATATTTTTAATAAAATTTATTGATACATTAAGAATAATTATTCATATATAGTTATCTAAGGGTTAAGAATGAAGATAGAATCATTTTAAGGTAAAAAAATTATTTTTTGGAAAACTATTTTTATGTGAACAATGCATTTTTAATTTAATAAATTAAATAAGTAAATTTAAATTAATGATGTTAATTAAAATTTTAGATTATATATTAAATAAAATATTTTAATATTAATTTAATTACTCTTATTATGTAAGGAATGAATGTAAACTGTCTTTTAAACTTAAAAATGTATTTTTATAAACAATTATTTTCATAGCATTTTTCATGATTATTTTTAAAATTAATTTCTTCCACTTATAGAAATTAAATTTGATAAAATGGATTCCAAATTTGAATAATCATTTCCTAATTTTTTAATGAGTTTGCTTTTATTTTTGTTTATAATGAATATTAAAAATAGTAAAATAATTTTTCACCACAATTTGGGTGAAAACATGTTTACCCAGGGGGTGGGTTTAAACTAAAAGGTAAATGTAAAAATTACACTTAAACAATCACACCCAAAAAATTCTAAAAGAGTAACTTTTATTCGATAATTTTTATGACATGAAACACTAAACGTAGAAAAGAATATAACCTTGCGAGAATTTATGGTATATTTAATATTATAAATAAAATTAATATATTCTATATCTTGAAATAAACACAATACTGAGTTATCTTTCATCACATTCAACAAATACTTTCTTCGATAGCTTCTGCTATACGCAAGATTAAGCTTTACCAAATAAAAATATATTATTAAAATATTATTATTTAATTTAATAAGATATTACCTACAGATTAAATTAGTGGTTATGAATATTATTAACTAACTTATGAGAATATATAGTTTATTAAAATATAAAATTAATTCACTGGTAACCAATTAATTATAAATTAATATAAAAACCAATTGAATATAAAGATAATGTTTTTTATGATTACAATGGTGTTTTATCCAAATAAATTAAATTAATTAATATCATTTAATGATATTAATTAGATATATATATATGTTATATATTTAATCAAGTATTTTTTAAATTTTTATAATAGATTTTATAGGAATAAAATAAAAATAAACCTAATTTATGCAAAGAAATAATATTTTCCTACTGGAAAATTTTCCACCTTTTGACGACAAACTTTATTCAAAATTAAATTTTGGCTATTTTTTCAATTTTATATGTCAAAGTAAACTTTATTTTTAAAATTTTAACATAATAATTATCTTTTTGTGATTTTTGGTATTTTTCTATGAAATTTCATTTTTTTGATTAATAGTGAAAAATACCAAATTTTAATTGAAAACCACCTTTTATTCTAATTTATTTATAAGATTAAATTATATTTTTTATTGGTTTTAAAACTTAATTATATCAATTTTACATCAATTAATCAATTTTAGGTTACTTTAATCAATTTAACATTGAAATTGGATATAAAAAGTTAGAAATATTTTGAACATGTTTACTTAAAAAAACCAAGTTTGTCATCCAGTATATGGGATTAATTTTATATTAATTTTTAAAATTATGTGACTAAAATTTGGAAAAATGGATTACACATTTGTAATTAAATAATTTATAATTTTTTAATAAGTTAAAATTAGTTTTCACCAAAAAAGTAGTGAACGTAATTAAAATTATTTAAGCGATTAAGAAAAAAATTAGCTTAACAATGGACTAAACCTTAAACTTAATGAAACAATTGAACTAGAAACTTGTCAAAAATAAATTGGATGTTAATATTTAGACCCTATAACATATTTTATTTAATTTGGTTAATTATTGAATAATATTGAAATGGGAGTAACGTGAGTGGAACTCTCTTTTCAAAAATTTACAAGAATGCCACTCCTCCTTCACTATAAAAAGGCACTCACCTCTCACCCTTATTAACACCTCTAAAGATATTTGGTTCATCCAAAATAAACCCAAATACGATACCAACTTACCTAAATTAATCTTATAAGCCTCTCTTTGGTATTAAGTCCAACCAAGGATTTCTTTTAATATAATACAAAAGGATTTACCCAAATAAGAGGCAATGTTCTTGAGCGATCAATTTAGTTTTATTTCTTTCTCAAATACTTTAATTATACTTATTAAATTATTTTATAATCACATAATTATAAAAAATATACGAATATTTGTTTATGTAAATGGTTGGACCAGCACCTACATACACTTCCATCGAATGTATAATGAACTTATCGTTCATGTACGGTGAACTACTGCCTCGCGATACAAGATCGTTCATTTTTCCTTTACCGCCTCTCATGGTTGGAAATTATGATGAACATGATATTTTTATATTCTTTATATGTTATTTATAACATATTTATATTTATATAATTTTTATATAACATATACCATTTTTCATTCCATATTGTGGGGATATAATAACATCGTTTGTGGATATGTGGACTACCCCCTCCTCAAAGCGATGTAATTCATTCACACTTTACATAGAATATATTAAGGTTGGTTTTATTAAAATTACGTGAGATATCTGAAATAAATATTATATTATAATTATAATATATATATATATATACATATCATTTAATTTTCATTACTTTAAATACAACAAATAAATGGAATCAGTGTTCATGCGTATGTATTACCTACCATCTACATGAATGATACAATTCATTTCCTATATCCAAATATTATAGATTATTCTAAATACATATATAATGAATATATATGATATTTAAATCTTTTTTTATTTCTTTATATGATGAAATAATTTTCTAATTAATAGGAACAATAAGTAAATAGTCAAAACAAACTTGAAAAAATAGGAAATTAACACCCGGTATAGTGAAAATAATGAAAGATTATTTCCAAACGGGTAATAATATATTATTAGAAAATAATATATGTAATTATAAATATGGTTATGGTTATGGTATAAGTTAGTGACATGTTAAAACCATTATATAGTAAGTTAAATTATGTTCACACAAAAGAAAACACAGGGTAAGGGATTTTTATCTCACTTTTTACATCTATGAGATAAATGTTATATTCACAACTTACTTATTTTATGCAGTTTATCTACTAAAAATTTTAATATATTATATCATTAATTATTTTATATTCATATTATTTTTAATTTAACTTTGAAATATTTTTTCTCAGGGGATTTTAATTAAAATTTACTAAGTGGTAAATAATTTCATAACCCAATTCCTTTTCATTGAGTTATATTTCGTCCTCATTGTTGTTAATATTATATGATTACGTGTATAATAAATTTAATAATATATTGATTTATTTTCTCTTATTTTATGTGGATTTATAATTGATACAGATAATCAATTCATTTATTAATTCTCACTTCAATGTCATGACCATTTTAAGGGTTTATTTCACAATCGCATTCTAATCATGGTTGCTTATTATTAAAATTACATTAAAGGAATTTATGTGAACATTTTACAATAAAAACTTTAATTTTATTCTCCTATGGTTATTAATTAACCTTTTTAAGTAATAGTACCATTTTCCCACTATATAGTATTCAAGATGTTGTAGAAAATGTTTTTAATAAAACCCAAATTTATTTATCTCTTTAGTCAGAGAACCTATTTTATTCTAAAAACCATGTTTTATTAAAATGTTTTTAACCTTTTAAAAATTAATTTTAAAGGTACTTTTAATGAAAATGCTTTAAAAAATTATTTTCATAGATTTTTTTTTCAAAACGTGTTTGAAAATAAAAAGGATATTTCTGTCAAGAATTTGTTTAAAAGATATTTTTATAGTATTTATATCCACCAATGAAAATAATCCTTCATTTTACTCTACTTGGGATATGATGTATTAATACCATCTATATTATTTATCTGTATAGTTAATGATTGAGTTTTCCAAGGATAGTATTGGCATTCACTTCCTTGATTCCTAGGTTATTCTTCTGGAAAAATTTAATTTCTATTGATCATTAGACATTGAATTTACCCAAATTATCCATATAATTTATTTTAGATATATTTATTGGGTAAACAATATAACATTTTTACATATAGTGTTTACTTTGATAGTTATTTGATTTTCTAGGGAAATATTGATAAATCCATATCATTTATTCAATATGGATATTTGATAAGGCATATTGTTTATTAATTTAATTTATTATTTGATATGAGGAATGATTTGGACTTGTGGTGATGGGTGGGGACCAGAATTTATATATCCCATGATGCATCGATAGGTTTTCATGAGACAAATTAGTTGGAAAAATTAAACAAGCTTCTACATGTAGTTTTAAACTATCTTGTGAAAGGTATTGCAGGTATAGGTTTTTAGGTGCCCCCTACAAGATACACAATAATTAAGAATTGCCTTCATTTTGAATAAGTATTTATTATCATTGAGGTTTTCACTATAAAAAAGTCTATGAATTCATTTAATGCTTAGTTTATTGATTAAATGTAATGTGTTTTTAGTTTCTTACCTTTCCATATTGATTATTCCTTATCTATTTATTTAAATGGAATTCATTTTTAGTTATTTTATTTTCCATATTTTTTACACACTTCCTTCTCAGTTTATTGATTTCATGGAATATGTGTTCACATATTTATCTTTTTATAATAATTATTCTGATTGATTCATTATTTCTTTCATTGTACTTACCCTTACTAATCATTTGAGATCACATTTATTATGTTTCCTTTATACAAGATTCCCTAAGTACTTTAGGAAGTATATGAAAGGATATAACGGAAGGAATAAAGTTATTATCCTTGAGGAAAATATATTTTAATTTTTTATTTATTTATAATAAAAGAATCGTGTATATATCTAATTTACCAAGACTACTAAATAGTTTGGTCCTTGAAGAAACAATTTAATTGTATCTTATGCCAATGTAATAGTATTAGGAATTTTCTCTAGGCTGCTGGGGCTGGGGTCTCTATAGTTGGTATCAAATTAAGTTTAATAAAAACCTTAGGAACAAGATTTAGGAAAACATAGATTATAGAACATAACCCTAAGGTAGAATTTGAGGATAACTATATAAGAACATCCTAAAGTTTTAGTTAGATATAGATTATGTGATTTTCCTTGAAATATATCCCTTTTTGGATACTAAAAGTGGATGTGGTTCTAGAAAAGATGTACCTCGGGGTAACAACTATGAAAATGTGTTTCAGGACAGACTTGAGTGTAATCTGGTACACAATAATGAGCCTTACTATGCACCTGTTTTGTCACTCCTGGGGGATACGATTAGGATATTTCAAATTTTCTTTACAAACCATTGTGAAGAATTTAAACATATGATTAAAATAAATAACCTAGTTTAAACCTAAGGCATTTTAGGTTAAAAATAAGGTGTCATGATTTAGATATCCTATAAATGATTATATGTTTTTATCTATATGACTATTGTTACTCACACTATGATTCTTTGTTTTAGTTTATGGATGGAACCATACGGAGTCATGTTAACATTGAACATGATAGAAAAGGTGGTGAGAATGAGAAACCAAATGAGATGTTGATAGGAGTGAAAGATATTGTGTTTATGTCTAATAAATTTTCAAAAAATATGATTAACAACATATACCTTAACCAACTCCCGAACTCATGAAAGAAGAGAAGAATGGAGTTTTCTAGGATCTCAAGTAGTCGATACCATAGAGAAAATAAGTCTTGATTTCTCTCATTCAAGAAATATGGAATGAGACACCTAGAAAAGTGTATTAATGGAATGGGGAAATGATTTATGTGTGGGAAATAAGGACATAAGTCATATAATTGGTGAGGAAAAATGAAGAGTATGAAGGAAGGAAATAAATCTCTTTATAAGGATCCATTATAGATCGTTGCCTTAACTATAGGGAACCTGGGAATTACCTGAGTGAATTCCCTCTTCTAAAGGATAAAACATAGAACAAGGTTGGAACTATGTAGAAATAAATGGATAAAGTAATTATGTACTGAGGTTTTGTTGAAAGACTTAGTTAAAATTCAATTTAATGATTCAATTTTAAGGATTTACATCATATTTATTTTGAAAATTTTATTATTATAATATAGAAAAAGGAAAATCTACATGCTATATGACAAACCATCAAATCTAACAAGGAGGTGGGGATTAAAACCATGACTGAAGGACGATAAGAGTTTCACACCTACCACTAACCTATGCGATGCCCGAGTTAATGTGTAATTTTTTTAGTTATAAAATTTGACGAATAAATATTAATAATGAGCCAATATTTTCACTTTTTAGGTTTAGATAATAATTTGTTAACCATATTGGTTTTGAAAAGTTTTTAGAGAAAAATATAATGACTTAATTTGTGGGTATTATGATGTATTAAAAGAATATTTTTGTTATTTAAAAAGGGATCATTCTGGGATATTAATTTCATGGAGTAAGGGATGAATTTGAATTTGATCAAAGGAAAATGAAAAGTTGAAATTATTCATACAAAAATGAAATGTATCAAGTAAGTAAATTTCCTTATATGATTAGTAAATAAAATAATTCCTCAACATTATGAAAAGTATATTAAAACAAAAATGTTTCCATAATACCTTAATTTTTATTGAACCGATAGTCTTATAAATCATCACAGATTTATGGATTTGAGGCCCTCAAATTTACATTGATCATTCAATTGTTTGTTATTGGTGACCCAAATAAATACATATAAATATTTATTTTTTTCTTGCATGTATGTATCTCCAATTTCCACCAATTTTCTTCTACTTAGAGACCTTGTTATATGTTATTCCATGTGACCTTTGTACTTCTCATTCTCTATTTTTAAGAGGATATTTTATAAAATCCTTTAAGATATGGGTTTTTCAGCAAATAAATTTTCAAATATCAAACCCTAGATTACTTAGATCAAGTCTAAATTACATGGAAACAATTTATTTAATATTGGTAGAATATAACACCTCAAAAATTATAAAAGATTAACTTTTATTTGATAGTGTGTATGACGTGCAAACAAAATATAGAAAGGAATATAAAATCTCAAGACATTAGGGAATATTTAATATTTTAAATAAATTCAATATATTTTATATCTTACAATGCATGGAATACCAAGTTAGATTTCATTGCACACAACAAAGACTTTATTTAATATCTTGTACTACATGAAAGACCAAGTTTTACCAAACAAATATATATTTTAAAAAATGTTATTATTTAATATAATAATATATAACCTAAGCTTTTAATTATAAATTATTAATTTTATTAATTAAATTATTAATGTATATGGTTTAAAAAAAATATAAAATGAATAAATAGGTTACAAATTATTTATAAATGAATATAAAAACCAATTAAAAATAAATAATTTTTTTATGCTCATAAAGGTTTTTTAACCTAATAAATTAAATAAAATTATATTAGAGAATGATATTAACGAAATATATATGATATATATTGAATTAAATAGTTTTTACATTCATGAAATAGATTTTATAGGCATAAAATAATAACAAACCTAATTTCATGCATAAAAAGAAATATTTTTCTAAAGGAATTTTTTCTACCTTTTCATTATAATTTCAAAAAATGGATTCAATATTTGGAATCATAATAATTTATAATATCCTATAATGTCAAATTAGTTTTTTTCCAAGAAATTTAGTGAAGGTAATTAAATTTAATTACAATTATTAAGAGAAAAATTAGCTTAACAAGGGACAAAACCTTAAAATTAAGGGAAAAAACCTTAAACTTAAAGGAAAAAATGACCTAATTTTTTTTTTCCAAAATCCATTTTTTTTCATATATTTGACTTTTCCTTTCCTTTAATTGAATTGGGTTTTTTATTGCAGTTGCTTGACATGGTAAAAACGTGGGTGTAATTCCCTTTTAAAAAATTCACAAGAATGCCACTCTTCTTCCACTATAATAGGCACTCACCCATCCAACTTATTCACACCTCTCAATACCTTTTTATTATCTAAAATATTACAAAATATGCTCTAAAATTCAATCCCATAATCCTAGAATTCTACCTTTTTGAATAAATCCAATCAAGGATAGGAGTTACCCAAATAAGAGGTAATGTTCTTTAACGACCACTTCAGTTTTATTTCTTTATTCTCTCCTTCAATTATCCTTATTACATGATTATATAATAACATCAATATCCTAAATATACTTGTATGTTTTTATGTTAAGTTTTCAACCTAAACCTACACACACTTCCATCAAATGGGTAATGAACTTACAGTTCATGTATGACGAACTACCACCTCGCAAAATGAGATCATTCGTTTTTTACATTACCATCTCTCATGGTTGGGAATTAGGATGAGTAAACTATCTTTATATGATATATATTATATATATGATATATTTATGCTTCTATAATTTTTATATAACACATAGCTTTATACCTTCCATATTTTTGGGATATGATAACATCATTTGTGGATGTGTGGACTACCGCCTCCTCAAAGTGATGTGATTCATTCACACTAAAATGGAATGTATTAAGAATGGTTTTAATAAATTTATGTGACATATATGACATAAATATGATAATGTAATTATAATATACCTATATATATATTATTTACTTTTTAATATTTTAAATATGATAAAGAAATGGAAGTAGCGTTCATGCGTACATACAACTTACTATCCCCATAAATGGTGCATTTCATATATTATATTTATATATTATGGAGTATTATAAATACATATATAATACATATATATCATATTTAAATCATGTATTAAATTATATATAGGATTAAACCAGGATCTAATTAATAATAACAAAACGTAATAATTTGAATCATACTAAAAAAATAAGGCAATTAACACTAGAAATAGTGAAAATAATGAAAGATTATTAACAAATGGGTAATAATATACTATAATAAGATAATATATGAAATTATAAATATGAATATGGTTCTCGTATATGTTTGTGATATTTTTACAACCATTATATAGGAATTTAATGGATGTTCACCCAAAAGGATACATAAGGTACAAGATTTTCATCTCACTTTTTAAATCCATGAGATAAATATAATATTGACCACTTACTTATTTTGTGTGGTGTATCTACTACCAATTTTGATATATTATATCATGAATTATTTTATCTTCATGGTATTTTTAGTTTCAATTTAAATTATTTATTCTAAGGGGATTTTAATTAAAAATTACCAAGTGGTAAAGAATTTCATAACCCAATTCCCTTTCATTAGGTTATATTACTTCCTCATTGTCGTAAATATTATATGATTATGTGTATAATTAATTTTACTATATATTTATTTATTTTAACTTCTTTTATATGTATTTACATTTTGTAAATAAAATCAATTCATTGATTAAGTTTTACTTCAACATTATGACCATTTAAGGGTTTATTTCACAATCATATTCTAATCGAGATTGCTTATTATTGAAATTAAATTAAAAGAAATTAAATGAACATTATTAAATAAACACTATAATTTTATTATCATATGGTTATTAATTACCTTTTTCACATAATAGTACCATTTTCTTACTCTTTGGCCCTCAAAATGTTTTACCAAATGTTTTTAGGAAAATACGACTTTATTTCTCTATTTAGTGAGGGAAATTGTTTTCTTTTAGAAACAATTTTTTATTAAAATGTTTTAAAAAAGGTTTTTAACCATTTCAAAGTTATTTATTAAATAATTTTTTACCCTTTTTATCTTTTATAAATTTTTTCATAGTTATCTTATTGTCTCTTTTTGAACAATGCATTTTTATAACCTTTTACTATGTAAAAGGAATGTTCTTTTTTACATTGTACAACATTAAAGAATTTACACACCTTCATTCCATAGAATCTTGATTTGAAATTTTAAAAGGTTACTTTTTAAATAAAATGTTTTCAAAATTTTTTTCAATGAAAAGGATTTTCAAAATGTTTTTCAAAATAAAAATTATTTTTTCCTCAAGAATGTCTTTATAAGATATTTTTATAGTATTTCTATTTATCATTGACAAAAAGACTTAATTTTACTTAACTTGGTATATATTTTATTAATACCATCCTTATTATTCCTCTAGATGTTTTATGATTGATTTGGAAAATTATAGTATTGAAATTCACTTCCTTTATTCCTTTATTAGTCCCCTTAACATATTAAATTTCCTATGATCATTAGATATTGAATTTCCCCAAATTATCCATATAATTTATCATTGATATGTTTAATGCCTAAAACTTATATCATTTTTTACATATGGTGGTTACTTTAATAGTTATTTTATTTTCTAGGGATATATTGATAAATCTATATCCATTATTCAATACCAATATTTGATAAGTCATATTGTTTATTAATTGAATCGATTATTCGATATGAGAAATGATTCAGGAATTTTGTGATGGGTGGGGCCTACACTTTATATATCCCCTAAATGCATTCAAAGGTATTCATAAGAAAAATTATTTGTGAAAATTGAATAGGTTTCTACCTATAGTTTTAAACCATCTTGTGAAAGTTATTGAAAGTATAGGTTTTCATGTGACATATACATGACATCCAATAGTTAAGAATTTCCATCATTTTGATTCAATGTTTATTATCCATGAAATTTTCAGTATGAAAATGTATATGGATGAATTTAATTCTCAGTTTATTGATTAAATGAATTGTGTTTTTATCTTCTTAGCTTTCCATATTTATTTTTCCTTATCTAATTATTTAAATAGAATGAATTTCTAGTTATTTTTCTTTCCATATTGTTTATGCACTTCCTTTTCTATTTATTGATCACTTAGAATGTTTGTTTAGATATTTACCTTACCATAATTATTTTCCCATTGATTAATTATTTCTTCCTATGTACTTACCTTACTGAGAATTTTAGCTCACCCTTATTATGCTTCCTTTCCATAGGATTCCTTGAAGCGTGTTAAGAAAGATTTCTACCGATAAGATTGATGGAATAAAGTTATTTTCCATGAATTTTTTTTGTAATTTTTTTATTAATTTATAATAAAAGACTCATTTATTTATCTATTTTACCAAGACTAATAAAATGTTTGGTCCTTTGGGATGCAATTTAATTGTATCTTATGCCATTGTAAGGGTAGTAGGCACCAACCCCAGGCTGTTGCAGTCAGGGTCGCTATATAAACTTATCTAAATATTATTAGTTGAAGATATATAAACCTTATATTATCTTATAATTAATTTATTATCAATTTTTTTCACTTTCAAATGAAATTGACCTTATATTATTGAAATATTTTAAGTAATTCTATTTGTGTACCTCCACTAACTTATAAATGGGAACCTATTATACTACCTTATTAATACAATTTTTTCCATAGATATCAGTGAATAACTACCCAAAAAATCTTTATAGCTTCTTTCCCATCATTTTATATCTATTTTTTTACTCTAAGACCATGCTAGGAAGGGTTAATGTGTGTAAGACAAATGAGGTCTCTCAAAGAAGAGGCAATCTTACCCGAATATTTCAAAGTTTATTTCTTAATATTATTCCCATAAATATATTATGTACAACATAAAATATTTAATTACATATCATCAATATTATAACATGTTATTATGATTATGGTATAACAATTTTATATCTCTTTTCCATCAATCAGAAAATGAAAGTATCGCTCATCCGTACATTTGGACTACCGCCTCCACGTAGTGATATGATTCATTTTATAAACCTTATTTCATGGTTTTTTATTATAATTTATTTAATATTTGTATATTATATTTATGAAATAATTATTCTTCTATAATTATAATTTCTTAGATACCTTCTTACCATCCTCTCTATTGGAAAATGATAACGTTGCTCATGCGCACATGTAGACTACCACCTCCATAAAGTTATGCGATTAATTTTTTATCATAAATTTATATGAATGATTATAAAATGTTATATAATGATTAAATATAATAGTTATTAAATTATTATGGTTATTTAGATTATATAACCATGGTAAAAGTTCAAGGAAGATGTTACCGAATCAAAACATAAATGAAAAAAAATAGTTAACATATAAAAATGATGATGGTAATGGAATATTGTTAATGGGGGAATGATAAGATTTTATAAGTAAAAAATATATAGTATTATAAGTATGAATATGTTTTTATTATATAATTATAATAAATTTAAATTTATTATACAGGAGGTTAAATTCACTAATAAAGAATATTAGACATGAGGTAAGGGTTTCTCACCTCACTTTTACTTCTATAAGACATATTCCATATTGCAAATTATTTAGTTTATGTGGTGTATATAATACCACTTTTATATGTTATATCTTGAATCCATTTACATTCATAGTATTTAAATTTTTATTTTAATTTATTTCTTTCATGGGGGTTATGATTCAAAAGTTACCACAATGGTAAGTGATTTGTGCTATAATCCCAATTTTTACCGAGTTCGTTTATGCTTAAGTTTATGATGATAAAATTATATGATATATATATTATAAATATCATGTATTTTATTATCCTAAAGTTATTTTCAAATATTACACATTTTACATTAATTTTCCTCTCTGTAAGTACTCATAAGACTGAAAGAACATTTTAAGGAAAATCTACTTTATTTCTCTCTTTGGATTGAGATATTTTTCTTCCATTTCCATAATTTCTTTAAAATATTTTTACTATTCTAAAATAATTGATTAATTTAACTTTTACCCATGTTTTTATTTTTTTAAAAATGTTTATAAATAATTTTCTTATTGTTTTTTTAATGAGTTACTTTTTTTACAAAGGTTTAAACATAATATTTATTTTGACTTATACTACACAAACATGTTTTCCTATCACAAATAATACTATTTTATTTGAAGATTACTTTAAAAGTTTCCATGGTTCTTTTTAAATAATTATTTATCAATATTCTGTAAATTTTTAGTTTTAGTTTTATTATTTTAGAATGGAAAGAGTATTATACTCAAGAAATGTTCCAATGATCCTTTAAAGTTATTTTCATATGTGACAACATACTTTGATGTTTCTTATGATTTATTGGGGATATGATCCAATGTTACCATATTTATTATTTCTCAAAATGGTTATTAAAAATGGTGATGAAATCTTGATGAAACATATTTTCTTTTTTATGAGTTAAGATTTGATAAAATGATTAATGTTTTCATGATCGTATCGCATAAATATGAATAGATTATGATTATATGACTAGTGGGTCTGTTAAATCTCTCCAATTAATTAGGTAATGTTTAATGTTTATGAGCTCAAAGGGCACATGAGATGTTATCCAAAGCGTAAAATAGGGAATATAGGAGGTTATCTCAGGACTTAAAGAGGGTATACAAAATGTTATTCTAATCCCAAAGAGGGTACATGAGTGTTTAGTCCATGCTTGTCATGTGATGAATGTCTTGGTAGATATCCTTAACATATTATTTCTATGATTATGATTATGTCAAACTCGTTATATTGATATTTTTTTCATTTTTTTATGCTTATGATATGATCTCATGGCCCATGATATTTTATTATTCTTTGACTCTTGTCTTTTGAAATACTAAATATTTATTCCATGATTATGATCTATGAATTATTGGGTATGGTTTTCAAATATTGTGATCATATTATTATACCCTTATGGTCATGTAATGGTTACATTTGATCATTGGATTATATCTCTCATGTTTACCCATACAGAGTATCCAGGCTTACCCATTCTTATGTTTCCTTTACCTAGGTCACAATAAATGGTTTTAAATAGGGTATGACTAAGAAGTGTACTATATGAGAAGAAATTTATGGGATATATTGAGGATATTTCATGAAGTAATATGTTTATGTAACTTATCTATAAATAATCTAAACCTTTATGGTTATAGGAAATGTATTATTATGATATTTTTTGAATATTTATCTAAAATGATATAATATTTGTGTATGTAATGTTTGGGTCACCTATATTGGTATTAGAGAAAGGTTTAGTTATTTTTGGAGATTAATATTAAAAAAACTAAGTTATAATCTTTAAGATAGGCCTATGTATATGATAACATACTAAGTTATTATAAATAAATAAGTGTGGTTTTCATAGAAAATACATCTTGTCTCGATACTGAAAAGTTGATGTGGCTATGAAACATATGAATCTGAGGGAAAAATATCTAAAAGGGGAAGATTGTTTATTAACTCAATCATAACCGAAGCATGATGAGTGGGCCTAAGATTTCACACTTGGCTATACACTCTAGGGGGATATTCTTGGGTTAATTAACATTTTATTTATAAACCATTATAAAGGATTTAATTAGATAATGAACACAAATGACCTAGTTAAACCTAAGGTGTCATATATTGAAAATAAGTTTTTATGCGTTAGAAATACTATGAATGTTTTTTCAAGATTATAATATTTATAACTATGATTATTGTTATTGACACAATTATTTTTTATTTTAGTCAATGATTAGAACTAGGAGGAATCATGTTAATATTGAATATGGAATATAATGTAATAATTTTATTCATGAGAAGTAAATTATTATGGGATATGGAATGAAAAATACTATTTATTTATTAATGAAAGTTTCTCAAGATATGAATCTTATTGAGATTATAAAATACAAATGGAGGAAAGAAAATGTTATTTAGTGCTTAATGAAAGAACACCCAACTTCTATTAGTGGGTTCTCTACTCCACTAATTTCTAGTAAATAAATTAGTACTAATAAAAATATATTTTACATTATCTAGTGCTGAGAGCATTGAAAGTTTATTTTGGTATTTTAATCATTTGTAAGGTGAATCAAATCAATATGGGAATCATATTAAGAATATGAGGAAATAGGAATAAATTTAATCCATAGAGTGGGATGATTTTGGGAGGCTATTTTTTCAAAAATCACTTTCCTCATATTCTGTTCAAGAAAATAGAGAAGGAATTCATTGAGCTAAAGAAGAAGGATGATGAATCTATTGGTACCTATAAGGCAAAATTTATTAGACTTGTGAGGAACACTTATAATATTATCATTTAAATTGAAAGTAATATTGATCAATTCTTCAATGGCTTAAAATTAATTACCCTGAGGGAATTATCAATAAGAAAATTTATTAGCTATGAAGAAATTATTTAATGTGATCTCAAGGTAAAAAAAGAGATCAGAGTCACCCACCATTCTCAAGGTTTTGATATGAAATGAAAGATGTAATTAAAAGGAAATTTTAAAAATATAAACCATAGAGGGGAGAAGGTTTTTTCTTTTTTTATGCCAGAAGTATGGAAGGAAACAAGGAGTAAATTATATTATGGGGACTTGTAAATTCTTTAAGTGTAGAAAGGAAGGTCACTATGAAATAAAATGTTTAAATAACATGAAGAGGTTAGGTAATGATGTGAATGGAGAGAAATATCCATAGAATGAACCACCAACACTCATATTTTTCAAATATAATTAATATGGTCATTTTTAACTATTGTTAAAATCAGAGGGATAATGATGACGACCAAAATCAATGGACTTTTAATCATAGAGACAAATGGATATCTCATTAAATCATTATTACTGATGTGAATTATGAGAACAAAGTAGTAAAAGTCACACTTACCATCCACTATATAACTATTTATGTTTTATTTTCTTCTACTTGTAGACACTCTTTTATATCTAAGGAAGTTTCTAAGGGTATCAAATTACTACCATAATTATTAGATATTTAATTATTAGTGAAAACTCATAATAGTATATTGATCGTATAACACATCTATGATTCTTATTTGATTGAAGTTTGTGGGAATGAGATTTCTAAAAATATTTTTTTATAGAACTAGTTGGATTTGATGTAATTTTGGGAATGAATTGGATCTATCTATATAGATATCATAGCAATTGATAATGAAGGTAAGTTACATTTGATATTCTGATTGAACCCATGATCAGTTTTTTGTGTGAGGATGAATAAGAGATTCTAATGGAAATTACTTTAATTTTATGGGTCTTTATTAATTTTTATAAGGGATATTAATCTAATATGGTTGGGGAGAAACTCAAAATAAATGATATGCCTATTTTATGGGATTTTATTGATGTATTTATTAAATATTTTCCCAGTCCTCCTTTAAATCATGAAGTTAAGTTTTCAATAAAACTCATATATGGTGCTAGACCCATTTCAATGAATCAATATAGAGCACATAAGCCTAATCCTAGTTGGTGAGGTCTCTCTAGGTGCATCCATGAGACACAGGTTCAAAACTTGGTAGAGTCATAATTCCAGGTTACAGTAACAGGAACTGTAGCAGGCACTATAGCAGCCAGAACTGTTCACCTTGGGCCACCGGTTTGGGCTTGGAGTCTTTAAGGCCTTCGGGCCACCCAGGCCTTCAGGCCAGTAAGGATTTTGGGCCACCTCATGGCCTTAGGGACACCTAAAGGCCTTCATGGCCACCTGATATGTAGTTGGACAGAGAGATACTACAAGGAACCACCCTAGAGGAGGATTCAAGAGCAGGGCGCATCCACCAGAGCAGGGATAGACAAACTTGTAAGGATGATAGGGTACGGAATTTTACATTGGTATTACGCCTGTGCACCTTCACATGGACATGCTAGCTAAATAGTCAAGCAAAGGTGGATAGCTGATCACGATGAAGATGCTGGGGTGGGGTGGTTTCAAGTAGTCATAGTCCATATGATTTCCTTAAGACCTAGGAGTCCTATAATATCTCCAAGCCTACGGGAAATGTAATTTCTAAGCCTACGGGCCTTGTTAAGGGTTCCCCTTCATCCCTTCAAAGGGGGTTTATCAAAAATCATTAAAAAAAAGAAGGCCTTTGGGCCATTCAGTCAAAAAAAAAATCTAGAATGGACCTGACTGATTTGGAGGAGTTGAAAAATAAACTCTAGGAGAATGTTGAAAATGGATTCATTCTATGTAACATGAAGAAATTTTGTTAATTATTATTTTGGAATTAATTTAAACTTTTTGATATTTTACATTTCACGCAACACTGAATATAGCTTGTGTTATATGAAAGATCTAAGTTTGGAATTCATTGCATGTAACACCAAGTTAATACTACACTAAATGGAACAATTATATTATAACGAGGTACATGCAACACAATTATTCGATTGTTTTACACACAATGAAAAGTTCCTTAGATATCCTGTGTTACGTGTGAGGCTGAGTATTACCAAATTACTATATACTACTATTATTATTATTAAAATATTATTATATTTACCACCTATCCATTGGAATGGAAGTTAATAATTGAATTAAATAAAGTGTGAAAATATTATTTAAACATGTATATAAAATTATTCCTTTGGTCACTAATTATTTAGAAATGAATGTAAGGACTATTTGAAAATAAATAAGTTCATTTTCTAATAAAATAATTTCTCTACGTGCAAACAATATTTTATCTCAATAAATTAAACAAACAAATTTTGATTATTTTTTTTAATAAAATTCAAATATTTCTTATTAAATAATTTTTTTGATACACATACAAGAAATTTTATAGGCATTAGATAATAATAAATCCAATTTTATGAACAAAATGATGTATTTTCAAAAGGGTAATCTTACCGTATTTTAAGGATGAACCCTTTTTAAATATATATATATATATATTTTTCAGTTTTATAAATTTTATATGGAAAAATAAAATTAATTTTTGAAATAGTAATATCAAAATTTATTTTGGTTTAATTTTTGGTATTTTTCTGAGGAGTTTCATGTTTTGATGAATAATGAAAATTCTGAATTTTAATTAAATACTGATTTATCATATAATTTATTTATATAGTTAAATTATATTTTAAATTGGTTTTAAATTATATTTAGATCAATAATACATATATTAATAAAATTTGGTTAATTTTATTCAATTTTACATTGAAATGGGATATAAAAACAATTCAAACTATTGAACATTTTTACATTAAAAACCTATCGTCTCATCTCGTCTATGGGATAATATTTTAATTAATTTATACCACTTATGTAATTATAACTTGGAAAAATTAATTCCATATTTTTAATAATCATTATTTATAAGGTTTTATAATTTTATTTTTTTACCAAAAATATTAGTGAAAGTAATTAAATTTAATTATAGTAATTAAGGTAAAAAACAAGCTTAATTAATGACTAAATTTAGAATATATGGTGTCAAAATTACCCCACACTTGTATAAAAAGTATTTTATAGACATATTTAGACCATTAATCATTTAAGTATCTATAATGATCAATTTTCAACCCTTGGGGGATAATTAAAATGTTGGGATCACTCAAACCTTTTTAAGAATATCGATGTGTCATTTTCACCACTTATAAAAGGCCTCATATCCTGCTCAATTATTCACACCTATAAACCACTTGGGTTATAAAATAACTAACCAAATAATATCATAGAATCTCTACTCTCAACATATAAGCCTAACATTTTAAATAAATCAATTCAAGTTATTACTTTTGTGTAAACCAAAAGGAATTACCCAAAGAAGAGGTAACATCCTTCAACAAGCACTTTCATTTTATTATTTTATTCACCCCAAAAATTATTCTTATTTAATGATTATATAATAAAATAAGTATCCTCAATATAATGAGTTTTTTATGTTAAGTTTTCAACCTACACTCACGCACACTTCCATCAAATGAGAAACACAATCATTGTTTGTGTGTATGATGGACTATGGCATCACAAACCGATGTCGTTCATTCTTCCATTTACTCCTTTAAAGTTTAGAAATGATTATGGAATTTATATTTTTATATTATATATATGATATTTATGATTTATTTATGCTTATTTATTATATAACACATACCATCATGCTTTCCATTTTATGGAAATATGGTAACTTTGTTCATGGACGTTTGGACTACCGCCTCCTCAAAGCAATGTGATATGTTCACACTTTACATAGAATGTATTAAGGATGGGTTTAATAAAAATATTATATATATATATATATTAAATAATAATTCTATTGTAGTTATAATATATATATATATATATCATTTACTTTCTTTCTTCCAGTACGAAAAGAATGCAGAAACAACGTTAATGCGTACGTACGACCTACCCTCTCCATGAAAGGTGGATTTAATTTCCTATTTATATATTTTTTATATTATTATAAATATTTATATACTGAATATATATGATATTTAAATCATTTTTTACAAAATTTTAATAATAAAATCTTGATATAATGAATAGGATCATGAATAAAAATTGAAAACATATATTAAAAAACAAAACAAATATTATTCAAAACGTAACCGTAAAATGGAATTGTTAATAAAAGGATAATATAAAGTCATAATAAAATTATATATGGTACGAGATATAATAATATGGTACTTTGTTATATTTATAATAAGCTTATACTTATTTTATAGGAGGTTTGAACATGTACAAAGCATGTTAAGATTTAAGGTAATGGTTTTCTCGTCTCACTTTTATTTCTATGGGATACATGCTATATTCACAACTTATTTTTGTTGTGTGGTGTATATAATGAACTATGAACTTTTATATCCTGAATTTAATTTATTTAATTATATTAAAATATTCAATTGATGTTATTATTTCAAGTATCACATGATTCAAAAGATACTCAAATTGTAAGGGGATTTCTAGTCTCACTTTTATTTCTGTGGGACTTATGCCATAATCACCACTACTTTATTTTTTGTGGTGTACATACTAGACATAAATTTATTATATTATTATTATATTTATATTTATGGGTTTTTAAATATCAATTTTATCATCTATCTTGTATGAGGTTTATGGTTCAAAAGTTACCAAACCGGTGAAGTAATTTTGTCTCAATTTTCCTTATTTGAGAGACATGTGATGTTATATACCTATGTTCTAATAAGAGGTCTATATAATTTCCTTTGAGATGTAATATAATTAATACCCTTATATTAATGATATTCTAAGCTTTATTTAATGTTTTTATTTCATGGGGATTATGATTCAAAGTTACCAAAGTGGTAAGCATTTATTGCTACAATCTCATCATTTTTCAAGATTGTTTATGATTATGATTACATTGATAAAATATTATGATCCACATCTCAATAAATCTCATGAATTTTCTTCTGATATGGTAATTAATTATATATTCAAGTAAAAGTACATTTTTAATACTCTTTGGTAATTAATATAATTAATAAATTTTTTAAAGAAAATCCAAATTTATTTCTCTTTTTGGTTGCAAATCCGCGTTCTTTAAAAACCATGTTTTCTAAAAATGTTTTCAAAAAATTTAAACTATTATTATATTTTATTTTAAAAAAATTCCTGCCAATGTTTTACCTTTAAAAAATGGTTTTTAGAAAAGTATCTTTTTATCATTTTCTGATTGCGGAACTTTTCTAAACTGTTTACAATGGAGAAAAAATGTTTTGTGTGGACAAATTTATTCACTATCATAACCATCATTACTTTGAATATTACTTTATTAGTTTATAATATTTATATTTTTAAAACGATTTCATAATATTTTGGACATTCATAGTTTTTATAGTGGTTTTTAATGAAAAATGTTTTCAAAATTTTTTTATGTTCAACAAGTGTTTTAAATGATTTTCAAATCTTCCAGTATAAAATTTAAAATATATTTTCAAAGAAAAAAGATTTTATGTTAAAAAAGTGTTTAAATGATTTTAAAATATTTATTTATATGTTTTTAAAAGGCTATTTTTAAAGAAAATGATTTCATTGATGTAAAAGATTATTTTATAAGTTTTAAAAGTTATTTTAAAAGAAAATGGGTTTAAAAATGTTTTATGTTTTAAAAATATTTTTTATGAATAAAGGATATTTTACTCAAGAAATATTTTAAATTATTTTTAAATCTTATTTTATTAGTTTTCAAAGTGGTTTTAAAATAAAAGGATTTTAAAAATATTTATTACTTAAAAATTTATTTTCAAAGAAAAGTTTTTCCCTTAATAAATTATCCATGTTATCTTTAAAAATACTTCTCCATATAAGATTAAATCCATTGATGTAATTTTTGATTTACTGAGGATATGATCTAAGGAAATTATTCTCATTATTTTTCTGAATGGTTTATGTTTAATATGTTAGGTTGTTTATGAAACATGTTTCCCTTCCTTGGGGTTTACCATAATAAAATGCTTATGAAACCCATTTCTTTTCATGGGTTATTCTATAATGAAATAATTATGAAACCCATATCTTTTCCAAAAGTTATAATATGATGAATGTTTTATGATACCCATTTAATTTCATGGGTTATGATATGATGTTTATGAAACCCATCCCTTTTTATGGGTCATGATATGATCAATGTTTTATGATCTCATGGAACATGTATGTAAGATTTCATTACGAGATGGGAGGGACATATATATACCTCTGATGCATTGTATAAAGATTTATATCTCATAAAATAATGATGGGAAAAAATTTGATGGGATTTATCCACTATGGGAAGAAGGGGAAACCCAATCCACTATGGGAAGAAGGGGAAACCTGATCCACTCTGGGATGGAGGGGAAAGAAAAAACCTTATAGGGAAATGATTGTGAATATTAATGGTGGTGTGTCCCACCCAGTATGTTTAGTCCCCATGAACCACCTTAATAAATTATGGTAGTGTTCTTTGACTTATAGGGGATGATATTACATGTTTATGTGTCTGCTATAAATTCTTTGTCATATTCCTATGTTATGATCTCATAGATCATGCTGTTGATTCCCTTATGATTCATGTCTTATGAATTGGAAATATTTATTACATAACTCATGTATATGATCTTTGGTATCCTGGGTATGATATTCTAATGTTATTCTCATGTTCTAATACCCCTATGTTCATGATTATGCTTATGTATCTCCCTTGTTCACCCTTAACAAGCATTTGAGCTCACCCTTTCTTATATTTACTTCCCACATGTTATGAAGAAAGGTTTTAAATAGAATTACTAAATTGAAAGATACTTTTGGGAAACATTGATGATATTTCACTAAGTTAGAAGATTTTGTTTCAAGTTTCAAAATACACTAAACTATTATGGTCCTCAGACATGAATATTCATCTAAATTGATGTAATATCTATTTATGTTGAGTCTAGGTCACTATAGTTAGTATCAAAGGAAAGGTTTAGTCATACTTTGAAAACTTTTATGAGAAAATTCTAGTGTGATCCCGAAGGATATTTCTGATTATATGTCCAGGGATAAATATAAGGAAAAGTTTATGAAAGATTTAAAGTACAGGAAAATGTATTAGAATTTTGGTAAATAATTGAGAGAGTGGTTTAAAAAAAATTAAATCCCTATCTAGATACTACAAGTCTATGTGGATTTGGAACAAATGTATATAGGGTTAATAACCCTAAAAAACCAATATTGATCTAGAGTCGATCAGGAACTAGCGAATGAAAATGGTCCTTAATACATGCTTGGTTCGACACTCTCAGGGGATATGCTTTACAAAATATCAAAATCTTTATGAACCACCCTGAAATATTTAAATAGAATATGGATATTAATTACCTAGGATAAACCTACATTGTCATATATTAAAAAGTAGGAGTCATTATTTAGGAATCCTATAAGTAACTTTTCATGATTATGTGATTTTCCATTATGATAAGTGTTTCTCACACTATACTTGCAGATTTTAGACAATGGAGGAAACTAAAAGAAACTTGGTTATCATTGAATTTTTTAGACTTGGAAAGTATGGGAATTATGAAAATTGATTTCCTAAGTGGAAATCTAATGAATAGAATTAGGGAGATGGTACGATTATTAGTTATACCATTGAAGATAAAGAGGCCGTGAATGACATGTGAAAGGTATGGAGTGTTTTAGAAGTATTGTTTAAATTAAACATAAGAATCATTATTAAATTTTGATTAAAGAACCTTAATACATGATTTGTATTTCCTAATTTTATAAATGGTTATTAAGGAATAATATGATGAATCTTAGTTAATTTTTTGGGAAGGAATTGGGATGAATAAAGTATGTATGTTTTTGAATTCAAAGATTATGTTATATGAATCATGATATATATAAGTATTTTCATTATAATTTTTTTATTAAGGATTGAAAAGGATATTTTCAATGGTGTTGAATACTTTAAAAAAGTGATTTAATGGAAAGATGATACTTTGATTAAGGGAAGTTAACCCTTAATGTGTTCATAAAGATGATAAAATGATATTTTGTATGTATAAAGAGATGATGATATGCATAAAATAAATTGGATAGTATTTATTACCTTAGAAATGATAAAGGATTTATTGAAAAAGTGGTCTATGTTATCATGTATGAGGTTTGAAACTTTTTTGGATTTAAGTAATATATCTAATAATCTTTAGAATAAGAAAGAATGCATGTTTTCAATATGGTTTTATGACAATTCAGGTAATTATCATGCTACAAGAGAAAACATCATGAAGGTGTTCACATGTTTGGTATGTGACAACTAAGAGCTACATTATGATATACATGGGATTAATGAGAATATATTTTTGAGAAATTTTGTGACTTTATTTCCAATGTTTTGTATTTTTAGCTTTTAGAAGGATTATAAGGATAACAATTTATTGAAAGATTAATTTAATCTTCACATGAAGTGTGTGAGATTAAAGTATTATATCACCACATAAGGATTTATGCATATTTGATAACCTTTTTTAACACTTTTTCTATGATAATAACTAAAGAAAGATGAAATTACTTATCCCCATTTATGGATCTTATGATCCATTAGTGCTTTAAGCATAACAAATTCACCTTCATTTTTGGAGTAAGAGATGAAGTGGAAATTGGTCAAGGCACAACCAAAGGATGATATTGTGTTGAAATAAAGTAATTATATATTATTGTTAATGTTATTAAACTTTATGAAAAGGATATTGAAACAAAAAATTTCATTCTAGTACCTTTATTTCTGATGAATCAAATGGTCTCTTAGATCATCGTAGATTTATGGTATTTTGATCATTATCTTTCTTCTGACCGTGTTCTCTATAACTCTCCATCAAAACCTAATAGTTATATTTCTATTTCATTTACTTGTTTTCACTTCCTACCTATATTATCCTATGTGGGAAACTAGTTATGAGTTACTTTGGGTAACTGTTATGCCCATGACATTCTTTTTTAAAGGAAGTTTTAGTATTCATTTTTTCGACATGGGTTCCTATGAATGGAACATTCATGTATTAAACCTTTGATGACTCAGATTAATTTTAATGTGAAAATTAATTTTAAGGAAGGTATAATATAACACCCTGAGATTTTGTGAATAATACTTTTTAATTAATTTAAACATCTTTATATTTTTCATTTCACGCAACACTGAATATTGCTTACGTTATATGAAAGCTCTAAGTTTGGCTTGTGTTACAAAAAAACCTTGTTAATCATTCACTATACACAACAATTAGATTAGATTTTGGAACATTAAACACTATGATTTTCTTTTTTTACACACAATATTGTGTTCATTCGATAGCTTGCATTATAGATAATATCGAGTTTTACAGAACTACAATATACTATTAATATTGTTATTAAAATATTATTATAGTTACCACCTAGTCATTGTAATGGAAGTTAAGAATATGATTAACTAAAGTATGAAAATATATTTCACACAAGTATATAAAATTATTCCTTTGGTAATTAATTATTTAGAAATGAAAGTATGAACTAGTTTAAAATAAAGAAATTCATTTTCTAAGAAAACTATTTCTCTATATACAAACACTATTTTATCTCAATATATTAAAAAAACCATTTTTTATAATTTTTTTAGTAATTTTTTATACTACATATCCAATCAATTTTTTATACTCATATAATATATTTGATAGTCATAATATAATAATAAACCCAATTTTATGAATACAAAGATGTATTTTTCAAAAGGGTAATTTTACAACCACTTAATAGGGAACCCATTTTAAATATAATTTTTGAAACTTATAATTTTTAAATGAAAAAATAAACATAATTTTTGAAGGATTAATATGAAAATATACTTTGGGTTAATTTTTGGTATTTTTCTAAGAAGTTTCATGTTTTGATGAATAATGAAAAATACTGAATTTTAATTGAAAATTTCATTTTCGTCTAATTTATTTATTTTTTAAAATTATATTTTCAATTGGTTTTAAATTATATTTATATCACTTATAAATATATTAATACAATTTGGGTCATATTAATCAATTTCACATTTAAATTTTATATAAAAACAATTCGAACTTTTGAACATTTTCACTTAAAAAACCCATCGTCTCACCCCATCTACGAGATTACTTCTAAATTAATTTCTGACACTTCTATGATTATAATTTGGAAAATTGGATTCCATATTTTTAATAATAATAATTTATAATTTATAATAAGTTTAACAAAATTTTTGACCAAAAATATTAGTGAAATTTATTAAAATTAATTACACTGATTAAGGTAAAAATTAGCTTAATTAATGACTAAACATAGAATAAAAGGTGTAAAAATAACCTTACACCTATCTAAAAAATATTTTGGGTTCATATTTATACCATTAAACCTGTAAGGAT
The DNA here is from genome assembly GCA_963277665.1 of Viscum album. Taxonomy (NCBI): domain Eukaryota; kingdom Viridiplantae; phylum Streptophyta; class Magnoliopsida; order Santalales; family Viscaceae; genus Viscum; species Viscum album. Next base: position 1,927,328,198 of record OY728133.1, on the reverse strand, counting down.
TTATAATGTTCTATTTTTAAGCCTTTGTGGTGCAAAGACCTAGAAATTCCATATAGTTGTTTTAATTAAATTGGATTATTACCAAACTACAAAAATTAACGGCACATGATTACGCAGCCGAGAGATCCCAGAACTGAATTTTGAACATTTTTAAGGTATGTTCAGTAAACGTGAGGATGATATTTTCTAAATTTTGAACCGGTGATCAGAATTGAAATCCAAGGGCACCATTGAATTTGCAGTGCCGAGATTCACTTAGGCAAAGCTTAACTTTGTTTTGAAAAAGTCGAACAGAAAAGTTATTTTTTCAAGTTTTGAAAAAAAGAATAAAATAAAAAAAGAAGTTATTTTATTATTTGTGTAACTATTGAGGGATGGAGGTGGGACAACAGTGTAACATCAGGCTTTGATTGAGATCCATTTATTGATATGATCCCTTGGTTGCGTAACCACGATACTCATAGCATTAATGGAACATTAATTGCGGTTCATTAATGAACTACATTAATGAATGAAACATAAGTGGTTCCTTTTCTTTTATTTAATTAAACCTTTGGTATGGTTTTTCTAAGAGCTACGATAGGAAGCTCTGAATAAATTCTAGTGACGTCTTCCTCCAACAAATAATGGAGATTTGACGATGCCATTGAGGATTTGAACTGGACATCGACAGGCGACGACGAACACCGACGAACATCTTAGAACAACGAATTATCCTACTTTGTCTTTATCGAATCCAACGTGTCCAAGTAGGGGTTTTGTTTTACTCTATGAGTTTTATAATTCATCTTCTCATGATGATTTCTGAATTCTTCCCATGTTATAACGCTAACGCAGAGGGTGCGGGCTGAACCGAGCAATGCCCAGACCCTCGGCCGATTTTTCTTTGGTTGAGTTCTTCGTGGGAGACATAGAAACATGGAGGTAGGGAAAAACCAAGGGTTGTGCAGTGTAGAAAGCATCCCGAGAGGCCTTTAGGTGCAGACAGGAAGAAAATTGAACCACTAGAGTTTCACTGGTGGCCTGCGGAAGTGCTGCCGGTGCGACACTACCGGCGGTGAAGGTCGGCTCTCACTAGCTGTGAGGATGTGGCAGTGCCCGTAGGCACCACAATGGAGAGGAGGAGGCTATATGATTCCAACCATGTTGATAGTGGACGATGCGCCACAGAGGATGTGCCGTGGCTCGGAGCCGCAACAGTAGGCAGACCCATGCCCATGGGTCCCACCTTTGACCTGTCTATGCAGAACAATCAGCTAGAGTAGTGCCTAGATAACTCCACTAATTGAAGAACCCAAATGGACTTAACCCATTTGGGGAAGCTGGACCACACCCAGCTGGTGGTCGTGCGCAGCCTACGAGCTGGGCTGGTTCCATGGTTTGGCGGGCGGTGCCCTGCCGGGTGGGACGGGCCAAGCATGCGGCCAGCGGGCCAAAACCATGGCCCAGCAGCCCGGACATGACCTAGTCATACTAGGCCAGGGCCAGCCTGTTTGGGCCAGGCCAAGCGGGTCGGGTCGGGCCGGGCTGGGTCGGGTCAGTCCTGGCCAGAACCCATTTCGACCCGAGTTTCATTTAAAGGACCATATCTCCTAAAACAGACTTTCATTTAATGAACCGGCTGTAGTGATGGAACCCTTAAGATGTGGAAGTCATTTTGAGATGATCCAGTTGGGTTTTGGAGAAATTTTATATATGTTCAAATTGGATCAGACTCAAATCCAGCCGGGCCCTCGGTACTAAAATGCATATAACTTATAGACCGAGCGTCCGATAGACGCTCTGTCTGTTACGTTATAACCCTTATGACATGGCAGTTCCTTGGGTTACTTCTTAGTGGGACTTCTTGGAAGTTGAGGTAAAAATGATGGCTTGAAGAGAAGAATCTACATAACTCAAGCACACCAAGTGTGGGAATCTTATGGCTAGCTGTCCAGTGACATACGACCCTTTATGGATCAACATCATGACGAAACTATGAGGATCATTAGTAGTGAGACCCGAAGAGAACCATCCCTAGAGTGGTTTATCGTGGATCAGCAACTTATGACCCTATGTGGATCGACCACTTACGACCCAGTGTGGATCGATGACTTACGACCTTGTGTGGATCGACGACTTACGTCCCTGTGTAGATCAGCAGTAGCGCGACTCGATGAGGACCATCCTTAGAGCAGCCCATCATGGATCAGTGATTTATGACCCTGTGTAGATCGACAAATTATGACCCTATGTGGATCAATGACTTTTGACCCTGTGTGGGTCGGTGACTTATGACCCTATGTGGATCAGTAATAGAATTACTTCTTCATAGTTCAACAGTGAAACTTCTCAATGGAATAATTGTTAATTTAGCTTTATGACTAATAATCATTATTCCTATTCTTTAAGTTATATACCTGGTGTGATATGAGTCTTTTACTTGTTCTTTTTGATTGAGATCATGCCTTTGTGGTTTTTACTTTTTGGAATTCTAGGAGACCTTCAGGGGTATCGGGGTCCATACTGGGTATTATAATACTCACCCCTGAACGGGCTTCACCCACACCTTGTCATGTCTTGTGCAGATGACATACATTTTTGACCGAGATCTGGGAGCCAGGTCTAGATGGTGCATGGTGGTGACTGGTTGACATGGAGACCTGTAGTGATGAGTTGTACCTGACCTTCAAGTAGGATCATTGGCGGACAACCTTAGAAGTTTTTTTCCTTTTTTTCGTATTTTCTTTTAGTTTGGTTTTTATTCTAGACCATTCTGCTTCATTTCACACTTTTACTTTCAGAAGTTATACTATGTGTTTTGTTCTTGTTGTGTACCTGGTCTGTGTGTTTGCAGGTTTAAAGGCAATGCCTTCCCATTCTAGGGATATTCCTTTCTGGTGCTAGTCACAAACCCCTGGATTATGGAAGGTGGGATTTGGGTAGTCATAGAATGAGCCTTGGGGGTTGGTTCATGACAAATTGGTATCAGAGGAGTCAGTTTTACTTAAGAACTAAGACTATGATATTTTCAATGGGGAAATAATTTTAAGTATTTTGAGTAAGATTTTTAGTTCGGGGAGTCCAGTGTTGGTGTCGTGGCTGACGTATCCATACACCATGACCCTAAATTATGATTTCTGAATCAGTATATGAAAACACTAATTGCGTGTGTTTTTGAAATGTTTTTGCTTTGATCTCTTTTGATTCAACTCACCAGGTATAAATTATTTACTATGGAACATCTGTTCCTTTACAGAATGTCACTGCATAGACATCCAACCATGATTTTAGTGTGAGATCACGATGACAGACCACAGAGTGATGAGGTTTCAGTGTTGGGGCCTCTTACAATGATGATACCTTCGGGTGATGTAACAGTAGCACCACTACCCATAGGGTAGCAGTTTCCACCGGTCCCATGAGTTCCAGAAGTAGAGGCCTCTGAGGTTTTTTGGCGAGATGGATTCTAAGGCAGTTGAGGACTGGTTGGAGGCTGTGGCTAGAGTTTTTCACCTAGTTGGGACACCAGCAGATTAGATGGTGATCCTAACTGCTATTCTCTTCCAGGGCACAGTAGGGAGATGGTGGAGTCTGATGCTCCAATTAAACGATGAGGTGATCCTCACTAGGTTGTACTTTGAGGGCCTCTTTAGGGAGGAGTTCATACCAGTGACACTATGCTATGTGTGTATTTTTGAGCTCCTACACCTACAACAGGGCAACCTGACAGTAGGCCAGTACTCGAAAAGATTCACTGACCTCTCCCACTACTCCACTGACATGGTACAAGACCCTTTCTTCAGGTCATAGAACTTTGAGAAGGGTCTCTTATAGAATATTAGAGTGTCAATGATATCGCTTCACATACCTACGCAGGCTGAAGTGCTAGAGAGATCACTTCTGGTAGAGATCTTCCAAGATTAGCAGGAACCGACAGCGATATCCACCACCAGATGACATGTATCCAAGTCATCTACAATAGGTAGTAGGAGGATGATTCAGAGGCACAAGTGGGAAATACCATCTGGTAGACGACCTCAGTATGTAGGGTTGGAGTTTCTGAGCTCAAGGGATAGAGGATTACAGCAGAGGATCATACTATGATACTCGTGCGACGGGTAGGGTCACATGGCTCGCAACTGCCCAAATTGCTGAACTGACAATCAACCGTAGGTTGAGTCACCACCAAGGCAGAGGAAGAGATTCAAGTGGGGAGGTCCGCAGGGTGGTGTATGTGGTAGAGGAGTTGGCCGTGCAGTAGGCAGTGGGTGGTGATTTGAGGTTCTACCGCCACCACCTCCTGGGATCTGGTGGATAGGGAAAATATCAGATTTAGGCATCTGAGGACTAGGAACATAGTTCTACAAAGATGATTCGAGGTACGATCAATGTCTACTCCCCCCTAGCTGAATTGGTTAACATGGATAATGAATCTCATCACATTGTGGAGACGGTAGTCCGTACGTACGCACGAGCGATGATATCATTTCCATAATTATTGAATTGAATTGGAGTGGATGATACAATATATAAGAATCAATATGATGTTCTAATAACTATGTATAGTTATTCTTTACACCATTATACCCATCCAAGTAAGGTGGTGGTGGAAAATAGATTTCACCACGGCGTGGAGACGGTATTCCGTACGTACGCACGCGCGGTGATTTCTTTTTCCGTAGGATGGATAGATGGTGAAATAGGGTTTTTTAATACTTATAATAACATATCAGTATATGTGTGATACTGATGTTATTACTTCAAAATGAAACAACTAAATAAGAAGAAGTGGAAGAAGAAATAAAGATGAAAGAATCGGTAACAGACATTACCTCTACTTTGAAGTGCTTCTTTGAGACCTTCTTTTAGGGCACTATAATTGGTATTTGAGGAAGACCAGAACCTCTATGATGTCTCTAGGGAAGTGGATAGGAGAAATTGGTAGGGGTTTGCCGATCTTGAAGGCTCAATGTGGTGTGAGGAAGAGGGGGAGGAGGTGCCCTTTTATAAGGGAGGAGAGGGGCACCTTTGGGAAAACTAAAAATATTATTTTATTATAAAGTCAATTTCGGTTTTAAATAGATCCAAATTGATATATTTCGAAGCTAAGGTGGGGATGGGTCGAAATACTCTCATCCAATATAATTTAGACAAGTTTAGGTTCCTATTATAACCTTATCATTTAGATTTAACATTAAGTTAAATAATTTTACTTTTACCGTGTCTTCTTGTGTTCTTATACTATAAGGTTAATAAACTTACTATAAGCAGCCAAACGGACCCCAAGTTGTTTATTATTAATATATATAACCTTATCTAAGTCATTTGTCCGAACCTTAGATTTTTAGGAATAAAATAACAATTAATAATATAATATTTGTTTTAAAAACTATTTTATGTCAATTTTGACACTATTTAGTAATTCATTTTTGTGAAACTCATAACAGAATTATTAGTTCGAAAAAAGTTAATTAAATCAATACTAACATGTCATATTAACCTATAAAATTAGTGGGATTCATAAAAAGTCTCAAATTAAATTTATTTTGGTGTTTATAACATCAATTATGTCAATATTTCATTAATAAGATAATTACTGCATCATCATTGTGTCATAAATAAATTAAATTATTTAATGTCTAAAAATTACAAATAAAATACCATTATGTAGGAAATCATTTTATCTTTCTAATTAATATTTATAGTCGAATTTATCTTATGTATAACCCCATATTAAAAATTATTTACTTATTAAACTTTGGTTTTAACTATTTTAACCCTTCTTTAAATAAATTAATAATAAATGTCCTAATCTAATCCAAGTGGGCCTAAATGGTCATATTTTATTCCTAGGTTTGTTTTTGATCGAATTAAACTTATCCAATAGAATTTGTACATGTGTTAGGGTAATAATAATATCATTTTTACCCTTAATTACCCTATTTACTTTTAACTGTGGTAAAAAAAGTAAAAAGTTACTATTCACCAAAAATTATTTTCATCTCATTGAACCAAATTTTACTTACTGACATCAACCGTGTCTCTTGGATTTTTGAAATTCTACTCACAGAAGCGGTAAAATTAAGTTTTATGAACAATTCATTTTTTTTAACTACCATTTAGTGGTTTCACTATTAATCAAAAATTGAAAGTTTTCAGAAAAATACAAAAAATTAGGCCTAAGCTATATTTGATATTATGAACTCAAAAATGATGTCTATTTTATCAAATTCAAAACATATCAGTTGAATTAATAAATTTAAAAATTAATTCCCATCGTCAAAACAATTAGCGTGTTTTTAAGAGATAATAACTATCAAAAGATTAACACTTGTTTATAACTGGTTTGAATGTGAAATTACATAGAATGAACAACATTGTATTAAATTGTAAAAATATATTCTAAATATACTTCAAAACCACTCAAATTAAAAATTTATCACTATTAATTATTTCGATTAAAAAATTTGTTTTTAATTATAATTTAGTAATTTTCACTATTTATCAGAATATGAATGTTATCCGAAAAGTACCAAAATTTCACCCTAAGATAATTTCGATATTCCAAATCCAAAAATGAAGTCCATTTTGAAAAATAAAATTTAAAAAATTTCAAAAATTAGTTATTAAAATTCATAACGGCTAGTTTTAATAATATTTTAATAGCATATTGTTGTTTAGTGAAACTCGGTATTGCGTACTACACACGCTATCGTGAAAGGTCGCGATTGCGTGTAATTCAAGACAGGTCAGAGATGTGTGTTGTGAAATCTCCTTTTGGTGTAACATATAACACAATAAATTAATAAAATTAAAAAGAATATTTTTCATAAAATCTCGGGCTGTTACATTCTACCCCCCTTAAAATGAATTTCGCCCTCGAAATTCGTCTGGGTTATAAATGGTTTACTACTCGAAAGTTTGTTTAATAGAAACCCACATCGTAAAAAGGGAATACCAAAACCAATATTTAAAAACAAAGGTATGAAACGTAACGGTTACCCAAATAAACTAATCACCAGGTTTCCATATAGGTGAAAATATGGATATGGAAGAGAAATCTAATCATCATGTTCTGATGGAGAGTGGTAGAGAACATGGCTATGGAAAAGCCAGTAATCAAAAATCCATAGATTTGTGATGATATAAGGTACCATCTAATTTACCAGATATAAGGGCACTAGGACAACATTTTTTGGTTTTCAAGATCATTTCCCTAAAGTTGAAGAATTTGAATTAGAATAAATACTTACTTTATTTGGGTACAATCTCACTGTTGTTCGTACTTTGAACAATTTACACTTCATCTCTTAAAGAAATGAAGTTGAATTTGTTATTCATGCAGTGTTAATTGATCATGTGATAGAATAATGGGTCATTCCATCTGTCTCAAACAAAAGGTTAGAAAAGTTATCAAAAAATACCTAAGTCCATCTATAGTGAGATTAGTCATATATGGTTCCTAAAATGGACTTATACTTCATATATCGTACTGCTTAATAAAATAAAACTAGTTTATACTAAACAGGGACTTCCTGTTGGCCAGTGGTAGGCGATAAAGGCCAGTCGCACTTTGGTTGTGGGTTCGATTCCCACAGCCTTGTCCGACGTGATGGGCTGTCGCCCGTCCTGCAGGTTGTCCTTTTTCTAAAGATATATTACTATAACATCCCATAAATAATACTAACTTATGTCCAACATAATCCATTCCAATCTTTAGGCTTATCCATAATACTTCCGTCCACTCTCAGAGATTTAATACCATCCCTGATCCCCATATATCATAAGATATATCCTGTTGGTCACATTCCAAACATTCAAAGGCCTTAATCTTGTACTCTCTTGAATACCCATTGAACCATAGTGAAAACTTGAATGCAGTTAAAAGTTAACACTTTCCATATACCAAAATCCTCAAAATTCTATATACTCAAACCATGATATCACTTAGTCCTTATATCAATCATGAGCTCATGAATACTGTTAAACATTTCATTTTCTCGTTTTCCCTTCATTATGCGCATATCATCTTTTTTCCAAAAATATCTCAATCACTTTGAATACCACATTAGACCAATACATAAATATTCCAATACTCCATGATACAACATTATTTTGGAATCCCATTACATAAACACTTAATCATTCCACCACATCGTTGTCATATTCAACATCGCCAATAGTGATCGCATGTGACTTCCCTTTGTCCTTTTCCTTAAGCGGTTGCTCATATCGATCATCACTAACCCTTGGATTAGGGCATTTATTAACATAATGCCCCATTTCCTTGCACTTGAAGCATTGAAGTGTTGGTGGTGCGTTCTCTACAGTGTTTGCTTTATTCACATCATTAGAATCCCTTTTTCCATTACTTTGACACTCAGCTGCTCGATGACCTTCTTTTCCACACTTAAAACATTTTCTAGTCCCTTTAAGACAATCTCCACCATGCTTGTTTCCACACTTTGTGCATAAGGAAACATTCATCTTCTTTTCACCATTATTATGAGATTTCTCCTTGAACTCTATCTTTCGTTTCTTGTCAAAACCATGAGATGGATATGTAACACCAACTTCCATTTCTACCTTGATAGCACAACACACAATTTCTTCATAGCTACTGAAGTCTCTTATAGCTAATTCCATTCGAAGACTTGGTTTTAAGCCACTGAAAAATTGATCAATTTTACTTTCAGGTTGGATGATAATGCCAGATGCATACCTTGCAAGTCTTGTAAAATTCGCTTCGTATATACCAACAGATTCATCATCCTTTTTCTTTAGTTCAAGAAACTCCTTCTCCATCTTTGTTCGAAGAATACGAGGGAAGTACTTATTGAAAAATAAATTCTTGAACTCGTCCCATTCCATGGACTCAATTTCATCTCTTGGCCTCGTATTCTTGATAAGATTCCACCATTGATCAGCTTCACCTTCCAAACGATATACTGCTAAGATGACTTTATCATGTTCAGAACATTGAAGAAATGAAAATATCTTTTCAGTGGTACTGATCCATTGTTCAGCAACAAGTGAATCATAAGACCCACTGAAAGAAGGTGGACGTTGCCTCATGAAGGACTCAATATAATATTGTTCCCTTCTCTGCTCATTTGGAAGTACAGAATGATTCATAGCTTGTTTAAGTATAGCAATAAGATTTTGCACACCATCTCCCATAACATTTGTTTGTTCAAGATTTCAATCATTGCATTGTCTATTGCATTGATCAACACGGTTCCTTCGGGTTCCAGCCATCGTCTAAAACCCAAAAAGAATAGTGTGAGAGACAAAAATCATGCTAGGGAAAACAACATAATAAAGGGGGAGTACCTTCAATATCTAACTTCTTAGGTTAAATTATATGATCGTTACCGTAGTTCTAGGACTATATCCTATACATTTACTTATCCTTAGGGACATCCCTAGACATACCTTAGAAATATCTCTAGGGATCTCACTAACGTTCTCCCATCCTAGTTTCCAAAGGTTGACTAAACCTTTTCTATGATACCAACTGTAGAGACCCGAATCTTGACGTACATAGACATTACATTACTTTTGCGGAATACTTAGTACATAACAAAAACACACACACAAGGATCGTAATAGTTTAGTGTCTTTGGAAACTCAGAATATAATCTTCTAATCCTGGTGAAAGATCTTCAACATCTCCCATAAAGATCTTCTTTTTTTTATACCTAAAACCTTTCTTTATATCCTGGGGAAAAGAAAACATAAAAGGGTGAGCTCAAACGCTCAGTAAGGGTAAACAAAAGTAATATAAATCACATCAAGCACATAACTTTTGGAAATCTTAACCTGCAAAAGAGATCATAATTTCATAACATGGGATAAATCATGGCAGTGAAATGTAATCACAATAATCATAACTTAAAACATGAAACTTTGTGTCATACACACATAATCATAGAAAATCATTTCTTGTTAGTCAAGACTCATTTCCAAGACTATCTTTGTGGACAAAGTCCCTTTATGAACCGAGTCACCCTCGTTTCAGTCCTGTTTCACTGAACCGGTATAACCTACCATTCCAGCCATGTCTATCTCATGAGATATAAAATCTTTACCCAATGCATTTCAGGGAGATATAGGTCCCACCCATCTCATAATGATACCATTCTTATGTGTGCCACAAAATCATAATCCATACATCATTTCATAACCCATGTAATAAAAATGGGAATCTTAAACATCATGACATCATAAAACAATTCATATATGATAAAAGAATTCATAAAAATAATTCCATCACAACATAATCAAATCAATGTAATAATAGGGATAAAAACAGAACCCTTTATTATCTTAGATGGAAAATAATTTTGATAAAACACTTGAACTCCATTCTTGAGGAAAATATCCTTTCTTCTTCAAAAACACTTTTCCTTTCATAACATGTCATGCAATTAAAAACTAAAAGAAGTTGATTAAAAATAAACATGAAAACTTGTAAAGGAATCTTCTTGGAAATAATTTTTTTAAAAATCCATTCATGCCGTATAAGTTAAAAAAACATTCTTCGTACTTTTGTCGGAAAAGTCAAAAAGAACCTCGTACGAAAAACGACAAAAGATTCCTTTCATATCTTTTACTAAAAAATCACCGAAGGGTAAAATTGGATTTAAAAAATTGTAGGTGTATGTAAATAATATTACATATTGAGGAAACATGGACATGGATGATAAAATACACCCCAGTAAATACCAAAGTATAAACAATCTCAGATAAAAATGAGATTGTGATATTTCCCTTACCTTAGGTCCAACTTGCTTTGTAAGTGTCCGAACCTCCTGTATAATTATTTAAATCATGTTATTGACTTATTCCAGAATCATATTCATTTTTATTATATCATATATGGTCCACTTATGATTTTATATTACCCGTTCTTTTGTAAATTCATGTTAAAGAAGTGTTTTGGGTAAAATCGTTTCATTTATCGTAGGTGTTTGGACTTGTTGTTCTTGACATTATTATTACTTATATCATGATTTACTTACTTCCAGAATATAAAGTATGATTTATATATCATATATATTCAGTATATATATATATATAATAGATAGATAAATGAAATGAAACACACCGTTCATGGAGACGGTAGTCCGTACGTACGCATGAACGCTGATTTCCTTTCCTTATTGTCTTGAATGGAAGTAAGTAGATGACATATATATATAAATACATAAATCCAGTAGATTTACCATGTCATATATTCCATTATTATTCATTATATATACTTTATAATCATTCTGGATTGGTTAACATGGATAATGAATCTCATCGCGTCGTGGAGACGGTAGTCCGTACGTACGCACGAGCGATGATATCATTTCCATAATTATTGAATTGAATTGGAGTGGATGATAAAATATATCAGAATCAATATTATGTTCTAATAACTATGTATAGTTATTCTTTACAACATTATACCCATCCATGTAAGGTGTTGGTGGAAAATAGATTTCACCACGGCGTGGAGACGGTATTCCGTACGTACGCACGCGCGGTGATTTCTTTTTCTGTAGGATGGATAGATGGTGAAATAGGGGTTTTTCATACTTATAATAACATATCAGTATATGAGTGATACTGATGTTATTACTTCATAATGAAAAAACTAAATAAGAAGAAGTGGAAGAAGAAATAAAGATGAAAGAATCGGTAACAGACATTACCTCTTCTTTGAAGTGCTTCTTTGAGACCTTCTTTTAGGGCACTAAAATTGGTCTTTGAGGAAGACCAGAACATCTATTATGTCTCTAGGGAAGTGGAGAGGAGAAAGTGGAAGGGGTTGGCCGATCTTGAAGGCTCAATGTGGTGTGAGGAAGAGGGGGAGGAGGTGCCCTTTTATAAGGGAGGAGAGGGGCACCTTTGGGAAAACTAAAAATATTATTTTATTATAAAGTCAAGTTCGGTTTTAAATAGCTCAAAATTGATATATTTTGAAGCTAATGTGGGGATGGGTCAAAATCCTCTCATCCAATAGAATTTAGACAAGTTTAGGTTCCTATTATAACCTTATCATTTAGATTTAACATTAAGTTAAATAATTTTACTTTTACCGTGTCTTCTTGTGTTCTTATACTATAAGGTTAATAAACTTACTATAAGCAGCCAAACGGACCCCAAGTTGTTTATTATTAATATATATAACCTTATATAAGTCATTTGGCCGAACCTTATATTTTTAGGAATAAAATAACAATTAATAATATAATATTTTTTTTAAAAACTACTTTATGTCAATTTTGACACTATTTAGTAATTAATTTTTGTGAAACTCATAACAGAATTATTAGTTCAAACAAATTTAATTAAATCAATACTAACATGTCATATTAACCTAGAAAATTAGTTGGATTCATAAAAAGTCTCAAATTAAATTTATTTTGGTGTTTATAACATCAATTATGTCAATATTTCATTAATAAGATAATTACTGCATCATCATTGTGTCATAAATAAACTAAATTATTTAATGTCTAAAAATTACAAATAAATACCATTATGTAGGAAATCTTTTTATATTTCTAATGAATATTTATAGTCGAATTTATCTTATGTATAACCCCATATTAAAAATTATTTACTTATTAAACTTTGGTTTTAACTATTTTAGCCCTTCTTTAAATAAATTAATAATAAATGTCCTAATCTAATCCAAGTGGGCCTAAATGGTCATATTTTATTCCTAAGTTTGTTTTTGGTTGAATTAAACTTATCCAATAGAATTTGTAGATGTGTTAGGGTAATAATAATATCATTTTTACCCTTAATTACCCTATTTACTTTTAACCGTTGTAAAAAAAGTAAAAAGTTACTATTCACCAAAAATTATTTTCATATCATTGAACCACATTTTACTTACTGACATCAACCGTGTCTCTCAGAATTTTGAAATTCCACTCACAGAAGCGGTAAAATTAAGTTTTATGAACAATTCATTTTTTTAACTACCACTTAGTGGTTTCACTATTCATCAAAAATTGAAAGTTTTCAGAAAAATACCAAAAATTAGGCCTAAGATATATTTGATATTATGAACTCAAAAATGATGTCTATTTTACCAAATTCAAAACATATCAGTTGAATTAATTAATTTAAAAATTAGTTCCCGGCGTCAAAACAATTAGCGTGTTTTTAAGAGATAATAACTATCAAAATATTGACACTTGTTTATAACTGGTTTGAATGTGAAATTACATCCAATGAACAACATTGTATTAAATTGTAAAAATATATTCTAAATATACTTTAAAACCACTCAAATTTAAAATTTATCACTATTAATTATTTTGATTAAAAAAGTTGTTTTTAATTATAATTTAGTAATTTTCACTATTTATCAGAATATGAAAGTTATCCGAAAAGTACCAAAATTTCACCCTAATCTAATTTCGATATTCCGAATCCAAAAATGAAGTCCATTTTGAAAAATAAAATTTACAAAATTTCAAAAAGTGGTTATTACTATTCATAACGGCTAGTTTTAATAATATTTTAATAGCATATTGTTGTTTAGTGAAACTCGGTATTGCGTACTACACACGCTATCGTGAAAGGTCGCGATTGCGTGTAATTCAAGCCAGGTCAGAGATGTGTGTTGTGAAAGATTCTTTTGGTGTAGCGTATAACACAAGACATTAATAAAATTAAAAAGTATATTTTTCATAAAATCTAGGGCTGTTACACCACTCTCGTTCGGAGCTCAGAGATTCTGATGGAGTTTTTGGCTTGATTATTATGTTTATAGACTCCTATAAGAGAGGATTCGATGAAAAAGCACTGGTTAAGGTAGTGTGAGCTTACTCTAGGAGGTGATAACTTCATTTGAGATCTCCTAGTAGCAGCGCCGAGGCCTTTCGACGTCATCTTGGGTTTGAACTGGTAATCCACGGTCCATGCTCAGATCAGCTATTTTAGGTGCAAAGTGTGGTGTGTCCATGAGGATGGGACCATGTTTTCCTTCATCAGTGAGAAGGGAACCTTTTCAGCTCAAGATGGACTTTCTCGGAGGAGGGTGCAATCGATTAGTCATCAGATGGCTAGCCTTACCCTCAGAGCAATTGAGGAGAAGAGTCCGATCTATCCTGTAGTGGTGGACTAGTATGCTGATGTCTTTCCTGAGGATGTTCCAGGACTTCCACCTCATATAGAGGTAAATTATTACATCAACCTATACCTCAGGACAACACCGATATATACACTAGAATATCATATGGTGCATGCGGAACTTCCTGAGTTGAGGGTATACTTGGAGGACTTGCAGGGTAAGGGGTTCATAAGGCCCAATGTTTCTCCATGGGAAACCCAAGTTTTGTTTGCCAAAAAGGAATATGGGAGTTTGAGGCTTTGCATGGACTATTGGCGCCTCAACCAGTCGACCATGAAGAACAAGCATCCACTCTCAAGGATTGATGATATCATTGATCAGCTGAAGGGAGATCAATGGTTTTTGAAGATAGACCTGAGATCCGGCTATCATCAACTCAGGGTACGAGATGAGGATGTACCGAAGACGAATTTTAGATGCCGATATGGCCACTATGAGTTCTTTGTGATTCCTTTCAGTGTGACCAATTCCCCAACACTGTTCACGGGACTCATGAATAGGATCTTCCAACCTTACCTCAATCCTTTGATGGTGGTCTTCATTGACATCATCTTGGTGTACTCAGAATTGGAGGAGGAGAACGCCACTCATATAAAGATAGTTCTTGATACAATCCAAGAGAACCAGTTTATGGTAAGCTCTTGAAGTTCTAGTTATGGATACAGGGGGTCCACTTTCTAGGACACGTTATTTTGGAGGATGGAGTTGCAATGGATCCGATGAAGATAGAGGCAGTGCTTACTTGGGAGCCACCCAAGAGTGTGACCGAGTTGCAAAGTTTCCTAGGATTGGTTGGGTACTACTGGATATTTGTACCTAACTTTTCCAGGGTAGCATCACCCTTTTCGGCTCTGACAATGAATGAAAAACTTTTCTTTTGGACAGAGAGATGCCAACAGAGTTTCCAAGAGCTGAAGCAGAGATTGAAGAGTAGCCCCATCACGAGGCTACCAGAAGAGGATGGTGGGTATGTAGTCTGCTATGACACATCAGGGACCGTACTTGGATGTTTTTTGATGTAGGAGTGAGATATTCTAGCCTAAAACTCATGAAAATTGAGACAACACGAGAAAAACTATGCTACCCATGACTTGTAGTTACCAGCAATGGTATTTGCCTTGAATATGTGGCGGCACCACTTGATGGGAGAACGATTTACTATCTACTCTAATCACAAGAGTCTCAAGAATATATTCTTGCAGAAGGAACTGAACCTAAGACGAAGGTTATGGATGGAGTTCCTCTTGGATTATGACTTTGAGATAGTCTACACTCCTGGTAAAGGGAACGTGGTTGCGGACGCACTCAGTAGGAGGTCTGGTTTACAGTTTCTGAGTGAGTTGAAAGAGCAGCTAGCTACATCACGGTTATCCTTCATGGATAGTGATGGACCTGCTTACATCCAGTCTATGATAGTCACTCCCCACTCCTTTAGTGAGATAGGGAGGATCAGCCTGAGGACGTTGACTGTGAGACCCGATGTGCTCAGATATTTTCAGGACATGCTTCTAAAGGATTTCTTGAAGGTGGGGACCACGTAATCCTTTTCTGAGGATGCACCATAGTTACAATTACTCTATGAGAGGAAGTGTTTAGATAGTTACATACATACCATTTGGAGGTACATCCTGGTGTGGTGAAGATGTACTTTGACCTCCAGTGTCAGTACTGGTGGCCAGGGATGAAGAAAGCAGTGGAAGAATTCATTTCATGATGCCTCACTTGTCCGCAAGTGATGGTCAAACATCAAGTTCTATCAGGCTCAACACAACCACTTGAGGTGCCTAAAATGAAGTGGGATGGAATCTCCATGTACTTTTTGACAAGGCTACCACATACGTCCAGCGGCCATGATTCCTTCTGGGTGATCGTTGACCGACTCACCAAGTCGGCCCACTTCCTACTTATTTGAGAGAAGGGATCAATAGAGGGCTTGGGACACCACTATGTACAAGATATAGTATGAATTCACGAGGTAACATCGATGATAGTCTCATATCGTGATGCTCGTTACACATATCGGTTGTGGAAGGGATTACTAGAGGTGTTCGGGACTCAACTACGCTTAAGCATCGCCTTTCATCCAAAGACAGATGGTCAGAAAAAACGGACCATAAAGACACTTGAGGACATGCTTCATGCTTGCATCCCTGATTTTGGTCATATTTGGGAGGACCAACTTCCCTTGGTGGAGTTCTCTTACAACAATATATATCACTCCACCATCGTCATGGCACCGTTTGAGGCCTTGTACGGGCAACCATGCAGATCACCTCTATGTTGGACAGACTCAGGGGAGTCATCACTTATGGGTACATAGTTTGTATGAGCTACCACTGAGAAGGTACAGATCATCTAAGAGCAGATGAAGACTGCATAGAAGAGGCAACAGTCATATGCTGACAGAAGAAGGAGAACCTTGGAGTTCGGGGAGGGAGATAATGTCTTCCTACGGGTCTCACATCGACCAGGTTTGTGAAGATTTGGCCGGGGTATAAATCTATCTCTAAGGTTCATCGGACCTTTCAAGATTCTTAGAAGAGTTGGTGAGGTAGAATACCACCTATCTCTTCCTCCATAGATGCACCGGGTGCATAATTGTTTCCATGTGTCGCTGCTCAGGAGATACGTGCATGATCCATCGCACATCATCGACTGGGGTGAGCAGGGCATTGACGATGGGGAGACGTTTGTGGAGTTCTTAGTGGAGATATAGTATTGAATGGACTAGGTCCTTCATGGATGGTCGATTCCTCTAGTTCGAGTTCAGTGGCAACATAGGAACCTCCAAGAGAGGAAATGGGAGTGGGAGGCTCAGATTCATGCTCAATACGCCCATTTGTTTTCTTTGACTTTTTTTTGGATTTTAGGAATGAAAATACCTAAGGTGGGGAGATTTTATAGACCCTGAAATTCTATATAATTTTTTAATTAAATGGAATTATTATGAGACTATGAAAATTAATGGAATGTGATTCTAAGTCCCGGAGAGACCATAACGGAATTTTGAACTTTTTTTAAGGTACGTTCAGTAAACATGTAGATGAGATTTTCTAACTTTTGAACTGGTGCTTGGAATTGAAATTGAGGGAACCTTTGAATTTGCAGCACCAATATTCACTTAGGAAAAGCATAACTTTTTTCAGAAAAAGTTGGACGTAAAAGTTCTTTTTTGGGACTTTCGGAAAAAAATAATAAAATAATTAAAGATGTCAATTTATTCTTTTTGCAACCATTGATAGATATTGGCGGGACCATATCATAATGATATGATTTTATTGAGATCCATTTATTGACACAATCCTTTGGTTGCGTAACCATGACGCTTGTAGGATTAATGGAACATTAATTACAGTTCATTAATGAACCACATTATTGAACACAACATAGGTGGTTCCTTTTCTTTTATTTAATCAAAACTTTGGCATGGGTTTTGTGAGATCTACGAGATGAAGCTCTGAAGAAACACCAGGGAAATCTTCCTCCAATGAAGAATAGATATTTGACAACTCCTTTGAAGAATCGAACCAGAAATTGACGGGCGACGATGAATGGCAACAAACATCTTCGAACAACGGATTCTCCTCCTTCATCTTCAGCAAATCCAACATGTTCAAGTAGGGTTTTTTTTATTCTAAGTGTTTTATAATTCATCTTCTCTTAATGATGTCTGAATTATTCCCATGTTATAACGCAAATGCGGAGGGGGCGGACCGAAACGAACAAGGCCCGAAACCTACACTGATTTTTCTTTGGTTGCATTCTTCATGGGCAACCAAGAAACACGGCGGAAAGGCAAAACCAAGGTCCGAATAATAAAGAAGACATCCCGGGAGGCCCATAGGCATAGATGGGAACAAAATCAGACCACTAGAGGTTCACTAATGACCCACTAAAGTGCTTTCGGTGCGGCACCACCAGCGCGGAAGCGGTTGTCTCTCGCCGGCCATAGGGATGTGGTGGCACTTGGCTCTCGTTGGTCGCGAGTTGGTGTCGGCGCCTGCATGCGCTATGGCAGACTGGGGGCGTCCAACCGACGCCGACCACGTTGGTGGGGGTAGCACACCGCGGAAGAGGCAGTGGAAACCAATGGGCTTCCACAACGGAGGAGTCACGACTCTGAGCTACGACAGTGGGTGGACCCGTGCCCGCGAGTCCCGTCTTTGACTGGTCAGTGCGGACCAGTCAGCTGGAGCGACGCTAGGTTTATGCCATTAAATGATGAACCCAAATAGACTTAGTCCATTTGGGAAATATCTACCACACCCAGCTAGCAGGCCACATCCATTCGGGTGGGTCGGGCCGGACCCAGTCGGACTGGGTTAGGTCTAGCGGGCCGAGTCGGGCCGGACTGGGATCCATTTCAACCCTAGTTTCTTTTAAAGGGCCATATATCCTAAACCAGACGTCCGTTTGACCAACCGTGTATAGAACTCTAACCCTTAGGATGAGTAAGTACTTTTGAGATGCTCCACTTGGGTTTTGGAGAAAGTTTAAGTACATTCGGGTTGGATCAGACTTGAATCCAACTAGGCCCTCGGTACTAAAATGCCTTTAACTTACAGACCGAGCATCCGATTGACATGCCGTCTCTTCCATTGGACCCCTTATGACATGTCCTCTCTTCTGGTTACTTCTTAATGGGACTTTTTGGTAGTTTATGTACAACTGATGGCTTGAAGAGAAGAATCTACAGAACTCAAGCGCACCAAGTGTGAGAATCCTATGGCTGGATGTACAATGACATACGAACCTTTTTGGATCGACATCAGAATGACCCTGTGTGGATCAACAGTAGTGAGACCTGATGAGGACCATCCCTAGAGTAGACCATCACAGATCAGTGACTTCTAACCCCGTGTGGATAGATGCCTTACAACCATATGTGGATCGACGACTTACAAACCTGTGTGGATCGATGAATTACGACCCTGTGTGGATCGAAAATTTATGACCCTATGTGAATCAGCAGTAGCGCGACCTGATGAGGAACAACCTTAGAGCATACTGTATTGGATCAATGACTTACAATCGTGTGTGGATTGACTACTTACGACCCTGTGTGGGACATCGAATTACGACCCTACGTGGTTTGGTGACTTAGAACCCTGTGTGGATCAACAATAGAATGACTTCATTGAAGCTCAGTAGTGAAACATTTCAATGGAATGATATTTATTTTTCTTTATAACTAATAATAATTATTTCTATTCTTTATGTTATATACCTTCTGTGAGCTGAGACTTTTACTTGTGCTTTGTGATTGAGATCCTACCTTTATGGTTTTTCATTTTTGGAATTTTGGGAGACCTTCGGGGGTCTCAGGGTCCCTACTGGGTATTTTTATAATCACCCCTACACGGGATACACCCCCACCTTATCGTTTCTTGTGCAGACGATGGATAGCTTTGACCAAGATCTAGGAGCTAAGACTAGGCGGTGCACAGAGGTGACCGATTGATGTGGAGAGATGCAGTGATGAGCTATACCTGCCCTTCAGGTAGGATCCTTAGCGGATGACCTCAGGAGATGTTTTTCCTTTTTTCTATATTTTCTTTTAGTTGGGTTTGTATTCTAGCTCATTCTACTTCAGTTCACACTTTTACTTTCAACATTTATACTATGTGGTTTGTTCTTGTTGTGTACTTGGTCTGTGTGTTTGTAGGTTTAAAGGCATTGGATTCAAATTCTAGGGATATGTATTTATGGTACTAGTTGCCAACCCATGGCCTATGGAAGGTGGGATTGGGGTAGTCACAACATGGGACCTTGGGGACGGGTCCTGACATTGGGATAATTAAAATGTTTAGAGCACTCAAATCTTATAAAGAATACGTAATATGTCATTTCCCCCACTTATACAGGGTCTCTTATCCTCCCCACTTAATCACACATCTCAAGAAATTTGGATAATAAAAATCATACCCAAATAATATTTCTACTTAAATCCTCTCAATCTAGAATACTAACTTTTGGTAGAAAGAAAATCAAGTTAGTACTTTTATGCAAACCAAAAGGAATTGCACAAAGAAGAGGTAACATACTTCAATAAGTACTTTAATTTTATAAATTTCTTCACTCCTCAATTATTATTATTCCATGATTTTATCATGAATGTGATTTATTTAATGACATTATAAGTTTTAATTGATTCTATTCTTTCACAGATCTCACGATTCAAAAGATACGTAAATAGTAAGGGGATTCTACTCTCACTTTTAATTCTGTGAGGCTTATGCCATATTCACCTCTCATTTATTTTATGTGGTGTATATAATGAACATATATGTATTATGTGATTCTTATACTTAAATTTATGTCTATTTAAATTTCAATTTTATGATCTCTCTTTCATGGGGTTTATGGTTTAAAATTTATCAAATCAATAATGTAATTGTTTCCCAATTTTCTTTCTTTGAGACACATGCCATGTTATGAACCTATGTTCTTTTCTGAGGAGTATATAATTAAATTTTACATGTAATATCATGAATACACTTATTTTAATGATATTTTAAGCCTTATTTAATGTTTTTATTTCATGGTGATTATGATTCAAAGTTACCAAAGTGGTAACAATTTATTGCTACAATCTCATCATTTACTGAGATTGTTTATGATTATGCTTGAATTGATGAAATATTATGATCTATATCTCAATAAATATCATTAATTTTAGTATCCTATGGTAATTAATTATATATTGAATTAATGGTACCATTTTTAAACTTTCTGGTACTTAATATAATTACGAAAATGTTTTTAATAAAATCTAACTTTATTTCTCTTTTCAATCAGAAATATATATTCTTACAAAACCATGTTCTCTAAAAATGTTTTAAAATTTTTTATACTTTTCACCAATTTTATTTAAAAGAAATTTTTTCCCATGATAAATCCTTTTAAAAACTTATTTTTAAAAAGGAATCTTCTTTTCATTTTTTGATCAAGGCACATTCCTAAACTTTTTACGGTGCAAAAGGAATATTGGACATGTTCAAATTTATCCATCCCCATGACCATCCTTACTTTGAAGTTTGATTTTAATGTTCATAGGATTTATTTTTAATAATTTTTTTCCTCATATTCTTTAAATTCATTGTTTTAATGTGGTTTTCAAAGACAAAGGTTTTCAAAAAATTTATGTTCAGGAAGCATTTTTAATAGTTTTCAAACCTTTATTTATACATTTTCAAAGATATTTTCATTGTCACATGTTTTAAAAAATATTTTATGTTTAAAAAGTGTTTTAAATTATTTTAATACCTTCTTTTATATGTTTTCAAAAAGTTATTTTCAAAGAAAATTATTTTAATGATTTCAAAGTTTTTATAAGTTTTCAAAGTTGTTTTCAAAGAAAATGGGTTTCAAAATGTTTTATATTTTAAAAAGTGTTTTTAAGATGCAAGGATATTTTCCTCAAGAAGTTTTTTAAATTATTTTTAAATATTATTTTAAAAATTTTAAAAGTGGTTTTCAAAGAAAATAATATTGAAAATATCTATGCCTTAAAAAGTGATTTTTAAAGAAAGGTTATTTTCCTTAAGAAATTCTCCATGTTTCCTTTCAGAATCATTTCCATACAAGATTACCTCCTTTGATATAGTTTACGATTTGCTGGGGATATGATCTAAGGAAACCATTCTCATTATTCCTATGAATGGTTTATGCTTAAGATTTAAAGTGTTTTATGGAACCTTCTTATCTTCCATAATTTATACGATGATAAAATACTAATGAAATACATTTCTTTTCACAAGTTATTCTGTGATAAAATAATTATGTAACCTGTATATTTTACAAATGATAAAATGTGATGAAATGTTTATGATACCCACTTTAATTCATGGTTTATGATATGATGTTTATAAAATCCATCTCTTTTTATGGGCCATTATATGATGAATGTTTTATGATCTTGTAGAACATGTATGGATGATTTAATTATGAGATGGGTGAGACCTATATCTTCCTCCAATGCTTTGGGTAAAGATTTATATCTCATGAGATAATGATGGGAAACAAGTTGACGAGCTTAATCCACTATAGGGAAAATGGGAAAACCAATCCACTATGGGAAAAAGGGGAAACCCAATCCACTATAGGAAGAAGGGGAAAACCAATCCCTTATAAGGAAAGGATTATAACTGGGGATGATGGCATGTCCCTCCCAGTAGGTGTATCCCCCATTAAGTTCCCAGATATATTCTCGCAATGCGCCTCGACTTATAGTGAGTGATATTACATTTTTGTGTGTTTGTCACAAATTCTATGTCTTATTTCTATATTATGCTCTCATAGCTCATGATCTTGAATCCCTTAAGATTCTTATATTATTAACTAATAATATTTATACCATGACTCATTTATACGATCTTTTATATGCAGGGTGTGATATTTTAATATTATTCTTATTTTCTCATGACCTTATTTTCATGATTATGCTTACATATCTCACTTGTTCACCCTTACTGAGAATCTGAGCTCACCCATTAGTATATTTCCTTTCCCCAAGTTATAAATAATGGTTTTAAGTAGAATTAATAAAGGGAAAGATATTAGTGGGTAACATTAAAGATCTTTAACCAAGTTAGAATATTTTATACAAGTTTCCAAATAAGCTAAACGATTATAGTACTCAAAAATTTACTTTTTTAATGTGCGGTATATTAATCTAAATTGATGTAATATCTATATATGTTAAGCCCGAGTCACTATATTCAGCCAAGTGAATCACCATAGTGTGAAAAAATTATTTATGTTATGAATAAACATGAGTCAATGTGACTCTACATTGATTATTGGGAACTTAAAAATATCACAATCAAGATTAGGAATCCTTTACCCAATATTGATGATTTGTTTAATAAAATGTGATGATATCAATACATTTCTAATAATGAACTTCATTATAGATAAAATAAATTGATGGTAAAAGGTGAAGTCATACATAATAAATCCTTCTGTATGAGGTATGGAAACTTTGGTTTTATAGTGATTCCATATGGAATTACTATTGAACTCTTTATCATCATAGATTTAATGAATAGAGTCTTTAGATATTACCTTGATCAAATTGTGGTAGTATTTATAGATAATATTATTATATATTAAAAGAGAAAATAAGACCATGAAGATCAATTGAGAATTGTGTTAATGTACCTAAATAAAGAGAAACTATATACCAAATTCAACAAGTGTGAATTCTAGTAACAGAAAGTATCATTTTTGGGAAATGTGACAATAATATGGGGTATATCAGTAGATAATTTTATTATAAATGTTAATAAACATTAGAATAGACCAACCACTATGACTATGATCAATTTTTTTGTTGGATTGTATGGATATTATTGATGCTTTTTGAATAATTCCTCATGGTTGTCTAATCTACTCACAAAGTTACCAAAGAATAGAGTCATGTTCTCTTGGAATAAGGAATGTAAAGGAAAATCAAGGATATTAATAGAAGGTTGGTTAGTGCACCTATAATCACACTACCCAATAGTGGAAAATGGTTTATGATCTTTAATTATTCATATAATAAGTGACTGGGATGTGATCTTATACTGAATGACTTGGTGATAATTATGCCACTCATCAATTAAAGGTTCCTGAGAAAAATTACATAACTCATGATTAAGAGTTAAATATTGTAATCTTTTTCATTAAATATATGGAGGCATTATCCATATGGTAAAAGTTTTAATATATATACTGATCATAAAATCTTGAAGTATATTTCAAACAGAAGGAGTTGAATATGTGTAAAAGGAGATGTAATTGATTAAAGTTCCTGGTTTCTGGATACATTACCACCCTAAGAAAATGTGTAACTTCCAAGGTAAATAAAGAGTATTACTTTTTCATATTTATCCATATTTGTGAATAAAATGTTAATATTAATTTAAAGGGAATTCTATGCTCGATGGCGTACCCAATACGCAACATCGAGTTTCTTTGAAATCTTATGTTGCACTCTAATAATAAAATAATTTTATTTTAAATGGTAGTTAAAGCCTAGTCATTGTAATGGTGGGATTGAAAATAACTAACTAAAAAATTACTATATATTTTTGTCAAATATGTTTATTTTTTTCCAATAAATCTTAGAGGCTTAAAATGCGAATGAATCCAATTTTAAGCATAAATCTTCTAATATTCTTTAAAAGGTCGATTAACCGCCTTTTTATGGAGAACCCTTTTTAAATATAATTTTGAAGATTTTATATGTTATATTTAACAAAATAAAATCCTTCTTTAGAATCTGGATATCAATATTTACTTTGTGAAAATGTTTGTTATTTTTCTGATAAAGATCAGTTATAGTGAAAATGTTGTATTTTAATTCGTAACCTCTTTTTAATCTAATTTATTTATAT
Organism: Viscum album; assembly: GCA_963277665.1. Lineage (NCBI taxonomy): Eukaryota > Viridiplantae > Streptophyta > Magnoliopsida > Santalales > Viscaceae > Viscum > Viscum album. The sequence goes on along the minus strand of OY728133.1, from coordinate 1,927,303,694 downwards.
GATTAGATAATATTTTAAATTGGTTTTAAAGTGAAATTAGAATATATTTTTACCATTTAATCCAATGGTGGTAATTGTAATTAATTTCACTTTGAAATTGGACTTAAACTAGTGTCAATCTTTTAATAGATATTGTTTCTTAAAAACACACTATTTATTTTGACAGCGGGAATTAATTATTAAATTCATTAATTCAAATTTTATGTTTTGAATTTTTTAAAATAGACATAATTTTGGAATTCGGAATATAAAATATAACTTAGGGTGAATTTTTGGTATTTTTCTGAAAAAAATCAATTTTTGATGAATAGTGAAACCACTAAGTGGTAGTCAAAAAACTGATTTTTCATTTAAATGAAACTTTACCACTTATGAGATTTGAATTTCAAAAATCCGACATAAATGGTTATCATTAGGATTTAAAATGTGGTTCAATGGGATTAAAATAATTTTTTGGTGAATAGTAACTTTTAAGTTTTATTAATCGCGATTAAAGGTAATTAATGTAATCTAAGGTAAAGATAATGTTATAATAATATGAAATGACCTTGAAACATGTCCTACCCTTATTGGATGAGTCATGGCCGACCAAGACAATCCATGGGTCAACTTGGGGACCCCATGGATCCACTTTGGTAGGAAAATGACATTAATAACTTTTTATTTAAAGTTAAAATAAAAATGTCACAAACATGTATTTGTTTACTAAAACAATTTTTACATGGGGTTATAAAAGTCATATTTTTGACTATAAATATCCATTATAAAGATAAAAATGTTTCCTACATCATAGTATTTTTCTTATAATTTTTATACATTAAATAAATTAATTAATTTATGATACCATGATGATGAAGCGATTACCTCATTAATAAACGATTTAAATAAAATGAGAAGATAAGGTAAAATATATGACTTAAACTTGTCAAAAACCTATTGGATGTGTGGATTTAGAACACTTATCATTTTATCCTCGAAATATATAATTGTGGGACCTTTAATATCCGAAAACCATTTTATAATAAAGTAACTTTTCAAGATATTCCAAGAGTGCCCCTCCTCTCTCTTATAAAAGGCCCCCACCTCTACCCCCTTACCCACACCTCTCAAGCATTTGGCTCGACCAAACGCCACTCATTTTATCTCTCCACATACCTCTCTTCATCCTAGTAGCCTTAACTTTGGAAAAAATCTCTTCAAGAAACCCTTTTGGTTCAAACCAAGAGGAGTTACCCGATTTAAAGGTAATGTCTTCACTTGTGTTCTTTTGTTTTATTTTGCTTTTCCAACCCCCATAAAATCTTTTTATTCCTTTATTTTGTAACAAAAACAGTATATTAAATATACTAGGATGTTGTTATGTGAATTATTAGAGCTTCACTTACACACACCTCCATCTAATGGTTAAAGAACATACTGTTTTTGTGGATGACGAATTACTACCTCACGAAATGATGATTGTTCAATATTCTCTTAACACCTTTCATGGTGGACATTATGATGTCACTTTATTCTATATATGATATATATGGTATTTATTTTTTCTATATGCTTCTGTATTTTATATTTAAAACATACCTTTACGCTTTGCATGTTGTGAAAATGCGATAATTTCATACGAGGAAGTGTGGACTACCGCCCCCTCAAGTGATGTGACTCGTTCATGCAATACATGGAATGTATAAAGAATGAAATTAATAAACATATGTGACCTATATAACATATATATTATACTGGAATTATAATATATATATCTCTCTCATCTAGTTTTAATTCCATTAATGTGCCAAAGCAATGAAAGTAGCGTTCATGCGTACGTACGGCCTACCGTCTCCATGAACGGTGCATTTTATTTCTTTTTATCTCCAAATATTATAGAATAAGTATAAAACGATTATATAATGGATATATATGATATTTATATCATTAATACTATTCTGGATATGATGTACATACAACTACATTGAAAATTCTTTTCAAACAAGATCATTTTTGACTCATGTACCGAACATCGACAAAACGTATGATATGAACTCACATAATTAAATAATTATTATAACATGATAATATATGATATTAATTGAATAAAAAACTTTAAATTATGTCCTTAAGATATTATAAATTGACCAAAGTTTATTATTCAGGAATATAAAGAAATGAACAAGACAAGTCAGACTTGAGGTAAGGGATCCTACCTCTCTCTTTCTTTTTAAGTACTCTCTTTTATGTTGTTTCTTTTAAGCTCATATTTCTTAGTTGGGGGATGTTATTTTATATTCCTATTACTGTAATTTATATTTTCATATGATGAGAGACCCTATTTTATTTCATCAATCCATTTTTTTGGAAGTTTTAAGTGGTGCTGTTAGGCTGCCGAGTTTTCGTAAGGGGTTTTTTCATCTCACTTTTATTCCTGTGAAATTTATGTTACAATTTCCACCATTTCCTTTGAGTGGTATATGTACTTCCAATTATTATACTCTTTGTGTAATATAATTTTGTTTATGAGTATTTACATCAATGTTTTATAGTCCTTCTTTCATGGGGTGTACATTTCGAAAGTTACCCAAGTCGGTAAGGGAACCTTTCACCCTCCTATTTTTAAAAGACTTATTTTTTGTTTGTTCTTTTAAATTACATATTCTTATGTAGGGATATGTTATTTTATATCCTTATTGCTGTAAAGTTTATTTCCATGTGATGAGATACCCATTATATCTCTCATTAACTCTTTTTCTAAAATTTGATGTGATGCCGTTAGTCTATCAAATTTTTGAAAGGGAACTTCTTAAACCAATTACAATTCTTTGGGTTAAACCTCTACTTCTTGATTTTGTTGTGCTATGAATATGTGTGGATTACATATGATTGTTTTACACTGAGTATACAATTATATTTGGTGTATTTATACTTGCCACACATAATTATGTCATTTATTTATCCTTGCTCTAATGGCATGATCTTTGATTGGGATTACAACTCAATTTATTCTCATTGAGACATTTCATTATGATATGCACTTTTATTCTTTTATAAAGTGTATATACAGACCCTTTGACTTTCCATATCCATATTATGTCTATACTCAAGTCATTTAAATGTGTTGAAAATGGTATACTTTCATGTGGCTTATAATTTAAATGTTCAAAATGGAAAAGGACTCTTTTATTAAAACATTGTTTTAAATGGATTTAAAGATTTATTATTTTAAACATTTATCATCCATGTCCATGTTTTAAAAATAGTTTTAAGGATTTATTTATATGGACATGAATGTTTTAAAACCCTTTCAAAAGTTTCGAAGTGGTATGGGACACTTTGATTCTAAAATCTCTTTTAAATGACCTCTTTTAATATTTTTAAAGTATAAAGGAATATTTCTATCATAGAGTTTTAATGATTTTATTAGATGTTTTTATTTATGTTAATATCATGATGTGATCTCTTGAGATTTCAATGTGGAAATTTTATGTTTCTTTTATGCATGTTTTAAGTGTTATGATTATGTTATGGTTCTTGGGAAATGTTTATTAAATCGGGTGGTTCTGTGATAAATTAAGGGCGGGTGAGCCCGATATAGCTCTTCAATGCATTGGGTAACGCAAAGGGGTTAAACGTTAAGGTTTATCCGAAGATATTTAGGGAATATACTTTGATGGGTATTCTAAATGTAACCATGAGGGTTACTCCCTGTGTAAGAATGTTACGAATGCCTCAAGTTACCTTTATGTCTTATGATTGCTATGAGTTATTCATAAATATTATGATTTCACGAGGTATGTTAACGTGCTTATGTTTTATGAGTAAAGTATGATTTCATTGATTCTTATGTATACATGTACTAATTTTTCCTTTCCATATTTTTATATCCCTTAATGAGCTTTTTATGCTCATCCCATGTTTTTGAAATGTTTTTCACAGGTCAAGGGAAAGGTACATGATATGATGATAGTGTCAAGGAAGTGTCAAGAAAGAATCCATGTTTTATTTTAAATATGTTTCTGTTGATGGGAAAAAATGAATACTATCTTTTATGTAGCCACTTTATTTAAATGCGGAATGTAATGCATAATTTATGATATAATTCCCTAAAACTCTAAACCTAAAAAGATCCTCAATGTTTATTCTTGAAATAACTCAAGATTAAGTAAGGTTTAAGGCCGAGTCCTTATAAAATGAACAAGTTGGTTGATTCTTTGAGTCAAAATGATCATGCTAGATTTTCAATGATGAGGATAAAAAAGATAAAATATTTATGGATTTACAAATTATGGACCATGAAACTTGAAGGAAAGGTATAAATATTATCTTTTTCAAATAAGTCTTCAACCATATATCCATGTGAAGATTAAATAGGTAGATAAGAAAAATATAGAGATGAAAAATAAGGTGATAAATTTTTTTGAGTTCATCCTTGATTCTGATGGAGTGATAAAGTTAATAAAAAAGGTATGTGTCCCAGTTATACCACAATTGAAGAAGGATATAATTGATGAATCTCATATCTCATCATTCTCTATTTTTCATTGATGTATGAAGATATATATAGACCTTAAAGACAATTTCTTGTGGGATAACATAAAGAGAGGTATTTTGGAGTATGTATATTGGTGATTAGTATTCCAAAAAGTTAATGCTGAGCAGAATAAATATAAGCGGATGTTAAAACCATTACTCATACCTTTTTGGAAATGAGAAAACATCACCATGGATTTTATAGTAGGACCCCCCAAGACATTTGAAGGGAATAATACTATTTGGTTTATAGTAGATCACCTTATTATTTAAAAACATTTAATTTATATCAAAGAATATTTCTATCATGATCATCTTTCTTGAATATATATTAATGAAGGGGTAAGGTATCATAGAGTACAACATGCTATTGTATCTGATTGAGATATGAGGTTTAAATTGAGGTTATGGATAATTCTTTAATAATATCTAAATACAAGGTTGCATTTTATTACTTCCTATCATATTTTGATATATGACCAGTCTAAGAGATCCATTCATACCCAATATTATTTTTTAAGACCCTATTCTCCAAATTTCAAAGGTTTTTGGGATCAAAAACTTCCTTTTGTTGAATTTTCTTATAATAATAACAATCACTTGGGAATTCATAGAGATCTTTATAAATACCTCTATGGAAATAAATGTATAACTATGTCATAATGGGGAAAAGTTAGATAAGTAAATATATTGGGATGTGAGAAAGACGAGGAAATGTAAGAGAAGGATAGGGACATTCAGAAGCACATCAGTGAAGTTCAGATTTGATAGAGGAGTTATATAGACAACCATTGTTGACATCTGGAATTAGAAGTTTGTGAGAAGGAATTATTATAATCTCTACATTGAATAAGGTTATGATATTTATATAGAAGTGAAATATAATCCCATAGTATATTGTAACCTTCTAGTATCTTTATTGAATTCAGAAGGTAGGTTATCGGTTGGCACTTCTACCGAACCTCTCCCAAGTTCATGATGCGTTCCATGTATTTATTTTGTGGAAATTTATACCTGATCCTTAAAATATACTAAACTCAGAGGTTGTACCACCAATGTGTGATATTTATTGTAAGGAACAACCGATAAAGATTATGGATAATATATAGAAAGTTCTATAAAACAAGACCACTCACCTGGTCAAAGTTTTATTTTGAAATAATAAATTTGAAGAAGCTATGTGAGAACTAGAGGATGTGATGAGGATAGGTATCCTTAGTTATTGCATTTGAGTGACAGAATTTAAAGTTCAAAATTTATTTTAAGGGGGTATAATGTGACACCAAACGAATTTATATGTATTATTTTAAAATAAATATGAATTACTCAAGAGCTTACTTTAAACAGAAACCCAAGTCTAAATAAACCACGATATACTATGACATTATAAACTAGCCATAAGATTCACACAAATGAACAAAATTAACCACATTATAAAATATATATATAATTTTTCCCTTAATTAAAATGTATTGATTATTTTCTTATAAATAATCATTAAATTGTTAATAAAATAATTTCAAAATTAAAATACCTATTTTTATGAAGAAATGTATTTTTAATGGTGTTATGAATTTTTATATAAAAAATATATTAACACTTTTATTTTTTTAATTATTTTTTTTAATTTATTAATAAACGTTTATAAAATATTTATCTAACTTTTAAGAATGAATATAAAATCATTTAAAGGTAAAAAGAGTTATTTTTCTGAAAACTATTTTTATATGCACAATGTGGTTTTAACTTAATAAATTAAATAAATAATTTTCAATTAATAATATTAATGAAATGTATAGATTATATATTCAATAAAATATTTCTGTATTCATCTAATAGTTTTTAATAGGTAATTAATGAAATCAAACTCATTTTTATGCATAAAATGTATTTTTTTTTAAAAATTTATTGTAGTTTCATTTTGAATGATTATTTTTAAAATTAATTTATAATAAATATTGAAATTAAATTTTATAAAATGGATTCTATATTTTGAATCATCATTTCAAATTTGGTAATGAGGCCACCATCATTTTTAGTCCTAATGAATAGAAAAAAATATTAAATTTTTTTATTACCATTGTTTGGGTTAAAAAAAGTTTATTGGTGGTGGTGGTGGTGGGGGGTATTAAACTAAATGATAGGGGTTAAATTTAAAATTAAAATTATATAAATATTATTATTTAAAGGTAATTTAAAATTATATTGTCTTATATTTTAATTTTGGGAATTTATTTCCACTTTTACATTGAAGTAACCTTGTATTATTGAAATATTTTAAATAATTCCATGTGTGTCCCTCCCCACACTTATAAAAGAACACTTGTTCTCATCAATTATTCATATAATTAGAGAATTATATCTTAGAAAAAACATACAAAAAAATTACTTATCTTTATTCCAGATATACTATTGATACTGAAATACTATCATAAGAAGGCTTAAGTTGTAATCCAAAGTACTCTAAAAGAATAGGTAATCATATTACCCAACTCTTTTGAAGTTTATTTCTTCTTATAATTACTAAAAATATATTGTATTATTCATAAAAAAATTACTCCAGTATCATTAATATACTAATATTTTATTATGATAGTGGGATATGCATTTTACAACTCCTTTATATAAAATGGGAAATGAAATTATTGCTCGTGCGTATGTTTGGATTACTACCTCCACACAGTGATATGATTGATTTTACATTCCCATATCTCATGGTTAGTTATTATTATGGATTTAATTTTTATATATTATATTTTTTTACAAAATTATTATTTTTAATTATAATATCTTATTTAATTTCTTACCTTACTGTCTATTATAAAATGAGAACTTCTCTCATGCATACGTGTGAACTACCACCTCCACGAAGTGATGTGGTTCATTTTTCATCACAAATTTATATAAATGATTATAAAAGTTTATATAATTATTAAATATTATAATTATGACATGATTAAGAATCTATATATTATAGAACTTGGATCAAAGTACAAGGACCATTACCGCTAAACCAAAACATACCTAAAAAATGAGGCAATTTACCCCCAAAAGGATGATGATAATGAATGATTGTTAAAAAATGGGTGATAAGATGTAATAAGTAAAACTTGTATAGTGTTATTATTTTTAATATGGGTTATTTTTATAGAATTAAGATAAATTTAAATTTGTTATATAGTATTTTAAAATCACTTATGAAGCATGTATGGTCCAAGGTAGGGGTTTTCCATCTTACTTTATTTCCATGAGACATATGTCATATTCACCAATTGTCTCTTTTATGTGGAGTATATACTAACCCTTTGATATGTTATATAATTAATATATTTGTATTTTTTTAATTTAAAGTTTCATTTTATGTTATTTATTTCACGAGGTTTAGGATTTAAAAATTTACCACAACAGTAGGAGTTTTATGTTACAATCTCACTTTTTAATGGGATCACTTAAGCTTAAATTTAAAATAATGAAATTATACGATTTATCTATAATAAATCTCATGTATTTTATTATACTATAGTAATTTATATATATCATATATTTTCCTTTCATTTTCCTCTCTCTACATGTTCTAATACTGAAATAATTTTTTTAAGGAAAACTTACTTTATTTCTCTCTTTAACCCGGAATATTTTTCTTCTATGTACACATTTTCTATAAAATTGTTTGAAAAATATTTTTAATATTCTACAAATATTTATTAAATTCATCTTTACCAATATTTTTATTTATATAAAATGGATTTAAAATAATTTTATTATAATTGTCCAAACAAGGTACTTTTTACCAAACCAGTGAACAAAATATTTATTTTGACATATACCGCATGAACAAATTTTTCTGCCATCACGAATAATATTTTCAATGAATAATTATTTAAATATTTACATAGTTATTTTCAAAGATTTTTTTTCTTATCATTATAGAAATTTTTATATTTTAATTAAGTTATTTCAAAATTGAAAGTGTTTTTCCTCAAGAAATATTTTACTGATCTTTTAAAGGTATTTTTATCTACAACCACATCCTTTGATGTATTTTATGATTTATTGGGAATATGATCTAATTTTACCATATTATTATTTCTATGTATGATAATTAAATATGTTGATTAATCTTGATTAAACCCATTTTCATTTACATGGTTTAAGCTATGATGGTATGATAAATGTTTTCATGATCTTATGGCATACATATGAATATATTATGATTATGTGAAGGGTGATTATATTAAATAACTCCAATGTATTGGGTAATTTTTAATTTTTATGATCACAAAGGGTATATGAAAGGTTATAACAAGGGAAAAATAGGGAAAATGGGAGGTTATAACAATCCTGAAATAGGGTAAGAGACATTATCCAAAGCCCAAAGAAGGCACACAGGTGGTTATCCCGAGCCCAACATGTGATGAATATCATTATAGATATTATTAAAAAATTATTTATATTATTATTATTATGGAACACTCATTATACTAATCTAAATTTCATGTTCTTATGCATATGATGTGTTCTCTTATCTATGATCATTGATTCTTATGTGATTCATGTCTTATGAACTGCTAAAACCTTATTACATGATTATGATATATGAATTTATAGGTAGGATTTTAAAAATTTAATCTCATATTCTTATACCCTTATACTAAATTTATTATTACGTATGATCATTCACTGATATCTTCAATTTTTACCCGTACTGAGCATCTAATCTCACCCTTTCTTATGTTTCATTTCCCTAGGTATTGAAGAAGGAATTTAAGTATGTTATAAATAAGAAGTTCACCATGTTAGAAGAATTTTGTGAAATATGTTGATGAAATTTCATAAAATAAGATGTTTATAAAACTGGTCTATTAATATACTAAACCTTTATTGTTCTAAGGAATATATTATTATGAGATGTTGTGAATATTTATAAAAAATGATTTAATATTTTTGTATGTTATGTTTAGGTCACCTCATATGATCTATATTATATCCATAAAATTGATCCCCTTTATGAAACTATTAGATAAATATACCCATCTTCATAAGAAGTGCATAGGATTACTCTCACTTTTCTAATAGAAAGAACACTCCCTGCCCACTGTATTTGAATAAAATTTATTCCTTATAATATATGAACTTTATCTTCCCCATTATCAATGAACATAAAGACTACTTCTCTATAATTTGACAAAATAGGGTTATAAATAAAATCATTTAATTTTAGAGACAAATAAAACCTTTCTTTTTATAGAAAATCCCACAGGGGAGTAGGATTATCTTGTAAAACTAATCCAGATTATGGGAATCAATTGTACTACAAGTGCTAACCGACCCCTTTAAAATTTTTATTTGGGTAGTACCTTTATCATAATATCAGAAACTTAATTTATTATTGAAAAATACTATAAATTTACTAGCCCGTGTTTAACCTTCTCCTTAATAAAGTGATATTATATCTCAATATGTTTTTTCCTCAAATGATTAATAATATTTTTATAATATTGATAGGACTTGAGTTATCATATATTATACTAGTGGGATATTTCACCTAAAATCAAATATCATCAAGATGTTGTTTCATCCATAGTAACTGAGTTTATTCTTGAGTAATCACTATATATTGAGCCTCTGTAGTTCTTAAATAATTGTAGTTTTGATTCTTACTCATCCTAGAAATGTAAGAAATTCCCTAATAAAAATAATTACCTGATGTTAGATTCTTGTTTTTAACCAAACATATCCAATATTCATCTAAAAAGTTAATAATTATTGCTATTATATTCTATAATAAAACAACCTAAAATAAACTATATTTTTGATTCAATGAAGTACCCAATTCACTGTTTTCATGTGAATATCCATGGGATAACTTTGGTATCCAGCATATTGGAATATATAAACTAGTATATTTGTTAATATGGATATAAAGTATAACTGAATTCTAATAATATTCATGTAATCTGTCACATCAACATGCTCAATATCCACATTCTGTGATATCTTAATCTTGGTATCCATTCAATTTTTTATCTAGTTTTAATCCACCATTTCCAACCTTTTGAATACTTCCATGGAATTTTTTATTTGAGAAGTAAATGTTCCATTTTCTCTTTCAATTACTTATAGGAAAATGGAAAAAAAATTAATTTTTACAATAATGGACATTTTGAATTTTATCCTAATATAATCTAAAAAATTCTTACATTGTGAATCATTCAAAACTCAAAAAATGATGTCATATACATAAATAATCTCTAATATCCTTTGTTACTTTTCCTTCTTTATGTATAATTTTTGATCAACTCTATCTATTTGGAACCTGATATTTTTCAAATATTGGTCAAGCCAAGAATACCAAGATTTTTGTGCTTGATTTAGGCCATACAATGCGTTATTCAATTGGCACACCTTGTTCTCAGTTTCATCCAAAAAAAAATATATTCTATTTTTAATGTATAATTATTCTCTAAGAACTCTATTCAAGGATTTTTATTTAACATCCATTTGATATAGTTCAAATCCCCCTATCATAAACAGAGATAAAAATAGTTTTATTGTATTTAATCGAGTGAGAAATAAGTGAAAACATCTCATCAACATCAATGCTCTAAATTTTGGAATAAAACTTTCACACAAATCTTGTTTTATTCCATGTCACATTTATATCTTAATTGAGTTAGTTTTGAAACATCCACTTGGTGCTGAGGACGTTCCTGTCCTCTGAACATAGAACAACTTCCCAAGTTAGGTTATTTTCAATTTGGTGATGTACTATATACATATCCATGACTAAATTATCATATTTAGTATAATCATTAAATATTTTAGGATCTTATTTAGATATAAAAGGGTTTTGTATCTATAACATCATAATTTAAGTTTGAACTGGAGTTGTTCAATCACCAAATATATTTTTATTAATAATTTTAATTCCAAATCTTTCATTTTTTGTTGAGACTAAACCTACTGTATCTTATTCATTATCAATCTATTCTTCTGAGTCTTGTATAACCCCTTAAGACCCCCCCTGAGCTTCTCACCTTAACATAACTTTCTTCCTCAATTACCAGGACATTCTTCTTTGAAACCTGTTCTCTATTTTGCAAAATCTACTCATTTTTAACAATAATTACATATTAGGTTTCAAGTAATTTTCCAATACTTCTATTGTATATTTTTTAAACATTAATTTTAGATTAATATCTAAGGAAATATGTTCATCCCTTTGAGCCTCAAACTTTTTGTGATTATCCTTATTGAGAATAAAACATTTACCTCCCAATAATACAAAATAATTTAATATAATCTTCTTCACATAAAATATCTCATAGGGGGCTTCTCTTCATTCAGATATAGAAAATCTATATTAGAGATCTATACTAATGTAAGAACAACTTCTTTTTGATAAGTTTCTAGGATATTTTTTTCGATCAAGATTTTCCATGCTATATTATTTATATTTTTCCCTTCTCTCAATGAATCCATGTTGTTAAGGATTATTTACACCTAAAAATTGATGTCATATCCTTTTTTTTTCATGATACTCTTCCACATTATTATTGTTAAATTATTCTATTACCAGTCACATACTTTTGAATTTTTACTTTAAGCATCTTCTCTAGTAACCTCCAATAGTGAGTAATTCATTTGAACACTTTTGATTTATAAGAAATGACCATCAACCATGACATTATAATATAATTACCAATAAATAAAATATAATTCCACTTTCCATCCATGTATTTGGTTGTCATAGGTCCAAAAATTTCTATAAACACTAAATCAAGTAACTTAATTTACTTTTCATCCTTTGGTTTTTAAGTCTTCCAAATTATTTTCGCCTTTTGATAAGTATCACATATATGAATGAAATCATGTGAGAGTGTATGGATATCCCAATATCATTTTCTTTTCACCAAGTCTTTTGAGTAATTTTGTCTTAGATGTCTATTTCTTCCATAATTGGTTTCTTCCTTCTTAAACATCAAGAATCTATCTTCTTATCCTTCGATGAGATAAATATTAACTTTTATGTGACTTCCTTCTAAAACTATAGTTCCATATTATCCTTTAATTATATAGGTATTTTTGTTAAAAATAACTGTATTACCCAAGTCACACAACTAATTTACACTTAGTAAGCTGTTTCTAAGGACATAAATCAATAAAACATCTATGCACCTTAAGTCTCTTATTCCCATATTATCCTTCCAATATCCAATGATCCTAAACCACTCATCATTTCAAAATCAATTGAAACCATATTTTTCATACCTTATCACTACGACAAGATATTTATTTTACATAATATGATAAGTACACCAACTATCCAAAATCTATGTTATATATTTATCAATTTTTCTCAAGGAAATTTTAGTAACAGTAACCTTCTCAACCTTTCCTTTCTTGATCCATATCCACTACTTCCATTAATTTTATAGAAGATAAGCTTGTTCCACCTCCGAATCAACCATAAAATCCTCCTATTGTAAGAATAGAGATTTGATATATTTTTTCTAATAATTCTTAATAAATCATTTATCTACTACAATATTTTCATTTCAGTCTCATTTCGAACAATTTTTTTACCCTTGATGCATAATTCAATTTTTTTTTCCAAAATCTTCGCAAAAAAATTTATATCTGGTAAAATATCACTGAGTATAAAAAATCATACTCATATATTTTTGGATATATTGATCTCTAAAATTCATTTTCACTATATAACATGAACTTTTTGTGTACCCCAACATTAAATAGATATAACACCAGATACTTGTTGTATTTTTGTGTTCATTTTCTACTCCATCTATGAATTTTTGTCCTTTAAAGAGTTACTAAACAATCCTTCTTTTCGGAAGTAGGTTATTATAGTTTAAAAATAATATTTGAAGATTTTTTTTCATGATCTATCACCACAATGGATTTTCCTTTATCCTTGAATTAGTTCACTTTTTAAAATGTGACTATTGTTTCTATTGAATTCCCATGTACCTCCTTATATTCTTCCATTGTTTATGAACTTCAGCTCCACAATATTATAATTGGGGTTAAGTTCCTTTCTTTTTTATCAATATCCCATCAAAATTTTATGACTTTACCTTCATGTTACTTTATTCTTTTGACTAGATATTTCATTGAGTTATCTAGGCCATCAAGAATCCATGCATATTACTTAAATTTTAGTTTTATCTCAACCTCCTTCTCTGAGTTTCTAGTAATTTTAGATCTAAGTATTTAAATATCATATTTTATCTCAAAATTAACATTTTATTATTACTTCATATATATTTTTGAGTCATTCACCACTCTATTCACTTTCATTATTTTCCCTCCAAATTTCAATTTCTTCAAGAGAATCCTAGAGTTCATGTTTTAGGTCAACTATTCCCTTGATTACATTACCTTCATCATTATTGTTCTCCCCTATTGTCTTTTATACAACAACCTCAAGGAATTATTCACCGAGGTCTTTTTAGTCTTCAAATTCTTCTACTTCCATTTCATCTAAGATGAAATATTCTTAAGATATAAAGTTCTTATTTAAGAATTTATACAATGATATTTTCTTTATCTTCCCACCCATAAAATGTTTCTTCAAAGGTTTCTCCTATTTATCATCACCTAAAAACTTCTTTGGATATATTTCAATGAGATTTTAAACCTTAACACACTGAAAATAAGAAAGTGGAATCTTGACTTTGAATTTCCCTTTTCATATTTTGAGATTTTATGAAAGAAAATAAATTAACTCATCAATATACTCATCCTCAAGATCATTTATCATTGAGAGTTTATTTATTTCCATTAATGAAACTTTATAATAAATAATCATTGTCATATTTCATTGTTATAATTTCCCATATCATATAAAATGAGTGTTATAACGACTATCCAATGTCAACTCCTTTGGGTCTATTTTATTAAGAACTTAAGCTTTTGTGTTGAAACACAGAGGTAATATTCTTGATATTCTTTTAGTGATTTTGATATCATCAAGGAACTCTACATTCCCACACATATCTTCCAAAAGATTGTTCACTTGATCAAAGAAATAATCAATTGTCTCATTTAGGATCATTGTTTAATTTTTATAATATCTCAACAATAGTTGTAGATTATCTTCTAAAAATTTTTAATCACCTTCATAAATATTAAGAAGCTTATCCCACATGGAAAGAGTGGTTTTACATGATATCACTTTTGTATAGATATGGATTTACAAAGCTCCCACTAAATGTTTAATCACCTTAGTGTTGAAATACAACTTCATGTGGTACTTTTATAAATGTTATCCACTATCCATGATGAATGAGAAAATGTATATGGAAGTAATGAAAACATCCACCATAACGATTGAAAATAGTTTTGAATCCAATTTCTAGTTAACCAGATTTTTTTCCTTTTAAAATATAATTTCATTTACTATTTTTAACTACTTACATACCTACATAGAGATAAAAATTCATAGAAAAAATTTGTCCCTGGTACCACTTGTCAGTACCAAACAAGGTTAATACCCTAGGGGGGGGGGTGAGCCAGGGTATGTCCATTTTAAATTACCCCTTTCCAATTATCTTGTACCACTTTTAGAAGAGAATCTTTTCTCCATCTATCACATTCTATATGGAGTAATAATGTATTAATTAGATAAACAATGTTTTTTTATTTGATTTACCATGATGGGATAATCTAGGGACCATGCATGGAAATGTTCTTATGAATATAAAGAATAGATATCATTACTATGTTTATAATTTTGGAGTGAGCACATTGACCCTACACGTATACAACCTTCAAAAAAATAGAGCTCCTGAATTTCAAACACAAAGGGAACCCACTTCTACTCTAAGCACTGTTACCTTCAACCTCATTATATAGATAATAATTTCACACCAATGTAGGTGTATCTATATGATCCAACTTCTTCTTCTTAAAGAACTCCATAAAAATTCCAACAAGAATTATCATGGAATATATTTTTCTTCATGTATAGATTTCCAAAGAAATCCTATAATTCTTCTTTCTATTCGAGCCAATTTATAAAATAAATTATTCACACCTTTTTTCTATAAAATAGAAATAATATATTTATTCTAAATTTATTTAGAGATTATAGACCATCTCTTCTCCTTAATTTACTTATTTTTTATAATTTCATTCATCAAGTTTTCACATGATAAATATTTCCATATTTTAATATAGAAACTTCAGAATTCTCATGAAATTCCTTTTTATAAAATTTCAGTCAAGGTATCAATTTTAAATCACATATTTACATCATAAATAATATAGTGATTAAATCCCACCACGACTGACCTGGAACTTATACACATGTAT
The DNA here is from genome assembly GCA_963277665.1 of Viscum album. Taxonomy (NCBI): domain Eukaryota; kingdom Viridiplantae; phylum Streptophyta; class Magnoliopsida; order Santalales; family Viscaceae; genus Viscum; species Viscum album. The sequence goes on along the minus strand of OY728133.1, from coordinate 1,927,287,842 downwards.
ATATTGGCACATTATATTTAAATTCTCTATTAATATTTAAATTTTTAATTACGAAAATACCCACAAGAGTATCCATTCACACATGATCGAGTAATAAATCATACATTTTTATTGATAATAATAATTTTAATCCTTGTTTCCAAATGAAATTTTTTTCATTCATGTTGATGTAGTAGTGAGAATATCCTCCAACATTTTTTCTAATTATTGGATCATATAAAATAAGTGTGTATTATTACACATCATTCCATTAAAAAAAGTATCCCATTATACACATAAATCTATGCTTTGTACATATAAATGTTCTATCATATGTATGAGATTGTTCCTCTTATATATAAACCAAAATACAGATTAGGTTTCATGAACATTGCCACATTTCTGAATTTCAAAAGTGTACATCATACGTAGGGTCCCCAGTAATCGTACATATACTTGGAAGTTTTTTACATTTCCAAATTTTCTTATCCATTAAAATCATACATATTCCTATAATCTCTATTTATTTTTTCCATTTTGAGTTTGACACTTATCGTGTATATCAAACATTCCAACTTCTAAGTGTGTAATTGTATATGTGGTGAAACAATTCTTAAAAATAATAGATATAATTATTATATTTAGTAATTTTTACCATTCCAAGTGTATAATATATATAAATGATGACATTCAACACTTAGAAAATTTCACAAAGTTTTATAAAAAACAATAATATAATAGAATTTATTTAAATTACTCCCAAACCTCTTCCAGACATAAAGGTATATGCTTCAAAAGAAAAAATAAGCTTCCTTGAAGATTCCTTCAACATAACTTTTAACAAAAGAACCAAAAAATAAATCATAAAGGTTTTTTTCAAATATAAAATGTATTATAATTTTTTAATAAAGGAAATCACTATTTATCATTCATTCATATGTGTAATAATTTACTTTAAATGAGAAGTGTAATGATAATATTCTCTTAATGTATGACTTTGAGTTATCCATAATTGATTATCATCACAATGTATTATGGGTTGATATGATATGTTATGATTATCATGTGTAGTGGATGCATGATATAATAAGTAGAGACTTATTATTTAGGCTGGCATGCAAAGTATGTCCCATGGAATGTCATATAGTCAGAGATATACTTAAGGGTGTTTGATTTTTATCAATCATTTTTTATTAATGTTTGATATATATATATATATTTTCAAACCTTAATAATTTTATACCTTTATTCTAAAATAATTTAGGCTCAGATAATTTGGGGGTGGTTGGGTATGATTCTGATCATGTCATTGTTTAGAGATCAACCAATATTAGATTTTTTAACTTATATGACGAGGAAATACATCTCGACCTTGATTGATTTAGGATAAGTTAATGCCTATCCATGTTTAGTTGAGTCACATATGACATGTTAAATTACTTATATTTGGGACATGTGACATGATTATCTATTAGACGAAAGACATGTGATCTATTCATCAACCATGTTAGCATTTTTTCAGAAAATAAAGAAATTTTGAGATGGCCTATACAATATTAAAATTTTCCATGTAGACCAGTCACTTGATATCATGGAAAAAGAGATTATATATGTATAAATATGATTTATATGATACATCATATGGTGGAAATTTTTATATGAATATATAAGTTTTTTTGATAGAGACCACAGTAAACCCCTCAGTAGCTTGAGTAGCACTGATGATTTTCTAGAGGCCTATATTTTCTTACATCAATGATATAGGCTTTTCATATTTGTTTTAATTTATATTTTGGACTACAAGGTCACATAGTTAGGCCTTTGGTAAGGATTAAGTTTTGGAAAAAGTATTTTTTCCAAAAATGAAGAGATTTTGATAAACAATATCCAAAAGAGTATTGGATAGATTCAAAAAGAGTTGTTCAGTTTTGATAAATGTATATATAGAATTTTAGTAAAAGGGGGTCATTATTGAATATGATCTAAAATAAGGGAATATCGCAATCTATGATATACCTAAATCATATGATCTAATATTCTTGTAATGAATATCAATGACTATGTTATGATTATATTTTTAGGATTCATGGGGTGTATTAGTTTTACTCCATCATAGAGTATGATATGGATTATAAGATGGGCTATGCATACATGAAACACTTCTATTTCATGGTTTCATTAGTTATAAACCAATTTTATTTTATTATTAATGTCCTTAAATATTAATTTAATGAGTTAAATAAATAAATACCAATATGAAGAAACATTTGGGTGCATTAGATGATACCCAATACATCCAATGCTCTTTTTGTAATGAACCATGTTAGAGATAGATTACAAAAGAGAAGAATTACCTTCATTGGTGTTAAACCTCATTGTATACCATAAGTTGACAATTTATTTTACTCATTATTTCTTCAATTATATTATATGAAGAAGGTGATAACACCCCTTTGAAGAATAAATTTCCTTATGTTATGAAAACTGATCTACTGGCCAGTGTAATCCCCTTAGATAAAGGAAGATTTCATTGGTTGATTCAGTTTTCCCATACTAATGTAATGCATCAAATATTTAAGATTGAGTTTATGAATGTTACAGTATGAATCCATTTTTTTTTACATATTTTATAGCATTTTGAACTATTAAACATAGTTCATGATTATTCCTAGGATTTTTCACTACTAGTTCATTAGATGAAATCTCTAAAACCCATCAAAATGGTCATATGTACATAGTAATTTTGAAGTATTTATTCTATGAATATACTTAATATATCATTTAAAATCATTATATAATACAATTATTCATATAGTAGAAACATAATAAAAGTGGATAATACAAAAAGAATGCGCCATACTATATATATTTGGAAAATATAGTGCATAATTAGAAAACCCATATTGAATATATTTCATAAATAAATTAAAAATACCCATGATAGAATACATGTTTCAAATATATTTGAAACATAGTGCTGATTTAGTGAACTTTTAATTGAAATATTTCATAAAAAATGTACAAAGACCCATTTGATTTCACATTATTTATATATTGTAAAGCATATTTCACAAAAATATTATAGAAACCCATATTAAGTACATGGAATTTGAATATTTAGTATATTCATATAGTATATAATACCATATACATATATAATAGTATGAAAATTCATATTAAATATTCACTATTTGCATATTGAATATTCATTGCAACCATTTTGTATATAACTATTGGCACATATTGTGAATTACAGAGGTAGTATATTCATATCCAATTTATGTATATTTCATATTAATCATATTAATATTTCACATGTTATTATCTTAATATTTTATATTATAAAATATGGATGGGACAACAATTTTATTATTGTTAAATACATATATGGTGCATAATGTATAAACATAAAAATAATCAATAATAAATGCATATTACAAATTAAATTACAAAATTAAAAATGTATTTATGTTATATAAAATAAATACAAAAAACATAATTCATATATTTAGGGATTAATATGCATAAAAATGAATAAATTTAAAAGGAATATAAGTTAAATTAATAAAAATATTGTTGGAACACGATAAATAGTATAGATATATGGGTTCAAGATAAATATATATTGCATTTTAAAAACTATATGATAATTATCATTATAAAAAAATTACATAATATAAATTTGGAAATAGAATATATATATATATATATATACTATTTATATACTATAACTATGACAGTTTGAAAAGTTTGAAGTTATGGGTATTTGGATAGTTGATTTCAAAATGAATATACTAAAGGACAATGAATTTACTAAAAAAATCAAACATTAAACTAAATTATATAGATATCAGAATAATATTCAACAAATTAAATATTAAGAAAAATTTAAATAGGTGGCATAATCTAACTAATTAGATATTCTTTTATAACCATGTTGTGAATTATATCATTGAAAGAAATTAAATCAAACTGAATGTGTAGAAATTGTGTGTCATAAGGTCAAACATGGGAACACCAATTTTTTTTGTAATTACGATGAGTTTCTTAAATCTTCTTTTGTTATAAATTATTTTAAAATTTTGTATAATAGAGCATAAACCTACATGAATAAGTTCATTAAACTATGAAATCATTTATTAAGAACCAATAGTATCTTTAATTTTTGTTTCCCATAAGAGGAATTATAAAAAATTAAGTTAAATATGGATAATATATTTCAATTTTTTATAATAAATTATCAATGAATAAAAATAAATTGGGGGATGTATATAATTATAAGAAATGAAATTAAAAAAATCATCACGCAAAAATTTATAATTGAGAAAAATTATAAATACATGTAATAAAAGAAAACTATAAATGAAAAACATGATAATAACATTCTCATCAATTAGAATTAATTCTACAATAATAATGTTGTTTGAGTACTTAGAAAACTTAGTGAACTAAATACTAATAATTTAAAATTAGATTATTTGAGTTACAAGAGATTCAAATGTTATGTCATATAGAAGAGTAAAAGTCTATGTCATTTCTAAAGAATAGAAAAATAGAGATGGGAGAAAGGTAATGAATAATATATATAATATAATTATGGATAATTGATGAATTGATATGGAAATAAATAAATAATTTTATTAAAAATAAATATTAATTCAATACCTAGATTAATTTTTCACAAATATATTATACAATATTATTGGTCCAAATAAGAATATGAAAATAATGTCAATATAATATAATTGAAAAAACTATTTCAATTTTATTTCCATTGGGTACAACAGGTAATATTTTACATAAATCACCAAATAAAGTAGTTAATTTTCTACCAAAAGGTAAATTAGATGCATTTGTACTGTGTAATGAAATTATATATATGAAATAATGATCAAGAGACTAAAATGGTTTATATATTTCATGGGTGATCCATCCTATATAACAAGTTTATATCTTTGTAAATGTTTAGAAAGTTTACTACTTTTTTTGATGTTGTAAGTATATTTTTTCTTAAAACATACGAGAATACAAAATATATGATGTGTTATCCTCAAAAAAATATTCAGTGGTGATACAATGCAACTTGAAGCAATAATAAGCAGAATATAACCTTTGGATTGTAATATATAAGTTAAATTGTTCAATATGAAGGTTATGTCTATCCCTTCATATTAATGACTGAAAAAACACCCCCTATATGAGATGATGTTGAAGAAACAATAATAATCCATACATGTTTCTATTAAGTGTAAATTTTACTATAAAAATAAATTAAATCCTATTTAAGTAACCCATTGACACAATTTAGTTCTTTTTCAACTTATATATTTCCATTATTTAGAGATAATAAACCTAGAATAGGCATAGGAGGATAACATTTTAATGAAAATTAGTTCCTTAAAGAGTTGAAAATAATAAATTTCCAAGAGTAATAAGTGTTACTAATATGGTTAAAAATGTTAAATTAGTAATTTATGTGAAAATGATATTATTCAAATCTCTTTCAGGTAACTATTATAATAGCAATCGAGTGAAAATAAAAAATATTACATTTGTATTTTGATAAAAAGTATACAAACAATTTCATTACTGATGGAAAGAAAAAATCAATAAATATGGTAATTAAGATTCCTTTATCAATAGATAATTTTTTTAATCAATTATATAAATAGCATAAAAAAAGATACAACTAATACATAAAATTTATAGAGTAAAAAGCTGGTGAAATTAATTTTTTTTAGAAGTAATAAGAATTTCCTTAAATATTTTATTAAATATTATGATGAAAATAATATTAATTTAAAAAAATTAAATATAATAGAGGAAGTAGGAAAATTTTATAGTAAACTATAAAATAATGTAAGGTTAATATTAACAATGTTTGTTAATTGTTACCCCCTAAACACCATTTAAAATTGGAGAAAATGAAATAAAAATTAAATTTTAAAGATGATAGGATACCATGTATTTGGAACCTAAATCATAGAGCATAGAATATATCCTTGAATATAATTTCCTAACTTTGAATCCAAACATTATATAGTTGAGAAACAATGTTAGAAATAACATTTGAAGAAACAACCTATGTAAAAATCTAGTATATCCCAACAAGATCCCCCCAGGTATAGATTCATTGAATTCACCCTCATAAAAATGTAAACCTAATATGGAACAATATTGTCTCTATATATAATGAATAATATGGTTCATAGTTAATATATTTTAATATGAATTAGAGTATTTAATCTTAGTTAGAATTATAGAAACATTCTAAGGATAACCCAACACGTCACTTGACTCAATCCTTTATTACACCTGAAGGTCATTATCAAACCACTATGGATGAAAAATAGTTCCTAGGAATCAAATAAAAAGTCAATGAGAATGATTTCTCCCTAAAATAAAAATTAAACAGGAAATATAAACTTGTTGATATTCTATCATGGAATATCTATGCATTAGAAAAATTTGGAATGAAATAAATAAAACTAAATAAAAAAAGAAATAAATGAGTATAACTAATTTTTATGATTAAATTAATTAATATAAATATGACACATCGTGAAAAATAAATAAAACAATAAGGATCCAAATAAAGAATAACCAGAATAAATATCTATACACATCTCATAAATATAAAATTTATGCAGTACGTAGCATAAAAACACAAAAGTGAATAAGAGAAATATAAATACAACAAGCCATAGTGGCCAATATACAACATCTAAAAACAAAACAAAACAACCAAGATAGTATTTTAACCAACTCCATGTGAATCATGGCCACTCATCACTTCCTGATAACACCTACCAAGGGAAAACTGACCAAAAATCAATACGAGATTGGATCTGTGATCCTAAAAGAAGACATAAGAACAACACACACCCATACATGCATGAAGGTGTGAGATAAACATGTATAGTAGGATCTCACCTTGGATTCTATATAACTTTTTAAAATTAAAATTCCAATAATTTTGTTTTGAAACTATATTTTAAATATTGGATTAAATGTGGAAGTGTATAAGAGAAAACAATCAACATTTATTTCCCTTGAAAATATCTCTTTTAGAAAAAAATTCTATTTGAAATTAAAATAAAAGATTTAATTTAAAAGAAAACACATTAATGGCATAGAGGGAAAACCACAACCATTAAAAACCATACGTTTTATAAAATTATCTCTTTAATTAGTCAAAAAATTTATCATAATAAGGAAATCTTTTTTAAGAAAAACCATTTTAACCACAAACTAATCCAAAGAAAAAGAAGGGTTAAAATGAATTAATAATAAAAAAGGAACTATATATCAATAAATAAAAAAATAAAAAAACAGAGTATACTAGTGCCATATAATCTAATTTAACTAGGGGATTGAAATAATAACAAGGAATAAATACCATAGATTTGATCATCAATAATAAATAAGTGATATGAGTAACTCATTTGGTTCTAAATTGATACGAACTTAGACCTTACTATAATATAGGACCAACTACTAGACTAAGTTGTATCCTAAAGGTTTTTACAATACACCTTACTAGCCTACACTAGAATCACTAGGGAACTCCCCACCCATCCCTATCTCATTTTATGGGGGGAAACTAGCCTATACATACTATAAAATAGTATAAAATACCTCTATGCCACTCTATTTGTGCCTAGGGTTCCCATGTATTTATTTTAGTGGTGGTGTGTAAGATCCTGAGTTTTCCTATGAGGTATGGATATTTTGTTTTTTGGTTTAAATGATTATTTATGGCCTAATGTGAGTACCCAATGTGATCATGGGTGTATCGAGGGTGTCCTTGTATTTTTTAAATCCTAGAGATAAACATTTAAAAAAAATCGATTGACCACATGGTTAGGAGAAACCATGCGGGGCAGGATGCACAATTACCCTAACTATGTGAGGCTTCATAGTGGGGTACTAGAGGGTGATGGAGGTTTCATGGTTTGTAAAAACCATGAAACCTTAGTGGCATGCCCATACAAGGGGCTCTATATTTTTTAGCAAATGGTATTCCCCAATTTTCAGAAGGTTAGTCAAGCTGTGCTCATGAAACCATGCATGGTTATCCTTAATATTATGAAGGGAACATGGTTAGTGCATGGTTTTTCCAACTGCATGGCCAAACTATATGACCCAATGTTTCTTGAGAAAATTTTATTTTCTCCCTTAAAAATGTTTTACAACCTAACAATTTTTCATTTCTTCCTCCATTGGATAGAACCTCATGTGTGGGATATCCTTTGAGGTCATTTCATATATTTTTCTCCAGATTATTTTTTTGAACTTGAAATTGAACAACATCAGTCTCATTAGATCCATGACTATGAGTTCTTAAATCATCTTGTGTCATTATTAGTTTATCTTGGTATTGATAGAGTTATTTAGGTGAGATCTAATATTTCCTATTTCCAAATTCTCTATCCATTCATCATTTTTCTATCAATTTTGACTGAATCCGAGATTAATGTTGTTTGAGTACCTTACAATAGACCTACAATAGGTGGTATATAACACTACCTCAGTGTTTGGTATTTTATTTGACTAGTTGTATCTGTGATTCATGCCGAACTTTTCAGTGGTACCCTTTAATTATTTAAATTATTTAATTGAATGAATTGACACATGCTAGGTTTCCCATTGAGTAACATTTTATGGATGGAGTTTGTTTAGCCTCAACCTAGGCCCCCATGGGGTGAACCCTCACTTTTTACTTATGTTATAACACATTGTTGGGTGCATATTATCTTTCCACTAATTTGGGATATTGTTAAGTTGAATGCATTGAATTAAATGTATTAGAAGATGGTTATGAATCCTTTTCCATCTGTTGAAATGATGTAATTGATTTAATAGTTTAAATGGAATTGTTTTGTGTGTTGGATGAACTCATGAAATTCAATTGATAATGAAATGATGAATCAAATGAAATGAAAAACTCAAATGGTAGTAGATTCCTCAGTTGGTATACCTTGGATCCTGATTCCATAGGATGCCATAAATAATTCTCCCATGGGTATTGATTATGGTAGTTGATGCCTTAGAATAGTTTCCTCCTTGGGTATTGATTTTGAAGGATGATTTGGATCTTTCTACCCCTTGGATATAGATTTCTTGGTCTCATAGTGGATATGTTCTATTGACATGCTCCTTAGACCCCACCCAATACATTACTAAGTTTCCATCAAGATACTCTTGGGACTTGAGATTGATGCGTTGGTCATCTATTACTTAGATCCAACCCTTCATAGTATACCACTTTTTATTACATGGAATGAACATTGTGGACGACTTGATTATATGGAGTGGCTGTGCTGGATATCATATTCTTGGTTATACAACATGGACATGGTGATTTTTTCTATTCTTTCAGATATCCTTGTTATGGGTATCATATTATAGTTGTTATACTAGAAAATGTGACTTTTTTGTTTATATTTTACCACTTCCCATAATATGGGAGCCTAACTATTATTTGTAAGGATCCTTGTTTGGCAAGAGAGTTTTACTTACTTGTATCACATATGCCAGGGGCACTTCCCTTCCTTTTCAATTATACATATGATATATATTGAACACTATTTTATCTTGTATTTCACCACCAGTATTTTTTATAGGCACCATTGTTGGTGGCCTAAGGAGTGTTATTTCACACCCTTTTGGGCCATAATTGGGTACTTGGATAGAATATATGGATATAGGTAGGGACTGGGGAATGCTCTCGTAGTATGATGCTTTATTTTTTCTATGCTTAGATCAGGGAAGCACATGATCAAGGTGAGGCTCATGATGCTAGCTGGGATAGTATTTTTTTAGTCCTTTTGGTATTTTGATTCATGAATTGTATTGGTTGTCTATATACCTATTTTTATCACTTTTAAGTGACATGAAATGTCACATTATATTTTATATGAGATTACTTTTGGCATTGTTTTTATATACATATCTTGAATTTTTATCTTATGTATGATTGAATTACTACTTCTTTTATTGACTGTTGATATTATATCACTATGTTACACTTTGATCATGAGGGTATAGTCTCACCACTATTCCATTATTGACCCTTGCTTATAGTCAGTTGCCTTTTCCATATAAGGGGGCACACTTGAGGCCATGTGACCCACCGAATAATGGAACCATATAGTGACTCCCTTGTCAGGATGTTATAAAGTGGTATCATAGGTGTTTTATTTTTTTGATTACTATTTTGAGACAATAGATATGGAGAAAGAAGGTATTAGAATTTGGTAATGAGCTGTGCCTATAAGTAGTTAACCCACGTACAAGAAAAACCAAATTTCTTGGAATGTAAAACTATATTTTCTAGATTTTTCCTATTATAGTTTATTTGATTCCACAATTAGGTGATTCAATTGGATAGTGATGTTATCATTGGTATGAATGAGGATCTATTTTATCATTTACCGATGAGATGAGGGTATTTATATCATGCATCATTCTAGGCACTTTACAGGATTCACATGCCATGCATTATGTCATGACATATAGGATGTATTGATTAACTGTATGAATTTATGATATGTTCATTTTGTGACATACATGCTATTTGAAAAATGGTTTGTGAAGGAGGTTGGGAAACATAGTTGGTACTTATAATACCTTCTATAACCCAAGTAGTGTTTTCCTGATTAGGCTACAAAATACACCCTATGTAGCTAATTGTGGAACGTTGAGTCATGAACTATTATCCACATGGAATAAAATGTGGAATGGAATTGGTTAAGTGTATTCCACATTTTAGTTCACGATGAGTATAATACCTTATTAATCATAAGTGGTGAACCATTTGTTTCAACCATTTAAGAGGATTTGGATAAAATGTGACTTTTAAATGGAAATTGAAAATTATAAAACTGAGACATTAACCATGATATAACTTTTTAGTGGGCTTTAAGAAGTGTCTCAAGTGATGTTAAGACATTTTATTTTTACCCAAACCTATATTTAGGAGTAGGTAGAGAGGTGTGAATTATAATGACCCAACCATAAAAATTACCTAATATTGAATTAAATGAATAATTCACATTGAGGATATTTTCAAGTTTAGAGTTTTAGAGAATTAGGCCATAACTATTACATAATATCTTGAATATTAAAAGTAGACACTACTACTCAACATCCAATTTTTTTATAAACTAAAAAATCTTAAAAATAAATATGTCTAGTTCCATGTTTTAGACAAAATGACTTTTCCTTGATCCCATCCTTGACCCTATTCATCTTTAAGTCCTGTGGAAAAAATTTCAAAAACTTGGGATGAGCATAAAAAGCTCAGTAAGGGTTATAAAATAATATAAGTAAAACATTATCCCATCAATAAATACAAATCAATGAAACCATACTTTTCAATCATAACATACCATACGAAATCATAAGATTTATGAATAACACACACAAATCATAAATCATAAAGGTTACTTATGGAATCTATATCAAACTTACATTGTAGCTATCACAGATACGAAGGGAGTTACACTTGGAATACCCATCATAGTATATTCCCTAAATCTCTTAGGAGAAACATCATGTTTACCTCCGTCACGTTACCCAATGCATTGGAGAGCTATCTCGGGCTCACCCACCCTAGGTTTATCACGGAACCAACGGTATACGTAAACAATGCCCAATAACCATAACATAATCATAACACATAACACAAGTATTAAGGAAAGATAAAATTTCCACATTCCACTATATCAAATCATGATATTTAAGTAAACATTTCTTTATCAAACCATTTTCAAAAACCATTTAAAAAGATATTTTTGAATCAAAGTGTCCCATACCACTTTGAAGCTTTTAAAGGAATTATCATTTGAAAACATTAATATCCATATAAATAAATCCTAAAACCCATTTTTAAAACATGTACATTAATGAGAAATATTTAGAAGAATAAATATTTAAAACATTTAAAATGATATTTTAGTTAAAGTGTTTTTAACAAAAAGAGAGATGCTTGAATAAAAATAATTGAGAAATAAATTTTAATCAGAACTTTATAATATCATGAGAATAAATGGATTCATGATATAATATGTCAAAGGACAGTATACACACCATATAAGAGTGAATTGGTGCATAACAACAATGAAGTCTCAATGGAAATGTAAATTGAGATGAAATCCCTTATAAAGATGGTATCCTTAAATTAAGGACAAATCAATCTCATAATTATGTGTGAAAAATATAAATACACCAAATACAAGTGGATATTAAGTGTAAAACAATCAAAGGACATTGAAACATATTAATAGGATGACATAAATAAAAAAGAGAAGATCAAACCAAAGAATGAGAATTATGTTAAGGAGTTCCCCTACCAATTTGGTAACTTAAAAAACATATGCCACATGAAAAAAGGATCATCCAATAAAGATGTAAATATTCATAAATGAAAGTATATTATACGAAGAGTACAATAATGGGCATTACATACACCAAACAAAATGAAATAGTGGCAAATATAGCATGAATCTCACAGGAATAAAAACAAATGAGATGAAGACCCCTTACCACATTGTAATTCAATCGAGTCATATGAAAAAATGTTATTAACCACCAAAATAATCACAGAATACCATGAATATAAATATAATCATGATAGTATATAGAAAATGGCAGTACACAATACGCCACATGCAATAAATAGGTGGTGAATAATAAAAATCTCACAGAATTAAAAGTGAGATGAGAAATCCCTTACAAAAATTCGGTATCCTAACAACGCCACTTAAAATTTCTTAAAATGAATTGATAAGAGTAAGATGGGGTATCTCATCATATGAAGATAAAAATTACAGTATGGTGAATATAAAAGAACATCCTACAACATAAGAACATGGAGCATAAAAGATATGACATAAAAGAGAGTACTTGAAAAGAAAGAGAGAGGACAGATCTCTTACCTCATGTCCGACTTTACTCGATCGTTCTTTAATATCATGTTTTTATGAAACAATAAATATAAAAATATTGACACTTGTTTATGTCCAATTTCAAAGTAAAATTATTTTCAATGACAAAAATTGGATTAAATGGTAAAAATATATTATAATTATCCTTTAAAACCAATTAAAAAGATAATATAACCATATAAATAAATTATATTAAAACATTGTTTTGAAATAAAATACAATATTTACACTATTCATTAAAAAATGAACTTTATCGGAAAAATTCCAAAAATTTACACAAAGTAAATTTTGATGTCCCCATTTTAAAGAAGGATTTTATTTGGTCAAACAGAATGTATTAAAGTGACCGAAACTAAATTTAAAGAGGTTTCTCCATTAAAAGGCGGTAAATTGACCTTTTAATATAAATTATGCTTAAAATTAGATTCATTCACATTTTAAGCCTCTAACATTTGTTGGATAAATGTAAATACATTTAACAAACATGTATAATCATACTGTAGTTAGTTTTGTTCATTCCCACCAATACAATGTCTAGGAGTTAAAAACCATTTAAAATAATAATATTATATTATTAGTGTGAAACGTAAGATTTCAAAGAAACATGTTGTTGCTTATCGGGTACGTTATCGAACATAACATCCCCTTTAATGTAAAATTAATATTTAATTCACAAATATTAATAAATATGAAAAGTGTCTTATTCCTTAGTTATCTGGGATGTTACATCCTTCCCCCCTTTTGAGAATTGCGTCCTTGCAATTTTAAAACTGGTCTTAGAAACTTCATTAAAAGTCCCACATCAGAAAAGAGTCAATAAAACTATGACTTTAAAATAATGGAAGAGAAGTACAAAGGTCACCTGAGATAACCCATACTAGGATTCCATGTAGGAAAACATGTATATTAAAGAGAGAAAAAACGATCAAGTTCTAATGAAGAGTGATAGAAAACATGATTAGTAGAAAGTTACCCACCAGAAAATCACAAACATGTGATGGGTTCAACGGTTCTTGATTCCCCAGTAGGAAAAGTTAACAGACAAAGTTTTTGTTTTAAGTTACATTTCATTGAGGATTATATTTATGAGTTTAACTAAAAACATAAGGAAACACAATTACTTTTCATGTATACTTTTGTCCTTCACTATATTTCTAAGACAAACTCATATTTCCTCCATATGATGAGTATTCAGGATGACTTGTTTACATTAAAAGTGCTATAATGAACTTCAAGAGAATCAAATAATCAACAAAATATGAACTATATATTTCCCTTGTCTTTAAATATTAACTAAAACCAAAACGTTTAGTACACGATCATATAATCCCCAAGAAGGACAAACTTTTACATAAAGAGAAACTACTCTTAATCTCCAAAATTTGCCTAACAAAACCCAAAGTTCAACAAATACCATTCAAAAAAACAATTGTCCCTAAAATTCTGCAAAAGTAATCCAAACTATGATTGTAACCTAAACCTCATAAGAATTTAATTACATAGACTTCCAAGATACATCTTAACATTTATCTCCAAGTAACACCAGTTACTCATAAAGTCTCATATTGAAAATTAATTAACCTAATCACATGTTCTCCATGATAGGTTAATCATTTTCATAAATAAATCAAATCATCATGTGTTCATAATAAAAACATAGATTCTACCAAACTAAAATTTCAACCATTATTCCACAATTTAAATACCATAGTATTCTATCTTCCTTAGGCATATATTGTTTCCTAAAAAGAGGGAACGTCTTCCACAACAACCTTTATCACTTAATCACTAAATAATTTTTCTATACAAAGTATATCCATTTGATAAAACATAAGTTCCAAAAATCAACTTATTCTTATTAAATGAAATAATTTTACAAAAAAAAGAATTCATACTAAATAGGGACCTCAAGTAGGATAGTGGTAGGCAATGCGCCCTTGTTTCCCATCTGTTGTGGGTTCAATTCCTGCAGCCCTGCCAGATGCGATGGGTTGTCACCCATCCTACGAGTTGTCCTTTTTATAAAACTAAAAAATAACCCTAACATGTTTTAACCTCAATGGTTTCCTTATACCTATCATTTTCGTCCAAATTCATTATGATATCAACATATTAATTCTTGAAGTCTTATTTCACCACCATATGATAAAATAAAACAATCCCCAAAATTAAGAACATCATACCTTGATCATGGTGTCCATTTGGTTTCATCGTCATCTTGTTCACATAGGTAGAAGGTCCATGCATTGCAATAATGATTTAGAGATCCTTCAAAATCATTTTCTTCCTCCATCCATATAGACCTTGTACAACATGGGTCATATGGGCGTTCACAGAAAAACAATTTTGAAAAATAATCATGTATGAAATTTAATTTCAAAACATCTGATAAAACATGATTTCTATAAAATAGTCGAACTTAATTTGAGTTGAAACTTTCAATTAATGGTCCTTTTAAAATACCATAAGTATGTTCTTAGAGACTATATTTTAAAATCAAATATAAATAGGTTGTGGAAGGGTCTCATTCTTTAGAACCTTTTTTAAAATCATAATATGCTTCGAAATCCTGTGATAAGGTAAAATAGTTGAAAATGACTTGATAATATTTACCTTTCTTGAAAATATAAGAATATTGTGAAAATAGGATTTTCCAAAATACAACCCATGATCCACGATGATAACAAGGTATAGTGGAGGTGTTTGATATCTCAAACAACTGCTTGCAAGTGATTTGTATGCTAGAAAAAGTTTCACAATCATCCGAATATGACTTTGCAAAAACTATTTCAAGCATGTCATCAGGAAGAGATAGGAATGTTGTTTGAGATCATCCACCTTCCATTTGTAACTGACTTTCCTTATCTGAAAAAGTTATAAAACAAGGATTTATCTGAAATAATAGATAGGGACTAACCATATGTCTAACGAAAATTACTAATCCCTAAAGCTGTCTAAACCGACATCTGATACCAACTATAAGGACTCGGCCTTAAACATTACATAATATTGAAATTGGGTTAAGGAGTTCCCTTACCGATTTGGTAACTTACAAAACATATGCCACATGAAAAAAGGATCATCCAATGAAGATGTAGATACTCATAAATGAAATATATTATAGTAATAGTACAATAATGGGCAGTACATACACCACACAAAATCAAATAGTGGCAAATATAGCATGAATCTCATGGGAATACAAACAAGTAAGATGAAGACCCCTTACCACGTTGTAATTCAATCGAGTCATATGACCAAAAGTTATTAACCACCAAAATAATAACAGAATACCATGAATATAAATATAATCATGATATTATATAGAAAATGGTAGCAAACAATACACCACTTGTAATAAATTGGTGGTGAATAATAAAAATCTCACGGAATTAAAAGTGAGATGGGAAATCCATTACAAAAATTAGACAGCCTAACGACGCCACTTAAAAATTATTAAAATGAATTAATGAGAGTAAGAGGGGGTATTTTGTCATATGAATATACAAATTAAAGTATGTTGAATATAAAATAACATCCTCCAGCATAAGAACCTGGAGCATAAAATAAATGACATAAAAGAGAGTACTTGAAAAGAAAGAGAGAGGTCAGATCCCTAACCTCGTGTCCGACTTGACTCGATCGTTCTTTAATATCCTGAATAATAAACTAAAGTTAATTTATACTTTCTTAATAACCTTTTTCAAGTTTATTATTTCTTTTATATCACTTATTACCATGTTATTATGTAATCATTTAAGTTAATAACATTCATTTTTTCAATATTTGGTACTTGAGTCAAAAATGGACACCTTATATTTAAAAGTTATCCCTGTGGTCAATAGTCCATTATATACAGAATGATATTCATTATTTATATATCATATATATAATATATATCTAGTATATACATGTATTTATAATAGTACATAACATTTGGAGGTAAGAAATTAAATGCACCGTTCATGGAGATGGTAAGCCGTACGTACACACGAACGCTACTTTCATTTATATTTCTTATTTTAATGGAATTAAAACATAATTATACATAGGTATATTATAATTACAGTATAATATCATATACAATATCATTAACCCCATCTTTTATACATCCCACATAAGGCATTAATGAGTCACATCACTTTGAGGGGGCGGTAGTCCGCACTTCCTTAAATGAGATTATCGTATTTAACCACTATGAAAACCAAAAGGTGTGCTATAAATGGTAAGTACATAAGCATAAGGAAATAATAAACAATATATATATATATATATATCATATATAAATACAGTTCCATTATAATGGCCACCATGAGAGGTGGTAAGATGTAATTGAACAATTATCGTCTCGTGAGGTGTTAGTTTTCCATCCACATAAACATTATGTTATTCACCCATTAGATGGAGGTGTGTGTAAGTGTAGTTCTAATATTTCTCATAAAAACATCCTAGTATATTGAGGATACTGGTGTTGTTACAAAATAAAAAAATAAATATAGTTTAGGGGTTGGAGAAGTAAAATAAAAGAAAACAAATTAAGAGAAGCCGTTACCTTTAATTTGGTTAACTCCCTTTGGTTTGAACCAAAGGAATTCTTGAAGTACCTTCTGCCAAAGGTAATGATTATAGGTGGAGGAGAGGGATGTAGGGATATTAATTGGGTAGAGTTTGGACAAGCCAAATCGCTTGAGAGGTGTGAGGAATTGGTTAGATGTGTTCTCCTTTTATAAGGGAGAGGAGGGGCTCTTTAGGAAAGTGTGAAAATATTATTTTATAATATAATTGTATTCGGTTTATAAAGGTCCAAAACTCATTAGAGTCTAAGATAAGATGACTAATGGTCGAAATATGATCATCCAATAGGAATTGGACAGATTTTGGATAATATTTTAATCATTATAATCTTATTTATTTAAATCAATTATTAATGAGGTAAATACTGCGTCATTATTGTGTCATGAATAATTTAATTTATTTGATGTCTAAAAATTATAAAAAAAATACTATAATATAGGAAATATTTTTATATTTTCAATTAATATTTATATATTAAAAGATTATTTATGTAACACCATATAAACTTTAATTTACTAAAATATTTTTGTTTATGTCATCTTTGCCTTTACATTAAATTAATTAATCTAAAGTATCCTTATCATTTATAAGTGGCTCCATGGGGTCCAAAAATCAACCCAAGGATGCCCATGTCCAGAAATTACTAATCCAATAATGTTAGGACAAGTTTCAAGGTAATTTGGAATTATTATAATATTCTTTTTACCTTGAATCACCCTATTTACCTTTAACCGCTGTAAAAAAAGTCAAAAGTTACTATTCACCAAAAATTATTTTCATCTTATAAAACCACATTTTTCTACCTAATAACAACCTTGTATGTCATATTTTTGATATTCAATTCACAGAAGTTTTAAAATTTCATTTAAATGAAAAATTCAGTTTTTTAACTACCACTAAGTGGTTTCACTATTCATCAAAAATTGAAGTTTTTCAGATAAATACCAAATATTCAGACTAATATATATTTGATATTCCAAATTCAAAAATGATTTATATTTTACCAAATTTAAAACATAAAAGTGTCTTTAATTAATTTTAAAATTAATTCTCGTTTTTAAAACAAATAGCGTGTTTTTAAGAAACATTAACTATCAAAAGATTGACACTTTTTTATGTCCAATTTCAAAGTGAAATTAATTCCAATGACCAACATCGAATTAAATGGTAAAAATATATTATAATTACACTTTAAAAACAATTAAAAATATAACCTAACCATATAAATAAATTATATTAAAACATAGTTTTGAATTAAAATACAATATTTACACTATTCATTAAAAAATGAACTTTATTAGAAAAATTTGAAAAATTTACACAACATAAATTTTGATGTCCCCATTCTAAAGAAGGATTTTATTTGGTCAAACAAAATGTATTAAAGTGACCAAAACTAAATTTAAATAGGGTTCTCCATTAAAAGGCGGAAAATTGACCTTTTAACGTAAATTATGCTTAAAATTAGATTCATTCACATTTTAAGCCTCTAACATTTATTGGATAAATGTAAATACATTTAACAAACACGTATAGTCATATTGTAGTTAGTTTTGTTCATTCCCTCCAATACAATATCTAGGAGTTAATGACCATTTAAAATAATAATATTATATTATTAATGTGCAACGTAAGATTTCAAAGAAACATGTTGTTGCGTATCAGGTACGTTATCGAACATAACATCCCCTTTAATGTAAAATCAATATTTAATTCACAAATATTAATAAATATGAAAAGTGTCTTATTCCTTATTTATCTGGGATGTTACATGAATGGTCAATAGGAAGGTTTTGGCCGGTCATATACTTTTGAATGTGATCCTTTCTTGATCAAGTTTTTCTGAGGCGTGTGTATGTCATTTTAGAGACATGCCACCATTACGACCTCCAGTTGTATTCTAAGAGGGTGGTGATGACCATACTCTAGTGGTGGTTAGCCATGGGATACTAGTAAATCCTTTTATAGTGCCAATAGAGGAACCTATAGTTTTACTAGACATAGGTGCTGAGGCACAGTTCTACGAGGGTTTTCTATGCTATATGCAGAGTTTTTAGGGAGCACTACTTCCTGCCTTGTCTATGATAGAGATGATTCATGTGTTCTAACAACATCATATACCCATGTTTTTGGGGGATGATAGTCCATATGATGATGAAATATGTGTTGAGACTACTTTTTTTATATTTGAGCATTTAGAGACACCTCATGAGAGGAGAGTGAATCTCGCGACATATATGCTACAGGGAGCAGCAAAGAGTAGGTGGGAAGTTTTTTAATAGGATGGCGTGTTGAGAGATTTGGTTTGGAGGGTTTTCTAGTATAGGTTTTATGAATACTTTTTCCCTAATACTCTGAGAGCAGGGTGGGCTAGTGAGTTTATGAATTTGGATTAGGGAATGATGACTTTTTTTGGAATATTCGATACAATTTATAGAGATTTAATTTTTTTCATAGATATATATTATAGATGAGCTATCGAGGTAGTGAAACTTCAAGAAAGGTATCAGGTCTACTATTTGATCATATCTTAATATGTTCAAGTTGAAGACTATTATTGAGATAATGAATTAAGCACTGATTACATAGGGGAACCTAAGGGAAGCTTGAGGTGCATAACTATAACACCCCAATTAAAAAAAATAAATAAAATGCATGAAACTTTGTTTTAAGTAGATATTTATACCTAGCCTTTAAACATAATTTTTGATCTTCTATGTTTTGAATTTCAAAAACCAGTCTTCAACAATTGTGGTTAGAATGTTTTTTGGAGTCTCGTGGAACCAACATGTTTTTTTGATGAATAGTAACATACCCCTTTGAATAGTAATATGAATAGTAATATAACTCTAATGAATAATAAATTTTATTATTATTATTTTCTTAAGGCTTTAAGATAATGACATCTTGTTTAATTTTTCAATGTGATATAAAAGCAGTTATAGTTTCAAAATTGTTAATTTTTGAATTAAGTATTATTTTATTTTAAAATTAAATTAATAATATATAGAAAATTATTTTTAAAAATGGAATTCATTTTTGAATTCTACATATCAAAAAATGGTTAGGTTGAATTTTTGGGATTTTTCTGAAACAATTGATTTTTCGGTGAATAGTAAAAATACACTTATGAGTTTTGGTGTGTTAATGACATCATTAATGATATAATAATGATGTAATAAATCTGGTTTACTTGTGTATAGTAAAATAATATGTGAGGTTTCTCAAGTGAATAATACTATGGGAAAATACCATGGGCAAGTCCATGGTTTTGCAAATACCACTAATGAGGTGTCCCATGGAAATTATTAAAATATTCCCTCACTTTTGCTCTAAATAAAAACCAATTCCTTCATTAACTTCATTCCAAATTTCTTCTCAATGAAGATATGGACTCCTTACCTCCCTAGTAGCCTTTCCAAGGTTTCCTCAATCCCCCAAGGTCCCAAACTTCATGTTCTAGGAGTTACTATACAAGGTAAAAAAATTCTCAATTGTTTTATTTTTCCATTCAAATATCTTTTATGTGGTATAACTTTCAAGTTTACCTACCATGTTTTTATTTCCTTAGTATTATTGATCTATTATATATTATGATTAATTTTTGTATGGTTTACCCTTGTACCCTCTCTTTTTAATATTTTTCTAAAACCATGTTGCATTGCCGTTAGGCTGCTGAATTTTTGTAAGGGATTTCTCAATTATTCTTTAATTTTTAGTTCCTTTATTTTCTTATTCTTTCCTCATATCCTCTTAACAAAGTGGAATTAAATCTCCAGAAATAATGTATATTATGAATGTTTTCATGTTCATGGAATATTCATCATCATTCTTCTTGTCCTCTCCCACTTATTCAAGGAATAAAAACATTGTCTGTGATGTGTCAAATTACCGACATCGTGGACGATGTGATTTCAATTTGCATTAATTATTTCATGTCTTGTCATGAAACCTTTTTTATGATTGAACCAGGTTATGATGTATGTATTATGTCTCATCCATGGTTCTATAATTATTTTTTACTGATGGTTTTAATTTATAAGACAAAATGAGGTCGTTATTATCAAAGAACCACTAAAATGATCTAAACAAACATCATTAATGTTTTAAATTATGAATCATCATCATATCAAATTTCAAAATGATAAATGGTATAAATTATGGCACTATAAATATGAAAATACCTTTCCATTCCAATTCTGGAGTTTCATTTTCAATTGAAAAGAATATCGATCATGAACCAATCACGGAAAACATGTAAAGAAAACACCCCAAAACAATGCATGGAACAAAATACTAACAAATAAAAGGTGAAATGATGTAATGAAATGATCATATAAGATATTATAAAGATGGTTATTTTTCTTTATGATATTAATAACACTCTTTTAACCATTATACAGGAGGTTTAAACAAGTTTAAAGTAAGAAAAACACGAGGTAAGGGAATTCTTAACCCAATTTCCATTCTTTAGGTTAACCTTCTTATTTATTCATTATATGGTATTACAGTTATTGGTGTGATGATTTTTTATATATATTATGTTTCACTATGTATATTTATAGTTTATACACATATCTATTCTATTCTATTAATTATCACTCCAATTATATTTTAAGGGACTTCCTTTTTAAAATCCTTTTAAAACTCACTTTAATAAATTTAAAAAGGATTGTTTTTTAATGTATATGGAATGAGAGGGTTATCCTGACTTCAATATATTTTATTACCATGATATGTTTATTGGACATTATTTATGTTGTTTTGAGCCCATTATATCTCAATATACGTGGGGTTGATCCCATTATAGCTCAAGATATATTGGGTTGAGCCCATTATAGCTCAAGATATGATGAGTGAGCCCTATTATTACTCTCTAACGAATTGGGTACTCCAGAGATGGAATTTCACCAAAATGTTATTCCATGTGTAAGGTTGAATGTAATATTGATATGGTAAATATTTACCAAGGCAATAATATGAGTATTCTATGCATTTTAGTTTTTATGATATGGGTTTTATTGGTTTTTATGTTATCAGTTGACTAACACTTTTTGTCAATATATCCCTTACTGATTTTTATAGTCATACGATGTTTTTAAAATGTTTTTTCATAGTATATAAGGATGGTTAAGAGAAATAAGGTATTCGTGATGTTTGATATGGAGTTCTGTCAATAAAATCATGATTTATGTTTTAATGTTTTATATTTTGAAAAAATGGAAATTGTTTTTATTAGGATCCGCTTGTATGATTGTGGTATGTTATGTATGTAAGGTATCCTAATTATAAATAATTCTAAACTAAAAATAATCCACAATGTGTAAAAATGTATATTATTAACTAAAATTCAAGGTTAAGTAACGTTTTAAGGCCGGATCCTTATAGTTGGTATCAAAGGATGGTTTAGATAACCTTATGGGACTAGATGATGTTAAAAGAATACCATAACTAATTTTACACTATGATTAATTTGAAATGTCATAGAATTTAAGGATTACCATGTTAATTCATCTTGGTTATGTTTGTTTAGAATGGTTGTCCATAGAATAAACAGGGAAGCTGAAGTAGGAAGGCACCAAGAGGCTGATGTTTGTCTGGATCTGCAGCCCGAAATGGTGGGAATCAGAACTGAGTAGTTTGTGACACCAATAGATCAGTTGACTCAAGAAATAAATGGGGATAGTATCCATGCTTTAGAGGAACATAATCTACCATGAATAATAATGTATTTTTGGTGAATTTTCTGAGGCAGCATCCTCTAGATTTTAGTGGAACCGCAGATCCAGTGATAACTGAAGGATGGATCAATGATATAGAAAAGATATTTAATGTCATGGGATGTTCAGAACATCAAAAGTTAATACTAACCATTTATAATTTGTAAGTTGAATCCGGTAAATGGTGGTATATGGTTAAGAATATGATAGAAATATATGATCTTGATAGTCTGGAATGAGATGATTTTAAGAGTCTTTTTCTTGAAAAATATTTTCCCAAAACTGTTCAACTCAGAATGGAGAAAAAACTCTTGGAACTGAAGCAGAAAGATGATGATTCTATAGAAGCATATTAATCCAATTTTAAAAGACTATCCAAGTTTGTACTGGATTTTACTCAAGATTTTGAGAGTAAAATTAATAGATTTTACGCTGGTTTGAAACCGTTTTTGCAAAGAGCTTGGGCTTTAAGAGAGTTTAAAAGCTATGAGAAGCTTGTCTGTTGTGGTTAAAAAGTTGAGATTAAGTTTTTTGACACATATGTTCCTCAGGATGACAAGAATAAGAAGTGATGAAGTTGGAAGGTAGTGAGGAAGAACTCTTTAAATAAGTCTAGATGTAAGAAAATGAATTTCCTTTCTTGTAAAAAGTGTGGTAAAAGGCATCCGGGTGAATGTCTTGTAAATTTTGGGAAATGATACTGATGTGAGAAGTTTGGACACATGTCTCTTTAGTGAAAGGAAAATGATCCAAAAAATAATGAGAAGTCGATGGTGAGATTCTTTAACTATAAGTAATTGGCTCATTTTGCTAATGTTTGTCCGAATATAGTTAATCAAGCAGAGAATCAGCAAGATTGGAAGCAGAAGGGTTTTTTAAAATCTTTTTCAACCACTTCAGTAGATGTTGAGACATAAAATTAGGTGGTATCAGGTACATTTCTTGTTTTTACAGATTTTTCAAATGTGTTGTTTGATTCATGGTCTTTACATTCCTTTATTTATGAGAATTTTTCAGAAAAATTGGGAATTAAACCTCATGAAATGAAACTATATATCATGGTAAAAACACCTAGAGGAAATATTATGGCCAAAAGAAATTATAAGAATATGCCTATCCTTTTCTGTAGAAAGACTTTACCTGTAAACCTTATGGTTTTTCCTCTAGTAGAGTTTGATGTTATTCTGGGTATGGACTGACTTTCCTTTTATCATGATAAGATAGATTGTAGGAAAAAAGATGTTGTTTTTTAGAAATAATTTCAGTTTGTGTACTAGAATGAAACCATACCATTAATAACATAACAAGAATCTAAGAAACTGATAAAGTATGGGAATTAAAATTATTTTGCGCATATTTTTGAAGATAAGGGAACTATGCAGATTAATTATGTACCAATGGTAAATGAATACTTGGATGTTGTTACCAAATATTTGCTTGGTTTTATTCCTAATCGAGAGGTTGAGTTTACTATTGACTTAGTTCTTGATGCTAAGCCAATTTCTAAACCTCCTTATCGAATGGACCAAATAAAACTTCTGGAATTAAAAAATCAGTTGTAAGAATTACTAGATAAAGGTTTCATCTGACCCAACACTTCACTATGCGGCGCTCCTATCTTGTTTGTTAGGAAAAAAGATGGTTCAATGAGACTTTGCATCAATTATAGAGCCTTGAATAACATTAATGTTAAAAACAAGTATCCTTTGCCTCACATCAATGATTTGTTTGATCAGGTCCAGGGAGCACAATATTTTTCAATGGTTGACCTAAGTCATGGGTACTATCAATTGAAAGTAAAGGATGAAGACATCCCAAAGACTACTTTCAGTACTAGATATGGTCATAATGAATTTTTAGTTATTCCTTTTGGGTTAAATAATGAACTTTCTGTATTTAATGGATCTTATGAATATAATATTTCATGAGTTCTTGGATAAGTTTGTGGTTGTCTTTATTGATGACATTCTGGTATATTATAGAAGTAAATAGGAGCATGAGAAACATCTAAGGGTAGTTTTTAAAACTTTAAAAGAAAAGAAACTGTATGAAAAATTCAAAAAGTGTGATTTTTGGTTATAACAAATTTATTTTCTTGGGAACAGTGTTAATAAGGATGAATGAAAAGTTGTTTATACTAAAACACAAGTGGTTGATGGATGAAAAAGACCTAAAAATGTTACAGAAATTCTTATTTTTCTTGGATTAATAGGTTATTACTGACAGTTTGTTAAAAACTATCCACATTTATCTAGCCCGCTAACTAAGTTAACAGAAAAATGGGTTAAATTTGTTTGGACAGAAGAATGTGATGTTTGTTTTTAGGAACTGAAGAAGAGATTGGTGAATGCTCCAGTTTTGGCCTTATGTTCCCGAAGTAGTGAGTTTTTCATATACAATGATACTTTATTGAAGGGACTTGGTTGTGTTCTGATGTAGAATGATCAGGTAATTGAATATTCTACAAGACAACTTAAACCTCATGATTTAAATTATCCCACACATTATTTTGAATTGGGAGTTGTTGTTTTTGATTTGAAAATTTGGAGGCACCATTTATACAGAGCCAAATGTCAAATATATACTGACCATAAAAGTCTAAAGTATATATTCACTCAGATAGAATTAAACCCGAGGCATATAAGACATATTGACCTAATAAAGGATTATGATATGCACGATCAATTACCATCCAGGAAAAGCAAACAAAGTGGAAGATGCCTTGAGTTGAAAACATCATGCACCATTAACCGTGTTATGTTTGGAACATGATTCCTTGATTAATGATTTGATGGATTTTGGCTTAGAAGTCGTTGTTGTAGGGAATGAATCTGTTTTGATTTATGTTTCAGTGTAGTCATCATTATCTGACAGAATTAATCAAGCACATAAGGAAGACCAGGAGATACAAAAAAGGTATAATTAGTTAAAATGGGTACGCTTCCAGAATTTAACCTTGATAAATATTGTGTTTTAAGATTTGGTAAAAGTTTGTGTGTGCCTTGTGATTCCCAATTAAAGAAATAATTGTTGTGTAGATCTTATAGTTCTCTATTTTCAGTTCATCCTGGAAGTACTAAGATGTACGGAGACCTTCGGGATTATTACTTGTGGGATGGAATGAAAAAGGATATTGCTTATTTTACTGTGAAATGTTTGACATGTCAATAAGTTAAAGAAGTTTGGGGATTTCCGAATGGGGTGCTTCAAACTTTTCCAGTGCCAAAGTGGAAATGGTAGAATATATCCATGGACTTCGTGGTGGGACTACCTAAGACTTCTTGAGGTAACAATGCGATTTGGGTTATTGTTGATTGGTCGACAAAATCTCCACATTTCCTTTCTATTCAGGATACAATGTCATTGGATTAGATTTCTCGACTGTACCTCAAAGAGATTTTCAGGTTACATGGAGTTCATCTTTACATTATATCTGACCAGGATCCCAGGTTCACTTCTATCATTTGGAAGGGCCTTCAGAAGTCATCAGGCACATAATTAAATTTTAGTACATCTTTTCTTCATTAATCAGATGGGCAGTCAAAATGAACGATCCAGACTTTGAAGGATATGCATCAAGCTTTTTCAATGGACTACCAGGGAATTTTGGATCAACATCTTTCTTTATTTGAGTTTTCTTATAATAAAATTTTTCATTCCAGTATTCATATGGAACCTTTTGAGGAATTGTATGGGAAGCAGTGTAGAACTATAACTTTTTCGGATGAATTTCGTGAAATAAAGTTGATGGGACCAAAATTAGTAGAGGAAGTGGCAGAGAAAGGGAAGATGAACCAACATCACATGAGGATAGCTCAGAGCATACAAAAAAGTTATGCAAGTAACAGAAGGAAAGACTTATCTTTAGAGGTAGGTGACCATGTTTTCCTAAAAATCTCTCCTTTGAAAAGTGTGATGCATTTTGGTTAGAAAGGGAAGCTAAGACCTCGATTCATCAATCATTTTTATATCCTGGAGAAAGGTAGACCAGTTTCATACTGAGTAGCTTTTCCTCTGAGTTTATCTTAGGTACATAATGTTTTTCATGTTTCAACGTTGAGAAAATATGTTCCGAATTCATCTCATGTCTTGATCCTATAAGTAGTTCAGCTGGAAGAGAACCTTTCTTATAAAGAGAAAATAGTTCAGATTCTTGATCAAAGGGAACTTGTATTGAGGAATAAGGTAATCCACTAGGTAAAGGTTTTGTGGAGAAACCACATGGTTGAAAAAGAAACATGGGAATATGAATATGTTATGAGGAAAAGTTACCTTCACTTGTTTAATGAGTAAATAAAATTGCAAGGACGCAATTTCTAGAAGGTGGGGATAAAGTAACACCCCGAGTTTTTTTAAAAAATAAATGAAATTCATGAAACTTTGTTTTAATTATATATTTTTAACTATTATTTAAACATAATTTTTCACCTTCTAGTTTTGAATTTCAAAAAATAGTCATCTACAATTGTGTTCAGTAAGTTATTTGGAGTCTGATGGAACCGACTTGTTTTTTTGGTGAATAGTAACATACCCCTATCAACAGTAATATGAATAGTAATATGACCCTAATGAATAGTAAATTGTATTATTATTTGAATTTATTAAGGATTTAAGATAATAATATCTTGGTTATTTTTTCAATGTGATATAAAAGCAGTCATAGTTTTAAAATTGTTAATTTTGGAATTAAGTATGATTTTATTTAAAAATTAAATTAATAATATTTAGAAAATTATTGTAAAAAATTTATTTCATGGTTGAATTCTACACATTGAAAAATGGTTAGGGTGAATTTTTTGGATTTTTTTGAAATAATTGTTTTTTCAGTGAATAGTAAAAATACAGTTTTGAGTTTCAGTGTGTTAATGACATCATTAATGATGTAATAAATCTGGTCTACTCGGGTATAGTAAAATAATATGTGTGGTTTCCCAAGTGGATAATACCATGGTAAAATACCAGGGGCAAGCCCATGGTTTTGAAAATACCACTAATGAGGTGTCCCTTGGAAATTATTAAAATATTCCATCACTTTTTCTATAATACCAACCCATTCCTTCATTAAATTCATTACCAATTCCTCCCAAACTAAGCTCTAGCCTCCTTAACACCCGAGTAGTCCTACTAAGGCTTCCTAAATCCCCTAAGGTCCCAAACTTCATGTTCTAGGAGTGACTATACAAGGAAATAAAATTCTAAATTTCTATCTTTTTCCATTCAAGTTATTTTTTATGTTGTATAACTTTAAAGTTCCCATACCATGTTCTTATTTACTTATTATTATTTATCTATTCTGTATTATGATTCATTTCTGAATGGGTGACCCTTATCCCCTCTTTTTTTAATATTTTTCTAAAACTATGTTGCATAGCTGTTAGGTTGCCGAATTTTTGTAAGGGATTTCTCGATTACTCCTTTATTTTGAGTTCATTTATTTTCTTATTCATTCCTTATATACTCTTAAACAAGAGGGATGAAAGCTTCATAAATCATTTATATCATGGATGTTCTCATGTTCATGTAAAATTTATCATCATTCTTCCTCTCCTCTCACACGTATTCAAGGAATATAAACATTGCCCGCGATGTGTCGAATTACCGACATCGTGGACGATGTGATTTAAATTTGCATTAATTATTTCATGTCTCATCATGAAACCTTTTTTTACTATTGAACCATGTTATGATATATTTATTATGTCTCATCCATGGTTCTAGAATTATTTTTTACTCATGGTTTTAATTTATAAGACAAAATGAGGTTGTTATTATCAAAGAACAACTAAAATGATCTAAACGAACATCATTACTGTTTTAACTTATGAATCATCCTTATATCAAACTTCAAAATTATAAATGGTGTAAATTATGGTACTGGAAATATGTAAATAAATTTCCATTCAAATTCTGTATTTTCACTTCCAATCGACAAGAATATCCATCATGAACCAATCATGGAAAACATGTAAAGAAAACACCCCAAAATAATGCAAGGAACAAAATACTAACAAATAAAGGATGAAATGATGTATTGAATTGATCATATAAGATGTTATAAAAATGGATATGTTTCTGTAAGATATTAATAACACTGTTTTAACCATTATAAAATAGTTTTAAACAAGTTTCAAGTAAGACAAACCTGAGGTAAGGGAATTCTTAAACCAATTTCTATTATTTGGGTTAACCTTATTCTTTATTCATTATATGGTATTAAGATTATTGGTGTTATTAATTTTTGTATATATTATGTTTCACTATGTTTATTTATAGTGTATAAACATATCCATTCTATTTTATTAGTTCTCACTCCAATTATATTTTAAGGGACTTTCTTTTTAAAATCCTTTTAAAACTCCCTTTAATAAATTTCAAAATGATTGGTTTTTTGTATATGGAATGAGAGGTTTCTCATGATTTCAAGATACTTTAATACCATGATATGTTCCTTAGACATTATTTATGTTGGGTTGAGCCCATTATAGATCAAGATATGTGGGGTTGACCCCATTATAGCTCAAGATATTTTGGGTTTATCCCATTATAGCTCAAGACATGATGGGTGAGCCCCATTATAGCTCTCTAATGCATTGGGTACTCCAAATATAGAAGTTGACCAAAAGGTTGTTCCATGTTTAAGGGTGAATGTAATATTGATATACGTCCCATGGCATCAACATTATTATTCTGTTCATTTGAGTTTTTATGATATGGGTTTTATTGGTTTTTATGTTACCACTTGACTAACGCTTTCTATATTTATACCCCTTACTGAGGTTTATACTCATACCATGTTTTTAAAATGTTTTTTCACCAGATATAAGGATGGGTAAGAGAAATAAGGGATTCATGATGTTTTATATGGAGTGTTTTCAAAGAAATCATGTTTTATGTTTTAATGTTTTATATTTTGAAAAAATGGAAACTGTTTTTAGTAGGATACTCTTGTATGATTGTGGTATGTTATGTATGTAAGGTATCCTAATTCTCTAGAACTCTAAACTCAAAAATATTATCAATGTGTAATAATGTATATTCTTGACTAAAATTCAAGGTTAAGTAACGTTTTAAGGCCAGGTCATTATAATAAAAGGGTGGTTTGGACTCATGACCAACTGGTTCAGGGACTTCTAGAAGGCGACATCATTTTGAGACCACTTAGGAGGAGAGTACCATCTAAGATGTTAGTTTTAGTATCTCATTTTTATATCATCACTGTGGAAGATAGGTGCATATTATGAGTTAGTGTGAGGGGACACATTTGAGTGCCAATATTGTCACAAGATGGGCCACATACAACATTTTTTTAGGAACTTACCTCTAGATGTTAGTGGAATGGGGTTAGCTCTGAATCTAGGTTCAAGATTAGGTTTTACAGATCCACGTTAGGATGGGAGCTTGAGTAGTGCTGGTTGATCAGGATAAAGTAGTGGTCATGGACAAGGTATCTAGGAACCAAATATACCTAGAAAACAGAGTGAGCCTACTCTGGGTAGTGAGGTTATGTCATAGGGTCGTGGTTCTGTTCAAATATATTATGTATAGCCTATCTTTAAGGAGAAGAGTGTTGATCCATCAACAGTGAGAGGTATAGTCTTAGTAGCCACTATTCTAGTATCTTCTCTTTTTGATACATGTTCTTCTCATAGTTTCATATTTTTATCTATGGTGGAGATCCTTGTGCTCATTATATATTTTTTCTAGTGGGGTTATGACCTTGGGTCCTTTTTTGGGGATTAGAAAAGAGGGTGTATGCTAGAGCATGGAATGGCGCCTTGAGGTTTGTGTTTTTCACTTCATATGGGATAATTTTTATATCCAAGATGATTGGGTTTGACATCATACTCAAGATGTACTGAATAGTTTCTTATCAAGTTTATGATGATTTTTATTACTAAAGGGTGACATTCACATTAATAGAGTGTGGATTATTTTTCAAAAGAGTGAATGAGATGTTCAGGCTGGTAGAGCTAGACCAAAACATTATGGTCTGGGAAGGATGACAACATAGATTGTTAGTTTATATCAGAATGATCCAGAATGGAATCAAGAAGACTATCATCTAGTGGTTTATTGTTTTAGGTACATTTTATTGGATGAATTTTTTAGTTTTCCTACTAATATAGAGGTTGAATTATCATCGAAATTGTGCTCGGAGCTGTACCGGTATCCATCCCTCCTTATAGGATGGATACTATGGAGTTGGAGGAGCTCAATAGAAACTTAGAAGACTTGGATGCAAAGGGGTTTATATGAACTAGTAATTCTCCATGGGTTTCATTGGTCCTTTTTTCGAAAGAGTTGGATGATACCCTTAGTCTATACGTGTATTATCAAAAATTGAACTAGTTGATGTTTAATAACCAATTTATTTTTTCATGGATACATGACCTTTTTTATCAGTTCGAAAGAGCTCTGGTTTTCCTTAAAATTTATTTGAGATCTTGATATCGTTAGGTTCATGTTCAACTTGTAAAAATAACTCATAAAACTTTTGGTAGTAGGAATAGTATATTTGAGTATATGGTCATTATATTCAGTCTCATGAATGTTCTATAAATTTTCATGGTTTTGATGAACCGAGTTTTCCATCCTTATCTAGTTTCGTTTGTGGTCGGTTTATGGGTGATATCTTGATGTATTATCCCAATCATCCCAAATATTCAAAATATCTTGAGATAATTTTGAATACATTGAGAGAGCATTAGTTATATGATAATCTCAAAGTGACACTTCTGGATGGATAAGATTCACTTCCTAGGTCATATTATCTTAGGGAAAAAGTATCAATTGGCCCAGAGTATGTGAGAGTTGTAGTTTCTTGGGAGAATCCCATGAACATATTTGATATAAGAAGTTTCTTGGGGATATTTTGATATTAAATGATTTTAATACGGGTCTTCTCAGACTTAGTAACACCATTGAATGGATTGACTATTAAGTGTGTGAAGTTTTTGTGGATAGATACCTATGAGATATCCTTTTAGGATCTAAAATGGAGATTGAATCCAACTCTAGTCTTGATTCTTCTAGATCCAAGAAGGATCGACACTGTGTATAGAGATTCATTAATTATTATGTTAGGATCATTTCTAATTTAGGGGGATCGAGTTTTGGTGTATGTGTCTCATTAGTTAGGGCCCCACGAGTGGAATTATCCCACATCTGATCTTGAGATAGTTGTAGTTGTTCATGCTTTGCGCTATTGGAGAAATTTCTTAATAAGAGAACAATTTGTGCTGTAAATGGACCATTAAGCCTCCAGTATATATTTACAAAATGTGACTTGAAAATGAGGCAGTGAAGGTGGGTTGGGTAACTATAGTATTTTGACTTTGAGATAGCTTATATACTTGGAAAAGGTAACATAGTGGTCGATTCACTGAACAAGAGGACTAAAATTCAGGTAGTTCAGGGGGATAGTAGTGAGTGGAAGCTTAGGGATTTGTTTTCTGAGATGAAAATTAAGGTGTAATATGGTCAGCTATATAATTTTATTTTATCCTTAGCTATGACCTAGACTATTCTGGATTGAGTAAGGATGAGGTTGTTATCATATTATGAGGGCCTAGTCCTATGAGATAGTGTGGCAGGTGAGGACCTGATTCCTAGTTGGAATGTTGGTGAGGATGAGTGTCTATGTATTCATTATTGTGTATGGGTTACAATATACATATGTGGGGAGATGATGTGATAATTTTATGCCTCAGTTTGCATAGTAAATCTTGACATTACCAAGATGTGTCATGATTTACATCACTAGTATTGGTGTACTAGGGTGAAATGTGAGCTAGTTGGTTTTGTTATAAGATATTCCACCTATTAGCTGGTGAAGGGAAAAAATCAGTG
Organism: Viscum album; assembly: GCA_963277665.1. NCBI lineage: Eukaryota > Viridiplantae > Streptophyta > Magnoliopsida > Santalales > Viscaceae > Viscum > Viscum album. The sequence goes on along the minus strand of OY728133.1, from coordinate 1,927,254,769 downwards.
ACCAACCATACTTTTACAGTAGTTACCCACTATTTTGTGGAAATGGGAAGATTTCACAATGGATTTTGTGATTGTTTTTTCAAGTTTAACTTGAGGTAGTGATGAAATATGGATTTTTTTGACAGGGTCATAGAGGTTTCACATTTACTTATAATTGGAGAGACCTTATCAGTAGATGAGATTATGAGGTTTTATATCCATGAGATAGTTTGAATTACATTGGTTCCTTATATCATGGTATTGGATAGGGAAACCCAGTTTATATCTTGTTTCTGTTAGAGTTTTTAGAGGGTGTTGGGTATAAATGTTCTTCAGAGCACAACATCCACCCTCAAATAGATTACTAGTTTGAGTGTATTATTTAAGTTATTAAGGACATGCTGCAATCATGTTTCTTAGAATTTGGGGGCTCTTGGGAGAGGCATGTACCTGTTGTATAGTTATCATATAAATATAGTTATCAGATGATGATACATATGGAATCTTATGATAGTTTTTACATTAAGAAATGCAATCACCCCTATACTAGTTATAGGTAGGTGAGGGAGATTTACTGAGGCCACATCTCATAGAGGAGACTTTGGAGTTGGTCCAGTTTATTCTGAAACAGATGGATATTACATTGTCTTGACATAAAGTTTATTCCAATTGTCATTGATAATCTCTAGAGTTTTAAGGTTGGGGATTATGTATTTTTACATATCTACTAAGGCTAGGAAATAAATGGATTTGGTGATAGGGTAAGCTCTCTAATTGATATGTCAGGCTATTTGATATTCTGGGTAGAGTCTAGACAGTAGCCTATCAATTTTTGTTACCTCATAGGTACCAAGCCATGTATGATGTATTCCAAGTATCTTATCTGTTTCATTATCACTCAAACCCATCTCACTCTCTATAGTCAGAAGATGTGGAGTCACAGGAAGATGCACCATTTAAGGATCATCCTACATGTGTTATTGTTAGGAGTACATAGGTTTTCGGAGGTTATTCGGTTAATGTTGTATGGGTGTTATAAAAGCACAATCATTTATAGGTTGATACTTGGGAGTGGGAGGATGATGTATGTTCATAGTGGACAGATTTTTTATTAGGTGATTCTTTCCACCCTTGGAAGGGTAATTTGGGGATGAATTTATTTTATGGGGAAGATTGTAAGATCCCAGGTTTTCCTATGAGGTATGAATACTTTTTTTCCAGTTTAAATATTTTTTATGTCCTAATGTGAGAAACTAATGTGATCATGGGGGTATCAGTGGGTATTCAGGGATTTTTTATATCTCGGAGCCCCAATTTTTGAAAAAGAAAATAGACAGACCACATGGTTAGGAGAAACAATGCAGGACATTCCACACAGTTACCTGTAACCATGTGAGGAATGACAGTGGGGTCTAGGAGGTCAGATGGTTTAGAGAAACTATAGAACCTCAAAAACAGCCCCATATTAGGGGCTCTATAATTTTTAGCAGAGGGTGTTTCATGATTAGTGCATAGTTAGTCAAATCGAGTGCATGAAACCATGTGAGGTTCCCATTAACATAGTTAAGGGTGCCCGTTTGGTGCATAGTTTGTCCAACCATGAAATCAAATCATGAATCTTGATTTTTCTTGTGGAAATTACCATTTCTCCATTAAAATGTTTTAAAACCTACACCATTTTCATTTTTTTTGGATAGAACCTTAGGCATGGGATTTCCAATAAAGTCAATTTTATTGATTCTTCTCCCGACTATTCATCCAAACTCAGAATAAAACACCATCAATCTCTTTGGATCTGAACTAGTGAGTTATTAAATCATCTTATACCATTATTTTTTTAATTATTATTGATGAAGTTATTTAGGTTCAAGATAATATGCCCTATTTCTAGGTTCTTCATTCATTATTCTTTTTCCTCTTGATATAGACCGAATCAAAGATTGATATTTTTTGAGTACTCTACTACAGACCTGAGTAAGGTGGTCTATTCCTTTCCTTCATGTTTTGGTGTTTTATAAGATTAGTTGTAGTTGTTCAACACCCTACACTTTCTGGTGGTGTACCTTTAGTTATTTAAATGATTAAATTTAATGAATTGGAACCTATTAGGTTGTCCCTTGAGTACCATTTTATGGTTGGAGGTTCTTTAACCTCAACCTAGGGCACCCATTGGGTTCAACCTTTCTTTTTTCCTATGTTATACCACCCCATTGGGTGCATGTTTTCTCTCCATTGATTTGAGAGATTTCTAAGTTGAATGAATTGAATTGAGATGATTAGGAGAAGGTTATTCCTCCGTTTCTATGTGCTAACATTCTGTAATTGGTTTAATTGTTGAAATGTATTTTTTATATGAGTTAGATGAACTCATTAAATGTAATTGAATATGAAATGATGAATGAAATGAAATGATAAACTGAAATGGTAGTGGATGCCTCAGTTGACATACCTTGGATCCTAATTCCCTAGGATTCCAAGGATGTTTATCCCATGAGTCTTGATTGCGGTAGTGGATTCCATTGAACAATTTAATTCTTGGGTCTTGATTCTATAGGATTACATGGTCCTTAATACCCCTTGGATATAGCTTACTTGGGATTATAATGGAAATGTTATATTTACATTCTACTTGGACCCCACCTATGTCATTTTCGAGTTTCCATTAAGATTATCTTCGGATCAATGTGGACGCCTTGGTCTTCTATACCTTAGATCTATCCCTTAGTGACTAAATATTATTGAATACATGGTGTGGTCATTGTGGATGAGTTTGTTATATGGTGTGTCCGTGATGGATATTATACACTTGGTTATATAGTGTGGACATGGTGTATTTTTCTATTCTTACAGATATCCCTAGTATGGGTATCAAATTACAGTTATTAGTCTTGAATGTGTGACTTGTTGTTTTTATATTTTACGATTACGCTTGATATGGGAACCTAATACTGGTTTGAAGGGAGCCCTGTTCAGATAGACAATCTCACTTACTTATATCACATATTCCTTGGGCACTTTGATGCCTTTTCTATTATACCGATGATATACATTGCACACTACTTTTGCCTATATTTCATAGCCTAGATTTTTATAGACACTGTTGGTGGTGTCCTACTGAGTATTTTCTAAAACCCTATTTGGGATGCCATTTGGTACCCAGACATACTACATGGATGCAAGTAGGGACCATCAAAAGCACCCATGGAAGGATGTTTGATTTATGTTATGCTTAGGAGCAGGGAATCACATGACTGATTAGAGCCTTGTGATGCTAGATTGGATAATACTTTTTTGGTCCTTTTGGTGTTTTTATACACGTATTTTATTGGTTTTCTTTATACCTATTTTTCTATCTTTTTATAGACATGACCTAACACATTATATTTTAAATTAGATTACTTTTGGAATTACTTATATAGACCCATGTTATATGTTTATCTTCTGTCTGATTGATTTACCACTTCCTCTATTTACTATTGATATTATACCACTACGTTAAACTTTTATCATGAGGGTATAGTCTCCCCACTATTCCATCATAGACCCTTTATACTAGTAGGTAGCCTCCTGCATATGAGGATGCATGCTTGAGGCTAAGTGACCCACCAGCTAGGGGTTCCAAATAGTGGCCCTCAGGTTGAGAAGTTATATGGTGAGTCATTAATAAAAAAAAGTGAATCACATATATCATGAAATAATAAGCAATAAATATCATCTCCCCATCAATACCCTTACTTGAAATAACCCATTTTCATATCCATGCTCATTCATGAAGTGTAACAACCCCAACTCTGGTAACCCAGAGCCGATGTCTAATTTATTACATTGTCATAGATACAATGATCATAATACCAATGGATTAATCAGTTTATTAGTATTTGAGAACCAGATATATAAATGATACCCATTATACATTTATAATAAAAATATAAACATAATAAAATTAAGCAATACACATCCTTAAAACTCATTCGAATATTTTTTCTTCATAACTCGAGGAAAGGAAACAAAACAAGGGTGATCTCTAATTCTCAGTAAGGGTTACATACCATGGAATCTATCATGAGTAAATAAGGAATAATAAATATAGAAAGGTAAATACTTAAAAACACACACCATTTAATCAAGAACTTGAGCATAAAGTGAATCCATTGATATTATCAATGAATTAATCCCATGGATAATAATAACAAAATTATTAATGAAGGAAATGCATACCATTGGACATCATTATCTTAGATATCATGTTATCTCTATCTTTAAGACCTTACACCAAGATAATTTAAAACTATGGATAATTTATAGTTTAATTTGTCCAATTAATTTATCTCATGAGACATTTTGATGCATCAATGGGCTATATAATTATGGGCCTCACCTATCACTACAAGTCTAATTCATTCCTCATATATCAAATGATCAATTTAATTCATGAATAATATGCATTATTAACAATATATGTATTGATTAAAGAATATATATTTATAAATAACTCCCATAAAAATCAAATATATTTAAATTATAACCCTATACATAGAAATGGTAATATTTTTAGACAATAATCATATCCATGATACAAATAATATAGATATTTAAGAGAAATGTAATATCCAATGATCAAAAGTAAGTTAATATTTAAAAGGATGGAATCGTTAAAATATATCCATAGTGGTGAATAAGTATAATAAAGGTTTTTTGTCAATGATGAAAAGAAATTACATTAAAATATTATTAAAACATTCTTAAGGAAAATAACATTTTTTTTGAAATTAATTATTTTTTTAAAATATAATTATAATGTAAAAACCTTTCTTTTAAAATAAATTTGTAAAATTTGAAAGGAATTAGAAATTAAAAGATAATTCATCATGGAAAAAAAATATGCCCCTTCCGTATATGTTTAAAAGACACCCCTTCTATACTTTTTTTGGAAGATTCACAAAGCACCTCATTTGGAAAATGAAAAAATATTCTTTCTAAACCATTTTGTAAAAAGTAAAACATGGGTAATAATTTGTTTTAATAAATAATTATAGAATTTTAAAAACATTTTTGAATTTTTTTAGATAAAATATGGATGCGGGAAAAAAATATCCAATAAAAAGAAAAATAAAATAATTTTTTCTTTTAAAAATTACTTTGCTTGATTCAATTTCCAAAGAGAGGAAAAGTTAGAGGAATATATGGTAAATATTTAATAGAGTAAACTTGAAATGGAATTAAATAATCATGAATAAATATAAATTAACATTAATTACCTAAAATGTGTGGTATATACACCACATAAAAATAAATTGGAGAATAGTACCAATTATGACTTAATGTAGTGGAAATTAAGATGAAATCCCTTACCTTAGGCTAGAATTCTCAAATAGTTTTTCAAATATCGATTATAATAAATTAAAATTTATTATAATTATATTAAAGTACTATATGTATATATATGATATCATATATGATCCAGTTATAAAATTTTATTACAAATTTGTTAATAATATTTTATTATTATCATTGTTTTGATTGTTAACTACTTTGTTTTTTAATTATGTTTTGATTCGGTTGTTCTAATACTTTTACATTTATTCTAGTTCCATAATATATAGAATGATATTAATGATATAAATATAATATATATTCCATATATAGATATTTATAGTCATCTATAAAATATAGATATAGAAAAATGAATTCCACCACTCATGGAGATGGTAGGATGTATGTATATATGAACGTTATTTTCACATTTTGAAGAATGGAATAAACGAAAATTAACTAATAATTATTCTTTATAAAATAATTATTATATAATATGCATCATATATATTCATAAAATCTATCATTATTTCCATCCACGTAAAACATAATTGAATAACGAGCCACATAGCTTCGTGGAGGTGGTAGTTCACACGTACACACGATCAATGTTATAGTTTTTGAATGGATTGGAAGGTAAGAAGGTGTATATGATATTATTGTTCCATAATAACAGTAATATAAATACCATATATAGTAATTATTTATATATATAACCATAAAAGTAAATGGGTGATGAAAAATGAAATACATCGCTACGTGGAGACGGTAAGACTTATTTACGCACGAGTGATATTTTCACTTTTTGTAGCATGGAAAAGCGATGGAATATAGTTTTACCATAATTACAATAAAATATAAGTATATTTTTGATAATATATTTATTATATTAGTATTTTTACAACACTTTAAGAGGAATTAGAATAATAAATTTACTTGAAGAACTCAGTAAATATGATTACCTCTTCTTCGATAAACTTCCTTTAGATCTCTTCTTAAGAGACTTAGGGTAAGTCTTTTGGAATAAAAATAACCTATATAAGTTATATAAGGATTATTATAATATAAATGGGTAATATTATTTTAATATATATGGATCAAAGTGTTGTAAATAAGTTAGGGAGGAAGTTTCCTTTTATAATTGAGGCAAGGGGCAGTTTTGGAATTTTATAGAATATTAAATTATAATAATGTTATTCTCAATCGAAATGTATCCAAATGGATAGGTATTCTAACATAGGGTATTATATGGTTTAAATATCATTGAAAAATAAAATTTTTATAGTTTTTTGTTGTGTTTTAAACCTAATATTTTGGTTTAACCCTTTAGTTAACCAATTTTAACATTAATCGCAATAACATATTTTTCACTCTTAAAGAGTTATAATTTTTTATATAAGATAACTATTAACTAAAAAATAGACAAGGAATGAAATTTTAGATCATATATTATCCAAATTTAATATTTATATATTTTAATAATTTTTAAATAATTTAATAAAATATTATTTTGATAAATTATCATTAATGCCAATTTTGACACTCTTCATTTAATTTGACTTAAAATAGATTAATTTTTTTTTGGATTTAGAATTTAATTAATTTAGACATAAATAAAAGTTTATTTTCATTTAAATAATTTATTAAACACAATATATCATTAAAATTATATCACTTTTAATATTTTTAATATCAACTATTTTATTTTACTATTAATTGAAAAAATAATATAATAGCGTTGGATAAGAATTTAAGGTATTTATATAATAAATAAAAATTATAAATAAATTATAATCATGAAAATAATTTCATTAGTCACAAAATTGACAGTTATATTCTTTCATAACTTTCTTTTCGTCCTAAGTGAACACATAATAGTTTTTTTAAAACTAAGAGAGTGATATTTGGTAAATTCCTTTGATTTAAATATTATATGGTCCATTTTCATGGAAAAGTATCCATTAAAAATAATAATTATTGGATTAATTTAATAAGGTTCGAATTAAATATATAAATTATCAATTAAGATGAAATATTATATCCTTATCACTTAGTTTTAACCTAGATTAACCCGATTTATGCTTTACTGAGGAGATAAATTTTACCACAATTACTATTCATATTGACAAAAATTATATGGGAAATAATTATCTAATTTGAAAATCATAATTCTAAATATGAAATTAATTTTTTATGATTTTATTTTAATAAATTTAAAAAATTAATTTTAAAATAAGTGCGCACAACGTGATGAAAATATTCTTTTTAGAAAAATATAGTTTTTTAGTCTAAAAGTTGTTTTTTATCCCATTCCTAGTAAAAAATCTAGATAAATTTTAATTTTTTTATTTAATTTATAATATGATTATCACTAATAATGATCGATTAAATTAAAAAAAACACATTGTGTTCACATAAAAATAGTTTTTCTAGAAAGCATTTCTATTACATTCAAATGTTTTTTATTTTTATTGATAACCAAGGAATGTATTTTATAAATGTTTAAACCATCTAATATTCATAATTTATTTAGTTATATTCATATCCACCAATTTTAATGGTTTGGTCATAACATTCACATGACAACATTTTAATAATATATTACAGTTCGTTTAAACTTGGTATTGCATGAAACATAAGAGATTGAAGATATTAAATGTATTTAAAGAGAAAAATTATATAAAACCATGTGATGTTACATTTTTCCATCCTTTAAAAAAATTTCATCCTTGAAATTTCAAAAATTTCACCTCATGAATAGATTTGGGTTTTCCTTCTTCATATTTTCCTCAAGTTCCCATGCTGCCGCTTCTATCTTATGGTTCCTCCAAAGCACCTTTACCATCCGAGTTGTCCAACTTGTTAACAATTTTTCTATAATGTCTATAATCTAGATAGGATCTTCATAGTAAGATAAATCAGTCTCTAATTATGATTCTTTTGGAAGTGAGCACATTCATCAGGTCTAACATGTAATTCCTTGACAAAGAGATTTGTAACACATTTTTTACTTTAGAGAGGCTATGTTGCGTTTCCAAATTTCAATCTACAACCCCAATTTATTTACAGAATTTCAAATGGAATGATGTACCTGGTTTTTAGTTTTCCCTTCTTACCACATATTGTTACACCCTTCCATGGAAAGAATTTAATGAAATTATGATCACCTACTTGAAACTCTAAATACTTCCTTTGGTTATCGACATAACTATTTTTCTTGGTTTGATCCAATTTAATATGAGTTTGAATTTCATTCAACTTTTACATTATTCCCTTAACAATATCTTAACCCATAAGTTTTCTTTCACAAAATTCTTCTCAAGAAGTGCGAATATGACATCTCTTTCCAGGTAATGCTTCATATGGTTCCATTTGAATAATTGAATGAAAGATATTGTTACAAGAAAACTGTAATAGAGGTAAACAATGAACCTATATACCTAAAAATTATAGTAAGCGTGATTTAAAAATATTTTCCATTGTTTGATTCTTCATTTCGAACTTCTTGTTAGTTTGAGGATGATAAGATGTACTTAAATGAAGCTTAGTATTAAGAGCCTTATAAAGATTTTTTTTAGAATTTTGATGTATGTCTGTGATCATGATTAGACATAATTTAAGAAGGAGTGCTTTTAAGTCTTATAAATTTAATAATATAGAGCCATGAAAGGAAATAAAAAAGAAAATCTTCTCTTATAGAGAGGAAATATGAATATTTGGTAATGTGATCAACAATAACCCATATGAAACAATTATTTCTAGGGTCATTTGGTAATCTAGTGAAAAGGTCCAAATCAATTCCATCCCATTTCCATATGGGAATACGAAGAGATTTCATAACTCCATGAGGATTTTTCACTCAACATTTACTTATTGAAAAACTGAACATTTTAAAACATAATCAACAATTTCATGATCTATATTATCCAACCAAAAATGTTCCTTCAAATATCTATACATCTTGGTGCTTCTTGAATTTATAGAGAAATTTGAGCTATGATTATCTTATAGTATTTCTCCTTTTTTATATTTGGTATAGATGAAACACATATCCTCTTACTAAATTTCAAATTCCATATACAAATATGAAGTTTGAAAATTTCCCCTTATTCACATATTTAATTTTCCTTTGAATATTATCATTATTAGGTAGAGAAATGTTTATATTTTCCAATAAATATTGGTTGGAAGTCATTTGAGAAAAAAGTGATGTTTTCTCTTCCTTAACAATTCCCAGATCTATCTTTAATATATCCATAAACAAACGATTACTATCATTTCTCATTTTGGTTATAAATCCATGGTATTTCCTACTTAGTACATCTAAGACCTTATTTTCCTTTCCTGAATTGTTGTGTATTTATAAATCATAATCTTTAAGTTTCTCAAGCCATTTTATTTTCCTAATATTTAGTTCTTTATGTGATAATATGTATTTCAAAATCTTTTGATTTGTATATATCTCATATCTTTCACCATAGATATAGTGTATCCATATATTTAGTTTAAAGATTATGATTTATAATTCAATATCATAGGTTGGATAGTTTTGTGGATGATTAATTAATTGAATTGATGCATAGGCAATAAATTTATCATTATTCATGAGGAAATAACCAAGTCCATTCCTCGGTGCATCACTATATATAAAAAATTCATCATTTCCTAATGGTATTTTCAAAATCATATAGTTTATAAATCTTATTTTCAATTCTTAAAAAGCTTATTCACATTCATTTTCCCATATGAACATAACCCCATTATGAGTAATCTTGGTTAGTAAGTTAGCCAATTGGGTAAAATTTTAAACAAATCACCAATAGTAACTTGCCAAACCAATTAAAATACATGCCTTGGATATGTTCGTCCATGTTGGCCATTCTTAGATTGACTTTTTCTTTATATGATCAACTGAGATTCCATACTTGGAGACAATATGGATAAGAAAAGGAAATTTATTAATCCATAATTTACACTTTCTAGATTTTTCATATAATCCCTTTATTCTAAGAGTTCCAAGAATAATCTTTATGTGATTCTCATTGTCCTTATATATTTAGGAGTACAACACGATATCATTAATAAATACAAAAACAAAATTTTCAAGATATTTTTTGATTAATATTCTAATTAAATCCATGAAAATAGAGGTTCCATTAGGCAATCCAAATGGAATTTCTCTTCACTTTTTATTACCCACACCTCATTCAAAATTCTATCTTGGTATATATTTCATATTTATATAAAATTGGTGATACCCATAATGAAGATCAGTCATTTAAAAATAATTATTATCATGAATTTGATAGAATAAGTCATCAATTCAAGGAATACGATACTTGTTATTTATCCTAATAACATTTATTTCCATATAATAAATTCACATCCTTATTGATCCATCTTTCTTTTTTACAAAAAAATAGGTGATCCCTAAGGAAAATCACTACGATGTGTGAATACATTAATATAAAACTCCTCAAATTATTTATTTAACCCCATTAATTACATAGTGGATATTATATATGTAGTTCTTGATATATTTCTTTCATTAGGTACTAAAATAATTGAAAACTCAACTTCACACTCTCGTGGATATCTAAGAAATTCCTCAGAAAATACATTAATGTAATCCTGTACAATAGATACATAATCTATTTGAATATTAAATTTTGAATATATAGGTTGTGCATGATCTCCTTCAAATATCTTATTTAGAGGAGCTCTTGTGGGTGTATGTATACATGTTTTAAGTGATAAAGTCTCATATCTAAAGATAAGAAAGTCTATATCTTCATCAAAAATTGTAACTTCCTTCACTTTAACCTTTTTGCATCATATTTTGGAAGAAAATCCATACCAAGGATTGTCTCAAAATAAAATGTAGGTATAAAAATCAAGTCTCTAAACATGGTCTGTTGAGGGGTCATAATGAGAATTGACAGAAACATCCTTATTATGGTTATATTTCTACATGGAGTCTTGGATTGACTAATCCCATCTTAATATTATAGGGAAATGTCTATTTTTTTAGTATACATGGATGATAAAAAAGAGTGAGAATATCCAGAATTAAATAGATCATTGGATAAATTTTGGGCTATTCTTAAAGTACCTTCCACTACATCATTGCGAAATTCGACTTCAGATGTAGTGATCGCATATGCTTGGACTTATCCCCTAACCCACTTTTGTGGTATGTTCCCTTGAAACTTGGGGAATTGGTGTGAATAATTCCCCATTTATCTTTAATTAAATAAATTAAATTCATTAATTTGTTTTTCACCTTGCATTCATTGGATAAATGACCATCATCTTCACACTTGTAACAAACTCACATTCCCTTTAAGCATTTTCTAGGATGTTTTTCCCACAATTTTTTCTTAGTGGGAATTTATTTGTTCCCCTATTATTCTTTGATGGTTTACCCTTTTCAAGGTTATCACCCAAACTGTTCTTCACTATATTTCAATCAAAGGGATATAATATTTAAAATTTCTTCTCTATTTTTATGACACATAATTCCATTTCATTATATGGTGAAAATTTTTAGAAACCAGTGCCTTTCAGATATTTGAATTAATCCCTTAAAATAAGTGATCATTTGTGCTCTATAGATTATATATATAATCTTTAGCATACCTGGATAGTCCTGTAAAGGTACCCTCATATTATACAACACTTTTCTTCTTATTTTTCTTTATTTTGAGGGACTTTAACTTTATTTCAATTCACTTCTCATGAGGGAAATATTTATCAAATAATATTAATTTAAAAACTCTTAACTCTATATGTACTATTTCTTCTTCCTCTCTAGAATTATAGATAAATGACCACCATTGAAAAAAATTGCCTCTATGATAATACACTACTGGCATAACCTTTTTCTTTTCATTTCATCGTAAGGTGAGTAATACATTTTATAGATATTTTATCCATTACTCAGCTAGCACTATATTAGTAGTTCCACTAAAATTCAAAGGCTTATATCACATGAAATAATCTAATATATGTGTATCATGTCTTGGAGCATCTTGATGATCCATATGTGCAAGGATATGAGACATAAACTTGGTCAAACTCCTTTATATTGTCATGATCTACACAAGTCAAAACCCAACTGTATTGTCTTGATCACTGGGGAAATCCCCTACATTAACCATGAGTATTGATTCTCTTTCTTTTTTAGGGGAAATATCAGTAAATAATGGAATACACTGAGTTAGCTTAAAATCATCATGAATATTGAGATATAAAATAAAATTCATATAATGGTAAAAAATTTCAAATACTATAATGGGGTATAATATTTTTCATGCTAGCTAGGTTTATTTAAAATCTAGTCCCCCAGGATTGTACTAAACATCCTCTGATACCAACTGTAACAACCCCAAATCTACTTACCTAGAGACATTGTATACTTTATTACATTGACATAGATAAAAGGAGTTTAATCACAATGGAAAAATTAGTTTAGTAGTGTTAAATAACCATATATATATATGATACCCAGTATAAATTGAGAATAAAATATAAACAAAAAAAGTAAATGTTTTAAACCCCTGAAACTCATTCAAAGATTTTTTATTCATAACCTAGGGAAAGGAAACAATATAAAGGTGATCTAAACTGCTCAGTAAGGGTTACACACAAGAGAAGATATCATGAGTAAATAAGGCATAATCAATATGGAAAGTAAAATAGAAAAAATAAAAATCCATATAATATAAAATTTGGGAATAAAATGAATCCATGGATAATATCAATTTGGTAATATCATGGATAATAATAAATAAATTCTCAATGAATGAAATCCATAATTTTGGATGTCATGATATCTCACATCATGATATATCTTCCATGAACAAATTTCACAAATTTAGTTTAAAACTATTGGTAAAGACCCATTTAATTTGGAAAATTTATTTGTCTCATGAGACATGTTGAAGCATCAAGGGGATATATAATTCCAAGCCCCACCCATCATTACATGTTCAATGCAATCCTCATATATCAAATGTTCGATTTAATTCATGAATAATATTCCTCATCAATAAATATATTTATTGATTAAAGAATTTATATTTATCAATAATTCATCATCTAGTCAAATACATTAAAAGTATAACATCATAAGTAGAAATGGTATATAGTTTAATCAATAATCAAATCTATATTTTAAAGAGTATGGATATTTAAGTAAAATGTAATGTCCAATGATCACATGTAAGTGAATATTTAAAAGGATGGTATCATTATAAAAAATCATTAGAGGTTAATAATACAAATAAAGGTTTTTAATTGATTAATATTAATACAATTAAAAGGTTATTAAAAAATTCTTGAGAAAAAATAACCTTTCCTTTTTTTCGAAATCAATTATTTTTTTTAAATTACAAATTAAAAAAATTTATTTAAAAATAAAATTGTAAAATTATAATGGAATATTCAATGAAAATATTAGCCAAGATGAAATGAAAACATTCTTATTCCATATAAGATATAAAAAAAATTCCTTCTATACTATTTTTGGAAAAGTCATAATGTATCTCATTTGGTAAACAACAAAATGATTCCTTCGAACTCATGTAGTAAAAAGTCAAACATGGGTAAAAATGTATTTTGATAAATATTTGTAGAAGTGTAATTTTTTTGAGTTTTTTTAAAAAAAGAATATGTATGTGGAAGAAAAATATATCTGGTCATAAGAGAAATAATATTAGATTTTATTTTAAATATTTCATTTATTGGTTCAAGTTCCAATTAGAGGAAAAGTTGGAAGAAAATATAGAAAATATTTAAGAGATTAAACATGAAATGAACTTTATTCATCATGAATAAATATAAATTCATGTTAATTACCTCAGAGTGTATTTATATACCCAAAATAAAAATAAATAGTTGAATAATACCAAATAGGTCTCAAAGGAATTAAAATTGAGTTGAAATCCCTTATATTAGGTCCGAATTGTCATGTTGGTGCTCTAACATCTTGTATAAGATATTTAAATTTATTATAATTATATATGATAACCATATTCATATCTTTGAAATAATATGTGATATTCTTATTTTTTTATCTTTTTTTAATCAGATAATGAGATATCATATATGATCTATTTATAATACTTCACCACCTGTTTGTTAATAAACTTTTATTTTCAGTATTGTTTCATGTGTTAACTGCTTTTTTTTTCAAGTATGTTTTGATTTTTTAGTTCCGTTACATGTAAATTTATTATAGTTCCATAATATATAGAATTTTATTAATGGAATAAATATCATATATATTGAATATATATATATTTTGGGTCATCCATAAAATATAGAGATAGAAAAATGAATTACACCATTCATGGAGTTGACAGACTTTACGAACACATGAACGTTGTTTTCACTTTTCAATGGGTGGAATGAAGGAAAGGTGAACAATAATTAATATTTAAAAAATAATTACTATATCATAAATATAATATATATTCATTAAATATATCATTACTATCATCCATGAAATGAGTAAATTAAAAATAGATTACATCGCTTCATGGAGGTGGTAGTCCACATGTTTTCCCGATCTACATTATCATTTTCCAACAGATTGGAATGTAAGAAGTAATATATGATATTATAGTTCCAGAATAGTATTTATATAAGTATCCTATATAATTATTAGTCTCATATTTATGATCATCCAAGAAAATTGGTGATGAAATATAATTACACCGGTATGTGAAGATGGTAAGTCACATGTACGCATGAACAACGTTTTCACTTTTTATTGGATGTGAAAGTGATGGAATATTGTTATCCCATAATTATAATAAAATATTATTATATTTATGATACTTTATTTATTATATTAGGCAGGTTACAACACTTTAAGAGGATGAAGAATAAGAAATAGTCTTATTGGACTCAGTAAACACAATTACCTCTTCTTCGGTAGACTTCCTTTAGATCTCTTCTTAAATGAATTAGGGTACACAATTTAGAATGTAAGAAACCTATAGAACTTAGATAATTATATTTATATGATAAATGTACAGTTTTCTATTGAAATATATGGATATAGTTGGTGTAAATAATTGAGGTAGGAGGTTCCCTTTTATAATATAGGAGAGGGGTACTTTTGAAATTTCATAAAAGATTAAATTATAATAATGTTATTCTCAATAAAAACAAAAAAAATGGATAAGAATTTTAACATAGGGTAGGATATAGTTGTAATATCATAAAATAATAAAATTTGGATAGGGTTTTGTGGTGTTTTTAACCTTATCTTTTGGTTTAACCCCTTAGTTAATCAATTTTAACATTAATCATGATAACGGATTTTTCACTCTTAAACTATTATAATTTTACATTTAAGGTAACTATTGACTCAAATTGAATTAAATTTTTTACCATATATTAATCCTTTTCCTATTTAAATGTTTTAATGAATTTTATACAATTTAATATAATATTATTTTAATAAATTGTCACTAATGTCTAATTTGACACTATTTATTTAATTTTACTTCAAATACATAGATATAAAGTTGAATTTTGAATATAATTCCATTAAAAATAGCCAAAACTTCATATTCTTCTAAGAAACTTATATAAAACTAAAAATCATTCAAATTATATCAGTTTTAATATTTTTAATATCATTTATTTTATTTTTCTATTAATTTAATAAATTTTGCGTTAGCATCGTACAAGCATTTAAGTTAATTGTATAATCACTAAAAATGAGAAATAAATTATAATAATGAAATAAATTTCATTATGAACATAATTTAAATTTATATTTGTTTATAAGTTGATTTTTTCCCAATGTGTACACATAATAGTTTTTTTGAACTCAAAGAGTGACATTTTGTAGTTTTCTTTGATTTAAATATTATACTGGTCATTTTCATTGAAAAGTGTGCACCAAACATATAAATTTCTAGACTAAGGTGATAATAATTGGATTAAATTCATCAAATATGAATTAATATGAAATATTATGACCTCATTACTAAGTTTTAACCTAGATTAACCTGATTTACCCTTTACCGAGGTGATAAATTTTACCACACTTACTATTCATATTGATAAAAAATAAAAGGGACCTATTACCAAATTTGAACATTTTGATTAAAAATATAGAATCCATTTTTCAAGATTCAATTTCTATAAATTTCTGAAATTAATTTTAAAATATGCTCCAAAAACAATATGAAAATCACTTTTAAGAAAAATATAGTTTTTATGCATAAGACTAGATTTATTCTTCTCCTATGACTAGTAAAAAGTCTTGATGAATGTTATTTTTTTAATAAATATATAATATGAAAATTTAATTAAAATAATTGTTCAATAGTAATTGATTATATTTATAAAAACACATTGTGATCACATAAAAAAATTTCCAAAAAAATTTATCTTACATTCAAATGTTTTTTCATTTTTATTAATAACCAATTAATTTATTTTACAAATGTGTTAACCATATACTTTTAATAATTTATTTAGCTATATAAATACCAAATAATTATAATGTCTAGTCTATAACAGTCACATAATAATATTTTAATAATATATAATGGTTCGTTTAAACTTGGTGTTGCATGTAACACAAGCTGTAAAGAGATTAAATATGTTTAAAAATAAATATACCCCAAAATTATAGGGTGTTACAAGAATACATCCCATAAAATCTCCATTTCCAAACATAAGCTATATATTTTCATTTATAAAGTTAAAAAGGTTTATAAGGGTTATATATTTACCATGAAACTATTTGATACATCATCTATCAATTCAATCTCAAGTGATAAGTAGGTCTAAGTGAAAACAATTTCCATGCTACAATTCATTAAATTCATTTCAACCCAATTCCCTTTTCAATTTAATCAGTTATATTAGCCAAAAAATTTATAATATAGAATTTATGAGTAATTTTATTCAAACATTTAATATTTCATTTAATTAAACTTGTTATTACACTACAAATGGAAGTCTTGGAAGAAATTTATAGATATACCAAGTACACATTTCCTTTAGGAATTTCATAATTTATTGAAGATGATTTGATAATAAGTGAAAATCCCAACACACCCCAATGGTTGTTTAATACCATAATAATGTCTTGGGGTTCATGGTAATATAAAAAACACACCCTAAGTGTGTGGTTCAAGTCAAGTTAAACAACCTCTAATGATACAATTTTTAATACAAGGACAAACTAATTTAAGGAATTGTTAGTTACCTAATCAATTTCTCATTTAAAAGGCGATACATGGAAAGTTCAACACATATAATAAGGAAAATTTTTAAAAATGGAATAAATTTTATGGGAAATAATAGATACCACATAACTTATACCAAGGAAGATTCACTCATCCATTATTGGGATTTGATTTAAGTTGGAATGAGAGAAATCTAAGAATCAGAAAAACCACCTTGAAAATAAGGAATATGAGATCTTATGGAAATAAAATACAATAGAGAAATGAAAATTGAGTAATGAATCATGAGGATTTAGTGAATAATAGAGGGTGATCCAATGAGATGAACACAGATTTATTTTGAGCATGAATTAGGGAGATACACCAAGGCCTTGAGAGGAACCCAAAGGGGGATTGAGTAGCTGTTGGGTTTGATAATTGGAGTAAAAGGAAAAGTGTTTTGGGTTTAAGATTAAGGAAATGAAAATGGAAATTTCCACCACCTTTAAAGAGACACACATTTTAGAAAACTCTGTGCCCACCATGTGGCTCCACTGTCTAAGAACATACAAGAAACATGTTTTCCTCACATGGTTTACCAACAAGGCAGTGCTACTATCCTTGCACACCCCTACCCCACATGGATATTGCACATGGTTATAAAAAATATGAACAAAAAAATGTGCGGTACTCTTTATCTCTACCCTAATACACAAGAAGTTTTGGATACCTTGTACATTTTAAACAAACTATTCCCCTACAAAAAAAGGCCACATGATTGACTCGCATGAATAATACTTATCATGTGCCCAAGGATGTCTCTTTAGAAACAAAGTTATTAAAACTTTATGCTTCCAAAACTCATAAAGAATTAAAATAAATATTTTGTTCCATAAACCTAATCTATAAAAAACACTTTAAAGTGTCCCAAAAATTGGAATTACATTATGAAGTTTGGTTTAATATTTGGCATATCCACCAAACGAGAATTCAAATTCTGTTGAAAATTTTAAACAATCCAAAACATGAGATCTTAAAACCACCTAAACTTAGAACTTCACATTCCCAATAATACTTAGGGAACAATTAAAACATCTCCTGACCTACTAGGGCTGTTACATACTTCTTGAGCGCTTGGGTTGTGTTTCCAAACTCCCAACACACCTCAAAACATCACTTTAAACATATGGTACTTATGACTCTAAAACTTGATCCAATTATCATAACCTAGAAATAAACAATAATATGGAACATAATTAAGATCTAACATACCAAGACATGATCGTGTTATCATCTCTATCGTCAAATGGACTATGACATTCCCCACTGTTGTCCCTAGACTAATTTATCTAATTCCATGTCACCATAGTTCGACCATCATAATTGCCTTTAGAAATCCATCATTAGTGTCACAAACCAACCCAGGTCGACCCTAAACTGGTCAACTGAGCCGATCTATGATAAGGTCTAAGAGTCATTATCAATCTTCTAGATCTAGCAACAAGCACAATGTGAATCAATACTAAAAGTGAAAGATTTCACCGAATAATAAATAAGGGAACTCAATGGTAGAAGATACACAAAAAATTCAAGAAGTATATATTTATATAAATGAATTGAACATTCTTTATACACGAGAAACAAAGAAATACAATAGCTATTCAATAGAAACTAGAACTAACCAGATGACCACACTATCTCCATGTGACCTCACTGGTCACTCTCCAACACAACAGTCAACTATCGTTCAAGGTGAATGAATCTCAAGATGAAACCTGTACAAGGATAAAAATATAAAAGAACTATATGTGTGAATATAAAACTCAGTAGAATATCCTGAGAATCTATTCCCAATGCACTTACTTTAAAATTAAAGAATCATCTATTTCAAGTTTGAACTGCAATTTATAAAAGAAATCTTTTCTATACATTTTACTTAAAAAGCAAAGTATATACCATTGATTTCATTAATTTTCAAAACCAAACTCATTCCCATAGTGTATTATTAACATTTTACAAAGGGAAGTGGTGATTAAATTGTCAATGGAAAGGAAAAATATAAAAACACTTTTACTTTAAAAGTATTTTTCACAAACCTTTAGAAACTAACACATCACTTCCATGTAAACACTACACAAGAAGGAACCACAATTCAAAAATAACAAGGGAAATGTAAATATACATACAAGTATCTCAAACATAAATAGAGGAAACTAAAAACATATATATATATATATATGTGAACCCTGGAGATCAAGAATAATCTCGAATATAATAATTCATGAGACCCCATCCCCTATAGCATGCTCTACATGATGAAATAAAAATTCCCAAACACCAAGCCTCCCTAACTCCGGACCAACCGAGGGGAGCAATCCCATAACAATAAACCTAAATATATCAACCTACTATGGGCCACTGGTTAGTACGTCAACTACCAGTGAAAAAATCGTTCTCTTGAAACTCTCTCAATATGCTGGGTTTCTGTGTCTATTGTTTATAATGGAGGTGATCCAACTGATGCAAACCGAGCATCCAATAAAAAGTATATATATAATAAATAAACAAGTATAGGCATAACCTCGAGCCACTCTAATGACTGATCTATTTCTGAGAATAAACCGAACACAAAGAGTCCAACCCGAGGCACTCTCATATTGGATCACAAGGATTATACAAAGAGGAAATCCCATTCATTATATAAACATATAGGGAATGAGAAATATCCAAGGAGTTTTTCATAATAAACAATCAATATTTATATAAAGATGCCAAATATCCCCCTAATCATTTCACCAAACCAACTTATATCATACATGTAATCCATCCTTCAAAATAAGTGTAAACACACTATTTACCATTACAAACCATTCCCAAAACTCCTCAAAAACATTTTCATTACCCCTTGAAAACAAAACATTTATTACAAAAAATACCAAACGGGCCATTTATCAGCAGACCATGCCAAAACACCTAAAACCCCATAGTCATCCCTTTATAAAACCAAAAACAGTTTGGAAAACATATAAGGAACAAAAAAACATTTTTTCTAACACTTACAATATATTTATAAATTTAAAAAAATAATTTTATATCACATTTAGCAGTTAAAATTCAACCGGGCAATCAATTGAAAGAAAGGCACGCCATATTTATCAAAACCCCCTTCTATTTAACACTTAACAATGTGTAAAGCACAAATTTTCATGCCATTAGTTTATTTCAATTGCTGAACCAAGTTCTAGATATTAAAAAACATGTGAGAATGTTAACGATACATTTTTTAAGCACATGGTGTGCACATTTTTAACAAAACAACCCTATTAATTAGGAAACAAGGTATAAAATACCATTTTAACACCAAATAATCAAACCAATGATTGAACAATAGTACTATCAAATATATAAGGTGTGAATAGAAAGACAAATATTCAAACTTAAATTAAAAAGGCATGTTCATAGGGAAACCTACCTCAAAACCATAGCGTGACAACAACGCAACCCCCAAAACACTCGAAGTGGGTTCAAAAGCCCGAGACCTATCAAGATAAACCCGAAATGAACAAAATCACTAACCTAAAACAATGAGAAAAATAATAATAATTAAAGAAGATGGACGAAGGAGATTATAAAATACGAGGGGGAAAAGGTGCCAGGGGGGGGGGGGGTAACGCCAACAGGGGGGATGCTGGTAGGGTGCACACTAGTAGGGAGGGGAACTAACCGGGAGAGGGAGGCGCTCTTCAGAATGGGGTTGCCGAAAAAGGGGGTGCGTACCGTGTGGGGTTTCTTTGCACAAGGATGCCACACTATAGGTCTCCGAATCAAGGGATGTGACCGAAGAAGGAGCCATATACAAGGGGGGAGGGCTAGCCGATAATGGGATAAGAGGGGGAGGGCGGCATGATGGAGATAAGAGGAAGAGAAGGGGTTTATTTCATAGTGGTATTAGGAGGGTTGGTCGCTATGAACAATAAGAGGGAAGGAGAGGACATGCATGGAAACCCTAAAAAATAAGTAAACCAACTTAAGAATAATAATTCTAATAATAATTATAATAAAAATTATAATAACATAATGATAAAATAAAAATAATAAAAAATATTCACTTCATTTTAATAATAATAAAATTCTTAATAATTATAATAAAAAATTTAATAATCGAAATATTTTTTTTAATAATCATATTAATTAATATTTACAATAATTATAATTTTATAATAATATAATAATAATTCTAATATTAATATTAATAATAATAGTAAAAATATTCCTTTCATTTTAAATAAATTTTATATTAATAAAAATTTTAATAGTACTAATGATAATAATAATTTTCATAATAGAAATAATAAGAATTTTATTTATTTGAATGCAACTGTGCATTTTGTGCATGGCTCAAGTAACTGTGTGTGAACCGTACGAGAGCTTCTTTTTCCAGAAGCTATTACTCGGGTACCTGGGATGACCGCACGGTCTCTGTCGAAAGTGCGGTGCCCACACACCGACCTATAAGCCTCCAAAACTCCCAATAAAAATGATAATAATAATAATATAATATGATGATATTAATAATTATATAATAAAAACAACAACAACAATAATAATCCCAATTAATATTTACACAATTTATCATTATTAATAAAAAAATTTGAATTTTATTTTCACTTTTTATTGTTTTATTTTAACTATCATTTTATTAGTAAATTAATTCCTTTTTTATTTTTATTTTGAAGATGGTAGGCTGCACAGTTGCTTGAGTATTCCTCACATCTTCCAAACCGTGCTCTGCCCATGTGGAAAATACCACGGAACCCAAAACACACATTATTGGATAAAAACACAAAAAAATAAACTGATACTCTACCCGAACCCCCAAAGAATTATTCAATGCCATGAAAATAATAAAATAAAATAATTATCTGGGTTGGGGTGTGACAATTCTCTCCACCATAATGATTTCTACCCATAGAAATCCACAACACTTTCTAGTCGATTGATTAACACCTGGGGATTCCACATCAACATGATCCGACCTCTCAATCTAAATACATTTAATCAACAAAAAACATGACTTAACCCCATTGCCCGAAATGAGAAAACAACCCACCACCCCCTCTCGAGAATAATGGAAAAGGTCAAACCACAACATCCACAACCAATCCAAAACAAGATTATTGGGCCTTCTCCCAAGAATCCCAACATTTACCCAAACCGAGGAGGAAAATAAAAAATCAACAACTTTAAAAGAAGCCACTTAAATCAGATAAACCGAAAAACAAACCAAAAATAAATCACCAGTATAGGGGAGGGCCAAACGGACTCCCCACCATTAGAAAACAACTATCAACTGATAATTCTTAGGATAAAACACAATGAGAACTGCAGTGGGCCTCACCACTAAGAACCAACTAAAAGTAGCAAAGAAGAATTCAACATGAACTAGAACCAAACCTCTCCCACATTAGAAAACCATAAATCCCTTACAATGTCCTATCAACCCAGGCCAAGAATAACACAACATGATCATTTAAACTACCCACTCCTAAATGGAGGGGACAATAACTGGGCCAAAACTTATCGCACAAACCAAAATCCCCCACCACATGGGGAGGGTAGGAAAGGGGACCTACAATTGAACCGCTGAAACCATAGAAAAAAACAACCACCACTCTTTACCTATGAATTAATAAAATACAAGATAGAACTTGATTCACATGGGAAGTCTACACAAGAACACTAATCAGAACTTGCATCCAAGAAGGCATAACCGCATACACCACGCGAGGGGTAATTCCACCATGCTCTTTGTGACAAGAGGGAATTATCATTAATGGATAAACCATGATAGAAACACTAGAAATTCCACACTGTAATGGTAGAGACAAAAATTTAACCAGACTCCTTCCGGGATTTCTAACTATACGCCAGCTTCACTTTGGGACCTACGGCTGGAGCTCTGATGTATGAAGCATATACTGCCTCGGAGTCAAAAGCTACAAATACCTTAACCCAAATTTATTCTTTTAGTTCCACATGAAGTCAAATAGCATTCCCAAGAAGAAACAGTGGATTATGACACACCAAAAAACTCACTTCCTTAAACAATGCACCCTTATACCCAATAGAAACTCAGAGATATACAATAACATTCTCTCTCAATCCAAATGAGGAGTAGAATGAAAAATCCTTACAGTGGAAACCAACAAAAACCACCGAGTGTAACTACCACAACTTTGGGAATTACCATAAATGAAAGCATACTAGAAAGATCCCAAACAACCCACTATTCCAACAGATGGGCTGAGCTATCCTCCACGGAGGTGGATTTATCTTCTAAAACTCATTAGAAAAATCCTTAAGTTGATCAACTGTAAAGCTTTCTAATAGAGAGAAACCAAAATTCATACTACAACATTCATCACCCCCATGGGGAAAGCCCAAGTAAACAAGTAAACTATAAAAATGATGAATACTGATCCAAAACTAATCCACCAACAATATTCTATTCCAAGATATAATAAGGGAATCTCTTCTAGATCACAAGGAAACATAAAAAATAAACAAAACTTCCCAAACATAGGAGAAAGAAGCCACAAACCAATAGTATATGAAACACCACAATTTTCAACTGAGAACATTTTTGAAAAATAGGATAAATAAAACTTTTTGGATTTTCACCCTCACCAATAGTGTTTCATTGAGTCTCACTCACATACATATTTCCATGCCACCCTGGTCACCCATCTACGATGACATACTAAGAATATATCCTCATTTCCATATAAAACCATGCATGTGGGCACCCATAAAAACAACAGAGGCTAAAAAAACCTCATTTTCCAAAATGAACCACTCAACTTAATTCAAAAATCAAGTACCATCCAAAGGCACACTAACCACAAATTGAAAAATTCATTTTGTTTAAAACCCATCCCATTTCATTTAAAACAATCCCTAAATCAAAAATGTCATTTCAGACAACCATTTTATAAAACAAACTTGTCTGATTCAACCAATTTTCATAATTCAAATGAGTCCCAAAACAACTTGAAAAGGGAACTAGTGTCGGTTGGTGACATGACCATATGGTCAGCGATTATATGTCAAACATGCCTTAGACACAAAGAGCCTTCTAGGACCATACCCCTAGCTCCACATGTATTTCTAGGCCATGAAATATCACATGGACTCTTATTCCAACTCCCCTTATCATATCCCAATCACAAAACATCCCTGAATATGAAGGAAAGTAACGATACCAGACTTCCCATGGAAGCCTGAGGATTATAATGAGAAAGTATTAACAATGATCTTCCTACACCTACCCCTTGAGTCCTGAAAATCATACTTCATCTACCTTTTCATCCTCAAATAACAAAGGGATATCTGAAAATAAAGGTCTACTAAGAGTCTTCCTACTCTGATACCATTTTTTCACGAACCAACACGTGTCGACCCTAAATGGGCCACCCAATCCGATCCTCAACAAGGCTCAAGATGCGTTATTGATACTTTTGGGCTAGTAAAAATTACCAAGGGAATCAATAGAGTAAAAATAGGGAATCATTTCTCCCCCTAATAAATAAGGAAACTCAATTACAGAAGATTCAAAAATAGTTCAAGAAGTATATATATAAAACTAAACTGAACATTCTTTATACACCATAAATAAAGTGATACAACAACTATATAATAGAAACCAAAACTAAACAGATGACCAAGATTGCTCCATGTCACCTAACAAGTAACTCTCCAACAAAACTATCGACCACCGGTCAAGGAGAATGAATCTCAAGAAAAAACCCACATAAGGCTAAAAGTAGAAAATAACTACAGGCATGGGTATAAAAATCAGTTGGCTGGCCTGATAATATATTCCCAATGCACTTCCTTTAAAGTTAAAGAAATATCAATTTCATGTTTGAACAAAAATTTATAAAAGTAATATTTTCTATAAATTTTACTTAAAAAGAAAAGTACGACCCATTTCCCTCATTCATTTCCAAATCCAAACTCATTCCCTTAATGTATCATTAAAATTTTAAAAAGGGAAGTGGTGGTTTCATTTTCAATTGAAAGGAAAACTATAAAAACAATTTTACTTTGAAAATATTTTTCACAAAAATTTAGAAACCAACACATCACTTCCATGTAAACACTACATAAGAGGTCACAATAATATAAACACAAAAAGGTCAACGAAAATATACATAAAAATATCTCAAAAATTAATGTAGGAAAATGAAAACCAATAGCCATAGGTGAACCCAGGAGATCAAGAAGAATATAGAAAATACTAATACATGACACCCCATCCCTAGTATCATGCAACACATGATGAAATAAAAACACCCAAATGCCCAACCAACCTAGCTCAGGATAGACTGAGGGGCCCAATCCCATAGCAATAAAACCAAATATATCAACCTACTATGGGCCACTAGTTAGTACATCAACTACCAATGCAACAATCATTCTTATAAAATTCTCTCAACATACCGAGTTCTTGAGTCTCATGTTTATAATAGGGGTGATACAATTGATTCCAACCGAGCATCCAATCAAAAGTATATATGTAATAAATAAACAATGAAAAACATCACCCCAAGCCAATCAAAGGACCAATCTCATGCCATAGAAAAAACCAAACACAAAGAGTCCAAATCAAGGCACTCACAAGGATTCCAAAGTGAGGACATCCCATCCATTATATACACTTAGAAGGCATGAGATGTATCCAAGGAGGTTTTCATAATAAACACTCTCAACATTTATATAAATATTCCAAACAAGACCCTAATCATTTCACCAAACCAACTTTTATCAAACATGTTATAAATCCTTCAAAAAACGTTTAAACACTCCATTTACCATTCCAAACAATTCAAAAAAACTCAAAAAAAAATTATTACACATTGAAAATAAAGCATTTCTTTCAAAAATTCCTAACATGACATTTTTCAATGACACATGCCCAAACACCTTTAAACCATTTAGTCATCCATTTATTAAACCCAAACTAGTTTGGAAACCATATAAAAAACCCAAAAACATTGTTTTTCATGCTGCCGATATATTTATAAATTCAAAGATATCATTTAATATCACATTTAGCACGTAAAAGACGACTAGGTTATCTATTGAATACAGGGCACACCATATTTAATAAAAAGCATTTCTATTTAACAATCAACAAGGTATAAAGCATAAAATTTCATGCCATAAATTTATTTGAATTACTTAACCCTGTTCTATATATCTCAAAACATGTGAAAAGGTTTACAATACATTTTATTAACCAATTGGTGTTCACATTTTTTACAAAACAATACTATTCATCATGAAACAACACATAAACTACCGTTTTGACACCAAATAATCAAAAAAATGGTTGAACAAAAGTATTTTGCATATATATAAGGTGTGAATAGAAATAAATATATGAAAATTAAATTAAAAAGGCATGTGTATAGGTAATCCTACCTCACAATTATGGAGCAATGACAACACAACCCCGTAAACACCCGGCAAGGGTTACAAAGCCTTATAAATTCCAAGATAAAACCTAAATGAACAAAAACCTTAACCAAATCAATGGAAAAAAATTACAAGAAGAAAAGAAGAAGGCAGAAGGAGAGAATACCAGAGGAGGGGGGAAACATATCGGAAATTGGGTGGTTTACGCCGATAGGGGATATACTGGTAGTGTGCGCACTAGAAGGGAGGGGTGTTGGCTGGGAGAGGGAGGCACTTTCTGGAATGGGGCCATTGAAATAGGGGGTGCATGTTGAGTGGGGATATTACACACCGGGAGGCCATGCCATAGGTTGCCAAATCAGGGGTTGCGATGGAAGAAGAAGGAGGCACAGGGGGGTGGGGAGAGATGGTGATGAGATGGGAGGGGAATGACAGCACAATGGAGATGGGAGGAAGGAAAAGGGATTGATGGAGAGAGGGATTTAGAGGGGTGGGGGTGGGGGTGGGGGTTTTCATGGCGCACAACAAGAGGTAAGTGAAGGATATGAGTGTAAATCCTAAAAAAAAGGAAACTGACTTAGAAATAATAATAATAAAAATAATAATAACATAATGATAAAATAAAATTAATAAAAAAATATTCATTTCATTTTAATAGTAATAAAATTATTAATAAATATAATAACAACATTAATAATAACTATAAAAAAATTCTTAACGATCATATTAATTAATATTTAAAATAATTATAATTTTATAATTACAATAACAATAATAATAAAAATAATAATAATAATATCGACTTCATTTTAAATGATAATTATACTAATAACAATTTTAAAAGTACTAATGATGATAATAATTTTAATAATAGTAATACTTTTTTTAATTTTAATGCAACCATGCTGTCCGGGCATGACTCAAACGGTCGTGCACGAACCTTGTGGTAGATTCTATCTCCCAAAACTGCCGCCCGAGTACCCAGGCTGACTGCATGGTCTCTACTGACCGAGCGGTTCTTGCCCACCGGCCTAGAAGCATCCAAAACCCCCAATAAGAATGATAATAATAATAATAATATAATACAATGATATTAACAATTATATAATTAAAATAATAGTAATAACTGTATTCCCAATTAATATTATCACAATTTATCATAATTAAAGTAACAATTTGAATTTTATTTTCTCTTTTTATTATTTTATTTTAACTCTCATTTTATTAGTCATTTAATTCCTATTTATTTTTTATTTCGAAGATGATAGGCCACATGGTCACTTGGGTGAAATTTTACAATTTCCAAACTGTGCTCTGCCCATGCGCGAGATGCTACAAAACCCAAGACACGAATTCTAGAATTAAAAATCAAATATTTAGACTACGAATTAACCTAATCCACGAAAAAATTATTCCAATACAATAAAATAATAAAATAAAATAATTACATGGGTTGTGGTGTGACACTTGGAATCCCTACAATGTTCTCTAAATTATTCTTATACTATTACACCTAGTTACATATTCGGTCATAGAACTCGGTACTCATTTGATCTAATCAGTTGAATTCCAATCAACATTGATTAAAATAGTCGTTCCAAATATTACTTTAAGACCCCTAGTTAATGCTTAGATTTTAACCATATCGACCCATGAAATTAACGATGTGGTTCCTCTCAAACCACATAAAAACTTCTGAACAAAAAATCAAATCGAACTGCCTTAAGTTGACTATTTTAATAAATGATCGGCTTTGATAGCCGAAATTTCACAAAAATCAAATCCTGATGCCTTTAATCCAAGGCACCTAGAGACCACTTCAAGCATGCTCACTGAAGTATGTAACTGAATTATGATGATATCTCTATGTTGAAATATACTTGTTTAAAACATCACTATTCCACAACACAAGCACCATATCACATATGATCCAATGCCTTTGGATCATCACCAGCTGACCACAATCAAAAAACTGACACTTGAAATTTCTTGAAGTTCATATTCAAATATGTACATGAATTTTTTTTATAAATCTCGGATAACATTATTCCATTAATTCAGTGACATATGAGAGAGAAAATTACCTTCACACAACTTGCCTCTAGGTCCCATGACCCTTTTCACAGGAAGGTCTCCCACGAATAACCGATGTACCACTCCCCAAATTAGGAGCATCCTCAACATCATACTAATGATTTTTTTTATTATAATATCCTACAATCCATCTATCCCTAAAAAAACTCAATTGGCATGGTTATATACTTTCTCATTCTTGATCACTAAAGCAATGTCACCCATCACCCATTCCTACTTCTCGATAAGGGTTCTTATAGAATTCGTCAGATATTAAATTTATATTGAGGTTCATCGCCCTCAAATGGAAAATGTTTTAATGCAAACCATACGGGTTATTTAAAATCAATCCTTGAGTATGACTCCCATGGATTCCCTCTATAAAAATATAAAGGATACAGAGGTAGCTCGACGTATAGACGATGCTATTATTGAAACTAAGGCTATTCTATGCTGGAAATGGAGTATGGTTCGTGTTTTATGTCAATCCTCAAATGAAAGATCAGTGAGTTTTCAAGGAAAGAGATTATACAATATAAGATAGATATAGTTTTGAAGGTGGAATAATTTCACAATGTTTTCCAATTTTTTAGGGTAAAAAATCCAGAGGACGAGGCAAGAATTGTGAAGGGTAGTTTTCTAGAAACAAATATTTATAAAAATTGAAAAGTAATGGGTTTTTCAAAGGCTCATATGATGTTTGTGAAGATGAGGATCATCAAGAACAGTGATGGTGATCTATGTTATTATGAGAGTTGTAGATTCGTGAAGGCAGAAAGGTTTTGATGGAAAGCTCTGCAATTACAACATGAATCACAAATTCCATGAAGTGTTTTGATGGAAGGCTCCATGATTATGATGAGAATCATTAAGGAAAAATTTACTTGGAGCTTTATGATAGGAGGATAACTACAAAGATGTTGTTAAAATATCCCAAAAAATCCACTAAGAGTTAGTGGATAATCGTGAATGGATGAACCTATAAATATAAGGACACCCCTATTACTTTTACATGAATTATTACAAATAAAATCTGAAATCTGTTTGATTAATCCAATCCAAGGGAGCTCCCCAAATATAATATTCTATGAGAGTTCGATCATCATGAAAATAATCTTTTAGTCTTGACTGATTCCAATGATTATGAGAAAAGGGAGCTTCATGATGATGGGGTATTCTGGGTTGAATTAGTGAGATTTATAAAGGCAATTTCTTTTGCAAGGGTAGTTAGCTTCGTGAAGGTAGTGAGCTTCACAAAAGGTAGTTTTGATTATCTATTTTTCAGTGAATAGGTGTTTTAAATTTCATAAAATCCATTCTATGGTGAAAGTAGAGTCTTGTTCTAGAAAGTGAAAAATAATTTAATACCAATCCATTGAAGTGACCTTCAAGTTGATAAACTAAGCAAGACTTCTCTCACAGTAGTGAGCTAGGGGGTGTCGACCGAAGTATTCTGAGGGACGTAATGATATATCCCTAAAATATTTTAAATGAAGTATGCTTGGATTAGAGTGACAATGTATAAAATTTTCTAATACAAAATCGTGAAGAATAGTGGATTTAGGTATGAGTGACACACTATCAGCATATGCTCCTTAGACTAAACTTAGTGGCGAACCAAGTAAAATTGTTGTGTTGTCTCTCTGTATGTGAATGTTTGATTTATAATATAATCCGTCATATAGTTTTATGAGTTCCTACCAACATAAGAACAAGATTCATCATATTAAAAGAAAAATTTGACATCTTAATTCACCCCTACCCTCTTAGGGTGTTCTAGGGTTCTATAGGTGGTATCAACGGGAAGGTTCACCTGTGTTGGATTTTATATTGTAAATTTATACTCTTTTTAATAGTTGAGTTTCTTTCCTGAGTTAAAAATGAAGTGTAGTTTTCATAAAGACTCAGTAATCTCTAATCAGAAGTCTTTATCTACTAATACCATGATGAAAAATAAAAAGAATGTGAAGAGATATTTTAATAAGTATCTCTTATCTTAAGAAGAAACACTATATGTATCTTCATGAATAACAAACAATGAATTTATATCAAGCTTGGAATGAAAAGTGCAGGTGGATTAGGTTTATGAGAAATAAAATGAAAACACTTTTACCCCATGTAAATCAAAATTTACAAGTGACTAAGAGACATGTGTTAGAAAATTTTAAGGTTGTACTCAAAATAAATATCATAGAACAAGGGGTGATATTGACTCTAATAACACTAATATTTATTTCATATTTAAAAATGATTTATTAAATAAAATTTCACTTAATACAACTTAGAAGATCGATAATTCTAGTGTATTTGGAAAATTAAGAACACTACACAACAAATTAAAACATGAAATAAAACATATTTATTTAAAACTTCTTTTATATAACCACACGATTCATTCGTACTTAACACTACATGGGATAACTTGAGGACATACATAAGAAAGGGGTGATCTATAAAGCCCAATAAGGGAGTAAACAAGGTACCATAGGAAGAAGGCATTACATGTTAGAGAATAGGTATATCAATGTAGCATAAAAGTAAAATGAATATAAATGCATGATATAGCATGACATTCATAACTTGGAAATGTGGTAGCAATATACAACATGATATTAGCATGATTAAAAACCCAATGCACATGAATTAACTTGAGTAAACCCTCATTGAACATAAAGTACCATGAGTAAAAACCCATTGAACATGAATTATCATTTATAAACCCTAATTTCACATGGCATATCATGATACTTAACGTTACCCATTTCATTGGAGTGATATCAGGGCACACCCTTCATAATCATTTTTTTCACGCATAAGTGTGCAACATAGATCACATAACATGAGTTCATTAAACATCATAGATTATTACATGATAAAGTAATATAGAATACAAAAATGTAAGGTCCCAATCAGTAACTGTACAATAATAAAGGTGAATATCCTTGATAGAGAAATGGGTATGGTATTTACTACACGATGACTTTGGCATGGAAAATCATAGTGCAATTTCAGCAGCATAATGGCATCAAATAGAAATTCGTAAAATGAGTTGATGAGAGAGAAAGGGGTATATAATAATTTATTCACGAAATGGACTTTAATGGGGATAAGTAATAATGTAACACAACCTAATCAATTGGAAATCAAAGGGAATATCATAATTTAGGTTCTTGATAAAAAGTGGATCGAGAGAAATCCGTTATGAAATTTCAGTATAGTAATGGCTTAGGTAAGAGTCCAAATAGGAAAGGATAAATGATCACTCATTGAAATAACCTCAAATGGAAATTAGGGAATTGATAATAAAATGATGAAAATATAACCAATTTAAATTATCAATACTAATTTCAAATAAGGTTCTTGAATTGAAAGGAAGAGAGAAAAGTGAGGACACCTTTTGGAATTTCAGTATTGTAACAAGTGTTTATAAAGGATCATGAACGTCTTAATGAGAGTGAAAGGAAGCTATAATTATTTATAAATAAAATTTAAAGTAATGTATGTATGTATGAACATATCCAAACATATTTAAATTGAAATTAAATGACATGTTACAAAATTAGTTCTTGATAAAAGTGGAGAGTGGAAGATACCTTATGGAATTTTAGCATAGTAACAGGTGTAATTACAAGATTATAGGGGGGATTAATGAGATTTAAAGGAATATATGATCATATATAAATTAAATGGATAGTATGGGGATCATGGAACATCATAAACTAACATATAAAAATGGAACTTAAGAAACATAATATAAAATAGGTGCTTGAATGGAAATGAGAAGAGTGAAATCCCTTACGGAATTTCTGCATAGTAATGGATTAGGTAAGGGTCTAAATGAAGGAAGATGAATGAATAATCATTTAAATAAAATCAAATTTATATTAGATAATTTATTATAAATGTATGAAAATATAAACAATTTAAATTAAAAATACTCATTTCAAACAATGTTCTTGAATTGAAAGGAAGAGAGGAAGGTGAGGATACCTTACTTGGATATGTGACTACAAAGGCTTAGGAGAGGATTTTTAGGAGATTTATGCACCTTGGTTGGACTCTATGGAGAAGGGGGAATAGTTTTTATGATCTTAATATAATTTTAGTGAAGATAAATGGAAGCTTGGTTGGGTTTATATAGGAAATGAGGGAAATTTCTTTATTATTTTGGTTTTGGACATTACACAATAAAATATTCAAAATAAAAAACCACGCCATGGATTTTCACCATGGTTTCTTGAAAATGGGAGTGTAATTAATTATTTTATAAGTTCAAGGTTCAAATATGTTAAAATATTTCCCTTGATTGTGTGGAGGCGAGTCATACTTTCAAAAAAATGATTTTAAAATTTTAAAATATTTTATATGTTTGGGAGTATTCACTAAGGATTTATAATATAAATAAAAAAACATAAAATTACATTATTTTAAATGAAAACATATATTTGGATAAATATCCCTTTATTTATTACATCATTTTGGGCCATTATTATGTCATAAAACACGCAGTATATTTATACGGTATTCAATTTTTACCCAAAAAATCATGTGTCTAAAAAAATTATGGAAAATTCACATTTGGATAATTTGGATGTCCTGATTCTAAAAATAATATTAATTTTATCTAAATATTTTTATAAATATGTTAATCTTAACTTTTAAAATAAAAACTGACATTTATTGAAAATTGACTAGTTTTGACAAAAATAGTTTTTAAATATTAATAAAAATTACTTTTGACTTCATTATATGATCATTTATATTTAATAAAATTAATTTAATAATAATATTTTGTTAGAATATTATTTATTTCAAAAACAAATTAATTTATTAAAAATAGATTTTTTTATCTGAATTGGAATATTAACAAAAAATACTATTTGTGATTTAAAAATTATTTATAATAATAGGATAAAAATATATTCATTATTTTATACAAAAAATAATGTACATATTCCAAATTCTATTTTCATGATATTTATCCCTTTATTACACTATATTATTCCTTAAGAGTGTTGTGAACGATGGTGGGGCTTTCATGGAGCCATTCAGCAAACATGGTTTGGACCGTGATCTCATTGAGCTAGAAATTCTCCTGAAAATGGTTTCGATAATGCTTAAGTTATTGGATCTCAGCTTGGGATTGGTCTAGGGAAAATACCAAAAATTCTATCACCCTTGGAAGCTTTGATAAATGGGATTCATAGAGAATGATACTACTGGTTGAGGCCATCACTTCCTTTTTCTGTTCCAAAAGGATTTGTTTAAACCCTATATTTATATTAGTTATGAGATCACTATTAAAAATCTATATTATGAATGGTAATGATACATAAATTTCATTTAAATCCAAAAGAAGTTCATCTGTATTATATATATAAAAGTCATTTAACTAAATCAAAAAGGGGAATTTTATTTATAATAGTTTGGGTCGTTACATTGAACGATCTACAACCTCACATGAATTTTCAATAGAGAGATTATGAAATTATCATCATGATATTCCTAAAGAAAGAGATTCTGTTGTTTGTAGAATATTTCAATGTATGCAGGTAAAGATCAGCCAGCTGGAAGTAAAAGATGATGCTTTGGAATAGGGCTTTCAAGGAAAAATTATTGATTGTTTAAAGTTCTATAGAGAGGTTGGAACCTTTAAAGAAGAAAATAGGGAACTTGAAATATGTTCCTCAAAATACCTCATAGAATTTGAATAGAAATAGGTAGTCAAAATGACTATTGAGGAAAATATTCATGCGTTTAAAGAAAAATTGAATAAAGGAACTTATGTCAAGAGTTTATAATTAGAAGAAATATCTAAGAAGATCAAGAAACATGATTCCTTGATTTAGAATAAAGTTAAGCTACATGAAGATGAAGTTTTTATAATGAATAAGGATTGTGAGGAAAATATGATTATGATTGAAGATCACGAAATCATCCTCAATATGAAATGTGTAGATTTGGAAGCTCAGTTTTCCAATCTTGAGATAACATATATTGATAATTCATAAAAGGAGGAGAGAGTTACTATATCTACTCAATGTTCACTTGAATATTTTAATATGAAAGAGGAACAACATGTGATAAAAATATCATGACATCATTTGATGGTTGATCTCAAGTAGCTGAGAAGAATTAAGTACCATACATAACAACTTGTATTAATGCTTAAAACAAATTATCATGAAGATTTCAGGTTGTAATACAAATACTGAACAAGTACAGAGGAAGAGAGGTGATAATAAACCTTCCCCCATGACTAGGGTGGAAAAGAAAGAGTGTATGGAATCAGGTAACCCACATGGATCACAACAAGAAATTAATAAGGTCCATCAACATTATACAGAGGATATAAGGAGATCGAGGTTTGTGGGTCAATGTTGGTGCTGTAATGGATTTGGGATTTGTGCATTAAATTTTTGGTACAATCCAACAAATGTAAAATCACAAAGGAAGCCTATCTCATTAGGGTGAAATAAAGATATGAAGAAGAAATATCCACAAGTCCAGAAGAATATGTTTATTGTAAATATATTTGGAATGCTTCATAACATATGTGAGGTATGCAATTTCAGTTGTCACAAGGTTGGTACATTCACATCTCAACATTTAACCAAATCTGATAAGAAAACAAGATCCCAAAATCTGGATAGGAATAAAGAAGAATCCTTAGGATAAAATCAGAACAATTTTGTGAACATAAATCATCCGAATAAGGTATCAATGAAGTATTGTGAGAAGGCCTTGGATTCTAAATCCAAGAAGATGAAGGGGAGTGCATCCTAGAGAACCACTAAGATGGACAACACTTATATGAACCCATGTCAAAGATCCAAACTTGAGGCAACAGTTCCTAGTGACATTTTGGTTAATTGGATAGAATATTTGTAATGAATTAGGAAACATGAAGATTCATAGACTAAGTCTAGTTAAAAAGGAAGATTAAAAATTCCATATGACGAATAAAAAGTCCATGAGAGTATTCAAAAAATAGTAAACTCTTGTGTTAATGAAGTTTTGTGTGAGAGATACAAGAAAAATTCTCACATTGCAAATGGTTGTTTAATGTTACTTCCATCACAATAAGAAGTCCTCAAGAGGAGTAAGAATTTATCATCTTTGAAGGATGTTAAGAAGAAAAATTACACACAAAAAGTTGAAGATGATGTGAAGAGATCCATGCTACCTAAAAATAAATCTAAATAGATGTTTAGATGTGAAATAATTAATAATAGGGTAAATGGAGAAACTTGGTTGAGAAAAACATCTCAACCGTGTAATTTATATTGATGAAGTACAGAGGAAACACCTTATTACCTTAATATTATGTGTATTTTATTCATGATTATAATAAAGGGAATTGAAGGGGAAGCATGTTCTTAGGTGTAGAACACAAGAATAAGGCAGGGATATCAATTATTGATAGTCAAGATGAAGAAGTCACATTCTTTGAATGATTCTTCAATTTGATATTAAAATACAGATATGATGGAGGATCATTTTTTTAATGAATATAAAGAGGTTATATTCTTGGAAATTAGGATAAAGAAGGTACCATCATACTTAATCTTATTTCTAGTATCCTAGTGAACAAGTGTTCAAGAATATTATCCCTTATGAATTTGTAAAAGTTAACGAATGTGGATAGTCACAATATGAAGAACCATTCAGGTGTATTCTATGTACTAAAATTTCTTGAAATCCATTCTTGATGAGATCCAACATTATGAAGATGTTGAGAAGTATTTACCTTGAGGGGGATAAAAATGAAGAATGTTGAAGAATTTTATAGAATCATTATTTTAATTCTTTTATATCTTGATTATTCTGAAAATTTCTTGAAGATCATGTCATTGGAAAATAAGTTTCTGGTATCATGATCAGTGGTCACAAGAAAAATTTAGATGAAGAATTAGATGAATGAGTTGATGTTGAAGAAACTTTTTATCTAGTGGAGAGGCTGGAGTCAATCAGGCTTTTACTTCCTATTGAAATCCAAATAGGATACAAAGTTTATCAGATGGATTTCAACCCTATTTCTTAAATGGATTTATTTAAGATGAAGTATACATTGAACAACCAATTCGATTTCTAATTCAAAATGATGAAGAAGAAGTTTGAAGATTAAATAATGCCCTTTATTGTCTAAAGAAATCACCACATGCATGGTATTATTGACTAGATGCTTATCTAAAGAAACTCCAATTCAAAAGAAGAGGTTTTAATCACAATATCTATGTGAATAATTAAAAGAAAATCTATTTATGGTGCTAATGTATGTGGGTTAAATTACATTTGGTGGAAGAAGGCAGTGATTAGTGGAGGAATTTGTCAATTACATGAAATCAGAATTTAAAATGTCTATGATTAGTGAACACACATACTTCTTGGGCCTGTAGGTGATGTACAAGAAGGATCACACTGCCATTTATTTGGAAATTCATGGAATATAGTTGCTGAAGAAATTATATATTCATGACTCCACACTAATTTTGACTCCGATTTTGGTTTGGAAAAAAATGGGATAACATAAGGATGGGACATTTTTAGATCCCACAATGTATAGAAGAATCATTGGAATCTTATTGTACCTGACAATGAAATGACTAGATATTGTCTTTGCAACATTCTTAGTGGCCCAATTTCAATGTAATCTGAAGTAAGAACATATTGTGGAATTGAAAATAATCAAGAGTTACATTCTAGGTACTAACAATTATGGATTATAATTTGTTTCATGAAGATATAGTGAACAATCAACATTTTATGATGTTTACTGGGCTGGAGATGTTATTGATAGAAATTTCACAAGTATTGGAGCTTTATATGTTGATAAGAAATTTGTGGGTGGGTTGAGTAATAAATTGGAAAGTACTTCTCTTAGTACTACTGATGTTGAGTAAATCTTTTCTACAAAGGGTTGCACTTAAATTTTATGGATGAAGAAATAATTGACTGATATTAGTGATGAGGTGGAACAACCATGGAATATTCACAATGACAATAATAGTGTGATATATATTATGAAGAATCCAATTAAAAATTCTCATATGAAAAACACTGTAATTAGATATCCCTTTATTAAGGAAAAATTTGAACAAGGCATGATTAAAATGGATCATGTTGGAACTGAGGACCAAGTGGATGACATTATGACCAAGTCATTGGAAACACATGTGTTTGAGAAACATCAGTTGAACATAAATGTTCAGACACTTCCTAGTGAATTATGAGGTTATGGATGATCCCCTCTCCATAGTTGTGTTAACTGTCTTAATCTTTTTATGGAAGTGATGCAGGTTTATGGGGGAGATAATATCCCATGGGAGTGTGTTTTTGAGATCTATAAGAACAAATCATGTTCTTTGGGTTTATTTCAAAAGAAGGATAATGGACAAATTAAATGAGTTACAGAGGGATACAACAATTAGTTACAACTGGGAGAATGATAATTGAGAAAATAATTTGTTGTTTTTAGTAAACTGTTAGAGCTTATCTTGGACAACTTTTATCATTCCAAAACCCGAGAACCCAATTCTATGTTATGAGGAAACATTTAGAGCTTAGATTAGATAACATTAATCCTTAAAAAACACAAGAACACAATTAATTATTCCCCTTTTATTTTCTACAATGTTCTTTTCTCATGTAGACTTGGAGTTTTGGATGTTTTGTTTCTCACATATCAAGTTTTGATTACAGTGGGTACTTCATTGAATTTATCAGTAGATTGCCAACAAACCCAAAGGGGGATATTGTTGGAACCATGAATGTTATTTTTTGTAAATAGAGTATAGTTTTTGTTTTTTTCAATCCTATATTAGGGAGTTTTCAAGTAAAGATATCATATTGTACAAGCTCACTACAATTTTGAAGGTGACATCTTTTCCCCATGTTTTCCAAATTTTTGAGGTAAAAAATCTAGAGGAAGAGGCAAGCATCGTGAAGGGTTGTTTTTTGGAAACAAATATTGTTGAAAATAGTAAAGGAATGGGTTTCTTGAAGACTGGGATGATGTTTATGAAGATGTGGATCATCATGATTGGTGATGGTGATCTCTAGAATTATGAGAATTGGAGCTTCGTGAAGGCATGATGGTTTTAATGGACTACTCCTTGATTACTACATGCGTCAAAAACACCGTGAAGGGTTTTGATAGAAAGACATGCATCTATGTTGAGAAACTTTAATGAAAAATTTCCATGGAGTTTCATGGAAGGAGGATCACCATAAATATGTTTATGAAAGATCAAAAAAATACACTAACAGGTGGTAGAGCATCGTGAATGGCTAAGCCTATAAATATAAGGATACCCCTCTTCATTTTACATGAATTTTTCCTAGTAAAATCTAAAATTCCTCTGATTTCATGAAGCCATGGGAGCTTTGTGAATCTAAAATATATGCAATGTTGAGCAACATGAAAAGGATCTTTTAGTCTTGAATTATGCCAATAATTATAATAAAAGGTAACTTCGCAATGATGGGGTATTCCATTTTGACTGAGTGAGCTTCACGATGGAATTTGGTTTCGCAAAGGTAGTTAGATTCATTAAGGCAGTGAGCATTGTGAAGGAGATTCATGAAATACATTATTGATTATCATTTTTTCTGTGAATAGGGATTTCAAAGTACATCAACTCAAGTATACAGTGTAATCAGAGTCTTGTTATAGAATGGAAAAAATACTTTAATTCCAATCCATTAAAGAAACTTTCAGGTCGATAAACTGATTTAGAATTCTCTTAAATTAGTGTACTTGGGGGAGTCGACAGAATTATTCTAAGGGATGCAATGAGATATCCCTAAAATCTTGTCAAAACAATGCTCCTGATATAACAACCCTAATATTTATTTCAAAATTAAACATAATTTATTACATAAAATCATCGCTTGATAGAACATAGAATATTAAGAGTTCTAGTGTCTTTGGGTCTTAGGAACATTACATAACAACTTAAAATATGAAATATACATATTTATTGAATACTTTGTTTACATGACTACAAAAATTCCTTCTTACTTAGAATTGCATGGGTTAACATGAGGACACACATAAAAAAAGGGTGATATATAAAGCCCATTAATATATTAAACAAGGTATAACATGAATAATACAGTACATTCTAGTCAATAGGCATATCAATAGATCATGCGAGAAAAATGAACATAAAGTCAAGATATAACATGATTATCATAACATGGAAATGGGGAAACAACATTTAACATGATATTATCATGATCCAAGACTCATTGCACATGGATCATGAGTGAACCCTCATTTAAATTGAATTATCATGATTAAACCCGCATTTTACTTGACGTATCATGATACTAATCTTTACCCAATGCATTGGTGCGATATTAGGGAGCACCCTTATTAATAAATTTATTTCATGAATAAGTGTGACACATGGATCATACAATATGAAACTATATAATTGATAAGTAAATGTGTGTAAAGGTGAATACCCTTGATAGATAAATGGGCATGGTATTCATAACACAATGACTTTGGCCTGGAAAATTGCGGTGCAAATTCGGTAGCATAACATCGTGACATAAGAATTCATAAAAATGGTTGATGAGAGAGAAAAGGGGTATCTCATCATATTTACATGAAATGGAATGTAAGGTGGTCATATTGATACTTTTCCCAACATATTTAATGGAATTTGGATGCATAATGTAAAATAATTTCTTGAATGTAAATAAAAAAAGAGAAATTCCTTACAGAATTTCAGCATGATAATGACTATACATGGGAGGAATTAATGAGAGGGAAAGGGGTACATCATCATTAAAAAATTATTAGGTAAGTATATAGGAGGTGAAAATCAGTCCCCAACATTTTTAATTGAAAATTAAAGGGGATTGAAACATAAATAAACTTGTAAAAAAATTATAGAGGAAAAAATCCCTTACTTGGAAGTGTGATCCCAAAGGATTGGGAGAGGATTGAGAGAGGATTATTGGGATCTTGGGGAACCTTTGAAGGATTTTAGGGAGAGTAGGGTAGGATATGAACATTCTATAAGGGATTTTAGTGAAGAGAAGTTGAATCTTGGGTGGGTTTATATAGGAAAAGAGAGGGAATTCTTTATTATTTAGGTTTAGGACACCACG
The DNA here is from genome assembly GCA_963277665.1 of Viscum album. Taxonomy (NCBI): domain Eukaryota; kingdom Viridiplantae; phylum Streptophyta; class Magnoliopsida; order Santalales; family Viscaceae; genus Viscum; species Viscum album. Next base: position 1,927,213,601 of record OY728133.1, on the reverse strand, counting down.
CATTAAACCAATAAAAAATACAAACCATACCATGGTTTTTCCCATAGTTTTTGCCAAAGGGTCTTGGAAAAAATTAGTTTATAGGGAAAATGTCCATACTTCTTAAAATAATAGGATTGATTATGTGGAGGTGAGTCACACTCTCAAGGAAATCATTTTAAAAAGTTAAAATTTTTTATATGTCTTGAAGGGTCTAATAGTGCTTTGTAAAATAAATAAAACAAACCTAAATTCAAGTTATTTTAATTTTAAAACACATATTGTCTGAAAACCCCATTTATATTATTTTATTATGTCACTATTGGGTCATTATGATGTTACAAAACAGATTATATAATGAAATAATATTTAATTTTAACCCAAAAATTCGACTGCCTTAGAAAATTATGAAAAATTCACCATAGGATAATTTCAACATCCTGTTTTCAAAAATAATATTAATTTTATCTAAATTATTTTCTAAATATATAAATTTTTTACTTTTAAAATAATAACTGGCATTTATCCAAAATTCAGGGGTTTTGACAAAACAACTTTCAAACCTTAATAAAAATCATAATTGTATTCATAAAAATTATACGATAATTTATATTTAATAAAAATTAATTTAGTAATAATATTTTATTAAAATATTATTTAATTAAAAAATTCATTAATTCATTAAAATTTATTTCTTAATTTAATATTAACTAAAAATACCATTTCTTCTTTAAAAAACATTTACAAAGTAACAATAATAAAATGAATGTATATTATTTTTTCTATAAGAAGTAGTGAACATAATCATAGTGCTAGGGTCTTTTTACATAACCCCTTATAACACTCACACATGACCTAAGGGTATGGTGTGCAATGGTGACCGACTTTTGGGGTGGCTCGGATAATATCGCTATGGTGGTAATCTCTATCAACTTTTACTTCTCCCGTAGGTTGTTTCATTTGAGCTTAATGTGTTGATGCTAGGCTTGGGATTGGTCCTAAGACAAGCCCAATGACTCCACATCCTTTACGAGATCTGACAAGTGGGCTTCGTATGGAGAAATTCTACTGGATGAGGGCATCACATTCTTTGTCTGAGTAAATTTTATTTCTTAAAGCCCTATATTTATACTAATAAATTAATAACTATTCAATGACTATATTAGTAGTAGTAACAATTCGTAATGGTATTTTAAAATCTGAGAAAACAAAACCAAGGAAGTTCATTTTTTTTATATAACCATTTTACACAATAAGACATATAACTAGATCAAGAGGAATTTTCATTAATAAAAGTTTGGGCTGTTACAATATTTCCCCCTTAAGAAAATTTTCCCTTGAAATTTCATTTTCACAAACTGAAATTGATGAAGACTACCATGCTTCATCACTTCCTATGATTCCCACATCTCTTCTTCAAACATATGGTTTCACCAAAACACCTTGATGAGGGGAATTGTCTTATTTCATAGAAATTTTTACCTATAATATAAGATCTTCAGTGGATTCTCTTCATAGGAGAGGTCATTATCTAATGTTACCACCTCTAGATTGAGTACATGCAATGGTTTAGGTATGTACTTCCTCAAGAGTCGTACATGAAATACATCATGTACTTGAGATAGGTTCGGCGAGAGTTCTAGTCAATAGGCCACTAATCTAATGAGAAAAAGGATCTCAAAATGGATGATGTAACTTGGACTAAGCTTTCCCTTCTTCCCAAATCTCAGAAATATCTTCCATAGAAATGTGCATAGGAATACCATGTCTTCGACATCAAACTCTAGGTCTCGTCGATGATTATCAACATAGCACTTTTGTCAACTCTGAGTTGTTTTAATGTGCTATTGGATGGTCTTAACCTTATCCACTATTTCTTTTACCATTTATAGACCTAGGAGTTTCGCTCCCCAAATTTATCCTAACATGTCAGTGTTCTTCCCCTCTTCCCATAAAGGGATTCATAAGGATCCATTTGGATTCTTGAGTGGAAGCTGTTATTGTAAGAGAACTCAACTAGAGGAAGATGTTGATCCAATCCTCCTTTTAAGTCCTTTGAGCATGATCTCAACATGTCCTTAAGTGTTTTGATATTCCACTTATATTGTCCATCAGTTTGAGGATGATAAACCGTACTAAAGTTCAGCTCAGTATTTAGAGCATGTTGAAGACTCTTCCAGAACTTAGAGGTGAATATTGGATATCGACCGAATACAAAAAATAGTGGTACTCCATATAGCCCTACCAATTATCTAATATATATCCTTTCTTATTTATCAAATGAGGAATACTATCGAATTACAATGAAGTGTGCAGTATTTGTAAGAAGATCCACAACAACCTAGATAGCATTGTTTCCTTTGGATGTCTTTAGAAGTCCGGTGAAAAAGTCCATGGTGATGTTCTACCATTTTCATGCTGGTATGGGTAATGGTTGCATCACCCCCTTAGACTTCTTCCTCCCAGCCTTCACCTGCTAACATACTAGGCACTTTGATATATACTCAGTTATATCCTTCTTCATGTTATCACACCAATAAAGATCTCAAAGATCTCAATACATCTTCATGTTTCTTGGGTGAATGGGGAAATTCGAACTATGTGGATGATCCAAAAGTTCTTTCTTTAACTCCATATTTAATGGAACATATATTATTGACCCAAAACTCATTATTACTTCTTCATTAACATTGAACTCTGAGGATTTCCCTTTTCTGATAGTTTCCACTTTCTTCTGAATTACCACATCATCCTTTTAAGCATCCTTTAACCTTTCCAAAAGAGATGGTTGATCAATCATTTGTGAAAGGATTGATGATGTTACATTATTTATAATTCCCATGTACATCTTCATCAATTCTAAGAAGATTAGATCCATTTCAATTATCATCGATAATAGAATCACTGGGTCCTTTCTACTTAGAGCATCCACCTCCCTATTTTCTTTCCTAGGGTGGTAATGGATTGAGATTCCATAGTCTTTGATCAGCTCTAGACATCTTCATTGGAGCATATTCAACTCTTTCTGTGTGAATATATACTTGATGATTGTGTGATATGTGTATATTTCACACTTCTCCCCAAAGAGGTAATGTCACCAAAATTTTAAAGAAAATATTATTGAAGCCAACTTCTAATCATGTGTTTTATAGTTTTTCTCATGAAATTTAAATTTCCTTGAAGCATAGGAAATGGATTTTTCATTTTTCATCAACACACAACCCATGCCATTCTTCGAAGCATCACTAAATACCACAAAAAGTTCTCCACTTGTGGGTAGTGTGAGAACATGAGTAGGGATGTGCCTCTTTTACAACTCCTTGAAGATTTCTTTGCATTAAACTCTCCAAGAAAACTTGACTCCGTTCCGAGTTAGCTTGGTAAGAGGGTTTGACCATCATGAGAAATTTCTCACAACTCGACAATAATATGCAGCTAACCCTAGGAAACTATGAATATCTATTACCGATGTTGGCCTCGACCATCCCTCAATTGTAGCTATATTGGAGGGATCCATAGATATCCCATTTCTTGTGATGATATGACCCATGAATGAGACCTCATTCAACTAGAATTCACACTTTTTGTACTTTTCATAGAGCTTCTCATTTCGGAAGTTCTCCATTACAATGCTTAGATTCTCCTCATGCTCCTCCTTGGTTTTAGAGTATATTTGAATATCGTCTATAAAGAATACCTCAATTTTGTCGAGGAAATCTCTAAATTCTCTATTCATCAAGTATATGAATATTTCTAGAGAATTATTGAGTCCGAAATGCATTATTATGAATTCATAGTGCCCGTACCTTATACAAAAAGAAGTCTTGGGGATATCCTCCATCTTCACCCTTACTTGGTAATACCCTGACTGTAAATCCACCTTGGAGAAGTATTGTGCTCCACATAGCTAATCAAGAAAGTCATCAATTTAGGGAAGAGGATACTTATTCTTTATCGTGATTTTTTTGAGCTCATGATAATCGATGAAAAAGTGCGTTGACCCATCATTCTTCTTGATGAAGAGGACTGGTGCACCCCATGGTGAAACACTAGGGCGTATAAACCCTTTATCCAGATTCTCCTATATTTTCTTCTTCAGCTCATCAAGCTCCATAACATCCATTCTATAAGGAGTCTTGGATATTGCAAATTCCCCAGGTATAAGATCAATTCAGAATTCAACATCTCTTATAAGAGGAAAACCACAGAATTCCTTGGAAAACATTTCAATGAATTCCATCACAATAGGCACGTCTTCGTGAATGGTTGCTTTCTTAGACTCAATCATCTGTGCAAGATACACATGCTCATAGGGTAGTAATATCCATGATTAAGATGATGGTGCTAAATAAGATTTATACTCATCCTTGCACATGTACAGAATCAAGGGTTAATTCACCATATGGAGAGTGATTTCCCTCTCACGGAAATTTATGTTGGATTTATATAAGGAATGCTAATCCATGCCAAGAATTACATCAAATTACACCAAAGATATTAGGACAAGGTTCGCTGGGAATTTCGAACACAAAATTATGATAGGGGAGGAGTTATATTCTTGGGATGAAATGATTTCCCCATTAGCCATTCTCACCGACATCTTTTCTTTCATGACTTGTGGTGGTTTTGGGATTGTTCTACTAAACTTTCAGGATATAAAAGAATGCATAGAACTATGGAGGAAAACCAACCTTTCACCTTTTGATTATGGTTCTAATCTATACCAAATAGACATATAGGTGATTACTTTTAAACTATTCAACACATTAAGGGGAATCTAATAAAAAAAGGGATAGCTTATAAATTACATTTATTTCTTTAACTTATGAATTTCTAGGCTTCAATATCTGTTATCCATGATCTATCTCCTAATGTATATTCTTAGGAGATTTTTTTATTCACTTAATAATGGTTCAAACTTAGCTTATGAATTTAACAAAGAATATCTCCCGCGAGTGTTGTAACCTAGAGTGCAGCAAGACCCATTGTCATGCACCAGTTCCCGTTTCAGTCTAGCTCAAAGTGGTGTTTTTGGGTTTTACCCCTCGATACATCTATTCTAGAGATACCTCTACCTTCTCGTATCCAAAAAAGAATGTATTTTCTTGATAAACCACTTACTCAATATTCAATAGAATTTAGGGATGTTTTTATTATACTTAATCTTATCCCTAAGTCTTTTAATAGGGTCTTCTAATCCTAATCCCAAAAATAACTAAACCTATCCTCTGATACCATATATAACAACCCTGCTCTTTATTTCACACATAAACATAATTTATTACATAAAAAATTCACTTTATAAAACATATAATATCTAGAGGTTTTGTGTTTTTGGGGCTTAGGAACTTTACATAACAACTTAAAACACGAAATACACATCTTTATTGAAAACTTCTTTTACATGACCACTCACATTCATTCATACTTAGTATTTCATGGGATAACCTGAGGACATGAATAAGAAAAGGGTGAGCTATAGGGGTGTCCATGGGTCGGGTTGGGTCGGGTCAAGGATGTTTCGGGACCCGACCCAACCAAAAAAGCTCGGGTCGGGTTGGGTCGGGTCATATGCTTCATGAGCAGCTGACCCGACCCAACCCAACCCGTTGGGGTCGGGTTACCCGACGCATGGCCGAAGGACCCAACCCAACCCAACCGGCTGTGGGTCGGGTCCGTTCGGGTCGGGTTCTATGTGTAAACCGGACCCAACCCGACCCGACCCTGACCCCGACCCCGACCCAACCTGATTGACCCAGCCCCAGCCCCCAGACCTAGCCCCCCACCCACTAAGACTACCCTCTCCCCCTCCCCCCTGCACCAGCCCCTCCCCCCTGCACTGCACCCCCACTAGCCCCCCTATCCCACCTGCTGCACCAGCCCCACCACCAGCCCATCCCCCCCTGCACTAAACCCCCACCAGCCCTCTATCCCCCCTGCTACACAAGCCCCACCACCAGTCCCCTCCTCCTTGCACTGCACCCCCACCATCCCCCTCCCCCCTACACCCCTTCCCTGCTGCACCAGCCCCCCTACCCTGCACAACCTCTCCCCCTCCCCCTACTGCACCAGTCCCTCCCCCTCCCCCTGCCCTTGCACCAGCCCCTCCCTCAACCCCTTGTTGCACCAGCCCCTCCCCCTGCCATGCACCAGCCCCTCCCCCTCCCCCTCTTGCACCAGCCCCTCCCCCCACCCTCCACCAGCCCATCCCCCTCCCCCCACCAGCCCCTACCCCCCCTACTGCACCAGCCCCACCACCATCCCCAAACCACCTATTGCACCAGCCCCTCCCCCCCTGTTGCACCATCCCCTCCCCCTACCCCTGCACTACACCTGCCCCCCTCCCTACTCCCTTCCCTACACTACACCAGCCATCCCCTCCTCCTACCCCCTTCCCTTACATCAGCTCCTCCCCCCCACATTGCACCCCCACTAGCCCCTCCCCCTCCCACTTTTCCTGTTGCACCAGCCCCTCCCCCTCCCCCTTTCCCTGCTGCACCAACCATCCCCTCCCCCTCCCCCTGCACTACACCTGCCCCCCCTCCCTACCCCCTTCCCTACACTACACCAGCCATCCCCTCCTCCTCCCCCCTTTTCTTACATCATCTCCTCCCCCCCACACTGCACCCCCACCAGCCCCTCCTCCTACCACTTTTCCTGTTTCACCAGCCCCTCCCCCTCCCCCTTTCCCTGCTGCACCAGCCCCTCCCCCTTTCCCTGCTGCACCAACCCTCTCCCTCCCCCCTGCACTACACCAGCCCCCCCTCCCTCTGCACTACACCAGCCCCCTCCCCCTACACTACACCTACCCCCCACCCCCTTCCCTACACTACACCAGCCAGCCCCTCCCCCTCCCCCCTTCCCTTACATCAGCCCCTCCCCCCCACATTACACCCCCACCAGCCCCTCCCCCTCCCACTTTCCCTACTGCACCAACCCCTCCCCCTCCCACTTTCCCTGCTGCACCAGCCCCTCCCCCTCCCACTTTCCCTGCTGCACCAGCCCCTCCCCCTCCCAGTTTCCCTGCTGCACCAGCCCCTCCCCCTTTCCCTGCTGCACCAACCCTCTCCCCCCTGCACTACACCAGCCCCTCCCCCCTGCCCTTGCACCAGCCCCTACCCCCTCTCCCTCCCCCCCTGCCCTTGCACCAGCCCCTCCCCCTACCCCCTTCCCTGCACCAGCCCCCCCCCCCCCCCCCCAGCTGCACCAGCCTGCACCACTACACTAGCCAGCCCCCATTTATTACCCTACTTCTTGGTTGAATGTTTAACAAAATCAGTATACGAAAATGGATATGTGAAAATAGAAGATAGGTGGAAAAGAAGGAAGAAAAAAACATATCCTTCCTACAGTTGATAACTACTAAATAGGAGGATTACACCTCAACTATAGTTACAAATCATTTTTAGGGGAGATGGAAATCAAACAAAATCACTCAAGTATACCTACTGTTCAGACAACTGAAATGAGAAACATTCACTGCCTGCTTGAAATGTACACACATGCACTATAAATCTAACTCACATAGGTGCATAAATAAATTACTTAAGGAAGATAATTTGAAGAACATGATTAAAAAAAACTACTTACCTTACCACATGTACCGCCAGAAAGAACGCACAATAGGCAGGGAGGAGTGAGCCGAGCCGATATGAGGTATTTCTCCCGATTTCTTGTGAGGGAATCTATCCGTCCAGGGAGGAGGTGAGTTAGAAGAGGAGGAAGGGAGTAGAGTAGGAGGAAGGAGGCCAGTCGCTGGTGGCGAGGGAAGGATGAAATAATGGGATTAGGGTTTGGCCACGCGCGAGGGAAGGTCGGGGTCAGGGGGAGGTGGAGAGGAGGAGAATCTGTCCGGGGAGGGGAGGAGGCGAGCGAGGATAGGAGGAGGAGAAGGGAGGCCATCCAATCGTGCGCGAGGGAAGGTTGGGGATGGGAAGGAGAGGAGGGAGGAATAGGTGGGCGAGCGCGAGGGAGGAAGATGCGGGCGAGCGCGAGGGAGGAAGAGGATTATGGTGGCCAGGCCGGGTCACGACCCCAGGTAGGTTTTTTTTTCATATAGCCTCGGGTCAACGGGTCGGGTTGGGTCGATATGTAGCCAACCCGAGGCCCGAACCAACCCATCCACGGGTCAACCCGATACAAACCCGACCCAAACATTTTTTTCCACAACCCGACCCAACCCGACCCAACCCAGTCGGGTCAGGTCGAACCCATTGGGTTGGGTCGGGTCTGGACACCCCTAGCTATAAAGAATAATAAGGGATTAAAAAATGAATAACAAGAAGAATTCAATACATGCTAAGCAATAGGAATATCAATGGATCATAAGAGAAACATGAACATAAAGGCTTGATATAGCATGATTATCAAAACATGGAAATGTGGCAACAAAATTTAACGTAATATTAGCATGAGGCAAGGCTCATTTCACATTGATCATGAGTAAACCCTCATTGAACTTGAATTATCATGAGTAAACCCTCATCTCAATTGATGTATCATGACGCTAATCTTTACCCAATGCACTAGAGTGCTATCAAAGGACACCCTTTTTAATCAATTCATTTCATGCATAAGTGTGCCACATGGATCATACAACATTAAATCATTCAACATCATAATTTATTCCACAATAAAAGAATGTGTAATACATACATGAAAATATATAATCGATAAGTAAATATGCATAAAGGTGAATACCCTTGACAGAGAAATGAGCATCGTATTCACAACACAATGACTTTGGCTTGGAAAATCGTGGTGCAAATTCGGTAGCATAATGATGTGACATAAGAACTCTTGAATATGGTTGATGAGAGTGAAAGGGGTATCTCATAATATTTAAATGATATGAAATGTATGGGGGTCATATAGATACATTTCCCAACATATGTAATGGAATTTGGATGCATAATATAAAAAAATTTCTTGAATGTGAATGAGAAGAGATAAATTCCTTAAGGAATTTCAGCATGGTAATAGATGTACAAGAGAGGCATTAATGAGAGATAAAGGGGTATATCATCATTAAAAAATAAGGGGAGAATTATATGGATGGTTAAAAATAATACCCCAACATTTTTAATTGAAAATACAAGTTTATAATAATATAATGAAACTTGGACAAAAATGAGAGAGGAAGAAATCCCTTACATGGAAGTGTGATCTCAAAGGCTTGGGAGAGGATTCTTGGGAGAGTGGGATGAATTCATAAGAGAGAGAGGTGGGAAGGGTATGGAAATGCTCCAAGGGTTTGGAATGAAGAGAAGTGAGATCTTGGGTGGGTTTATATATGAAAAGAGAGGGAATTATTTATTATTTAGGTTTTGGACACCACACATTAAACAAATCAAAACCACAAACCAACCCATGGTTTTTGCCCATAGTGTTTTCCAAAGGGGAGTGGAAAACATTATTTTATAAGGCCAATGGCCTAAATTCATAAACTACTAGGCTTGCTTATGTGGAGGTGAGTAACTCTCAAGGAAATCATTTTAAAAAGTAAATATATTTTATAAGTCTTGGAGGGTCCACTAAAGATTTGTGAAATAAATAAAACAAAACTAAAATCACATTATTTTAATATTAAAACATATATTGACCTAAAATCCCATTTATAGTATTTTATTACATCACTATTGAGTCATTATGATGTCATAAAACACATTATACAATTAAACAGTATTTAATTTTAACCAAAATATTCGAATGTCTCACAAAATTATGAAAAACTCACAGTTTGATAATTTTGATTCCCTGATTCCAAAAAATAATATTCATTTTATGTAAATGTTTTTCTAAATATGTGAATTTTTTACCTTTAAAATAAAAACTGATATTTAAAAAAAATTCATGGTTTTTGACAAAAACGGCTTTAAAACCTTGATAAAAATCACAATCATATTCATAAAAATTATACAATAATTTATATTTAATAAATAGTAATTTAGTAATAATATTTTATTAAAATATTATTTAGTTCAAAAATCCATTAATTCATCAAAATAGACTTCTTAATTGATTATCAACTAAAAATACTATTCGTTCTTTAAAAATTATTTAAAAAGTAACAATAATAAAATGAATTTATATTATTTATTCTATACCAAAATAATTCACATAATCATAGTTTTTGGGTCTTGTTACATAACCTCTTATGACACCCGCATATGACATAATGGTAAGGTTTTCGTTGATGACATACTCTTGGGATGGCTCAGATAACATCGTTCAGGTGGTAATCTCTATCAAATTCCACTTCTCCCATAGGTGGTTCTGTTCGACCTTAACGTATTGATGATAGGATTGGGCTTGTTCAAGAGGGAATCCCAGTGACGCCACCTCCTTTCCGAGCTCCTACAAATGGGATTCATATGTATAAATTCTATGAGATGAGGCCATTGCTTCCTTTTTCTGTATAAATTGGATTTGTTAAAGACCTTTATTTATACGAATCAATTGACCAATGTTCAACGACTATATTAGCAACTATAATAATTATTATTGGTATTTTTGAATCAAAAAACACAAAACCAAAGAAGTGCATATGTTTTATATAACTATTTTACATAATAAGATATTAAATTAGATCAAGAGTAATTTTCGTTAATAAAAGTTTGGACTGTTACACATGACATAGAGTGGCTGTGTGTAAACTTTTGTATTCCAAAACTAGTGATGAATAGTGGATTTAGGTATTGTTGGATCAGGATACCCCAAATATACACAAGATGAGGGTGAATTGTGTATTTTACATATTCTTTATGAAATTGAGTTCTGCCCTTTGACTTTAATTAGATGGATTAATGAAGTAGAAATTTAAGTATCAAGGACACATGATGTATAGTGGTTCGAGGAACTGAAAGCCCCTAGTACACTCCACCAAGACTCTACTCCATGATCTTGGTGATTTTCACTATCTGGTCCTTGTGTCAACAGACCATTCCACAACTAATTATAGGAAGTTGACACCTTTACAATCTAAGACAAAACAAAGTCTTCTGGTTCACTCATAGAACCTATACAACTTAGTACGAGAAGCCGATCACTCAAGAATAGAAAAGAAAGGTATTTGTACTTTGAAAATAATTTCCCATTTTTCTTCAAAATTGCAACAGAGTGAAAATGACAGTAGATGGATCGTCACCTTCAGAAATAACGATCTTCCAAGAAGAGTCAACCTGAGTCCATTCGGTTGCTGTAGATATAGAAATATAGTTCACAACTTCATGAACAATATATTCATAGTAGATCTTCGATGTAGAATGAGTGAATCTTCTATCGTGATTCTTCTTCTTCAATAAATAGAGCTTTGACGCTTTTTAAATCAGTAGATCTATGTTCTTGATAGTCTCTGTTTTTCTTCTTTTTATATATATTCGATGTTGTTGTTCGAAAAAACATGTATATATTATCTGTTTAAATATCACATCTATATAATAACAACAAGAACTTCTCCTGAAAATTTAGATCCAAAAAAGTCACCTTCTGACTCGTGATAATCAAAAATTCAAAATAACAGAACAGTCGTAACTTCCTTGAAGATTCGACATAAAAAGATCCTTTTAAATTGATCATTTGAATCATAGATAAAACGACTTTGACTCATTCAAAAACATGCTTTAAAAATCAACATTTAATACAGCTTGAAATCATCATAATAATTTTCATTCAGAATGTTGCATAATAATATCATCTTTAATTCTCTAACGCCAAACGTAAGGTTGAACTGTATAGCATGAATTTTTCAAACGTAAGGTTGAAAAAAAACGTAGGGTTGATGTCTCATCCTTCAAATGTAAGGTTTATTACAAACATAGGGTTGATGAACCATATATTTCTTTTCAACAATCAAACATCTGATAAATGATCCATACTTTTAAAATATTCTAAATGTAAGGTACATGATCCATACTTTTGATGAAACATAAGGTTGTTTACCAAAGTAAGGTTGATGAACCATACTTTTCAATATCCCAAATGTAGGGTTCCTTCATAATGTAGGGTTCCTCTTCTATACTTTTCTGATAACATATGGTTTATTAACCATAGTTTTCTGATAACTCATAAAATATACACCACATTTCATCCTTACGCTACATTTCACCATGTAGGGTATGAACAATGATTTCAGAACAAGCTTAAGCAATTCCCGAACATGTAAATCATGGACAATGTTTCAAAAACATGCTAATGCGAATTAAATATTGTTGTTCAAGAACTTAAATATTTCTTCCAAAAATAAAAATATAATTAATAATAAATTCCTGAAATATACTTAAAAAATAAAATCATTAGAAAACAATTAAGGGTATTTGTGAGCATCAAAATCATCATAGTGATATAGTATTGTTCTCAACAATCTCCCCCTTTTTAAATAAAAATATTATGTATTGTTGAAGACAACACTTGCTCAACAATCTCCCCTTTTTTATGATCACAAAACCCATACAATAACCAATGAAATTAACTTACAAAATTAATTACATATAGTTTTGAATTTTTCAATGATAAATACAATATTATATTTAACTTAATTTCTCACCCTTAAAGGATTAAGATAATGCTTAATATTTCTCCCCATTTGTAGAAAAGAAAAAAATGTGAAATAGTTAAAATAAAATGTTGTGTTTATCCAAATTTATCCACCTTTTTGTGATATCAAAAAGAATTATAGAATATATAATAGAACACATCTTAATAAAACAGTGAACTTAAGTAAATTATATTATTAACCATTTGTCAATAAGTGAACGTGGATTACTGGAATATTTCAATAGAGGAATTAAAACAAATAAAAACACAAAAATATAGAATATGGAATAATATTTCATTAAAATAAAATTTAACAGGTAAAATTATGATAAACTCAGGAATCAAGGTGTGGTAAGGGTATGAGATAGGGTCTATCTCCTCTAAACAATGACCTTGATTTCTATCAACTTCTCCCTTAGTCTTCTCATAATTCCATATCCCAGCTTGATAATAAGATCTCTATTCTCCTGAGTCATATGAATATCTCCTATCATATTCAATATGAAAAAAACATGATGTCTCTCTTACTTTTCCATAAATAGAGTTAACTTCTCTGTGAATTGAGTCAGCACAGTTCTAATACTAGGTTCACTTGAGGTCAACTAGTGAACCAAAAATCTCTGATTATCTAATAAAACTGATAGTGGAGCACTATTACATTTCAAATCATGCAATATGTCATTCATATTGCTCGTTGCTGCTATGATATCCTGAAATCTTCTGATTACATCATGTGAAGTATCTGATCCACTAGCTTCACCAGTCTTGACAGATGCAAACTATGTCTCCATATAGTCTTTAAACTCTGATAGACCTGACTTCATCACCATTTTTGATTTCAACATGAATAATTCTGTCAACATAATTTTCTTAAAAGTTTCAACATCCTGCCTTGAAACTGTACTGTCTTTAAGTCTCTGAAATTTCAACTGTTCTTTCTCTAGGGATCTCCTCAGAGCTAAATTTTCAGATTCCAAATTAGACAACTCTATATACATCTCTTCTACTTCCTTATTCCCTGAATTAGAGGCACCCTGTTCTTGATTCCCATCCTCAGCTAGTACATGATGCAGCATTACTAATGAACAGGAGTCTGCAGTAGATTTTTCTTTTACTTCCTCCTAAGCTGGCTGGTCTATAGAATTTTCCTCAGAGGCTTTTCCAGAATCTTCCATAGAAAAATACCCATTAATTACCACTGTATGAACTTCAGAAACAATCTTATTGTGAACATCAGTAATCATTTCTCCCACTGGATTTTCTAAAATGATATATTCTTGATTTTTTGAGGACTGGCCACTTCTTCATCAGGCTCTACCTCCTTTTCTTTTTCAATTGTAACAGCAACATCAACTACAATTTGAGGTTCAATTTCAGTTACAACCACAGACTGTTCTTGAGTCTCAGTTTCTACTTCTTCTTGAATTTTAGTTTTTACTTGAGGAGTCACTTAATTTGAGTAGTATCTTCTTCTTGTGTCTTCTCAACAGATTCTTGTCTGACAAAATTGTAAGTGAGTAAATCTATGGATGATAAAACATGCGTACCAAGTTCCTCATGAGCATTAGAATTTTTTTTCTTTGAATCTAAAGTCCTTCCTGACTAATTTCTTCTTGAGCTTCATCAGTTTCAAATCTTATTCTTCTTACAACAGTGCTCACTTTTGATTTAGCCTGTCCCTTTTAAGATTTAGCAGATTGAGCCTGAGCACTATCTTCCTCTTCTTTAGCTCATACTGGAAAAGTTTTTCCTTTCAATGTGCTCTAGAAGTAACCAATATTTCTCAGGGTTCCAGCACCAAAAGTGTTACTATGATGGAATCTAACTCTGGCTTCCACCAGCCTTACTATATCATTTTTGAATAAATTTTTTTATATGAATTGACCAAATGGAAAAAAAATTCATGCGCGCTTCTGTTTGACCACAATAATGAAGGTAACTTACCATGTACCTTGGAAAATTAAGTCTTATATCACTCATTAACATATAAATTATATACATGTCTGGATACAAGATTTTATCTAGCCCAGACATCCTTGGTGAAATCCCTATTTCCAAAAACCTCACTAGGATTTTCTGATCCGACTCCAAGTCCTTTATAAACATTTTCCTTATATAAGTAGAACAAAAAAGAAAAGACACAATATTTTCAGACTTATGTACTTAATCTTCTATATTCATCAAATCAAAATGAAAGAATCCCTCATGAGGGTAGTTCATAATCCGACCAATCTCCATAAAGGATATCGAAACATCTCGATTTTCAATCTTATATACCATAGTATCCTCATCTTCCCCCAAAATAAACTAAACAGTTTTAATGAAATAACTATGTTCTACCTCATATAGAAACTCCGTAAAATCTCCATTAAATGTATGTAAAAGGTTTTGAAATAAAAGAGATTTCTTCAGATACAGGTTCATCTGATATAACCATTTTAGATCTATGACCTTTCCTTGAAAAATTTTCCTTCCCTCAGAGTGCTGTCTCTCGGTAGGACTGGTCTCAGCCTCATCGGTTCTCTTGGTCTTGGCCATTTCTGTCAAAAAATATCTAAATGTTCAAAATAGGATTAGGGTTTCGAAGGTTAAGGTATGAATAGATGAAGAGTGGTAAAGCGCTATGGGTTCGAAAGGGTTTTTGGTAGAAATGAAATGATTCGGAATTCAAAAGGTTTATGATAGCCTTGATTCCCGTGTCATCAATTATTATTACATAGATTTAAAAAAATGAATAAAATTGATCGCGCGAAGAAAAGAAAAAAATTTATTCTGTTCAGAAAACAAATAACTAATTTATTTTAAATAGTATTAAAATAAAGAAACAATATAATAAAATAAAACATTATTTAAAATTAAATAAACCTAGTTCCCCCTTTAATAAAATCAATCCTTGTAGTGAGAAGTGGTTTGGTAAAAATATCAGCTAATTGAATTTCAATACTTACAAATTCTAAGAATATATCCTTTTTAAGAACATAGTCTCTTTAAAAATGATGTCTGATATCAATATGCTTAGTCCTAGAATGATTAATAGGATTTTTTGAAATATTTATAGCACTAGTATTATCACATAAAATAGGAATACTATTAAAACTTAGTCCAAAATCCATAAGAGTTTTTTTCATCCACAATACTTGTTCACAGCAACTGCCAACATATACATATTCTACCTCGGCTGTTGACAAGGAAACTGGGTGTTGTTTCTTACTTGACCATGACACTAAGGATTTTCCAAAAATGTGACAGGTACCTAAAGTAATTTTCCTATCTAATCTATAACTTTTAAAGTATACATTTGAATATGAAATTAAATTAAAATCAAATTATTTAGGATAAAGAAGAGATTAAAAATCAGTTCCTTTTAAATATCTAAAAATTATTTTAACAAGAGTTAAATGAGATTCTTTAGGATTTGATTGAAATATTTCACAAAGAAATACTGAATACATTATATATTGACTACTAGTAGTAAGATATAATAAACTACCAATAATACCTCTATATAACTTATTGTCAACTAATTTCACAGTTTCATCCAAATCAAGTTTTATATTAGTACACATAGGAGTTGTATATGTCTTGCGGTTTTCAAGTCCAAATTTCATTATTAAATTAGTAATGTATTTTCATTGATTTAAAAAATTTCCAAAATCATTTTGATAAATTTGAAGACCTAAAAAAAAATTTAATTCTCCCATCATACTCATTTAAAATTCTTTTTGCATTAGATTTGAAAACTCATGACAAAGAGATTTATTAGTTTTTCTAAAAATTACATCATCAACATAAATTTAAACCAATAAAATGTTAGAGTTTATAGTTTTCTTAAATAGTGTTGGATCTGCCATTCCAATAGTAAAATCATTTTTTTAAAAGAAAAGAGCTTAATCTTTCATACCAAGATCTAGGTGCTTGTTTAAGGCCATAAATAGATTTTGGTAAGTTTAAAAATAGAATCCGGTTTTTGGGAATTTTCAAAATTAGGAGGTTTCTCAATATAAACTTCCTACATTAAATAACGATTTAAAAAGGTAGACTTAACATCCATCTGAAATAATATAAAATCCATATGAGATGCATATGCTAAGAGGATTCTAAGGTCTTCTAATATAGCTATAGGTGCAAAGGACGCATAATATTCTACACCTTCTTCTTGATTATATCCTTTATCTACTAGTCTTTCTTTATTGCAAGTTATTATTTATGGATTATCTTGTTTATTTCTAAAAACCCATTTGGTTCCAATCACTGCATAATTTTGTTGTCTTTCAACTAATTTCCAAACTTCATTTCTCTTGAACTGGTTGAATTCTTCTTGCATTGCTATCAACCAAAATTCATAATCTAAAGCTTCTTCTATAGACTTGGGTTCTAATTGGTACAGAAAGGCAGAAGACTCAACAAGATTTCCTATATTCCTTCTAGTTTTTATTCTTGTTTCTAAGTCTCCTATCATAGTTTCTAAAGGGTGATTATTTAGGGTTCTTTATTGTCTAGGTAGTACACTTATAGGTTATTTAGTGTCAAGTTCTTCTGGACTGGACTGAATTTCATTTATATCTTTTTCAAAATAATTTTTCAGTTTCTCAAGTCTCATGTTATCATTGGAATAAGACTCATCTATTTGATCTATCCTTTTCTCAAAGGGATCAGTTTCATCAAATTTCACATGAACTAATTCCTCAACAATCCTTGAATTTTTATTAAAAACTCTATAATCTTTGGAAGTAGTAGAATATCCTAAGAAAATGACTTCAGCAGATTTTGGATCAAACTTACCAAGATTGTCTTTGGTGTTTAAGGTATAAACCTTGCATCTAAAAACTTTAAAGTAATTTACTTTTGGTTTTATGTTATTCCAGATTTCATAGGGTGTCTTTTTTAAAATTGGTCTTATTAAAACTCTATTCATTATATTGCAAGCTGTACTTACAACTTATGGCCAAAAATAGGTAAGAAGACTGTATTCATTTAGCATAGTCTTAGCCTTTTCCTGAATAGTCCTATTTCTTCATTCAACAATTCTATTTTGTTGAGGTGTTCTTGGTGCAGAGAAGGTGTGTTTAGTACCCATATTTGAGCAAAAGGAATTGAATTCCAGATTCTCAAATTATCCACCATGATCACTTCTTAATGAAATTATTTTGAAAATTTTTTCATTTTGAATAGCTTTGAAAAAATTTTCAAATAAATTAAAAGCTTCATTTTTAAATTTTAAAAAGAAAATCCATGTAAATCTAGAATAGTCATCAAATAAAACGTATAAATATAGTTTACTAACCAAGCTTTCTACTCTTTAAGGTCCAAACAAATCCATATTAATGAGTTCTAGAGGTTTATATGTAGTAATTTTGTTAATAGATTTGAAGGATGATTTGTTTTGTTTTCCATGTTGACATGCATCACAAAATATATCACTCTAAAACTCGAGACTAGGTAAATCATAAACTAGTTGTTTCTTGGATAATTTGTGTAAAGAATAAACATTGCAATGTACAAGTCTTATTTTCTAGATCTAGGATTCATTTATCTTAGCAGTTAAGCAGTTTACTTGTTGTTTACACAAGGAGTTTTAATCCAGGGTATACACATTTTCAGTTCTAGGTGCTCTAAATTTAAGCAGTTTACTTTTGAAAACTGAACAACAATTTTTAGAAAAATGAACATCATAACCATCATCACATAGTTGATAGACACTTATCATATTGTGTTTCAATCCTTGTACATAAAGTACTTTGTTGATTGAGACAACTTCTAGATCTCCAACTGTTCCAATGCCAATGATTTTCCCTTTGGCATTGTCACTAAAAGTGACAAGTCCACCAACTTATTGAGTGAGTGTAGAGAAATTCTATGAACTTCCACTCATATTCCTTGAGAAGCCATAGTCCGTATGCCATATGGTCTTTTTGGTTATGTGACCTGCTTCTTCATCTGTTGTTTCCATATATCACATGTTGACTTTCAAATTTAGTTCTTCCTTCTCTAAGTATGATTCTGAAAAACTTCTAGAGTCTTCAGACACACTTCATGTAGCTTTCATTTCCTTTTTGTATTTTTACTCATAATTATTCCTTTTGAATAACTTCTTCTTCATGTCTTCTTTTAACTGTGTAAAATTAGGTCTGATATGACCCATCTTCTTGCACTCATAACATCTGACTTCTTTTTTATTCTTT
Source organism: Viscum album (assembly GCA_963277665.1). NCBI lineage: Eukaryota > Viridiplantae > Streptophyta > Magnoliopsida > Santalales > Viscaceae > Viscum > Viscum album. The sequence continues at coordinate 1,927,194,906 of OY728133.1, read as the reverse complement.
TTGAAAGTTTTTCTAAAACATTTCTTTTATCTATAGAATTTACTAAACTTTTTGGCTAACTAAGATAGTTCTATATCAGAATTTGATGAATTAGAAATTTCTGATTTCACCTTCACTTCTTTTTTATTTACCTTTTTTTATTTTCCCTTGAGATGACACTTTTAAGGCAGTGTATTCTCTCTTGATCAGAACCTTATAATCATTTTCTTTATCTTGCATCTTTGCTTCATACATCATAAGTGTTCCAATCAACTCTATCATGGTTAAGTCTTTTGAAGGTGTTGATTGTCTGATTGAAGCAGAGTTTCCATTCCATTTAGTAGGCAGTACTATCAGTACTTTTAAAGCTTGATCATCTTGTTTGGTTAGTTCTCCCATGGCAGTTATATTTTTGAAAATTTCTGTCAATCTTCCATTCATTTGAGAAATGCTTTGACCTTAAAACATTTTGAATGTATCAAATTTAGGCTTAGAAGTAGAATATCTCATTTTCATGACATTTTCAGTTCCTTTATAAGCAATAACAATAGTTTCCCACATCTCATATGCTGTCAGACATTGAGATACCGTGTTAAATTCATCAGGTCCTAGAACACATATAATTACATTCATTGACTTCGAGTTCATATCATATTGTTCTTCAGTGGCATTACTCCATGTTTCAGGTTTCTCTGGTATTTCATATGGAATCTGAATCTTAGAATATACTCTGTATCCAAGGTTTTTCAGATATATAATCATTCTTGATTTCCAGCATCCATAATTTTCTTTCTTGAAGTACGGTGCTCTGACCTTATACATTCCTTCTCTTGTATCAGTCATCTTTCTCTGTGTACAGTCCTTAATCACTTTCAACTTGTTAAAGATTTATCGAAAATCTCCACCTCTGATACCAATTTTTGGATCAGGATATACTAAATATACACAAGAGGGGTGTGAATTGTGACTTTTAAAAATTCTTTACGAGATTGTGTTATGCCCTTTGACTTTAATTAGATGCATTAATGCAGTGAGAATTTAAATAGCAGGGACACAAAAGCTTGGTGATTTTGACTATCTGGTCCTTATGTCAACAGACCATTCCACAACTGAGTATAGGAAGTTGACACCTTTACAATCTATGACAAAAAACATCCTTCTGGTTCACTCACAACACCTATACATCTTAGTAAGAGAAGTTGATCACTCAAGAATAAAAAAGAAAAGTATTTGTACTTTGAAAATAATTTCCCATTGTTCTTCAAAATTGCAACATAATGAAAATGACAGTAGATGGATCATCGCTTTCAGAAATAATGATCTTCCAAGAAGAGTCATTCCGAGTCGATCCGGTAGTAGTAGATATAGAAATATAATTCACAACTTTAGAAACTATAGATTCATAGTATATATTCAATGTAGAATGAGTGAATATTCTATTGTGATTCTTCTTCTTTAA